>JASDDO010000022.1:638412666-639662666 GCA_030015575.1 Agapanthus africanus | reverse complement strand
ATCATCACGCTGGTAGTCAAGAAAAAATTCTACGGGCTTTATCAACATGTAATAACGAAATGTAATAACCAGTAAAACATACATGTCAAGATAAAGACAAACCAAATAGTATATTATCATATTGAGTAAGATTGTCCTGTACATACATATCTCTAATATCCTATACAATAAAGACCACTAGGGCATACATACCCAACAATCTCTCACTTGCACTAAGGCATGTTATTGGCATATCGAGTACCCAATGTCTCCTTTAGGGCCAGTTGTTGGCGTATCTCATACCCAACATCTCAAAAAATCATTCGAACTGTGCTTGAGAGGGGCCTTTGAGAATGGATCCTCCGTATTTTCTTTAATGTCTACTCTCCGAATCTCGATTTCCCTGATTGGGTGATACCGTCTCAAGATGTGTCTGAATCGCTAATGGGACCATGGTTCCTTCGCTAATGCTATAACCCCATTATTATCACAATATAAAGATATTGGATCAACAATGGACGGAACCAGCTCAAGTTCAGAAATAAACATTCTCATCCAGACCGCTTCTTTTGCAGCATTGTTGGCAGCAATGTATTCAGCCTCCATCGTCGAGTCTACTACGGTATCCTGCTTAGAACTCTTCCAATAGACCGTCCCTCCGTTGAGGGTAAACACATAATCCGAGATGGACTTGTTGTCATCTTTGTCACTTTGGAAGCTCGAATCTATAAAAGACTCCATCTAGATGTCTCCATTACCGTACACCAAGAACATCTTGTTGATTCTTCTCGGGTACTTCAGAATGTTCTTCACAACTATCTAATATTTCTCCCCTAGGTTTGACTGATACCGGTTTACCATGCTAAGTACATAAGTTACATCTTGTCTGGTACATAATACCATATACATTATAGACCCTACCGCCGAAGCGTAGGGTATAATATTCACGTGAGCCCTCTCCTCATCAGTCTTAGGAAACATCTCTTTAGATAAGGTGATTCCGTGACAAGAGGGTAAATTACCATGCTTGAAATCTTCCATACTAACTCTCTTTAGTATGGTGTTTATGAATCTGGACTGTGAAAGTCCCAACATTCTCTTGGATCTATATCTGTACATTTTTATCCCCAGAATAAAGGAGGCATCACCCAGGTCTTTCATGGAGAACTTTTATGATAAGAATAGCTTGATCGACTATAACATAAGAATGACATTTCCTATTAGGAGATTGTTATCAACGTACAAAACAAGAAATACGACAGCTCTCCTTACAATCTACTTATATATACAGGGCTCGCCAACGTTTTTGATGAAGTCAAATTTCTTAACTGTCTCATCAAAATAGATGTTCCAACTCTGTGATGCATGCTTTAATTCATAAATGGATTTAAGCAACTTTCACACCTTCCCGTTTCTCCACCGTATACAAAACCCTCTGACTGATCCATATAAACAAACTCTTCTAAACTTCCATTTAAAAAAGTTATTTTTACATCTATCTGCCAAATGTCATAGTCATGGAAAACAGCAATGACAAGTAGGATCTAAATAGATTTCAGTATAGCCACTGCAGAAATGATTTCGTCATAGTCCAAACCTGGTCTTTGATGAAAACCTTTTGCAACAAGTCTAGCCTTATAGGTTTCTATATGTCTATCAGCACCAATCTTCTTCTTAAAGATCCATTTGCAGCCAACGGGTTTTACCCTTGTTGGTGCAACGTCCAAAATCCAAACTTTGTTGGTGTACATGGACTCTATTTCGGTTTGCATAGCATCCAGCCATTTCACAGAGTCCCTATTGGTAATAGCATGCTCAAAAATAGTAGGATCATCTTCTTCCAAGATGCAATCCTTTTGATCCCCGTCTATGAGAAAATCGCAGTATCTCTCAGGCGAATAAGAAATCCTAGTAGATCTGCGGAGTGGCTGAGGTTCGTCCGGAACTATTGAATTCTGTTGTTCTACCAAATCTCCAGATATAGTTTGTGGTTCTTGAATTTTTTCCAGTTCTACCATACTACCACTAATTTCTTTTGCAAGAAATTGCCTTTCTAAAAAGGTGGCGGGATGAGCAACAAACACCTTATGTTCTTCGGTGTGGTAGAAAAGATGTCCTATCGAATGTTTAGGATATCCCACAAATTTACACAGTACAGATTATGCCATGAGTTTGTCCGGATTATATACTTTAACATAGACTGGACAACCCCATATTTTAATAAAATTAAGTTATGGACTTTTCTCCTCCCATATTTCATATGGAGTGGTAAGCACGGATTTGGTCAGAACCCTATTCAATAAATATGCTACTGAATCTAGCGCATATCCCCAGAATGAAAGAAGCAACTCAGTACTACTCATCATAGAACTAACTATATCCAATAAGGTATGGTTCCTCTCCTCCGATACACCGTTGTGATGTGGTGTATACGGAGGAGTAAGCAGTGAGAGAATTCCGTTCTCTTTTAAATAGTCAAGGTATTTTATGCTCAAGTATTCACCTCCTCGATCAGATCGCAGGATTTTGATACTTTTTCCAGTCAAGATCTTTACTTCGCTTTTATATACTTTCAATTTCTCAAAATTTTCAGATTTGTGTTTCATCAGAAATAAATATCCGAACCTAGAGAAATCATCAGTGAATGTAATGAAGTACGAGAACCCATCCCTTGCATGTGTAGACATTGAACCATATATGTTACTATGTATTAGTCCTAAGAATTCTGTAGTTCTTTTTCCATATCCCGTAAATGGAGTTTTAGTCATTTTTCTTTTGAGACAAGACTGACAATGTAAAAAATCCAATTTCAATGTACAGAAAATTGTCTAAAAGTTAATGTACAGTTGGGGTATTTGCAATCCTATGTATGCAATAAAAATTTGATTTACTTTTGAACAACAAGAAAGTACTTGTAACTCATTGGTAAAGCCTTGCACTGCTGTGACGTAGCCCCTGTAATCGAATCCCCCCAGCCACATTATCTTTTTATTTAATTTTCTTTTAATCTTTTAGAAGCCCAAGGTTTTGCACGTGCACTACACATAAGATGATAAGTTACAGAATAATAAAACATGTGCACTGAAGAAATCCAAGCGACGCCAACACGTGGCACCAATCCAAGCCCATTCCACCGGACTTGGACCGGAGACGCATGTGTTAGGGACCGGCACCGCCGGGCCGCCCGTAGGGGATGCTCCCTATCTCTTCACCCGAGCACCTCTTAGCCTACCCCACTTCTCTCATGTTGTTTATTTTCTCTGCACATTTTCCAGAGAATATTAAATCACCTTTAATCCAATTTTAATGGAAATTTTAATGCATTCTTTAACCCTCTAAAGCCTAATCCTACCCTATAAATACAACTCTACCCTTTGGCACTCCTCATTCTAAAATCAAGTGCCAAAACTCTCAAAAATTCTTAAGTCCTTATAATGTGCAAGCAGAGTTAGCAAAGGGTGAAGTTCCGACGAAGTTCCGAGAAGATTCCGGCGATGAAACGATGCCCCGACACCTTCCCTAGCTTCCTCCTTCTCCCCTTGACCTTGTATCCAGTAAGTCCCTTCTTCCCCTCCCTTGTTCTATTCTAAAACTTTTATTCTTCAAAACCCGACGGAAATGGAGTAATCCGGCTTCCGATTCGGTTTTTTCTTTAGAAAGTTTATTTTTCTTAAAAAATAAAATAACATACTCTCATATAATGTTTAACAAGTATTAACAAACACAACAAAACAAGTTTCATCTCAAAATAATCTTTTATGCAACTTTTATCGTATTTTTACGATAAAATACCATATACTTTACATTTTGCCATAATTCACATATTTCCTTGTATTACCTTTAGAAAACTCACAAGGTAATGACCTACCTCATCACAACACACATATTGAATATATCAAGATTTAGTTTTGGGCAATATTTTTGGGAATATCACGAGTTACAATAAAATACCCTAAACTATTACAAAACCGTTTTCTTTAAAAAAAAATATTATCTAAGTCCTTGCAATTACGCCTCTACAACCCATTTTGAGGAACCCCGATCGGGATGGTACGGGTTATCACACGTCCTCGGGCCTAGTAGAGCAAGATGCAGTCCTCCGCAAGGAGCATTCAATCTCGATAAAAAATTTAATGCTATTTTTAAAAAAATTGAGATTTCTAGAAAATAAATAAAATTTAATTTTATTAAATTTATATATATGAATATTATCAAAAGATCTAATTTAAATATATTATACAAATATTCCATGTTTTCTAAATCAAGAATCACAATTACATGAAAGTACCATTTCAATACAAAACAATTCTAATATTTCAATAAAATACCATATACAATGAAAACTATGTTTTATTCACTAGAAATTTCACTTTTATAAAATATACATCTATGAAAATCCTAAAGACGGTAATTAAATACTTGAGGTGTATTTTTGAAATTATATCAAAACTATTTTTACATAAAACCGCCTTAAGTTACACTAAATTACAATAAGGACCCTAGTAAATATAGGTTTAAGCGGGACCAGTTCTCTTGAGGCTCAGAGAACCGGAGAATATGGGTGCTTACCTATTTAAGGTAGACAATCTAACAAACGGTGTCATCAACACGGTAATTGTCTTGGAAAAAGACACAAATCCTGCCGTCCATGTGTAGCAGTTACCGATAACATCAAAACTGATTCAGGACTTCAATTTCTTTTCAAAGTGTCTGACTCAGACTGAGTCTCAATCTAATCAATCTGACTTGAATATGATTCAAGTATAAAACTACAATTCAATATGAATCCGTCTATTCAATCTATATCAATCTATATTGA
Source organism: Agapanthus africanus (assembly GCA_030015575.1). Lineage (NCBI taxonomy): Eukaryota > Viridiplantae > Streptophyta > Magnoliopsida > Asparagales > Amaryllidaceae > Agapanthus > Agapanthus africanus. The sequence goes on along the minus strand of JASDDO010000022.1, from coordinate 639,657,868 downwards.
CTGAACCGAACCATGGATATACTCCGTTTACATGAACATCCATTATATCCATTCGATTTACTGATATCATGGTTTCGGCAAGTCATCCACCGATATAACAAACAATGCAATCAATACAAATGACATTACGGGGTTTTAAAGGGGTAGATTGGTACAGAAGGTGTTAGAAGTGGCACGAGACTGTAACCATAATACACCTAACCTGAATATCTATTGCAGTTGTACCGTAGCTGAACGGTTACTTGTGCTCTGTATACCATAATCTCCGGAATAGTGGGACTCCTTTCGTATACACTGGCATTTTCTGTACCAAGCTACAAACAACTGCGATAATATTATAATAAAACATTACTAGTTATATTCTCTTTCTGCCTATTTCATCTCTACTCACCTTTGGGATTTACCGAGCGATTGCTCGCTGACGACATTCATTTTCTTCTTTTCTTGGAATGTTGTCAGGTGGATCAGACTCAATAGAGATTGAGCCCAGCACTGAAGATTTGGAGCAGTTGTCCTTTGACCCAGAGCTATAGCTACTTGTACATATTTCCATTTCAGTTATTCCATTGTTTAGGCATTGCTTTTTATTCATATATTTACATTTCCAGTTGTACCTGTAAAAGAATATTTAATAAATAAAAGTTGTTGTTCAATTATATCTATTGTCATCTTTCTTGTATACATTTACTTTATATTGCTTAGATACGCATAGCGTGTTTACTTCAGAGTAAATACGTCGCGTGACCCGTCGCGTCCCCTAACCGTACACCGGGAAGCAGGGCGTGACTGGTTTTGTTGGCGGCCCATGCAGGTTAGCTCTATATGGACATGCAGGTCAGTTCTGCATGGACATGCGGGTCAATTCTCCATGAAGTCCTAAGCAATATAACACAAGAATCAGCAACTAAAAACATTCTTTACATTTCATATTCCTTGAATCTTACAATTTCATATATTTTGAATCTATCCTAACCCTACTTCTTTCAAGGTTATGAATTCTCCAAACAACATCAGCACCAACTTCAACAACACACCACCACCTCTACCGCTTACGACTACCGTCGATGCTCCGATCAATGAGCAGACGGTACGGCTTGAGGCAATCCTCAGCCTCCTGGAAGGACAGCAGCAATAGACTGCTATTCTGATGAACCGTCCATAAGCGGAAGCGCCCGGAGTGAAGCAATTCCGGGCATTGCACCCAAAAAAATTTCAAGAAAAGAGAGCCCTCTGGAAGCTGATGAATGTGCTCAAAGTATTGAGGATGACCTGGCAGCGGCACAAGTGCCAGAGATCGCTTAGGTTCGAGTTGCGAAGCCGCAACTCACTGATAATGCACGAGTTTGGTGGAAGGCGGAAGAAAGCTGTCTTGACCAGCATTTCGAATGGAGGACTTTTCGCGACATGTTCGACGCGAAATACTTCCCAGATGCTTTCCGATTTGACATGGAGCAGCAATCCATCCACCCGCAACAGGGTTCTATATGGGCCAAATCCGTGGATGAATATGACGCTGAGTTTACCATGCTCAGAAGGTAAGATATGTCTCAATATTCGATTTTCAAATAACACATATTACACAGCTAACACAAGATGTTAACAGGTTCTTGGAACATTTGATACTAACTGCTGAGATCAGGTCCAGACGATTTCAGCAAGTGTTAGATCAGGAAATCCAAGCTGCCTTAGCTACAGAGGATTTCCCAACCCACGAATTGGCCCTGAAATTTTCCCGCCGATATGAGGCAGTAGTGAAGATGAAGCGCAGACCCCACTCTACTGGGATGAAGCGGCCTGCCACCCAGATGGCAGGAGGAGCCTCTTCAAGGCCACAATTTATGCCCAGGAGACCAGGAGTACCGAACAACCGGCCCAACCCAGCTTTTTGTACTTACTGCAGAAGAGATGGACATCCGGTGAAAGACTGTTGGCGTGCAAATCGCCTCTGCTTAGTCTCCGGATCAGCTACTCATGACATTGGGTCTTGTCCTCATAAATATAACCCAAATGCTACACCCAGACCAGCAATTACTTATCAGTAGCAACCAGACATCCAGGCACCTGCTCCACGACTATCTCTCCCTGCTCCACCTCCTCGTGAACCGTCTGCACCTTCTCCTCATCGGTTCCATCAAGCTCAATGGAACGTACCTCAAGGACCAAGGAACAGACAGAGGAATGCTCCTCCAGCAAGGAGGAATGTGCCGAGGAGACATGCTTTCATAATGACTATGGAAGAAGCTGAAGCCACCGGCCAAGTCATCACTGGTAACATTTTCCTTCCAAACTTTCTTTCAGTCTATATACATACCATATATCTTTTCCTTATACCTAAAACCTATCCCACATAACTTAGATACAATCTTAGTAGCCTCACTTCCTGCACTAGCACTCTTCGATACTGGAGCATCTCATTGCTTTATGTCGCAACGGTTCGTCCGAACTCATGCGATTCCAGTCAAACCGCTCGTATCCAGCTGGAATGTCAGTTCAGGGAATGACGTTATAAAGGAAATAATGGGATACGACCTGTGTCCAGTGGTCGTCTGCAGCAGAGAATTCTATGCTGACTTCAAGGTGCTGGACATACCGAACTTTGATGTCGTTTTGGGTATGGATTGGCTCGGAACTTTTTACGCTATCATCGACTGTCGTCAAAGGAGGGCAGTGTTCGAGATTCCAGACCATCCGGTCTTTTATTTCAAAAGTGGAGACCGTACCCTGGAGCCAAGTATATACAAGGCAAAACCGAAGAAGACAGTGATTGCAGCACTTCAAGCGGAGGAAGGATCGAAGCCAGAGATAGTTTGTAAGTTCGACGATGTGTTTCCTGAAGACATATTAGGTTTGACTCCCGATTGAGCTCTTGAATTCAGCATTGATTTAGTACCTGGAGCACAACCGGTGATCAAAGCACCATATTGGTTAAGCCCTGAAGGTTTGAAGGAAGTCCGCACTCAGTTGGATGAATTATTGACGAAATGATGGATTCGTCCCAGCACTTCAAGTTGGGGATCACCGGTTCTACTTATGAAGAAGAAGGAAGGTTCATATCGAATGTGCATTGATTATAGAGCTCTGAACGAAGTAACTATAAAGAACAACTATCCACTCCCGCGCATCGACGACCTGTTCGATAAGCTAAGTGGATCTTGTGTTTTCTCCAAGTTAGATCTTCGTTCGGGTTATCATCAGGTGAAGGTCAAAGAATTTGATATCCATAAAATGGTATTCAGAACTCGCTATGGCCATTACAAATTTCTTGTGATGCCATTTGGAGTGACCAATTCACCAGCTATATTCATGAACCTAATGAATTAAGTTTTCCGAGAGTACCTAGACAGGTTCGTTGTCATCTTCATCGACGACATCCTGGTGTATTCTAAGAGTGGGAAAGAACATGCCGAACACCTATGAATTGTCCTGGAGACTCTATGACAGCATCAACTCTATACCAAGTACAGCAAGTGCATGTTTTAGCTAGATCAAGTCAGTTTTCTCGGACATATTATATTAGGCGAAGGAATCTCTGTAGATCCAGCTAAGGTATCGGCAGTAAGCGAATGACCGAACGAAGTCAGTGAAGGATATTCAAAGATTCTTGGGTTTAGCAGAATATTACAGAGGGTTCATTGAAGGACTTTTGAAGATTGTAACACCCCAGACCAAGCTCACGCGTAAAGATGAAGAATTCGTGTGGTCAGAAGCATGCGAACAAGCTTTCGTAGAACTCAAGTCAAGATTGACATCAGCGCCTATTCTCGTTATACTGGACCAATCTGGAGGTTTTGTAGTGCATTGCGATACATCCGGTAAGAGATTAGGATGCGTTCTACATCAGCAAGAAAAAGTTATGGCTTATGCTTCAATACAGCTGAAGATTCATGAGCGCAATTATCCTATGCATGATTTGGAGTTGGTGGCCGAAATCTTTGCTCTTAAAATTTGGCGACATTATCTTCTTGGTGAACTAGTAGACATATACACAGACCACAAAAGCCTGAATAATGTGTTTACTCAGAAAGAGTTGAATATGCAGAAGAGAAGATAGTTATAACTCATGGCAGATTTCGATATCAATCTACAATATCATCCAGGGAAGGTGAATGTGGTACCAGATGCCTTTAGTCGCCAACCATTAGCATTGAATCTCACCGCACAGTGGAAGCTTCAACAGGACTTGCATCAAATGGAGATTGAAGTAATCATGTCAGGTAATGCTTCAAGTTTGATAAACTTACAAGTTCAATCTACCATTGTCAATCAGATCAAAGTAGCTCAAGCAAGTGATGCTAAGTTGCAAAAGATCAGAGAACAAGTAGAAAGTAGATTTCGAACAGAATTCATCATCCATGAAGACGGATCTTTGAGATACGACAGTAGATTGTGTGTACCAAAAGGTTCTGTGTGAGAAGAGTTGATGAAAGAAGCTCACAGCTCTCATTATTCAGTACACTCTGGAGATACAAAGATGTACAAAGATCTGCGTTAAAATTACAGGTGGAATGGAATGAATCGTGAAGTAGCCAGAAGCGTCGCTAAATGCTTTGTGTGTCAGCAAGTAAAGGCTGAGCATCACAGGACTGCTGGATTACTTCAACCGTTACCTATCCCAGAATGGAAGTGGCAACACATCACAATGGACTTCGTGACTGCACTTCCTCATAGCATGAAGGGTAACGATGCGGTATGGGTTATTGTGGATCGACTCACAATTTCGGCTCACTTTATTCACTATCGATTTGGCCAATCTACTGAGACACTAGCAAAGAAGTATATGGAAGTAAGAATCTAAGTAAGATTTATCTCTTCAAATATGTACTATCTCTGATACCTATGAACTCATGCAGGAAATCTTGAGATTGCATGGAGTACCGGTTTGCATTGTCTCCGATCATGACACCAGATTCCGATCGCAATTTTGGCAAAGTCTGCAAGCTATCTTGGGAACAAGTTTGAATTTTAGCACAGCTTATCATCCACAAATAGATGGTCAGTCTGAGTGAACTATTCAGATCTTATAAGATATGCTAAGAGCGTGTATGCTAAATTTCGGAGGATCGTGGGAAGATCACCTACATCTTGTAGAGTTTTCATAAAACAATAGCTACCAAGCAAGTATCGGAATGGCACCATTTGCAGCTTTATATGGAAGGAAGTGTCGATCTCTATTAAGTTGGGACAATATCGGAGATAGAGAACTCCTTGGACCTGAGATGATAGTAGCAACAGTCGATGTAGTTCGCACTATCAAGGAAAGAATGCACATAGCCCAAGATCGACAGAAGCACTGGGCTGATGCAAAGCGCCGTCACTTGGAATTCCAACATGGAGAATATGTATTTCTGAAGATATCTCTGAACCGTGGAGCAATTCCTTTTAGAAGACGGGATAAGCTAAGTCCGAGATATATTGGACCGTTCGACATACTCGAATGAGTTAGTGAAGTGGCTTATCGCTTGGCACTTCCACCTTCATTGGAAGGAGTGCACAATGTGTTCCAGATATCCCAACTCAGAAGGTATATGAGTGACCCCAGCCATATTCTTGATCACTCCGAGCTCACTGTACAGCCAGATTTATCTTGTGAGCAACAACTTGTTGAGATCATGGATAGAAAGGTGAAGTCACTTCGAAACAAGGAAGTCAACTTGGTTTGAGTGATATGGAGAAAAGATTCACCGGGAGAATCAACATGGGAACGAGAGGACGACATGCGTGAAAGATACCCTTATTTATTTCTAAATTATTCCTTAAAATAAATTGTATATTTCGAAGACGAAATTTTTATAACGAGGGTAGACTGTAACAACTCCAATTTCAATGTACAGAAAATTGTTTAAAATTTAATGTACAATTGGGGTATTTGCAATCCTGTGTATGTTATAAAAATTTGATTTTCTTTTGAATAGCAAGAAAGCGCTTGTAGCTCATTGGTAAAGCCTTGCGCTGCTGTGACGTGGCCCCTGTGATCGAATCCCCCCAGCCACATTATCTTTTTATTTAATTTTCTTCTAATCTTTTAGAAGTCCAAGGGTTTGTACGTGCACTACACGTAAGATGTTAAGTTACAAAATAATTAAACATGTGCACTGAAGAAAACCAAGCGACACCAACATGTGGCACAAATCCAAGCCCATTCCACCGGACTTGGACCGGCGATGCATGTGTTGGGGACCGGCACCGCCGGGCCGCCCGTAGGGGATTCTCCCCATCTCTTCCCTCGAGCACCCCTTGTCCTACCCCACTTCTCCCATGTTGTTTATTTTCACTACACATTTTCCAGATAATATTAAATCACCTTTAATCCAATTTTAATGCAAATTTTAATGCATTCTTTAACCCTTTAAACCCTAATCCTACCGTCTAAATACCACCCTACCCTTTGGAACTCCTCATTCTGAAATCAAGTGCCAAAACTCTCAAAAATTCTCAAGTCCTTATAGTGTGCAAGTGGAGTTAGCAAAGGGTGAAGTTCCGGCGAAATTCCGAGGAGATTCCGGCGACGAAACGACGCCCCGACACCTTCCCAAGCTTCCCCCTTCTCCCCTCTAACCTTGTAGCCAGTAATTCGCTTCTTTCCCTCTCTTGTTCTACTCTAAAACTTTCATTCTTCATAACCCGACGGAAACGGTGTAATCCGACTTCCGATTCGGTTTTTTCTTTGAAAAGTCTATTTTCTTAAACAATAATATACCTTACTCTCATATAATGTTTAAAAAACATTAACAAACACATAAAAACAAGTTTCATCTCAAAAGAATCTTTTATGCAACTTTTATCGTATATTTATGGTAAAATACCATATACTTTACATTTTGCCATAATTCATATATTTCCTTGTATTACCATTAGAAAACTCACGAGATAATGGCCTATCTCATCACAACACACATATTGGATATAGCACGATTTACTTTTGGGCAATGTTTTTGGGAATATCATGAGTTACAATAAAATACCCTAAATTACAAAACCGTTTTCTTTAAAAAGAGTATTATCTAATTCCTTGCAATTACGCCTCTACAACCCATTTTGGGGAACCCCGGTCGGGATGGTGTAGATTATCGCACGTCCTCGGGCCTAGTAGAGCGAGATGCAGTCCTCCGCAAGGAGCATTCGATCTCGATGGAATTTTTAATGCTATTTTTAAGAAAATGAGATTTCTAGAAAATAAATAAAATTTATTTTTATTAAATATATATATGAATATTATCAAAAGATCTATTTTAAATATATTATACAAATATTCTATATTTTCTAGGTCAAGAATCACAATTACATGAAAGTACCATTTCAATACAAAACAATTCCAATATTTCAATAAAATACCATATACAATGAAAACTAGGTTCTATTCACTAGAAATTTCACTTTTATAAAATATACATCTATGAAAACCCTAAAGACAATAATTAAATACTTGAGGTGCATTTTTGAAATTATATCAAAACTATTTTTACATAAAACCCCTCAAGTTATACTAAATTACAATAAGGACCCTAGTAAATATAGGTTTAAGCGGGACCAGTTCTCTTGAGCCTCAGAGAGCTGGAGAATATGGTAGCCTGCCTATTTAAGATAGACAATCTAATAAACGGTGTTATCAACACGGTAATTGTCTTGGAAAAAGACACAAATTCTGCCGTCCATGTGCAGCAGTTACCGATAACATCAAAACTGATTCAGAATTTCAATTTCTTTTCAAAGTGTCTGACTCAGACTGAGTCTTAATCTAATGAATCTGACTTGAATATGATTCAAGTATAAAACTACATTTCAATATGAATCCGTCTATTCAATCTATATCAATCTATATTGACCGAACTGAACCATGGATATACTCCGTTTACATGAACATCCATTATATCCATTCCATTTACTGATATCATGGTTTCGGCAAGTCATTCATCTATATAACAAACAATGCAATCAATATAAAAGACATTACGAGATTTTAAAGAGGTAGATTGGTACAGAAGGTGTTAGAAGTGGCACGTGACTGTAACCATAATACACCTAACTTGAATATCTATTATCATTGTACCGTGGCTGAACGGTTCTTTATACTCCATATACCTTAGTCTCCGAAATAGTGGGACTCCTCTTGTATACACTGGCATTTTTTTTACCAAGCTATAAACAACTGCGGTAAAATTATAATGAAACATTACCAGTTATATTCTCTTTCTGTCTATTTCATCTCTACTCACCTTTGGTACTTACCGAGTGATAGTTCGCTGATGAAATTCCTTTTCTTCTTTTTTTGGAATGTTGTCAGGTGGATCAGACCCACTAGAGATCGAGCCCAGCACTGAAGATTTGGAGCAGTTAGCTTTTGACCCAGAGCTGTAGGCACTTGTACATATTTCCATTTCAGTTATGTCATTATTTAGGCATTGCTTTCTATTCATGTATTTACATTTCCAGTTGTACCTATAAAAGAATATTTAATAAATAAAAGTTGATGTTCAATTACATCTATTGTCATCTTTCTTGTATACATTTACTTTATATTTCTTAGATACACTTAGCATGCTTACTTCAGAGTAAATACGTCACGTGACCCGTCGCGTCCCCTCACCGTACACTGGAAAGCAAAGCGTGACAAACAAGTTTCATAAGATGTAAATTCAAACAAATCCAAATATTCATTCTTATGTAATTTAGCTAGTCTGGTCCCATTGATATGACCAAGTCTACAATACCATAAGAAAGTTTTGTTCAATTCTGAACTCTTCCTCTTGCATGTGTTTTGCACATTGAAAACTATGTTTTGATTAAGAACATAGATACCATTACATAATATACCTTCTGCAACCAATACCTGATTGAGGTAAATGTTCATGATATTTCTATCTAGAACAAATTTATAACCATCTTTATTCAATAATTAAACGAATATAATATTGCAAAGCATGGATGGTACATAGTAACAGTTGTTCAAAATCACAGTGTTGCCACTTGGCAACACCAAATAATATTCGCCGACGGCAGCAGCATCAACTTGTACTCTGTTCCCTACTCTGAGGGCCATATCATCCGGTTCAACCAACCTACTTTTTCTTATTCCTTATAATAAATTACAGATATGAGATCCCGATCTGGTATCTAGTACCCAGGATATAGGACTGACCGAAATACAGTTCTCAATAACCAATACACCCGAAGAAGATGTAATAGAATACTTCTCCTTCATCAGGGTCATATGGTAATCCTTACATTCCTCTTTCCCGTGTCCATACTCGTGACATTTGTCATAAGTTAGAGTCAAACCGACGTTCTCCAGCCCAGTACAATAAGCTGGTTCAATCAAGTCATGCGTTTTATTATCTTGATTAAAGCATGACATCGTTGCTACCTGGCGAGAGAAAGAGAGAAAAGAAACACTTAGTGTGCTCTCTTGCAAGATTAGATTGATTTTTAATTTATCTAATCAGGATGACTCCAACTGTTTCCTCGAATTCTTCTTCAAACCTTAAAAAGAGAACTGGTCGGGTTCATATACGCCTCACAAGTTCACTAACAGTTCAGCCAGGCCAGTGTTAGTACTCCAAGGGAGGCTCCCCGTGCTTTCGCACGGACCTAATTAAATAACCTCATTTCCGGATAGGCATAACTTTGTTAACACCTTTCTATACACCTAATGATTTAGCTAATTGTGAAGTGAAAATCTTTCGGGAGTAATCTTACTCATAGTGGGAATCGGGATCCAACTATCATCGCATGATAAGCTTGATGGAAGCCACTCAAGTCACCACACTCCAGAAAGTATGCACTCACTTTTATATTTGAAACTCCCGATATTATTTTTTATCCCAAGCGTCTTATGACCTTGACGGATGCCAACAAATCACAAAGCGCAAGTTAAGTTCTACCCGTCATTGTCCTGATTAATTTAGACCCACCCGTACTCGCCCTTGACGGATGCTAACAAGGTTGTACAACTGTCCTATATTATTGCATCTTTATGCAACAAATAAGCATCATTTAGCTACTGTACACTATGCCTTGATGGATGCCAACAAACACAACACAAATACTAAACGCTATCTATCTAAAATGAAGAAGGACTGCGGCTGGTTTTTGGCGAAAAACCTTTAACGTAATGAACTTAATATCTTTGAAGAAATCTAGTGATTTCGAAATGAGTGGTTCAAGCACAATTTTGAAAACAAACGGTTTTGTAAAAAACTGAGTAGTTTTGAAAAGAATCGAGTGGTTTCGAAATTTGATTCCAACAACATCATTTTAGCTTTATTTTCTTGCGTTAATCAAACTTAATGTGGTCCCATCAATTAAGTTCCTTCGCATCAAAGAAACAAACAAAATGCAATGCTTTATATGCCATCCGCACTCGCCACGGGGTCCTGGGTCTTCATCGTAAGCTTACTTAACTTATGGCATGCGGGGATAGGACTAGCATGGATGCAAAACATATAAACTCATTTATAATATATCATCATCACAGGCAGGTAATAAAAATCACAGGCATGCGATAATCAATATGGAATAGCGGATAAAGTAGGAGCCCCGTCTTTCGTTTGAGCCGCAAATGAAAACCAACGTTCTCCGGCCGTATGGATAGCTCGAACATCACCTAAAACAAAGACCCCTACGAGCGTGGCTAGTGATTATTATGTTTGTGCTATGCGTTCTATATGTTCTATCTACCGCAATCAAGTCGGTTTCGTTTGTAACTAGCCGGTTGAGTACGGGTCGATCCATGAAGAGGCGAGAGTCTTTTTCTTAATGTTTTAATGAGTTAAGTCAAATTTTTACCCAAGTTTGTTCGATACTAACTATGTGTTTGATATGTATGTGAATGGAAGGTTATTTAGGGTTAAGATTAGATTAGTTTGAATTAGGAGTTCACTCACTTCATTCAATTGTCTCTCTTGATATTGATGTTACGGTAATCGACAATAACGAGGATTAGAACGACTAGGAAGGATACTTGCAGTATAAGCTAAGCTTTCCAACGCTTAGTTCCTTACTTTTGGTGCTTTTACGTCCGTTCTTGGCTCTTATTCATAACTTCCGTTCAATCCAACCACAACCGGTCTCACCAGGGTGTCACCACTATCATAGAGGATAGGGTGCCATTGGGAGCGGATTGTGGTTGAATTGACGGGAGTTCAATTCAAGCCGTCGGGCAAAAGAAAGAGTGAGGAAGATTTCCATCTCTCAAACTTCCCTTATCATACCTTAACAAATGAGAAAACTACTCACTCATTATATAAAAAAGAAAATAAAAATAAGTAAAGAAGATAGAAAGAAATGGGGTAGAAGATGGCAAATAGCTACTTGAGACCTCACCTAGACAAGGATCACACTTGAGTATTATGGTTGCAAAGATAAAAAAAAGAAGAAAAAGAACAAATAAAACCAATAACTACTTAACAAAGAAAATATAAGAAATTTATAAAATCTAGTTAACAATTGAACAAGACATGCAAAAAAAACTTTCCACTTCATTTATCATCCACTCAAATTCTATCACACAATTTTAATGGAGGAAAGATGATGATGAAGAAGAAGTTTACACTCAAATTCTAACTAAAACTAGTAAAAATATACTTCCTTTGCTTGGCTTTGATCTGGAGTATTTATAGGAAGTGAGGTGAAGTCCCAGGGGTAAATTCTGAGCCAATGTACTACTACAAAACCACCCCTGAAATTTGGTCACAGTTTGCCACGACATGATCGCGGTTCCGCTGCCTATAGGCCCTAATAACCGCGATTCCGCGGTTTTTTTTAAGGAATTGGGTCCTCTGTTTTCTTGTGATCTCTTGTGTTGCTATATTTTTCTGTTTAGTACACTTATATTTGCAGATTCATTTCAATTTACTCCCAGATTTTCAACAGTCCAAAAGATGAAAATGAGTGGACTTTTTGCCTCGATTTTTCTCGAGCTCCGCATTGCCTTCTTGATCCTTGTGCTTCCTCTCTTGTGCTCTGTGCTTGTATGAGAAATGAATGACCCTTGCTCGATATTGTCACCTGAACTGGTAGGCGGTACCTGACAGATGGTGAGCGGAACCCATATTTTTATCCGATTGTGGCAGTTGTCCTGAATTTGTCGTGACTGTTTGTGATTTACAATGTTTTGGACTGTGAATCTGTAATATGCAATAATGTAGCAAATACGGATCAAAAGTACCTACCTTTATGCAATGTGATCAAGAATGAGTGGTATAAAAGTGCAAAATTCTGATATGAACAGCAAGCTACCCATCAATTCTTGAAGTGAGGCAACCAACACTCAATGTCATGAGTGGACCATCTGACACTTCATGCAATCCGGTAACTTTGGCTCTCCACCGTAGGTCAATCCTAAAACCCATACAAGTGCAGCGAATAGCCTGCCAATTCTAGAGCGAGATGGCTCGAACCCATCATCATGAAATGACCATCTAACACACTCTAGAACCCGACTACTCGAGCACTTTTCCGCGAGTTTATCCTAATACATGAACAAATAATATACAATGGTGATATCAACCTCAACTCAGGTGTCTTAATAAAATAATATATATCGAGCGGTAACGACGGCCACAATCCGGCCGCTCGCCACAATAAACAAATATACATAGAATTTACGATGAAGGGCTATCTACCACGACAATCTGGCTAAACCATCACAAGATATATATCAACCATAACACAAGCATATATGTGCAACCCTGTCTAATTGACCTATAGCAATTAGATGATGTTTACAAACACATATACATCAACACAAATATTCAACAATGTTAAAATTTCGATTTTAAAACTTTTCATATTGCCCGTAAACAAAGATAACATCAAATGAAATCTGGGGCAAAACAAAATATACTAAAAATCCCAAATCCAAGTACCCAAACCACAGGAGGAAGCTCGAGACCAGAGCTCATGCTCTAGCCTCCAGTAGTGGCCAAAAGCCATTTTCTGGAAGCCAGAGTTTGAGCATCTAGGCTCGTACTCCTCCAGTGATAATCATGTATCATATAGATCTCTCTGCAACTATTTTAAAAAATTTGAGAGGTCATTTCAAAAAAAGACAGAAACATGGAATTGGGTTATTAAAATATGGAAAAATTCATTTCTCAAAACATAAACATAATCTACGGCTAGTTTAAATGTTTAGGCATCTCTGATACCCTGAAGGGTCAATCAGCACAGCGGAAACTAGCTGTAGAGACCATAGCTACCTCAGCAGCTATTTTTTACATAGTCCTCTCGCGATGGACTACAACCCACCGGACCATATAACCGCACGGAACACCCTGCAGGTAAAAACATGCGCTTCGCCACTACTGTCATAACAGTAAGAACCGCCCATGGGTCAGCACAGTGCCTAATAGCTCTGATACCATGTAAGTATTTGCTCATGCTCTTGCCACTCACTTACGGCTAAGGCGAAATGTAAAATGAAAATTTAAACTAGAAAACAAACAATTACGACCTAGAATCGATTCCAAACACTAAACTAGCAATCTAAAAGAGATTGAACTACTCGATTAGCATTAAAAACCTTTGTAGTCGTGTCCTTCATCTTCTTTTCCACTTCTTAAGCTCCTAGATCCACCAGGAACAAGCTTGGATGTCGGTCTTCCTTATCGAAGATAATGCACCCGAGGGAACCCTAACTTAAGCTATTGCTTCACTCAAGAGCACAAAGTGAAGAAACTTGTGAACAAAACTTGCTTGGAATTGATCACAAGAATGTAGTAGTGGTTAATCTCTAGGTTTTCTCGCTTTTTCTTTTTCTTTTCTCAGCTCTCAAAACTCAAGAGAGGAAAAAGAATAGGATATGGCTCATGATCTTATCTCATTCTTTTCTCTCTTTTACTTTTAGAATTTCTTGAGTGGAATTGTGACTCACAAGTGTGAGTCATAAGTCCACATAATTCTAAAGGAAACATGAAGAGAAAAGAGCAGAAAAGAAGCCACCTTATTTTGTGTACGCACACATACACTAATACAAATATATGCTACAAATAAGCCACCATATTTTGTGTACGCACACATACACTAATACAAATATATGCTACAAATACGTATACCCATATTCGTATCAAAATACATATACCCGTATTCGTATAAAATACGAATACCTATATTTGTATTAAGATACAAATATGCTTATTTATATCAAGACACAAATACCCGTATTCATATAAATACCATATTCGTGTCAAAACACAAATACCAAAAAGGAGATACCAAAAGATGTATAACACTAGCTCACATTTCATATAAATGTAATAATCTGGTTATCTTTCAAATCGGCTAGTATTAACAAAATGTCCAATTAAAAGCACGTTTACAAAAACACGTATTTAATCAAACCTCTGTAAGTATCAAAATATACACTACATCGTTTTGCCTGAGCCGGGAAACCCTATGTATGAATCTAAAGACTCGACAATACGTTGGCAGTGGGTTTAACCACAATTAAGCCAATGGCACTAGCTGTACGTAATGGCTAATCAGGTATTGAAAGAAAGGAACGTCGACAAGCTAACTCGTCTATATCCCTACTGAGCCTGAAAGTGAAAATCTCCATACAGTCCGGTCTCTTTGTCTGAGAGTGTCGCATACTAGGTCTAAGGGGGTGGAAAATGTCAGACCCTTAATAACCCAATAGATCATGTCGATGTGGCTCAAAACCATCCCGAGAAACTACTGATCTCACTTGTTTACCGCCGAAAACTGGACTGAGACGCGGAGACGACTATCCTGAATTTTGGGGCAGATGCTATATGAACATATTTATGCACCTCTCCGAATATACCAAGTTGAATTATGGCACCGTCTATCGGAGGTTTGGATAAATGCGACCGATATAGCAGATTTTATCAGATTCCCCCTCAATTGTGAAGGGTTTTTGATTGTAAGGACGCTCTTCCCTACAGGCGCAAACCTGTGTAGTTAATTACCTTATCACGTTGCGAAAAAAGCTTTCACCTGCTCCAGTAGGTCACTTTGTGTTGTGTTATATATTGTTTATTATGGGGTGTCCTTGGATTGTATACGGAGACAAATTTTGTCATGTCCGTAGGGCACGGATTAGTCCAAATCCGTATATTAGATTTGGGGTTTTGAAATTAGGACGTAGTTCTCATATAAATGATGTCCATAAGTTCAGGAGTTTAAGGATATTAATCTTGTTTTAGATTAAGATCGACTAAAACATGTTTAAGGACCATTAATCTAGTTTTAGATTAAGATCAACTTTAAACAAGTTATTAAGAACCGTTAATCTAATTTGAGATTAAGGCTAACTAAATCAAGCGAGCATATAGGCTCAAAGAAGTTTAAAACTTCACAAACTTAGCTAATTTGGGCTAAAGATTGGGTTTCTGTAGTGCTAAGCACTCAAAATGCAGTGCTCACGTGTGTTTCATGTGAGATGTTGAGCATCTCAGGTGCTCACGTAGACATCACGTGAAGTACTGCATTCATGTGCGCTCACATGAATTTCACGTGAGGCGGTCATCTTCATGTGCGCTCACGTGATCCTCACGTGAGTAGTGCTAAGCACTCCCAACTAGTCCCAGGTCCCAGAAAATGACTTATGCGCACTTGGGTGTTTCCTTTGATCGCTCACATGATTTGCATGTGAGTTATGCACTCGCTTATGTGCTCACGTGATATCACGTGAGAAGCGCACTTACATGTCTTCTTAGCGCTTACGTGCTCTTCATGTGGGTCGATGTCTTCAAATAATCACGTGGTCTTCACATGAGATGTTGTCTTCTGAGTACTCATGTGTCTTTCACATGGACTGTTTCGTGAGATGCACACTTGTATATTAATCTTACCATCTGCGCTCACGTGTATATCACGTGACGCACATGCCCTTTTAGCAATGAAGTGTGCACACGTGCCTTTCACATGATGCGTATCTTCCTTAGAGATTAAATCTCTGTTCATCGTTTTAAAAGAAATTAAACTTCTGTTAATGGCATTTTGACCATTAACGATCACCAAGATCATTATTATGAAAATCTGGGATCAAATTTCTTCAAGAACTAAGTTCTTATTATATTTGGGGACTAAGTTCCTAGAGTATGAACTCCCTCTTCTTCATGTCCTCTCATCCATGTTCTTTCCAAACTTGTTCTTCCTTGAATTTTTGATTCTCAAGAACAAGATCTTTCCTACGAGAATTAAATTCTTGTTATGGGAGATCTGTGGGTCTCAGATCCATAGGAAGAACTAAGTTCTTGTGAAAGGGTTAAGCCCTTATATGATATGATGGGTAAAGGGAGAGTTCATTTTATCGATGTTTTTACCTAGTTTTTTTTGGGAAGAAGATGATCTTCTTCAAAGAGAATTAAATTCTCCATTGCCGAAGCTTGTAGGTAGCCTTCTGTGTTTTTACAGAAGCTTATGGCGGCTCTCCTTTTCTTTTGCAGAAAGTTTATGGAGGGTTCTGCCCTCTCTTCAAGATTCAATATCTTGGGTTCTTTTTATAAGAGAAAGAAAAGATCAATCTGTTGGAGGAAATCTCTCATTGACAGATCATGATTGATTTCATAATCAATCGAATTGATCCTTAAGATCAACCAGTGAATTTTATTCACCGTTGGATTTTTAATCCAAAGGCACTCTGTTTAACAGAGAAGATCATTCTTATTTGTTTACCAAGATTAGAAAAATATTTTCCTAAGATAGAATTTAATTATATCAGATGATCGGTTGGTGATTTTATAATCACCGTTAGGTTTTTGATCCAAGGGTCTTATATTTAACAAAGAAGATCTTTCTAGTTTAAGAAAGTTCATGGAAATATTTTCCATATAGAATTTAATTCTATCAAAAAGAACACTCACGTGCATCGCACGTAAGACGTTGGCCTATATCGCTCACGTAGATATCCCATAAGAGCTGCTAAGAAGCTGGAAAGTGTGCTCATGTGGATATCACATGAGACGCTGCCAAGATGCTAGCATGTGCATTCACGTGGATATCACATGATGCGCACTGCCAAGAGACTGCATGTGCGCTCACGTGGATATCACGTGAGACACTGCCGAGAGGCTAGCATGTGCGCTCACATGGATATCACGTGAGATGCTGCCAAGATACTAGCATGTGCGCTCATGTGGATATCACGTGATGTGCACTGCTAAGACACTGAATGTGTGCTCACATGGATATCACGTGAGACACTACCAAGAGATTGGCATGTCGTTCATGTGGATATCATGTGACACGCACTGCCAAGAGACTGCATGTGCGTTCACATGAATATCATGTGAGACGCTGCTAAGAGATTGGCATATGCGCTAACATTGATATCACGTGAGACGCTGCCAAGATGCTATCATGTGCGTTCACATGGATATCACGTAACGCGCACTGTCAAGAGGCTGCACTAACGCTCATGTGGATATCACGTGAGACGCTTACGCGTTTAACATGTGGGAACCAATATATGATTTGATCCTATCAGAAGTGACACTAAAATGCTTTGCATGTATGTGTACACGTGTTTAACACGTGGGAGCTTCCCTTTTATTTTTATAAGGGAACAACAAGCTTTCGGCCAAAATTTTTGGCAAGAACAAATGCCCCCGGTACTTTGTCCACGTAAGTATATACGTGGATTAAGTAATGCAAAGTTATGCATCGCCATAAAATTGATGGCTTAGAAGACAGGTTTAGGATCCCTGTCACCTAAGGCTTTTTCATCTTCATAAGCCATAAAGGTCTTAAGAAAGTTTTTCTCCTTATAAGTCGAGAGGATCTCACAGGTCCATATACTCATTGGGAATTATAGTGATTCCTAAGTGTCTTTGACTTTCATGAGTTGTAAGGATCTCAAGCAGATATTTTCTTCTTACGGGTCGAGAGGACCCGTAAGTGGCTTCTTCTCCTCATTGGATGCAATTTTGTCAAATGTGGCCCGTGGATAGTATACAAGAGTCAGCTTGACCTCCTTATAGGGCAGCAATAGCATAGCAAACAGGTTTAAGATCTATGTCGCCTAAGGCTTTTTAATTTTTTGAGCCCTGAAGGTCTCACAAAGGTATTTCTCCCTATGAGTCGAGAGGATCTCGTAGGTGTTTCCTAACGTGAAATATAGATAACCCCTTTCGATATAAGAGTCCGTTAGGTTTTTGGTACTAGATTAAGTCCATCGTATTGTTCCTACCAAGAATTTTGGCCAAAGTGCGCATTGTTCCTATATTCAAGTAATGCGCACCTATACATACGCACATGGAAAGATGAGCAAGACAAATCATATGTGAGCGACATGCAACGCACGTGCGTATAAGTCAAACGGTTCAGCCCAAGTTGCGCGCACCTATACATGCACACTTGGTAAGATGGCCAAGTTGAACCACATGTGCGATACCCAAGTTGTATGCACCTATATATGCACATTTGGCAAAATTGCCAAGTTGAATCATACATGTGCACCTATACGTGCGATACACGTGCGCATCTGTCAAAGATCAGAAGCACACATGTACGTTCCTTGAAGTAAACGCTTCTAACAAGAAATAAATCTTGTTGATAAGAAATCAAATCCTTAATTAGAAGCTAAATCTTCTTTTTAGATCTATGATCTTCATCCAACGGTGATTAAGGATCACCACTTGATCATGATATCAATCGAGATCTTTAAATGAGAGATTCTCTCAAACCGATTGATATTTCTCAGGCCCTATATAAAGGACCCATGAGAACAAAATCAAAGAAGAGAGACCAACCAATAAGCTTGAAAAAAATATAGATCTCAAGTCTTCTTCATCTTCTTCGTCAGCGAATAAGTGCACAAATTAGAGATAAAAGAGGAAAACTTCTCTTTTCTTTCATTAAAAAGCTTTTGCTTTTATACAGAAGTCTTTGCTTCTTTTTCGAATCCATTGATTCACCATAAAAGATCAAATGAGGCGCGTCTCTCGTTCATAAAGCATATACTTTTGCGAGAGATCGATCCTAAGATCTAAGAAAATAATATGCGCATCATAAAACGCATATACATGATCTGAAAATAGATAAAAATCGAAAAATTTGCTTCTTGGAAAAGAAAAGAAGAAGAAAAGAACATAAAACAAAAGCCATTGCTTCTTTGTGAAAGCTTTTGCTTTCTGATTGGAACAAGTGCGCAACCAAACTAGTGCGCACTTAATAAAAAATTGTCAACTTAGAGACATACGCATCACGTAATATGCACGTGTGTGCACTTGCTGGATGCTTCCCATAAAGACATGCACGTCATGTGATATGCACGTGCGTGCACTTGTTGAAAATGGCCCATGAATGTGTGAGCTTCACGTGATATGTACGTTGACTTTTTGCATGCGCACACATATACATGTGTACTTGTGATTTTGAACTGATAACAAGTGTGAGCCACGTGATATGCTCGAGCAAAGTCCTCGATCGCAAGCGGGTGTGTAACCCACGTGATATGCACGTGCACACTCTCATCAAAGGTGTTACATGTGCATACGCACATGAAAATCAACCTTTGCTTGATTATTTAGTTAAAATAAACTAAGTATAGAAGCTTTTGCTTCTAATATGTAATCCACCGATCAACACATCGATGATGTCCCATATTGATCTTAATCGGATATATGACTAATAGTCGTTCACCCATAATGATCTTAGTTGGATATATGAATAATGATCATCCATCCAAATTGATCTTAATCTCATATAAGACTAACGATCTTTCGTACCAACATGATCTTTTCAAGGGTACATCACTTCCACACCTCTGATATACGTCGTTGTAACTCCTCAACGTCTTCAGAGAGGTGGCGGGTCCCAACAACCACCAACTCTTTTCTCGTCCCAACTTGATAAAAGATATGAAATTTCATCAAGATGAGGAATGCCCTAATCATCATATTGATACACCCTATATCTATGCACTTTCATATTGATGTGCACATTTCATACTGTTACGCATCCCCATATAGATGCGTATCTCATATTGAGCCCCGGCTTTATATATATATGCATATGTATATCTTTGAAGGAAATATAAATGCCTTCAAAACTGGATCGTACCCCAATATTGGGCCCATCCTGTGTTTCCATCATTCATTTCGCCACATGATATATATGTGTATGTAAAATGAAGGATAGACCAAAATGTCCTTAAACTAATCCTTCATCCCAAGCACAGGAAAGTTGGACCGAAATGTCCTTAAACTAATACTTCGTCCCAAGCACGGGAGTGTTGGACCTCAACGTCCCTAAACTAATATATGTTTGGCCCTACGGCTGATCTCCATATTGATCCCCGTATACAATCAACGAGAATAAACAAGTCATATTCCATCCATGTATCCCACAGACCGTGATATCCTAAAACTAATATGTTTTGCTCTGCGGACTGCCTCCGTACTGACTACCGTATACAATCTATGGGCTATCCATATATGATCAAATGATCATTTGGGCCCATATGCTCACCGTTATCTAAGTTGATCTTAGTCTCATATACGACTAACGATCCTTAACCCATATCATCTATGTTGATCTTAGTCTCATATATAACTAACGATCCTTAGATAAAACCCATATATCCCATGAACTGATGGACCTCATTTATATGAGAACTGTGTCCTAAGTTCAAAACCCTATATAACAAACATAACACGACACGAAGTGATCTATCTGAAGAAGGTGAAAGTTGTTATCGCAATGTGATGGCATAATTAACTGCAGGGGCTTGCGTCTGTAGGGAAGAGTGTCCCCACAATCAAAAACTCCTCAAAGAGGGGGAATCTGATTAAGTCACGCTACAGCGGTCGCATCTGTCCAAAGCTCTGATATACGGTGCCATAAATCAACTTAACATCTTCAGAGAAGTGGACGGTTATATTCCAACATCATCTGCCCCAAATTCAGGCCAGACATTCTAACCCAGTTTGTCTCTATTTTCGACGGTAAACAGATTCCGGCACGCCCGGTGGGACCCCTTCCTCTTTCCACTCCACACTTCATGTGTCGTGTTTTGTGAAAAAACGTTTATATATATATATATATATATATATATATATATATATGTTTGTAGTTTCTCTTGGGTGATGAGATACTGCAGAATGGCGTTTGATTCCACTCACCGCAACTCAGGCTCGGTCACGTCTGGTGGAGTCAAGTATGGCTACTTGCAACTTCAAATCTCTGCAATCCAGCCCTTCAAAAAATCAATGGGCTTATCTATGAGTTTATACTCCCATCTCCTACTATCGGTGCCTCAACGCCGAAGGTGGAAGCCCAGAAGAAGTCTGTCTTCCATGGACCGGATCCTCAAACTTCATCTTTTCAACGGAATCAGTCCCCAAACAACTGGCACCTGCAAAATACCAAGGTCGATGAAGGGGGAAGAATATTCATGCTCTCAAGGAAAACAGTGGGCAGGCTCAGCAAATTCCTGAGTCTAAAGAAACTCCAGTCAAAATACATGATCGATGTCAATATGGGCATCAAATAAGATATGTTGGGGGCAGTTCTCCATTCGGGTTGACTTCGACTCCGATGGCGAATGCTAATGTTCCAACCGAAAATAGGTTTGAACTGCTACGAAGGGTCAGACAAAATTCCCCTACCGTAGTATTGAAAAAGTCTCCGCAACCCACAGAGATCCAAGAAAAGCAGAAACCAGTTCGCTTCGTAAAAGAACTTTTATCATAAATATATAAGATGTGGAAGTAAGTGAAGGACCCAGTCATCATCCGCGGCTCTTCCCCTAAGCGTCAGCCAAACTCTGACAACTCCCCTTCCAAATACAAGGGTACTCATCCCAAGACGATTCCTGTTCTAATGGTTCCTCCTAAAGTGAAAGCAGCTTCTCACAAAAAAGAAAGGTCCAATAAATTCCAAACGCCCGAGGCAAACTCTAAGGGTCAAGATTCCAAACGCCCCAAGCTTGGGGGCATGATAGCTCACACAGCCCATGTGGTGAATTGTAAAGAGGAAAGTACTGTTTCAACTAATCACGGACCGCATACCCAGTCTCCGACAAAAACTCAATAGCAACATGAAAAGTTGCAGGAGATGCTTACTAAGGCGGCAACACTCGCTAGTCCATTTCCTAAGGAAAATCCCGAGGATTCACCTGAAGAAAAAGTAGGGCAAGAGTCAGATATTGACTTCCTGAAGCGCGCTTTCAAGAAGAGAGATGAAGAAGGGACAGAGATGTCCACTAAAATAAACCAGATGGCCTTCTTGATCCAGAATATGTTTGGAATGATGGTCCAATCGGAACTACTAGCCGAAGAACCACCGGTATTCGTTCTTAAAGATAAGGATAACATTTCAAATCCTCTGCAAACCCCATCAACGGCTAAGGAGGAAATGATCCCAAAAGCAAAGTTGGACGCATACATCGCTCAGCAAATCAAATCTCACTATACAAGTAAAGCTGCAAATAGGTCGATCATGACTGGTCGGCCTTATCCGGTGGGCTATGATCAAGTAAAGTACCCGCCAGAATACATGCTTCCGACGTTCTACAAGTACAAAAGGACAGGAAATCCTTTCCAACACATCGTGCGATTTAAATCCATATGTGGCAATACCGGAAGAAATGATATACTGCTCCTCCGATAGTTCATCAACGGTCTGGTGAGCATTGCGTTCGAATGGTATACAGAACTCCTAAATGACTCCATAAAGACCTTCCAAGAGATGGAGATGCTCTTCTGTCAGAAATTCGCCAGTGTGAATACACGAACTACCCTAATGGTATTGGTCAATGAAATGATTAGACCAAATGAGACTTGGGTCCAATATATTACTCGATGGTGAAACCTCTATTGGGAACTCATGCATGCTAATTTTAGAAGATGGAAACATGGATTTTTAAAAATTTCTAGTTTGCTAAAGTTCCAAAACAATGAATCAATGCTAAAGAGTTAGAACTTGTAAACAAAAATTAGTGTGCTAAACTAATTTACTATATGTAGAATACTCACATCCTCAAGCTTTCTTCAAGAGATCCAATGTTGTGGACTCTAGCTATCTCTCAAGAGCTCTGGATCGCGCTTGTAAGCCGATCTTCCTTCACCTAATATGATCCACCCGAGGGAACCTAGTCCAAACTCCAACTTGACACAAAAATAATCTAGTGGAGCAACTAAGGTTCAAAACTTGCTAAGAAGTGAAGCTTAGGTTTGTAATGAGGTGTTCAAGAAATTTCCTATCTCTTTTACTTCTTGATTCTCAACTCATGAGATGGTAGAAGAAAATGATGAAGGAGGAGCTCAAAGAGCAAGAGAGGAAAATGAGAATGGTGAGAAAAAACAAAAAGCTCATCCAAAATTCAAGCATAGCCATTTTTGTTTTGATAAAAGAATTTATCAAATAAAAATCCTACCATACTTGAATAGTGATGACAAATGAATATAGCAATTCATCTGCCATCCCTCTCACTATACACCTTGCCTTCTTGCATGCCACCTCATTTCCATTTAAAAATAAATAGAAAAAACAATATAAGGTATTCTTCTTCTAGAAGTATATTTGTATGCCTATAAAAATATGTCCCCGCAAATATATGCCCGTATTCGTATCAATATACGAATATCCAAGAGATAGAGAAATACAAAGAATATAATACTAGAAAATATATATCAAAATACATATACATAAATTATTAAATCGGTACTTAATTTAATAATCCGGCTTAATCTTAAGCCGGATAGTATTATCATCCGCCCGATCAAAGTTCGTGTAGTTGGTACACTTATTTAATCGGAACCCTGCATGTATCAATATACGGCAACTACATCATATCGCCTGAACTGGGAAAACCCTCAATGTTGGACTCTAAAGACTTGACAATGCGCTGGCAGTGGGTTTAACCACATATACGTCAGCGGCACTAGCTGTGTAAGTGCACGGCGGCGCCCCGGCCGTCAATCCGACGCCGGAATGCGGAAGCGGTGAAAAACTTTAATTTTGCGAACTTAGCAAACCGGCACCACCGCGCAGTAAACACCCGGATCGAACCATTAACTAGTCTAAGCCAACTACAAGAAGGGGAAGAGATATACCGAATGATCCGAGTCCTCCGGTCTTCTCGTCGTCGTCCCGATCTCCTGCGGAAACTCCGATCGTCGCCTCCTCGCCGGAAGGGCACCACATCGCCTGTATCTTTTACGGGCTCCCACCTCAATACCGAGGCAACTCGGGCGCGAAGTAGGCTGGCCGACGCGTCCAAGATTTGCTGTAGAATGTGTAGTGTAGAGGCTATGTCTCATTTGGGGTTTTGTTGCCATTTGAAGATGATGGATGAAACAAGATAAGAAAAATGGTGCTTTCATTTTTGTAGCATGAAAATGAGATCAAGAATGCCACACTCTCAAGAATGAAAACTCTCTTCTTCTCTTTTCTCCAAATGAAACCTTATCATGATAGAATGGTGGAAGAAAGAATACATTATCCAAAACCATGAAGGGAGGTAATGGTAGTAAAAGCAAGGGGTGACCATAGCCAAAATGAAATGATAACAATGTCAATTTCATTTCAAATCTCATCTAATCACAAAAACAAAACCATCATGAAAAAGCAAAGATGCTTATCTTATCATATTCAATACATTTGCAAGAAACCCCTCCACAATGTGTTATTTGCAAATTTGCAAATAACACCCTCCATCGAAAAGTCCGGCCGCGAAAGAACAAAGGAAAACCGGCCGGAACGGAATGGAAACTGGCAACTCCAGAAAACTGGTCCTGTAATAAATTACAGGAAAACCCCGCTATTGCAAATACATGTCCGCATTTGTATTCCCACTGAACACAAATGCAAAGAGACAAAACTGCACTATCAAATACTAGGATCCGGCTTAAGCCAAAGCCGGCTAGTAAAAACCGTCCGATCACGATCCGTGCAATACCCCACGTATCTGATCGAACCCTGCCATATCTCCATACGGCCTCTACAGCGTTTCGCCCGAAAGCTTGAGTAACTGAAAGTGTGGTGGACTGTAAAGACTCGTCAATACTATGGCTATGGATTTAACCACTAGCACGTCAGAGGTATAAGCCAATACGTGACGGGCCACCAGCTATTGACTAAAAGGGACGTCGATGAGTGAACTCATCCTGACACCCTACTGAGCCTGTCAGTGACAATATCCGTACAGTCCGGTCTGTTCGTCTATGAGCATCGCATGGCGGGCCTAGGGGGTTGGTAAAAGTCAGACCCCCAAAAGTGGTACAAGTCGTGTCGGAGTGTAGCC
Organism: Agapanthus africanus; assembly: GCA_030015575.1. NCBI lineage: Eukaryota > Viridiplantae > Streptophyta > Magnoliopsida > Asparagales > Amaryllidaceae > Agapanthus > Agapanthus africanus. The sequence goes on along the minus strand of JASDDO010000022.1, from coordinate 639,632,658 downwards.
CAGAACACCCTGAGATACTACTGGAATACGTACCAGTAAATCTCCTGCCTTGGCCAAGGACTTCGTGTAATGGATCTCCTAGACATAGCGCGACCTCACCCCCAATACCGGGAGAGACGAACCCCTGAAGATCCGCTCACTGCCTCCATGTGGCTCGGGACTGTACCCAACTAAAACCTGTTTGCACGACTCCTTTGAGCCGCGGTAGGGTAGTAATCAAAGCACAGTGGGAACTCACACGAGATAAATGACGATCCCCAGGTCGATGAACTAACCTGTACACATGTCACCTGGGAACTGCTATCTGACGTCAGGTATAAGACCAACTAGCATGTTCCCGGCGAGTCCTTTCCGGTGTACTCATAACCCAATGAGCACCTGTATACATCTTAGGTGAACCAACTGACACCAGTGGCTTGTGAGACCGTCCACCGCCCCTCGTCGGGGTCTCGACTGTATACACTAGTCTACTCTGGAGAATCGATGCCCTGTCTCGAAACTCCCACGACTAGGGACCTTTTAAGGATGTGCTTATAGACTCCAGCTCTCACTTATATGATCGCCCTCATAATGCTGGCAGTCAAGCAAGAATCCTAGGGGCTCTATCAACGTGCAATATTGACCTGTCATGTCACCTAAAGCAGTACACGATGATAAAGGTAAACCAGATAGCATACTATCATCTCGAGTAAGATTGTCCTACCGGGATAGGTCCTCCCTCAATCATTGCAATCACGTGCCTGTGATCCAATAATTGACTCTGAGGGCACTATCTCCAACAATCTCCCACTTGCACTCAAGGCTAATTATTGCGATGTCGCATACTCACAGCCTGTGTGATACCGAACACCCAACTCCTCTACTTGTCAGTCTCATAAAACTCGTTTGCGAAACTATTGCGTTCGAGGAATAGCCTCAGTGAGTGGATCCGCCTGTGGTGTTTCTTTCTATGTCTCTCTATATCTCATGTTCACGGAGAAAGCCATCTCCCGAAATGAGCAATACCTGTCTTAGAATGTGTCTGGATGTCTGATGTGACCTAGCTCATAAATGAACTCCAAATCCAAACTTCTTAGACTGTATCGTCAACTGAACTTAATCAGTATCCTGTGCCATGCCTCCCTCAGTATTGCCTTGGATCACCTGTCCAAAATACTGCCCTTCGTCAGAAGGAAAACTATAACTCTGACAACTTCCTTGTTGTCCAGGTCATCTTGGAAGCCTGGAATGATAACTGTCTCTCGAATGAGGCTGTCGTTATCATATCCCTAGAACATCCACTTATGTTCTAAAACTGCTTCCGACTGTTTCTCCAGGATTGGATCAATGTCAACGTCAACTTATTGCATCTACTGCAAGAACAACATCTGGTGTGGTACTTGACATCTCATGATTGACTCAATTGCCTAAGCAAGTGATCTGCCAATCATGAACATCCCTCTCCCCTTTAGTCTGTAAGACACCTTTAGAGAGGGTGATTCCATCACCTGCAGGTATACTACCGTGCCAGGAGTCGTCCATTCTAAATTCACTTAGAATGTTGTCAAAGTACCCATATTGGGAAACCACCCAAATCTAGATCTAAAACCATAGATCTAGTAACCAGTATGTCTGATATAATGTCCAAATCCCATACGGAGAAAACACTGTGTGACGACCAAAGTATAACCGATCGTAGTATAGGAATATCACTTCCTACTCTGTGTATGTCATCCAAATACCATGACATCACACCCTACTACCTTCTCAACAGATCCATCCCCTATTCTGATAAAGTCAAACCTATGACTGTCACGTCAGAAATAGATGATCTATCTCCGCTACATCTGCTTTAGTCTATAAATAGACATAAGCCACCTGTCCACCAATGCTTCCGCTGCTCCCACTGACTACGACAACCCTCTGGCAGAGTCATATACACGTATGCTTCTAAAACCAGTTTAGAACGATGCTATACTCATCCTCCTGCCGGGTCTCATAGTCTGGAACAACAGCAATGGCAAGTGTGGGTAAACAAGAACCTCCCTGTCACCGTCCTTGAGGCTACCGGAGTACCTCTCGGGTGCCTGAAGTTACACACCTTATCTGCGGAGTGGCCAATGGAATGTCAAAACAGATTGAATCTTTAGGTTCCTTATCAAATCTTCAGTAATCGTTTGCGGTTCTGGAATCACTTCCAGTTCTACCATACTCCCACTACTGTTTTTCTGAAAAAATCCATTTTTATTAAAACTGTGGCGAGTCAAGAACAATATCACTATTGATCTTCTAGATGGTAGAAAATCAACCCTCGTCATAGCCTGGGTCAACCCACAAACAGCCATTACAGAAACGTGCCTTGAGTTATCCAGAGTCTGGTTTTAATCATAAGCCAGACAACTCCCCGTATCTTAACATCGTTAAGATATAAACTGTTCTATATCCAAGAAACAGAGGCACTGATTTAATTGAACCAGATTCAAATCATGCAGCTGTCTCCAGTGCATGTCAACTAAATGGAAGGAGGCCGATCAGCGTTACTCAACTTAGGAATGCTTCCAATTATGAGTAACCTGAAAGAGAAGCAAGTTCTCTTAACCATTACTATCAACTGAATACCATGTACAAGTATCTACATCTTCGATCACTTTGAAGAATCCCGATACTTGCAACACCTGGTTCTCTACTTTATTCTTATACTTATAACTTCTCAAAACTTTGACCCCGTGCTTCAACGAAACACCTGTCTAAGAACTAGAGAAGTCATAAGTAAACAGAATACAGTACGAGGACCAACCCCTCTGTCCTCATGGACACTGGACAATATACAATACTCTGTATAAGTCCCCTGAGTCGAGTGACTCAATCACTGTGTGTCGTAGGTTGAAAACTGTACTTTTGGTTAAGAAGAATCACACCGTTGTTCAATGCTCCTTACCTAACCATCCACTGGTATAGGTAAATGTCATAGACATAATTTCAAAAAGGTATGTCTCACTCTATAAAAATAGACGTACAGATATATCAATTTGAAATTGGTGCACAACAACGGATATTCAAAACCAAATATTTGCCGACCGGCAAACAACCCAGGTGGTTTCCTCAAATATCACCAATTCCAACGAATCCTGATATAATGAGGATGGTCACCTAATTCCCAATAACTTACTCTCACTCATCATCTGTAAAACCATACAGATGTGAGAATCCTACTTGGTAAATACATACCCTGAAGCAAGTGTCTAATTGGGAAATCAGTTTTCTTTTAACAGTACACAGTGAAACTGAAACATTGAAATGTTTCGACGGGGTTTCCTGGTATTCCTAGTAATGCCTCTTCCGTTATCCAAATTCACAACTATAACCGTATAATTCTTTGCCACCTCTCCAAATCTCTTTATATGTCTTTAGTCATTACCTTCTGCACACCCCTTTAAGCCAAATGGTTTTCTTCCTTCCCTACCGTTCGGCACCAGCCTATGGTTTGGAAGAAGACTATCCAGTAAGCATAAAGGGTGTACTGTCCTAATCATAGGAGCACTCGCAACGCGAGAGAAGGTAAAGATAAAAGTCACCTGAATGTACTTTATTCCTATTTCTCCTGAACCAGGATCCATCCCAGAACTGGAACAAGTTCCTTTCGAGTTCGTATATGACCATACGATGGATTATCCAATAAACTGGGATCTTCGTAGTGATACGGAGTGTCCTGGAGAAATACAAAGGTGATTTAGGATTGACGAAGAAATACTTGGTTTGGTCGTGAATAGCAGTCGCAATTTACTTTTCCCTCTTACTAATCCCTTGCTTTGTCTGAACTTAATACCTTCTGTACACCGTTTAGGCTAACTGGTTTTCTTCATTCCCAACCGGTTGGCACCAGCCTATGGTTTGGAAGAAGACTATCCAATTTGCGTAATAGGTGTACCACTCCTAAACCAAGGAGTACTCGCAACCTGAGAGAAGGTGAAAAGAAAAGACAACTGAATAGTCCTATCCGTTTTCTCCAGAACCAGAAACCATCCTCGAAGTCCTTCGAGTTCGTATATAACCATACGATTGTTTTGTCCAATGGAAGTGGACGTTCGTAGCAATACGGGATGTCCTGGAGAAAAGGGTAAAAGTAGGAGTGGCAATGAGGTCTGCAACTCTGACAATCCAAAAGCCAGTGTTAAGTAGGTTCGGTCAACTTGGTCACTGAGTCATAGTCTAGGGTCGGGTCAATGGTCGCTACCAAAGAGAGAGAGAGAAAAGAAACACTCAGCGTGCATTCTAACCTAGATCAGAATGGTTGTCACTTTATCTAATCTGGAAACCTCCCACTGTACCTCAAATTCTCCTCCAAACCTGAAAGAAGAATTAGCCGGGATCACCCGAGGAGTAAACCAACTCATCAGTGGGAATCGGGATCCAACTCTCATCGCATGATAACGTGACGGAATCCGCTCACGTTATCACACTCCAGAAGGTATGCTCATATCTGGCAAGTTTCAGTTCTTTTGAAACTTCCGATGTAGATTTTTACCCCATGCTCTTATGACCTCGACTAAGGCCAACAAATCATAAGTCACATGTCAAGTTCTACCCGTCAATGTCCAGGTTAATTTGAACCCACCCGTAGAAGCCCTTGACTAGGGCCAACAAGGCTATATGACTGTCCCAAACCAACGCATCTATCTATGCTACATATGAACACCCAATAGCTACCAAACACTGTGCCTTGACTATGGCCAACAAACACAGCTTGAATACTATTGACTATCCATATGAAATGACGGAGGGCTACGAATGGTTTCTGGCGAAAACCTTTAGCATAATGAACTTGATATCGTTGAAGGAACTGATAGCTTTTGAAAATATAGTTACGAAAACCTTTGCTAAAGAGGTCACTCCCGGTGAAGGGATCTCGGCTCTTTCCCCGTAGAATGAGGTGCAGGATATTCCAACTGAATACCACGATGCAAAGCAAAAGAAATCGGCTATAGTGAAGTTACTGCCCTGACGCAAACTTTTTGTCCAAGGGGTCACTCCCGGTGAAGGGATCTCGGCCCTTGCCTCGTCGACTGAGGAGCAGGATATTCCAAATGAATACCACGATGCAAAAAAAAAGAGAACGTCCTTGCAATAACAGATTTTTGAAAAGTGTTCCAACAACATCAGATTAGGTTTGTTTTTAACTTGCATTGATCCGAATCAATGCAGTCCCATCAATTGATCACACCACAAAGAACGAAAATATACTGACGTACGTATATGCCATCCGCATTCGCCACTGGGTCCCGTCATCACCCGTTAGGTTAGCTAACTAACGGCAGAGCGGGGACTGGACTAGCGCGGATGAAAAACATATACAACATCTACTAATATATATACCAATATATTATATTCGCTCAAGGCATGATAAAATGCAACATCACAGAAATGTACAGCATCACAGAAAAATACAGATATCTAGGATCCCCGGGTTTCACAGAGCCGCTGAAATCCGACGTTCTCCTGGTCGTGTGGATAGCCTGTGCAATGAAATACTAGACCCTACGGGCGCGGCAAGTTACCCGCCAAAACCTGAAGCGAGGCAGCCCCCTTCAGCGACGTGAATGGACCACCCGGCACTCCACGGAATCCGGCAACTTGGGCACCCCTCCTGGGTCAACCTGTACCCCCTACGAGTGCGGCGAATAGCCCGCCAATCCTAGAGTGAAGCCCCCTCCGTCTCAATGCCATGAGATGCGGGCCCGTTGCCCGTTGGAACCCGGCTATCCGTGCACCCCACCGCGGGGTAATCCTAGTACAGAAAGTAAAATATACATACAACGGGTACATCGACCGCAACCAGGTCGTGCCCCAAAATAATAATACAAACTGGCAGTGACGGCAGTCCACATGTCGGACGCTCGCCCCGCAATAACAAATGTACATAATACAACAGCACTGTACTAGCATTGCATCCAGGCTATCCCCCACGACCGATCCGCAACATCACAGCATAAACACAGAACATCAACGTGAAAGTCACGTTCGCAAATCCGTCTAACCGGGCTATAGCAGTTAGACTGGATTTACCGATCAAGTGACATTCACGGTCACAGATATAATATAAATACTGTGAAATAACGTGTTTAAAATATCCGATCGATAAAAAATTAACAAGTGGGCCCCCAAGCAATACTGTAGCACTCACAGAAATTCTGGGCCTAATTTTAATATTCCAAAACCCCTATTTTTAGCCCACAAGCCCACTGGAAAGAAACGACGACATGATCCCACATACCTGCGGTGGAACCGCGGCCAAAGAGGGGTTATGGCCGCGGTTCCACGGTCGTACGGAGGGATCGTATTGTCGAATTTTTCCAGTGTTCTTAGAACTCCCTGCACATCATTCTGAGACAACCTGAAAAATTTTTGGACTTCAAAAAATTTCGACAGAAAACTGATGTAAGGAAAAACGCGGGTTTTTGGAATTTTGGTCGATCGGAAATGCAAACACATCAAACAAAGCTTAGACGAAGTTAATGGCGAGGCTCTGATACCACTGTAAGTGCACGGCGGTGCCCCATCCGTCAATCCGACGCTGGAATGCGGAAGCGGTGAAAAACTTTAATTTTGCGAACTTAGAAAACCGACACCACCGCGCACTAAACACCCGGATCGAACCATTAACTAGTCTAAGCCAACTACAAGAAGGGGAAGAGATATACCGAATGATCCGAGTCCTCCGGTCTTCTCGTCGTCGTCCCGATCTCCTGCGAAAACTCCGGTCGTCGCCTCCTCGCCGGAAGGGCACCACATCGCCTGTATCTTTTACGGGCTCCCACCTCAATACCGAGGCAACTCGGGCGCGAACTTGGCTGGCCGACGCGTCCAAGATTTGCTGTAGAATGTGTAGTGTAGAGGCTATGTCTCATTTGGGGTTTTGTTGCCATTTGAAGATGATGGAGGAAACAAGATAAGAAAAATGGTGCTTGCATTTTTCTAGCATGAAAATGAGATCAAGAATGCCACACTCTCAAGAATGAAAACTCTCTTCTTCTCTTTTCTCCAAATGAAACCTTATCATGATAGAATGGTGGAGGAAAGAATACATTATCCAAAACCATGAAGGGAGATAATGGTAGTAAAAGTAAGGGGTGACCATAGCCAAAATGAAATGATAACAATGTCAATTTCATTTCAAATCTCATCTAATCACAAAAGCAAAACCATCATGAAAAAGCAAAGATGCTTATCTTATCATAATCAATACATTTGCAAGAAACCCCTCCACAATGTGTTATTTGCAAACTTGCAAATAACACCCTCCATCGAAAAGTCCGGCCGCGAAAGAACAAAGGAAAACCGGCCGGAACGGAATGCAAACTGGCAACTCCAGAAAACTGGTCCTGTAATAAATTACAGGAAAACCCCGCTATTGCAAATACATGCCCACATTTGTATTCCCACTGAACACAAATGCAAAGAGACAAAACTACACTATCAAATACTAGGATCCGGCTTAAGCTAAAGCCGGCTAGTAAAAACCGTCCGATCACGATCCGTGCAATACCGCACGTATCTGATCGAACCCTGCCATATCTCCATACGGCCTCTACAGCGTTTCGCCCAAAAGCTTGAGTAACTGAAAGTGTGGTGGACTCTAAAGACTCGTCAATACTATGGCTGTGGATTTAACCACTAGCACGTCAGAGGTATAAGCCAATACGTGACGGGCCACCGGCTATTGACTAAAAGGGACGTCGATGAGTGAACTCATCCTGACACCCTACTGAGCCTGTCAGTGACAATATCCGTACAGTCCGGTCCGTTCGTCTATGAGCATCGCATGGCGGGCCTAGGGGTTGGTAAAAGTCAGACCCCCAAAAGCGGTACAAGTCGTGTCGGAGTGTAGCCCAGAACACCCTGAGATACTACTGGAATACCTACCAGTAAATCTCCTGCCTTGGCCAAGGACTTCGTGTAATGGCTCTCCTAGACACAGCGCGACCTCACCCCCAATACCGGGAGAGACGAACCCCTGAAGATCCGTTCACTGCTTCCATGTGGCTCGGGACTGTACCAAACTAAAACCTGTTTGCACGACTCCTTTGAGCCGCGGTAGGGTAGTAATCAAAGCACAGTGGGAACTCACACGAGACAAATGACGATCCCCAGGTCGATGAACTAAACTGTACACATGTCACCTGGGAACTGCTATCTGACGTCAGGTATAAGACCAACTAGCATGTTTCCGGCGAGTCCTGTCCGGTGTACTCATAACCCAATGAGCACCTGTATACATCTTAGGTGAACCAACTGACACCAGTGGCTTGTGAGACCGACCACCGCCCCTCATCGGGGTCTCGACTGTATACACTAGTCTACTCTGGAGAATCGATGCCCTGTCTCGAAACTCCCACGACTAGGGACCTTTTAAGGATGTGCTTATAGACTCCAGCTCTCACTTATATGATCGCCCTTATACTGCTGGCAGTCAAGCAAGAATCCTAGGGGCTCTATCAACGTGCAATAGTGACCTGTCATGTCACCTAAAGCAGTACACGATGATAAAGGTAAACCAGATAGCATACTATCATCTCGAGTAAGATTGTCCTACCGGGATAGGTCCTCCCTCAATCATTGCAATCACGTGCCTGTGATCCAATAATTGACTCTGAGGGCACTATCTCCAACAAGCTGTACATAATGGTTACCCAAGTATTGAACGAAAGGAAGGCCGACGAGAAAACTCATCTGTACCCCTATTGAGCATGTCTGTGACAATCTCCGAACATTCCGGTCTGTTCATTTAAGAGTTTCGCATATCGGGTCTAGGAGGTGGATAAAGTCAGACCCCCAATAATGCGATAAGTTATGTCTGTGTGAAACCCATCACCTATTGAGAAACTACTGATCCAAATCAGTAAATCTCGTCTACCTTAGCTAAGGATTTCTGGTGATGGTCACCTGTGCACAGCGCGACATCTACCCCCAATACCGGGAGAGACGAATCCCTGATGATCTACTAACTGCCTCTATGTGGCTCGGGAATGTACCCAACTAAATCCTGTTTGCACGACACTTTTGAACCATGGTAGGGTAGTAATCAAAGCACAGCAGGACCTCACACAAGACAAATGATGATCTCAGGTCGACAGGCTAACCTGTACTCATGTCACCTGAGAACTGCTATCTGACAACAGGTATAATACCATCTAGCATATTCCTGGTAAGTCCGTCTATTGTAACCCATAACCTAATGAGCACCTATATACAATCATTGGTGACTAACTAACACTAATGGCTATGAGACCGGCCATCGCCCCTCGTCAGAGTCAAGAAATGTATACACTAGTCTACTCTGGAATATCGATGCCCGGTCTCGATATTCTCATGACTAGGGACATTTAAGGATTTGCTTATAGACTATCTAATTCTCACAAGTGTGATCAACACAATACCCCTGGTAGTCAAGCAAGAATCCTATGAGCTCAATCAATATGTAATCATGATCCGTAATACCACATAATACATATGCATGATGATAGAGATGAACCATATAGCAAACTATCATCTCTAATAAGACTATTCTACCCGTATAGACCCTCCCTCAATCATCATAATCGCTTTCCTGTGATTACAATAATTGACTTAAGGCTACTATAGACAACAACTTTTGGTCAAAATGCGAGCAGCGCATCGATGAAGCTCCAGCTGTGGGAGTGTTCATAGCCACCCTTGACTAAAATTCAAAGGTGTTCCCATATATGGCTTTCTTCAAGCCTTCGACCATCCAAGAGCACATGGATAAACTGGCTCGGTTGGATCAGATGGATCAAGACCCTTTCGTTTTCCAATGAAGATATATGAAAAGAAAAGGCAAGACGGTGTTTTTCACCAATGCGTAACAATAAATGAGCAGCTCTGAAGCAACCGTAGCCAAAATAACGACCGTGCGAGTTCTACCCTTGAAAATATTAGGATGCGAATACTCGCTCCCCGAAATATGCACTGGGGACATCTGCTCGTTGGCGGAGGAAAGTCTATGTGAGGCGGTCGTTTCTTGAAAGAACAAAAAGGATATTAAGGGACCTACAAGTGGGTCCTACAATCAAGTAGAATAGCCCGCTTGAACGAGAAATCATGGAAGGGACATAAAAGCCATGTCCCACTCCTAAAATGGATGATGAGGGGGAAAGCTCCCAGGTCAAGTTCAATCTTCCAAGGAGGAAGAAGACTTAGCAGGAGTGACGTGATATCTCATTCCTTCGTATATGAAAAAGATACCTCGTCAGCGCCAGAAAGCGACAATGATGATCAAGGGGCAGGTGCCGTATAAAGTTCCCGGTATTTCCAATAAAAACAACCCGATTGGTACGATAATAAATGAAGCAGTCCGAGAAGGTGAAAATAGCCTGAGACGTGAAGTGGCCACTCATACAACGGCCGGGCAACAGCACCTAAGAAAATAAGCGTTGGAAGGGACGGGTTATGTAACTGCCTGACCGAATGATTCATATTGGACCGAAATGTCCCTGTTCCCCTCCGAATGACGGCCAAGACGACGTGGGGACGTCTTGCATGAGATTCGGGGTAGATGCTAATTGGTGCTATCCGTCCACCTCTCCGAAGATGCCAAGTTGATTTATGGCTCCGTGTATCGAAGGTTTAAACGGATGCGTCCGATGTAGCAAACTTCATCAGATTCCCCCTCGCTCGAGGGGTTTTTAATTGTGGGGACGCTCTTCCCTGCAGGCGCAAGCCCCTGCAATTAATTACGCTACCGCATTGCGGTAACAACTTTCTCCTTCTCTAGATGGTCACTTCGCGTCGTGTGTGTTTGTTTTGTATTTGGTTGCCCGTGGATTGTATACGGAGACTGAGTTATGTCGTCGCCCGTAGGGCGTGGACTAGTCCAAATCCGTATTATCTTAGATTTGGGTTTGGGGGTTTGGGTTTAAGGATACGTTAGCCTCATTTGAGACTAAGATCAACTTAAACGTTTGTTAAGGATACGTTAGTCTCATTTAGACTAAGATCGACTTAATGGGACCGTTTAGATCCGACAAGAGAGCAATTGGGGGCTCTATTATTTAGTTTAATGGCATTGCAGTCTATAGGTAGTTTAAGAACATTGCGGTCCAATGTTTGTTTTAAGACATTGCGGTCAAGGTTAAGGACATCATAGTCCATGGGTTTAAGGACTCCACAGTCCATTGTTAGTTTTAAGACATCACGGTCAAGGTTAAGGACGTCATAGTCCGTTGTTAGTTTAAGACATCCCGGTCATGGTTAAGGACATCATAGTCCTAGGATTTAAGGACTCCACAGTCCGGCGTTAGTTTTAAGACATCACGGTCAAGGTTAAGGATATGATAGTCCATGAGTTTAAGGACCCCACAGTCCGTATCAATGTGTGGTTGTCGGGACCCGTCACCTCTTTGAAGACGTTGAGGAATTACAACGACAAGTATCAAAGGAGTGAAGAGATGTACCCTTGAACCAAGGTAGATTAAATGTTCTTTGGCCCAATTTGGAACCAAGACCAATTAATTATATTATGAGCCCATTGGCTCAGTTAAGTTTGAATTGAGGACTTATGGCCAGCTTGGGCTAAGTCCAATCATGTTTGGAATATTGGCCCTCTGTTGATCCATTGAAGGAGAGGCTTTGCCTCTAGAAACTTAGCCAATTGGGCTAAAGCTAGTGTTAAACACTAAAGACCAACAGTGTTGAACACTAGGAATAAGGTTAGCAAATTAGTGTAAAACACTACAAAAAAGAAATCAGTGTTAAACACTAGCAACGGCTTTCAAATTAGTTTTAAACACTAAAGCAAATCGGTGTTAAACACTGAGAACATGGTTTTCAAATTAGTGTTAAACACTAAGAAAATCAGTGTTAAACACTGGGAACGAAAGATCTCAGATTAGTGTTAAACACTAAGGAGAGAGGGGTCACGTGTGGACACGTGAGAGCGCCCTGATTCCCCTTATTTTATTCTGCCAAAAGTATTGAATACTTTATATAATTGCTTTTGGAGCATCACGTGCTGTCACGTGATGGGAATGTGGGTATTTGACTGTTAAAGCTTTTGCCAAGGGGTCACGTGGTAGCACGTGAGGGCGCCCATAGCTTCTGTTTCTTTTGCTTTTTCTTTGTGTGCTTCAGGGGTCACGTGGGGCACGTGTGGCGTTTCCTCAAAGTTCTTTTCTGTAATTCTTTACAGGGTCACGTGGTAGCACGTGACTCTGGTTCTTTGCATGTTTTAAAGATTTGTTCATCTTTTAAGAATTAAATTCTTCATAGGGTTAAACCCTAGCAATAACTCTAAAGGAATTAAATTCCTTCTTTCTTTTGAAGAATTATATTCTTATATAGGGTTAAACCCTAATTTCTTTTCTGTAGGAATTAAATTCCCCACATATGTAAAGAATTAAATTCTGGTATAGGGTGAAACTCTAATTTCTTTTTAAGGGAATTAAATTCCTGTGAGGTTGAGAGAATTAAGTTCTCAATTAGGGTTAAACACTAGTTCTGTCCATTTTGAAGGAATTAAATTCCTATAATATATGGTTAAACCCTAATTCTATCTCAAAAGAATTAAATTCCTATAACTTTGTGAGAATTAAATTCTCAAAACTCAATTTCTCCTCTATGTTTTAGATCTGCATGGCAGGATCTCAACCCAATGAGAATTAAATTCTCAATTTATGGGAAGATGTGCACTTTGCAGATATTCAACCAGAGAAAGAAATAAGTTCTTTTTTTTTATAGAAGAGTTAAACTCTTTTGAGAATTAAATTCTCTTTTTGAAGCCTCTCTTTTCTTACATAGGGTTTCTCTTTGTAGAGAATCAAATTCTTCCTTCTGAATTTTCAAGATTCCAAGGTTCTACATCTCTCTCTCTATTTTTTTCTCTTCCTCCTTTTTTTCTTCTTTTCCTTGGCACCTATTTATAGGAGAAGGAAAAGAATCAATCTGTTTAGTGAATTTTTCATTGAAAGATTTGATTTTTTTATTGAGAGATTTGATTTATCTTCATCATTGATCCGGGCCTTTAGATTATTAGGTGAATTTTATTCACCGTTGGATTTTAAATCCAAAGATATTCTTTTGTTATTTCGGTTAGATTTAGGGGGAAATCTTCCCATGTCCAAGATTTTTCCATAAATTGGTGATATTTAACCACCTTCAGATTCTTGATCCAATGGTTTCAAATAATTCTTCTCCATTTTGGAGAGAGTTGAATGATCTCTCCTCAGAATTTAATTCTGTTAAAAAAAGGCTTTTAAAGCCGGTCACGTGTGGCCACGTGACCGTTGGTCACGTGTGAGCACGTGACCCCTGGAACGGGCTTCTCTTCTGCGCTTGCTCTTTGCCGCTGCTTTAAACGTCACGTGCCAACACGTGACCGCTGGTCAAGTGCGAGCACGTGATGCTTCCTCTGAATCTTTTTCCTGATTTTTTAATCAGGGAACAAATGCCCCCACAGCGTTGCTCTCACGTGTCTACACGTGAGTGCAACGCTGTCACTTTTGTGACCATTGGATCTGCCTTGGGAGTGGGGAGATGAAGCGTTTCCAACACATCCTATAAATATAGGGGTCTCTTCAGAAGCGCCTCCACTCTTGCTTATCTTCTTCCTTGCAACTTTTCTTCTTGAGAATTTAATTCTCGTTTCCAGAGCTTAGTTATCTGCCTCAAAAATTCCCAGAGTTTAGCACTGTTTAAGGACCCCCTTTTCTTCAGGTAATGATCTTTGGACGATCAAGGCACCCTCATAGAACTATCAGGATTTTAAATCCGTACTAAGGGTTTTTCCCCTTTTTGTAACACCCGAGCCCAATACTACAGTTTTCTGTTACTGGTTGAGCTTTAGATAGTGCTTATTTCATTTATCTTGCTTGTTTGGGTATTACTGTAAAATTTTATCTAGAAAGGTCATTTCTGCATATAACAAATTTTAGCATCTAAAACGAAATTAAAAATATCTAACTTGGCCTACTCGACACCCCTAGCCGCGTGGTAGCGTCCGTGCATCGAGTTCTCGTCCCATTCGGTGAAACGGGCGAATTTGGACGGCTACGCGCGCGTACAGGTGTCCGACTTGGGGTTATGCTTTTTAATCATAAAACATTTCATTTTAAAATTTGGAACCCACTTAAAATCCTATTATTTAAATTTCAAATTTTTGGACCCAACCCGGGCGCGATTTGGAAATGTTTCATTTAGCGCCAAAATCCCAAATTAATAAAATATTAAAAACCATATAATATTTCGTTTATAATATTCTTACTGTTAGTATAAGATTCCTAAATCTTTAATTTATATTTTTTTAACCACTTATTATTTTTTCCCTGGCCAATCAACGTTGGCTATTACCCGTGGGCCCCCTCCAATACCTTCCTCTCTCTTTCTTTATCTCTCTCTCTCTCTCTAACTCTCTCTCTCTCTCTCTCTCTCCCTATTTAAGTTTCCCCTCACCTTTATTTTCTTCACGAGAACGTAGCCATCGCGAGAAACCCAGCGCAACCTAACCCAAGCCGCCTTCACCGTCGCCGCCGCAGCCCCGAAGCCGGCGCCAACGCCACCGTCGCCCTCGCCTCCGCCTCCTCTTCCCAACCTCAACATCTCCTTCCTTCTCCCCGTGAGCCCTGTGCAGCCGCAACCTATGCAGAAGTTCCCTACAGCAACCTCCTCGCCGGCGGCCCTCGTCGTCGCCTTCCGCGCCGCCGACCAACACTTCGCCGTGGTTCCCTCACCATCACTCTCCTTCTTGTTGGAGATAGTGCCCTCAGAGTCAATTATTGGATCACAGGAAAGTGATTGCAATGATTGAGGGGAGGACCTGTCCCGGTAGGACAGTCTTACTCGAGATGATAGTATGCTATCTGGTTTACCTTTATCATCGTGTACTGCTTTAGGTGACCTTACGAGTCGCTATTGCACGTTGATAGAGCCCCTTGGATTTTTGCTTGACTACCAGCAGTATGAGGGCGATCATATAAGTGGGAGCTGGGGTCTATAAGCACATCCTAAAATGGTCCCTAGTCGTAGGAGTTTCGAGACAGGGCATCGATACTCCATTAGTAGACTAGTGTATACAGTCGAGACCCCGACGAGGGGCGGTGGCCGGTCTCACAAGCCACTGGTGTCAGTTGGTTCACCTAAGATGTATACAGGTGCTCATTGGGTTATGAGTACACCGGACAGGACTCGCCGGGAACCTGCTAGTTGGGATTATACCAGACGTCAGATAGCAGTTCCCTGGTGACATGTGTACAGGTTAGTTCATCGACCTGAGATCGTCATTTGTCTCGTGTGAGTTCCCACTGTACTTTGATTACTACCCTACCGCGGCTCAAAGGAGTCGTGCAAACAGGTTTTAGTTGGGTACAGTCCCGAGCCATATGGAGGCAGTGAGCGGATCTTCAGGGGTTCGTCTCTCCCGGTTTGGGGGTGAGGTCGTGCTGTGTCTAGGAGAGCCAGAACATGAAAAGTCCTTGGCCAAGGCAGGAGATTTGCTGGTAGGTATTCCAGTAGTATCTCAGGGTGTTCTGGGCTTCGCTCCGACACGACTTGTACCGCTTTTGGGGGTCTGACTTTTACCAACCCCCTAGGCCCGCCATGCGATACTCATAGACGAACGGACCGGACTGTACGGATATTGTCACTGACAGGCTCAGTTGGGTGTCGGGGTGAGCTTCCTCATCGACGTCCCTTTTGGTCAATAGCTGGTGGCCCGTCACGTATTGGCTTATACCTCTGACGTGCTAGTGGTTAAATCCACAGCCATTGTATTGACGAGTCTTTAGAGTCCACCACAGACAGTTACTCAAGTTTCGGGCGAAACGCTGTAGAGGCCGTATGGAGATATGGCAGGGTTCGATCAGATACGTGCGGTATTGCACGGATCGTGATCGGACGGTTTTTACTAGCCGGCTTTGGCTTAAGCCGGATTCTAGTATTTGATAATGTAGTTTTGTCTCTTTGCATTTATGTTCAGTGGGAATACAAATGCGGGCATGTATTTGCAGTAGTGGGGTTTTCCCGTATTTTATTACGGGATCAGTTTTTCTGAAGTTGCCAGTTTGCATTCCGTTCCGGCCGGTTTTCCTTCATTCCTTCTCGGTCGGACTTTCTTGATGGAAGGGGGTTATTTGCAGTTTGCAAATAACTCTTTTGTGGAGGGTCTTGTTGCTTATGTGCCTTTGTCATGATGAGATTCCTTTTTAATCTCATCACTTGCTTTTCATTTGATGGTTGGTGGAAAGGATTTGGATTAGAATGAGAGTGACTATATTCTATATTTGTTTTTGCCTTTATTCATTCTTTTCTCTCTCCAATCTTTTTTGAGTGAGAAGGGGGCCGGCCATTTCTTGAGGGAGTGAGATGAGAGGATCATTTTTTTTCTAGTGGGGAAAGATATCATCTCATTTTCTTATGCTTGCTTGCATGCTTGCAAAAATCCCTCCATAGCTATCATTCTCCTTTCCTCCACATCTTCCATGGCAATTTCACATACCCAAAGAGACAACCTTCTACACTATTTCTATAGCAAGCCTTGGACGCGTCGGCTAGCCAACTTCGCGCCCGAGTTGCCTCGGTCAAGAGGCGGGAGCCCGTAAAAGATTCCGGCTACGTGGTGCCCTTTCCGACGAGCGAGGAGGTGACGGAGATTCCGCAGGAGATCGGAGTGGAGACGAAGACCGAAGGACACGGATCGCTTGGTATACTTCTCTACTCTTTTCTTTTTTTGCTAGCTAGCTAGGTTAATGGTCCGATCCGGGTAAAAGGTCCGCGGTGGTGCCGTTTTGCAAAGTTCGCAAAGTTTTTGTTTTCCGCGTTTCCGGCGTCGGATCGACGGCCGGGGCGCCCCCGCGGGCTTACAATGGTATCAGAGCCTCGCCATTAACTTCGTCTAGCTTTCGTTTGATGTGTTTTACGTTTCCGATCGAACAAAATCCCGAAAACGCATTTTTCATGCACATCAGTTTCTGTCGAATTTTTTTTGAGTCCAAAAATTTTTCAGGATATCTCAGAGTGATGTGCAGGGAATTTTAAGGTTACTGTAAAAATTTGGTACGACGAACTCTCCATACCGCCGCGGAAGGGCGGCAAAACCCCTGCTTTGGCCGCTCTTCCGCCGCGGAAGTAACTGTTCACGCTCCCAAAATTTTGCAGTATGTTCCTGAGTGAGAAATGTGGTTTCTGGGATATTAAAATTGGGCCCAGGTTTTCTGTGAGTGCTACAGTTTTCTTTGGGGCCCACTTGTTAATTGTTTGATCAATCGGAAAATTTTAAACACATTTTTCACAGTATTTACATTATATCTGCGACCGTGAATGTCACTCGATCGGTAAATCCGGTCTAACTGCTATAGCCCGGTTAGACGGATTTGCGAACGTGATTTTCACGTTGATGTTCTATGTCTATGCTGTGATGTTGCGGATCGGTCGTGGGGGATAGCCTGGATGCAATGCTAGTACAGTGTTGGTGTATCATGTACATTTGATATTGCGGGGCGAGCGTCCGACATGTGGACTGCCGTCACTGCCTGATTGTATTATTCTTTTGGGGCACGACCTGGTTGCGGTCGATGTACCCGGTGTATGTATATTTTATTTTCTGTACTAGGATTACCCCGCGGAGGGGTGCACGGATAGCCGGGTTCTAGAGGGCAACAAGCCCGCATCTCATGGCATTGAGACGGAAGGGGCTTCACTCTAGGATTGGCGGGCTATTCGCCGCACTCGTAGGGGGTATAGGTTGACCCAGGAGGGGTGCCCAAGTTACCGGATTCCGTGAAGTGCTGGGTGGTCCATTCACGTTGCTGAAGGGGGCTGCCTCGCTTCAGGTTTTGGCGGGTAACTTGCCGCGCCCGTAGGGGTCTAGGATTTCATTGCGCAGGCTATCCACACGACCAGGGGAACGTCGGGTTTCAGCAGCGGCTCTGTGAAACCCGGGGCTTCCAGATATCTGTATTGATCTGTGTTGCTATACATTTCTATGCTGTTGCTTTTTTATCACGCCTTGAGCGAAAATTATATGTTATATATATACTAGTAGATGTTGTATATGTTTTTCATCCGCGCTAGTCCAGTACCCGCTCTGTCGTTAGTTAGCTAACCTAACGGGTGATGACGGGACCCAGTGGCGAATGCGGATGGCATATACGTACGTCAGTATATTTTCGTTCTTTGTGGTGCGATCAATTGATGGGACTGCATTGATTCGGATCAATGCAAGTTAAACAAACCTAATCTGATGTTGTTGGAACACTTTTTCAAAAAGCTGTTATTGCAACAACGTTCACTTTTGTTTTGCACCGTGGTATTCAGTTGGAATATCCTGCTCCTCAGTCGACGAGGCAAGGGCCGAGATCCCTTCACCGGGAGTGACCCCTTGGACAAAAGTTTGCGTCAGGGCATTAACTTCACTATAGCCGATTACTTTTGCTTTGCATCGTGGTATTCAGTTGGAATATCCTGCACCTCATTCTACGGGGAAAGAGCCGAGATCCCTTCACCGGGAGTGACCTCTTTAGCAAAGGTTGTCGTCACTATATTTTTAAAAGCTATCAGTTCCTTCAACGATATCAAGTTCATTACGTTAAAGGTTTTCGCCAGAAACCATTCGTAGCCCTCCGTCGTTTCATATGGATAGTCAATAGTATTCAAGCTGTGTATGTTGGCCAAAGTCAAGGCACAGTGTTTGGTAGCTGTTGGGTATTCATATGCAGCATAGATAGATGCGTTGGTTTGGGACAGTCGTACTGCCATTTTGGCCAAAGTCAAGGGTAGGTACGGGTGGGTTCAAATTAACCAGGAAAAATGACGGGTAGAACTAGACATGTGACTTATGATATGTTGGCCAAAGTCATGGTCATAAGAGCATGGGGCAGAAATCCACATCGGGAGTTTCAAAAGTACTGAAACTTGCCAGATATGCGCATACCTTCTGGAGTATGATAGCGTGAGCGGATTCCGTCACGTTATCATGCGATGATGGTTGGATCCCGATTCCCACTGATGAGTTGGTTTACTCCTCGGGTGATCCCGGCTAATTCTTCTTTCAGGTTTGGAGAATAATTTGAGGTACAGTAGGAGGTTTCCAGATTAGATAAAGTGACAACCATTCTGATCTAGGTTAGAGTGCACGCTGAGTGTTTCTTTTCTCTCTCTCTTTGGCAGCGACCATTGACCCGACCCTAGACTATGACTCAGTGACCAAGTTGACCGAACCTACTTAACACAGGCTTTTGGATTATCAGAGTTGCAAACCTCATTGCCACTCCTACTTTTACCCTTTTCTCCGGGACACCCCGTATTACTACGAACGTCCACTTCCATTGGACAAAACCATCGTATGGTTATATACGAACTCGAATGACTTCGAGGATGGTTTCTGGTTCTGGAGAAAACGGATAGGACTATTCAGTTGTCTTTTCTTTTCACCTTCTCTCAGGTTGTGAGTACTCCTTGGTTTAGGAGTAGTACACCTATTATGCAAATTGGATAGTCTTCTTCCAAACCATAGGCTGGTGCCGACCGGTTGGGAATGAAGAAAACCAGTTAGCCTAAACGGTGTACAGAAGGTATTAAGTTCAGACAAAGCAAGGGATTAGTAAGAGAGCAAAGTAAATTGCGACTGATATTCACGACCAAACCAAGTATTTCTTCGCCAATCACCAAATCACCTTTGTATTTCTCCAGGACACTCCGTATCACTACGAAGATCCCAGTTTATTGGATAATCCATCGTATGGTTATATACGAACTCGAAAGGAGCTTGTTCCAGTTCGGGGATGGATCCTGGTTCAGGAGAAATAGGAATAAAGTACATTCAGGTGTCTTTTATCTTCACCTTCTCTCGCGGTGCGAGTGCTCCTAGGATTAGGACAGTACACCCTTTATGCTTATTGGCTAGTCTTCTTCCAAACCATAGGCTGGTGCCGAACGGTAGGGAAGGAAGAAAACCATTTGGCCTAAAGGGGTGTACAGAAGGTAATGACAAAAGACAGATAAAGGGATTTGGAGAAGTGGCAAAGAATTATACGGTTATAGTTGTGAATCTGGATAATGGAAGAGGCATTACTAGGAATACCAGGAAACCCCGTCGAAACATTTCAATGTTTCAGGTTCACTGTGTACTGTTAAAAGAAAACTGATTTCCCAATTAGACACTTGCTCCAGGGTATGTATTTACCAGGTATGATTCTCACATCTGTATGGTTTTACAGATGATGAGTGGGAGTAAGTTATTGGGAATTAGGTGACCATCCTCATTATATCGGGATTCGTTGGAATTGGTGATATTTGAGGAAGCCACCTGGGTTGTTTGCCGGTCGGCAAATATTTGGTTTTTTAATATCCGTTGTTGTGCACCAATTTCAAATTGATATATCTGTACGTCTATTTTTATAGAGTGAGACATATCTTTTTGAAATTATGTCTATGATATTTACCTATACCAGTGGATGGTTAGGTAAGGAGCATTGAACAACGGTGTGATTCTTCTTAACCAAAAGTACAGTTTTCAACCTACGACACACAGTGAATGAGTCATTCGACTCAGGGGACTTATACAGAGTATTGTATATTGTCCAGTGTCCATGAGGACAGAGGGGTTGGTCCTCGTACTGTATTCTATTTACTTATGACTTCTCTAGTTCTTAGACAGGTGTTTCGTAGAAACACAGGGTCGAAGTTTTGAGAAGTTATAGGTATAAGAATAAAGTAGAGAACCATGTGTTGCAAGTATCGGGATTCTTCAAAGTGATCGAAGATGTAGATACTTGTACATGGTATTCAGTTGATAGTAATGGTTAAGAGAACTAACTTCTCTTTCAGGTTACTCATAATTGGAAGTGCTCCTGAGTTGAGTAACGCTGATCGGCCTCTCTTCTATTTAGTTGACATGCACTGGAGACAGCTGCATGATTTGAATCTGGTTCAATTAAATCAGTGCCTCTGTTTCTTGGATATAGAACAGTTCATATCTTGACATTGTTAAGATACGGGGAGTTGTCCGGCTTATGCTTAAAACCAGACTCTGGACAACTCAAGGCACGTTTCAGTAATGGCTGTTTGTGGGTTGACCCGGGCTATGACGAGGGTTGACTTTCTACCATCTGGAAGATCAATAGTGATATTGTTCTTGACTCGCCACGGTTTTATCAAAAATGGATTTTTTCAGAATAGCAGTAGTGGGAGTATGGTAGAACTGGAAGTGATTCCAGAACCGCAAACGATTACTGAAGATTTGATAAGAACCTAAAGATTCAATCTGGTTTGACATTCCATTGGCCACTCCGCAGATAAGGTGGGTAACCTCAGGCACTCGAGAGGTACTTCGGTATGCTCAAGGACGGTGGCAGGGAGGTTCTTGTTTACCCACACTTGCCATTGCTGTTGTTCCAGGCTGCGAGACCCGGCGGGAGGATGAGTATAGCGTCGTTCTAAACTTGCTTTAGAAGTGTACGTGTATATAACTCTGCCAGAGGGTTGTCATAGTCAGTGGGAGCAGCGGAAGCATTGGTAGGACATCAGGCTTATGTCTATTTATAGACTAGAGCAGATATAGCGGAGATAGATCATCTATTTCTGATGTGACAGTCATAGGTTTGACTTTATCAGAATAGGGGATGGATCTGTTAAGAAGGTAGTAGGGTGTGATGTCCTGGTTTTTGATGACATACACAGAGTAGGAAGTAATATTCCTATACTACGATCGGTTATACTTTGGTCGTCACAATCGGAAGCAGTTTTAGAACATAAGTTGATGTTCTAGGGAATTGATAACGGCAGCCTCCTTTAAGAGACGGTTATCATTCCAGGCTTCCAAGGTGACATAGATGGCAGAGTGGCTGTCAGAGTTATAGTTTTCCCTCTGACGAGGGGCAGTATTTTGGACAGGTGGTCCAGGTGGATACTGAGGGAAGGCATGGCGCAGGATACTGATTAAGTTCAGTTGACAATACAGTCTAAGAAGTTTGGATTTGGAGTTCACTTATGAGCTAGGTCCCATCAGACATCCAGACATTCTAAGACAGGTATTGCTCATTTCGGGAGATGGCTTTCTCTGCGAACATGAGATATAGAGAGACATAGAAAGAAACATCAAAGCGGATCCACTCACTGAGGCTATTCCTCGAACGCAATAGTCTCGCAAACGAGCTTTGTGAGACTGACTAGTAGAGGAGTTGGGTGTTCGGTATCACACGGGCTGTGAGTATGCGACATCGCAATAATTAGCCTTGAGTGCAAGTGGGAGATTGTTGGAGATAGTGCCCTCAGAGTCAATTATTGGATCACAGGAACGTGATTGCAATGATTGAGGGGAGGACCTGTCCCGGTAGGACAGTTTACTCGAGATGATAGTATGCTATCTGGTTTACCTTTATCATCGTGTACTGCTTTAGGTGACCTTACGAGTCGCTATTGCACGTTGATAGAGCCCCTTGGATTTTTGCTTGACTACCAGCAGTATGAGGGCGATCATATAAGTGGGAGCTGGGGTCTATAAGCACATCCTAAAATGGTCCCTAGTCGTAGGAGTTTCGAGACAGGGCATCGATACTCCATTAGTAGACTAGTGTATACAGTCGAGACCCCGACGAGGGGCGGTGGCCGGTCTCACAAGCCACTGGTGTCAGTTGGTTCACCTAAGATGTATACAGGTGCTCATTGGGTTATGAGTACACCGGACAGGACTCGCCGGGAACCTGCTAGTTGGGATTATACCAGACGTCAGATAGCAGTTCCCTGGTGACATGTGTACAGGTTAGTTCATCGACCTGAGATCGTCATTTGTCTCGTGTGAGTTCCTACTGTACTTTGATTACTACCCTACCACGGCTCAAAGGAGTCGTGCAAACAGGTTTTAGTTGGGTACAGTCCCGAGCCACATGGAGGCAGTGAGCGGATCTTCAGGGGTTCGTCTCTCCCGGTTTGGGGGTGAGGTCGTGCTGTGTCTAGGAGAGCCAGAACATGAAAAGTCCTTGGCCAAGGCAGGAGATTTGCTGGTAGGTATTCCAGTAGTATCTCAGGGTGTTCTGGGCTTCGCTCCGACACGACTTGTACCGCTTTTGGGGGTCTGACTTTTACCAACCCCCTAGGCCCGCCATGCGATACTCATAGACGAACGGACCGGACTGTACGGATATTGTCACTGACAGGCTCAGTTGGGTGTCGGGGTGAGCTTCCTCATCGACGTCCCTTTTGGTCAATAGCTGGTGGCCCGTCACGTATTGGCTTATACCTCTGACGTGCTAGTGGTTAAATCCACAGCCATTGTATTGACGAGTCTTTAGAGTCCACCACAGACAGTTACTCAAGTTTCGGGCGAAACGCTGTAGAGGCCGTATGGAGATATGGCAGGGTTCGATCAGATACGTGCGGTATTGCACGGATCGTGATCGGACGGTTTTTACTAGCCGGCTTTGGCTTAAGCCGGATTCTAGTATTTGATAGTGTAGTTTTGTCTCTTTGCATTTGTGTTCAGTGGGAATACAAATGCGGGCATGTATTTGCAGTAGTGGGGTTTTCCCGTATTTTATTACGGGATCAGTTTTTCTGAAGTTGCCAGTTTGCATTCCGTTCCGGCCGGTTTTCCTTCATTCCTTCTCGGTCGGACTTTCTTGATGGAAGGGGGATATTTGCAGTTTGCAAATAACTCTTTTGTGGAGGGTCTTGTTGCTTATGTGCCTTTGTCATGATGAGATTCCTTTTTAATCTCATCACTTTCTTTTCATTTGATGGTTGGTGGAAAGGATTTGGATTAGAATGAGAGTGACTATATTCTATATTTGTTTTTGCCTTTATTCATTCTTTTCTCTCTCCAATCTTTTTTGAGTGAGAAGGGGGCCGGCCATTTCTTGAGGGAGTGAGATGAGAGGATCATTTTTTTTCTAGTGGGGAAAGATATCATCTCATTTTCTTATGCTTGCTTGCATGCTTGCAAAAATCCCTCCATAGCTATCATTCTCCTTTCCTCCACATCTTCCATGGCAATTTCACATACCCAAAGAGACAACCTTCTACACTATTTCTATAGCAAGCCTTGGACGCGTCGGCTAGCCAACTTCGCGCCCGAGTTGCCTCGGTCAAGAGGCGGGAGCCCGTAAAAGATTCCGGCTACGTGGTGCCCTTTCCGACGAGCGAGGAGGTGACGGAGATTCCGCAGGAGATCGGAGTGGAGACGAAGACCGAAGGACACGGATCGCTTGGTATACTTCTCTACTCTTTTCTTTTTTTGCTAGCTAGCTAGGTTAATGGCCCGATCCGGGTAAAAGGTCCGCGGTGGTGCCGTTTTGCAAAGTTCGCAAAGTTTTTGTTTTCCGCGTTTCCGGCGTCGGATCGACGGCCGGGGCGCCCCCACGGGCTTACACTTCTCCTGGTGCACCCTCTGACCAGAACAGCGGCCCCGGCTACCCCCGCGACTTCCCTGTGCTGCCTGAATCGTCTCCGGCGGCCCCTGGCCGTCGCCAACGAGCCCCAACCACCTCTAGACACCTTGTAAGTGTGCCCCTCCACCTTTCCTTTCCTCTTCTCTTTTTCAAGAACTGAAAACAGCCACTGGGAGTTTTGCAGATCGCCGGAGACACCGTCCTCGCCGCCGTCGATCTCGCCATCGTCGCAAATACCCTCTGGACCAATGAGTATTTCCCCCATCATCTTCTTCTCTGGTCTTTTCCTTCTTTCCAAGTCTATACCCGCTTGAAACCCTATTTACTGTTTTTGTGCTCGCCGGATTCCGGCCGTGCCGGTGACGTGTCCCGACGATCCAGCGGAGTGCTCTGACCCGTGAAGTACCTTGGTTCGTCGTTTGGGTTCAATCCGTGAACCGTACGTCCGTCGCGTGTTTCCCCGCCGACGTTACGTTCCGTTTTTCCCGGTTCGTGACCCGTCGAGGCAAGTATCACTTGCTACATGCTATACTATACATTTATATATGTTTTGACACATTAAACCTGCAAAACTTAACTTGGTATAGTCGTTTCTCATTTGGTTGCAATATGACATATATCGTTTTACAGTTAACATAAAATTTACAGTTTGCCAATTTAAAACAAATAACTAAGTTTACCTGTTAATCACATTTTACTGCTTAATAGATGGTAGCCCTTACCCATGTAGTTCTATTACATTCGGACATTCGTATTCAAAGGCTTGATATAACTGTATTGCATCAGTATCTAAACTATTGCACCGCTAAGGGTGCTCAAACCTGTTAATATAATTAATCGGCTGCACTATATTACTGCACTCTTGAGATTGAATGAAACATGCTTATTATTTGGCTCATTGCTCATTCCATGTTGTTAAATACCCTGTTCGATTATATATCTGTTTGTGAGCACACCCACGATATTGTTACATCTTGATTTGACTTTGTCACATATGGTATTTATATGATACACCTGACGTGGTACCGTTTACTATTGACTTGACCTGATGTACCATGACCCAACCTGTTACCTGATCTCGTGCCTAGTGCCAACAAACCTGACATGTAGTCCTCATGGACCGTTCCTGTTGTCTATCCAGACAAACCTGTTTACCTGATCCTGTGTTGGCATTATTTTCTTGATTTCGGAATACCTGACTTGACCTACACACATAACTTGGGGGTATGGGGAAATCAAAGGTAAAACCTGACTTGTAACTCGACAGTTCACTACCTGTTCTGGGTGTACACATTCCTGTTTTGTGCCTAGCGGCATGTCTCGGTTTCGGCCGAGAATATTGTGGCCGTGGTCCCGGGTATGTACGGGATACTATCGAGTGTACACATTCCTGTTTTGTGCCTAGCGGCATGTTTCGGCTGCAGCCGAGAATATTGTGGCCGTGGTTCCGGGTATGTACGGGATACTATTGAGTTACATCGACGATTCATCAATTGATTTCAAAGACTTTAGACTAGAAAACCTGATAGAACAGTTTAGTTACCCACTGCACACTACCCTGCACTGCTTGTTTCATACTATTGCTTTATTCATGTTCTTTTGCATTGCCTGTTACATTGTTCATATAATATTACTGGTTGACATGACGCGCTGACGTCTGGGTTTTGCATGGCCCAGATTCTATACCACTGTCACAGTCCGAGCAGGAGTACTTCGGCCAGCAGGCTGAGTTGTGAGTCCAGTAGTGGTTAGTTTTATTTCCTGCATTTTATTTCCAGATGTGAGCCCGCATTATGGGACATACTTTTTCGTTATTGTATTGGATCATTTGCTTCCGCATTTATTTATCATTGACTCTTGTTATTCTGGATTGTGGACATGTTTTTAGATAGTTTTATCTTGTTCTTGATATCTCTACAGCCGTAATGTGACTGTGGATGGATACTTCCTACCCACAGGTAGCATGGTTGGCTATGTCACGTGCCCAATCTAGCGTACACTGGGAAGCGGGGCATGACATGGTTCTTTTTGTATCAGAGCCATAGGATAGTCGGGTTGATTCTTTTGTAGTTGGGTATTGTACCCAATACACGAATCAGAATACCTGGGTTTAGAAAACATGTCCTGCCACCTTGACCGTTTTACCATTCTTGAATCACATTCTTCCTGATTATATCTTTTACGATGTGCAAACTTCCTTTGCATGTCGATTCGAAAACCTGATTCCTTGTTATCTCTAGGACTTAGGCGACTTAGATGGAGTTATGTAATTGTGGCTATGATACCGCGGCATAGTTACAATGCGGTACTCTATTTAAGTATCTTGGAGTTCTAGCCTTGATCTATATTCAAAATCTATCATCATACTAATGTTGGGTATTTTGAGTTCAGGATTATGTCCGGTAAGAAATTGAAGACGTACCAAGGCGTGTCGACGAAGCCGCCATGCTTGGAGTGATAAGGGGAATGCTGGAGAATCAAAAGAAACAGACCGAGCTGATCCAGCAGCAAGCAGACTCGATTCAGGAAGGTTTGCAGATCGTTCAGCAGTCTGTGAACAATGTTGGAGCTAAGCCAGTTGACCGAGTAGGGGCTGTAGCAGATTTCAGACGTTTGGGTCCGTATACATTTTCTGAATTGGAAGAGCCGTTGCCAACAGAGCAGTGGCTAGTTGACGCAGAGAATTTGCTTATTACGGCACAGATTCCAGATGAGAAAGAGCTGATCTGGTACGCATTCAGTTAGTGGATTACGCCCGAGAATGGTGGCTTGTAAAAGAGAACCGCTTGCCCAAGCCGATCAAGTGGGCGGATTTTTCGAAGAGTTTCCTAGAGAAGTTCTTCCCGCGGACTGCACGGCAGGAAATGGAAGAGAAGTTCATCGAACTAAAGCAGAAGAGAGCACCCATAGATGTGCATGCAGCAGAATGGACGACTCAGTAGATTCGCTGGACCTTTAGCTGCCAACGATGCAGACAGCAGTTGCGGTAAGGAAGCAGTTCTGTCGGGCCAGTCGAGTTTAGGGCTAGGCCGACAAACAATATTCTTGCATCAATAGAAGTGATGAAAGTAAAGAGCCGGATGTTGTTCGTGATTTTATGGACGTATTTGAAGATATATCAGGCTTACCGCCGAAGCGAGACGTGGAGTTCGCGATTGACCCTATTCCTGGTGCAGCGCCAGTATCTAAAGCGTATTATCCAAGGGCGCCAGTAGAGTTGGAAGAAGTAAAGAAACATGTTGCTGAATTGCTTGAAAAGGGTTGGATTCGAAGCAGTAACTCGCCTTGGGGAGCTCCAGTTCTTCTAGTAAAGAAGAAGGATGGCACAAGAAGGATGTGCATCGACTATCGAGAATTAAACCGGGTGGCTATCAAGAACAAGTACCCGATCCCTCGCATTGGAGAACTTTTGAGCAGTTTAGTGGCGCGAGGGTATTCTCGAAGCTGGATTTACGATCCGGATATCTTCAGGTCCGAGTGAAAGCAGAAGATATTTGCAAGACGGCGTTTCGAACTCGGTATGGACATTACGAGTACCTAGTGATGCCCTTCGGAGTAACGAATTCGCCGTCAGTATTCATGGACTTGATGAACCGAATCTTTTCACCGTTCTTGGACCAGTTTATCGTGGTATTCATTGACGATATTCTGGTTTACTCGAAGAGTTTTGAGGAGCATGCTGAGCTTTTCAGGATCGCACTGCAGACATTGAGACATGAGAAATTGTATGCGAAGATGAGTAAGTGCGAGTTTTGGCTGGAGGAAGTAAAGTTTTGGGGCATGTTGTGTCTGGCGATGGAATTTTCGTCGATCCAGAAAAGATTGCAGCAGTTCCTGACTGGCCGATTCCAAAGAATGTTACGGAGATAAGAAGCTTTCTTGGACTCGCCGGGTATTACAGAAGATTTGTGGAGAACTTTGCTCGTCTGGCGGAGCCGTTAACCAAGCTTACGCACAAGGAGGTACCTTTTGTACGAACGGATAAGTGTGCGTTAGCTTTCGAGACGTTGAAGCAGAAGTTGATAACCGCCCCAATTCTGACCGTGCCAGACAATTCCGGAGGATTGGTGATTCACAGTGACGCATCTGGGAAAGGATTGGGATGCGTTTTGATGCAGCATGGGAAGGTTGTAGCATACGCATCAAGACAATTAAAGACCCATGAGAAGAATTATCCGACTCATGACTTGGAGCTTGCGGCTATGATCTTCGCTTTGAAGATTTGGAGACACTACCTTTTGGGCGAGAGAGTCGAAGTTTTTACAGATCACAAGAGTTTGAAGTATGTGTTCACTCAGAGGGAGTTGAATATGAGGCAGCGTAGATGGTTGGAGCTGATGGCCGACTACGATCTTGATCTTAAGTACCATCCGGGGAAGGTTAACGTCGTGCCGGATGCGCTTAGTCGGTTACCAACAATTCAGGTGTTAACTACGCAGAGGGAGATCATTGCAGATTTTCGAAGATTTGACTTGGAGGTTGTGCTACCGCGTTCTACGAGACAGTTGATGCAGTTGCAAGTACAGTCGTCTTTAATTGAGAAAATTAAAGCAGCACAATCGCAAGATCCTAGACTGCAAAAATTTCAAGAGCAAGTTGAAGCAGGACTACGAACAGATTTACTGGTCCACGAAGATGGTTTGTTGAGGTATGGTAGCCGTTTGTGTGTGCCAAAGGGTGATGTTCGTGAAGAGCTTATGAAGGAGGCACACAGTTCAGCTTACTCTGTACATCCAGGAGGCACAAAGATGTACCGAGATATTCGACAGCATTTCTGGTGGGAAGGCATGAAACGAGAGATTGCTCGCTTTGTGGCTAAGTGCTTGGTATGTCAGCAAGTTAAGGCTGAACACCAAAGGGTTGCTGATTTATTGCAACCACTTCCGATTCCTCAGTGGACGTAGGAACATATAACCATGGATTTCGTGACGGCTTTACCGCGGAGTCCAAAAGGCAACAATGCAGTATGGGTGATTGTTGATCGGTTGATCAAGGCAGCTCACTTTATTCCTTTCTGGGTTGGTCAATCAATGGAAACTTTGGCAGAGCGGTACATGCAGGAGATTGTAAGATTGCATGGAGTACCGGTGAGCATCGTGTCCGATCGGGACACTCGGTTCTTATCACACATCTGGAGGAGTTTACAGGAAAGTTTGGGGACTCGATTGAAGTTTAGCACAGCTTATCATCCTTAAACTGATGGTCAGTCGGAGAGAACGATCCAAACTCTTGAAGACATGTAGAGAGCATGCATGTTGGACTTCAAGGGTTCGTGGGAGGATCATCTACACTTGGTGGAGTTTTCTTACAACAACAGTTTTCAAGCAACTATCCAGATGGCTCCGTTTGAAGCTTTGTATGGTCGTAAGTGCTGTTCACCTGTTTGTTGGGATGTTGTCGGTGAACGAAGATTGTTGGGACCAGATTTGGTAGTGCAGACGGTTGAAAAGGTTAACACAATCAGAAAGTATATGAAGACAGCTCAAGACAGACAGAAGAGTTGGGCTGACACGTTAAGAAGACCTCTAGAGTTCGCCGTGGGTGATTTGGTATTCTTGAGGATATCACCAACTAGAGGGGTGATTCGTTTTGGGATTCGAGGAAAGCTTAGTCCTCGATTCGTTGGACCCTTCGAGATATTGGAGCGTGTTGGAGAGGTAGTATACCGTTTGGCGTTACTGCGGTCCTTTTCGGGTGTGCACGATGTGTTTCACGCATCTCAACTACGAAGGTATGTTCGAGATGAAACACACATTTTGGATCATTCGGAGTTAACAGTACGGGAAGATTTGACTTTTGAGGAGCGACCGGTTGAAATCGTGGATCGGAGGGAAAAGGTTCTTAAGAACAAGGTTATCCCCCTTGTGCTCGTTTCTTGGGGTAATCGATCGCATGGAGAGTCCACTTGGGAGCGAGAAGATGAGATCCGGCAGAAGTTTCCTCACCTTTTTCTGCAGTTTTCTATCTTGTATTCTTGGAATTTCGAGAACGAAATTCTTTTTGTAGTTGGGTATAATGTAACACCCGAGCCCAATACTACTGTTTTCTGTTACTGGTTGAGCTTTAGATAGTGCTTATTTCATTTATCTTGCTTGTTTGGGTCTTACTGTAGATTTTATCTAGAAAGGTCATTTCTGCATATAATAAATTTTAGCATCTAAAACGAAATTAAAAATATATATCTTGGCCTACTCGACACCCCTAGCCGCGTGGTAGCGTCCGTGCATCGAGTTCTCGTCCCATTCGGTGAAACGGGCGAGTTTGGACGGCTACGGGCGCGTACAGGTGTCCGACTTGGGGGTATGCTTTTTAATCATAAAACATTTCATTTTAAAATTTGGAACCCACTTAAAATCCTATTATTTAAATTTCAAATTTTTGTACCCAACCCGGGCGTGATTTGGAAATGTTTCATTTAGCGCCAAAATCCCAAATTAATAAAATATTCAAAACCATATAATATTTCGTTTATAATATTCTTACTGTTAGTATAAGATTCCTAAATCTTTAATTTATATTTTTTTAACCACTTATTATTTTTTCCCTGGCCAATCAACGTTGGCTATTACCCGTGGGCCCCCTCCAATACCATCCTCTCTCTTTCTCTGTCTCTCTCTCTCTCTCTAGCTTTCTCTATCTCTCTCTCTCTCTAACTCTCTCTCTCTCTCCCTATTTAAGTTTCCCCTCACCTTTATTTTCTTCACGAGAATGTAGCCATCGCGAGAAACCCAGCGCAACCTAACCCTAGCCGCCTTCACCGTCGCCGCCGCATCCCTAAAGACGGCGCGAACGCCACCGTCGCCCTCGCCTCCGCCTCCTCTTCCCAACCTCAACATCTCCTTCCTTCTCCCCGTGCGCCCTGTGCAGCCGCAACCCCTGCAGAAGTTCCCTGCAGCAACCTCCTCGCCGGGGGCCCTCGTCGTCGCCTTCCGCGCCGCCGACCAACACTTCGCCGTGGTTACCTCACCATCACTCTCCTTCTCTCGGTGCACCCCCTGACCAGAACAGTGGCCCCGGCTACCCCCACGACTTCCCTGTGCTGCCTGAATCGTCGTCGGCGACCCCTGCGCCGCCCCTGGTCGTCGCCGACGAGCCCCAACCACCTCTAGACACCTTGTAAGTGTGCCCCTCCACCTTTACTTTCCTCTTCTCTTTTTCAAGAACTGAAAACATCCACTGGGAGTTTGGCAGATCGCCAGAGACGCCTTCCTCGCCGCCGTCGATCTCGCCGTCGTCGCAAATACCCTCTGGACCAGTGAGTATTTCCCCCATCATCTTCTT
The DNA here is from genome assembly GCA_030015575.1 of Agapanthus africanus. Classification (NCBI taxonomy): domain Eukaryota; kingdom Viridiplantae; phylum Streptophyta; class Magnoliopsida; order Asparagales; family Amaryllidaceae; genus Agapanthus; species Agapanthus africanus. Next base: position 639,601,012 of record JASDDO010000022.1, on the reverse strand, counting down.
CTCTGGTCTTTTCCTTCTTTCCAAGTCTATACCCGCTTGAAACCCTATTTACTGTTTTTGTGCTCGCCGGAATCCGACCGTGCCGATGACGTGTCCCGACGATCCAGCGGAGTGCTCTGACCCGTGAGGTCCCTTGGTTCGTCGTTTGGGTTCAATCCGTGAACCGTGCGTCCGTCGCGTGTTTCCCCGCCGACGTTACGTTCCGTTTTTCCCGGTTCGCGACCCGTCGAGGCAAGTATCACTTGCTACATGCTATACTATACATTTATATATGTTTTGACACATTAAACCTGCAAAACTTAACTTGGTATAGTCGTTTCTCATTTGGTTGCAATATGACATATATCGTTTTACAGTTAACATAAAATTTACAGTTTGCCAATTTAAAACTAATAACTAAGTTTACCTGTTAATCACATTTTACTGCTTAATAGATGGTAGCCCTTACCCATGTAGTTCTATTACATTCGGACATTAGTATTCAAAGGCTTGATATAACTGTATTGCATCAGTATCTAAACTATTGCACCGCTAAGGGTGCTCAAACCTGTTAATATAATTAAACGGCTGCACTGGATTACTGCACTCTTTAGATTGAATGAAACATGCTTATTATTTGGCTCATTGCTCATTCCATGTTGTTAAATACCCTGTTCGATTATATATCTGTTTGTGAGCACACCCACGATATTGTTACATCTTGATTTGACTTTGTCACACATGGTATTTATATGATACACCTGACGTGGTACCGTTTACTATTGACTTGACCTGATGTACCATGACCCGACCTGTTACCTGATCTCGTACCTAGTGCCAACAAACCTGACATGTAATCCTCATGGACCGTTCCTGTTGTCTATCCAGACAAACCTGTTTACCTGATCCTGTGTTGGCATTAGTTTCTTGATTTCGGAATACCTGACTTGACCTACACACATAACTTGGGGTATGGGGAAATCAAAGGTGAAACCTGACTTGTAACACGACAGTTCACTACCTGTTCTGGGTGTACACATTCATGTTTTGTGCCTAGCGACATGTCTCGGTTTCGGCCGAGAATATTGTGGCCGTGGTCCCGGGTATGTACAGGATACTATCGAATGTACACATTCCTGTTTTGTGCCTAGCGGCATGTCTCGGCTGCAGCCGAGAATATTGTGGCCGTGGTCCCGGGTATGTACGGGATACTATTGAGTTACATCGACGATTCATCAATTGATTTCAAAGACTTTAGACTAGAAAACCTGATAGAACAGTTTAGTTACCTACTGCGTACTACCCTGCACTGCTTGTTTCATACTATTGCTTTATTCATGTTCTTTTGGATTGCCTGTTACATTGTTCGTATGATATTACTGGTTGACATGACGCGCTGACGTCTGGGTTTTGCATGGCCCAGATTCTATACCACTGTCGCAGTCCGAGCAGGAGTACTTCGGCCAGCAGCCTGACTTGTGAGTCCAGTAGTGGTTAGTTTTATTTCCTGCATTTTATTTCCAGATGTGAGCCCGCATTATGGGACATACTTTTCCGTTATTGTATTGGATCATTTGCTTCCGCATTTATTTATCATTGACTCTTGTTATTCTGGATTGTGGACATGTTTTTAGATAGTTTTATCTTGTTCTTGATATCTCTACAGCTATAATGTGACTGTGGATGGATACTTCCTACCCACAGGTAGCATGGTTGGCTATGTCACGTGCCCAATCTAGCGTACTCTGGGAAGCGGGGCGTGACACTTTTTAACAAAAAAAACTCACTTTTCTTCAAGTTCTTCAACAGAAATATAAAACCATTTAATTTTCAAACAGTGGATCTCTTAGGGTTCATCTGATCTTTAGGGAGATGATGTTGGTTCAATTCCATGGAATTTAATTCCATCTAAAAAAAATTGTTTCTGGGAATTTAATTCCCCTTTTCAAAAGGAATTTAATTCTTACGAAGAACTAAGTTCTTCCCATGGGGGGCTTCTTAGGGTTTTCTTGCCCTGGGTTGTCCTCCTGCAACCAATGAAGAAGAAGTTGGCAATGGTGTTTTTCTGGGAATTTAATTCCCTTGATTCTGTTTGATTTATCACAGAGTCCAAGATGGATTTGTCTTTTAGGGGAATGTGTAGGGTCATTTAAAGTCCACTGCTTATTTAATGCGAATCTTTCTTTTGTCCCATTGTAATTGCCTTGCCTCATCATTAGCCAGCCGCCATCTTGATTTCGTGGGACCCACATATTTTGTAACTAATGGTCTTAACAAACAAGTCCTCTGTCGCTTTCTTCAACTGTCTTCATATATTTATGCTCATATATATATATATATATATATATATATATATATATATATTGCTGGCTTCACTTTTGACAGCTTTCCTATACTTTGTTTCAGGTGTGATGACTTATGTTCCGCACTTTCCCTTCACTCGCTCGGAGGCCGCTTTTCCCTAGTCACCATCTGATGAGGAAGCGATGGCGATGATCCGGGCTCATGACCCGAACTGCACTAGCTTACTTCTATGGGGAACTTGGTACAGCCATATCATCCGGGGTCGCCGGAGTTTCCTCTGCGAAGTGCCGACAGAACCCACTTTCCCGTTCTTGCCGATGGACCCTCCGAGGATGGTTTTCGCTGTGGAGATGCCGAATTGGACTCCAATGGGACGGCTCGATCCTTCAACAATCGGTATCCCGAACCATCCGATCTCAGCTATAGATATCCCGGGACGACGTATTTGCCAGGGTGAGGCCCACCCATGGGGACAGATTTATAATATAGGGCTCACTCCTCGACACCCCACGGGCTACCTCTTCTGGGCTCGCTATATCCTTGCTACCCATCGTGCGCGGCTGCAGAAGGTCGGGCTTTACCAGGCAATATATGCGTCACCCTTCCATTATCAATCCCCGCATGTCTGGTGGGTTAAGGCGTTCTTGAATCAATGGAATCTCCCCACCAACACTTTTCTTCTGGGGGACAGAGAGGTTTCGATCTCTTTGGAGGAATTTTATGAGATCTCGGGGCTGCCAATTCGAGGGACACTTTTCGAGGAGTTGCTGCCTTCTGATGAATACGTCTTTGAACCCGAGCCCGCACCGCTTGACGGCTAGTCTGCTGAGAACGCCGTCCGCTACAAGCGTCTCAGCTTGATCAAGGTGCTAGGTATCTTTGACCGATTGTTCACCGAATCTGAGGAGCAGGGCGTTATTTTTAAGAGCTTCATTGCCTGTTTCCTTCGCGAGGGCGTCTTGTCAAAGACAGCTCTGAAGTTTTCAAATATCAAAGACCCCTTTGGCTTTGGTCCGAAGAAGCTGCCGACCAATGAATCAGATCTACCGCAGTATTACATCCCCATAATGTCGCCGATGTCTTTCGAATCCATTGTCGCTCCCGGCATGGATGAGGAGATGTTCTTCGTTGGGTTTATCAGTGTCTGGCTCAGCTGGTTTGTCATCCCTATGCATCGCCGCTTTATGAGAGTTTCGGTCATCTATCTGGCTCACCGTATAGCTGAGGGAACGCGGCTGGCCATTGGCATCCCGGCATTGGCGCATCTCTATCACGGGTTGGGCGCTGCAGCTAATACTTCCACCCCTGGCGTAGATGTGGTAAATTTTTCGCTTCACTACTTTACGTCTTGGATCGAAATGCACATCTTGGGTACTTTCTCTATGCATCAAAGGCCCACATTCTACGACGCCTATACCTTCCCACGGCTTATGCGATTGGTGGATGCTTCTGCCGCTGACCCGACTCAATTCGGGGCTATTCGGGCGTTGATTTCTCCTTATGCTACAGCTGGCGGGTTGGTATTTAATGATCGGGTCTTATCTTCTTCCTCGGGTTCAGCCCAGCCGCTTTGGGACCGGTCAACAGATAACGCACCCTCTTTGAAGCCCCGGAAGGCCGCGCGCTTATACGCAATCAGACCGAGCTACCTGGTATTCCGTCAGGATAGCACGACCCTTTTCATGCGGTACAATCCGCATCGCTTTGCCCGGCAGTTTGGCTACGATCAGGGCGTCCCGTTTGAGGCTTTCATAGTCGTACTGGTTCCTTCGCTCGAGGCCGTTCGAGATGCCGCCCATCATTTTGTGAGACTGAACACCGGTTCCCAGTTCATGATCCCCGATGCTGATTACATGCCCCAATGCGTAGGGTCGTTCACGGGCTGGTATCTCCATCGGGTCAACCCAATTATTATTGAAGAGAGAAGGGTACTTCTTGACCATGGTGCCCCTACTCAGGTTCTGGCCACAGGAGCTACGCTGCGACCGCGCGCCCTGGTCCGCTTTCCTCTGAGGGATACCGGCATCGCGCTTATTCCGGGAGAGTCGGGGGTGGATCTTACCCCAACAGCTGGTATGCCCCTAGGTACTCGGTCGCGGGGTAAACGGGCTCCGGTAACAGCACCACCACCCAAGGCAGCACCGCCCTCCGTGGCATCGACAATGGCGGTGTCATCCTCGGTTGTGGCACCGAGTGAGGGCGACAGGGCTGAGGGTGTTGAGGGCGACGTGGGCCGGCGCCGCACTAAGGTTCTGCGGGGAAGGAAGTAGTCGTCCTCGGCGACCGGCTATGGGTCCAAGCGTCGAAGGAAGGTGGCTACAAACTTGCTCGACTCTTTAATAGAGTCTGAGCCCATTCTTGAGGATGAACCATTGGCCCTGCAGGAATCAGATGCTGGACTACTTTTCCCGAGTTCGGCCGCCGAGGAAGCCGCACAATTGGCTGAGGCCATACGGCGTTCTAAAAATGAGTCTCAGAATGCAAGGGTTCCAAAGAAAGCTTATCCTGCCATAATCTTCTATGAAGACCCCTCATGGATCCGGCGGCGGTTTATTGGCCCTTTGGAGGAGTGGGGAGAAAGGGCCCTGAAGCAGGCCTCTTCGGAGGTTGCTGCGGACGCTCTCTCCTTATGGACCGGCGGCCTTGAGTCCACCCTCGAACCCCGGCGAGCACGCCTCCTTGAGAAGGAGCATCGGCTTGAAGAAACCATATTGAAGGCTTCCCTGCGCATCGGTATGTTTTTATACTTCTTTGCAGTTTTTCGGATTGTTTATGCCCGTATATATGTATTCTCATTCTTGTGTGGATTGTGCAGAGTCTTCGGCGATGGGAAAGGTCCCTACGGGCCTGTTGAAGCTAAAACCTGTTGACATTCCCGATGCAGCCTTGCTCGATGTGGAGGGGGCTGACGAGGCTGTTCTTCTTGCCATAGAGCCTCTAGTGGCGGTTCCTGATCATGGAGCACTTGCTCCTTTGGTAGAGGCTCCTTTGGGGGTTGCCACCCCAACGAATCTTCTCGCGGGCGGCCCAGAGGCTGGAGGAGAGGTAGTCGGGACTACCCTTCCCTTGCTGGATCCGGAGATCACGGCGGAGGCCGTTGAAGCCACCATCCCCCCAACTCAGAATGGGAGGAGTGTTGAAGGTAACCTTCTACATTTTAAATTAGCCATCTTTTTGTTGTCTGAACTCTTTTGTTTTCTCAGAATTGCGCGGGCTGGCAGCCTCTATCGCTGATTTGTCTCCCCGGCAATCGTTTCAGCGTCTGTTGGAGATGGCAGCTCCGCAGGCGATATCCCCTCAACGCATCGTCCTCTCATCTGGACAAGGTTAGTGTCGTTCGCCATTTCTTATAGCATCGCTGTTATTTTGCGTATTGACATTGATGCTCTCTACAGTTTTGGAGGCCGATGACGAGGTTGAGATTCTCGAAGGGCCAGGGGAACCTTCAGCTCCTACTTGCATGACCGTAGGTGAGTGACATTTCAACATAGTCCCACTTGTTCCTTTGCTTAAGAGTTTTATTGACATTTTTCAAATCTGAACAGCCTTGCCAGCCCCCATAGCGCTGGAATCGCGTATCGCCATGCCGCCCGACCCCTATGCTTTGCGAGCCTCAGAGCGCCTGGCCCAGTTAAGACTTGTCTCCCTGTCGTTTTGATCGAGGAGCTTCGTGCTGGCAGCGCAACCACAGCTGAAGCATTTGCTGCCGAGGCTAACGGTTCTCTTCCTTTTCTTTCCACCTACCATAGCGAAGAGGTGGTGCGAGTCTGGGTGGAGTTCTGTTAGCAGGTGGAGGCTTGCTTGCATGCCCTTGAGTGTTCCCACCTTTCCTCGGAGGCCGTGGCTGCAAAGGCGGACTTGCGGGGGCTGATAGCGCGGTGTGCATCAAATATGGCATCATGCGAGAAGAGGCACGTCCGCAAATTCTCGGAAAGGGAGCTGGCCTCTAAGGCATTGAGCGAGCTTCAAACCAGCCTTACAGCCAAAGCCAATAAAGCGTATGAACTCTGGCGAGTGCTTCAAGAGTCTATCAAAGAGGTGGTGGCTCTTGATAAAGCTGCCGTGTTCACTCGTGAAAGGGTCAAGGCTCACAAAGCTACTGAGAAAGAGCTCGAAGGCCGACTTGCCTCGTATCAGGCCTAGCAGGCGGAGGCGGAGGCCCGTCTCCTGGCGATCCTGAATCATGAAGCTGTGGCTCAGCAGAAGAAGGATGGGCTAGTAAAATTACTAAATCGCCTGCCGGCTTGAAGACTTGTATCTTTTCTTTTCTTTTTTTATATACTCCTGAATGAGAGTATATTCTTTTTGTTTTTTCATGAATTGTACTTTGTATCCATTTTGGTTCATGAATAAAAGACATATTTTTCTTCTCAATGGTGTGTCTCTTTTTATTGAATGTGTTCTGCGGACATTTTATCTTGGTCTCCTTGCAGGGTAGCGATGGCTTATGATTTAGGGTTAAGATCTGGCTCCTAAGACTTTTGGGCTTTATGAGCCGTGAGGGTCTCATAAAGAGTTTTTCTCCCTACAGGTCGAGAGGATCATGTAGGTGTAAGTTCTCCTTAAGAATCGTGAGAATTCTTAAGCGGGTTTTCCCTTAGGAGTCGTAAGGATCTCACAAGAGAGTTTTTCTTCCCTACAGGTCGTGAGGACCCGCATGTGCTGGGTGCGGTCGCCTTTATTCGTATTTCGCGGGGTCAGGGGTTGTTTTGGGATGTTTTCCAAGGTACCGTAGTTTAAAGACATCGCGGTCAAGGTTAAGGACCTCATAGTCCATGGTTTTAAGGACTCCACAGTCCAATGTTAGTTTTAAGACATCACGGTCAAGGTTAAGGACATCATAGTCCGTGGATTTAAGGACTCCACAGTCCGACGTTAGTTTTAAGACATCACGATCAAGGTTAAGGACATCATAGTCCGTGGATTTAAGGACTCCACAGTCCAATGTTAGTTTTAAGATATCACGGTCATGGTTAAGGACATCATAGTCCATGGATTTAAGGACTCCACAGTCCGATGTTAGTTTTAAGACATCACGGTCAAGGTTAAGGACATCATAGTCCGTGGATTTAAGGACTCCACAGTCCAATGTTAGTTTTAAGACATCACGGTCAAGGTTAAGGACATCATAGTCCGTGGATTTAAGGACTCCATAGTCCAACGATAGTTTTAAGACATCACGGTCAAGGTTAAGGACATCATAGTCCGTGGATTTTAAGGACTTCATAGTCCGATGTTTGGTTACCGGGACCCGTCAACTCTTTGAAGACGTTGAAGAATTACAACGACGAATATCAAAGGAGTGAAGAGATGTACCCTTGAACTAAGGTATAATCAGTCTAGAATCATGGTGGTTGATCGTTAGTTTTAAGACATTACGGTCGAGCTTAAGGATATCATAGTCCGTGGATTTTAAGGACTCCACAATCCGATGTTTGCTCTGGATGCTTCACACGGATTTGCTGCCGTGTTCGGCGAGGACTAGGCTCCGCTCTGGACGTTTTCCATGGGGTCAAAGAGTGACGTTATCCGCGTTCCACGTGGCCAGGAATTTTGCACTAGATGCTTCACACGGGTTCACTGCCGTGTTCGGCGAGGACTAGGCTCCGCTCGGATGCTTCACACGGGTTCACTGTCGTGCTCTGCGAGGACTAGGATCCGCTCTGGACGTTTTCCTCGGGGTCAAAGAGTGACGTTATCCGCGTTCCACGTGACCATGAATTTTGCACTGGATGCTTCCTACGGGTTCACTGCCGTGTTCTGCGAGGACCAGGCTCCGCTCTGGACGTTTTCCACGGGGTCAAAGAGTGACGTTATCCGCGTTCCACGTGACCAGGAATTTTGCACTAGTTGCTTCACACGGGTTCACTGCCGTGCTTAGCGAGGACTAGGCTCCGCTCTAGATGTTTTCCACGGGGTCAAAGATTGACGTTATCCGCGTTCCACGTGACCAGGAATTTTGCTCTGGATGCTTTCCACGGGTTCACTGCCGTGTTCTGCGAGGACTAGGCTTCGCTCTGGACGTTTTCCACGGGGTCAAAGAGTGACGTTATCCGCGTTCCACGTAACCAGGAATTTGTTGATTATATCCGTATTTCACGGGGTGGGGATTTGACTCTTGGTGATCTGTATATCGCCGAGCCATGGAACTGGGAGTTGCTGCTGTTCCGCTTTGCTTGATGTTGTGTCTGCTGCAATGAGACGAACGTCGAGATGATCTCTAGGCTATCTGCGACTCATCGAGATTTGGCTTCTTCTTCTGATGAAACCTGGGAGAGGAGGAGTGCGATTCCTTCTTTGTTTGCGCCCCTGGATTGTATACAGGGATAGATGTAACATCACCTGTAGGGCGTAAATTTCATTTTTATTTTATTTCTTTTTCCGCGATGCTCTATCATTTCAGCTTTTATATGCGATTGCCCCATCATTTCGGCTATTTTTCGCGGTGCCCAATCATTTCGGCTATTTATTTTATTTTTACTCGCTGCTTTTTATTGCGAGTTGCCCAATCATTTCGGCTATTTTTCATGCATACATTTTTACTTGCTGCTTTTTATTGCAAGTTGCCCCATCATTTCGGCTATCTCATATGCAGTTTTAGCTCGCCGATTTTTATCGCCAGTGTAGAACTTGGAGTCTGGTGCCAATCTCAGCATTAGCATCGCTACAACTGGAATATTTCCAGGAGCGAATCATCATTTGCCATGAAAGGACTTGGAATTTGATACCGTTTCAGGCATCAGCATCGCTACAACTGGGATATTGCCAGGAGCGAATCATCATTTGCCTCTGTCGATATTGAACAAAGGTGGCTTAGTAAACAGGGTTAGGGTCCTGTCGATCAAGGCTTTTGACTTCATAAGCCGTAAGGGTCTCACAAAGGTATTTCTCCCTACAAGTCGTGAGGATCTCATAGGTGTGTTTTCTCCTTGGGAATCGTGAGGATTCCTAATTGCGTGTTCCCCTGTAAGTCGTAAGGATCTTACAAAAGGATTTTCTCCTTATAAGTCGAGAGGACTTACAAGGGTTGTTCACCATGCGAACATATCCCCAGTCACGGATGGGACTTGGTTAGGGAAATGTTTATTCGCGTCCGTAGATCGTATACAAGGGTCGGTATTGGGCCACTTTTAGGGCAATATCGAAGTTTGTGGGGGTTGCTTAAGAACAGGTTCAGGTCTCTGTAACTTAAGACTTTCAAGTCTTGTGAGCCGTGAGGGTCCCATAAGAGAGTTCTCCTTACGAGTCGTGAGGATCTCGTAAGTGTAATTTCTCCTTAGGAATCGTGAGCATTCCTAAGTGTGTTGCTCCCTTGTGAGTCGTAAGGATCTCACGCAGGTGGTTTCTTACAAGGTCGAGAGGACCCTGCAAGTGTCTTTTAACGAGGTTGTGCCCTTTCGGGTTTTCATAAACCCTCGCCGGTAGCCCTGCTGTTTTTACTCACGGAGCCCTTTCGGGTTTTCATCCATGCCCATTTTGCTTATGGACATACCGTTTTTTTATTCTCTTTTTTTTATTCTTTTTTTTATCGGCTTTGGGATATTGCAATCCACTGTAGTTTATCGACATCTCGGTCAACAGCTAGTTTTAGGACGTAGTGGTCCGTCATTAGTTTAAGGACATTTCGATCCATCGTTAGTTTAAGGACATTTCGGTCCGTCGTTAGTTTAAGGAGATTTCGGTCCGTTGTTAGTTTAAAGACGTTTCGGTCTGTTGTTAGTTTAAAGACGTTTCGGTCTGGTGTTGAAGAAGGCCAGTCACTACTTGTAGAGTTCAGGCTTAGGAAGATAGTGAGCGGACATGGTGGTCGTCGTCTATTATTGACCTAGGCCTTGACCCGTTAAGCGTAGTATTTCTTCAGGAAGCGGCCGTTTTTTGTCCTGAAAGGTCTTTCACCATGCATATCCATGAGTAGATAGGCTCCACCCTGGTAGACCTTGTCTATGACGTACGGGCCTTCATAGTTCGGCTCGAATTTTCCCCGTTTGGCGCGATTGGGGATCATAGGTCTTTTGACCACTAGCACGAGCTCGCCTTGGCGGAATGTTCTCGGCCTAGTCAATCTTTCATATGAGCGCGTCATCTTTACTTTGTAAGCCTCAAGATTTTGTTGCGCTATGAGCCGGGTTTCATCAAGGGCATCAAGTTCTTCAAGCCGAAGGTGAGCATTTTCTTCGTCCGTCAGCTCATAGTGGACTGCTACTCGTAGAGAGGGTAACTCTATCTCGAGGGGAAGTACTGCTTCTGTACCGAATACCAATGCATACGGCGTCGTGTTTGTAGCCGTTTTGAATGTAGTTCGATATGCCCATAGAGCTTCTTGTAGTCTCTCGTGCCAGTCCTTCTTATTTCGGGACACCGTCTTCTTTACGATCTTCGTCAAGGTCTTGTTGAAAGCCTTAGCTAGACCATTAGCTCAGGGATTATAAACTGAGGAATATCTCCAGTCTATGTTGTGTTGCTGCGTGGAGCGGCTGATCTTGTGGCTTCTGTAGGCTGGCCCGTTATCGGAGATGATCCGTCGCGGAGTTCCAAACCGATAAATGACGTGCGTCTTGAAGAAATGGAGGATATTCTCCGTCTTCACTTCCCTCAGCGGTACTGCTTCTGCCCATTTGGAGAAATAATCAGTGGTCGCTAGGATGAAACGATGTCCCCTGGATGATGCTAGTTCGATAGGGCCGACTATGTCAGTTCCCCACATCTCGAATGACCAGCTAGCCACCGTCGGATGTAGAGGATTTGGGTGCTGATGGATAAAGTCTCCATGAATCTGGCATGAGTGGCATTGGTTCGCATATTCGAGGAAGTCTTGAATCATCATGGGCCAATAGTAGCCCATTCGTTTAATCTTCAACTTCATCTTTGGGCCCGCTTGGTGAGAATCGCAGAGTTCGTCGTGAACTTCCTGAATGACTCTTTTTGCTTCGTCAGGTCCCAGGCATCTCAACCATAGAGAATCAAATGAACTCTTGTACAAAGTATTATTGACAAAGGCGAAGGACATAGCTCGTTTCACAAGCTGATGTCTTGAGGACACATCTTCAGGCGTTCGACGGGATTTGAAGTAGTCTATGAAGACTTCTCTCCAATCTTCAACCTTCTCTTGGTCCTTTATTTGCATAGCCATTTTCTCAGTTGCTTCCTTTTCTTCAGATGATTCAGGAGATATTTTTGTCGGGGTGAGGACCCGACGGCTTTGTACCACGATTCTGACGTCATCGAGGTTTTCGTCGGCTAGTTCTTTAGCGAGTTTGGCTAACGCATCCGCCTTGCTATTTTCCGCACGCAGTATGTTTTCCAAAGTGTAGGAAGGAATTTGGGTCAACAGTTGTTGCACCTTTTCGCCGTACTTCACCAAATCTGGTTTGCACGTTTGGTAGTCGCCGATTACGTGAATAACGACCAGTTGGGAGTCTCCGTATATGAGGAGGTTTTCGATTCCCATGTCGATGGCGATCTCGAAGCCTGCTATCAAAGCTTCGTATTCGGCTTCATTGTTAGTCCTCGGCTCTGTCAAGGAGAAAGCAAAGCGCATTATCCCTCCTTGTGGGGTTACGAAGATGAGGCCTACCCCTGATTTGGTTATAGGTGTATTTTGTTTGCACTTCTTCATGGAAGACGCTCCGTCAAAATAGAGTTCCCACCGGGTACCACTTCCGTTGATCGTGTCAAACGCATGTTCGTCCGGCAGCTCGCAATTCAAAGGAGAGTCGGCAGGTATTGGATGCTCAGCGAGAAAGTCGACGATGGCTTGGCCTTTCACCGCCTTAAGGTGCTGATAGGTTATTGAAAACTCTATTAAGAGCAAGGATCATGTAGCGAGTCGACCTGTCAATATGGCCTTCGACATTAAATATTTAAGGGGGTCCACCTTCGAAATGAGACGGACTTCATGCGCCAACGCATAATGCCGGAGTTTTGTTATCGCGAAGATCAAGGCCAGGCAGTGCTTTTCGATGGAGGAGTAGTTGCTTTCTGCCCCCAGAAGAACTCGACATAAATAGTAGAGCTCTCTCTCCTTCCCTTGGTCGTTCTCTTGTGCCCATAATGCGCCTAAGGAACCTTCGAGGGCTGTGGTATAAAGAATAAGAGGCTTTCCCTTGACTGGAGCAGCTAACACCAGCGGGTTCTGCAGGTATTGCTTGATCTCGTCAAGTGCGCCTTGGCATTTGTGATCCCAGACGAACGGGGTTCCCTTCTTCATCAGGTGATTGTAAGGGCGGCACTTGCCTGAAAGGTTAGCTATAAATCGCAGGATGTACACGAGCTTCCCTTGGAGAGACCGCAACTGTTTGAGAGTCCTTGGTGGTGGCATTTCCATGATCGCCTTGATCTTTGACGGATCTATCTCGATACCCTGGTGCCGGACAATGAACCCTAGGAATTTGCCTGAGGATACCCCGAACGCGCATTTGAGAGGGTTCATCTTCAAGTTGTATTATCGAAGGCGTTGAAATACGGTCTTCAGATGCTCTAAATGCTCCTCGTATGATTTGCTTTTCACCACGAGGTCGTCGATATAGCATTCGACGATTTCATGTATGAGGTCATCGAAGATCTTCATCATGGCTCTCTGATAGGTGGCACCGGCGTTCTTTAGACCGAAGGGCATAACTTTGTAGCAGAATATTCCCAGAGGGGTTCGGAAAGTGATGTGCTTCTGGTCTTCGGGATGCATCTTTATCTGGTTATATCCTGATGAGCCGTCCATGAAGGAGAAAACCTCATTAGTGGACGTGTTATCTATCATCAGCTCGGTGACTGGCACTGGGAAATCATCCTTCGGGCAGGCTTTATTGAGATCCCGGAAGTCCACGCATATGCGCACTGTCCTATTTTTCTTCATTACCGGGACGATGTTGGCGATCCATTCAGGGTACTGAACCTCCTGGATAAACCCAGAGTCGATCAGCTTCTTGACTTCGGCGTTGATACTCATCTCAAGCTCGAGCCGCATTCTTCTCGGCGCTTGTTTGACTGGCTTGACGTCCGGGGATATTGCCAATTTATGGACAGCTATTTCTGGATCCAGTCCTGGCATTTCGGAATAGCTCCATACGAAGCAATCTCTATGCTGCATAAGCACGTCTTTTAACGCAGCCACCCTTTCTTCAGATAGCAGCTCGCTGACGAATGTCGTTCGCGGGTCGTTCATCGTCCCCAACTCAATTTTCTTGAGGTTATCGGCAGTGGTGTGTATTCCATCTTCCAGCTCTTTCGGTGCTGGTGGAAATTCTGAAATTACCTCTTCGTCATTGTTTTCGAAGCACCAAGGAAGGTCATCCATATTCCCGGGCTCCCCTTTTGATATTGCCATCATATGACAAGTACGAACTCGCTTTCAAGACCGATGTGGATCTGGTTTTTCTCTTATGGCTTTGGGTTCGTGCTTTTGTGGCGGCGTTACCTTCCAGCTGCTGGATAGAGCAAACTTGCCGAGCTGATACTGATCTTCAACCCAGTTCTTAAAGGTGAAGCAGTCTTCGATAGGGTGCCCTATGGCTCGGTGATAAGAGCAATAGCCCGGATGCGAGACCTCGTCAGCTTGCTCGGGGTGCTTAGACTCTGGAAGTGTAATCATTCGATATTTTAAAGAGAGATCAAGTATCTTCTTCTTCTTGTCTTGAGGGAAAGAATACGCTCGACTCATCTTCTTTATGAGGGGCAAATCCGGACCGCGCAATTCTCGATCACATGACTCTTTGATCCCGCGTTGTCGTTGTCGAATCCCTTTCCCGCTCTTTGACTTATTTTTGCCTCTGCGTCGGGCCTTTTGCACAGCAGGTTGACAGGGAGGAGCATCTTCGTCTTTTGCAGCCTGTTGAAGAAGGCGTTGCGTCCTGGCTCTCTCGTAGATGGCCATTTCGTGATTATGGTCGTCCCGAGCTTTTTGACCCGCTTTCCTGATAAGCCTGTCCATTCGCTCTTCAAATGACGGACTCGGCACTTTGATTGCGGGATCTAGTTTTGGTAAGGGGTCGGCGTTTCCCGACAGGGCGTCCTCTTCTTCATCGAAGTTATATATGGCGTAGCTACCGTGGACTCGTTCCCGTTTCCCGGATCTCACATATCCAAGTCCAATCGTTTCCATTCTCCCGTTGGGCAATTTGCGCTGAGTCCCAGGGACATCCCAAATCCTGTCGTAGAACCGAGCTTGTCGAATAGTCTGTTTTATGGGTACCCCTTGGCGCTTCAATAGCCTTTTTAGTCCGTTCGTGTAATATCTGGGCAAACGGATGGGTTGGAGCCTGTCAAGGGTAGAATCCGCGCCATGCCAGATTTCTTTCTCCACTCTTGTTTCCGTGGATCGGTAAAATAGGATCGCCTTTTTACCTTTTCGCCTGGGAGGGACGTAAAACGTCTGCAGGTCTTGCACATTGTAAGCTTAAAGCGCGTCAAGATCTTTGTAGTGCTCCCGCGAAATCATAGTGATTTGCAAACTCTGATCGCCACCAGGGAATTCTTGTATTGGCGGCCGACTGGAGAACACAGCATTAACCTCATTTTCCGAGTCACTTCCGAAGATCAATATGGGGGCGGGCGGTCCTGGCTTGTTGCGTCGAGACGGCCCAGCGTAAACTATCTCCTCTTCTTCTTCGGTATCACTCCCGAAAATAGGAATGGTGGCGGCGGCATTGTTCTCCAGTTTGTGACACCTCTCTGTGTCCTCGAAATCTGGCAAAAAGTATTTTTCATCTTCGTACTTGCGGACTTCGTTCACGGAAAACGGGTTCAGCTCACCTGTTACGGTATACTCGAGACCATCCTTGATATACTTTATACACTGATGTTGCGTAGAAGGGATGATGTTGTACTCGTGTAACCAGGGACAACCGAGCAGAGCGTTGTAGCAGGTCTTGGCGTCAATGACGTGAAACTTGATGTCCGTGATGAGTAGTCCGAAGCATAATGTTAGTATTACAGATCCGAGAGTTTGTGACGACTGGGAGTCGAAACCATGGTAATTTTATCACGAGCGAGGTGCTGAACGCTCATGCAGATTTCCTTCAACACCCGTACATTAAGGAGATTGACGAAGGATCCATTATCAACCAAGATTTTGCCTATCTTGATATCATGGAAGTATCCAGAGACATACAGGGGACGGTTGTGATCGCACGCACCAAGGAGAAGGTCTTCATCACCGAAAGTGATATCGGCCGCGTGCACTTCTTCCAGTTCATCCTTCATCCTCTCTTCGACGAGGAAGGCTAGGAATTGCTCTGGCTCTTGCAGCGCCTTGATTAATGAATCTCTCACTTCTTTTGATAATAAGAGGGCGTCAAGAATGCTGAGCTACGAGGGTAGCTTCCTCAGGTGCGCTAGGATGTTGTAGTCCACCTTACTCTTCTTGGGCGGGTCCTTGGCAGTCAGCTCTTTCATGACTTGGTCATCTAAAGCGATATCCTCAGCGACCTTTTCCTTTCCCTTATCTTTTCTAGTTGCGGGTCCAAGGTTCTTTTCCGGAAGCATGCAATTGCCCAACTGAATGTTTTCGCAGGCCTTAGGTTCTTCCTCTTTCCCCGAGGTGGACTCTTTGAAGAGAGGGCTGAGAGCCATTTCCTCATCAGAGTCGCTCCCAAAGGTGAGAACTTGTGATCCTCCGGCGTTGACCGTGCAACAGTTACCGGTAGTTCTTTTGTACCCTTTGATCGTACTTCTCTGCTCCCGACGAGTTTTGCGTCTCATCCGCTTAAAATGTTGCCGGTGAGCAACATATCCCTGCCACCATATCTTAAAAGCATCGCACTCCTCAGTGGGGTGTGAAATCTTTCGATGATAAGAGCAGTAATCAGGATGCATCTCCGTCTCATTGCGAGTGTTCTCTTCCGAGGGCGGTAGCTTCATTCCCATTGATATGGCTTTAGCAAACCTTTTCCTCGTCTTGAATCTATTTTTATCCGCATCGGATGTCTTTTGATTTGACGGGAGTGCTTCGACTCTTTCGTCTAGTCGCCTGCGTTTGGCTCCTTCTGATGCGGCCATCTCACGCTCCCGATCGGCTTTACTTTTCAGACGAATCTCATCCAAAAAGGCGTCGATCATTTCGTCTGACGGCCATACAAGCTCCTGTTCAGGCTCTGCCTCCAGTTTCTCAGTGCCAGGAGTTTTTTCATCGTCCGTAAATGAGTGGGAGATCACATGACAACTCGCCACGTATCACTCGGATTCATCCGACGAGCTCTCTCCATTATCTTCCTCCTGAAAGACGTGGTTGAGGAACTCTTGGAGTGTGATGGGAGTCCGCGCCTTTTGATTGTACTCCTCCAGCGCGTCAATCTGTTTCTGTAAGTCCGTGTGCTTGTCACCAGGCTTCACGGGCTTTTTGGATCTCTTCTTCTTCTTCTTTGCAGATTTCGGCGGCTGGGTGTGAGTACTTGGGCCATCACCACCGATCTTTGGAGTTGGGCATGGCTTCAGCATCCCTTCAATGATCTGGGATTCCAGCGGGTTCTTCCACTTGATCGCCGGGCATGTTTGGAGCACGATTTCCCATGGAGCTTCTTCAATGAAAGAACAAGTTGCCCCCGGTGTGTCCGTCTTCTTAGAAGTGTGCGGTTGTGGCGGGTTCACCTTCCACTTCTCGGACAGCGCAAACTTGCCCTGTAGGTATTGATCTTCAATCCATCCTTTGAAGACGAAACAATGCTCAATCGGATGGCTTACCGTTTGATGGTATGGGCAATAATTGGGGTTATTCACCTCATTGGGTTGCGGCGATCGCCTTGGATTTGGCAGGTTGATAAGCATGTTGCGTACCGCCAGCTCGAATAGCCTTTTCGTCTTATCCTGCGGGAATGAGTAGGGGCGCTTCATTTTCTCATTATAATACCGCCGTCTTTCTTCCAGTTGATCTGCTAGTTTTGGGGCACTGGGTTGCTGCTGAGCGTTCGCAACGAAGGTTGCCTTCCCTTTACCCTTTTCACTCCGAGGTTCCGGCTTCGGGGGAGACGGTCTGTGACCCATCTGGGCCAGCTTGTCGATCAAAGCCTGGAACGTGGTTGGCTTAAAGAACATCATGAACTTTGAGATAGTTGCATGAGGATCTAGGGTACCCATGAACATGCCCACCGCAGGCGCTTCCTCAATGAGTTGTTCGCATTTCGACCACAATTCGCCAGCGTATAGCGTACTGGACCTACGTCTCGTCTGGTTTCACCCTAGCATTAATCAATGCCGTTATCGGGGTGCGTTCGCTGGCGCTCGCAAATCGCTGAGTGAATAGCAACTCAATTTCAGCGAACGTCTTGACGGAATTGTTCGGGAGTTCAGAATACCATTCGAACGCTGTTTCTGACAAGTTGCCGACGAATTGGCAAAGCAAGAGCTCTCGCCGCCCGTGTTGCCACAAAGCGCCCTGAACTGGGCAACATGCTGATGGGGATTGCCCGTCCCCTTATAGACATGAAATTTTGGTATTGTATAGCCCGGCGGGTACTTGATCTGATCATACCAGCTCGGATATGGTCGCCCTGTTCTGACAACTTGGCCGGCTGCCTCAGTCGCCTGGTGAACCCGTATCTGCTGAGCTATATATTCGTCCAAGTCAGCTTTGGAGATTGTCTCCTCCTTGGCTGTTGATAGAGCCGGTGGAGGATTTGACGTTTCTCCCCTGTCATCTTCAAGGACGATCGAAGAATCTTCAGCAGGAGGATCTTGTTGGATCATTATACCCACCATGTCCTGGAACAGAAGGGCCATTTTCTTTATATTGGCTGCTTATTCCGCAGCCTCTTTATCCTTCTTTTCCAGTATCCTGCGAAGGAATTCAGTGTCAGTTTCCTGCTCCTGGCGTTGATCCGAGGATGCTTCGGGGATTTCTTTTGGCCCAGTGAGTGCGGCCATCGCATTCATCATTTCTTGGAGCTTCTGCTGCTCCTCCTGAGCTTTAGTCACCGATCGCGTGAGCGGTCGATGACCTGTAGATGTACGGCTGTCCTCCTTCCTAGACGCCATGTAAACGGTGTGCACCACCATGCCCCCAGACTTAGGGCGTTTAGGCTTACTGTCTTTGACATTAGCTGTAGGTATGGGGACCTTCTCCGGCCTTCCTTTCTTTTGAGTAGTCAACGTGGAGGGAGCCGTTGCAGCAGGCACCTAAGTGGTTGTCGTCCTTTGTGATTTGACAGGACGGTTCTTTCCTTCCTAAACTTTCATCTTCTTCTGCCGGTGAGAGTGATCTTGAATGATTACCGAGTCCTGAACCCGTCGCCAGACTTTGTAAATTTTGGAGGACAACCATTGAGGAGGTTTCTCCGGCTTCGCTTCTGTAACACTCTCCGCAGGTGGAGGAGATCTTTTCAACGTGGCAGTCGGAGAGTTCTTGCGTACCCTCTTTAGCAATTCAAAGCTGTTCCCAGTTGGAACAGCAGCATTAACTTCTACCATTGGAGCCGGCGAAGTTAGCCCTGAGGGAGAGTTGCCCTCGGACTTCCTTACTCAGCGCCAGTGGCGACGTCGAGCGTGTCGAGCTGTTGGGGTTGGTCTGGTGACGGGGATGGTTTCGTCTTTCCCCCTGTCTGGATGAGACGCCGCTGGTGCCAGCCTCTTGAAGACTGATGCCCTTATAGAGGCGGTGTCCAATCTGTCAAAGACAGACCCTAGAGCAGGAACGGGAGCCGGAATAGTCATCCTTGAAAAGACCGATTCTTTAGCAGGAGAAGCCGTCTTGACGACTTCAGGAATAGAGATGGCTATCTTCTTTGCAATGGCCACATCAGGGGTCATGGGCTTCTTGGCTGGCCCATCAGAGTTCAGGTTCAACCTGGTAAAGATCGAGGCTACCGGCTTGGCATTGGTCGACCCGTTGAGAGGGGCCGTGGTAGTAGTGAGCCGATCGAAGACCGACTTCTTTTGCGCTTCCGGTACGGGCACTGGAATGGTGAAGCCTGCTGGCGGGAGCATGGTCCCGAAGAACAGACCGGTAGTAGCTTGAGTCACTTGCTCCACCGGCATAGCAAGGATGGAGGCCACTTGAGGCCCATAGGCTACACCTCCAGGTGAGGCGGAGCGTCGGTTGCACTTGCATTTGGAGCAGCTCGAGTAGTTGGATGCCATTGATACTTGATTTCTGCACCAGGCAAAAGACCAAATCTTAGTAGCTTGAAATCCAAAGGCAACCATTAACAAACAACGATTCGTTCGCGAAGATGACACACGAAGTGTGGAGTGGAAAGAGGAAAAGGTCCCACCGGGCGTGCCAGAATCTGTTCCCCTCCGAATGACGGCCAAGACGACGTGGGGACGTCTTGCCTGAGATTCGGGGCAGATGCTAATTGTTGCTATCCTTCCACCTCTCCGAAGATGCCAAGTTGATTTATGGCACCGTGTATCGAAGGTTTAAACGAATGCGTCCGATGTAGCAGACTTCATCAGATTCCCCCTCGCTCGAGGGGTTTTTGATTGTGGGGACGCTCTTCCCTGCAGGCGCAAGCCTCTGCAGTTAATTACGCTACCGCATTGCGGTAACAACTTTCTCCTTCTCCAGATGGTCACTTCGCATCGTGTGTGTTTGTTTTGTGTTTGGTTGCCCGTGGATTGTATACGGAGACTGAGTTATGTCGTCACCCGTAGGGCGTGGACTAGTCCAAATCCGTATTATCTTAGATTTGGGTTTGGGGGTTTGGGTTTAAGGATACGTTAGCCTCATTTGAGACTAAGATGAACTTAAACGTTTGTTAAGGATACGTTAGTCTCATTTAGACTAAGATCGACTTAACGGGACCGTTTAGATCCGACAAGAGAGCAATTGGGGGCTCTATTGTTTAGTTTAATGACATTGCGGTCAATAGGTAGTTTAAGGACATTGCGGTCCAATGTTAGTTTTAAGACATTGCAGTCAAGGTTAAGGACATCATACTCCATGGGTTTAAGGACTCAACAGTCCATTGTTAGTTTTAAGACATCACGGTCAAGGTTAAGGACGTCATAGTCCATTGTTAGTTTTAAGACATCCCGGTCAAGGTTAAGGACATCATAGTCCAAGGATTTAAGGACTCCACAGTCCGGCGTTAGTTTTAAGATATCACGGTCAAGGTTAAGGACATCATAGTCCATGAGTTTAAGGACCCCACAGTCCGTATCAATGTGTAGTTGTCGGGACCCGTCACCTCTTTGAAGACGTTGAGGAATTACAACGACAAGTATCAAAGGAGTGAAGAGATGTACCCTTGAACCAAGGTAGATTAAATGTTATTTGGGCCAATTTGGAACCAAGACCAATTAATTATATTATGAGCCCATTGGCTCAGTTAAGTTTGAATTGAGGACTTATGGCCAGCTTGGGCTAATTCCAATCATGTTTGGAATATTGGCCCTCTGTTGGTCCTTTAAAGGAGAGGTTTTGCCTCTAGAAACTTAGCCAATTGGGCTAAAGCTAGTGTTAAACACTAAAGACCAACGGTGTTGAACACTGAGAATAAGGTTAGCAAATTAGTGTAAAACACTACGAAAAAGAAATCAGTGTTAAACACTAGCAACGGCTTTCAAATTAGTGTTAAACACTGGGAACAAGGTTTTCAAATTAGTGTTAAACACTAAGAAAATCAGTGTAAAAAACTGGGAACGAAAGATCTCAGATTAGTGTTAAACACTAAGGAGAGAGGGGTCACGTGTAGACACGTGAGAGCGCCCTGATTCCCCTTATTTTATTCTGCCAAAAGTATTGAATACTTTATATAATTGCTTTTGGAGCATCACGTGCTATCACGTGATGGGAATGTGGGTATTTGACTGTTAAAGCTTTTGCCAAGGGGTCACATGGTAGCACGTGAGGGCGCCCATAGCTTCTGTTTCTTTTGCTTTTTCTTTGTGTGCTTCAGGGGGCACGTGAGGCTTTGCCTCAAAGTTATTTTCTGTAATTCTTTGCAGGGGTCACGTGGTAGAACGTGACTCTGGTTCTTTGCATGTTTTAAAGATTTGTTCATCTTTTAAGAATTAAATTCTTCATAGGGTTAAACCCTAGTAATAACTCTAAAGGAATTAAATTCCTTCTTTCTTTTGAAGAATTATATTCTTATATAAGGTTAAACCCTAATTTCTTTTCTGTAGGAATTAAATTCCCCATATATGTAAAGAATTAAATTCTGGCATAGGGTGAAACGCTAATTTCTTTTTAAGGGAATTAAATTCCTGTGAGGTTGAGAGAATTAAGTTCTCAATAAAGGTTAAACCCTAGTTCTGTCCATTTTAAGGAATTAAATTCCTATAATATAGGGTTAAACCCTAATTCTATCTCAAAGGAATTAAATTCCTGTAACTTTGTGAGAATTAAATTCTCAAAACTCAATTTCTCCTCTATGTTTTAGATCTGCATGGCAGGATCTCAACCCAATGAGAATTAAATTCTCAATTTATGGGGAGATGTGCACTTTGCAGATCTTCAACCAAAGAAAGAACTAAGTTTTTTTTTTATAGAAGAGTTAAACTCTTTTGAGAATTAAATTCTCTTTTTGAAGCCTCTCTTTTCTTACCTAGGGTTTCTCTTTGTAGAGAATCAAATTCTTCCTTCTGAATTTTCAAGATTCCAAGGTTCTATATCTCTCTCTCTGTTTTTTTCTCTTCTTCCTTTTTTTTCCTTCTTTTCCTTGGCACCTATTTATAGGAGAAGGAAAAGAATCAATCTGTTTAGTGAATTTTTCATTGAAAGATTTGATTTGTTTATTGAGAGATTTGATTTATCTTCATCATTGATCCGGGCCTTTAGATTATTAGGTGAATTTTATTCACCGTTGGATTTTAAATCCAAAGATATTCTTTTGTTATTTCGGTTAGATTTAGGGGGAAATCTTCCCATGTCCAAGATTTTTCCATAAATTGGTGATATTTAATCACCTTCAGATTCTTGATCGAACGGTTTCAGATAATTCTTCTCCATTTTGGAGAGAGTTGAATGATCTCCCCTCAGAATTTAATTCTGTTAAATAAAAGGCTTTTAAAGTCACGTGACCGTTGGTCACGTGTGGCCACGTGACCCCTGGTCTCGTGTAAGTACGTGACCCCTGGAACGGGCTTCTCTTCTGCGCTTGCTCTTTGCCGCTGTTTTAAACGTCACGTGCCAACACGTGACCGCTGGTCACGTGCGAGCACATGATGCTTCCTCTGAAGCTTTTTCCTGATTTTTTAATCAGGGAACAGTCCCTAAACTAGCATGTCGTTACAAACATGGGGATGTTGGACCGAAATGTCCCTAAACTAGCACGTCGCCCCAAACATGGCGATAATGGACAATAATGTCCCTAAACTAATATGCTCATTGAGATTGACATTGCAATTGAAGTCCCACCGACGAAGATTGCAACCCAAGTCTCACTGGCTACACAGCTACTCCAGTGATGAAGCCACCCCTGAGTCCTACAGGAAAACAGATGAGTCACCTGCGGAGAACCTACTTTCGAGAGTTCCACTATTCGAAAAAAAGGTATGTCCACAAGCGAAATGGACACGGATGAAAACCCGAAAATGTACCATAAGTAAAAACAGCGGGACTGCCAGCGAGTTTGTGAAAACACGCAAGGGCGCATTCTTGTAAAAAAATGTGTGTACACTTGTAGGGTCCCATCGACCTTGTTAATAAGAAAATACCTGTGTGAGACCCTTACAACTCACAAAGGAGTAACACACTTAGGAATCCATACAATTCCTAGGGAGAAAGTACACTTGCGAGATCCTCACGACTCGTAAGAAGAATTCCCTCCTATGAGACCCTCACGGCTCACAGGATTCAAAAGCCGTAAGTTACAGGGATCTAAACTTGTTGTTAAGACGTCATATCCGCACTGTTGCCCTACAAGTAGTTCAATACTGACGCTTGTATATGATCCACGAGCATGAACAAAATATATTTCCACAAAGGTCTACCAATGGCAAAAAAAGATCTGCATATGATGAATGAAGCTTGTAATTCATTTCGACTTATAAGGAGAAAAATCTCTTGTAAGATCCTTATGACTTGCGAGAGAAAATACCACTTAAAAATCCCCACGATTCCTGAGGAGAAAATCTATCTATAAGATCCTCATGACTCGTAGAGAGAAATACATTTATAAGACCCTTACGGTTCATAAAGTCAAAAAGCCTTAGTCGACATGATCCTAACCCTGTTTGCTAAGACACCTTTTTTCAAATTGACAAAGGCAAATGATGATTCGCTCCTGGCAATATTCTAGTTGTAGCGATGCCGATACCAAAATTGGTATCAGGACCCAAGTCCCGACTCATAATAAAATCAGCGAGCAAAAAAATTGCATATGAAATATCCGAATAATGGGTCAACTCGCAATATAAATCAGCGAGAAAAAATATGCATATGAAACAGCCGAAATGTTTAGGAAACTCACAATAAAAAACAGCAAGTAAAAATAAATAATAACATAGCCGAAATGATTGGACGCCGCGAAAAAATAGCCGAAATGATGGGGCAATCGCGACTTTCGCGATATGAAAAGCTGAAATGATAGAGTATCATAGAAATAAAAAAAAGAAAATAAAATGAAAATAAAATTTTTCTGCCCTGCAAGTAGGTCCATACTGACTCTTGTATGCAATCCATGGGCACAAATGAAACAAAGGGAACCATACAAACCCACCATGCTTCGTCAAAAGAATAACCGAGTCTTGATGGCACATCTACAATATAGAGACTATTTGGACGTCCCACTTACTCCAACAAAGTACAGATGTGGTGTCGACAAAGCTCCAAGGAGCAAAATCAAAACGGGGTAATGGAAAAATCTTAGCTCCATTTCTACGTCCTTCTCATTCCGACAGGGTGCAGACGCGATGTCAACAAGGACCCAAGGGTCAAATAAAAGCGGAGTGATGGCAAAATCCTAGCTCTAGATCTTGATGGCAACATCTACAGCCTAGAGATCATCTCTACGTCCTTCTCATTCCGATAGGGTGCAGATGCGACGTTAATAAGGACCCAAGGGTCAAATAAAAGTGGAGCACTAGTATATTCCTAGATCCATATCTCAATGGCAACATCTATAGCCTAAAGATCATCTTGACGTTCCTCCTCATTCCAGGAGGGTGCGGACGCAACGATCAAATAAAAGCAGAGTAATGGTATATTCCTAGCTCCAGAAATCGATGGCGATATGTACAGCATAGAGATCATACAGATGTATACCCTACTTCAGCGAAGGATCGGCACGACACCAAACCAAAAGCGAAGAGACGGTATATGCATAGCTTTGGTTCTTGATAACAAACTTAAGGACCATTGGATGTCATCCCACCCCAGAAGGTTGCGGTTATGACTCATCGGGGCTCCAAATCGAGCCTAACCTCAAGTAAAGCCCCATGGAAATACCTAATGCTGGATCTTCTAATGGTAATGTGAATATTCCAATCTAAGAAGACTACTTGAAGACATCTTGTCCATCCTCAGAAGGGATCAGAGACACGACAGACACGGAGCTACTTGAGCAACAAACTAAGGGACTGCAAGTCAAGAATATATCAGCCAACGCAATGGTACGATGGACATAACCCGGTACCACAAACCTAACGGACTCCTATATCAAAAGTGGTTTTCACGTTAGGATACACCTGCGAAATCCTCTCGAATCATAGGGAGAAACATCTTTGTGAGGCTCTCACGGCTCATAAAGGTGAAAAGCCTTAGATGACGGGGATATCAACCTGTTTCCTAAGCCATTGTTGCCCTACAAGGAAGTCAATACTGACTCTTGTATACTATCCACGGGTCACATTCTCTAAAGTTGCATACTATTGAAGTGAAGAAGTCACTTACAGGTCCTCTCGACTTGTAATAAGAAAGTACCCGAGTAAGAATCTTATGACTCATGAAGGTGATGGACACTTAGGAATCCTTACGATTTCTAAGGAGAATATGCACCTATGAGATCCTCTCAATTCATAGGGAGAAAAAACTTCTTAAGATCCTTACGGCTCATGAAGATGAAAAACACTTAGGCGACAAGGATTCTAAACTTGTCTCCTAAGACATCAATTCTATGACGATGCATTACTTTGCACTACTTAACCCATGTACATATCTTATGTAGGCAAAGTAGTGGGGGACATTTGTTCCCGCCAAAATTTTTGGCCAAAGCGAGCATTTTTTCCCATATTCAAGTAGTATGCACATATACATGCGTACTTGGCAGGATGACCAAGACAAATCACATGTGCGCGACGTGCAACGCATGTGCGCATGAGTCAAACGACTCAGCCCAAGTTGCGTGCACCTATACATGCGCACTTGGCAAGATGGCCAAGTTAAATCACATGTGCGATGCCTAAGTTGTGCACACCTATATGTGCATATTTCACAAGATTAGCAAGTTGAATCATACGTGTGCACCTATACGTGCGATGCATGTGCGTATGTATCAAATATCACAAGCGCGCATGTACATTCCTTGAAGCAGACGCTTCTAACAAGAAATAAATCTTGTTGATAAGGAATTAAATCCTTAATTAGAAGCAAAATCTTCTATTAAGATTTATGATCTTCATCCAACGGTGATTAAAAATTACCACTTGATCATGATATCAATCAAGATCTCTAAATGAGAGATTCTCTCAAACTGATTAATATTTCTCAGGCCCTATATAAAGGACCCATGAGATCAAAATGAAAGAAGAGATTCCTACCCATAATGTAACACCCTAGTTCATTTATACCAATTCTAGTTGAAATATTTACTTATTTATGGTAGTTTGTTGGTTTACTGTGTTTTGGGTGCGAATAGTATTTTGACATTTGTATTTGCATTTTACCCGACCCGCTTGCTTGAAAGCTGTCTTGATTCATGTTTATGATTTATCCTGATCTGTTATATGGATTCGTGCATTTTCATTTTTTACTGCATACTGGAATTTTATCTGGCATCTGCATTTTTTTAATATAACATTTAAAGTCAAGTAAAATATTTTAAAAATCTCTAGCATGGCCTTCATGATACACCTGACCCTGTCATAGCATCCGCGCATCTTGTTCTCGTCCCGTTCAGTGAAACAGACTTGTTTGTATGGCTACGCGCATGTACGTGCATCCATTCTTGGGGGTATGCATTTTCGTTACCCGGACATCCAATTTGAGTTTTGGTCGACATGTTTATTTTTTATATTTTTGAAACTGAATTTAGACCCGACCCGGGCGTATTTTGGACTAAATTTGTAGTTACCAGAAAATCCAATTTTATTTCATCTAATATCTTTATTAAAATTTAACAGTTTAAAATATTTATAACTAACAAAATCTATTTAAATTAAAATCTAAACCTTAATAACAACCCCTTTCTCTTTCTCTCTCCTCTGCATATATATATTTTATTTATTTATTTTTTTATTTTCTTATTTAATACGCAGCCTCTTCTTCTTCTTCTTCCTTCTTTCTTTTCTTGATCTTGTTTCTTGATTCCGGTGTTCACCGCCGGAGCCGTGCTCGTCTCTGACGAACCGAGTGATCCAGCGAATGTACGTTGCCTGTGTGATCACCCTCTTGCCTTGCCTGGACCCGTCCCGCGTTCCGCGTGTGCGTTGCGACGATTTACCGACGTCGGATGTGCCGTGCGTATCCGTCGCGTGATTCGATCGAGGCAAGTTTACAACTTTCTACATGCTATGCTTTATGTAATTTATTTATATGTTTCCGTATTATCATCATCATCATCATCATCATCATCATCATCATACAGCTATATCTATATAATTGATACACTGTAGTTATTTAACGTTAATCGGTTTTATAATATAAAATGTATGAAAGTTTACAACTTGCGACATGGTATAATTATATCTATAAAATTTATATCGTCGTAATATTTCTTATTATTATCTTTAATTAGTTTATAATCTACATTTTATAATATTATACAAAATATAGTTTGAAAATATTATAGTTTACAGATGAAACGTCGTTGCAAAGCGGATACGATAAATCTGAAATTTACTGTACACCTTACCTTATAAAATTCATTATAAATCATAGAAAAATCATTAGTATACGTTCTTTAGTTCGTTACGAAGCTAACTCAAAATACTATAACTCTATGAAATATTTACTTGCAAAATAAATTGTTTAAATAACATAAAATGCAAATGAAAATATCTCTAAACTGCTGTCCAGGGAAATTCCAGCAGCAAACTTTAAATTTTGAATGTTCATAACATTTTGTAGAAACAACCTGAGATACTTCAACTTATAAAAATAAAAACTTTATTGAATTATCTTTGTTTTGGTATAAGACACGTCCCTTTTGGAGAACGTTTATTATTTTTAAGCTATTTTACTAATCAGGGTAACGCTGAATTTCTGAACGGAACTTTCTTGTGCATGGTTAATCAATACCACTTTTATAGTTATTAATCGGTTTGAATATGTTATTCATGTTAATATTATTATATCACTATTTACATATCTAGTAGTATGCTAATTCATCTTGCTACATGCTAGGTATATTATTATGCATTCATATGAGTAAAATGTTACCCGTTTATCACCTTGTACATCCATACTAAAAGTTTACTGTTTTCGGATACCCGTTTGCATCCATATCATTTAAAATATATATAACTGCATTTATAGATCACATTAATTCACATTATTATTGTATTAACACCCCATACTTAATAATGTGCATCCCATTAGTCTTGGAACTGTAAATATAACCCTAATAGTTAATTATGCATCCATATTTTATTGTGCATCCATACCATTAATTATATACCAATTTGCATACCATGGCATATTATTATATATTGTTGTTATATCGACACCCCATGCTTGATATTGTACACCCTACATAGTCATGATGTAACCCTAATCGATAATTGTGCATCCATACCATTTATTTTTATACCTATTCGCATACCATGTTACAGTATTTCATTTTATTGTCATATTAATACTCCATACTTGATTGTGTGCACCCATATTTACTACAGTTTGATTATGAGCACCCACTTGATACCTGTGCACTACTTGACATGACCTGATACACTATTTGATATGACTTGATACATGTGCACTACCTGATACGGCCTGATGTACCACAGCCTGACTTGATACCTGATCTTATTACTAATGCCGATAATCTTGACCTGTTGTCCCTACGGACATATCCTGTTGTCTACACAGACAAATTTGTACCTGCTTGATCCTGTGTTGGCATTAGCTCCAGATTTATCAATACCTGACTTACACACATAACCTTGGGGGTATGGGGAAATTAAGAATGTAGCCGAACGTAACTCAAAGGGCTATTACATCATGTTATCGTGGTCCCGTGGGGAATGAACGGGACATAGACTCACAGTCTACTATATCATTTTACCGTGGTCCCGTGGGGGAATGAACGGGGTATAAACGGATGGGTTATGCTGAGGATTACATTAATTGATTTCGAATAATTTTAGAGTAGATAACCCTGTAGCACAGCTTAGATTACTCACTGCACTTCACCTATATATATCCTGTTCACTGATCTATATTCATGTTACTGCTTATTTCCTGATAACTTGTTACTATTTATACTTCATGCCTGCACGTCTCATTATATCCTGCTTGCTTAGAATTATTGATATTATGACGCACTGACGTCTGGGTTTTGCATGGCCCAGATCCCTTATCCTTGTCACAAGCTGCCCAGGAGTATTTTGATCAACAGGCTGAGCAGTGACGACCTGTTATTAGTTTAGTTTAGCTTTCCTTTCAGTATTTTATTCCTGATGTGAGCCCGTATTATGGGACGTACATTCCAGATCATTATTGTATTTGAATCTTTTGCTGCCGCATTATTTTATTTCATAACTCGTTTATTCTGGCTTTTGGACATGTATTAGATAGTTTATTACTGTTCTTGATATCTCTACAGCCGTAATATGACCGTGGAGGGATATTTCCTATCCACAGGTAGCATGGTTGGCTCTGTCACGTGCCGATCTTAGCGCACTCTGGGAAGCGGGGCGTGACACATAAGCTTGAGAAAAATATAGATTTCAAGTCTTCTTCATCTTCTTCCTCAGCAAACATGTGCGCAAGGTAGAGATAAAAGAGAAAAACTTCTCTTTTCCTCCATTAAAAACCTTTTGCTTTTATACAGAAGCCTTTGCTTCTTTTTCGAATCCATTGATTCTCCGTAAAAGATCAAATGATCTTAAGGCTCATCTCTCGTTCATAAAGATATACTTTTGCGAGAGATCAATCCAAAGATCTAAGAAAATAATATGCGCATCATAAAATACATATACTTGATCTGAGAAAAGGTAAAAATCAAAGATTTTGCTTCTTGGAAAAGACAAGAAGAAGAAAAGAACACAAAACAGAAACCACTACTTCTCTGTGAAAGGTTTTGCTTTCTGATCGGAATAAGCACGCACCCAAACTAGTGCGCACTTAATAAAAAATTGCCTCCTTGGAGACATGTGCATCACATGATATGCACGTGTGCATACTTCTTGGATGCTACCAATAAAGGCATGCGCGTCATGTGATATGCACGTGCGCGCATTTATTGAAAATGGCCTATGAATGTGTGAACGTCACGTGATATGCATGTTGAATTTTTGCATGCGCACAGATATATATGCGCACTTGTGAGTTTGAACTGATAACAAGTGCGAGCCACATAATATGCACGTACACAGTCCCCGATAGTAACCGGGTGCGTAACCCACGTGATATGCATGTGCGCACTCTCATCAAAGATATTACATGTACATGCGCACGTGAACATCAGCCTTTGCTTGATTACTTAGTTAAAATAAACTAAGTATGGAAGCTTTTGCTTCTCATATGAAATCCATTGATCATCAGATCGATGATATCCTATATTGATCTTAGTCGGATATATGACTAATGGTCATCCACCCATATTGATCTTAGTCGGATATTTGACTAATGATCGTCCATCCAAATTTATCTTAGTCTCATATAACACTGGCGATCCTTTGTTCCAACATGATCTTTTCCCTCATATACAGGATTTGGTTCAAGGGTGCATACTTTCCATATCTCTGATATACGTCGTTGTAACTCCTCAACGTTTTCAGAGAGGTGGCGGGTCTCAACAACCAACAACTCTTTTCTTGTCCTAACTTGATGAAAGATATGAAATTTCATCAAGACAGGAAATACCCTAATCATCATATTGATACACCCCATATCGATAAACTTCTTTATTGATGTGCACATCTCATACTAATATGCATTCCCATATAGATGCGTATCTCATATTGAGCCCCGGCTTTATACATATATGCATATCTATATCTTTAAAGGAAATATAAATGCTTTTAAAACTGGATCGTACCCCAATATTGGGCGCATCCTATGTTTCCATCGTTCATTTTTCCACGTGATGTATATGTGTGTGTGTGTGTAAAATGAAGGATGGACTGAAATATCCTTAAACTAATACTTCGCCACAAGCACGGGAATGTTAGACCGAAATATTCTTAAATTAATACTTTGTCCCAAGCACGGGAATGTTGGACCACAACGTCCCTAAGCTAATATATGTTTAGCCCTACGGCTGATCTCCATATTGATCCCTGTATACAATCCACAGGCATAAACAAGTCATATTCCATCCAGGTCTCCCATAGACCGTGATGTCCTTAAAATAATATGTTTTGCCCTGCGGACTGTCTCCAAACTGATTACCGTATACTATCCATAGGCTATCCTTATATGATCAGATGATCAGTTGAGCCCATATGCTCACCGTTATCTAAGTTGATCTTAGTCTCATATACGACTAACGATCCTTAATCCAAATCATCTATGTTGATCTTAATCTCATATATGACTAACAATTCTTAGATCAAATCCATATATTCTATGAACAGATGGACCTCATTTATATGAGATCTACGTCATAAGTTCAAAACCCCATATAAACAAACATAACACGACACGAAGTGATCTACCTGGAGAAGGTGAAAGTTATTATCGTAATACGACAGCATAATTAACTGTATGGGCTTGCGCCTCCAGGGAAGAGCGTCCCTACTGTCGAGACCCAGTTCTTTCTCACGGAACAAAGTACCACACGGAACAAAATGCCACACCAATTGTCATTCCAAGGGGGCAGGGTCCACCTCTTGAATCCATGGAAGCCACCTCTTGAATCCGTGGGACCCACTGTAGAACAATGGGGAATTTTCGGAACACATTCCGAAAGAGGACCGAACTGCATTATAAATGCAATGATGCCACTCTCAATTACAGAGGCACCTTTTAAGTGAATCAGCACTACAGGAGCTTGAGAACTCCGTAGTTAAGCATGCTTGGGCTAAGGAAGTCTTAGGATTGTCTGCACTGGATGAAACCGCACGGTTTTGCCCTTTAGAGCGAATCGGGCCCGACCAGGGGCTACTTCTCAGGAGGTCGCTCTAAAGGGCAAAACCGTGCGGTTTTAGCCAGTGCAGACAATACCATCTATACTGGGCCATGGGGCGTGGGGCGTTACATTTATGGTGGCCCATGCAGGTCCCTTAGTAGTAGGCCTGTGGTTCGAGGACGAACCATGCTCAAAGGTGGGGAGGATGTCGGAACCCGGTTCTTTCTCACGGAATAAAGTGCCATGCCAATTGTCATGCCAAGGGGGCGGGGCCACCTCTTGATTCCGTAGGACCCACTGTAGAACAATGGGGAATTTTCGGAACACATTCCGAAAGAGGACCGAACTGCATTATAAATATAATGATAACACCCTCAATTATAGAGGCGCATTTTAAGTGAATCGGCGCTACAGGAGCTTGAGGACTCCGTAGTTAAGCATGCTCGGGCCAGGGAAGTCTTGGGATGGGTGACCTCCTGGGAAGTGGGCCTTGGTCGGGTCCGGTTCGCTCTAAAGGGAAAAACCGTGCTATTTGGAAAATATCCGTCCACCCCTCCGAAGATGCTAAGTTGATTTATGGCACTGTATATTGGAGGTTTGGACAGATGCGACTGATGTAGCGTGACTTAATCAGATTCCCTTTCTTTGAGGGGTTTTTGATTGTAGGTGTAACGCCCCACGCCCCAGTACAAATGGTATTTTCCGCACTGGCTAAAACCGCACGGTTTTTCCCTTAATAAAAAACCGGACCCGACCCGACCAGGGGCCACTTCCCAGGAGGTCACCCATCCCAAGACTTCCCTAACCCGAGCATGCTTAACTACTTTCTTCTCAACCTCTTGTAGTACCGATTCACTTAAAATGAGCCTCTGTAATTGAGAGTGGTATCATTACATTTATAATGCAGTTCGGTCCTCTTTCGGAATGTGTTTCGAAGATTCCCCATTGTTCGATAGTGGGTCCCATGGACTCAAGAGGTGGCCCCTATGGATTCAAGAGGTGGCCCTCCCCCCCTTGGCATGACAATTGGCGTGACACTTTGTTCCATGAGCAAGAACTGGGTCCTAACATCCTCCCCACTTTTGAGTAATGGTTCGTCCTCGAGGCCTACTAGTGATGGACCTGCATGGGCCACCATAAATGTAACGCCCCATGCCCCAGTATAGATGGTATTGTCCACTCTGGCCGAAACCACACGGTTTTGCCCTTTAGAGCAAACCAAACCCGACAATAGCATCTGCCCCCAAATTAAGGCCAGACGTTCTAACCCAATTCGTCTCTGTTTTCGATGCTAAACAGTTCCGTCGCATTGGCTGATACTTGGCTCAAGTAGCCACGCGTCTATCGTGTCTCAAATCCCTTATGAAGCTGAACACGACATCTTCAAGTAATTTTCTTAGGTTGGAATATTCACATTACTATCTGAAGATCCAGCGTTTGGTATTGCCATAGCGCTTTACTCAAAGTTAGGTTTTATTTGGATCCCCGATGAGTCATGATCGCACCCTTCTGGAGTGGGATGACATCCAATGGTTTTTATACTTTGTTAAGAATAAGATACCCTTCGCTTTTGCTTTGATGATGTCGCGCCGATTCTTCGCGGAAGTAGGGTATACATCGATATGACCTCTAGGCCGTATATATCGTCATTGAGATCCAGAGCTAGGAATATGCCATCACTCTGCTTTGATTTGACTCTTTGGTCTATGTTGACATTGCATCCGCATCCTGCTGGCATGAGGAAGAACATCGAAATGATCTCTAGGTTGTAGATGTTGTCATCGAGATATGGAGCTAAGATGTTATCGTCACTCCACTTTTGCTTTGGCACCTTAGATCTTTGTTGACACCACGTCTATACTCTGCTGGAGTAAGAGGGATGTCGAATTGGTCTTTAGGCCGCATATATTGCCATCGAGACATGGAGTTAGGAATATGCCTATACTCCATCTTTGATTTGACCTTTTTGGCCTTTGTTGACGTTGCATCTGCATCTTACTGGAATGAGAAGGAATGTCGATAGGCCGTAGATGTTGCCATCGAGATCTACAGCTAAGAATTTTCCATTGCTCTACTTTGATTTGACCCTTTGGTCTTTGGTGACGTTGCATCTGTACCGAGAAGGAACGTCGGGATGATCTCTAAGTCGTAGATGGTGCCATCGAGATCAGGAGCTAGGATTTTTCAATTGCACCACTTTTATATATTTGACCCTTTGCTCTTTATTGACGTTATTCTGCACCCTAACGGCATGAGAAAAATGTTGGGATGATCTACAGGCTGTAGATTTTACCATTGAGATCTGGAGCTAGGATTTTGCCGTCACTCCGCTTTGATTTGACACTTTAGACATTGTTGGCGTCGCATCTGCACCCTGTCGGAATGAGAAGGAACGTCAAGCAGGAGCTAGGATTTTGCAATTACTCCGCTTTTGATTTGTTTGAGAAGCTGCCGCTAAATTATTCGGTGGGGGCGAAATAGCTCTTAATAGTCTTTGAGCTTATGTGGCGCCGCTGAGACTCGAATCTTTGCTGAAACATTCATTACTTGGTAGAATTCAGTGGAGCACATTACTCATTTTCATCTATTTGTGCCCGTGGATGGTATACAAGAGTCAGTATTAACATGCTTGTACGGCAGAAAAATTTTCTTTTCTTTTTTTTTATTTTTGCAATGCTCTATTATTTCGGCTTTTTATATCACGAAAGTCGCGATTGCACAATCATTTCGGCTATTTTTTTCTCGCGGTGCCCAATCATTTCGGATATTTCATATGCATAAATTTTTTGTTCACGGCTTTTTATTACGAGTTGGGAACTTGGAATCTAATACCAGCTTCAGCATTAGTATCTCTATAATTGGAATATTGCCAAGAATGAATCATCATATGCCTTTAGAGGACATAAAGTTCGATACCTATTTAGGCATCAATGTCGCTACCACTGGGATGTTTCCAGGAGCAAGTCATCATTTTCCTTTGTCGATTGAGCAAATGTGGCTTAGAAAACATATTTAGATCCCGGCCAACTAAGGCTTTTGACTTTATGAGCCGTAATGATCTTATAAAGGTATTTCTCCCTACGATTCGAGAAGGTCTCGTAGGTGTATTTTTTCCTAAAGAATCGTGGGGATTCCTAAATAGTATTTTCCCTCGCAGGTAGTAAGGATCTTACAAGAAAGTTTTCTTCTAATAAATCGAAAGGACTTACAAGTGTTGTTCAAGATATAGGGATATTTCTCGCCATCGATAGGATTTCATTGGAACATATATTGTTCGTGCTTATGGATCGTGTATAAGTGCCAGTATTGAACTACTTGTACGACAACTTGGGGGATATGACGGCCTAAGAACATATTTAGATCCCTGTAACCTAAGGCTTTTGAATTCTATGAGATGTGAGGGTCTCATAGGGGGTATATTCTCCTTACGAGTCGTGAGGATCTCAAAAGTGTGTTTTCTCCTTAGGAATCGTTTGGATTCCTATATGTGTTGCTCCTTTATTAGTCATAAGGATCTTAGGCGGGTATTTTCTCCTTAACAAAGTCGAGGGGACCCTGCAAGTGTGCACACATTTTTTACGAGATTGCACCCTTTTGGGTTTTCACAAACTCACCAGCAGTCTCGCTGTTTTTACACATGGCACCCTTTCGAGTTTTCATCCATGCTCATTTTGCTTGTGGACATACCATTTTTTATGCAAACGATGGAACTCTCGAAAATTGCTTTGCCGCAAGTGACCCATCTGTTTGCCGGTAGGACTTGGGGGTGGCTTCATCGCTGGAGTAGTTGTGTAGCCGGTGGGACTTGAGTTGCAATCTTTGCCGGTGGGACTTCGGTTGCAACATGAATCTTCAGGAGTTCATAGGGCAACATGGTAGTTTATGGAAATTATGGTCAAACATTACCTTGTCTGGGACGACATATTATTTTAAGGACATTTCGGTCAATCATCTCCGTTTTCGAAACAAAATGGTAGTTTAGGGATGTTTCTGTCCAACATCTCCGTGTTCAGAGCGAAATACTAGTTTAGGGACGTTTCGGTCCAAAATCTCCGTGTTTGGAGCGAAATGCTAGTTTAGATACGTTTCGGTCCAAGATCTCTATGTTCGGAGCTAAATGCTACTTTAGGGATGTTTCGGTCCATCATTTATCATTCGGTTGGAGAATTACATAACCCATCCCTTCCAAGGCTTACTTACTTAGGCGCTGCTTCCTAGCTATTGTATGAGTGGCCACTTCACATCTTAGGCTATCTTCACCCTCTTGGACTGCTTCATTTATCATCGTACCAATCGGGTCGGGGCACCTACCCCTTGCTCATCAATGTCGCTTTTTGATGCTGACAGAGTATTTTCTTCATATACGAAGAAATGAGATATCATGTCACTCCTTCTGCCGAGTCTTCTTCCTCCGTGGAAGAATGAACTTAACATAGAAGCTTTTCCCCTCATCATCCATTTTAGGAGTGGGACTTGGCTTTTATGTTCCTTCCACGATTTTTAGTTCAAGAGGGCTATTCCATTTGATTGCAAGACCCGCTAGTAGGTCCCTTAATATCCTTTCTATTCTTTTAAAAAAAAGGACCACCTCACGTAAAGATTCTTCTGCCAGCGAGCAATATGCCTCCTGTGTATGTTTCGGGGGGGGGAGCGAATATTCGCGTCCCAATATTTTCAAGGGTAGGACCCGCGTTGTCGCTATTTTGGAGACAGGTTGCTTCAGAGTTGCTCTTCTTTTTGTTGGCGACAAATGCCGCCTTACTTTTGTTTTTCATACATCTTCATCAGAAGAGGAAGGGTTTTGACCCATCTGATCAAATCGAGCCAGTTTACCTATGAGCTCTTGGAAGTTCAAAGGCTTGAAGAAGGCCATATATGGAAACACCTTTGAATTTGGGTCAAGGGCGGCTATGAACATTCTCACAGCTAGAGCATCGTCTATGCGTTTCTCCTCTTTAGACCAAAGATTTCGCCATCGGATAACATATTAGACCCAAGTCTCATTTGGTCTAACCCTTTCGTTGACCAATGCTGTCAGAGTAGTGCGTATATTCGCCCTGGAGAATCTTTGACAGAAGAGCATCTCCATCTCGTCAAAATTCTTCATGAAATTATTTGGGACTTCAACATACCATTCGAAGGCGGTGCCCGCCAAACTGCTGACGAACTTTCAAAGGAGCAGTATATCGTTTTCTCCAGTTTTGGGCACATGGATTTAAACCGCGCGATGTGCTGGCGAGGATTCCCAGTCCCTTTGTACATACGGAACATCAAAATCGTGTATCCCAGTGAGTACTATACTTGATCATATCATACTGGATACGGTCGACCAGTCTTGGTCAACTTATTTCCTAATTCACTGGCATAGTGTGCTTTGATTTGCTGAGCGATGTGTTCGTCAAGCTTTGCTTTTGGGATCATTTCCTCCTTAGCCCTTGATGGGGCTTACGGAAGGTTTGAAGTGTCACCCTTGTCATTAAGAGTGATTATCTGCGGTTCATCTGCCAATGGTTCTGATTGGACCATCATTCCAGCCATATTTGGATCAAGAAGGCCATCTTGTTCATTTTAGCGGACATCGCTGTCGTTTCATCTCTCTTTTTGAGAACGAGCTTTAGGAAATCAATATCCGACTTCTGCCATGTCCTTTCTTATGGTGAATCTTCGTGGTTTTCCTTAGGCAGTGAACTCGTAAGTGCTGCTTCAAGAGCAAGCATCTCCTGCAGCTTTTCATGTTGCTGCTGAGCTTTTGTCAGAGACTGAGTATGCAGCCTGTGACTAGTAGAAGCACAACCTTCGTATTTAGAGTTCACCATGTGGACTGATTGAATCACCATGCCCCTAGGCTTGGAGCATTTAGAACTTTGGCTTCTGGATTTTGTTTCGGGCGCTTAAGCTTTATCAAGCCTCTCTTTTTGTGAGAAGCCATTTTAGGAGGAACCATCGTATTAGGAACTGTCTTGGGATATGTCCCCTTGTATTTGGAAGGGGATTTGTTAGAGTTTGGTTGACGCTTAGGGGAAGAGCCGCAGAAAACGACTGAGTTCTTCACTTCCTTCCACACCTTATATTTAGATGAGGAAAGTCATTTCTGGGAGCGAACTGTTTTCTTCTCTTGTTCGATCTCCAATGGCTACGGAGACTTCTTGAACACTGCAGTATGGGAATTTCATCTGACCCTTCACAACAGTTCAAAGTTGTTCGCGGTTGGAACAGCAGCATCCGCTATCAAAGTTGATGTCAGACTGGACGGAGAACGGCCCCCAACTTGTCTTATTCAATGCCCATATTGACATCGATAAAGTCTCACAACCATAACTTCTTTCGTCTCGGGATTTTGCAGAATTTGCCTACTGTTTTCCGTGAGAGCTTGAATATTATGCCTCCTGCATCAATCTTAGTTTTTGGCAGGTACTAGCTGTTTGGAGACTGATTCCGTCGGCAAACATGAAGCTTGAGGAGCCAGCCTGTGGAAGACAGATTTCTTCAGGGCTTTCCCCTTTAGTGTTGAGGCATCGAGGGTAGGAGATAGGACCATTGTCCCAAAAAAAATCCCATTGATTTCATGAAGAGCCGGATTGCAGAGACATAAGGCTGCAAGTGGTCCATATTTGACTCCACCAGATATGACAGAGCCTGAGTTGCAGTGAGTGGAAGCGAACGCCATTCTATATAGAGACAAAATGCCAGCTTCAGTATCCCACCACCCAAGAGCGATTACAAACTTAAATATATCAAGATTTTTGTTCGCGAAAAACATGAAACACGAAGTATGCAGTAGAAAGAGAAAAAGGTCCCATCGGACGTGCCAGAATCTATTTACAACTGAAAACTAGACTGAGATGCGGAGACATCTAGCCTGAATTTAGGGGCAGATGCTATATGAACATATCCATGCACCTCTTCGAAAATACCAAATTGATTTATGGAATCGTCTATCAGATGTTTGGATAGATGCGACCGATGTAGAAGATTTTATCAGATTCCCCCTCATTTGTGAAGGGTTTTTGATTGTGGAGATGCTCTTCCCTGCAGGCGCAAGCCCCTGCAGTTAATTACATTATCGCATTGCGATAACAACTTTCACCTGCTCCGGTAGTTTACTTCGTGTCGTGTTATATATTATTTATTATGGCGTTGCCCTTTGTAACGACTCTGAAATCCCTGTACAGAATTATTTGTTTAAATGTATAGAAAAGGGTTTTTCAGCCTGTATATGAGTTATAAGTCATTTTTGTGTAATAAAAGAAAAAAGCAACTTATAGCTCACGGGTAAAGCATTTACACTGCTGTGACATAGCCTGTGTGTTCGATTCCCATCAGTCCCAATTTTTTTTATTATTTTTCTTTTTAAATTTTTCAGAAGCCCAAGAGTTGCACGTACAATTCACGGAGAAACGAAAAGTTTCAGAAAAATCAAACAGGATAAATGTGGAGTTAACACTGATTAAAACGGGTAGCACGAATCTCGAGGCGATTGGACAAAATCCAAACGCCCAAACTCCTAATTCACCCACTGCCGACGGTCCAAAGATGGTCCAAATCGCTATGTGCTATGTACACAAGTCCCTTCAGCACCCCTCAACTCCCCTGCACTGTTTGATTTTCCTGCAATCAAACAGAAACTCTTCAAATCT
Source organism: Agapanthus africanus (assembly GCA_030015575.1). NCBI lineage: Eukaryota > Viridiplantae > Streptophyta > Magnoliopsida > Asparagales > Amaryllidaceae > Agapanthus > Agapanthus africanus. The sequence continues at coordinate 639,561,771 of JASDDO010000022.1, read as the reverse complement.
CTAATTAACACCATTAAATTCATTTTAATTCATTTTTATTTCACACCTTTTCTCCTTTTTACCCTATAAATACCACCCCATGCCCTAGCTCTCCTCTATTCTGAAAATTTTCTCAAAATTTTCTAAGTTCAAGAAAGGTTGAAGCTATTCAAGTGGAGTTAAGCAAGCCAAAGAGAGTAGCGATTAAATTCCGACGACCAAGCATCTCCGACGAGACTAAGACTCTCTCTCTCTCTTCCTTAACCTCTTCCTAATACTACACAATGAGTAAGTCCCTCTTCTCTATATTTTCTTTCATCTTAAATCGCCTTCTAAAAATACATCGACCAAATGGAGTTAGCTCCGATATAGTGTTATTTTTTAACAATTGTACTCCACTTTATAAGCAAAATGGGTCAAACTAACATCATCACACCACTCTTAACCTTATTTACAATTATTTAGCTTTTATTTTAATAAAATTTTCCATGTGAAATAATCATAAAACGAACTTTTCATAAAAATACCATAAATTTTAAAATAACTGTATTTTCAATAACTAGAGTATAAACCTTTAGATCATTCACAAGGTAACAACCTACCGCACACGCACACTATGGTTTCATAGCATAAGGTTCTAAATATATGCTTTACTTAAAGAATAGGTTTTACATTAAAATACCACATTTTTCAAAATGGGTTTTTTTAATCGATGTTTTTAAATCCTTGGCAATTGCGCCTCTACAACTCTCGTTAGGGGATCCGCTAATGGATGGTATGTATTATCACACATCCTTAGGATAGTAGAGCAAGATGTAGAACTCGTCGCGGAGTATTCGGTCTCTAAAGAAAATAAAAATACGGTTTTTAAGAAATACGACTTTTCTAAACAAAACTAAACTTTGGAAAATTATATAAGCTTATGAATCCGTATTTTCAATAAAAACAACTTATGAAACTATATTTTTTAAAATGAAAGATTAGAATTTTTAATAAAATGCCAACAAATTTCCAAAAAAGATAGTTTTCATAAAAGTGCCATAAACTTTCAAAAAGCTAGGTTTTATTACTAAAATACCACAACAATTAAAATATATGTTCATGGAAACCTAAATATTATAATTCACCCTCGAGGCTTATTTTTAAACAATATTAACGTACTTTTCATAAAACCCCCTCGAGATATGCAAACAATATTTAAGGACTCTAAATTAATATATCATTCTCTTGAGTCCCGGGGAGCTGGAGAAAGTGAGTGCTTGCCTATTCAGATTAGACAACTTAACGAAGTTGTCAATGGTAATTGCCTTGGAAAAAGACACAAATCATGCCGTACATGTGCAGCAGTTGCCGATTTCTTCCGAACATAAGATCTTAACAGTTAAATCAATTCATATGAAAAAGACCTGAACTCGAATCCAAACCTGAATCTAAACTTGAAATTGAACTCGAACTCAATCTACTTGAACTAATTTGACTCAATCCAAGATTGCAATTAGCATGATGTAAGTCCATGTCATGCACCCCACGAGCTCGCGGGGAGGCGGAATATATGAAAAACAATTATCAAAGGTTCGTAACACGGACTTGAGCACACGGATCGTGTCTAAACCATTACTAGCAAATCATGAGAGGTTTAACTACTCGGATTCGAAGTTATACCTCACGTTACTTATCCTTCGGGTCTTCATCGCTGTCTTCCACACCTCGTAGGCTCTATGGAACATGGGCACATCAACGGCCTCCTCGAGTCAAAGACGATCCACCCGAGAGTCTATAGTCCGAGCTTCTATCTCGAATCTGAGATAACTACGGCTTCTAGATTGCTAATCTAGAAGTCCTAGAGGGTGTAGAGTAATTAGATGGATTACTTAGTCACTTAAACTCTAGGATTCTCAACTTATGAGAGCTTTTAGGATTTTGAGGAAGAAGTTGAAGACTTGAGGAGAGAGAAAGCTTTTGTGATAATGAAATGAATAATTCCTCATGATAGAATAATATCAAGCATACAAATATCTCTTGATAAATATCTAGAAATATCTTGTAAGCTTCATTTAATCCTAATGGTGAATCACCTCATGAGTCTTTAAGTATTTAATGAAAACCAACACCTCATCTCTCCATCTCATTTGTGTTTAATCCAAAAGAAATAAATACAAATGAATCATCTTCTTCTAGAAGCTTCCCGACAAATTACGAGACTGCCCCTCCCATCTGTATTTCCGAAAAACACGGATAATCTTTGACTGAATAAATCCATCTGTATAATACAAGAATCTGGCTTAAACTAAAGCCCGCTAGTATTATCTGCCCGATCATAATACGTGCACAAGTGTACGTAAGTGATCGCGGCCCTGCCGTAAAACCATACGGCCTATACACCTTTTGCCCGGTGCAGGGAAACTCTCTGTGTGGGACTCTAAAGACTCGACACTACGCTAGCAGTGGGTTTAACCACAGGTCGCAAGCGGTACTAGCTGTACATAATGGTCCCCAGGTAAATGTCGATAAGAAGGACGATGAGGAAACCCATCCGAACTCCAACTGAGTCTGATGTGACAATCTCCGTACAGTCCGGTCTGTTCGTCTATGACTATCGCATATCAGGCCTAGGGGGCGGTAAACGTCAGACCCCTAATAGCGGTATAAGTCATGTCGGAGTGAAGCCCATTACACCTTGAGAAACTACTGGAAGCCTACCAGTAAATCTCATTTGCCCTGGCCAGAGACTTTGCGTAATGGCTCTCCATACACAGCGCGATATCAACCCCCAATACCGGGAGAGACGAATCCTGTCTAACCGCCACTGCCTCCAAGTGCTTCGGGACTGCACCCAACTACTACCTGTTTGCACGACTCCTTTGAGCCGTGGTAGGGTAGGATTCTAAGTACAGTGGGAACACACTCGAGGAGAAGTAGAAGTGTCAAGTCGATGGACTAAGCTGTACTCATGTCACCTGGGAACTGCTATCTGATGATGGGTATAAAACCAACCTGCAGTTCCCGGCGAGTCATGTCCGGTGTACCCGTAACCTAACGAGCACCTGCATACTATCTCCAGTACGATGTACTGATGGCTGTGGGACAGACCATCTCCCTATGCTGGGATGAGAAGCGTATACACCAGTCTACTCCGGAGTATCGATGCCCTGTCTCGATAATCCTATGACCAGGGACCTGTATAGGATGTTGCTTACAGACTACCCAGCCCCCACTAGTGTGACTGCCATAACAATGCTGGTAATCAAGCAAAGATCCTAAGGGTTGTACTTATATGTATAAGCGATACATTAAAAGAAACATATGCACATATTAAAGTAGACCCAAACCAAGTAGCATACTACCATTTTTAGCAAGACTGTCAATACAACTGTGAATATCCCAAGCTTCCATTAAGTAATATACAAACTAGTATGATACAGTAATGGCCTCTAGGGCATAAACACTAACAATCTCCTACTTGCACTAGGGCCATGTACTGGCATATCGCATACCTATCATCTCGAATAGCCTCTCGAACTGCGTCTGAGGAATGGCCTTTGTGAATGGATCAACAGTGTTATTCTCCGTATCTACTCTCTTTACCTCGATCTCCCGGCGATCTACGATCTCCCTGATCAGGTGATACTGCCTTAAAATGTGTCTGGATTTCTGATGGGACCTGGGTTCCTTCGCTAAAGCTATAGACCGTTGTTGTCGCAATACAAAGGTATTGGATCAACACTGGTAGGAACCACCTGAGGTTCTGTGAGGAACTTCTTCATCCAGACAGCTTCTTTTGCGGCATCGTAAGCAGCTATGTACTCCGCTTCCATAGTTGAGTCAGCAGCGGTGTCCTGCTTGGAACTCTTCCAACAGACCGTCCCTCCATTGAGGGTAAAGACATAACCCAACATGGACTTGGAGTCATCCTTGTCACTCTGGAAGCTGGAGTCGGCAAAGGCCTCGATCTGGAGGTCTATTCCGCCATACACCAAGAACAACTCCTCAGTCCTCCTCAGGTACTTAAGAATGTTCTTTACTGCTATCCAGTGCTTCTCCCCTGGGTTTGCCTGATACCGGCTTACAACGCTCAATGCGTATGCTACATCTGGTCTGGTACATAACACCGCATACATTATAGAGCCTACCGCAGAAGCGTAGGGTATAATCGACATGCGAGCCCTTTCCAAATCAGTCTTAGGAGACATCTCTTTGGAGATGGTGATTCCGTGACAAGCCGGTAGGTTACCGCGCTTAGAATCTTCCATACTGAATCTTTTCAATATGGTGTCTATGTACCTGGACTGCGAAAGTCCCAACATCCTCTTTGATCTATCACGATAGATCTGGATCGCCAAAATGTAGGTGGCATCACCCAGGTCCTTCATGGAGAACTTCTGTGACAAGAATCCTTTGACTGACTATAACATAGGAATATCATTTCCGATTAGGAGAATGTCATCCACGTACAAGACGAGTAATACTACAGCTCTCCCTACAATCTTACTGTATATGCATGGTTCATCTGGATTCTTGATAAAGTCGAATTCTTTGACAGTATCATCAAAACAGATGTTCCAACTGCGCGATGCCTGCTTTAGTCCATAAATGGACTTAAGCAACTTGCACACTTTACCGCTGCTCCCACTCTGAATGAATCCCTCTGGCTGATCCATATAGACGCACTCTTCCAAATTACCATTTAGAAAAGCCGTCTTTACGTCCATCTGCCTGATCTCATAATCGTGGAAGGCAGCAATGGAAAGAAAGACCCGAATGGATTTGAGCATAGCCACTGGAGAAAAGGTTTCGTCATAGGCCAAACCAGATCTTTGACGGAAACCCTTTGCAACAAGTCTAGCCTTATAGGTTTCAACCTGTCCATCTACACCAATCATCTTTCTGAAGATCCATTTGCATCCTACTGGTTTTACCCCATCTGGAGCAATGTCCAAAGTCTATACTTTGTTAGTGTACATGGACTCGATTTCGGTCCGCATTGCATCCAGCCATTTTACCGAGTCGCCACTCTGAATGGCTTGCTGGAAGCTAGTAGGGTCATCATTATCAATGATGCAATCTTCTCGATCCCTGTCTATGAGAAAACCGTAGTATCTCTCGGGCGGATGAGACTGCCTACTACTTCTGCGGATAGGCGCTAGGATGTCCCTTTCTTCTGAACCTTCTTGTTCTACCAAACTTTCAGTAACAACTTGTGGTTCTGGAATTTCTTCGAGTTCTATTGCGCTCCCACTCTTCTGATTTTCTAAAAATTCAGCTTCCAAGAAGTGGGCATGACGAGAAACAAAAACCTTTTGTTCCTCTGCGTAATAGAAACAATACCCCTTGAAGTTCTTTGGATATCCCACAAACTTATGCTGTACTGAGCGTGCCTCGAGCTTGTCCGCATGCTGCTTTTTAACAAAAGCTGGACATCCCTATGTCTTCAGGTACTGAAGATAGGGTTTCTTCCCACTCCACACTGATATGGTGTGGTAGGCACAGTTTTGGTTGGAACCTTGTTCAAAAGATATGCAGCTGATTCTAGTGCATAACCCCAGAAAGATCGCGGTAACTCAGCCTTACTCATCATGGTATGAACCATATCCAATAGGGTTCGATTCCTCATTTCCGATACACCGTTGTGTTGTGATGTGTATGGAGAAGTAAGCTGAGAGAGAATTCCATTCTCTTTTAAGTAACCCAAGAACTCGGCACTTAAGTATTCACCACCTCAATCAGATCTCAGTGTCTTGATACTTTTTCCTGTTTAGTTTTCCACTTCATTCTTGTATTCCCGGAATTTCTCAAAGGCCTCGGATTTATGCTTCATCAAGAAGATATGTCCATACCTAGAGAAATCATCCGTAAAAGTAATGAAGTAGGAATAACCACCTCGCGCATGTGTAGACTTTGGACCACACACATCGCTGTGTATGAGTCCCAAGAGCTCACTCGCTCTTACTCCGTGTCCAGTAAACGGAGTCTTTGTCATCTTTCCCATGAGACAAGATTCACAAGTACCATAAGATTGATATTCGAACGTATTCAAATATCTTTCTCTATGTAACTTAGTCAACCGCGTTTCATTGATGTGACCTAATCTACAATGCCATAAGAAAGCCTGATTTATTTCCGGAGACTTTCTTTTAAGTGTGTTCTGGACATTGAAAACCTGAGCTTGATTCAATACGTATATATCGTCATCTAATGTACCAGACCCAATCAGAACTTGATTTAGGTGGATGTGAACCACATCGCTTACGAATATAAAATCATATCCCTCTCTAGAAAGTGAGGACACTGATATGATATTACAAGTCAAACTAGGTACATACAAACAGTTACATAGAATCAATATCTGCCCACTTGTCAAACCTAGGCGATATTCTCCCATGGATTCAGCGTCCACGCTCATTCCGTTTGCAACTCTGAGAGACAAATCACCTACCCTGATAACTCTACGGTTTCTCAAAGCATGTAATGAATTACAGATATGAGATCCTGCTCCGGTATCTAGTAACCAGGAAGTAGAGTTAATTGACAAACAATTCTCAATCACAAACACACTTGAGGTCAAAGCCATAACATGCTTCGAATCCTGGCTACTGGCTTCCAAAGCCCTGCAATCCTTCTGCCAATGCCCATTCCCATAACAATAGGAATATTCCTCCTTCTCTACATCAAGTCCCGAAACCAATACTCTTCCCTTTCCTTTTACTTCACTGACACCATATATCGGCTTTGTGGAGGTCTTCTTCTTTTCACCCTTTGCTTTCGCCCTAGATGCAGAAGAAGAAGGTCCTCCATTAAGTAGAGCGGGTGTCTCCTTGGTTTCTTTTAGGGTGTAAGTATAGGGTAGGGACTGTGGAAATAAGCCAGCATATGACCTGTTTCCTAACGTAGTCTCCAGGTCCGTGAGCTTATCAATATAGCTAGTCATCGTAAGGACGTCGTCCCCTACAGATGACCCGACAGCCAACCTCGCTTTAAGCAATTCGTTCAAGGTCTCATATCTTGTGATACGAGATTGCTCTCCATATAAATCTTTGTTATGGAGGAAGATGGAAACTAAGTCCATCTTCTCGTGCTGCCTCTGGTATACACCATCAACTAAAACCAACACGAGGCACTTGGCTTTCGCACTGTCCTTTTCCCTAGTCTGACGGATATCCATATCCACAACGGTGAAACTGGACCTGGGACGGAGGGGGCTTGATTAGTAATAGGGTGGTCCAGCTTATCATAGGCAATGGACATCTGGACAGACCTTTGCCAGTCATAAAAGTCAGATTCCGTTAATTTGTTATCTAGATGTAACCTAGTCATGGTCACATGGTTGCTGCAACTGAGAGAGAGAAGAAAACACTTTATCATGATGTTCTTGCAAGTTTAGATTGGTTTTTAATTTATCTAAACTGGATGGCTCCCACTGTTTCTCGAATCCTTCCTCAAACCATAAAAGAAGAATTAGTCAGGACTGATTTCATCGTACAATACTTGCTTAACCGTTCAGCCAGGCTAGTGTCGGTACTTCGAGGGAGGTTTTACGACGCTTTCGTGAAGTTCCTTAATTAAATAACCTCTTTTCTCTGGAGGCGTAGCCCCGCTGACACTGTTCTAGACACCTACTTAGTTTATAACATTGATCGTTAAGTGACGAATCTCCTGATGAGTAGCGGATACTCACAGTAGGATCGGGATCCAAATATCATCGTGTGATAATGCTGAAGGAATCCTATCAACATTATCAAACTCCAAATGGTATGCAACACTAGCAAGTTTCAGTTTCTTTAGAAACTCCCGATGTGGATTTTTGCCCTATGGTCTTATGACCTTGACGAAGGCCAACAAATTATAAGTCACATGTCAAGTTCTGCCCATCATTATCCTTGTTAATTTGAACCCACCCGTACATATCCTTGACGAAGGCCAACAAGGTAATACGACTGTCGCAAACCAACGCATCTATCTATGCTACATATGAATACCCCAGCAGCTACCAAACATTATGCCTTGACGAAGGCCAACAAACATATCTTGAATACTACTGACCATCCATATGAAATGACGGAGGGCTACGACTGGTTTTGGCGAAACCGTGAACGTAGTGAACTTGATATAATCGAAGGAACCTAATAGCTTTTTAAAAGGAGTGGTTAAAGCTCCGTAATTAAAAATTCTGCTCTTTTAAAATAACCGAGTGGTTTCTTTTAAATTTGTTCCAACGATTCAACTTTGGTTTGTTTTCTTTGCATTAAAATAATGTGTCCCATCATTTATCCTATCATTGCAAAAAACAACGAAAATACAACGTCCGCTTATGCCATCTGCATTCGCCACTAGGCCCCGACACTCACCCGTTAGGTTACTTAACTAACGACAGAGTGGGGGCTGGGCTAGCACGGGTGCAAAACATAAGTGACGCCTACTAGATATCATATATAGATATTGTACATTCGTCAGACGTAATAATAGGCATTCCAGATCACAGATGAACATTATTGGATATACAAGCAATCCGCGTTTCCTTTGAGCCTACAATGAAAGACGGATTACACAGTTGTGATGAATAGCCATTACCCCACCCTAAACCCCTATGGGTACGGCAAACTACCCGCCAAGTACCCGAAGTGAAGCGGTCTCCCTCAACAACGTGAGTAGGCCACTAAACACTTCAAAGTACCCGGTAGTTTGTGCACCACATCTTGGGTCTATCCTAGGAGCAGAAAACAGTAAATGAAATAATACAACGGTGGCTACAACTTCAGCTCGGATGTGCCCCGCAAAAGAATATTACATCATATTACAATTTACATCGAATGAAAGAATATAAAAACTCATCTCAAACCCCAGCTAATCATCACAACGATCCAATGAAGTTCGTATACACAAACCAGTAAAAATCATTACAGAAATATGCAACCCCTGCTAACCGACAAACTAGTAATTAGGAGAGGTTTACGAACACATTAAACATCACAGATAAAACTGGATTAGCAAATAACTTAGAATTTCGATCGACAACCTTTTTTCCGTCTCTACCCCAAATGCAAGCCAGCACTTAAATAACCTGGGCAGAAACAAAATATACAGGAAAACAGAACACCCAAAAATAAGAGTTACTGTGTAAATACGAGTCAACTCGGTGATGACTCGGCCGCGGATCCGCGACGGATCGCACCAATCCGCCGCGCTTCCGCGGCAGTCTAACCGAGTTAGCACCTCGTATTTCTCCAGTATTCTTAGAATTCCCTGCTGTGAATTTTCATGCCTCTGAAATAATTTTTTCGACAGGTTTAAAATCGACAGAAACTTGAGGGGTCCGGGGTTAAGTTTTCGTGTTTTTCGGACGATCGAAGTTCTAATAAGTTGCTAACGAGCTAGTAAAGGTTTGGTAGGCTTTGATACCACTGTAAGTCCATATCAAGCACCCCACGAACTCGCGGGTAGGCGGAATATATGAAAAACAATTATAGAAGCTTCGTAACACGGACTTGAGCACACGGATCGTGTCTAAACCATTACTAGCAAACTACGAGAGGTTTAACTACTCTGATTCGAAGTTATACCTCACGTTACTTGTCCTTCGGGTCTTCATCGCTTTCCTCCATACCTCACAGGCTCTATGGAACATGGACACCTCAACGGCCTCCTGGAGTCAAAGACGATCCACCCGAGAGTCTATAGTCTGAGCTCCTATCTCGAATCTGAAATAACTACGGCTTCTACATTGCTAATCTAGAAGTCCTAGAGGGTGTAGAGTAATTAGATGGATTACTTAGTCACTTAAACCCTAGGATTCTCAACTCATGAGAGCTTTTAGGGTTTTGAGGAAGAAGATGAAGACTTGAGGAGAGAGAAAGCTTTTGTGATAATGAAATGAATAATTCCTCATGATAGAATAATATCAAGCATACAAATATCTCTTGATAAATATCTAGAAATATCTTGTAAGCTTCATTTAATCCTAATGGTGAATCACCTCATGAGTCATTAAGCATTTAATGAAAACCTACACCTCATCTCTCCACCTCATTTGTGTTTAATCCAAAAGAAATAAATACAAATGAGTTATCTTCTTCTAGAAGCTTTCCGACAAATTACGATACTGCCCCTCCCATCCGTATTTCCGAAAAACACGGATAATCTTTGAATAAATAAATCCATCTGTATAATACTAGAATCTGGCTTAATCCAAAGCCCGCTAGTATTATCTGCCCGATCATAATACGTGCATAAGTGTACGTAAGTGATCGCGGCCCTGCCGTAAAACCATACGGCCTCTACACCTTTTGCCCGGTGCAGGAAAACTCTCTGTGTGGGACTCTAAAAATTCGACACTACGCTGGCAGTGGGTTTAACCACAGGCCGCAAGCAGTACTAGTTGTACGTAACGGTCCCCAGGTAAATGTCAATAAGAAGGACGATGAGGAAACCCATCCGAACTCCAACTGAGTCTGCTGTGACAATCTCCGTACAGTCTGGTCTGTTCGTCTATGACTATCGCATATCAGGCCTAGGGGGGCAGTAAACGTCAGACCCCTAATAGCGGTATAAGACGTGTCGGAGTGAAGCCCATTACACCTTGAGAAACTACTGGAAGCCTACCAGTAAATCTCGTTTGCCCTGGCCAGGGACTTTGCATAATGGCTCTCCATACACAGCGCGATATCAACCCCCAATACCGGGAGAGACGAATCCTGTCTAACCGCCACTACCTCCAAGTGCTTCGGGACTGCACCCAACTACTACCTGTTTGCACGACTCCTTTGAGCCGTGGTAGGATAGTAATCTAAGTACAGTGGGAACACACCCGAAGCGAAGTAGAAGTGTCAAGTCGATGGACTAAGCTGTACTCATGTCACCTAGGAACTGCTATCTGACAATGGGTATAAAACCAACCTGCAGTTCCCGGCGAGTCCTGTCCGGTGTACCCGTAACCTAACGAGCACCTGCATACTATCTCCAGTACGACGTACTGATGGCTGTGGGACAGACCATCTCCCTATGCTGGGATGAGAAGCATATACACCAGTCTACTCCGGAGTATCGATGTCCTGTCTCGATAATCCTACGACCAGGGACCTGTATAGGATGTTGCTTATAGACTACCCAGCCCCCACTAGTGTGACTGCCATCACAATGTTGGTAATCAAGCAAAGATCATAAGGGCTCTACTAATATGTATAAGCGATACGTTAAAAGAAACATATGCACATATTAAAGTAGACACAAACCAAGTAGCATACTACCATTTTTAGCAAGACTGTCAATACAACTGTGAATATCCTAAGCTTCCATTAAGTAATATACAAACTAGTATGATACAGTAATGGCCTCTAGGGTATAAACACTAACACATGACTCGCACCTTACTCGACTCGCTCGACTTTATTCTACACCTTTTGCAAGCTATGGTTTCGATCAAGGCATGTTATAACCAATCAATCAATTTAATTATGTATACTATACAGTTATAAACTATTTATACTCGGGGTGCTTGAGATAGTTTCTTGTGTGAATCCAACGGAGCTTCACGAGTCCCGTATTAAGATCTTTTTATTTTACTCGAATATCCGTAGGGTCGAATCATCCACAGCCTAAATCCCTGATGCTAACACATGAAATAGACCCGTGTTTACTTGCTCCTGGGGCCCCACTCTTGAGCTCATGAATATTTCTACGGATGCGTTGACATTCACACTTGGAACTTAACGTTAACATAGTGACCATATAGAAACCTATAGAACATATTTGCCAATGATCATATACTATATATATTATATACTTTTCATTCTTTTACTCTTACTTTACCCTTGCGACTTACCGAGCGCTAGCTCGCAGAAGGGCATTCCACCCATCTTTGTTTTTCTTGGAATGTTCGTAAGATACGGTCGAGACAGAGGAAATGGAGGCCACAGAGGAAGAATACAACCGGATCGCTCCTCGGGATTAGCTTAGTTTCACTTTTTATTCAGCTTATGTATGCCACATGTTTAGAAATTTTCCTTTATTGTATTTAATTTCCAGTGGAAACTCATGTATTTATAAATATTGGAAGTTGAATGTAAATAAAGATGTTTGTTGAAAAATTTTATAGTCTCCATTTATTCTTGCATTGTGTATTATTGTTTCAATACGCTTAGTATATTTATTTAAGGAATGACCTTCTCTGAATAAATATGTCGCGGGCTTGCCACGTCACCGTTTCCGTCTACTGAGAAGCGGGGTGTGATAGGTTTTGTTGGTGGCCTATGCAAGTCAGTTCTGCATGAAGTCGTAAACAATATATCATAAGAATTAACGAATTCAGCAAACATTTACATTCCTTGCATTTTAAATTTCTTGAATCTATCCTAACCAATCTTTTATATCAAGGTGATGGACTCTCCGAACAATACCGGCACAAACATCAATGGCAATACTCCACCGCTTACGCTACCACCACTACCTACCGTTGCAGCTCCTATCAATGAGCAAACGGTACTTCTTGAGGCTATCAAGAGCTTATTGGAGGGTCAGCAGCAGCAGATTGATATTCTTATGAACCGCCCCGAGGGAGAAGCACCTGGAGTTGAGCAGTTCTGGGCATTGCACCTAAAAAGCTTCTTGGGTAAGGAGAGCCAGCTTGAGGCAAAAGAATGGGCTCAAGCGATTGAGGATGATCTGGCAGCGGCTCAAGTGCCAAATATAGCCTGGGTGAGAATTTCTATGTTGCAACTGACCGATAACGCCAGAGTTTGGTGGAAAGCTGAGGAGAGTCGTCTCGTGTAACCGATAGAATGGAGAACATTCCGAGATCTTTTCGATGCCAAGTACTTCGCAGAGACTGCCCGCTTTTACATGGAGCAGCAATTCATCAATTTACAATACGGCTCGATTTGGGTTAAGTTAGTGGATGAATATGATGCCGAGTTTATCATGCTCAACAGGTAAGATATAGTCTAAAATTCAATTTTTTGATCTCACTCACAACACTGCTAACACAAGGTCATAACAGACTCGCTGCACACCTTATTCCCACTGCTGAGATCCAGGCACGATGATTCCAGCAAGTGTTAGACCCTAAAATCCAAGCTGCACTCGCTACAAGGGATTTCCCAACCCATGAGCTTGCTTTGAAGGCTGCTCGACGCTATAACGCAGTTGTGAAAAAGAAGGGCAGGCCACAGACTGTCGGTGTGAAATGCCCTGTGCACCAGATCACAGGAGGGTCCTCTTTTAGGCCAGCTTTTAACGGACCATCTCAAAGGCCAGTAGGTTTGTTCACCAACAGCAGGCCAGAATTTTGCATCTACTGCAAAATAAATGGGCACCATATGAAGAACTGTCGTGGGAAGAACAACTTGTGCCTGATCTATGGGTCTTCTACTCATGCCATTGGAGTATGCTGACACAACAACCTTCCAGCTAGACCGGTGATCCAAGCTCCTCCTACCCGGTTAGCTCTACCAGCTCTAACTCCCCGCACCCAGACCGCTCAATCTCAACGCTGAGTGTTTAACCAAGCATAGAGTAAAGTGCTGTGATGCCAAGCATTCACTATGTCGGCCGAAGAGGCCGAAACTACGGGTCAGGTTATCACTGGTAAATCCTTACCCTATTTTCTTTCAAGTCCTTTCAATTCATAGCCATCTTATATTTGTTATACCTAAACCTATCCCACATGACTTAGGTACAATCTTAGTAGCCTCCCTACCTGCACTCGCGCTCTTCTACACGGGGGCATCACATTGCTTTATGTCGCAATGGTTCGTAAGAACTCATGCAATCCCAGTTAAGCTGCTCGTATCTAGCTGGAATGTCAGTTCAGGGAACGACGTTCTAAAAGCAACTTTGGGATACAATCTGTGTCCAGTGGTCGTCTGCAGTCGAGAATTAAATGTGGACTTCAAGGTGCTGGACATACCGAATTTCGACATGGCCTTGAGAATGGACTGGATGGGAACTTTCTTCGCTACCATTGACTGTCGCCAAAGAAGGGTAGTGTTTGAAATACCATATCACCCAGTGTTCTACTTCAAAAGCGGAGACCGAACCTTCGAGCCTGGCATCTACCGAGAAAAACCAAAGAAGGCAAAGATTACAGCGTTGCAAGCGGAAGGATCGAAGCCAGAGGTAGTTCGAGAGTTCGATGATGTATTTCCGGAAGATATATCAGGTTTGCCTCCCGATCGAACTCTTGAATTCAGCATTGATTTACAACCTGGAGGACAACCGGTAATAAAAGCTCTGTACCAATTAAGTCTGGAGGGATTGAAGGAGATCCGCATTTAGTTAGACGAACTCCTGAAGAAAGGTTTGATCCGTCCCTGTACTTCAAATTGGGGATCTCCGGTACTACTGGTGAAGAAGAAGGAATATACCTACAGGATGTGCATGGATTATCGAGATCTGAACGAGGTGACAATTAAAAACAAGTATCCGCTACCTCGCATCGATAACCTTTTCGATCAGTTAAGTGGATCTTGTGTCTTTTCAAAATTAGATCTTCGTTCAGGATATCATCAAGTGAAGGTCAAGGAGTCCGACATTCCGAAGATGGCATTTAGGAATCTTTATGGTCATTATGTGTAACAACTCCAATTTTGAATACCAAAAATTTGCTTTAAATATAGTGTATACATGGAGTATTGGTGTTGCTGGAAACAATATAAGTATCTCACTCCTTACAATAATTACAAGAAGGAGCTTGTAGCTCATTGGTAATACCTTGCACTGCTGAACCAAGCCACCAGAGTTCGAATCACATGCCCCACATAATTTTTATATCATTTTGTTTTAATTTTTTTTAGAAGTCAAACGGTCAAACAGCCATAACTCACAATTTATTGCGAATTATAAAAATTAAAGTATACTAAAATCTCCCCAAGACCAAACCCCACCCACCGAGACCCGACTCGGCCCAGACTCGGCCGAATCGGCCGGCGACTCAGCCGAATCGGCCGTTGACTCGGCCGAATCGGCCGGCGCCGCCGGCCGGACTCGGCCGGTCGGCCGAGTCGTCAACACGAAAATTTTTCGTGTTGGCTTGGTCAACCCCCCTGTATGGTCTAAATTCCCAGTACTGTTACACAATTTCCATTAATCCTCTTTTAAGACCAAAATTAATGAATTTTTACATTTTTTAAAAAATATTTTTTAATCCAAACCCTAACCCTAGCCCAGCCCTATATAAAGACCCCTACCCTCTACCATTTCACCTCACAACTCTAAGTCCACTCTCCCAAATTCTCGAGAACTCGGTACGAAGAGCGAGAAGCAAAGCTCTGCCGAAATCGACGACGGATTTCGGCGACCGAATCAGAACTTTTGCGACGTTTTCGACGAATCGACAATCACCACATCCCTTAGCTTCCTTAGCTTGTCCAAACCGTAAGTCCCATCCCTTCTATCTCTCTTTTCTATAAATGTAAAGATACGACTTTTTGGAACCCGACGGAAATCGGACAAACCGATTTCCGATTCGGTTTTTCTATAAGTTTCCACTTGCCACCCAATACATAATATCTACCCATATTCATGTTGACTATTAATCACCCATAAACCAATTTAATCAAACTTTCCCACATGAAATGATAGCTTCTTTGCAAAACCGTATTCTTTTCATAAAAATACCACGAAGTTCATTTTTCTTAGTTTAATTAAATCCCTCACTCCTAAATAGGTTTATCTTGATCACTAAACATGTAGAAACCAATTTAAATAAATTTTCACACATGAAATGATAACGTTTTCAAATACCGTATTTTTGCGCCTTAATACCTTCAACTTTAACACGTCATGTTTTACCTCTAAACGACATCAAAACTTAAAATAAGTCACGAGGTAATGACCTACCTCTACACACACTCAATATAACCCTAGTTGATAAATATCAAAACACAGAATACGAAATTACAGGACGTTTCGCTAAAATACCCTAATCTTTATAACCTTTATTGAAAGCTTTAAACATTTCTAAATAAAATCTTTTAATAAAATGAAAACACGATTGGTCATGGACATCAATCGTTTATCTAAACTATCTTGTGGTGTCTAGGCAAGTGTGTCTAGGCTAGTGGTTTGTAATTAGGCCCACGACTGTGGTTCTTTCCCACTTACCAGGCACTTACCTGGCCGCAATTGACGGTGAAGAGGTGATTTGAGGCTTCTAATGACTCATCGTTTAGACCTTAAAAATAGGCTAGTTGGCTTAGGAAACCCTAATAACTAAAATACGGAAAACTATACTCTTTTGCAAATAAATACCTTATATTTATAAAACCGTTTTTTTTCTAAATGAAAAGTATTTATAAACCTAAGCAAAGCGCCGCTACAACCCACTTTCGAGGAACCTGTTAGGGATAGTACGTTTCATCGTGCACCCACGGGCTAGTAGTGCGAGATTCAGACCTCCGCAAGGAGCATTCGGTCTCGAAGGGTTAAAATACGACATTTAAGAAAAATGAGATTTTTTAAAATAAAATATTCATTTAAAAATTATTCATGTGTTTATAGATATATAATTATCATTTAAAACACCTATTTTATCATAAGATAAAGTTTCCACGTTTACTAAAATTAAAAGATTGAAAGTTACATTAAAATACCATGAATTTCAGATAAAACAATTAATACTTTTATTAGGATATATTCACTAGAATAACACAAATAAAATTCACATTCATTATAACAATAAACACGATTATTAAATACTTGAGGTGTATTTCGAAAACTATACAAAAGTACTTTTTACAGAAAACCTCCTCAAGTTTTAAAAATTACAATAAGGCCCCTAACTAATATTGAACTTCAAATTACCTTTCTTTTAGTCTGACTCGGGTTAGAGTCTGACTATTTCTGACTTGAATATAATTCAAGTCAATCTATATTCTTTTATATTCCAACACAATTTGAATACATGAATCCCTGAATCCAGTTAACAATATATTCATTTTGACTGAATCAAACCATGGATATTCATCCATTATCCTGATATTCCATTTACCTGATTATACAGTTACAACATGTTTACTGATATCATGGTTTTGATCAGTCACCCAAATTACATATTCCAACACTACAATACTGTTAAAACATTACGGGGTTTAAGGGGTAGATTGGTACGGAAGGTGTTAAAGGTGGCACGAGGTGGTCAGATTAAGACACCTAACCTGAATCCTATTGCTGTTGTACCGTGGCATAACGGTTCCTTGTACTTTCCTTTTGCCCTGATCTCTACCATATAAAGATCCCCCTCGTATACACTGGCATCCTTCTGTACCAAGCTACAAACAACAGCGTTAAACAATGTTCCATAATATTCAACAATATAATACTTTAGAAAAGACTGTTACTCTGTCATTATCATTCTTCTTAACTTTGGGACTTACCGAGCGATCTGTTCGCTGACGACATTCTATTTCTTTCTTCTTTAAATGTCGTCAGGTACGTTGGACCAAGCTGAGATCGAACCCACCGGTGAAGATTTGGAGCAGTTCCGGGAAGATCCATAGCTCTAGATAATTGTAACTTGTTCTTTCCAGTATTTTCATTTTCTGTTATGCCACTGTTTAGGCATTGCTTTTCATTCCAGTTGTATTTTCTTTTCATGCATTGTACAAAGAATGTTATTAATAAAAGTTGCTGTTATTTCTATATTATTTGTCTCTTGTGATTTACTTTATATTGCTTAGTTACGCTTAGCGTATGTACTACTGAGTATATACGTAGCGGGCCTCGTCGCGTCCACTTCGCCGTACACTGGGAAGCGGGGCGTGACAGGTTTTGTTGGTGGCCCATGCAGGTCAGAGCTGTATGAATCCCTGTCATGCAGTTCTGGTCCGCGTGAACAACCTAAGCAATATAACACAAGAACCAGCAACTAAAACATTCTTTACAATTCATGTTCTTTGAATCTTACAAATCTCTATTCCTTGAATCTTATCATTTCATGTATTTGAATCTGTCCTAATCCAAATTTTTCTTCAGGATTATGGATTCCCCGAACAACACTAGCACCAACGTCAACAACACCCCACCAGCACTACCTCTCACACCAGCTGTTCCCGTACCACCCACTGAGCAAACAATGCTATTTGATGCGATCCGCAGTCTTCTCGAGGGACAGCAACAACTATTGAGCCGTCCTGAGACAGATACACCGGGAATAAAGCAATTCAGAGCTTTGCACCTAAAGCAGTTTTCGGGTAAAGGAAGCCCTCTCGAAGCAGAAGAATGGGCACAAAGCATCGAAGACGATCTGGCAGCAGCTCAAGTGCCAGATAACACTTGGGTCCGTGTAGCGAAGCTACAGCTCACGGATAATGCTCGCAATTGGTGGAAGGCGGAAGAAACCCGTCCGGTACAACCGATTGAATGGAAGACATTTCGCGAGAAGTTTGACGCGAAATATTTCCCTGTGACTGCCAGGTTCGCTATGGAGCAGCAGTTTATTCATCTACAGCAAGGATCAATGTGGGAGAAATCGGTAGATGAATACGATGCTGAGTTCACTATGTTGAGCCGGTAAGATATGTCATAATAGTTCAATTTTTTAAAATATCACATACTACACAGCTAACACAATCTTTAAACAGATTCGCGGCACACCTGATACCGACGGACGAGATCAGAGCCCGTCGTTTTCAGCAAGGTTTGGACACAGAGATCAAGGCTGCTCTAGCCACAGGAAAGTTTTTGACTCATGAGGAAGCCCTAAAAGCTGCCCGTAGTTATGAGGCAGTGATAAAATAGAGGGGCAGACCTCAGTCTGCAGGAGTCAACCGCCCTGCCAATCAGATGGCAGGTGGAGCCACGTCCAGACCATCTTTCGTGCCGAGGTGACCCGGAGTACCAACTCATCGTCCAAGCCCAACCTTTTGTACATACTGCAAGAGAACTGGACATATGATGAAGGACTGCCGTCGAGCCAACCGCCTCTGCTTAGTCTGCGGTTCAGCCACTCACGATATTGGATCTTGTCCTCAAAGGCAGAACTCAGTTGCTGCACCCAGGCCAGCAAATACTTATCAGCAGAGACCAGCTCTTCAGGCACCTGCTCCCAAACTTGCACAGCCTGCACCACCTAGGGGACCACAAGCTGCACCACCTCCTCGACAGTTCCATCAAGCTCAAAGGAACGTTCCGAGGAATGCTCCTCAGGCCAGGAGGAATGTGCCGAAGCGTGTTCATCACAGAATATTGCATTTTATACCGCCCATTCTTACGCTCGTGTGTTTATAGGTAGGTGCTTTTAATCCGTGTTTGTTACATGTTTACAGAATACAGGTTTCCAGTACAAATATTGCAAATCAGGATAAAATCTCCACAGTTACGCCAAATGCAGAACATCTGTCGACAGCAGATAAAAGCCGGGTTCCGGTCATCCATATCCATCCAGTGCCGAGTACCGGTTCCCGATACAAGACATGTGACAGTAGTCATTCGTGTCTGGGACAAGCACAGAGCACGAGGGGGCTGCACAAGAATCAATGGGTGCGCGGAGCTCGAGGGAGATAAAGTCAAAAGTAAACAAAGATAATGCAATCTTGGACTTGGAAATCTGGAGATATTCTGAAGACTTTTGCGCAGTTTAAAGTTGGCAAACACGAGGAAACAGGAAACCAGGGCATCCAAGAAAAGCCCACTGCCCAACACCTCTAAAGGGCCGCGGAACCGCGGCCAAAGGAGGGTATTGGCCGCGGTTCCGCGGCCAAGTGGGGCCCTCTCATTGTCGAATTTCAGGGGTATTTTGGGTACTTCAATTATGTTCTGGTGGATGCCCTAGATTTCCATTCTCCAGCCTATAAATACAGCAGATCTGAGCCAAATCAATGGAGCTTTTCTTTAGCCTCTTTTTTGTGTAGTTTTCTTCTTCTTTCTTCTTCTTCTTCATTCTTCCTCCATGAAATTGTAGTGAGAGCTTTTGAGTGGATGTTAATGAAGATGAGGGATTTTTATCTTTCTTGTTAGTTTGCTCCCCCTTGAGATTCTTGCTTTCTCTTGCTCATTCAACCTCTTCATTGAGCTTGAATGGTTAAGGGTTAGTTATTGATCTCAAGGGTCGTATTTTCTCACGGGACTAGCACTTCATTTCACATGCGTTCTCTACCCTTCCCTTGATCTTGCAACCTCTTCATTGAGCTTGCAAGTTTAAGGGTTGGCTATTGATCACATGCTTGTCTTGAGTCCTAGTTTCGTATTCTTTTTATCGCTTTTTATTACTTGCAATTTATTTCCTTGTCTTTAATTACTTGCAATTTAATTCATGCACCTTCTTTCTTGTAATCTTTTCTTTTCTTTGTTCTTTTCTTTTTGTTCTCTTTTGTTCATTTTGTGAATGTTGTAATTATTATTGTTAAGAAGAAATACGGTATTATAAGTTAACATTTCTTTGCCAATTCCTTTTCCCGTTATTTTCCATTTGAACTTCGCCCAAACCATACGCAAGCGCTCCGTTAGGCACCGTACCCTGACAAGGTAACGGTGATTCCTAACCGCGACCGGTTGCGTTCGGTTTGGCCGGAGGCAAAAGCAAGAGACAAGAACGGAAGGACAAGGGTAAATAAGCCGGATTCCACGAATACCGCGCTTAAATCCCCTAATCCACGTTGTTGCTGATTGCTCTAGCTTCAATTGGTCAAGACTCGGCTCAAAGGTTTTGAGTACGGATTTCTTTAGCTTATAATCTTGTATTTTCTTCTTAACAACTTTATACTTGCAAATAAACACATAGGTTAGAATCAAACTCATACAAATTCTTTATTGACTCGTCTAAGACAAGAAGGTAAGATACCACCATCTCCCTGTGGACCGATCCGTGCTCAACCGGCTAGCTGCAAAGCGACACCGTCCTGATCGCGGTTACACTTAAATTCTTTGAACATCCGACACGCCAAAAGTGTGCGATCAAATGGCGCCGTTGCCGGGGAGACGGTAGCGTATTTTCTTTCTTGTTATTCGGGTTAATATTCTTTTTGTATATATTTAAAAAAAAAAATCTTTTTGTTTTTTTGATAATTCTTGTGGGCAAGTGTGCATATTTTTGCGTATTTGCAAACTGCAATTGTGGGGAGCAAAGTGTGCATTCAAGGCAAGGGTGATTTACGAAGTACAGTGCCAAAGATCCGGGTAGTTTGACCCGCGCAAGCGAACCTTTCAAGCTTACCGGATTTGATTCAACGGGGGTTTCCTAACCCAAAACTTAACGGTATGTATTTTACTAACATCTTCTTCTCAAATCCGACGCTTCCAATATACTATTCTTTGCAGGATTCTTTGCAAGTTCGCTAGCAAACGCTAAAAATTGACTAACCCGTATTTGTTGCAGCTCCGCGCTTAAACTAAAAAACGATTGTTTGATTCTTTATAGAATTTTTTGAATTGCGCATTGCATACATTAATACGGACTTATGGGCAAGCGAACCCCACAATATACGGTAAAGGATTTCATCACCTTTTCCGTGGCCCACAAATCACGAACTTGAGCATAACGTTTACCCACACAAAATTTAAAAGAAACTAGACTTTAAGGCTTAAGGACTTCGCGCTCACTAGGAGAAGTTAACTGTGTTTAGAACCTTGCTTAACGGTATATTGTTTACGGGGTGTCTAGGAAAGTGTTAACGGCGAAACCGCCAAAAGAGAAAGGGTTATTTAATTAAGGAACTTCGCGAAAGCGTTGGAAAAACTCCCCTTATCTCTGCACTTACCTGGCCTCGTGATCAGTGTATCTTGAGCCTGTTTCTCGACACAGTTTTACTTCGACAATCAAGTTCTGGAGCAGGTCTAGTTGACCTAGGTTAACCCTAGAACGATTAGGTGTGTGGTATTTTTCATGTCGTGATTGTTTTTGTCAATATTCTTTTGTGTGTATATTTCATTCTTTTGTTAATATTTTTCTATAAAAAAAAATACATAAAAAAAAATCACATTCTTTTTCCCTCCTTTTCTCTTCCTTTCTTTCCTTTTCTCATCATATCATGGGTACTCCACCTCGCAAAACTCTTGCCGAATTTTGGTACCCACAACCAGACATTACTTCATACGGTTCTTGCTTTGGCCGAACATCGAACGACCCATCCATGCCAAAAATTTCGTTGAGAGATCGGATAGGCGCGTCTAGGACGAACAACTGGACCCCGCAATCCACTTCGTATCAACCGTTTCAAACATTCACACCTTCTTGCGTTGATACCCCTTTTGAAAGTCCAGTTGTAGCCACAAGACCAATGTCTTTTGCTGAACGTATTGAACAATCCCGTAGCCGATCTTTCACTCCTTTCACCACTACAAATTCTTAGGATCAACAATTCCATTCACCTTCTTATCCCAATGTTGATCCCACTCCTGTCCAGCCATTCAATTCCTACCAGTCCTACCCAACTTTTACACCTTCCCTAGACATTGCTTCTACACAGCCCTTTTGGGAGTTTTCAGTATCCAAACAACTTTGAATCTTTTACTGAAACCCCTTCACAACCAATGTCTAGTCTAGAACAGTCGTTGGAAGACTTTAGGGTAGCATCAAGCCAACAGATGATGGATTTGAATGCGTCCCTGGCCGCCCTCATGCAACCTAGTGACCCGGTAGCTAGTTTCCAACTAGCTCCAACTTTTTCAATGTATGATGAGGCGGCAGGACAGGCTGTGAATTTGAGTGGAGAGAGTGAGATGTACCCCCTTTTAAATCAAACCTACCCGTCCCAAATTAAATCCCACAACTCCTGTTTTGAAAGTCTATCGAGTATCCCACATGATTTATCAATTGAAGATAGAATGAAGAATGAGTTGTGCGACTTTGTGGTGTTTGATTTGCCCGATTGTGAAGGGTCCCTTCCAAGTGAAACCGTACCCAATCCTTTTGACCTCTACACCTCCACTCTAGAACCTGAATTGATTACTATCCATGCTTTGGTTGAGGTGTCTGAGAATATTGATTTTCACTTGATTAAGGATATTGACGCTGGGAATATTTTAGATGATGAACCCATAGATTTGGCTGAGTTTTTCTCTTCAAATCATCATCCCGAGTCCTTAAATGTTTTTCCCGAACCCCATATGCGTCTGGATTTTGAAGAGAAGTGCATGGATGTGCTAAATTTTGAGGAAAATTTTGAGGATAGTCTTGAGGATGAACCAGTTCTAGATGATGAGTCGGATTTTCCAATTCATCCTGTTCCTTTCACTGACTGTGTACACCCTCCAGAACCCTTAACCGATACCCTTCCTCAGCCATTTCCCTCCATCCTTTCCATCGTTCCGACCTTGCAAGAACCCGTCTCACTTTCATTTACTATGTCTGGTTTACCAAGTTCGGCGTACCCATGGTTTCTTACGAATCTTGAGGGATTCGACCCAATTTCTCGACGAGTTAATAGATTAGCACAATCGCTTTTTACAAATCGGTCATCACAAATTGTGCTAATCTATTCACTCCATTTGCACCCTCAAGTTCGTACTCTACTTCTTTTTCCCTTCCGCCATTCTTCTTCTCTTCCACCGAGACCGGACGCCACTTCTATCCCCACACGGTCTCGCGTGTTTCTTATTTCTTTTCTCTACACTCCATTCTTTCACCAACCGTCGCTTTATAACGATAAAATTTTTGAATGGTTGGTGTTAACTTTTGGCCTGTGTAAGGCCTTGTATAGATGGATACTGTTCTTTCCCCCCTAATCCTGAATTTCAACGCTTAACAGTGGAAACACTGTTTTACTTAAGTTTGGGGGGGACATTTTTTTGTATATATTTTTTGTTTTCCTTTTTTGTTTTGTATATAATTTGTTTTTAGGGAGCGCCGGCAATTTTGACCCTCTTGGTATAGCCTGACAGTGAGGGCACTGTCAAGTTTAAGTTTGGGGGTGTGCTCGGTAAGCTTTCTTCCTTCGCATTCATATGTATATTTTGCATCTGCATATTAAATCCATAAAATCCATAAAAATCTGAAAATTTTCTAAAAATATAAAAACTTTTTTGTCAAGTTAACTTGTGGAAGAACTCTGATTCAACATTCGATGGTTTTTGTTTGAAAAGATAGGAATAACTAAATCCTATGTTTGGATTTTGAAAACCTGAAAGATAACTCTCCTTTGAAGATTAACTATAGCTGATATACGTCTTTACATCACACTACACGTGTTGTGAGTCTTGGAAATTAGATGACAAGTCTTTTATGTTTAAAAACTTTTAAATAAGATAAATGATTTTCTGAGGATCAAATAGGTTTGTTCTGAAATAAGTAATATATCAAGAATAGTTTATGAAGTGAGTGAATATGAAGGAATGTTATTGATGCCTTAATTGGAACTAAGTCTGAAAAATAACCCATCTGAAACTTGATTGGAATGATTACACACCGAACCCACTAAACACGTCTTTTATCCAAAAAATAATTGAACTACCGGTTATATCTCCGTTCGTATTGAATCATCATGATTTTCACGCCAAACTGTCTTTTGTTTTTGGACCTAGGTAACTTGAGTAATTAAGTCCGCTGGGGTGTTTCTACACCTAATGCCCTAAAACCAACTGGTTTGGGTGCATTGGCCCAAAGCTCGCTAAGAAGCCTAGAAAGTCCAGATTAAAACAAAATCAAGCAAGTGTTCCCTCCGAGTTAAAATTCCTAACGGTTCTTTGTGAGAGAATAATCTTGATAAAAGACAGGCTTTTATAAAAAAAAAAAAAATTTAACGGAGATATGAAGGTTTTATTCTATGATAAAGACTATTGCACGTTCACAGAGGTGTGTATGAAATGAAAACAAGAAAAAGGTGGAGTGAAGAATAAGACCTAGTCTCCTGTTAGGGAAGATAGAAATTCTGAAGTTGAAATTTTACTGGAAAACGAAACTTGAAAAAAAAAGCTTAACTCTTTATAAAACTTATGTGATCCTTTTAAAATTGTTATCTGGGCTTTATTGTGTGACATAATGACTTTATTCGACCTTTCGGGAACTTAACGACACTATTTGCACTGCACGTAAAGACATATAAAATCTGTAGTTAAATAAGAAGCGAGGTGTGAAAAATAAAGGTTCGATAGTCTAGACTTAGGATAATAGAATTATTATTTTCTGAAACAAAACTGTAGGGGTTTGAATCTTGGTTATTTTACAAAACTAGCTTGACCGGATTTTGTGGGTAGTATCCGCTGAAAGCCCTCAGGAGACAACACTCCTCCTACTAGGGACACCTAGAGGTTTAACGGCTTGTTGCACGCGCTCAGTGCAATCGCGTTCCCTGCGAAAGTGCGGTTATCATTTTATTTTTATGAATAATTGGTTTTGCTCGGGACGAGCAAAAGTTAAGTTTGGGAGTATTTGTTCATCACAGAATATTGCATTTTATACCGCCCATTCTTACGCTCGTGTGTTTATAGGTAGGTGCTTTTAATCCGTGTTTGTTACATGTTTACAGAATACAGGTTTCCAGTACAAATATTGCAAATCAGGATAAAATCTCCACAGTTACGCCAAATGCAGAACATCTGTCGACAGCAGATAAAAGCCGGGTTCCGGTCATCCATATCCGTCCAGTGCCGAGTACCGGTTCCCGATACAAGACATGTGACAGTAGTCATTCGTGTCTGGGACAAGCACAGAGCACGAGGGGGCTGCATAAGAATCAATGGGTGCGCGGAGCTCGAGGGAGATAAAGTCAAAAGTAAACAAAGATAATGCAATCTTGGACTTGGAAATCTGGAGATATTCTGAAGACTTTTGCGCAGTTTAAAGTTGGCAAACACGAGGAAACAGGAAACCAGGGCATCCAAGAAAAGCCCACTGCCCAACACCTCTAAAGGGCCGCGGAACCGCGGCCAAAGGGGGGTATTGGCCGCGGTTCCGCGGCTAAGTGGGGCCCTCTCACTGTCGAATTTCAGGGGTATTTTAGGTACTTCAATTATGTTCTGGTGGATGCCCTAGATTTCCATTCTCCAGCCTATAAATACAGCAGATCTGAGCCAAATCAATGGAGCTTTTCTTTAGCCTCTTTTTTGTGTAGTTTTCTTCTTCTTTCTACTTCTTCTTCATTCTTCCTCCATGAAATTGTAGTGAGAGCTTTTGAGTGGATGTTAATGAAGATGAGGGATTTTTATCTTTCTTGTTAGTTTGCTCCCCCTTGAGATTCTTGCTTTCTCTTGCTCATTCAACCTCTTCATTGAGCTTGAATGGTTAAGGGTTAGTTATTGATCTCAAGGGTCGTATTTTCTCACGGGACTAGCACTTCATTTCACATGCGTTCTCTACCCTTCCCTTGATCTTGCAACCTCTTCATTGAGCTTGCAAGTTTAAGGGTTGGCTATTGATCACATGCTTGTCTTGAGTCCTAGTTTCGTATTCTTTTTATCGCTTTTTATTACTTGCAATTTATTTCCTTGTCTTTAATTACTTGCAATTTAATTCATGCACCTTCTTTCTTGTAATCTTTTCTTTTCTTTGTTCTTTTCTTTTTGTTCTCTTTTGTTCATTTTGTGAATGTTGTAATTATTATTGTTAAGAAGAAATACGGTATTATAAGTTAACATTTCTTTGCCAATTCCTTTTCCCGTTATTTTCCATTTGAACTTCGCCCAAACCATACGCAAGCGCTCCGTTAGGCACCGTACCCTGACAAGGTAACGGTGATTCCTAACCGCGACCGGTTGCGTTCGGTTTGGCCGGAGGCAAAAGCAAGAGACAAGAACGGAAGGACAAGGGTAAATAAGCCGGATTCCACGAATACCGCGCATAAATCCCCTAATCCACGTTGTTGCCGATTGCTCTAGCTTCAATTGGTCAAGACTCGGCTCAAAGGTTTTGAGTACGGATTTCTTTAGCTTATAATCATGTATTTTCTTCTTAACAACTTTATACTTGCAAATAAACACATAGGTTAGAATCAAACTCATATAAATTCTTTATTGACTCGTCTAAGACAAGAAGGTAAGATACCACCATCTCCCTGTGGACCGACCCGTGCTCAACCGGCTAGCTGCAAAGCGACACCGTCCTGATCGCGGTTACACTTAAATTCTTTGAACATCCGACACGCCAAAAGCGTGCGATCAAAGCGCCAGGCTTTCATGATGTCTGTTGAAGAAGCTGAGGCCACTGGCCAAGTCATTACTGGTTAATCTTCTTTCTCAAACTTATCTTTTAGTCTTTCTTAACTACACACTTTCCCTATACCTAAAACCTATCCCTTATACCTTAGGTATAATCCTAGTAGATTCACTACCTGCACTTGCACTGTTTGATACTGGAGCATCCCACTGCTTTATGTCGCAACGGTTTGTCCGAACCCATGCGATTCCAGTCTCACCGCTTGTATCCAGCTGGAACGTCAGTTCCGGAAATGGTGTTCTAAAGGCAACTATGGGATACAACATGTGTCCAGTCATCGTCTGCAGTCGAGAGTTTTATGCTGACTTCAAGGTATTGGACATACCAAACTTCGATGTGGTTCTAGGAATGGACTGGCTTGGAACCTTTTATGCTACCATCGATTGTCGTCAAAGGAGGGTAGTATTTGAGATTCCAGATCATCCGGTCTTCTATTTCAAGAGTGGAGATCGTACCCTGGAGCCAAGTACTTACAAAGCGAAGCCAAGGGAAGCAGTAGTTGCAGCAGCTCAGGCAGAGGAAGAATCAAGACCGGAGGTAGTTCGAGAGTTCGACGATGTATTCCCTGACGATATATCAGGTTTGCCTCCCAATCGAGATCTTGAATTCAGTTTTGACTTAGTACCAGGAGCACAACCAGTGATCAAGGCACCGTATAGACTAAGTCCGGAAGGTTTGAAGGAAGTTCGAACACAGTTGGACGAATTACTGGCGAAAGGATGGATTCGTCCCAGCATTTCAAGTTGGGGAGCACCTGTACTATTAGTGAAGAAGAAGGAAGGTTCATACAGAATGTGCATCGACTATAGGGCCTTGAACGAAATCACAATAAAGAACAAGTATCCACTCCCGCTCATCGACGATTTATTCGATCAGCTAAGTGGATCTTGTGTCTTCTCTAAACTAGATCTTCGTTCAGGTTATCATCAAGTGAAGGTCAAGGAAGCTGATATTCACAAAATAGCTTTTAGAACTCGCTATGGGCATTATGAATTTTTAGTAATGCCATTTGGAGTGACCAATGCACCAGCAATCTTCATGAACCTAATGAACCAAGTTTTCCGGGAGTATTTAGACAGGTTCATTGTCATCTTCATCGACGACATCCTGATATATTCTAAGAACCGGAAAGAACATGCGGAGCACTTACGAATTGTCCTGGAAACTCTTCGACAACATAAGCTTTATGCCAAATACAGCAAGTGTGAGTTTTGGCTAAAACAAGTTGGTTTTCTTGGACACATCGTATCAGGAGAAGGGATTTCTGTGGATCCAGCAAAAGTTTCAGCAGTCAGCGAATGGCCTACACCGAAATCAGTGAAAGTTATTCGGAGTTTCTTGGGCTTAGCTGGATATTACAGAAGATTCATTGAAGGCTTTTCGAAGATAGCAACACCCCTGACCAAGCTCACGAGAAAAGATGAAGAATTTGTGTGGTCAGAAGCATGCGAGCAAGCTTTCGTAGAACTCAAGTCAAGATTGACATCTGCACCTATTCTCATCATATCGGATCAATCCGGAGGATTCGAAGTACATTGTGATGCATCCGGTAAGGGATTAGGGTGTGTTCTACATCAGCACGGTAAGGTTGTGGCTTATGCTTCAAGACAACTGAAGACTCATGAGCGCAATTATCCGACGCATGATCTGGAGTTGGCAG
Organism: Agapanthus africanus; assembly: GCA_030015575.1. Classification (NCBI taxonomy): domain Eukaryota; kingdom Viridiplantae; phylum Streptophyta; class Magnoliopsida; order Asparagales; family Amaryllidaceae; genus Agapanthus; species Agapanthus africanus. The sequence continues at coordinate 639,533,062 of JASDDO010000022.1, read as the reverse complement.
CCGTCATCTTTGCTCTCAAAATTTGGCGCAACTACTTACTTGGTGAACGAGTGAACATCTACACAGATCATAAAAGTCTGAAGTACGTGTTTACTCAGAAGGAGTTGAATATACGGCAGAGAAGATGGTTAGAACTTATGGCGGACTTTGACATCAACTTGCAATATCATCCAGGGAAGGTGAACGTAGTACCTGATGCTCTTAGTCGCCAACCATTAGCAATGAATCTCACCGCCCAGTGGAAGCTTCAGCAAGACCTACATCAGATGGAGATCGAACTAGTCAAGCCAGGTGATGTTTCAAATTTGATGAATCTACAAGTTCAATCAACTATTGTCAATCAGATCAAAGCAGCTCAAGCCAACGATGCTAAGTTGCAAAGGATCAGAGAACAAGTGGAGAATGGACTCAGAACAGATTTCATCATCCATGAAGACGGATCTTTGAGATACGGAAGCAGATTGTGTGTACCAAAGGGTCCTGTTCGGGAAGAGTTAATGAAAGAAGCTCACAACTCTCCCTATTCAGTACATCCTGGAGGTACCAAAATGTACAAGGATCTACGCCAGAATTATTGGTGGCATGGAATGAAGCGTGAAGTAGCCAGAAGTGTCGCAAAATGTTTGGTTTGTCAGCAGGTAAAAGATGAACATCACAGGACAGCTGGACTACTTCAACCGTTACCAATTCCAGAATGGAAGTGGCAGCACATCACGATGGATTTTGTAACTGCTCTTCCTCGCAGTACAAAGGGTAACGATGCGATTTGGGTCATTGTGGATCGACTCACAAAGTCGGCTCAGTTCATCCCATTTCGAGTTGGCCAATCAACTGAGACATTAGCGAAGAAGTACACGGCGGTAATAATCTAAATTAGATTTAAAAACTCTTCATAATGTACTATCTCTGATACCCATGAACTCATACAGGAAATTGTGAGACTTCATGGAGTACCGGTCTGCATTGTCTCCGATCGTGACACCAGGTTCCGATCGCAATTTTGGCATAGTCTGCAAGCAAGCTTGGGAACAAGTCTGAACTTCAGCACGGCTTATCATCCACAAACAGATAGTCAGTCGGAACGAACTATTCAGATCTTGGAGGATATGCTCAGAGCATGTATACTCGAATTCAAGGGATCGTGGGAAGATCACCTGCATCTTGTGGAGTTTGCGTACAACAACAGCTACCAAGTAAGCATAGGAATGGCACCTTTTGCAGTATTATATGGAAGGAAGTGTCGATCGCCATTAAGTTGGGACGACATCGGAGATAGAAAACTCCTTGGACCAGAGATGATAGTAGCGACCGTTGATGTGGTTCGTACTATCAGGGAAAGAATGCGCATAGCCCAAGATAGACAGAAACACTGGGCTGATGCGAAAAGACGACACTTGGAGTTCCAGCCAGGAGATCATGTATTCCTGAAAATCTCTCAGAACCGCGGAGTGATCAGATTTGGAAGAAGGGGAAAGTTGAGTACGAGATACATTGGACCGTTCGACATACTCGAACGAGTCGGTGAAGTGGCATACCGATTAGCGCTTCCACCCTCATTGGAAGGAGTGCATAACGTGTTCCACATATCCCAACTCAGAAGGTATGTAAGTGACCCCAGCCATGTACTTGATCATTCCGAGCTCACGATACAGCCCGATTTGTCTTGTGAGCAACAACCTGTGGAGATCCTGGACATAAAAGTGAAGACACATCGGAACAAGGAAGTTAATTTGGTCCGGGTGATGTGGAGAAAAGACACTCCAGGAGAATCCACGTGGGAAAGGGAGGATGAAATGCGTGCAAGATATCCGCACCTTTTTGTAAACAAGTCCTCAAATAAAAGTTGTAAATTTCGAGGACGAAATTTTTGTAAGCAGGGTAGATTGTAACAACTCCAATTTTGTATACCTAAAATTTGCTTTAAATATAGTATATACTTGGAGTATTGATGTTGCTGGAAACAATTTAAGTATCTAATTCCTTACAATAATTACAAGAAGGAGCTTGTAGCTCATTGGTAATACCTTGCACTGCTGAACCAAGCCACCAGAGTTCGAATCCCATGCCCCACATAATTTTTATATCATTTTGTTTTAATTTTTTTTAGAAGTCAAACGGTCAAACAGCCATAACTCACAATTTATTGCGAATTATAAAAATTAAAGTATACTAAAATCTCCCTCAGACCAAACCCCACCCACCGAGACCCGACTCGGCCCAGACTCGGCCGAATCGGCCGGCGACTCGGCCGAATCGGCCGGTCGGCCGAGTCGTCAACACGAAAATTTTTCGTGTTGACTTGGTCAAGCCCCCTGTATGGTCTAAATTCCCAGTACAGTTACACAATTTCCATTAATCCTCTTTTAAGACCAAAATTAATGAATTTTTAATGATTTTTACATTTTTTAAAAATATTTTTTAATCCAAACCCTAACCCTAGCCTAGCCCTATATAAAGACCCCTACCCTCTACCATTTCACCTCACAACTCTAAGTCCACTCTCCTAAATTCTTGAGAACTCGGTACAAAGAGCGAGAAGCGAAGCGCTGCCGAAATCGACGACGGATTCCGGCGACCGGATCAGAACCTTTGCGACGTTTTCGACGAATCGACAACCACCACATCCCTTAGCTTCCTTAGCTTGTCCAAACCGTAAGTCCCATCCCTTCTATCTCTCTTTTCTATAAATGTAAAAATACGACTTTTTGGAACCCGACGGAAATCGGACAAACCGATTTCCGATTCGGTTTTTCTATAAATTTCCACTTGTCACCTAATACATAATATCTACCCATATTCATGTTGACTATTAATCACCCATAAACCAATTTAATCAAACTTTCTCACATGAAATGATAGCTTCTTTGCAAAACCGTATTCTTTTCATAAAAATACCATGAAGTTCATTTTTCTTAGTTTAATTAAATCTCTCACTCCTAAATAGGTTTATCTTGATCACTAAATTTGTAGAAACCAATTTGAATGAATTTTCACACATGAAATGATAACGTTTTCAAATACCGTATTCTTGTGCCTTAATACCTTCAACTTTAACATGTCATGTTATACCTCTAAACAACATCAAAACTTAAATTTAGTCACGTGATAATGACCTACCTCTACACACACTCAATATAACCCTAGTTGATAAATATCAAAACACAGAATACGAAATTACAGGACGTTTCGCTAAAATACCCTAATCTTTATAACCTTTATTGAAAGCTTTAAACATTTCTAAATAAAATCTTTTAATAAAATGAAAACATGATTGGTCATGGACATCGATCGTTTATCTAAACTGTCTTGTGGTGTCTAGGTAAGTGTGTCTAGGCTAGTGGTTTGTAATTAGGCCCACGACTGTGGTTCCTTCCCACTTACCTGGCACTTACCTGGCGCAATTGACGGTGAAGAGGCGATTTGAGGCTTCTAATGACTCATCGTTTAGACCTTAAAAATAGGCTAGTTGTCTTAGGAAAGCCTAATAACTAAAATACGGAAAACTATACTCTTTTGCAAATAAATACCTTATAATTATAAAACCTTGTTTTTTCTAAATGAAAAGTATTTATAAACCTAAGCAAAGCGCCGCTACAACCCACTTTTGGGGAACCCGTTAGGGATAGTACGGTTCATCGTGCACCCGCGGGCTAGTAGTGCGAGATTCAGATCTCCGCAAGGAGCATTCGGTCTCGAAGGGTTAAAATACGACATTTAAGAAAAATGAGATTTTTTAAAATAAAATATTCATTTCAAAATTATTCATGTGTTTATAGATATATAATTATCATTTAAAACACCTATTTTATCATAAGATAAAGTTTCCACGTTTACTAAAATTAAAATATTGAAAGTTACATTAAAATACCATGAATTTCAGATAAAACAATTAATACTTTTATTAGGATATATTCACTAGAATAACACAAATAAAATTCACATTCATTATAACAATAAAGAAGATTATTAAATACTTGAGGTGTATTTCGAAAACTATACAAAAGTACGTTTTACAGAAGACCCCCTCAAATTTTAAAAATTACAATAAGGCCCCTAACTAATATTGAACTTCAAATTACCTTTCTTTTAGTCTGACTCGGGTTAGAGTCTGACTATTTCTGACTTGAATATGATTCAAGTCAATCTATATTCTTTTATATTCCAACACAATTTGAATACATGAATCCCTGAATCCAGTTAACAATATATTCATTTTGACTGAATCAAACCATGGATATTCATCCATTATCATGATATTCCATTTACCTGATTATACAGTTACAAAATGTTTACTGATATCATGGTTTTGATCAGTCACCCAAATTACATATTCCAACACTACAATACTGTTAAAACATTACGGGGTTTAAGGGGTAGATTGGTACGGAAGGTGTTAAAGGTGGCACGAGGTGGTCAGATTAAGACACCTAACCTGAATCCTATTGCTGTTGTACCGTGGCATAACGGTTCCTTGTACTTTTCTTTTGCCCTGATCTCTAGCATATAGAGATCCCCCGCGTATACACTGACATCCTTCTGTACCAAGCTACAAACAACAGCGTTAAACAATGTTCCATAATATTCAACAATATAATACTTTAGAAAATACTGTTACTCTGTCATTCTCATTCTTCTTATCTTTGGGACTTACCGAGCGATCTGTTCGCTGACGACATTCTATTTCTTTCTTCTTTGAATGTCGTCAGGTGCGTTGGACCAAGCTGAGATCGAGCCCACAGGTGAAGATTTGGAGCAGTTACAGGAAGATCCAGAGCTCTAGATAATTGTACCTTGTTCTTTCCAGTATTTTCATTTTCTGTTATGCCACTGTTTAGGAATTGCTTTTCATTCCAGTTGTATTTTCTTTTTATGCATTGTACAAAGAATGTTATTAATAAAAGTTGCTGTTATTTCTATATTATTCGTCTCTTGTGATTTACTTTATATTGCTTAGTTACGCTTAGCGTATGTACTTCTGAGTATATACGTAGCGGGCCTCGTCGCGTCCACTTCGCCGTACACTGGGAAGCAGGGCGTGACATTATGAATATCTCGTAATGCCATTTGGAGTGACCAATGCACCTGCCATCTTTATGAACTTAATGAACCAAGTTTTCCGAGAGTACTTAGACAGGTTTCTTGTTATCTTCATCGACGGTATCCTGGTGTATTCAAAGAATTGGAAAAATCATGCTGAACACTTATGGATTGTCCTGAAGACATTACGATAACATCAGCTCTACGCCAAGTACAGCAAGTATGAATTTTGGCTAGATCAAGTCAGATTTCTCGGACATATCGTTTTAGGCGAAGGAATCTCTGTGGATCCAGTTAAGGTGTCAGCTATCAGCGAGTGGCTTACACCAAAGACAGTGAAAGATATAAGAAATTTCTTGGGCTTAGTAGGATACTACCAATGATTCATTAAAGGATTCTCAAAGATCGCAGTACCCCTAACCAAGCTCACACGTAAAGACGAAGCATTCCTATGGTCAGAAGCATGTGAGAAGGCTTTTGTAGAACTCAAGTAAAGGTTAACCTCTGCTCCTATTCTCGTAATACCAGATCAATCTAGCGGATTCGATGTGCATTGTAATGCGTCCGGTAAAGGATTAGGATGTGTTCCACACCAGCATGGAAAATTTGTGGCTTTTGCATCAAGACAGTTAAACTTCAATGAGCATAACTATCCAACACATGATCTGTAACTGGAAGCAATGGTCTTCGCACTCAAGATTTGGCGCCACTATTTTTTGGGAGAACTAGTGGATATATTCACTGACCACAAGAGTCTGAAGTATGTATTTACTTCGAAGAAACTCAACATGCGGCAGAGAAGATGGCTAGAACTTATGGCGGACTTCGATATCAACCTACAGTATCATCCTGGAAAGGTGAACGTAGTTCCTGATGTACTTAGTTTTCATCCATTAGCAATGAACATCACCGCTCAGTGGAAGCTATAGCAAATTGCACGGATTGGGGATCGAAGTAGTTATGCCAAGTAACGCTTCATATTTGATGAACTTACAAGTCCAGTCCACTCTTGTCAATCAAATCAAGGCGGCTCAAGAAAATGATACAAGCTACAAAAGTTCCAACAAGTAGAAAGTGGACTTTGAACTAATTTTATCAACCACGAAGATGGATCCTTACGATATGGAAGCCGTTTATGTATGCCAGTCGGCCCTATTCGAGAAGAGTTGATGAAAAAAGCTCACGGCTCTCCATACTCGGTTCACCCCAGCGGTAAAAAGATGTACACGCAACACTACTGGTGATATGGAATGAAGCGAGAAGTGGCAAGGAGCATAGCAAAGTGTTTAGTGTGTCAGCAAGTGATGGTTGAATATCACAGAACTGCTGATCTACTTCAGCCGTTACCAATCCCAGAATGGAAATGGCAGCACATTACCATGGACTTCGTGACTGCTTTCCCTCACAGCACGAAGGGTAACAACGCAATTTGGGTAATTATGGATCGACTCACCAAGTCGGCTTAATTTATTCCATTCTGAGTTGGCCAGTCAACTAAGATGTTAGCAAGAAAGTACATGGAGGTGAGTAGAAATCTAAAGTAAGATTTATACCTTCAAGATGTACCATACTTGATAGCTATAAACTCATGCAGGAGATCATGAGATTACATAGAATACCTGCTTGTATCGTCTCCGATCGTGATATAAGATTCCGATCACAATTTTAGCAGAGTCGGCAAGATAGCCTGAAAACGAGTCTGAATTTCAGTACGACATACCATCCACAAACAGACAGACAGTCCGAGTGAACGATTCAGAATCTGGAAGACATGCTGAGAGCCTGTATGTTAGACTTCGGAGATTCATGGGAATATCACCTACACCTTATGGAGTTCTCATATAACAACAGCTACCATGCATTAGGATGGCAACATTCGCAGCACTCTACGGACGGAAATGTCGTTCCCTGCTGAGTTGGGACGACGTTGGATATCGTGAAATTTTTGGACCAGAGATAATCGTAGCAACTGTAGATGTGGTTCGCACGATCAGGGAAAAGATGCGCATAGCCCAGAACCAACAAAAGTATTGGGTAGATGCAAAACGACGACATCTGGAGTTTCAACCCGGAGAGCATGTATTCTTGAAGATCTTTCTAAACAGAGGAGTGGTATGTTTTGGCAAGAAGGGTAAATTAATTCCAAGATACATAGGACCGTTCAACATACTCGAATGAGTTGGAGAAGTGGCGTACCGTTTAGCACTACCACTCTCATTGGAAAAAGTGTACAACGTGTTCTACATATCCTAGCTATGATGATATGTGAGCGACCCCAGCTATATACTAGATCACTCAGTGCTCGCGGTACAGACTGATCTAACTTGTGAGCAGCAACCAGTTGAGATACTGGACCGAAAGGTGAAGACATTGCGGAACAAGGAGGTGAACTTGGTCCGAGTGATGTGAAGAAAGGATTCACCAGGAGAATCAACTTGGGAAAGAGAAGAAGATATGCGTACACGATACCCATACCTTTTTGAAAATTAGTCTCTATGTAAATGTAAATTTCGAGAACGAAATTTTTATAAGGAGAGTAGAATGTAACGACTCTTAAATCCCAGTGCAGAATTATTTGTTTAAATGTATAGAAAAAGGTATTTCAACCTTTATAGGAGTTATAAGTCATTTTTGTGTAATAAAAGCAAGAAGCAACTTTTAACTCACTGGTAAACCCTTTACACTACTGTGACATAGCCTGTATGTTCGATTCCCATCAGTCCCAATTATTTTTAAGATTTTTATTTTTAAATTTTTCGGAAGTCCAAGAGTTGCACGCGCAATTCACGGAGGAACGAAAAGTTTCAGAAAAATCAAACAGGATAAATACGGAGTTAACACTGGATAAAGCTGGTGGCACGAATCTCGAGGCGATTGGGCCAAATCCAACCACCCAAAGTCTTCATTCACCTGCCGCCGACGGTTCAAGATGCTCCAAATCACTCCGTGCTTTGCATACAAGTCCCTTCAGCTCCCCTCAACTTCCGTGCATTGTTTAATTTTCCTGCAATCAAAAAGAGACTCTTCAAATCCCTAATTAACACTATTAAATCCATTTTAATTCATTTTTATTTCACACCCTCTCTTATTTTTACCCTGTAAATACCACCACATGCTTTAGCTCTCCTCTATTCTGAAAATTTTCTCAAAATTCTCTAAGTTCAAGAAAGGTTAAGGCTATTCAAGTAGAGTTGAGCAAGCCAAAAGGAGTAGCGATCAAATTCTGTCGACCGAAGCATCTCCGACGATACCAAGACCCCATCTCTCTTTCTTAACCTCTTCCTAACACTACACAACAAGTAAGTCCCTCTTCTCTCTATTTTCTTTCATCTCAAATCGCCTTCTAAAAACACATCGACAAAATAGAGTTAGCTCCGATATAATGTTATTTTTTTAACAATTGTACTCCACTTCATAAGAAAAATATGTCAAAATAACATCTTCACACCACTCTTAACCTTATTGACAATCATTTAGCTTTTATTTTAATAAAAATTTCCATGTGAAATAATCATAAAATGAAGTTTTCATAAAAATACCATGAACATTAATATAACCGTATTTTCAATAACTAGAATATAAGCATTTAGATCATTCACGGGATAACGACCTACCCCACACGAACACTATGGTTTCATAGCACGAGATTCTAAATATATTCTTTATTTAAAGAATAGGTTTTACATTAAAATATCATATTTTTTCAAAACGAGTTTCTTTTAATCGATGTTTTTAAATCCTTGGCAATTGCGTTTCTACAACCCTCGTTACGGGACCCGCTAATGGATGGTGCAGATTATCGCAAATCCTTAGGATAGTAGAGCGGGATGCAGAACTTATCACGGAGTATTCGGTCTCGAAAGGAAATAAAAAGATGGTTTTTAAGTAATATGACTTTTCTAAACAAAACAAAACTTTAGAAAATTATATAAGGTTATGAATCCGTATTTTCAATAAAAATAAATTATGAAACTATATCTTTTAAAATAAAATATTAGAATTTTTAATAAAATACCAACAAGTTTCCAAAAAAACTAGTTTTCATAAAAGTACCTTAAACTTTCAAAAAGTTAGGTTTATCACTAAAATACCACAACAATTAAAATATATGTTCATGAAAATCCTAAATATTATAATTCACCCTCTAGGCTTATTTTTAAACAATATTAACATATTTTTCATAAAACCCTTTCGAGATATGCAAACAATATTTAAGGACTCTGGATTAATATAAATTTAAGCGGTATCATTTCTCTTGAGCTTGTTGGCTATAGTGCCCTCAAGGAAATTATTGTAATCGTAGGCAGGTAATTATGATGATTGAGGGAGGACCTATATGGATAGAACAGTCTTACTCAAAATGATAGTATACTATTTGGTTTGTTTTTATCATCATGTACATGCATTATGTGGTATTACAGATCACTATTACATGTTGACAGAGCCCATAGGATTCTTGCTTGACTACCAACAGTATGATGGTGATCATATACGTGGAAACTGGGTGGTCTATAAGTACATCCTTAAATGTCCCTAGTCGTAGGAGTATCAAGACTGGGCATTGATACTCTAGAGTAGACTAGTGTGTACTTATCGAGACCCCGACGAGGGGCGGTGACCGGTCTGATAAGCCATTGATGTAAGTTAGTCGCCTAAGATAGTATACAGGTGCTCATTGGGTTATGAGTACACTGGACGGACTCGCCGGGAACATGCTAGTTGGTATTATACCTATTATAATATAGCAGTTCCCAGGTAACATGTGTACAGGTTAGTCTGTCGACCTGAGATCGTCATTTGTCTCGTGTGAGTTCCCACTGTGTTTTGATTACTACCCTACCACGGCTCAAATGAGTCATGCAAACAGGTTTTAGTTGAGTACAGTCCCAAGCGATATGGAGGCAGTGAGCGGATCGTTGGGGATTCGTCTCTCCCGGTATTGCGGGTTGATGTCGCGAGGTGAACGGGTGGCCATCACCAGAAATCATTGGCCAAGGTAGACAGGAATTACTGATTTGGATCAGTAGTTTCTCAGTTGGTGATGGGCTTCATACCGACACAAAATATCGTGTTATTAGGGTTCTGACTTTATCCACCCCTTAGACTCGATATGCGATACTCTTAGACGAACAGATCGGACTGTATAGAAATTGTCACGGACAGGCTCAGTAGGGGGTCGGATGAGTTTACTCGTCGACCTTCCTTTCGCTCGATACCTGGATAGCCGTTACGTACAGCTAGTGCCACTGACGTGCTTATGGTTAAACCAACTTCCAGCGTATTGACGAGTCTTTAGAGTCCCATACAGAGGGTTTCCCTGCTTTGGGCGAACGATGTAGATGCCATATGGTTTTATGGCAGAGTTCGATCATATACGTGCACTTATGAACGTATCATGATTCGGACGGATAATACTAGTGGGCTTTGGTTTAAGCCGGATCCTAATATTATATTATTGGATTGTTTTTGCCTCTGTGTATTCATATTTTTCAGAATACGGATACGGGTATGTATATACAGATGAGGGGTATTCTTGTAATTTATTACAAGGTGTTTCTAGAAGATGTCACCTCATTTTTGTTTATAACCATTTTGTTAAATGGTTAAATGAGGTGGAGGGATGGGGTGTGATTTGGTATTTATAGAAGCATGGCTTTGTGATGACTCATGGTTCCCTATTGTGGCATGATTGGTATTTATTTTTGTGTTGTGAGATTTTTTGGGTGATGCTTGATACATTTCTTTTGTTCACAACACTTAGCCATTTTCTATGGTTGCTTCACTCTCATCTCCTCTTGCTTCTTCTTATACCTCCACCCTAAATGTCTCATGTATTGAGAAATCTAGGGTGTTTGGAGACAAATTAATCCATCATTAGATTCTACATTCTCTAGGCTATCTAGTTTAGCAAACTAGGTATCCTAGTTACCTCGATTATGAGGTTGGAGCTCGAATTACAAATCCTCAGGTGGATCATCTTCGATGGAGGGAGACCGGCGATCAACCTTGATCATGGTGGCCTCTAGGAGCTTACAATGATGGTAGAAGACCAAAGGACTCGAATCGTTCGGTATAACCATTCTAAACTCCTTTTTAGTTTGCTAGGTTTAAGTTTATGGTAGATCCGGGTTGTAGGGTTGTTCTAGCGCCAGTTTTGAAAATTTTTGTTCCTTAAACGGTCACGGTAGATGGCCAGGACGCTGGCATAACCCAACATGGTATCAGAGCCACGCTATAAACCTATACTAGCTAGTTTGCATAAGGTTAAAATATCGAACGACCAATTTTTCCAAATCCCGATACTATTTTAATGTGTTTGCTGCCGATTTTCAAACTTGTTCAAAAATATTTCAGAGAGTTTTAAAAATACGTGCAGGTATATTTAGAAGCACGAAAAAATTTTAAGCACATGATCTTCCGTTACCGCCGCGGAACCGCGGCATTATGTGCCTATTTGCGGCGGTTCCACGGTCGTTTAGTGGTGAATGTGCACATAATTTTTCCTGGCACTCTATTACATGGAATTGTGATTTTTGGGATATTTGGTTTTGGCCTAGATTATTTTGAGTGCTGGTTTGCATTTGAGGGCCAATTTGGGAATGTTTAGTTGATTGAAATTTTAAGTTTGTGTTTATCAGTGCATACATTACTATCTGCGACCATGAATGTCATTAGAGCGGTATAACCCGTCTAACTGCTATATGTTCTTTTAGACGGATTTGCGAACATGACATTCATGTTGATGTTCTGTGTTGTGCTGAGATTGTGGTTGGATTGTTGTGGTGGATAGCCAATGGTGCAATGATAGTTGTACAGTTCAGATTCATTTGTACATTTGATATTGCGGGGCGAGTGTCCGACATGTGGCTGCCGTCTCTGCCAGTTTGTATATTATTTGTTTGGGGCACGACCGGGTTGAGGTCGATGTCACCTCTGTATATATTTTTTCATTTTCTGTACTAGGATTACTCCACGGTGGAGTGCTCGAATAGCCAGGTTCTAGAGGGCAACGGGCCCGCATCTCGTGGCGTTGAGACGGAGAGGGCCTTACTCTAAAATTGGCGGGCTATTCAACGCATTCATAGGGGGTACAGGTTGACCACGGAGGGGTGCTCAAGTTACCGGATTCCGTGAAGTGCTGGGTGGCCCATTCACTTTGTTGATTGGGGTTGCCTCACTTCTGAGATTGGAGGGTAACTTGCTGCGCTCGTAGGGGTCCAGATTTTCATTGCACGGGCTATCCAACAGGGAATGTCGGGTCTCATTTTCGGCTCAAACGAAACCAGAGGCTCCAAGATTATCCATCATTCTGTGTTGCTTGCTGAGATTCTATGATGTTGCTTATATCATGCTGGGACGAATGTTACATATATTTATATATATACTAGTAGATGTTGTATATGTTTTGCATCAGCGATAGTCCAGCCCCTGCTCTTCTGTTAGTTAAGTAACCTAACGGGGCATGACGGGACCCCATGATGAATGCAGATGTCATATACGTACATTGTATTTTCGTTCTTTTCTGTTGTGATATGGTTTAATAAATGGGACTGCATTAATTCTGATTAATGCAAGAAAAACAAACTTATATTATGTTGTTGGAACTATATTTTTTAAAAACTGACATTATAGATGTTCCCGTTTGCTTTGCACAGTAGTATTCGGTTATGAATATCCAGCATCTCATTCGACGAAGCAAGAGCCGAGATCCCTTAACAGGGAGTGACCGCTTGAGCAAAAGATTGCGTCATCGTAATAACTTCACTATAGTCTATTCTTTTGCTTTGCATCGTGGTATTCAATTTGGAATACCCTGCACCTTATTCGATGAGGAAACAGCCGAGATCCCTTCACAGGTAGTGACCTCTTTAGCAAAAGTTTACGTCACTATATATTTGTAAAACCACTCGATTCCTTCAACGATATCAAGATCAATACGTTAATGGTTTTTCGCCAAAAACCAGCCGTAGCCCTCCATCGTTTCAAATTAGTATTATTTAGTATTCATGTTGTGTTTATTGACCTAGTCAAGGCGTAGTGTACGATACCTAAGTGGTACTTTTCTATGCATTGTAAATGCGATTGGTTAGGGCAGTCGTGCGGCCTTGTTGATCTAGTCAATGGCACGTGCGGGTGGGTTTAATGCAATCAAGAAAATGATGGGTTGAACTTGACTAGCGGTTTATGGTTTATTGACCTAGTCAAGGTCAAAAACCGTTAGGGGTAAAAACCACATCGGAAGTTTCAAACATACAGGAAACTTGCCAGGCATGGGCATACCTTCTGGAGTGTGGAGACTTGAGTGGATTCCATCAAGTTATCATACGATGATAGTTAGATCCTAATCCCACTGATGAATAGGTATTACTCCTCGGGTGATTTTAGATGATCCTGACTAATTCTCCTTTTTAAAGGAGAATTCGAGAAAACGGTGGGAGCCATCCTGATTAGATAAAGTGATTAACCAATCTAATCTAGGTTAGAGTGCACGCTAAGTGTTTCTTTTCTCTCTCTTTAGCAGCGACCATAGCCTGACCTAAAAAACTCATGAACCAAGTTAACCGAACCTTCTTAAAAACACTTTGGCTTTTGGATTGTCATTTAGTATATCATTGCCGCTCCTACATCCCCTTTGCATTTCTCCAGAACACTCCATATCACTACGAAGATCCATATTTCTTGGATATGCCATCGTATAGTTACATACAAACTCGAAGAAACTTGTTCTAGTTCGAGGATAGTTTCTGGTTCTAGAGAAATTGAATAGGATTATTCGGTTGTCTTTTATCTTTACTTTTTTTCAGGTTGCGAGGACTCCTGGTATTAGGAGAGTAAATCTATTGCGCTTATTGGATAGTCTTCTTCCAAACCTTAGGCTGGTGCCGAAAGGTGGGGAAGGAAGAAAACCAATTAGCCTAAATATGGTGTACAGAAGAATATAAATGGATTAGATTAAGGGCCAAGGAAATTACGACTACTATCATTCACGACGAAACAGCGTATACCCTTGCCACTCCTATATCACCTTTGCATTTATCCAGAACACTCTGTATCACAACGAAGATCCACATTTCTTGGATATTCCATCGTATAGTTACATACGAACTCGAAAGAACTTGTTCTAGTTCGAGAATAGTTTTTGGTTCTCGAGAAATAGGATAGGATTATTCAGTTGTCTTTTCCCTTTACCTTCTCTTAGGTTGCGAAGGCTCCCGGTCTTAGGAGTGTAAACCTATCGCGCTTATTGGATAGTCTTCTTCCAAATCGCTCGATCCGCGGATTGGTCAGGCTGGTGCCGAAGGATAGGAAAGGAAGAAAATCAATTAGCCTAAGTATGGTGTACAGAAAGTAATAAGTAAAGACGTATAAAGGGATTGGAGTGATGGTAAAGAAGTATACGGTTACTTTCATGAATCTGGATAGTGAAAGCGGCATTACTAGGAATACCCACTTACCCCTTCGAAACATTTTCATGTTTCAGTTTCACTGTGCGATGTTAATTGAAAACTGTTTTCCCAATTAGATTCTAACTCCAGGGTATGTATTTACCAGATTTGATTTGTTAGTTATGTATATGCCCTAGAGGCCATTGTTGTACATATGATGTATATTATAGTGGATGCTTGGATATATATAGAGAGGACTTTCTTGCTCGATATGATAGTATGCTATCCGGTTGCTCTTTGTCTTAACATGTTGACTTGTATTGTGTTATTGTCTTGCTCTTACATGTTGATAAAGCCCTAAGGATGTGTACTTGACTACTAGGACTATGATAGAGATCATACTAATGGGGCCAGGGTATTCTAAAAGTACATCCTATAATTGTTCATAGTCGAGGGTGTATCGAGACAGGGCATCGACACTCCAGAGTAGACTAGCGTATACGCTTCTTGACCAATATGATGGGCGATGGAAGATCCAGCATCCATTAGTGTTTGACATCAAAGATGGTATACGGGTGCTGATTGTTATGTGATTTAGCGCGCTTGCGCTTTCGAAAGATGAATCAAAAATATTTATAACCGCAATTAAGAACGGTGTCGCTTGGTAGCTAGCTGGTCAGTACGGGTCGGTCCACAGGGATGTTGTGTATTTCCTAATTTGGTCTAACGAGTTAATTCCAAACGGTGTGAATGGATTATCGCTAAAAACTAAGATTTATATTAAAACTAGAATCTTGCTAGTGTTAGGTTTAGGTTAAGTTTGGAAATTGAAGATTTCCTCACCGCTTTCAATGCCCTCATTTAGATCTCTTTTAGGTGTTATGGTAATAATTAATAAAGGGGATTAGTTCCATCGGGAAGAAACGATGTTTCTTCCTCTAGGTTCTAGTCCTTCCTTTCTTAATCCTTACCCTAACCTCCATGGAAAACATACACAACCGGTCGTTTATACTATGGTATCACCGTTACCTCGAGAGGTAAGGTGCCGTAGAGAACGGTGTGTGTATGTATGCATGGAGTCCTAATTATTAACATATGATGGGGCAAGAAAGGGGTGGGAGATTTCATCTCTCAAGCCTTCCCTAAATCTAACCTTAACAAGCGAGGAGACTACTCGCTCATTAGGGAATTTAAGAACATCTCTAACTATCTAACTAGGCCAAGGAATGAAAAATCTATACTAAGGCAGAATAAAAATTAACTAAGGTAATTAATTAAAACTACTTACTTTATTGATGGCTCTCTCCAAATATTTACACAGGAATTTTCAGATCTGAATAGATGAATAAAAAGAGGCATAACCTAAAACAGGTTTTTAGGGTTCTATTTATAGATTCATAGAAACCCTAGGTTACAATCGCGTCATATCTGTTTTTACAAATTCACCCCCTAAGAAAAAGACCTAGTCAACGCACCGCCAGCGCACCGACATTTTTCCACCGACACGGGTCCTTGATGGCCGCGGTTCCGCGGCTAAAGCCCATGTTTGGCCGCGGTTCCGCGGCCATATTTGGGCTTTGTTGGCTCATTTTCTTTGGGCTGATTCCTGTTGCATTTTTCTTGGTTTTTCTTCAGTTGTTTTCTCAGATTGGCTTCTGGTTCTCTTCCAGATCTCCACAGTGAATAAAGTCATTGACTTTTACCGCTTGCTTTGTGTCGTAGTTTGAACCTTGCTCTGCCTTTGTACTTTGTGAAATTGTCCATTGATCTTCGTTTAGTCTTCAAACTGTAGGCAAAATAAAGATTCTCTGTTTGTTGGTCGAAGTCTCACTTTTGCATCGTCTTTTCATTGTTTTCACTGTTTTGTTCCGAGAACCTGTAACCTGCAACTATGTAGAAGAGATGGGTCAAAAGCACCTGTTTATTTGTAAAATGAATAATAATGGGAAATATAATAATGCAATATTATAATATGAACAAATATCCCCAAACTTATCTTTTGCTCGTCCTCGAGCAAACCTAGTTTTATTCTCAACAAAATCCTAACCTCACTTTCACAGGGAAACGCGATTGCACTGAGCTCGTGCAACAAGCCGTTAAACCTCTAGGTGTCCCTAGTAGGAGGAGTGTTGTCTCGTGAGGGTTTTCAGCGGATACCACCCACAAAATCCTGTCAATTTGGCTTATCGACTTTTATTCTCCAATTAGGTTTTCTAACAAGAACTCTATTATCTTCGACTCATAAATCATCCACCCGTATTCTTCACGCTTCCTTATCATTTAACTTAAGATTATATATGTTCTTGTGAATTTACATAGCTTTTGGCATCTTTTAAGTTTTCCTTCTAGGGTTCCATCTCAACGTAGGAATTTTTATCATCTCTATTAAAAATATAAGTCCTATTTTTCATTCCTATCTCTTATCTAAACCCCAATCACATATCTCCACGTGTGTGTATATGTCACCCCTACACTTGAAAATTCAAATCAAGCTATTATACTCTTGTCCATTGTCCAAAGTACTTTTCAATTGGTGAATTTTTAGATGAAATTGCTCACACATCCTTCATGTGACCGTTAATATTTCTTGAGGTACCAACAACCGATTACAAGATATGTTTGCACATTAAAGCGTAATTCCTAGTCTTGCAACACCTAAGGCTTTAGCAGTGACTCCCAAACCAGTTGGTCTAAGACACTAGGTGATGAAGCACCCTTGCTAAATATTTTTCTATTTTTGCAGCCTTAAGTAATCCCAAAAACCAGTGTTCATTTTTTTATTATCTCTTTATTCACACTTGAATTTTTATTTTATTTTCTTCGTACTAAGGACTTTAGACAAGAGCATTTCAAGGTCTCCTCTACTATTCCAAGTTTCAAGGTGCGTGTTTGTGCAATTTGTAGGGTATATATTTTCAGAATTTAGACTTAAGCTTAAGAATTATTTTTCAAACTTATACTTTAATAAAAATATCAATACTCTTCCCTTGTTTTAACTTAGCCTAAGATGTCAACTCGAAATTAGCCTATTTCTAAATAAACTACAAAGACATATACTTTCTACCGTTAAATTTTAAGAAAGGTTATTTTTAGGGTTTTTAATTTATTAGGCCTATGGTTTAGTTGTTCCTAACTAGTTAACCTATTTGTCAAACTCAAGTCAATTAGGGACAAAGTTGAATACTTTAATTTTTATAATTTTTAAAAATTTTCAATTTTTATGGGTTTTAAAATAAGTATGCAAATGCAAAAATATACACATGAATGCGAAGGAAGAAGTCTTATCGAGCACAACCCCAAACTTAAACTTGACAGTGTCCTCACTGTCATGCCACACCAAGAGGGTCAAAATGTCGGCACTCCCATGTTTATTTATTTATAATATTATTTTTTTATATTGCTAAAAAAACAAAAATATATATACAAATAGGCCCTCCCCCCAAACTTTATTGAAACAATGTTAAACGTCATTGCCAAACTTTGCAAAGACCAAACGTTAACACCAACCAGTTGAAAAATTTATCTGTGTAGAGTATCGATCGGTAGAAGAACATGTTGTACCGATCCAAAAAGAATTAGGGAAGATAGAAGTGGTGGTATGGAAAGTGTGGAAGTGAATAGATAGGAGGTGATGATGAATCAAAACGAGAATGTGAATGATCAGAAATCAGTGGAATATTGGCATTCTCGTAACTTATTAAAAGAAAAGGGGGTGGCTCAACTTCTAAAGGAGGAGGTTGACTATCCACACTATCCCCAAGATATTTCTGTGGATCCTTTATCGACTTGGCATCATCCATCATATGCATATGATATTCAATTATGAGGGAACTAATCTCCTCGATGTCCGCCGTAGTCCAGCCGAAAGCTTGCCGCTTATCTTGTAAGACCATTAAAAGGGCTTTCTCTTGCTCAAGGGCTAGAGAGGCCGATCTGATAACGGGAAAGGTCTCATTCTCACTTAGGTAAGCATATTTAAAGTGAGACGACAAGGGCTTGAGTTTGAGTTTAGGAGGCAAAACAATCAAAGGTAAAATTGGGGAATCTACCTCGAACTCAAAGGATTCCAATAAGGGTTCGAAATCACTGCAAACAACCGAATCGGATAGTTCAACTAACTCATCCAAAAATTCAAAGGACTCATATTCGGGCGGTGAGTCGTTAAAATCATCCGAAAAAGGTGAAACATTCATAATCAATATCGGTTGTGTCAACTGTGGTAGATTCAAAGAGGGACGCACTAGTGGCGTCAAAACTGTTATCATCAAACAGAAATCTTTCAAGCTCGTAGTCCTCCTGCGTAATTTCGTGAATAGAGCAAACTTCTTGTGTACTAGTTTTAGGCACGGGGGGCAGACTTCCTATCTTGTAAATATTGAACTCACTAGACATCTTCCCGAAGGATAGAGTCATGGAGCCATTGCGACAATTTATTTCGGCATTGGAAGTGGCCAAAAATTGTCGACCGAGGATCACCGGAATTTGGTTCCGTGGGTTAGCAACAGGTTGTGTGTCCATAACAATAAAATCAACAGGGAATATGAAGTCCCCGACTTTGATCAACACATCCTCTAACTCACCCCTAGGATGGGTGATTGATCGATCAGCCATTTGGAGAGTACAACGAGTGGGTTTCAACTCTCCAACCCTTAATTGCTCGTACACGGAGTAAAGAAGTAGGTTAACACTAGACCCAAGATCTAAAAGTGCTCTATTGATGTTCTTATCCCCAATTGTTATTGAAACTGTAGGACAGCCAGGGTCCTTTCGTTTTTGGGGTAAGGGTTGACGTTGGTTAATAGCATTGCTTACGGCACTAGCTACTAGCACTTTCTTGGGTGTCTGTGACTTTCTCTTCGAGGAGCATAAGCCCTTTAAGATTTTTCATACGAAGGGACTTGTTGGATTGCATCCAAGAGAGGTATATTTATGCTAACCTGTTTAAATAACTCCACAATCTTCTCCATTTGTGGAGTTGGTTTATTGGGACTCAATCTGTTTGGAAATGGAGCATTTTGAAAATCTGTTGAGTCTAATGTCTATGGAGTAGAATGTGGAGTTGGAACGGATTTCAGTGTGGGTGTGTTCGTGAAGTGAGAAGTGGGTCCGTGATTAGAAGAAGAAGAGCCTTTTGAAGAATGAAGAATAGGCTCTAACGAAGAAGATGAAGGTGAAGAAGAAGAGGATGGAGAAGAAGAAGAAGAAGAAGAAGATGAAGAAGAACCACCGGTGGGGGTTTCATCAATAATACCCACGTTATTTTGCAACACTCTTCCAGATCTCAATGTGGTCACCGTATTTACATTATGATTTGGATATTCATATGCGACATGTGTGTTGTGTGTGTGACCGGGATTTGGCAATGGTTGAGATGGAAGCTTTCCATTTTTTCTCTCGCTCAACGCAGCAGTTAGTTGTGCAATGTGTGCCTCAATAGATTTGATGCTTTGATCGTGTAAAGCATTGTTGTGCACCAAAGACTGGATGGAAGTCTCCAAACTTACTGCGGATTGTGTAGATTGTTTGAGAAACACATCTAGACTTCTTTCTAGCGAGATAACCTTATCATCATTTGGTTGAACAAAATTGTTTTGAGGGTAAAAATTGTTAGGCACAAAATTGTTCGTTTGATTTGGATAAGGTTGTGGTTGGAAAGGTTGCTGGTATTGAGTTTGTTGGGGTGCTTGTTGTTGTGGAGGAGGAGACCTTTGAAAGTTGTTGTTTCCTTGGAATTGTTGATTTTGATTCCAAGAAAAATTTGGGTGACTCCTCCAACCCAGATTATAAGTCGAAGAGTAAGGATCATTTCTTTGTCGTTGCTGAAAGGCAGCATTGACTTGATCTTGTCCTTGAACAGGTGGATTGTAAGGACACTCTTCAGTAAGGTGTGATGGATCCGAACAACAAGCATAAACAGTTCGTGGGGCCAAAGCAGGGGCAGGTGAAGGCGATGAGATCTTGGTCTCAATGGCCTCTAGCTTTTTCATAAGTGCGGCCATCTCGGCCTTCATAGCAATCGACATATCTAGTTGATGTATGCCTGCCCTAGACTGACCAATAGAAGAAGATGAGGTGGTCTTGGTGCTCTCCCACTGAAGTGTTTGTTTAGCAAGATCCTCGAGAAACTGCCATGCTTCCTCGCTAGATTTGGTTAGAAAGTGACCTTGACAAATGGTTTCTAGCAACTGCTTCGTTGCCGGGTTCAATCACTCGTATAAAGTTTGGCAAAGTTGCCAATTTTCGATCCCATGGTGAGGGCATTGAACAAGTAGGTCTTTGAATCTTTCAAAACACTTCCAAAATGGTTCGGAAGGAAGCTGGGAAAATTGTATAATCTCATTGTGAATTCTCGCGGTCTTGTGATGGGGATAAAACCTTTTAAGAAAAGATTTAACAAACTCGTCCCAATTTCTAATTGAATGTGATGTTGTGCTGTATAACCACTTCTCGGCTAAGTCATATAAGGTGAAGGGAATAACCCTTAGCCTTATAGCATCATCTGATAATTGGGTTGTTTTCATCATTGCACAAACGTTTTGGAATTTGTTTATGAAGATGTAGGCATCTTCGGATTCCAGTCCGTGAAATTTTGGCAACATATTGATGAAGTGGGGTTTGATCTCAAAATTGTCCCCATTTGCCGGTGGGAGTGAAAGACAAATAGGTAGGGCGGTGCGGACATGGTAGAAGAGATCCTGGAGCGAGATTCGTTGGGGCGCTTCAACAGGCGGGTGTTCCGGGTTATTCGCACCTAACAGAGGTGGAATCAGTCCCGTGGGTAAGGTGTTGTTGGGATTATATCCCGACATACCTTCGGAAGAAGAATTTGAAGGTGAAGGTAAGGAAGTGGAAGGAATTTCGACTTCGGAGTCAAAAGCTTCGTCGGTCGGTACCAACGAAACACGGACTAATCGGGCGTTAGTGTCCCTAGTCCAACCAGACATACACTAAAGAGATAGTATAGTCAAAAATGTGAAAAACATAATGTGGGGGTAAGTAAACGTCAATGGAAAGAAGGTGAGTGGTGGTGTGGGGTGCACGGATTTTTAGCGACAAGTTGCAAGTTTTTATAGGAAAAAAATTTCCTTTTTTTTTATTTGGAACTTTTTGCAAAAAATATTTTCGATAAAGGGATTTGACACAAATGCAATCAACCACAAATGCACAATCGGGCCTAGATCTAGGGTTACCTAGGTCCGCTAGACAGCTCCTAACTGTTCCAAAGGGCTAGAAATAGGACCTCAAACCGCCTCTTCACCGCCAATTACGGCCAGGTAAGTGCCAGGTGAGTGGGAGGCTCTCCACTACAAGTAGTGGCCCTAATTAAGTAACCACTCGCCTTAGACACACTTGCCTAGACCCTATAAAGTCAGGTTAGGATCAACGGTCGATGCCTACAACTAGTCCTCTGTCCTATTGAGCGCGAAGTCCTTAGGGCTGAGTCTAGTATTTTTTTAATTAAAAATGGTCAATGCAAAATGCCTTATGTGATTTCTGGGGTCCTGAGAAGGGTGATGAAATCCCCACCCAATCTGGATTGGTTTCAAGCCCCTTAAAGTCCGATTAAAAATATGCAAAGCAGTAACAATCACTTGCAATCAATTTTTATTTTTTAAGCGCGGCGCAAAGAATCCTGCATAAGATCAATTATTGGAAGGGGAGAGATTTTTTAGCGCAAAGAATCCTGCACAAGATTTGACAGAGGAGATATTGGGATTTGCAGAGGAGAGAGAAAGGAAACAAACAGAAAATTTTCCAAGCGCTGACTCGACCAAGGCGCGGCGGTTCCGCGGCCAAGGGTAGCTTCACGCGGCGGTTCCGCGGTGGCGTCAACGGTTCAGATCCCGAGAAAATTTTGGAGATGATGATGTCACCTCCTGACCGCGGATGCGCGGTCAAAGCTGGGTCAAAGCGGCGGAACGCGGCAATTTTTACGGTTCAGATCTCCAGATTTGTTCTGTTGTTCTGTTGTTGAAATCCTCTGCTGTTCAGATCTTTCGTTTTCTGTTTCGCTTTCTAGATTTTTCCAGATCCGAACTCGATTGTAGATCCTGCAAAATTCAAAAAAAAATACCCTTCAAACAATAAATGATGATAAAAATTTTATAATTTAAAATTTTTCAGTTTTTTATGTTTTTTTTTAATTTTATATTAACCCGAAATTGCAAAAAGGAAATATTACGCCATCCCCGGCAACGACGACATTTGATTATTATGTGATTTACCGCGCTTGCGCTTTTGAAAGATGAATCAAAAATATTTATAACCGTAATCAAGAACGGCATCCCTTGGTAGCTATCCGGTGAGTACGGGTCGTTCCATAGGGATGTTGTGTATTTTCTAATTTGGTCTAACGAGTTAATTCCAAACGGTGTGAATGGATTATCGCTAAAAACTAAGATTTATTTTAAAACTAGAATCTTGCTAGGATTAGGTTTAGGTTAAGTTTGGAAATTGAAGATTTCCTCACCACTTTCAATGCCCTCATTTAGATCTCTTTTAGGTGTTATGGTAACAATTAATAAAGGGGATTAGTTCCATCGGGAAGAAACGATGTTTCTTCCTCTAGGTTCTAGTCCTTCCTTTCTTAATCCTTACCCTAACCTCCATGCAAAACATACACAACCGGTCGTTTATACTATGGTATCACCGTTACCTCGAGAGGTAAGGTGTCGTAGGGAACGGTGTGTGTATGTATGCATGGAGTCCTAATTATTAACATATGATGGGGCAAGAAAGGGGTGAGAGATTTCATCTCTCAAGCCTTCCCTAAATCTAACCCTAACAAGCGAGGAGACTACTCACTCATTAGGGAATTTAAGAACATCTCTAACTATCTAACTAGGGCAAGAAATGAAAAATCTATACTAAGGCAGAATAAAAATTAACTAAGGCAATTAATTAAAACTACTTACTTTATTGATGGCTCTCTCCAAACATTTACACAGGAATTTTCAGATCTGAGTAGATGAATAAAAAGAGGCATAACCTAAAACAGGTTTTTAGGGTTCTATTTATAGATTCATAGAAACCCTAGGTTACAATCGCGTCATATCTGTTTTTACAAATTTACCCCCTAAGAAAAAGATCTAGTCAACGCACCGCCAGCGCACCGACATTTTTCCACCGACACGGGTCCTTGATGGCCGCGGTCCGCGGCCGTATTTGGGCTTTGTTGGCTCATTTTCTTTGGGCTGATTCCTGTTGCATTTTTCTTGGTTTTTCTTCAGTTATTTTCTCAGATTGGCTTCTGGTTCTCTTCCAGATCTCCACAGTGAATAAAGTCGTGGACTTTTACCGTTTGTTTCGTGTCGAAGTCTTGAACCTTGCTCTGCCTTTGTGCTTTATGAAATTGTCCATTGATCTTCGTTTAGTCTTCAAACTGTAGGCAAATAAAGATTCTCTGTTTGTTGGTCGAAGTCTCAGTTTTGCATCGTCTATTCATTGTTTTCACTGTTTTGTTTCGAGAACCTGTAACCTGTAACTATGTAGTAGAGATGGGTCAAAAGCACATGTTTATTTGTAAAATGAATAAGAATGGGGAATATAATAATGCAATATTATGATATGAACAGGTGCTCAGTGGAGACTAGGTACACTGAACGGACCCACCGAGAACTCCTAGATGGTATTATACCTATCGTCAGATAGCAGTTCTCTGGTGACACTGGTATAGGTTAGTCTGTAGACCCGAGATCGTCATAGAGTCTTGTGTGATTCCCACTGTGCTTTGATTTCCACCTTACCACGTTCATGAGAACGTGCAAAATGGTGGCTTTTAGGAACATTCCTGAATCACATGGAGGCAATGAGCGATAGGAGGGATTACATCTCTCCCGGTATTGGGGGTTGATATTGCGCTGTGCTCAATTGGCTATAACTGGAAGTCCCTGGCCATGGCTGATATGGAGATCTACTGGTAAGTGTTATCAGTAGTTTCTCGACCTGTTATGAGCCTCACATCGGCACGACTTATCGGTTACTGGGGTCTGACGTTTACCATCCCTAGACTTGATATGCGACATATCAGACGAAGAGACCAGATTGTACGGTAGTGTTACTGATTGGATTCGCAGGAGTATGTACAGGCTTGATTGTTGATCTTCTGATCGCTCAATACCTGGGTGGCCGTTAAGTTTAGCCGACCTCTTGCGGCTTGTGGGTGTTTGATATGATCATCACCTACTGTCGGCGTATTGACGAGTCTTTAGAGTCCTACACATAGGTTTCGTGGCTCAGGAGAAACGGAGTAGGAGAACATATTTGATATGTGCGGGACCGAGATTAATACGTGTATATGATACCGTATTCTATTCTCGCGATATGTGATATCGGTTGGGTTTATGTGATATAGCCGGGTTATCGAATCAAGTGTTGATTCGGTAAGTTGATATTATTGATATTAGTTGGTTATATGTAATATAGACGGATTATTAAATCAAGTTTTAGTTTAATGATTTAATGTATAATTATATATTTGATATATAAATTTACATTAACTAATATTTTCTCACTTGACTATTTATTTTTCTCACTTTTTCATACGTTATATATATGTGATATATATTATGTATCATGCAAGGTTACATATGCAACAAGGGTGTATGAGACTTACACCATAACCATGACATAATTAGGGTTAACATTCATTTAAAGTAATTCATTATTTGATGGAAATTGGTCATGGTAAGAAGCTTTGAGAAGCTTGTATCAATCATTGACTAAATCCCCAAATTTGTTCTACTTAAGATATTTTGTTAACCCAGCCATTATTCTAAGCTATGATTAAGTCTCTACAATGGTTAGTGTATGTCTATAACTCACCATGGTTGCATTTCTAACCTCATCTCACTCTCATTCATTTTAACACTTCATCTTCTTCTTCATCCTTTTTCTAGCTCTCTTGCTTTTGAAAAAGGGAAGAAAAATTGTGAGAAAATAAAATCTAAAGTGAGCATAATTCCTACTTCATCATTCTCTTCTATACTAGCCATATAGTTTAGTGTGTTGGCTTCACTAATTCATTATTAGTGAAGAGATAACTTGAGTTCGTGTTTTCTCGAAGAAGATCATCTTAGATTTGGAAGACTTCTAGCAAGCATGGATCATTCACCTTGTGGAGCTTCTAAAAAGTCCGGGAGTTTGTTGATCGCAGCGAAGGGACCACAACAAGGAGCTATTGAAGCGAAGGAACAGACTACAAAGGTTGTAATCTCTATCACTTAGAAGTAAAGTTGTTTGCTTTTAGTTTCGTATGATTCTCTAGTATAAGATCTTGTTTAGGGTTGTTTAAGCATGGCAAAATTTTAATTTGACATGAATGATGCCACCTGAAACCTTGCTGCCGTTCTTAGGAACCCATATGATTCTCACATCTTTATGGCGTTAGAGATGATGAGTGGAAGTAGAATATTGGGAATTGGGTGAATAGATCCTCTATATATCGGAATTCTTTGGAATTGGTGATATTTGAGGAAATCGCTTGGGTTTTTGCCGAACGACAAATTTTTTGGTTTTGAATATCCATCGTTATGCACCAATTTCAAACTGATATATCTGTACATTTATTTTATAAAGTGAGATATAAATTTTTGAAATTATGTCTATCACGTTTACCTATATCAGTTGCTCATTAGGTAAGGTGCATTCAACAACGGTGTGATTCTTTTTAACCATAGTACAGTTTTCAACCTACGACGCACATGGTTTGAGTTATGAAACTCAGAGGACTTATACAAAGTATTGTATGTTGTCCGATATCCGTTAGGACAAAGGTGTTGGTACTTGTACTATATTCTGTTTACTCATGACATCTCTAGTTGTAGACAAGTATTTCGTTGAAATACAAGGTCCAAATTTTGAGAAGTTATAGGTATAAGAATAAGGAAGAGAACCATATGTTGCAAGTATCAGTATTCTTCAAGGTGATCGAAGATGCAGATACTTGTGTTTGGTATTCTGTTGTAAGTAATAGTTTTGAGAACTTGCTTCTATTTCAGGTTACTCATATGTGGATGTTGATGGATACATGTGGATGCTGGGGATATGTATGTACAGGACGATCTTGCTCAGTTATATAGTTTATTATTTCAGTTGTCTTTATCAGTATATGTGTATTTTTTTATTGATACTTTATCCAGTTTGCACATACTGATAAAGACTTGATACAGTAGTATGCTATTATGGTTTAACTTTATCTTAACATGGCATATGTTATACACGTTATTATATATTGCGGTTACATGTTGATAAAGCCCGTAGGATCTTTCTTGACTACCTGCATTGTGATGGAGATCATACTTGTGGGAGCTGGATAGTCTATAAGTACATTCTTAAATGTCTCAAGTCGCAGAAGTATCGAGATCGGGCATCGATATTCCAGAGTAGACTTGCGTGTAAGTTTCTAGACCCCGACGAGGGGCAATGGTTGGTCCCACAACTATTGGTGTGATCACCTAAGATTGTATACGGGTGCTCACTGGGGGTGAGTACATTGGGCGGACTCGCTGAGAACCTCTAGATGGTATTATACCTATTGTCAGATGGCGGTTCTCATGTGACATGTGTACAGGTTAACCTTTGTCACGCCCCGCTTTCCGGTGTACGGCAAGAGGACGCGACGAGGACACTACGTATTTACTCAGAAGTAAACACGCTATGCGTATCTAAGCAATATAAGTAAAGTACACAAGAGACAGGAATGTAAATGAACAACAACTTTATTTATTAAAAATTCTTTTACAGGTACAACTGAAATGTAAATACATGAATAGAAAGTGATGCCTAAACAATGACATAACTGAAATGAAAATGTACAAATGAAGTCTAATGCTCCATGTCTTTAGTGTGCTACTCAAAATGCTCCTGGCTGATCTCGAGCTCTAGTGCGTCCGATCCACCTGACAACATTCCAAAGAAGAAGAGAAATAGGAATGCCGTCAGCGAACAATCTCTCGATAAGTCCCAAAGAAGGAGAGAAGTAGAATAGACAGAAAAGAGAGTATATCAAGTATAATATTTGATTGTTAGGTTAACGTAGTGTTTGTAGCTTGGTACAGAAGATACCGGTGTATACGAGAGAAGTCCAACTTGTTAGTTATATGTATGCCCTAAAGGCCATTATTATACATGTGATGTACATTATAGTGGATGCTTGGACATATATAGGGAGGACTTTCTTGCTCGACATGATAGTATGCTATCTGATTGCTCTTTATCTTAACATGTACACTTATTGTCTCTCCATTACATGTTGATAAAGCCCTTAGGATGAGTACTTGACTACCAGGATTATGATGCAGATCATACTAGTGGGGCAGAGGTAGTCAGTAAGTACATCCTTCAATTGTTCCTAGTCGTGGGAGTATCGAGATGGGGCATCGATATGCCAGAGTAGACTAGCGTATACGCTCCTCGACCCATATGATGGGCGATGGATGATTTCATATCCATTGGTGTTTGACATCAGAGATGGTATACGGGTGCTCAGTGGAGACTGGATACACTGAACGGACTCGCCGAGAACTCCTAGATGGTATTATATATATCGTCAGATAGCAGTTCTCTGGTGACACTGGTACATGTTAATCTGTTGACCCGATATCGTTATAGAGTCTTGTGTGATTCCCACTGTGCTTTGATTACCACCTTACCACGTTCAAGAGATCGTGCAAAGCGGTGGTTTTTGGGTACAGTCCCTAGTCACATGGAGGCAATGAGCGATAGGAGGGGATTTCGTCTCTCCCGGTATTGGGGGTTGATGTTGCGCTATGCATGATTGGCCATAACAGGAAATCCCTGGCCAGGGTTGCTGAGATCTACTGTTTAGTGTTATCAACAGTTTCTTAAACCGTTATGAGCCTCACTTTAGCATGACTTATCAGGCTATTGGGGTCTGATGTTTTACTACCCCCGGGTTATGATATGAGACATATCTGACGAAGAGACCGGACTATACGGTAGTATTACTTGATTTGATTCGCAGGAGTATGAGCAGGCTTGCTTGTTGATCTTCTGATCGCTCAATACCTTACGTTTAGCTGACCGCTTGCGGCTTGTGGGTGTTTGATATGATCATCACCTACTGCCGGTGTATTGACGAATCTTTAGAGTCCTACACAGAGGTTTCCTGGTTCATGCGAAACGAAGTAGGAGCACATATGTGATATGTGCGGGACCGAGATTAATGCGCGTATGTGATACCACATTCTATTCTCACGATATGTGATATCGGTCGGTTATATGTGATATAGCCGGGTTATCGGATCAAGTGTTGATTCGACAGGTTGTTACATTTTATATTAGTCGGTTGTATATGATATAGCCGGATTATTAAATCAAATGTTGATTTAGTAATTTAATGTATAATTATATATATGATATATTAAATTACATTAACTAATATTAGCTCAATTAAACATTTCTTTTTCTCACTTGTGTGCATATAGTATATATGTGATATATATTAATGTTCATTTTTTGTGTCATGCTTGATGCCACATGCTTCATGGGTGTATGAGACTCACACCATGCTTAATATAATGAAGGGTTTTATTTATTTAAAGTTAATCAAAATTAGATGGAAATTGGTTTAATGGTTGAAGCTTGGAGAAGCTTGTGGAACTATTGACTAAGTCCATTAATTTGTTTTACTTAAGATATTTATTAATCTAACCATTATCGTTAGCCATAGTTTAGTCTCTACATGAGTTAGTATATGATACTAACTCACCCATGGTTGCTATTCTCGCCTCATGAGTTTTCATTCTCTTCTCCACTTCATCTTCTTCTTCATCAAGAGAAAGCTTGCTAGCTTTTCTAAAAGTAAAGAAATATTGTGAGAAAAATAAATCTAAAGTGAGCAAAATTCCTACTTCATCATCCTCTACTATATTAGCCATTTAGTTTAGGGTGTTTACTTCACTAATCTACCATTAGTGAAGAGGTAGCATGAGTTTGAGTCTCCTCGACGTAGATCATCTTCTTACTCGAAGATTTCGATCATACTTGTTCATTTCTTCATGTGAACCCTTACTAGAGTTTGGGTGTTCACTACTTGGAGCGAAGGGACTACTACACGGAGCTTTAGAAGTGAAGGACTGGTATACAAAGGTTGTATTCCTCATTCACTTAAATGTAAATTTGTTTGCATTGTTTTTTCATCTAAACCTCTAGTTAAGATTCTAGGGTTAGGATTGTTTAGCATGGCAAAAATTTGAAATTGGCATGGACGATACCTCCTGAAACCTTGCTATTGTGCTAGGGAACCCTACACAACTTACACCGTAGACTTTGGTAACCCATAGTACAAGGCTCCGTCAAAAATACCACGGAACAACGGCATAGATGTAATTACGTCTTAAGCGACCACCTCGTGCCACCTTTAATATGTTCTGTACCAGTCTACCCTTTTATAAACCACGTAATGTCTTATTGTATTGATTGTATTCATTGTATTGTATTGTCTGTATTGTCTTGTAGTAAATGGAAGACTTGCCGAAACCATGATATCAGTAAATGAAATGGATATAAATGGATAGTCATGTAAACGGAGTATATCCATGGTTCGGTTCGGTTCGGTCAATATAGATTGATATAGATTGAATAGACGGATTCATGGATTAATGTTGTATTGTAGTTTATACTTGAATCACATTCAAGTCAGATTGATTTCAGGTTTGACCATGACTCGAACTGAGTCAGAATTTTAAACTTTATTGAAGTCCTGATTGTTTTGATGTTATCGGCAACTGCTGCACATGGACAGCAAGATTTGTGTCTTTTTCAAAGACAATTACCGTGTTGATAACACCGTTATTACATTGTCTACCTTAGATAGGCAAGCACCCATATTCTCCGGCTTCCTGAGGCTCAAGAGACTGGTCCCGCTTAAACCTATATTTACTGGGGTCCTTATTGTAAATTAGTATAACTTGAAGGGGTTTTATGTAAAAATAGTTTGATATAATTTTCAAAATACACCTCAAGTATTTAATTATCGTCTTTAGGGTTTTCATAGATGTATGTTTTATAAAAATGAATTTTTTAGTGAGTAAAACCTAATTTTCATAGTACAGGGTATTTTATTGAAATATCGGTGTTGTTCTGTATTTGGATGGTATTTTCATGTAATGGTGATTCCTTTTGAAAACATGGAATATTTATATAATATAGTTAAGTAGATATTTTTATAATATATATATATACATATTTAATGAAAGTAATTTTATTTATTTTCTTATAGAAATTTCATTTTCTAAAGAAAAAATGCATAAAATTCCATCGAGATTGAATACTCCTTTCGGAGGTCTGTATGTCGCTCTTCTAGGCCTGAGGATATGCGATAATCTGCACCATTCCAAACGAGATTTCCAAAAGTGGGTTGTAGAGGCGCAATTGCAAGGAATTTTTTAATACATCTTTTTAAAGAGATGGTTTTATAAGTTAATGGTATTTATTTGAAATATCGTATTATCCCATAACTATGTTCCCCAATTTCCATCGTGCTATGTCAAGAAATATGTGTTGTGATGAGGTAGGTCAATACCTCATGAGTTTTCTAAGGTAAAAGGGTCAAAAACAATAAGCAATATCAAATCTAAGCATAAGGGTATTTTAATGTAAAATGAAATAGAACTTGCTATGATTATTATTTTGATGTCAAACTTGTTCTATTATCTTAGTTAATGATTACCAAATAATATATTAACATTTTGGATGTTTGTTATTAAGAAAAAGTTGTATTTTTGAAGAAAAGGAAATCGGAAGTCGGATTAACTCCGTTTCCGACGAGTTTTGAAATAGAAAAGTTTTAGAATCGAATGGGTAAGAAGGGAATTACTGGCTATTGAGAAAAAGAGACGTAGGGAAGACTAGGGATCGTCGGGGCATCGTTTCATCACCGGAAACTCTTTGGAACGTCGCCGGAACTTCGCCCTTCGTTAACTCCACTTGCACACAAAAGGAACTTGAGAATTTTGGAGAGTTTTGACAGGGAATTTCTGAGTGAGAATGTGTGAAATAGCGTATGGTCTTTATAGGGGAAATTAGGGTTTAGGGGGGTGAAAGAATGCATTAAAATTGGGATTAAATGAGATTTTATTGCTCTCTGGAAATGTGCAGAGAAAATAAACAGTGTGAGAGAAGTGGGGTAGTTGAAGAGGTGCTCGAGTGAAAAGATGGAGGGCATCACCGACGGATGGACCGGCGGTATCGGGTTTATTGGGCTTTTCGCCGGGCCAACACCGATGGAGGGGGTTAGGGTTTGGTGCCACGTGTTGGTGTCACCTCGTATACCCTCGTGCATATGTTTAAATATTCTGTGACTCTTCAGTTTACGTGTAGTGCACGTGTAAACCCTTGGGCTTCTAAAAGATTAAAAGAAATTGTAATAAAAAGATAATGTGGCTGATGGGATTTGAACTCACGTGCTATGTTTCAGTAGTGCAAGGTCTTACCAATGAGCTACAAGCTCTTTCTTGATGTTCAAAAGCTAATTAAACTTATAACTTGTGCACAGGCTCAGGTGTCCCTTTCTGTATTTTGAAGAAAAAAAATTCGTACAGAAAATTTAGGGTTGTTACAGTATTTGGACCTGAGATCGTCATTTGTCTCGTGTGACTTCCCATTGTGCTTTGATCACTACCCTACCACGGCTCTACTGAGTCGTGCAAACAGATTTTGGTTGGGTACAGTCTCGAACCACATGGAGGCGGTGAGTGATTGTCAGGGATTTGTCTCTCCAGGTATTGGGAGTTGATATCGCACTGTGTTCGATTGGTCAGGACAATAAGACCTTGGCCAAGGCAGTTGGGATTTGCTGATAGGTTGATCAGTAGTTTCCCGGATTGGTCCTGAGCCGCATTATCACGAATTATCGGGTTATTAGGGTCTGACAATTACCACCCCCTAGATCCGGTATGCGATACTCTTAGACGAAGAGACCGGACTGTACGGATATTGTCACGGATAGGCTCAGTAGGGATCCGGATGAGTTTGCTCGTCAGCTATCCTTTTCGACAAGTACCCGGGTAGCCGTTACGTACAGCTACTGCCGCTGACGTGCTTGTGGTTATGGATTTATCAAGTAACGCACTGCCAGCGTACTGTCGAGATTTTAGAGTCCCACAAAGAGGGTTTCTCTGCTTCGGGCGAAACGATGTAGAGGCCATATGGTTTTACGGCAGGGTACGATCACATACGTGTACTTGTGCACGTATGATGTTCGGGCGGATAATACTAGCGGGCTTTGGTTTAAGCCGGATCCTAGTATTATATTGTTGGATTATTTTCGTCTTTTTTGTATTCGTAATTTTCGGAATACAGATACGGGTATGTATATACGGTGAGGGGTATTCTTGTAATTTGTTACAAGAGTGCTTCTAGAAGAAGAAAACCTCATTATTTGTTTTAACCATTTAGTTAAATGGTTAATGAGGTGGAGGTATGAGGTGTTGACTTTTCTTAAGTAAAGCATGGCTACTTGTTGACTCACCTAGTGAGTCATGGGTTACTATTGAGGTAAGGCGGTATCTAGATATTTTGTAGAAAATATCTAGATATTTTGAGGTGAAGATAATTTTTTATTATTATCTTTAGCATGCTTGCTTTATTAGTCACAAGACTTAGCCATTCTTCACTTAGATATTTTTTAGCTTGCTCTCTACAACACTTTCATCTCCTCCAAGCTTCTCTTCTTCTACCTCAAACCTTAATAGTCTCATGTGTTGAGAAACCTAGGGTTCTTGAGACTAGAACAATCTATCATCGCTCTCTACATCGCCTATATTACTTAGATTAGCAAACCAAGTAACCTAGTTACCTTAGTTTAAAGATAGGAGCCCAAAGTAGACACTCTCGGGTGGATCATCTTTGACTTGAGGAAGCCGTCGATCAAGCTTGATCATGGAGGCCACTAGGACCATGATAAAGGAGAGGAGTGAAGACTCGAAGGACTCGAGTGTCATGGTATAAACTTCTTTCACAGTAGACAGCTTCATTAGTTTCTAGTTAGGTTTATGGTAGATCCGGTTTAGGGTTATTCTAGCGCTAAGTTTACATTGTTAAATTTTTTTTTCCCGCAATCGGCATCGGTTGATGGCCAGGGAGTTAGAATAACCTTTCATGGTATCAGAGCCAGCCCATAAACCCTATACTAGCAGGTTTAAACAATGTTAAAGTAACGAAACCAAAATAACTCCGAAACACGAAACGAAAATCCAAGTTTCTGTCGAAATTTTCAGAGGCTCTAAAATTTTTTTAAACAATTGCAGAGTGCTCCTTTCATGTTGAGATGAACACAGACAAAAAACAAGACGATTCCACCTATTTGTGGCTGGCCAAACTTGCAAAATAACCGGCACCACCGGTTTTCTGGGGTGGAATTGAGTTGGGTTTTGGTCTATGTTCTTGTCTTTTGGATTTTGTGTTTCAGATGTTGTTTGCTTTTGCCCAAGTTGGATATTATGTTATCTTTGAGTTTGGGGCTTTACGGGGCATTTCGAAGTCGTTAATTTTTAACACTGTTTAATTGTTACAGTACATACATTACTATCTGCGACCGTGAATGTCATTCTATCGGTATAACTCGTCTAACTTCTATATGTTCTTTTAGATGGGTTTGCGAACATGACATTCACGTTGATGTTCTGTGTTTTTGCTGTGGTAGTGGTTGGATAGTCATGGTGGATAGCTTGTGGTGCAATGTTAGTGGTACAGTTGAGATTCATTTGTACATTTGTTATTGCGGGGCGAGCGTCCGACATGTGGACTGCCGTCATTGTCGGGTTGTACATTATTTGTTTGTGGCACGACCGGGTTGAGGTCGTTGTCACCATTGTACATATTATTTTCATTTTCTGTACTAGGATTACCCCGCGGTGGAATGCACGAATAACTGGGTTCTAGAAGGCAAAAAGCCCACATCTCATGGCGTTGAAACGGAGGGGATTCATTCTAGAATTGGAGGGCTATTCGCCGCACTCGTAGGGGTATAGGATGACCCACGGAGGGGCGCTCAAGTTACCGGATCCCATGGAGTGCTGGGTGGCCCATTCACTTTGTTGATTAGGGACACGACCGGGAACGTCAGGTTTTATTTGCGGTTCAAATGAAACACGAGGCTCCAAGATTATCTACCTTTCTTTGTTGCTTGATGAGATTATGTGATGTTTCTTATTATCATGCCTGGGACAAATGTTATATATATTTATATATATACTAGAATATGGTGTATAAGTTTTGCACCCGCGCTAGTCCAGCCCACGCTCTGTCGTTAGTTAAGTAACCTAACGGGTGATGATGGGGCCCAGTGGCGAATGTGGATGGCATATACGTACATTGTATTTTCGTTCTTTTCTGGTGTGATAGGTTAATTGATGGGACCGCATTAATTTTGATTAATGCAAAAAAAGAAACCTAAAAAGACGTTGGTTCAAATTTAGAAAAAACTATAGTTATATTCTTTCACTTTGCATAGTGGTATTCGGTTGTGAATATCCAACACCTCATTCCAGGAGGCAAGAGTCGAGATCCCTTCGTGGGGAGTGACCTCTTGAGAAAAAGTCTATACTATAGATTACTCGGTTTTCTTAAAAAACCAGAAGTTTTCAAAAGTGGAGCTTAAACCACTCCTTTTCAAAACTGCTCAGATTCCTTCAACGATATCAAGTTCATTACGTTAAAGGGTTTTTCGCCAAAAACCCATTCGTAACCCTCTATCATTTCCTAAGAGTATTACTCAGTATTCGTGCAGTATTTGTTGACCTTATCAATGCGTAATGAATGGTAGCTGGGTGGTGCTTGTTTGTAGCACATGATGCGATTAACTAGGATAGACACATGGCTTTGTTGACCTTGTCAAGGGCTTATGCGGGTAGGTCTAGGGTAATCCTAATAATAATAGGTTGCACTTGACTAGCGATTTATGATTTGTTGACCTTGTCTAGATCATAGGTCGTTAGGGGCAAAAACCACTGTTCAATCAAAATTATTGCAATTTTTAATATAACAATTTTCTCACTTTTCTAATCATCTAAAGATGTTTGATATAAATATAACACATATTACAAGTTTGTCTGGAAAATATCAATTACCATGTGTTATACATTATGATCAACATTTTTAAAGGAAATTGTATGTTTATTATTCCACGCATAATATTGTATATCTCTAACACTCTTCATTGAGATCTTGTGTAAAAAATAGTTCAGGTCAGATATCGGAATCAGAAATTCGCCGAGAAAATAAAGAAAATCAAAGAGTTAAATTCTGGTAGAGATTCAGTATAGAAAAGAAGATTCCAGATATCACATATAAACCCACAAATCAACAGAAGAAGACCAAAGAAATTTGAAGCAATGAAGCCACCATTCGACCGCGGAACCACGGCCGAGTCAGGCTGAGTCGCCACGGATCCACGGCCGAGTTGTGGGCTTCGGTGTCGGGAACTCTCTGGAAGCTTTATTGTATAGTCCTAACTTATTGGGGAAGCCTCGTTGTAACAATCTCGTTCTGGAAACTTCTCTATAATAACCTAACTTGTTGAGGAAGCTTCATAACTACCTAGATTATTCTAGAAGCCTCTCTATAACAACCTAGCTTATTGGGGAAGTTTTATTAAGGGCTATAAAAAGGGACCTATGCCTACATTAAAAGGGGTTGATTAGTTGTTGATTTTTAGTACACATTTTGTACACAATTACAAAAACAATTTAGATCCAATTCCAAATCAAGATCCAAGATCAAGAATCTTTGAGAAATTCATCGAGCGAGATCATTCAAGATTCCTTTATGCGAAGCCGATCGTCATCAACGAGCATGTGATCTTGATAGATCCAAGACTCACGGTGATCGAGCGAAGCGAAGATCGACGGAGAAATTACCTCTTCAAAGGAGTGATCGAGGGCAATTCTTTTTGTAATCTCGGATTGGAGAAGTTGTAATTTGAAGTTGAATAATAAAGGTAATCATTACATTTAATCTCGCTTTCTTTAAATTTTCACATTATGAAATCTCTATTTGTTGATTCTCCTATTTTCATAATGTGTGAGTAAATCTCCGCTTGCTAAGGATTCGAAGGAATTTGATAGATCACATGGTGAGAGAATTCTATATTCATATTAAGTCTTATGGAAATTATAAACTTTAGCAAAAAAATCATTAATGTCCAAATTGTGAGCGAGATCTATTTATTAAGAATTTAATCACAATTTGGTGATTAGATTGATGATCCTTCTTGTTAAAAGTTAGATAAGAATGGCAATCAATAAAAGGACAAAGGGCAATGAAGGAGAAATCCTAGTTTTTTCAAGAGATCCCTAATTCTCATTGGTAGCCATCGATCTAGTGTTAATTCTACAAATAGATAAGATGAATCATTTTGAATAGTCATCCATGGCTACCAATTCCGTTCGAATCCTACAAGCCTTCTACAATTTTCTTGGTAAATAAATCTTGAATATTTTCTTGAATTTTCTTTCTTAAAATCAATTTCTTGAATTTAATGAAATTATAACTTTAATCAATTGTTGAAACAATTTCTTGATTTTCTTTACTAGTTCTTTCGACTCATCTAAAGCAAGAATTTACGAGTTCCACAAATCCCAGAGGACGACCCATACTCACTAACGCTTGCTACACGTGACACCGTTATTGATTGCGGTTATTATACGACTAAAACATTACATCACTTCTTTACTACTATATCTTTTCTTTAAAATCAAAGAAGTGGATTCAAACGACCAATCAAAAGGCGCCGTTACCGGGGATACGTGCGTAATTTGTTCGTTCTTGCTATTTGAGTTGAAATATTATTATTCTATCAAAATTTAAATCAAAAACCACATCGTGCGCTTAACGATTAGTGTGTGATTTTTGCAAGGAAATCTGAAATCACTGTAGCAGGGAGAAAAATATTCAAATCATTTCATCGAGACCAGAGACGCAAGGGGAGCATTAGTACCAAATATTGTTCAAAGAACTGTTCAATAGACCGCGGAACCGCGGCAAGAAGCAGGTATTGGCGGCGGAACCGCGGCGTTCTTGAAGACTTAAAGTTTCAGCTCTCTGTGGTATATTTCCTATCTTCTTATCTCTCCACTGATTAGTCTAATAACAACTTTTCTGCAGGATTCTTTGCAAAAATTCGCCGCTCAAAAATAATTCTTGTCACGTGTTTTGATATTGGTTGTTTTTGCATATTTTAATATAGAAATTAAGGAGCAAAGACCAAATTCAAATTAGTTGGGGAGTTCATTACCCTTCCTAAGCCCTAAAAATCACAAAACTAGCATCTGCATCACCCTTTATTAATTAAAAAATATCTAGACCAAGACTCTAAGGACCGTCGCGCTCAATTAGGACAGAGGAAGGTCGTGGGTAATTTACTGCTTATCCGCATATCTTTTGTGACGTCTAGGCAAGTGTGTCTAAGGCAAGTGGTTACTTAATTAGGCCCGCTATTTACATAGCGGATACCTCCCACTTACCTGGCCACAGGAGGGATAAAGAGCTAGTAGAGGTTTTATCCTGCGATTTGTCTTCTGGAAGTGTAGGAGCGGTCTAGTGACTTGACCTAGGTGACCTTAGATCTAGGGTTGATTGTGCATTTTTGTTGTGATTTTTCTAAATCCGTCTTTTTCAAAACAAACCAAAAACATATTTTTCTCTTAATTTATACATACGTTGCCACTTGGTTGATTCGAAAGAGTGTGTTTGTAGTTTAACCGCAATCAGAACGGTGTCGCGCGTAGCTAGACCGAGGTGAGTACGGGTCGTCATCAGGGAAACGTGGAACCTTTTACTCTTACTTGAGATGTGTTGAAGAAGGAGGGAGAAATAAGAATCTTGTGGAATGGTTTCTAGATCTACGTTAAGCAAGAATGCAAAAATATAGATCTAGATTATTTTAAGGATGTAGTTAATATAATAAGAGGGCTTGTAGGGTTCGTTAGGATTTAGTAGTCATGGACGATTAATTAAAAGTTACCCTTTTTATCCATTAATAGATTTAAAACTAGAACGACAGTGATGCGTGCAGATTAGGGTTTCTGGAGGGAAAAGGAATCCCACTCTTAACCCTTATCTCGACACGAAACTCCGTTCAAATCTAGCCTTTACCAAAACAATCATTAATCTAATCTCTAATCGCGGTCGGAACTAGCAAAGAATTGCTAGCGCGCCCGATTAGGATGTTAATGATTCTTTTGATAAAGTTCATAAACTTTATAGGACTTAAAAAGGGTTTAGGGATGTTCATCATCCATTAGCCTACCCTAATCCTACGAACCCTAACAAGCGGAGAATTACTCGCGCATGTTGGGAGAAAAAGATGAAAAGACAGAGAGGGGAAACATAATGTAAAATGCAAAAGAATTAAATAAAATAACTACCTTTATTAATCACTTGAACAATCTACACTTTATTCCGTAGAAAATGATTACAAACTAGTTGCTTCTCGATCTTTCCTAAGGAGGTAGACGAACAGTTAATGATTAGCCTGGATGCGGGAGCGTCTGGGGCTTCGTGATCGCGTCGGCTTAATAAATTTTCCAAGAGGCTCTCGGTGCCTTTTTATAGTGCAAAGCCAGAATCATTTGCATCAAAATTAGGTAAAATTCATCATAGATTCACCCCAAAAATCCTCCGCCTCTATCTCTCCTTAACCCCGGCGGATTCGCGGCATAAAGGGGATATTGCCGCGGATCCGCGGCCTTCTTATCTCCGCCGCTGATCAATTTTCAGGAGATGTCTCTATGTGACATTTGGCGGTCCTTGGCACCTTTAGAATTTGTAAATCTTTTCTCGGTTGCTTTCAGACTTGGTCTCCAAGTTTTGCTTCTTTAATTAGGCAAGTCTTCTTCAACAACTTGATTTGCTTGATTCTAGTCTTTGAAAAATTCTGCACACTTGTAAATCTTTTGCACAACAACTCAAATAATATTTAGTAGACTTAGTTCTACTAGGATTAGGTCAATGAATTTATTTACATACATTTTTCTACCAAATGCTAATTAAAATATATTAACACATGGAAAATAGTGTTTTTACACATAAACCCTCATATGTATAATATATTATAATAAAGTCCTTTTTTAATATGAAAATGGTAGGAAAAATGTAATACAAATGTGCAGTTTTATCAACTGAACAAATACCCCCAAACTTATCTTTGATCGTCCCGAGCAAACTAGTTTATTCAAGAGGAGAAAAAGAAAGGAGAAAACTAAGCACACTTTCGTAGGCAGACACGATTGCACTGAGCACGTGCAACAAGCCGTTAAAACCTCTAGGTGTCCCTAGTAGGAGGAGTGTTGTCTCCTGAGGGTTTTCAATGGATTACACCCACAAAATCCAATAACAAAAGAGAGATGGTGAAATTTACAAATAAAGATAAGAACCATAAAAGAAAGACTTTGAAAATAAGAGTTTCCAACTATACTAGCTTTTCAGTTGTCATGAGCCCTATCTTAATAGTCATGAAAAAATGTTAGAAATCACATCATCCCTCAATAAAACATCGTCTTTATTTTTCGTTCCTACCTTTCATCTAAACATTGATCATATAACCCCACGTGTGTGTAAAGAACATCCCTGCACTCGGAGAATTCAATTCAAGCTATCATACTCTTGTCCATCTACCTTAGTACTTTTTAATTTGATGAATATTTAGGGTTGCTCACACCTTTTCATGCGACCGTTAATACTTCTTGAGGTACTAACCGACCGATTACTCATGTGCTAGCTGTTTAGGTGATAATATTTTTCTCGTCTTGCACCACCTAAGACTTAGCAGTGACTCCCAGACCAGTTGGCCTTAGGGCACTAGGTGAATAGGCACACTCGCTATATTTTTTTATTGCTGCATTGGCGATAAAAAAACCAATGTTTATTTTTTTTCTTTTCACCATTTTTATATTTTCTTCATTTTCTTTTATTTCCTTCATAGTTTGGCTTTTAGACAAGAGCATTTCAAGGTATCTTCTACTATCCCGAGTTTCAAGACGTGTGTAAGTGCATATAGTAGGGTATCAACATTCAAATGTTTGGCTTCCAGAATAGAAACTATTTTTCAGACTTATTTTTATCCTCAGATTAGTGACTTCCTTCATCTTACTAACTCTTGGGACAACGGCTCATAACTACTTATTACCAGTTCGTTTAAGAAAACATCTAATTTTCTTGGTTTTCTTAAACTATTCCTATCTTTTGGATGTAATTTTTCACTTTC
Organism: Agapanthus africanus; assembly: GCA_030015575.1. Classification (NCBI taxonomy): domain Eukaryota; kingdom Viridiplantae; phylum Streptophyta; class Magnoliopsida; order Asparagales; family Amaryllidaceae; genus Agapanthus; species Agapanthus africanus. The sequence goes on along the minus strand of JASDDO010000022.1, from coordinate 639,492,412 downwards.
TACTCTTTTGTTATATTAAAAAAATTTAATGCCCAGTGTCAAAGATAATTCAGTGAATACAAACCTTCCCCCCAAACCTGTTTTCAGCATTGTCCTCACTGATGTAGCCTTTTTAGAATATGGACCTGTATACTAAGGGAGAGATACAAGGGATAAAATAATAGTTAAATGAAAAATTCCCCCAAACTTATTCTTTGACACGCACATATATTCAATCAAATCCATTTTTACTCACCTCCATTCTTAAAATGAGAAAATGTTACAAAAACATGGAGGTGAGGTGGAGGAGTTTTAGTTTTGATAAAGCGGCTCCTGTAAAAACAGGAGCTCCTCCGCGGGGTCAGCAGAAAAATACGGTTTTAATCTATGCCCATTCACTTTAAAAATCGAACCGTTTTTCAAATTTTTGACTTCAACTGCCCCGTGCGGGTGTACATACCGCACCACAAAAGGTCCTTTCCAACGAGATTTAAGCTTACCCGGATGAAGATGGAGACGGGAATCGTAAAGAAGGACTTGTTGCCCTGATGTGAAGGTTTTTCTAAAAACATTTTTATCGTGGAACACTTTAGCCCTGTTCTTTACTATCACCGCATTATCGTAAGCTTCATCGCGGAGTTCGCTTAGCTCACTCAACTGCAGCTTCCGATAGCTGCCTGCATGATCAAGATCAAAATTAAGCTCTTTAATAGCCTACATTGCCTTATGTTCAATCTCGACAGGGAGGTGGCATGCCTTCCCAAACACAAGGCGGTATGGAGAAATACCAAGATCGGTCTTATAAGCGGTGCGGAATGCCCAAATAGCATCCGTCAATTTGGTTGACCAATCTTTACGGTTCTTAGAAACCGTCTTCTCCAATATCTGTTTGATCTGCCTATTTGAGATCTCAGCCTGCCTGCTTGTTTGGGGATGATAGGGCGTAGAAAGCTTGTGAGTGATTGAATATTTCCGCATCAAGGCCTCGAAAGACCTATTGAAGAAATATGTCCCGTTGTCGCTAATGATAGCCAGAGGGTGTCCGAATCGCGAAAAGATATTTTCTTTAAGGAACTTAATGGCAACTTTGTTGTCATTAGTGCGACATGGTATAACTTCCACCCACTTTGAGACATAATCAACCACTAACAAGATATATAGATTCCCAAAGGAGTTGGGAAAAGGGCCCATAAAATCAATACCCCAAACATCAAATATTTCCACAACCAATATAGGTTGGAGCGGCATCTCGTCTCTTCGTGAAATCCGACCCAAATGCTGACATCGCGGACAAGTTTTGCAATGTTCAAATGCATCTTTAAATAAAGTTGGCCAATAAAAGCCACATTGCAAAACTTTCTCCGCCGTTTTTCGAGGTCCAAAGTGACCGCCGCATGCAAGATCATGACAAAATGATAACACGCTCTTAAATTCATCGTTAGGGACACACCTGCGAATGATTTGATTGGAACAATACTTGAATAGATAAGGTTCATCCCAGTAAAAATATTTTACTTGGGATAGAAATCGAACTTTGTCTTGTTTCGACCAATCACTAGGAATAAGTCCCGTAGCAAGATAGTTCACGATATCCACGAACCAAGGTTCGTAGGATACATTCAAGAGCTGTTCGTTAGGAAATGAGTCATTTATTGGCACGGTCATAGTTGGCGAAGAAGTGATGCGTGAAAGATGGTCGGCTACTACGTTTTCACATCCACTCTTGTCTTTGATAACAAGATCAAATTCTTGTAACAATAGGATCCAACGTATTAGCCTGGCCTTTGCATCCTTCTTCGTTAAAAGATGTTGTAGGGCGGAGTGATCTGTGTAAACCACAATAGGCGAGCCAATCAAGTAGGGCCTGAATTTCTCTAATGCAAATACAACTGCCAAGAGTTCTTTCTCGGTAGTTGTGTAATTTATTTGTGCATCATTCAAGGTCCTACTTGCATAGTAAATTACATGTGGCATCTTATCAATATGCTGTTCCAAGACAGCACCAATAGAAAAATCTGATGCGTCACACATAAGCTCGAATGGGTGGTTCCAATCCGGAGATGATAGAACGGGGGCTGTAATGAGTGATTCTTTAAGCGATTCAAAAGCAGCCTCACAATCCGAATTGAAGTGAAAAGTAGTGTCCTTGGCCAATAAAAGGGTTAAGGGTCTAGCAATTTTGCTAAAGTCTTTAATAAATCTCCTATAAAATCCTGTATGGCCAAGGAAGGATCGTATATCTTTGACGTAGTTGGGACGAGGGAGGTTATGAATGACATCTATTTTAGCTCTGTCAACCTCAATGCCTTTTCATGAAATTATATTTTCAAGTACAATACCTTCTTGGACCATAAAATGGCATTTTTCCCAATTCAAAGTCAAGTTCTTATCCTTACAGCGGGTAAGAACCGTGTCAAGATTACGAAGGCAGTCTTCAAAGGAGTCCCCAAAAATGGAGAAATCGTCCATAAAAATTTCTAGAAAATTTTATGGCATATCTGAAAATATCCCCATCATGCACCGCTGAAATGTAGCGGGAGCGTTGCATAACCCAAAGGGCATGCGTCTATAAGCAAAAGTTCCGAAAGGACAAGTAAAAGTGGTTTTATCTTGATCCTTTTCGACGATGGGGACCTGGTTATAGCCGAAGTATCCGTCCAAGAAACAGTAGTAATCGTGTCCTGCTAATCGTTCCAACATCTAGTCAATGAAAGGTAGAGGGAAGTGATATTTCCTCGTCGCGGCATTGAGTTTCCTTTAATCAATACATACGCGCCACCCAGTTTGGGTGCGTGTTTGGATTAACTCATTAGCCTCATTAGTGATGACCGTGATGCCAGACTTTTTAGGGACCACATGAATTGGACTTACCCATTGGCTATCAGATATGGGGTAAATTATTCCACTATCAAGGCACTTGACGATTTCTTTCTTTACCGCCTCCTTCATAACGGGATTTAACCGTCTTTGTGGGTCTCGGGTTGGTTTGGCTTCATCCATCAGATGTATGTGATGTTCAACAATTAAGTGACTTATCCCTTTGATGTCGGCCATTGTCCAACCAAATGCTTGCCGATTCGATCTCAACACTGCCAAAGCTGCATTCTCTTGCTTTACGGCTAGAGAAGCGGATATAATCACTGGCAAAGTCTCATTCTCTCCTAAATATGCATATTTAAAATGAGAAGGTAGCGGCTTAAGATCAAGAATTGGCGGAGAGACAATAGAAGGAGGGGTAACGGAATGATATTCGGACTCCTTAAGAGGTTCAAAACTTGCATAAGATATTGACTCGGAAAGTGCTGCTGACTTTTGCAACGAGTCAACGGGTTCAATCTCAAGGTCGGACTCATTGAACATATCCTCACTGTGAAGTGGTGCAAGATCAAACGATGTCTCATTAGTGTTGTCGAGAACATCAAAGCAAAGTTCCTCATCCATGCAGCTTTCGGAAGCTATCTCGTGGATGGAACAAACATCCAGCAAATGAGCAGAAGGCTCTGATGGCTGACTTCCTAGTTTGTAAATATTAAGCTCAATTGTCATTTTCCCGAAGGATAAGTTCATAGAACTGTTACGACAATTAATCACAGCGTTAGAAGTTGCTAGGAAGGGTCGACCAAGTATCACCGGGATTTGATTGCGTGGGCTTGCCACAGGTTGTGTATCTAAAACAATAAAGTCCACAGGAAATATGAATTTCCCGACTTTAATTAACACATCCTCTAGTTCGCCCCGAGGTTTGGTGATAGATCGGTCAGCCATTTGGAGAGTACAATGTGCAGGTTTTAACTCTCCAATTCCTAACTGCACGTATACTGAATAAGGAAGCAAGTTGACGCTAGCGCCTAGATCGAGTAAAGCACGATTAATATTTTTACCCCCAATAGAAATAAAGATTGTAGGACAGCCGGGGTCCTTACGTTTCTTTGGTATTTGTTGGGTAAAAGCTGTGCTAACATTACTCGTCATGAAAACCTTTTTAGGCACTTGAGTTTTTCTCTTCCTAGTGCACAAGTCTTTAAGGATTCTTGCATAAGATGGGACTTGTTGAATAGCATCTAGGAGAGGAATATTCACGCTAACTTGCTTAAACATTTCCACAATCTTCTCCATTTGCGGGTTAGGTCTGTTGGCCCTTAATCGGTTTGGAAATGGAGCTCGATCAATAAGTTTTGGGTCCAACGGTTGTGGAGAAGACTGTGGCGACGGATTCGATCCCAAAATTGGAGTGGGCATCGACTTAGATAGATTTGGAAAAATGTTCGAGCCTTGGGGAAAACGGAGAATAGGCTCTGATGAAGGTGGGGGACTATACGAATTAGGGGAAGAAGAAGATGAAGCTGGGGTATCAAATGTGTCACTAATATCAAACTGCTCACCCACACGGTTATTCAGCTCTCTCCCCGATCTCAACGTAGTAACGACATTCATATTATGATTTTGTGAATGGCCAGGATTCGGTAGGGGTTGAGATGGGAGTTTCCCTTTCTCTCTCGCACTCATTGCGGTATTTAACTGTGCGATTTGGTTTTCTAATGATTTAATACTCTCACCTTGGGAGGCAGAATTTTTCGTTATGGTATTAATAGAAGACCTCATCTCAGCCGAAATTTGCATGGATTGTTTCTTGAACATATCCAAAGTTTGTGTAAGTGAGTTGTCAGTACCGGCCACTTGTGGTGTAGAAATGTTGGCCGGATTTTGGAAATTCTGTGACTGAAAGGGGGGCTGATTCTGTAGTTATGGTTTCTGTGGAGGAGGTCTTTGATAATTGCTTTGTTGGTTTTGATTCCAAGCAAAGTTAGGATGATTCCTCCATCCTTGATTGTACGTGGAAGAATAAGGATCGTTTCTAGATCGCTGCTGAAAAGCAGCATTCACTTGAAACGATGCATTCATAGGACATTCTTCCGTTAAGTGTGAAGGATCCGAACAGCAACCACAGACGGTCTTAGGAAGCGTAACCTGATTTAGGGAGACTGATGAGAATCTGCTCTCAATAGCATTGAGTTTCTTCTGCATCGCTGCCATTTCGGCTTTCACTGCGATGGAAACATCGAGCTGGTGAACACCTTCCTTAGATGGAGGTGGTCTTACGCTTTCCCACTGCAAAGTGTGTTCAGCGAGGTCTTCCAGATACTTCCAAGCTTCACCGTCGTCTTTAGACATGAAATTGCATCAACACATTGTTTCAAGCATCTGCTTTGTCGCTGAATTAATGCCCTCATATATAATCCGACATAAATCCCATCTATTGATTCCATGATGAGGACATTGGACAAGCAGATCTTTGAAACGTTCAAAGCACTTCCAAAATGGTTCATTGGGAGGCTAGGTGAACTGGTTGATCTCGATCCTAACACGTGCAGTCTTATGGTTTGGGTAAAACTTCTTAAGAAATGCTATGACGAATTCATCCCAATTAGTGATAGAATGTGTGGCAGTATTGTAAAGCCATTTTTCTGCCAAGTCGCACAGTGTGAATGGGAGAAGACGAAAGCGCATAGCATCTAAAGTCAATTGTGAAGTACCCATCATTGCGCATACGTTTTCGAATTTGGTGATGAAAACGTACGCGTCTTCCGACTCAAGCCCATGAAATTTGGGCAGAAGATTGATGTAGTGGGGTTTAATTTCGAAATTATCCCCGTTAGATGATGGAAGAGATAGACAAGTGGGAAGAGGACCACGGATAGGATAGCATCTCTCTTGGAGAGAAATGCGCGGTGGATTCTGCGCACCTTCGGGCGGTGGCAGCGTGGTGTTATAATTTGATGGAGTGCCGTCCATCTCGGTCGTGGTGTGTGGTGGGGGAAAAGAAGATGAAGAAGTACCGACTTCGACGTCGATAGCAGGAACGCGGACAAGACGGGCACTAGGATCCCGTGTCCAGCCGAGCATGCACTAAGCGGGTTTAGTGCAAGTGGCAGCGTGTGTGATTTAAAATTGGTTTGTTTTTGAAAAAGTGGGACTCAAGACAAATCTCCCTAAGATGCACAAGCAAACCTAGAACTAAGGTCACCTAGGTCCAGTCTCTAGACCGCTCCTAGACTTTCAAAGGACAAGCCACAGGATCAATCCTCTACCGCCTCCGTACTACCCTTGTAGCCAGGTAAGTGCCAGGTAAGTGGGAAGGAACCACAGTAGTGGGCCTAATTAAAAACCACTAGCCTTTGACACACTTGCCTAGGCACTACAAAAGTAATGCGGATAAACGATAGATTACCCACGACCTTCCTCTGTGCTTAATGAGCGCAACAGTCCTTAGAGTCTGGTCTAGATATTTTTTAAATTATTGTAGGGTTGATGCAGATGCTCGGTTTGTGATTTGTGGGGCTTAGGAAGGGTGATGAAATCCCCACCTAATCTTGATTTGGTCTTTCCCACTTAGAGTCCGTATTAAAAATATGCAAAACAAAACCAATCACAAAATTTTTGCAAAAAGATTTTTAGCGGCGCGATTTTTTGCAAAGAATCCTGCAGAAGATAGATTTTATTGGATTTGAGAGGAGAGAGAAGGAGTTAAGAATCTTACCAGAGAGTTCTGTAGCCCTAATCCCTCTAAACTGCCGCGATTCCGCCGCACCAAGGGTACTTTTGCCGCGGTTCCGCCGCGTGGCAGAGGGATTGCTTGATGAAATTTTTTTGTATATCCTTCTGTGCTCCTCTGGATCTCTAAAAATGTCTCTGTTTCCTGTTTTCCTTAATTCTGTGACTCCAGATCTCCTTGCAAAATTCACGCACAAATCGTTAAATATGCAATTTGCAGTTTTGTGTTAATAATGATATGACTCGTCTAATAATTCAACATAAATAGTAAAAATAAAAAAATTACGCACGTATCCCCGGCAACGGCGCCATTTGATTGGTTAATTCGAAAGAGTGTGTTTGTAGTTTAACCGCAATCAGAACGGTGTCGCGCGTAGCTAGACCGAGATGAGTACGGGTCGTTCTCAGGGAAACGTGGAACCTTTTACTCTTACTTGAGATATGTTGAAGAAGGGGGGAGAAATAAGAATCTTGTGGAATGGTTTCTAGATCTACGTTAAGCAAGAATGTAAAAATATAGATCTAGATTATTTTAAGGATGTAGTTAATATAATAAGAGGGCTTGTAGGGTTCGTTAGGATTTAGTAGTCATGGACGATTAATTAAAAGTTACCCTTTTAATCCATTAATAGATTTAAAACTAGAGCGACGGTGATGCGTGTAGATTAGGGTTTCTGGAAGGAAAAGGAATCCCACTCTTAACTCTTATCTCGACACGGAACTCCGTTCAAATCTAGCCTTTACCAAAACAATCATTAATCTAATCTCTAATCGCGGTCGGAACTAGCAAAGAATTGCTAGCGCACCCGATTAGGATGTTAATGATTCTTTTGATAAAGTTCATAAACTTTATAGGACATAAAAAGGGTTTAGGGATGTTCATCATCCATTAGCCTACCCTGATCCTACGAACCCTAACAAGCGGAGAATTACTCGCGCATGTTGGGAGAAGAAGTTGAAAAGACAGAGAGGGGAAACATAATGTAAAATGCAAAAGAATTAAATAAAATAACTACCTTTATTAATCACTTGAACAATCTACACTTTATTCCGTAGAAAATGATTACAAACTAGTTGCTTCTCGATCTTTCCTAAGGAGGTAGACGAACAGTTGATGATCAGCCGGGATGCGGGAGCGTCTGGGGCTTCGTGATCGCGTCGGCTTGATAAATTTTCCAAGAGGCTCTCGGTGCCTTTTTATAGTGCAAAGCCAGAATCATTTGCTTCAAAATTAGGTAAAATTCATCATAGATTCACCCCAAAAATCCTTCGCCTCTATCTCTCCTTAACCGCGGCGGATCCACGGCATAAAGGGGATATTGCCGTGGATCCGCGGCCTTCTTATCTCCGCCGCTGATCAATTTTCAGGAGATGTCTCTATGTGACATTTGGAGATCCTTGGCACCTTTAGAATTTGTAAATCTTTTCTCGGTTGCTTCCAGACTTGGTCTCCAAGTTTTGCTTCTTTAATTAGGCAAGTCTTCTTCAACAACTTGATTTGCTTGATTCTAGTCTTTGAAAAATTCTGCACACTTAGAAATATTTTGCACAACAACTCAAATAATATTTAGTAGATTTAGTTCTACTAGGATTAGGTCAATGAATTTATTTGCATACATTTTTTTACCAAATGCTAATTAAAATATATTAACACATGGAAAATAGTGTTTTTACACATAAACCCTCATATGTATAATATATTATAATAAAGTCCTTTTTTAATATGAAAATGGTAGGAAAAATGTAATACAAATGTGCAGTTTTATCAACTGAACACATTCCTTAAGAAATTGTATCCCAATCATAAGACCACCCGTGTTAGGAGTGAAATCAACCAATTTTCCAACTTCCCAATAAACCATTTGGAAATGCTTTGAACGATTCAAAGATCTTCTTGTCCAATGTCCTCATCATGGAATCCATAGATGGGATCTGTGCCGAATTATATATGAAGGTATTAATCCAACGACAAAACAGATGTTTGAAACCATGTGTCACGGCAATTTCATGTCTAAAGACGACGGTGAAGCCTGGAAATTTTTGGAAGATTTTGCTGAAAACACTTTGCAATGGGAAAGCGTTAGTACATCATCTAGGGGTGGTATCCATCAACTTGATGTTTCCATTGCCGTAAAAGCCATAATGGTAGCAATGCAAAAGAAACTCGAAGCTATGGAAAAAAAATTTATTAGCCTCCCTAAATCAAGTGACGCTCCCTAAAACCGTGTGTGGATGCTGTTGAGATCCATCACATCTGATGGAAGAATGTTCTTTGAATTCTTCGTTTCAAGGTCAAGAACATACTAATGATGCTTTTCAGCAAAGACCTAGAAACGATCCTTATTCTTCCACATATAATAAAGGTTGGAGGAATCACCCTAATTTTGTTTGGAACCAACAATAAACTCAAAATACGGTTCCAAACCAAAATAACTTTCAAAGGGTTCCTCCACAGCCACAGCAACCACCACAGATTTAGCACCCCTTTCAAACACAAACTTTTCAAAATCCGGCCAACAATTCTACACCCTATAATAATTCTTTCCAAACGGCCTGTACCGAAAAATCCTCTGCACTCGAACGAACCTTAGATTTGTTTATGAAACACACCATGCAAATGTCGGCTGATATAAGGTCTTCTATCGACACTATAAAGCAGGACTCCGCCTCCTACGGTGAGAGTATAAAAGCGATAAAAGCACAAATTGCCAAGTTAAATGCCGCGATGAGTGCTAGAGAGAAAGGGAAACTTCCAGCTCAACCCCTACCGAATTCTGGCTACTCGCATCATAATATGAGTGCTATTACCACGTTGAGATCTGGAAGAGTGCAAAAAAACCATGTCGGTGAAGAGATTGATAATGAGGAATCAATCAATGATACCCCATCTTCCACTTCCACTTCTTACCCTATTTCGTCTACCCCACCTTCTTCCGAGCCTATTCTCCGTTTTCCCCTAGGCTCAAACCCTCCACCCACCTCCTTGAGTCCACCTATAACGATCCCCACTCCAATTCTGGGATCCTTTCCACCCCCACGATATTCTCCAATGTTGGACCCAGCTCTTATTGATAAAGCTTCTTATCCAAATAGATTAAGGGAAAATAGACCAAGTCTATAAATGGAGAAGATTGTGGAAATGTTTAAACAGGTTAACATAAATATCCCTCTCCTAGATGCTATCTAATAAGTTTCGGCTTATTCAAAAATACTTAAGGACTTGTGCACTAGAAAGAGTGCCGAAAAAAGTGTTCATGACGAGTAATGTTAGCACAGCTTTTACCCATCAGTTACCAAATAAATGTAAGAACCCCGACAGTCCTACAATCTCTATTTCTATTGGGGATAAAAATATTGATCGTGCTTTACTCGACCTTGGCGCTAGTGTTAACCTACTTCCTTACTCTGTCTATGAGCAATTAGGTATCGGAGAGTTAAAACCGTCACACTGCACTCTCCAGATAGCAGATCGATCTATCACCAAACCTAGGGGTGAGCTTTAGAATGCGTTGATAAAAGTTGGGGAATTTATATTCCCTGTGGACTTTATTATTCTAGATACAGAACCTATAGCAAACCCAGGGAACCAAATTCCGGTGATTCTATGTCGACCATTTTTGGCCACTTCCAACGCTGTAATCAACTGTCGAAATGGCTCTATGAACCTATCCTTCGGGAAGATGTCAATTGAGCTTAACATTTACAAGTTGGGAAGTGAACCCTCCGAACCTTCTGCGCAATTATTATTTGTCGAATTAATGGATGTCGACAACAACAAATTTGAACAGCTTCACGATACTGATCTAGACACCCTCAATACGTTGTTGTTTGACCCCGCTATTTGTTATACACATACAGACTCATCTATCGAGTTGTCCGGGTCAATATCTAACGCTGATTATGAACCTTTTATGGAGTCTGAGTATCATCCCGTTCTTTTCGATGAGATTATTCTTCGGGGTATCGATAAAAGTTTTGAAGAAATTTTCGCTGTTGAACTCGCATTTTAAGAAAACACGGGAGTTGTGATGAATCAACCCTAAAACAAAGAAGTTGAACCAACACCCCTTCTTCTTGACAATAACGAGAATGCGAGTAATCCATCATCATCATCATTGTGCCGTCTCTCCAAACTGAGACGCAAACCCGTTCTATTACACCACTTATCTGTTCCCCACTTCTTCTTGGCTCAATATAACATGTTCTTCCACCAACCGGTGCGTTACATTGATAAACTCTTCGAATGGTTGGTGTTGACTTTCGGTCTTTGTAAAGATTTGCATTGACCAATAACTTTACCCCCCTCTTATGATTTTAAAAGCTTAATATTGTTTAACTCAAGTTTGGGGGGTATATTTTTGGCTCTTGAAAATAAAATTTGTACACAAAATTGTAAGCCAAAAATAAAGTTTAGGGGGGGTTCACGTTCATTTATTCTTGTAGCCCGTTAATAACTTTTCCTCGCAAGTCTACAGGATTTTGAGATTTAAAACATTATAACAGTGAGGACACTGCTGTAAACAGGTTTGGGGAAGGTTTGTAATTATTTACGCATTATTTTGCATTACACTTTACATAAGCACAAAATTTTTAAATTTTTTAAAAAAATTCTTTTATAATGAAAGGTTCGAAAGTGAAAAATTACATTTAAAAGATTGGAAAAGTTTAAGAAAACCAAGAAAGTTAGATATTTTCTTAAATGAAACTAGCAATAAGTAGTTATGAGCCGTTGTCCCAAGGGTTAGTAAGATGAAGGAAGTCACTAATCTGAGAATAAAAATAAGTCTGAAAAATAGTTTCTATTCTGGAAGCCAAACATTTGAACATTGATACCCTACTATACGCACTTACACACGTCTTGAAACTCGGGATAGTAGAGAATACCTTGAAATGCTCTTATCTAAAAGCCAAAGTACGAAAAAAATAAAAATGAAAAATAAAAGTATAAAATGGTGAAAAAATGAACACCGGTTTTGTAATCACCAAGGCAGTATAAAAAAATATAGCGAGGGTGCTTCATCACCTAGTGCTTTTAACCAACTGGTTTGGGAGTCACTGCTAAGCCTTAAGTGTGCAAGAAGAGAAAACTGCTAATTAAGCCTAATAAGTTAGCATATTTAGTAATCGGTCGGTTAGTACCTCAAGAAGTATTAATTGTCACATGAAAAATGTGTGAGCAATTCCATCTAAAATATTCACCGACTAAAAAGTACTGAGGTGGATGAACAAAAGTATGATAGCTTGAATTGAATTCTCCGAGTGTAGGAATGTCTTTTACACACACGTAGGGGTATATGATCGGGTGTTTGGAGGAAAGGTAGGGATGATTAATAAAGGCGATGTTTTATTGAGAGATTATGTGATTTCTAATATTTTTTCATGGCTATTAAGATATGTGATTGATCTCAAAAACTATCTATTAACCGCAATCAAGAACGGCGTCGCTTGGTAGCTAGCCGGTGAATACGGGTCGGTCCACAGGGATCTTGTGAATTTCCTAGTCGCGCTTACGAGTTAATTCCGAAGGGTGTTCGGATTGATTTATTAAATCTAAAAACTAAATTAATCTATATCTAAATCTTGCTAGGGTTAGGTCTAGGTTAAGTTTGGAAAGTCAATAAATCTCACCATTTTCTATACCCATATGAAGATCTAATTAGGTGTTATGGTAATTATTAATAAAAGGGATTAGAACCATTTGGAAAGATGTTTCTTCCTCTAGGTTCTTGTCCTTCCTTTAGAAATCCTTACCCTAACCTCCATGGAAAACCATCACAATCGGGCATTTATACTACGGTATCACCGCTACCTCGATGGATAGGGTGCCGTAGAGAGCGGTATGTGCATGTATGCATAGAGTCCTATGAAAATATATGACGGGCAAGAAAGGGAATGAGAGATCTTCGTCTCTCAAACCTTCCCCAGATCTAACCCTAACAAGCGAGGAGACTACTCACTCATTAGGGAATTAAAATACATTTATCTAGGGCAGAGAATAAAAGATTAACTAGGGCAAGGAATTAAATTTATCTAGGGCAAGAATAGAAAATTTAACCTAGGGCAGAAAATAAAGAACTTACAAATTGATGCTCTCCAAAAGAAATCTGAATTTTATTAATGAAGGGAGGCATAGCTTTTACAATGATTTAGAGTTCCTATTTATAGAGGATAGGAAACCCTAGGTTACAATTGATTCGCACGTCTACATTTACTAAAATATCCTTAGGAAGACCTAGTCAAAGTAGACTTCAAGCTTTGGTAAAATTTTATGTCTTTCTCTTTAAAATGAAGTATTGGGCCTTGAAATTTCCTTTGTGGGCTCTTCTGTATTTGGGCTTCCTTATTATTTGGTTCTTTTATTAAAATAGCTTCTATGTTTCTTCAAGATCTCCAGTGAATAATTACGGTAGACTTTTAACCGTTCGCTTTGTAATCTTTGATCATGCATTGCCTTGTACTTTGTGAATTTTATCTTTGATGTAGGCTTGATCAAGAGTCTTCTGTTTGTTGGTCAAAGTCCACTTTTTCATCGTCTTTTCATTGTTTTCACTGTTTTCTGTCCAAGAACCTGTAGCCTGTAATATGTAGCAGACATGCGTCAAAAGCACCTGTTTATTTATAAAACGAAAAAGAATGGGGAATATAATAATACAATATTATGGTGTGAACAAATACCCCCAAACTTATCTTTTGCTCATCCTCGAGCAAACTTATTTTTTTATTCTCTACAAAAGACCTAGCCTCACTTTCGCAGGGAAACGCGATTGCACCGAGCTCTTGCAACAAGCCGTTAAACTTCTAGGTGTCCCTAGTAGGAGGAGTGTTGTCTTCTGAGGGTTTTCAGCGGATACTACCCACAAAATCCTATCAATTTGGCTTATCGACTTTTATTCTCCAATTAGGTTTTCTAACAAGGAATTCTATTATCTTCGACTCATAAATTTTCCACCCATATTCTTCACACTTCCTCGTTATTTAACTTAAGATTATATATGTCCTGCAGACCTACTTAGCTTTCGGCATCTCTTAAGTTTTCCTTCTAGGGTTCCATCTCCACTTAGGAATTTTTATCAACTCTATTAAAGATACAAGTTTTATTCTTCACTCCTCTCTCTTATCTAAACTCCAATCATATATCCCCACGTGTGTGTATAAATCACCCATACACTTGGAAATTCAAATCAAGCAATCGTACTCTTGTCCGTTGTCCAAAGCACTTATTAATTGGTGAATTTTTAAATGAATTTTTGCTTACACATCCTTCATGCGACCATTAATACTTCTTGAGGTACCAACAACCGATTACAAGATGTGTTTGCACATTAAAGAGTAATTCCTAGTCTTGCAACACCCAAGGCTTTTAGCAGTGACTCCCAAACCAGTTGGTCTAAGGCACTAGGTGATGAAGCACCCTCGCTAAAATAAATTTTTTTCTATTTTTGCAGCCTCAAGTAATTACAAAAACCAGTGTTCATTTTTTCTTCTTTATTCACACTTATATATATTTTTTATCGTACTAAGGACTTTAGACAAGAGCATTTCAAGGTCTCTTCTACTATTCCAAGTTTCAAGGTGCGTGATTGTGCAAATTGTAGGGTATACATTTTCAGAATCTAGACTTAAGCTAGGAACTATTTTTCAAACTTATACTCTAATAAGAATATCAATACTTTTCCTTTGATTCAACTTAGCCCAAGAACTGAACTCAAAATTTGCCTATTTCTAAATAAACTACAAAGACATATACTTTCTACCGTTAAACTTTAAGGGAGGTTATTTTTAGGGCTTTTAATTTATTAAGTCTAAGATCTAATTGTTCCTAACTAGTTAACCTTTTTGTTAAACTCAAGTCAATTAGCCAAAATTGAATACAATAATTTTTATAATTTTCCAAAAATTTTCAATTTTTATGGATTTTAAAATAAGTATGCAAATGCAAAAATATACACAAATGAATGCGAAGGAAGAAGACGTACCGAGCATACCCATACCCCAAAACTTAAACTTGACAGTGTCCTCACTGTCATGCTACACCACGAGGGTCAAAATGCCGGCACTCCCCTGTTTATTTATTTATAATAAATTTTTTTATTTTATTGTTTTGAAATTTTTTTATTATTTTTTTTATAGAAAAAGAAAACAAAATATATATATACATATATAAAATAAGGTCCTCCCCAAACTAAGCAAGACCTTACATAAGCCAAGGGTGAGCACCAACCATTCAAAAATCTTATCGTGGTAATGGTAGGGTTGGTGAAAGAATGGGGTGGAAAGAAAAGAAATGAGAAGCACACGAGACCGAATGGGAAGAAGAGTGGAATATGGTCTCGGCGGAGGAGAAGAATGGCGGAAAAGAGAAAGAAGTGGAGTACGATCTTGAGGGTGTAAATCGAGTGAATAAATTAGCGCAATTTGTGATGACCGAAGTGTTAAAAGCGATTGCGCTAATCTATCAACCCGTCAAGCAATGGGGTCAAATCCCTCAAGATTAGCAAGAAAGCATGGGTACGCCGAACTTGGTATTGGAGATGAAAGCGTAACGGTCACTTGCACGGTCGGAACAATAGGAAGGACGGAAGGAAGTGAGTGAGGAAGGGTATCAGTTAAGGATTCAGGAGGGTGTATTGGAAAATTCGACACATCAAACGAAAATGGTTCAATCTCAATATTATCCTCAGTACTATCCTCATAATTCTCCTCAATATTTTCCTCAAAAATTTGCTTATCCATGCCAATATCATCAAAATCAAGACGCATATGAAGTTCGGGAAAAACATTTAATGACTCAGGATGATGAATTGGACATAAAATTTCAATTAAATCAACGGGTTCATCATCCGAAATATTCCCGGCGTCTATATCCTCAATCAAGTGAAAATCAATTTTTTCTGACACCTCATCAAAAGCATGGATATTTATCGATTTAGGTTCTAGAGTGGAGGTGTAAAGATCGAAAGGATTAAGAGCGGTTTCGCTCGAAAGGGGTTCCTCACAATTTGGCAAATCAAGCACTACAAAGTCGCACAACTCATCATTTTGGACACATGTTTGAAAATTGGAGTTGTTGGATTGAATTGGGTATGGGTAGGTTTGATTTGGAAATCCTCTCACATTCTCACTCTGTCCAACCGCCTACTCATACATTGAAAAATTTGAAGCTAGTTGGAAACTAGCTGCCGGTTCACTAGGTTGCATAAGGGCGGCAATGGACGCTTCCACATTCCTAACCATTTTGTTTGTTGCTAAAATATAAGCTTCCAACGACTGTTCCAAACTAGACTTTGGTGGTAATGGGGTTTCGGCAAAAGATTCGACATTGTTTGGATATGTGAAACTCCCAAAAGGTTGTGTAGAAGCAGTGTCTAGTGAAGGTGGGAAGGTCGGGTAGGACTGGTAGGAAGTGGGTGGTTGGGCAGGTGTAGGGTCAACACGTGGATAAAACGGTGAATAATCGTGCGGATCCCTAGAACTAGATGAGTGGAGAGGGGTGAAAAATCGGCTGCGAGATTGAGCAATATGTTCATCAATGGACATCGGTTTAGGAGTGACAGAAGGACTTGAAAAAGTGGTATCAACATATGGAGGTGGTAAAGGCTGACTTGGTTGACACAAAGTGGGTTGAAAATTCGAACTGTTTCTCCTAGACGCCTCTATTTGATCTTTCAAAGATATTTAGGCATGGAAGGATCGTCTTTAAATTGACCGAACAAATTGACGAACGACGCAAAATTATGTTCGGGATACCAAAGTTCGGCAAGAGATTTATGATGTGGGGTACCCATGTTAGAAGAAAGTGTGAAAAGAAAGAAGGTTTGTGGTGGTGCAAGGATTTATTTGCGGCAAATTTTTTTGCAAGTTTCTATAAAAGATTTGTCCTTTTTCCTTTTTCTCTTTATTTAGAACTGTTTGTAAAAAGATTTTCGAGAAAAGAGCTAAGACACACTTTCGATCAACCAAAAATGCACAATCAGGCCTAGATCTAGGGTCACCTAGGTCAGCTAGACAGCTCCTAACTGTTCCAAAGGGCTAGAAATAGGACCTCAAACCGCCTCTTCATTGCCAATTGCGGCCAGGTAAGTGCCAGGTAAGTGGGAGGCTCCCTGCTACAAGTAGCGGTCCTAATTAAGTAACCACTTGCCTTAGACACACTTGCCTAGACACCGCAAAGTCAGGTTAGGATAAACGGTCGATGTCTATAACTAGTCCTCTGTCCTATTGAGCTCGAAATCCTTAAGGCTGAGTCTAGTATTTTTAATTAAGAATGGTCAATGCAAATGCCTTATGTGATTTCTGGGGTTCTGGGAAGGGTGATGAAATCCCCACCCAATCTGAATTGGTCAAAAGCCCCTTAAAATCCGATTAAAGATATGCAAAATTGTAAATCACTTTCAATCAAATCTTTTTTGTGAATTTCAAAGTTTGCAAGCTTTCTAATTAAAATTTTCCTTTTTCCGCTTGCTCTTTATTTGGAAATTTTGTAAAAAGATTTTCGATAAAAGATATGCAGAACAAAAAATATTACTTGCAATCAATTTCTATTTTAAGCGAGGCGGAAAAATCCTGCACAAGATTTGTTATTTGGAAAGGAAAAGATTTTTTTAAGCGCAAAGAATCCTGCACAAGATTTGTTATTTGGAAAGGAAAATATTTTTTTAAGCGCAAAGAATCCTGCAGGAGATTTTTCAAAGGAGATATAAGAGATTTGCAGAGGAGGAGATCAGAAGACTTACAGAAGTTTTTTTTTTCACGCCCTGAACCGACCAGGGAGCGGCGGTTCCGCGGCCAGAAGCTGGGTCGCGCGGCGGTTCCGCGGCCGGAATGGTATTTTTTTTTGGACCAGATCACCGCGATTCTTCTTGTTGACTCGGTCCCTAAATTTCTTCTGTTCCTCGGTTGTTGTGATCTTCTGTTGTTCCGATCTGTTTTTTTTTCTGTTTAGCTTCCTGTAGATTTCCAGATGCGAATTTGTATATATATCTTGCAAAATTCAAACAACCAAGTACCCTTTCCAAAATAACAGATAATATATTTATATATTTTTTTGGATTTTTTCAGATTTTTATGATTTTTTAATTTTGATTAACCCGAAATTGCAAAAAAGAAATAACACGCCATCCCCGGCAACGGCGCCATTTGATTGATCTCAAAAACTATCTATTAACCGCAATCAAGAACGGCGTCGCTTGGTAGCTAGCTGGTGAATACGGGTCGGTCCACAAGGATGTTGTGAATTTCCTAGTCGCGCTTACGAGTTAATTCCGAAGGGTGTTCGGATTGATTTATTAAATCTAAAAACTAAATTAATCTATATCTAAATCTTGCTAGGGTTAGGTCTAGGTTAAGTTTGGAAAGTCAATAAATCTCACCGCTTTCTATACCCATATGAAGATCTAATTAGGTGTTATGGTAATTATTAATAAAAGGGATTAGAACCATTTGGAAAGATGTTTCTTCCTCTAGGTTCTTGTCCTTCCTTTAGAAATCCTTATCCTAATCTCCATGGAAAACCATCACAACCGGGCCTTTATACTACGGTATCACTGCTACCTCGATGGATAGGGTGCCGTAGGGAGCGGTATGTGCATGTATGCATAGAGTCCTATGAAAATATATGACGGGCAAGAAAGGGGATGGGAGATCTTCGTCTCTCAAACCTTCCCCAGATCTAACCCTAACAAGCGAGGAGACTACTCACTCATTAGGGAATTAAAATACATTTATCTAGGGCAGAGAATAAAAGATTAACTAGGGCAAGGAATTAAATTTATCTAGGGCAAGAATAGAAAATTTAACCTAGGGCGGAAAATAAAGAACTTACAAATTGATGCTCTCCAAAAGAAATCTGAATTTTATTAATGAAGGGAGGCATAGCTTTTACAATGATTTAGACTTCCTATTTATAAAGGATAGGAAACCCTAGGTTACAATTGATTCGCACGTTTACATTTACCAAAATATCCTTAGGAAGACCTAGTCAAAGTAGACTTCAAGCTTTGGTAAAATTTTATGTCTTTCTCTTTAAAATGAAGTATTGGGCCTTGAAATTTCCTTTGTGGGCTCTTCTGTCTTTGGGCTTCCTTATTATTTGGTTCTTTTATTAAAATAGCTTCTATGTTTCTTCAAGATCTCCAGTGAATAATTACGGTGGACTTTTAACCGTTCGCTTTGTAATCTTGGACCTTGCATTGCCTTGTACTTTGTGAATTTTATCTTTGATGTAGGCTTGATCAAGAGTCTTCTGTTTGTTGGTCAAAGTCCACTTTTGCATCGTCTTTTCATTGTTTTCACTGTTTTCTGTCCAAGAACCTGTAACCTATAATATGTAGCAGACATGCGTCAAAAGCACCTGTTTATTTATAAAACGAATAAGAATGGGGAATATAATATTACAATATTATGGTGTGAACAATAGGGCTCATGACAACCGAAAAGCTAGTGTAGTTGAAAACTCTGATTTTCAAATTTTTTCTTTTATAGTTCTTATCATTATATGTAACTTTCACAGTCTTTCTTTTATAATAGGATTTTGTGGGTGCAATCCGTGGAAAACCCTCAGAAGGCAACACTCCTCCTACCAGGGACACCTAGAGGTTTAAAGGCTTGTTGCATGTGCTCAGTGCAATCATGTTGCCTACGAAAGTGTGCTAGTTAGTTTTTCTCTTTCTTTCTATTTTCTCCTTCTCCTGAATAAAAAGAAGTTTGCCCGGGACGATCAAAGTCAAGTTTGGGGGAATTTGTTCGGTCGAAATTATTGCAATTTTTAACATAACAATTTCCTCACATTTCTAATCATCTAAGGATGTTTGATATAAATATAACATATATTACAAGTTTGTCTGGAAAATATCAATTACCATGTGTTATACATTATGATCAACAATTTTAAAGAAAATTGTATGTTTATTATTCTACGCATAATATTGTATATCTCTAATACTCTTCATTGAGATCTTGTGTAAAAATTAGCTCAGGTCAGATATCGGAATCGGAAATTCGCCGAGAAAATAAAGGAAATCAAAGAGTTAAATTCTGGTAGAAATTTAGTAGAGAAAAGAAGATTCCAGATATCACATATAAACCCACAAGTCAACAGAAGAAGACCAAAGAAATTTGAAGCGATGAAGCCATCATTCGACCGCGGAACCGCGGCCGAGTCAGGCTGAGTCGCCGCGGATCCGCGGCCGAGTTGTGGGCTTTGGTCTCGAGAACTCTTCGGAAGGTTCATTGCAACGTCCTAGCTTATTGGGGAAGCCTCGTTGTAACAATCTCCTTATGGAAACTTCTCTATAACAACCTAACTTGTTGAGGAAGCTTCATAACTACCCAGTATATTCTAGAAGCCTCTCTATAACAAGCTAGCTTATTGGGGAAGCTTGATTAAGGGCTATAAAAAAGGGACCTAAGCCTACATTAAAAGGAGTTGTTTAGTTATTGATTTTTAGTACACATTTTGTACACAATTACAAAAACAATTTAGATCCAATTACAAATCAAGATCCAAGATCAAGAATCATTGAGAAATTCATCGAGCGAGATCATTTAATATTCCTTTACGCGAAGCCGATCCTCATCAACGAGCATGTGATCCTTGATAGATCCAAGACTCACGGTGATCGAGCGAAGTGAAGATCGACGAAGAAATTATCTCTTCAAGGGAGTGATCGAGAGTAATTCTTCTTGTAATCACGGATTGGAGAAATTGTAATTTGAAGTTGAATAATAAAAGTGATCATTACTTTTAATCTCGCTTTCTTTAAATTTTCGCATTATGAAATCTCTATTTGTTGATTCTCCTATTTTCATAATGTGTGAGTAAATCTCCGCTTACTAAGCATTCGAAAGAATTTGGTAGATCACATGGTGAGAGAATTTATATTCATCTTAAGTCTTATAGAGATTGTAAACTTTAGCAAAAAGAATCATTAATTTCCAAATTGTGAGCGAGATCAATTTATTGAGAATTTCGTCACAATTTAGGGATTAGATTGATGATCTTTCTTGTTAAAGGCTAGATAAGAATGGTAATCAATGAAAGGACAAAGGGCAATGAAGGAGAAACCCTAGTTACTTCAAGGGATCCCTAATTCTCATTGGTAGCCATCGATCTAGTGTTAATTCTACCAATAGATAAGATGAATCATTTTAAATAGTCATCCATGGATACGAATTCCGTTCGAATCCTATAAGCCTTCTAAAATTTTCTTGATAAATAAATCTTGAATATTTTCTTGCATTTTCTTTCTTAAAAATAATTTCTTGAATTTATTGAAACTATTACTTTAATCAACTCTTGAAACAATTTCTTGATTTTCTTTACTAGTTCTTTCGACTCAACTAAAGCAAGAATTTACGAGTTCCACGAATCCCAGAGGACGACCCGTACTCACTAACGCTCGCTACACACGACACCATTATTGGTTGCGGTTATTATACGACTAAAACAATACATCTCTTCTTTACTACTACATCTTTTCTTTAAAATCAAAGAAGTGGATTCAAAAGATCAATCAACCACATCGGGAGTTTCAAACATACAGGAAACTTGCAGATTTAGCATACCTTCTGGAGTGTGGTGACTAGAGTGGATTCCATCTAGGTCTTCACACGATGATAGTTGGATCCCGATCCCACTGATGAGTAGGATTACTCTCTGGAGTTTATTTCACTTAACAATCAATGCTATAAACCAGGTAGGTGTCTAGAACGGTGTTAGCGAGGCTACGCCTCCGGGGAAAAGAGGTTATATAATTTAGGAACTTCACGAAAGCGTTGGAAAACCTCTCTCGAAGTACCGACACTAGCCTGGCCAAAAGGTTAAGCAAGTATTGTGAAGTGCGATGCGATTAATCCTAACCAGTTCTTCTTTTAGGGTTTGAAGAAGAATTTGAGGAAACAGTAGGAGCCATCCTGATTAGATAAATTAATAATCAATTTGATCTTGCAAGAGCGCACGCTAAGTGTTTCTTTTCTCTCTCTTCAAGTAGCAACCATTTCACGCCCTAATCAAGATAATAAAATATATCACTTGACCGATCTGAATTCTTATTCGGGGCTGTGGAATGTCAGTTTGGGTATGACTTATGACAACGGTCATGAGTATGTGTAGAGGAAAGAGGATTGCATGAATTCTTTGATGACCCCAACGAAGAAGAAGCATACTATTGCGTTTCCTTCAAGTGTTCTTGTTATTAAGAACTGTTTTTCGGTCAGTCCTACATCCTGGATACTAGATACCGGATCAGGATCTCATATCTATAATTTATTGCAGGGACTGAGAAAAAGTAGGATAGTTAGACCTGAAGATATGTCTCTCAGAGTAGGGAACGGAGCACAAGTTGATGCTACTGCCGTTGGTGAATATCACCTAGTGTTGCCAAAAGGCAATACTATGATTTTGAACAATTGCTACTATGTACCTTCCATGGTTTGTAACATCATATCAGTTTCTTTACTTGATAAAGATGGATATAAGTATGTTCTTGATAGAAATATCATGAAGATTTATCTTAATCAGGTATTGGTTGCAGAAGGTACACTATATAATGGTATCTATGTTCTAAATCAAAACACAGTTTTCAATGTACAAAACACACGCAAGAAGAAGAGTTCGGAAGAGAACGAATTCTAATTTTGGCATTGTAGACTTGGTCATATCGGAGAGAAAAGACTGAGTAAATTACATAAAAATGTATATTTGAATACGTTTGAATTTTCATCTTATGAAACTTGTGAGTCTTGTCTCAATGAAAAGATGACCAAATCTCCGTTCACCGGATATGGAGAAAGAGCAGAAGAGCTTTTGGGACTCATACACAGTGATGTATGTGGTCCAATATCTATACATGCATGGGGAGGGTTCCCGTACTTCATGCTTTGGCCAATAAGCCTAGTCCTGCTTGTACACCTGGTGTTCCATTTCCGTCCGATCTGTATCGAGTCACATTTACTGACGATCTCTCTAGGTTCAGATATGTGTATCTTATGAAACACAAATTTGAAGCTTTTGAGAAATTCAAATAATATAAAAATGAAGTAGAGAACCAGATCGGCAAAAGTATCAAGATCCTCAGATCTGATAGAGGAGGGGAGTACTTGAGTACGGAATTCCGGGATTTCCTAAAAGTGAATGGAATTCTCTCTCAGCTTACTCCTCCTTACACACACAGCACAATGGTGTATCGGAGAGGAGGAACCGTACCCTTTTGGACATGGTTCACTCTATGATGAGTAATGCTGAGTTGTCTCTTTCATTTTGGGGATATGCGCTTCAAACAGCGGCACATCTGTTGAATCATGTTCCATCCAAATCCGTGCCTAAGATACCATTCGAGATATAGAATGGTAAGAGACAACATCATAAAAAATTTAAGATATGGGGTTGTCCGGTTTACATTAGAAAACACAACCCGGTCAAACTTGAGGCACGGTCAGTTCTATGTAAATTTGTGGGATATCCAAAGAATGGTTATGGAAATCTGTTGTACCACACTGAGGAACAGAAGGTGTTTGAATCTCGCCACGCTACCTTTTTGAAAAGGGAGTTTCTTGGAAAAGAAACTAGTGGGAGTACGGTAGAACTGGGAGAAATCCTTGAACTACTAAATGTAACTGAAGATTTGGTGAAACCACTAGATTCGGTAATCCCAAACGAACCTCAGCCACTACGCAAATCTAGTAGGATTTCTCATCTGCCGAAGAGATACTACGGTTTTCTCATAGAAGGGGATCGAGAGGATTGCATCTTGGAAGAAAATCCTACTAGTTACATGCAGGCCATTATCAGTAGGGACTCTGATTAGTGGCTAGATGCCATGCAATCCGAAATGGATTCCATGTACACCAATAAAGTATGGACCTTGTAAGTTGCTCCACCTGGGGTAAAACCTGTTGAATGCAAATGGATCTACAAAAAGAAGATTGGTGTAGAAGGGTAGGTGGAAACCTATAAGGCTAGACTTGTTGCAAATGGTTTTCGTCAAAGACCAGGATTGGACTATGATGAAACTTTTTCTCAAGTCGCTATGCTCAAATTCATTCGGATCCTACTTGCCATTGCTGTCTTCCATGACTATGAAATCTAGCAGATGGACGTAAAAACGGATTTTCTAAACGGAAGTTTGGAAGAGTGCGTTTATATGGATCATCCAGAAGGTTTTATAGACAGTGGGAGCAGCGGAAAGGTGTGCAAGTTGCTTAAATCCATTTATAGATTAAAGAAAGCATCGTGGAGCTGGAACATCTGTTTTGATGAAATAGTCAAGGAATTTGACTTCATCAAGAACGAGGATTAGCCATGTATTTATAAGAAGATTGTAGGATGAACTGCCGTATTCCCAGTCTTGTACGTGGACGACATTCTTTTTATAGGAAACGATATTCCTATGCTACAATCGGTCAAACTGTTCTTGTCACAAAAGTTCTCCATGAAGGACCTGGGTGATGCCTCGTACATTCTGGGGATCAGGATCTACAGAGATAGATCCAAGAGATTACTGGGAATTTCACAGTCCAGGTACATAGAGACCATACTAAAAAAATTTAGTATGGATGATTCCAAGTACGGTAACATACTCGTGTTGCACGGAATCACCCTCTCCAAGGAGATGTCTCCCAAGACCGATGAGGAGAGGGTTCGCATGAGCACTATACCCTATGCTTCGGTAGTAGGATCTATAATATATGCAATGCTATGTATAAGACTAGATGTAGCTTACGCGCAAAGCATGGTGGGCCGGTATCAGTCGAACCCAGGCGAGAACCACTAGACGGCAGTGAAGAACATTCTTATGTACCTGAGAAGGACTAATGAGATATTCTTGGTTTTCGATAATGGAGACCTCAAGTCGAATCCTTTACCGATTCAAGCTTCCAGAGTGACAAGAATGACAACAAGTCTGTCTCGGGATTTTTTTTACCATAAATGGAGGGGCGGTGTATTGGAGGAGTATCAAATAGGATACCGTCGTAGACTCGACGATGGAGGCTGAATACATTGCTGCAAGCGATGCCGCAAAAGAAGCGGTCTGAATGAAGAAGTTCATTACTGAACTTCAGGTGGTTCCGTCCATTATTGATCCGATGCCTTTGTATTGCGATAACAATGGGGCTATAGTTTTAGTGAAGGAACCACGGTCCCATCAGAAATCCAGACACATCTTAAGGCGGTATCTCCTGATTAGGGAAATCATAGATCGCCAGGAGATCGAATTCCGGAGAGTGGATACAAAAGAGAACACGGCGGATCCATTTACAAAGGCCCTCCATCAAGCACAGTTCGAGCGACTTTTTGAGATGTTGGGTATGCGGTACGCAAGCAGCTGGCCTTAGAGAAGACGTTGGGTATTCGGTACGCCAATAACTAGCCTTTATTGCAAGTGGAAGATTGTTGGATATGTATGCCCGAGAGACCATTATTGTATATGTATACATGTGAATGCTGGGGATATATATGTACAGGACGATCTTGCTCAGTTATATAGTATATTATTTCAGTTTTTTTATCAGTATATGTGTATTTGTTTTTATTGATGCTTTATCCAGCTTGCACATATTGATAAAGACTTGATATAGTAGTATGCTATTATGGTTTGACTTTATCATAACATGGCATATGTTATACACGTTATTACATATTTCGGTTACATGTTGATAAAGCCCATAGGATCTTGCTTGACTACATGCGTTGTGATGGCGATCATACATGCGGGAGATGTGTAGTCTATAAGCACATCCTTAAATGTCCCAAGTCGCAGGAGTATCGAGATCGTGCATCGATACTCCAGAGTAGACTTGCGTGTATGTTTATAAACCCCGACAAGGGGCGATGGTTGGTCCCACAACCATTGGTGTGATCACCTAAGATTGTATACGGGTGCTCACTGGGGGTGAGTACACTGGACGGACTCACTGAGAACCTCTAGATGGTATTATACCTATCGTCAGATTGCGGTCCTCTTATGACATGTATACAGGTTAGTCTTTGGACATGAGATCGTCATTTGTCTCGTGTGAGTTCCCACTGTACTTTGATCACTATCCTACTATCGCTCTGCCGAGTTGTGCAAACAGGTTTTGGTTGGGTACAGTCCTGAGCCATATGGAAGCAGTGAGTGATTGTCAGGGATTCGTCTCCCCAGGTATTGGGAGTTGATATCGCACTGTGTTCGATTGGTCAAGACCATAAGACCTTGGCCAAGGCAGTTGGGATTTGCTGATAGGTTGATCGGTAGTTTCCCGGATTGGTCCTGAGCCGCATTAGCATGAATTATCGGGTTATTTGGGTCTGACGATTACCACCCCTAGATCCGGTATGCGATACTCTTAGATGAAGAGACCGGACTGTATGGATATTGTCACAGACAGGCTCAATAAGGATCCGGATGAGTTTGCTCATCGGCTTTCCATTTCGACAGGTACCCGGGTAGCCGTTACGTACAACTAGTGCCACTAACATGCTTACGGTTATGGATTTATCCAGTAACGCACTGCCGGCGTACTGTCGAGTCATTAGAGTCCCACAAAGAGGGTTTCTCTGCTTCGGACGAAATGATGTAGAGGCCGTATGGTTTTACGGCAGGGTTCGATCAAATACATGTACTTGTCCACATATGAAGTTCGGGCGGATAATACTAGCAGGATTTGGTTTAAGCCAGATTCTAATATTATATTATTGGATTATTTTTGTCTCTTTTGTATTTGTATTTTTCAGAATACGGATACGGGTATGTATATACGATGAGGTGTATTCTTTTAATTTGTTATAAGAGTGCTTCTAAAAGAAGAAACCTCATTATTTGTTTTAACCATTTAATTAAATGGTTAATGAGGTGGAGGTATGAGGTGTTGACTTTTCTTAAGTGAAGCATGGCTACTTGTTGACTCACTTAGTGAGTCATGGGTTATTATTGAGGCAAGATGGCATCTAGATATTTGGTAGAAAATATCTAGATATTATAAGGTGAAGATAATTTTTTATTATTATCTTTGGCATGCTTGCTTTATTAGTCACAAGACTTAGCCATTCTTCACTTGGGTTTTTTTTAGCTTGCTCTCTTCAACACTCTCATCTCCTCCAAGCTTTTCTTCTTCTGCCTCAAACCCTAATAGTCTCATGTGTTGAGAAAACTAGGATTCTTGAGACAAAAACAATCTATCATCACTCTCTACATCGCCTATGTTACTTAGATTAGCAAATCAAGTAACCTAGTTACCTTAGTTTAAACATAGGAGCCCAAAGTAGACACTCTCGGATGGATCATCTTTGACGTGAGGAAGCCGTCGATCAAGCTTGATCATGGAGGCCACTAGGAGCATGATAAAGGAGAGGAGTGAAGACCCGAAGGACTCGAGTCTCATGGTATAAACTTCTTTCACAGTAGACAGCTTTTTTAGTTGCTAGTTAGGTTTATGGTAGATCTGGTTTAGGGTTAATCTAGCGCCAATTTACATCGTTAAAAAAAATTTGTTCCGCAATCGGCCTCGGTTGATGGCCAGGGCGTCAGCATCACCTTCCAGATGTATTCCTAGATGAGTAATGATGTATGGCCTTCTTCTATTTGGTTGATATGCACTGGAAACAGCTGCATGATTTTTGAATCTGGTTCCAATTAAATTAGTGCCTTTGTTTCTCTATTAGATATATAGAATCGATTCATATCTTAACGATGTTAAAATATATGGAGTTGTCCGACTGATGCTTAAAACCAGAATCTGGACAAACACAAGGCACGTTTTAGTAATGGCAGTTTGTGGGTTATCCCGGGCTTTGACGAGGATTAACATTCTATCATCTGGAAGATCAATAGTTATATTGTTCTTGACTCGCCACCAGTTTTAGTAAAATGGATTATTTTCAGAAAACATTAGTGGGAGTGTGGTAGAACTGGAAGTTATTCCAGAACCACAAACGATTACTGAAAATTTAGTAGAACCTAAAAATTCAATTGGATTCGACATTTCATTAGCCACTCCGCAGATTTGGTGAGTAATCTCAGGTACCCGAGAGGTACTTCGGTCTCCTCAAAGACGGTGACAAGGAGGTTTTTTGATTACCCAAACATGCCATTGCTGCTGTTCTAAACTATGAAATCAGGCAAGAGGATGAGTATAACGTCGTTCTAAACTAGCTTTAGAAGTGCACGTGCATATGACTCTGCCAGAGGGTTGTTATATTCAGTGGGAGCAGCGGAAGCATAATGGGCAAGTAGCTTGTGTCTATTTATAGACCAAAGAAGGTATAGCGGAGATAGATCATCTTTTTTTGATGTGACAGTCATAGAATTTGACTTCATCAGAATTAGAGATGGATCTGGTAAGAAGGTAGTAGGGAGTGATATCCTGGTATTTGGATGGCAAGCACTTGATAGAAAGAGATCTTCCTATAGTACGATTGGTTATACTGTGGTTGTCACAACGTGGTTTCTCCACATAGGATATGGATAAAATATCATGGATTTTGGTCACTAGATCTATGGTTTTAGATCTATATTTGGGAAGTGTCCTAATTCGGGTACTTTGACATTATTCTAAAGTGTGTTAGAATAGACGACTCCGGTGAGGTGGTGTACCCGCAGGTGATAGAGTCACCCTCTCTAAAGAGATGTCTCTTAGACTGATGAGGAGAGGGATTTGCATGATTGGTATATCATTTGCTTAGGCAATTGAGTCAATCATGAGATGTTAAGTACCACACCAGATATTGTTTTTGCACAGGCTACAACAAGTATATATTAATCCAATTCTGGAGAAACATTGGGAAGCAGTTATGAAAATAAGTGGATGTTCATGGTATATGGTAACGGCAGCCTCCTTCGAGAGGCGGTTATCATTTTAGGCCTCCAAGGTGACCTAGATGACAGAATGGCTTTCAGAGTTAAAGTTTTCCCTCTTTTGAGGTGAAGTATGTTGGACAGGTGGTCCAAGCGGATACTGTGGAAGGCATGGCGCAGGGTAATGATTAAATTCAGTGCATGATACAGTTTAAGAAGTTTGTTGGATTTGGAATTCATTTGTGAACTGGGTCCCATCAGATATCCAGACAAATTCTAAGACAGGTATTGCTCATTTCGGGAGATAGTCTTTCTCCACGAAGTTGAGATATAGAGAAAGTTAAAATAGAAACATTGGGGCGGATCCACTCACTGAGGCTATTTCTCGAACGCAATAGTTTCACAAACGAGCTTTGTGAGACTGATTAGTAGAGAAGTTGGGTGTTCGGTATCACACGGGCTGTAAGTATGCGACACCGCAATAATTAGCCTTAAGTGCAAGTGGGAGATTATTGTCTATAGTGCCTCAACGAAATTATTGTAATCGCAGGCAGGCGATTATGATGATTGAGGGATGACCTATACGGATAGAACAGTCTTACTTAAAATGATAGTATGCTCTCTGATTTCTTTTTATCATCATGTACATGCATTATATGGTATTACATATCACTGTTACATGTTGATAGAGCCCATAGGATTCTTGCTTGACTACCAACATTATGATGGCGATCATATACGTGGGAGCTGGATGGTCTATAAGCACATCCTTAAATGTCCCTAGTCGTGGGAGTATCGAGACTGGGCATTAATACTCCAGAGTAAAGTAGTGTGTACTTATCAAGATCCCAACGAGGGGCGGTGGCCGGTCTCACAGGCCATTGGTGTCAGTTAGTCACCTAAGATAGTATACAGGTGCTCATTGGGTTATGAGTACACTGGACGAACTCGTCAGGAACATGCTATTTGGTATTATACCTATTGTCAGATAGAAGTTCCCAGATGACATGTGTACAGGTTAGTCAGTCAACCTGAGATCGTCATTTGTCTTGTGTGAGTTCCCACTGTGCTTTGATTACTACCCTACCATGACTCAAAGGAGTCGTGCAAACAGGTTTTAGTTGGGTACAATCCCGAGCCACATGGAGGCAGTGAGCGGATCGTCGGGGCTTCGTCTCTCCCGATATTGAGGGTTGATGGTACGAGGTGCACGGGTGGCCATCACCAGAAATCCTTGGCCAAGGTAGACGAGAATTACAGATTTGGATCGGTAGTTTCTCAATTGGTGATGGGCTTCATACTGGCACGAAATATCGCGTTATTAAGGGTCTGACTTTATCCACCCCCTAGACTCGATATGCGATACTCTTAGACGAACAGACCGGATTGTACAGAGATTTTCATGGACAGGCTCAGTAGGGGTTCGGATGAGTTTGCACGTCGGCCTTTCTTTCGCTCAATACCTTGGTAGCCATTAAATACAGCTAGTGCCGCTGACGTGCTTGTGGTTAAACTCACTGCCAGCGTATTGACGAGTCTTTAGAGTCCCACACAAAGGGTTTCCCTGCTTCGGGCGATACAATGTAGAGGCCGTATGGTTTTACAGCGGGGTTCGATCATATATATGCACTTGTGCACGTATCATGATTCGGACGGATAATAGTAGTGGGCTTTGGTTTAAGCCGAATCCTAGTATTATATTATTGGATTATTTTTGTCTCTGTGTATTCGTATTTTTCAGAATACGAATACGAGTATGTATATACGGATGAGGGGTATTCTTGTAATTTATTACAAGGTGCTTCTAGAAGATACCACCTCATTTTTGTTAAATGGTTAAATGAATTGGAGGGATGAGATGTGATTTGGCATTTATAGGGCTTTGTGGTGACTCATTGGGGTGACTCATGGTTCGCTATTATGGCATGCTTGATATTTATTTTGGTGTTGTGAGATTTTTTGGGTGATGCTTGATTCATTTCTTTTGTTCACAACACTTAGCCATTTTCTATGGTTGCTTCACTCTCATCTCCTCTTGCCTCTTCTTCTACCTCCACCCTAAATGTCTCATGTGTTGAGAAACCTAGGATGTTTGGAGACAAATTAATCTATCATTAGATTTTACATCCTTTAGGCTATCTAGTTTAGCGAACTAGGTACCCTAGTTACCTCGATTATGAAGTTGGAGCTCAAATTACAAATCCTCAGGTGGATCATCTTCGATGGAGGGAGACCGGTGATTAAGCTTGATCATGATGACCTCTAGGAGCTTAGGAAGATGGTAGAAGACCGAAGGACTCGGATCATTCGGTATAACCATTCTAAACTCCTATTTAGTTTGCTACCTTTAGGTTTATGGTAGATCTGGGTTAGAGGTTGTTCTAGTGCCAGTTTTGAAAATTTTTATTCCGCAAACGATCGCGGTAGATGGCCAGGGCACTGGCATAACCCAACAGAGCCTTGGGGAGACAGAGAAAGTGAGTGCTTTCATGTTCAGGTTAGACAATTTAACGGGGTTATCAATGGCAATTGTCTTGGAAAAAGACACAAATCATGCCGTCCATATGCAGCAGTTGCCGATTTCTCCCGAACATAAGATCTTAACGGTTAAATAAATTCATATGAAGAAGACCTAAACTCGAATCCAAACCCGAATTTAAACTTGAACTTGAACTCGAACTCAATCTACTTGAACTTACTTGACTCGATCCAAGATTGCAATTGGCATGACTCGCACCTTACTCGACTCACTCGACTTCATTCTACACCTTTTGCAATTTATGGTTTCGATCAAGACATGTTATAACCAATCAATCAATTTAATTAAGTATACTATACAGTTATAAACTATTTATACTCGAGGTGCTTGTGATAGTTTCTTGTGTGAATCCAACGAGATTTCAGGAGTCCCATATTAAGCTCTTTTTATTTTACTCGAATATCAGTCGAGTCGACTCATCCACAGCCTAGAGCTCCGATACTAACATATGAAATGGTCCCGTGTTTACTTGCTCCTAGGGCCCCACGCTTGAGCTCTTGAATATTTCTACGGATGCGTTGACATTCACACATGGAACTTAACGTTAACATAGTAACCATATAGAGACCTATAGAACATATTTACCAATGATCATATACTTTTACTCATCACACACACACACACACCTGTCATTCTTTTACTATTACTTTATCATTAAGACTTACCGAGCGCTAGTTCACTGACGGGCATTCCACCCACCCTTGTTTTTCTTGGAATGTTCGTCAGATACGGTCGAAACAGAGGAAATGGAGGCCACAGAGGAAGACTACAACCGGATCGCTCCTCAGGATTAGCTTAGCTTCACTTTTTATTCAGCTTTTGTTTGCCACATATTTAGGCATTTTCCTTTATTGTATTTACTTTCCTGTGGAAACTCATGTACTTATAAATATTGGAAGTTGAATGTAAATAAAGATATTTGTTGAAAATTTTTACAGTCTCGATTTACTCTTGCATTATATATTATTGTTTCAATACACTTAGTATATTTATTTAGGGAATGACATTCTCTGAATAAATATGCTGCAGTCTTGCCATGTCACCGTTTCCGTCTACTGCGAAGCGTGGCGTGACACCCTTGGACTGTATACAGAGACTAATCTTGTCATGCCCGTAGGGCGTAGATTAGTCCAAATCTGTACATTAGATTTGGGGTTTTGAACTCAGGACGTAGATCTCATATAAATGAGGTCCATAAGTTCAAGGGATTAAGGATCATTAATCTTGTTTTGGATTAAGATCGACTTAAATAAGTTCTAGGACCATTAATCTAGTTTTAGATTAAGATCAACTTTAAACAAGTGATTAAGAACCGTTAATCTAATTTGAGATTATGGTTAACTCAATCAAGTGAGCATATGGGCTCAAAGAAGTTTAAAACTTCACAAACATAGCCAATTTCGGTAAAAGATAGGGCTTCTGCAGTGCTAAGCACTCAACGTGCATCATTCATGTGTGTTTCATATGAGATGCTGAGTGTCCCAGGTACTCACGTAGACATCACGTGAAGTACTGTCTTCATATGCGCTCACGTGTTGTTCACGTGAGGCGGTCATCTTCATGTGCGCTCAAGCGATCTTCACGTGGGTAGTGCTAAGCACTAATGCGCACTTGGGTGTTTTCTTTGATCGCTCACATAATTTGCATATAAGTCGTGCATTCGCTTAGGTGCTCACGTGATATCATGTGAGAAGCGCACTTGCATGTCTTCTTAGCGCTCACATGCCCTTCACGTGGGCCAATGTCTTCAAATACTCACGTGAGATGTTGTCTTCTGAGTACTCATGTGTCTTTCACGTGGGTTGTTTCATAAGATGCGCACTTTTATGTTAATCTTACCATCTGCGCTCACATGTATATTACGTGACGTGCATGCCTTCTTGGCAATGAAGTGCGCACACGTGCCTTTCATGTAATGTGCATCTTCCTTAGAGATTAAATCTCTGTTTATCTTTTAAAAGAAGTTAAATTTTTGTTAATGGTATTTTGACCATTAACGATCACCAAGATCATTATTCTGAGGATCTAGGATCAGGTTTCTTCAAGAACTAAGTTTTTATCATTTTTGGAAACTAAGTTCCTGGAGTATGACCTCCCTCTTCTTCATGTTCTCTCGTCCATGTTCTTTCCAAACTTGTTCTCCCCTGAATATTTGATTCTCAAGAACAAGACCTTCCCTATGAGAATTAAATTCTCTTTATGGGAGATATGTCTTGTGGATCTCGGATCCATAGGAAGAACTAAGTTCTTATGAAAGGTTTAAACCCTTGTATGATATGATAGGTAAATAGGGAGATGGTTTTATCACTGTTTTTACCTAGGGTTTTTTCCTAAAGGAGGAAGATGATCTTCTTCAAAGAGAATTAAATTCTCTGTTGCCGAAGCTTGTGGGTAGCCTTCTAATTTTTACAGAAGCTTATAGGGGTCTCCTTTTCTTTTGCGGAAAGTTTATGGGGGTTCTGCCCTCTCTTCGAGATTCAATCTCTTGGGCCATTTTTATAGAAGAAGGAAAAAATCAATCTGTTGGAGGAAATCTCTCATTGAGAGATCATGATTGATTTCATAATCAATTGAATTGATTCTTAAGATCAACCGGTAAATTTTATTCACCGTTGGAATTTTAATCCAAAAGCTCTCTATTTAATAGAGAAGATTATTCTTATTTGTTTAACAAGATTAGGAAAATATTTTCCTAAGATAGAATTAAATTCTATCAGATGATCGATTGGTGATTTTATAATCACCGTTGGATTTTTTGATCTAAGGGTCCTCTATTTAACATATAAGATCTTTCTAGTATAAGAAAGATCGGGGAAATATTTCCCACATAGAATTTAATTCTATCAAAGAGACCACACGTGAGGTGTTGTCCTATAGCGCTCATATAGATATCACGTTAGAGCTGCCAAGAAGCTGACAAGTGTGCTCATGTGGATATCATGTGAGGCGCTGCCAAGAAACTGCATGTGTGCTTACGTGGATATCATGTGAGACGCTACCAAGAGACTGGCATGTGCGCTCAAATGGATATCACGTGAGATGCTGCCAAGATGCTATCTTGTGCATTCATGTGGATATCATGTATGACGCAGCCAAGAAACTGGCATGTGCGCTCACGTGGATATCACGTAAGATGCTGCCAAGATGCTAGCATGTGCGTTCATGTGGATATCATATGGCGTGCACTACCAAGAGGTTGCACTAACGCTCACGTATTTAACACGTGAGAACCAATATTGGATTTGATTCTATCTGAAGCGGCACTCACAAGCTTTGCATGTGGGTGCGCACCTGTTAACATGTGGGGGTTTCCCTTTATTTTTATAAGGGAACAACAAGCTCTGGGCCAAAAATTTTGACGGGAACATCACTATCAATAAATCTCATCTGACTTGGCCAAGGTCTTATGGTGATGACCAATCGAACACAGCATGATATCAACTCCTTATACCGGGAGAGACGAATCTCCTCTATCTCTCACTGTCCCCAAGTTTTTCGGGGCTATACCAAACTAAAACTTGTTTGCACGACTCTTTAAAGCCTCGGTAGGGTAGTAATCTAAGTACAGTAAGAACACACTCCAGACAAATGACGATGTCAGGTCAAAAGACTACCATATACTTATGTCACCAAAGAACTACTATCTGACGATAGGTATATTACTATCTAGAACTTCTCGACGAGTCCGTTCAATGTAACTCTAAACCTAATGAGCATCTGTATACTATCTTTGGTGCCGTACACCAATAGTTGTAGGACCAACCATCTCCCCTCGTCGGGGTCAAGATATATATATGCTAGTCTACTCTGGAATATCGATGCCCAGTCTCGATACTCCCACGACTAGGGACATTTAAGGATGTGCTTATGGACTACCAAGCCCCCACAAGTATGATCGCCATCATAACGCTGGGAATCAAGCAAACATCCTACGGGCTTTATCAAAAACTAATAACGAAATGTAATAACCAGTAAAATATACATGTTAAGATAAAGACAAACCAAATAGTATACTATTATTTTAAGCAAGATTGTCCTGTACATGCATATCCCTGGTATCATATACAATAAAGGCCTCTAAGGAATACATATCCAACAAGACTAGACTTAAAAACCAAGTCAAGGTTCGTCGGTTTCATCTCTCGGCCCGCTCTTATTATCCGAGCGCAGGACAGGACTTTTGAGTCGCTCGGTCGTTTGTGTTGGGTTGCTAGACTCCTCTAATAGGGTTTAAAGCACGGCGGAAGCAGTAATTTTAAAAATCTAGAGAGCATTAGCATACCCAAACCAAGAATCAAACCAAACTACTAAACTTGTGACTAAACTAGTAAGGTAAAAACAAAAGTTTAGCGGGCTACAACCTTTGTAGCGCGTTAGTCATCTCTCCTTGGACTCCGGCTAGTCTCCATGAAACTCTGAACAAGCTTGCTCGATGATCTCCTCGCCGAAAATGATCCACCTTGAGATAACTCCAAGATAAGGTTTAGCTTCAAATTGATCTCATCAAAAAGAAGCAATCCACTAATTAAACGTGCTAAGAATGATTAGTAGGAGATGTAGAATAATTAGCTCAATTAATTTTTCTTTTTTCTTTTTCTGTTCCTTACTGGAAAAAAATCAATAAATGAAGCCATGGTCAACTTGTGATGAGAATGAGAAGATGAAGATTTTTCTAAGATGAGAACAAAATACATGAATGTGTTATACCAAAATGAGTCATCAAGTCTACAATCTACTTAACACATGACTCATTCTCATATCATATCTTTCATGTAAGTCTCATACTCCCATCACCCATGCCACAATATTTATATCAAATATAAATATTAACAAATAGAAGAAAATAATTAAGTGAGCATGATATTAGTAAATATATAAATATAGCAATATATAAATATACATTTTAATTATTAAATCAACACTTGATTTAATAATCCGGCTACACACACACACACCAGCTAATATCAATAAACACTCGATTAAAATACGTGTATCAAATACACGTGTTTAACTGAATTCCTACACGTATTCATATGCGTGCCCTACATCACTTCGCATGTGTTAGGAAAGCTCTGTGTGGGACTCTAAAGACTCGACAATACACCGGCAGTATGTTAGGATCATATCCATATCCCACGAGTACTTCAATGGTATAGCCGCATGTAACGGCTACCCAGATATTGATAAAGAAGGTCAATGAGCAAACTCATAAAACCCTGTAAAGTCTATTAGTGATATTACCGTACAGTCGGATCTCTTCGTCAAAGAGTATCGCATATTGGGACTTGGGTTTGGAATCTGTCAGATCTCAATAACTCGATAAGTCGTGTGACGGAGGACTCATAACCAACTGATAATACTTATCAATTTATCTCGACTGCGATGGCCAACGACTTGTGGTTGTAGTCATGTCCTGCACAGCGCGACATCAATTCCCTATACCGGAAAAGATGAATCCTCTCGACCGCTCACTGCCTCCACGTACTTCGGGACTATACCCAACAAAACCTTGTTTGCACGACTCCTTTGAGCCATGGTAGGGTAGAAGTCTAAGTATAATGGGAACACACATAAGACATTATGGCAA
The DNA here is from genome assembly GCA_030015575.1 of Agapanthus africanus. NCBI lineage: Eukaryota > Viridiplantae > Streptophyta > Magnoliopsida > Asparagales > Amaryllidaceae > Agapanthus > Agapanthus africanus. Next base: position 639,455,985 of record JASDDO010000022.1, on the reverse strand, counting down.
TCTTAGGTCCTTGGAACTATCATGTACATATGTCACAAGAGAACAGCTACCTGATATTGGTATATTACCAACTAGGAGTTCTCGGTGAGTCCGTCCAGTGTAACTCATCAAATGAGTATCGGTATACAATCCTCGATTTCAAACACCAATAGCTATAGGATCAGCTATCGCCCTCTAACCGGGTCAGGAAAAGTACACTCTAGTTAAACTGGAGTACTGATACCCAATCTCGATACTCCTACGAATAAGAACATTTATGGATGTGCTTATCAACTACTTAGTCCCCACTAGTATGATCTCCATAATCGTCCTGGTAGTCAAGCAAAACCCTAAGGTTTTATCTCATATCTAAACGATACATGATTGTTAATAAAACGCATCATATGAAAGATAAAGACAAACCAGATAGCATACTATCATCTCGAGTAAGATTGTTCTCTCATATAGATTCTCCTTAAATTATAATAATTATCTTGAGGGCACCTATATCGAACAATCTCTCACTTACACTTAAGGCCAATTATTGCGGTATCGCATACCCAACTTCTATACTAGCAGTTTCACAAACTGTGTTAGAGAACTGGCCACAATGATGGACCCAACACAACGCTTCTCTATGCTTCTCCTTGATAGTATACCCAATAGGTGGACCTCAATGAGTGGCCTCAATAGTATACCCAACTTCGTGGAGATCAAATATCTTCCGAACTGAGCGATATCTGCCTTAGTATTTGCCTAGACAGATGATTCGATCATGTTCATAAATGAACAATTTTACCCAGCGAATTCTCAGACAGTATCCTTTGCTGATTCACAATCAGCATCTAGTGTCTCGACTACCTCAGTATTTCTCTTGGAACATCTTCCAATATACAACTCCTCAGAAGAGGGTAAACTTTAACTCGCGACAGACGATCTGTCTTCTGTGGGAAGCTAGAATTGGTAACCACCTCTCTCAGGAGGCTGCCATTACCAAACACTAAAAACATCAAATGCTCTTCACTGCTACCCTGCGTTTCTCCAGGATTGGACTGATATCCATATCTTTTATGAAGAAACATTTGTGATCGCCATTGTTTTACCGATTGCAGGAACATCACTTCCTATCATGACTATGCTATCCACATACCATATGAAGAATCTGAAAACACTCCTTACTACTTTTTTCAAATACCGAGTTCATCTCTCATTTTGATGAAGTCAAACACTTTGACTGTATCATCAAAATAGATAATCTACTTCCGCCATGCCTGCTTTAGTCTAAACATAGACTTAAGCTACTTGCACGCTTACCGCTGCTCCCACTGACCAAGATGACCCTCTGGCAGAGTCATATACACGTACATTTCCAAATTCTATTTAGAAATACATAATAGTCATCTATCTGCCAGATGTCACAGTCATGAAAAATGGCAGTGACAAATTATATCTGTATGGACTTCAGCACAGACACTGAAGTAATAGTTTCATCACAATTCACAATGGGTATTTGATGAAAACTGTTTACTATAACTCTAGCCTTATTAGGTCAGTACCTTTCCATTTGCACTGATCTCGAAATATCTACTTGCTCCTTATAGATTTTACCCTTTCAGGAGCACCCAACAAAGTCATCACTTTATTGCAGTGCAGGGAGTCCAATTAGGATAACTCGGCATCCAGCCATCAATCGGAACCCACCACTTCCCATGGCCTGCTGATAACTAGTAGGGTCATCATCATATGATACAAGCCTCTTTGTCACTGTAAATGAGGAAACTGTAGTACCTCTCAGATGGCTAAGGTCACCTACCAAATCTGCGGAGTATGCTATAAGGTTTGTTGGGGTCAATTGAATCTTCAAGTTCTACTAAATTTTCAGTAACCGTTTGTGGTTCTAGAATCACTTTCAGTTCTACCATACTTCCATTAATTTCTTTTGCAAGAAATTCTTTTTCTAAAAATGTGGCGTGTCGAGAACAAAATAAATTTTGATCCTGAACATGGTAGAGAGTTAAACCCTCATCAATGCCTGGAATAACCCACAAACTGCCATTACTGAAACATGCCTTGAGTTTATCCGTATTCTGGTTTTAAGTATTAGCCGGACAACTCAATATCTTAACAATATTAAGATGATAACTCATTCCATATCACATATAGAATTTAAGGCACTGATTTAGGTGGAACCAGTATCAATTGATATGCATCTATTTCTACTGCGTCCCTTAATCGAAAAATGTGATTCAGCATTACTCATCAAGGAGCGTACCCACAGATGAATAATCTGAGAGAGAATCAAATTCTCGATTATATTATTACGGAATACCTAGCATAAGTATCCACATCTTCGAACACTTTGAAGAATCTTAATACTTCCAACGTTGGTTCTCTACTTTATTCCTATATTTTATGAACTTCTCAAAATCTTTAGACTTTGCATTTTAATAATAATATGTGTCTGAAACCAAAGAACTTATAGTAAAATAGAATGAAGTATGAGTATCAATCCCATGTCCAAGTGGACATCGGACAACATACATCATTATGTATAACCCCCATGAGTTCACTAACTCATACTCTGTGTGTGTAATTTGAAAACTGTATTTTGGTTAAGAATGTATATTCTATTATTCAATGCACCTCACCCAATCATCAAATGATAAAGAAAAATATTCATAACATAATTTTTGAAAATTTATATCCAACTTTATAAAATAAAGAGACAGATATGTCAGTTTTAAAAGTTGGTGTATTATAACAAATATTCAAAACCAAAAATTTGTCAAAATGCAAAATCAGGTGATTTCCCCAGTCGCAACAATTGCTCCGATATCCGATATTGGGGATTAAATCACCTTTCCAATAATCTAATCTTTCTCGGCATATGTAACGTTTTACAGAGGTGGGATATTAATCCGGTATTTATATACCCAGGAGTCAGAATTAATTGGAAAACGGTTTTTTATTACTATCACATAGAAAACATGAAACATCAAAATGTTTCAAGGGGTGGCCGGGTATTCCATGTAATACCTCTTCCATTTTCCAGGGTCATAACAGTAGTTGCATTTTCCTTTCCACTCATTTTGTCCCCTATTATTGTCTCTCTTTCTTATCTTGTGTATACCTAACTTATGCCAGTTAGTTTTCTTCTTACCTTTCCTTTCAGCTCCATCATCGGGATTGGAAGAAGACTATTCAATAAGCGTAACTGGTATATTCTCCTTATTTATGGAGCTCTCAAACTTGAGATAAGGTGGAAAGGAGAAACAAATGAATTGTATCATATACAATTCACTTTCTCCAGAACCTGCGGCCATCCTCGACTGAAACAATTTCTTCGAGTTCGTATCTAACTATACAATGGCCTTCCAAGCAATATGGATCTCTGTATCAGATACAGAATGTTCTGGAGGAAGCAAAAGGGGAAGTGGGAGGGGTAAGAACATATGCGACTAGGTCGTGAAATAGGTCAATCATGACATCCCAAAGCCATTGATTGTAAAAAGGTTCGGTTAATATGGTTTACAAGTTTTTGGTTTAAATTCAGTCTTAGGTCGCTGCCAGAAAGAGAGAAAAGAAACACTCATCGTGCACTCTATCAAAATTAGATTGGTATATTTATCTAATCAGGATGGCTCCTACTGTACCGTCGAATCCTCCTACAAACCCTAAAAGAAGAATTAGCCGGGATCATATTCCAAGAGTAACTATTACTCATAGTGGGAATCAGAATCCAAATTATCATGGAGTGGTAACCTTGACAGGTTCAACAAGTCACCCCACACCATAGAAAGTATGCAATCTCATTGCAAGTTTCAACACTTGAAACTCCCGATATAGGTTTTTACCCCTAACGTCTTATGACCTTAACGAGGTCAACAAATCATAAGTCACTAGTCAAGTTCAACCTATCATTTCATGATTAATTTAAACACACCCGCACAGCCCTTAATGAGGTCAACAAAGTCGTACGACTGTTCTGACTAATCGCATCACATGCAAACAGGAAGACATCACTTAGCTATCGTACACTATGCCTCAACAAGGTCGACAAACGTAGCATTGATACTAAGTAATCTACTTCCTGAAATGACAGAGGGTACGGCAGGTTTTGAAAAAAACCTTTAACGTAATGAACTTGATCTCATCGTCGGAACCGAGTGATTTTACAAATTTATGGTTACGTAGACTATTGCTTAAGTGTAGATTCCCCATGAAGGGATCAGGGCTCTTACCTTATTGAATGAGGTGCAGGATATTCCTGACCGAATATCTTGATGCAAAGAAAAAGACTACAGCTATTCAATTTGCAAATTTATAGCAACACAATCTTTTGCCAAAGAGGTCACTCCCTGTGAGGAGATCTAGGCTCTTTCCTCGTCGAATGAGGTGCAGGATATTCCTGACTGAATACCTCTGTGCAAAGCAAAAGATTCCACTATAACACCAGAATATTTGATATTTGATTTCTACAACATGTTTTAGGTTTATTATCTTTGCATTAATCTGAAACAATGCAATCCCATCAAATAGATAATCACATTACCTAGAATTTTCTCATGCAATCATAGAAAAGCATGAAAAGAAAATAGAATGCACATATACGCCATCCGCATTCACCACGGGGCCCAGGGACTTCACCGTAAGGTTACTTAACTTACGGTAGGACGGGGGCAGGGCTAGCACAAGTGCAAAACACATATATCATTTATTTATATATATCACTATATATATATATATATATATATATATATATATATATATCATCGCAACCAGATAATCAGCATTACAAGCAAGCGATAAACATCATCACATGCAGGTAATCATATCACAAGAAAGTAATGAAAATCACAGAATAGGAATGATCGGATCACCTAGGAATCCCGCGTTTCGTCCGAGACACAAATGAAACGCGGCATTACCCGGTCGCGTGAATAGCCCGCGCGAAGCCAAAAGCAGACCCCTACAAGTGCAGCAAGCTACCAGGAAACCCAAGAAATGAAGCAAACCAACATTATCATCATGAGGGGACCACCCGACACTTTCTCAAATCCGGTGACTTGAGCACTCCTCCGCGGGTCTATCCTATACCCCCTACATGCGCAGCAAGCAACGCGCTAATCCTAGACTCGAGTGACCAAATATCAACTCCTTAAGATGGCCACCCACTACAATCTAGAACCCGGTTGCTCATGCGCTTCTCCGCAGGGTAATCCTAAATCTGTATTAATACAATGGCGACAACGATCGAAACCTGATCGTATCCCAACAAATAATAATACATCAACCGGTTACGACGGCCACACATGAACCACTAAGTCCCGAAACAAAGAATATACATATAGCGGAAACGGCGGCCACAAGTTGGAGCTCATCCCAAAAAAACTGAATATACAAGATGGCTACAAGTATGAATGGAAATAACACTTATCGCAACATCACACTTTCTCACGTGGGCTATTCATTTCGCAACAATCCAACGTATTCCAACAATACTATATATCAACAACAATTATAATAACAAATGCGCAAACTCGTCTAATTGATCATATAGCAATTAGACGGTGTTTACCAACGCATATCCTTATTGTATCCATGTTCAAGTCGACTAAATTAAGCACTTTGATTTATTCGATTCAAACCATGACATTAGAATTCATAAACCGCGAGATCGCTAACTTGAAATTCCAAAAACTGAATTTCAAGTTTATCTCGACAATGAAAATCCCCTCATGTTTGCCCGAAATCGAACCCCGATAACCCCGTAAAACCCATGCTATATGAGCCTTGATTCATCCCCGAAACGGGGCCGAATCAGGGGCGGGATCATCTCTGCATCAGAGCTAAATCAGCCCTAGAACAGCCCCAAATTGGAGCTAATCCAGTGGCAGATTCAGCCCCCGATGCGAGGCTGAATCGGCCTCGGTTCGGCCCCGAATCAGGGCCAAATCGAGCTCAAATTGGGTGGGTCCGGGTTATCGTGGGCCTACTTTAAACTCTTAGACCGAACCAAGAATCCGGTAGCACATGCAAAAAATGAGAGCTTTTCATGCAAATATTTAAAACTAGTTTTGAAAATTTTGGGCTTCATGAATTCCAATGTCGCCAAAACAAGTTGTAGTCTTTTGGTATGGCTCTGATATCACTGTTGGGTTGTTAGGCACCACTAGTAGGGTTTAAATCGCGGCGGAAGCGGTAATTTTAAAAATCTAGAGAGCATTTGCATACCCAAACCAAGAATCAAACCAAACTACTAAACTTGTGATTAAACTAGTAAGGTAAAAACAAAGGTTTAGCGGGTTACAACCTTTATAGCGCATTTTCCACCTCTCCTTGGAATCTGGCTAGTCTCTACGAAACCCTGAACAAGCTTGGTCGATAATCTTCTCGCCGAAGATGATCCACGTTGAAATAACTCCAATACAAATTGATCTCATCAAAATAAAACAACCCACTAATTAAATTTGCCAAGAATGATAAGTATGAGATGTAGAATAATTAGCTCACTTAATTTTTCTCTTTTTTTCCCATTCCTCACTTAAAGAAAATCAAGATAGGAAGCTATGGTCAACTTGTGATGAGAATGAGAAGATGAAGATTTTTCTAAGATGAGAACAAAATACAAGATGAGTCATACCAAAATGAGTCATCAAGTCTACAAGCTACTTTACCCATGACTCATTCTCATATCATATCTTTCATGTAAGTTTCATACTCCCATTACCCATGTAGCATCATACATGTCACAATATTTATATCAAATATAAATATTAACAAATAGAATAAAATAATTAAGTGATCATGATATTAGTTAATATATAAATATACATTTTAATTATTAAATCAACACTTGATTTAATAATCCGGTTATATCATATATATACCGGCTAATATCAATAAACACCCGATTAAAATACGTATATCAAATACACGTGTTTAATCGAATTTCTGCACGTATCCATATACATGCCCTACATCGTTTCGCATGTGCTAGGAAATCTCTGTGTGGGACTCTAAACATTCGACAATAAGCTAGCAATAGGTTAGGATCATATCCATAACCCACAAGCACGTCAGCGGTACTAGCTGCACGTAATGGCTACCCAGGTATTGATCGAAAAAAGTCAATGAGCAAGCTCATAAGAACCCTGCAATGTCTATCAGTGACATTACCATACAGTCCAAACTTTTCGTCAAAGAGTATCGCATATCGGGTCTAAGGTTTGGAGTCTATCAAACTCCAATAACTCAATAAGTCGTGTAACAAAGAACTCATAATCAACTGGAGATACAACGGATAACACTTATCAGTTTATCTCCACCGAGGTGGCTATCGACTTATGGTTGTAGTTGTTTGATATAGTGCCCTCAAGTCAATTATTGTAATCACAGGCACGCAATTTTGTTAATTGAGGGAGGACCTTTACGAGTAGGACAATCTTACTCAAAATGATACTATACTATCTGGTTTGTCTTTATCATCATGTACATGCATTATGTGGTATTGCAGATCATTATTACATGTCGGTAGAGAACAAAGGATTCTTTCTTGACTACCAGCATTATGATGGCGATCATATACGTGAAAACTGGGTGGCCTATAAGCACATCCTTAAATGTCCCTAGTCGTAGGAGTATCGAGACTGGGTATCGATATTCCAGAGTAGACTGGTGTATACACTTCGAGACCCCAACGAGGAGCGGTGACCGGTCTCACAAGCCATTAGTTTTGTGTCACCTAAGATAGTATACAGGTGCTCACTGGAGGTGAGTACACTGGACGGACTCGCCGAGAACTTCTAGATGGTATTATACCTATCGTCAGATGGAAGTTCTCATGTGGCATGAGTACAGATTAGCCCTTTGACCTGAAGTCTTCATTTGTCTCGTGTGAGTTCCCACTGTACTTTGATTACTACCCTACCACGGCTTAAAAGAGTCGTGCAAACAAGTTTTAGTTGGGTACAGTCCCGAGCCACATGGAGGCAATGGTCGACTGTCAGGGATTCGTCTCTCCTGGTATTAGGAGTCGATGTCGCACTGTGTTCAGTTGGCTATCACCATAAATCAGTGGCCACGGTAAGGGAGATTTACTGATAGTTGATCAGCAGTATCTCAGTTGGTGATGAGCTTGACTCAGACACGACTTATCGGCTTAGTAGGGGTCTGACGTTATCCACCCCCTAGACCCGATATGCGATACTCTTTGACGAAGAGACCGAAATGTACAGAGATTGTCATATTCAGGCTAGGTAGGGTAAGGAAGCACTTGATTGTCGACCTTCCTTTCGACAAGTACCTGGGTAGCCGTTACGTACAGCTAGTGCCGCTGACATGCTTGTGGTTAAACCCACTACCAGCGTATTATCGAGTCTTTAGAGTCCCACACAGAGGGTTTTCCTGGTTCAGGCAACTGATGTAGGAGCCGTGCGGTGGTACGAGTAGGGGTCCGATTAAATACGTGTACGCAGTACACGGATTTTAATCGGACGGTTGATAATACTAGCCGGCTTAGCATTAAGCCGGATTATTAAATCAGGTTTTGATTTAATAATTTATATATGTATTTTAATACATATATTTTAGTATTATTTTTCAATATTCATTTTCTCTCTTTGGTGCTATCCATATTTTTATACGTATACGCGTATGTGTACCGATATATATACCAGGTAAAGTATTCCGTATTTTTAAGGGAATGCTTCAAGAAGATGGACACCTCATATTTGTTTTCCTTTTTAGAAAAAAAAATAGGATGATGAGGTGGAAAATGGAAAGTTGTGAAGCATGGTGCCTGCATGTAGAAAGGTATGGCTTGGAATTTTATATTGGAAAATTAATTTGGTTGCACTATTTGATCATGGTTGATTTTATTAGCCATTCTTTTTACTGTGAGACTTGATGAGATTTTTCTTGATCTCCTCCACCATGGCTCATGCATCATCTTCTCCTTATCCTTCTTCTTGCTATCATATTTAAGCAAGATTCTAGAGAGAAAAATATGGTGAAGTATTCCTACCTCACTGGCTATCCAAACCTAGCAACTTTGGATCGTCGGTTTGAGCCTCCTAAGCGTTCCCTCAGATGGATCATCTTCGGCAAGAGTGATCAATGCTCAAGCGCATTCCCGGAGGTTACGAGCCTGAAAGGGTCTTCAAAAATTGGGTGAACACGCGACAAAAATTATATTTCTCAACCTTGAAAGTTTTAGCTTACTAGTTTAGGGTGTTTCGTTTGTACCCTCGGGTGCGAACGTCCGGTGCCCGCAAAAAGTTTTTGTTTTCGCTTCCGCATCGCCCGCGGCCTCCGTAGTGTGGGCGCTGGATCCCAAAATGGTATTAGAGCCTCCCAAACACCTTAAACTAGCTAGTTACGACATTAAAATTCGCATTTTTTCCGGCATCGAAAACTGTCAAAAAAATAGTCCCGAATTTTTGTGTTTTGAGATATTAGCACACCCCGCGGGCTCTCGGTTTGAACCGAGAAGCAGTGGGATGGTGCGCGGGCACCCTAAGGGGACTAAATGGCTGGGCCCACTCCCCAAGACCACCACAAGGTGGTCTTGGCGGTAGGGACCCGAAACTGCCCCACCATGGGTAGTTTCGGGTCTGCCTCACCCTCTAGCCATCTCGTGGTGGTCTCGGGGATGGGGTACCCCCTCTAAGCCCCATGACTCAAAGTTAATTTCATGCTCTAACTCCCCGCGAAAGTTTGGGCGCGTTTCGTTTTGATTCGGACTTCCGAATTGTCTCGAAACTCGATTTTTTTGGATGCTTAGTGCACTTGGTTTTTTATCCTTGATAAATTTGGGATGTACGCTAATTGTGTTTTGGAATTCTAATGTCATGACTTCATTTGCATGCATGAATGTGTTGTTAACGTTGTCTAATTTCTATATGCTCAATTAGACGGGATTACACACTTGTTTCGGTTACTTATTTCTGGTGATATATATCTGGTTATGGTTTGTGGGGATTGTCATGATGGATAGCCTTGTGTGCAATGTTAGATGTATAGTTAAGATTCATTTGTATATTCTTTATTACAGGACGAGCATCCGACATGTGGACTGCCGTCACTACCATTTTGTATATTCTTTTATTGGGGCACGACCGGGTTGAGTTCGATGTCACAGTTGTATATATATATTTTTCTGTACTAGGATTATCCCACGGAGGAGTGCTCGAATAGCCAGGTTCTAGAGGGCAACGAGCCCGCATCTCATGGCGTTGAGACCGAGAGGGCCTTACTCTAGAATTGGCAGGCTATTCGCCGCACTCGTAGGGGGTATAGGTTGACCTACGGAGGAGTGCTCAAGTTACCGGATTCCGAGAAGTGCTGGGTGACCCATTCACTTAGTTGATTGGGGTTGCCTCACTTCGGGGATTGGCGGGTAACTTGCCGCACTCGTAGTGGTCTAGGATCTTCATTGCACTGGCTATCCATATGACCGGGGAACGTCGCGTCTCATTTATGGGTCAAATGAAACGTGGGGCTCCTAGATTATCCGATATTCCATATTGTTGTTCACATGCTTGTAATGATTTTTATCTGCCTGTAATGATTATTATCTACCTGCGATGTTTATATATATATATATATATATATATATATATATAATAGATGCTTCTATATGTTTTGCATCCACTCTAGTCCATCCCTCGCTCTGCCATTAGTTAAGTAACCTAACGGTGCATGACGGGGCCCCGTGGCGAATGCGGATGGCATATAAAAAGCATGTTGTTTTGGTTGTTTCTTTTATGGCTTGGAAACATAAAATGATGGGAACACATTATTGAAATAATGTAAGGAAAAATAAACCTAAATGATGTTGTCGGAACCAATTTTAAAACTACTCAGTTTTCTTCAAAATTCATAGTCATATTCTTTTGCTTTGCATAGAGGTATTCGGTTAGGAATATCATGCACCTCATTCTATGAGGGAAGAGCGTTGATCCCTTCATTGGGATTTCACTCTTAAGCAAAAGTTTATGTTACTAATTTTAAAAAGCGGAGCTTAAACCACTCCATTTTAAAGACACTCGAGTTCCTTCAACGATATCAAATTCATTACGTTAAAAGTTTTTCGCCAAAAACCAGCCGTAGTCCTCCGTCATTTCATATTAATATTGCTTAGTATTCGTGTTGCATTTGTTGACCTTGTCAAGACGTAGTGTGCGATAGCTCTGTAATACTTTTATGTCGCATGGATATGTGGATTGGTTAAGATAGTCGTTCGACCTTGTTGACCTTGTCAAGGGTCTGTGCGGATGGATCTAATGCAATCAGGATAATGACGGGTTGAACTTGACTAGGACCCTTTGAATTGTTGACCTTGTCAAGGTCACTTAGATCCTAGGGGAAAAAACCATATTGGAAGTTTCAAACAAACGGGAAACTTGTCAGGCATGCGCATACCTTCTGGAGTATGGTGACTTGAGTGGATTTTGTCAGGTTATCACATGATGATAGTTGGGTGTCGATTCTCACTGATGAGTACGTATTACTCATCGGGAGATTTTTCACTTAAATGATCCCGACTAGTTCACCTTTTAGGGTTTGAAGGAGAATTCGAGAAAACAATGGGATCCATCTTGATCAGATAAAGTGATAACCAATCTGATCTTGATAGAGTGCACGCTGAGTGTTTCTTTTCTCTCTCTCTGGTACAGCGACCCATGACTTACCTTAAAAACTCATGAACCAATTAGACCGAACCTTCTTACACCCTTTGGTTTTGACTTGTCTTGATTCACGACAAAGTCGTATGTATCCCTGCCACTCCTACTTTACCCTTTGCATTTCTTCAAAACATGTCTTATCACTATGATGATCCATATTGCTTGGAACAACCATCATATAGTTACATACGAACTCGAAGAAGTTACTTCAGTTAAGAATGGCCACAGGTTCTGAAGAAATTGAATAGAATTATTCGGTTGTCTATTCCCTTTACCTTCTCTCAGGTTGCGAGAGCTCCTTGATTAGGAGAGTACACCTATTACGCTTATTGGATAGTCTGCTTCCAAACCTTAGGCTGGTGCCGAAAGATAGGGAAGGAAGAAAACTAGTTAGCGCGTGGACGGTGTGCAGAAGGTAAGAAGTAAAGAAATATAAAGAGACTGAAGTGAGAGCAGAGGAAATTGCAACTACTATCATGAATCTGGATAATCTGGATAACGGAAAATACATTACTAGGAATACCTGACCATCCCCTATGAAACATTTTCATGTTTCAGTATTTCTGTGTACATGTAATAGAGATCTGTTTTCCCAGTCAATTCTGACTCCAGGGTATGTATTTACCAGTTTTAGATCTCACATATGTACGGTGTTACAGATGATGAGTAGGAGTAAAATATTGGAAAATGGGCGATTTGATCCTTAATATCGGAATTCGTTGCAATTCGTGATATTGGATTAAATCGTCTGGCTTTTGCCTGACGGCAAATATTTGGTTTTGAATAACCGTTGTTATGCACCAGATTTTAAAATGAAATATCTGTACCTTATTTTTATAAAGTGAGATATACATTTCGAAAATTGTTTTGTAAACATTTACCTTTATCAGTTGAGGATAAGGTAAGGTGCATTGAATGACGGTGCAAGACATTCTTAACCAAGATACAATTTTCAATTTATAAGACATAGAATTTGGGTTAGTATACTCTTGAGACTTATACATAAAGTGTATGTTGTCCATTGTTTTTCAGGACAAGGGGTTGGTACTCTTACTTCATTCAGGATTATCTATGAGTTCTCTGGTGTTAGACACATATTTGTAGTAATGCAAGGTCAAATATTTTGAGAAGTTTGTAGGTATAAAAATAAAATAGAGAACCATACGTTGGAAGAATCGGGATTCTTCAAGATGATCGAAGATGTAGATACTTATGCTAGGTATTCCATTATAGTAATATCGAGAACTTGAATATCTCATAGGTTACACATCAGTGGACGTGCTTCATGATAAGTAATGTTGTATTGGCCCTTTTCCATTAGGTAATATGCACTGGAAACAGTTGCATGGCATTTGAATCTGGTACCATCTAAATTAGTGCCTTGATTCTATATGGACATAGAATAGTTGCATATCTTCAGGTTGTTAAGATATGGAGTAATCTGGTTTCTGTTTAAAAACCGAATACGGACAAACTCGAGGCACGCTTTAGTAATGGCAGTTTGTGGATTATCCCGAGCATTCGCTGGAATTTTGTTTCTACCATTTACAAGATCAATAGTTATATTGTTCTTGACTCGCCACATTTTTATAAAAGGATCTTTTTGCAAAAGAAACTAGTGGGAGTATGGTAGAATTGGAAATGATTCCATGACCACAAACGGTTACCGAAAATTTAGTAGAACCTAAGAATTCAATTGGACTTGACAAACCGTTAGCCACTCTGTGGATTTTAGTAGGTGATCACAGACACCCGAGAGATGCTTCAGCTTTCTTGTAAACGGTGACAGGGAGGTAAGTATCATGGAGATGATGGTTCTACTAGTTATCAGTAGCTCATAGGAAGTGGAAACTTCCAGGTGACCAGATGCTTCATATCCAAGATGGACTCCACGCACCTCAGCAAATATGGATTTCTGATTTTGCTGGGTATTGGATATAGTGCCCTAAAAGACAATTATTGGATCACATGCACATGATTGTAATGAATGAGGGATGACCTATACCGGTAGGACAGTCTTACTCGAGAAAATAGTATGCCATCTGGTTTATCTTTATTATCGTGTACACGCTTCAGGTGACATTACAGATCACTATTACACATTTATAGAGCCCATAGGATTCTTGCTTGACTAACAACAGTATGATGGCGATCACATACGTGAGAGTTGGGTAGTCTATAAGCACATCCTTAAAGTGTCCCTAGTAATGGGAGTTTCGAGACAGGGCATCGATACTCCAGAGTAGACTAGTGTATACAGATCGAGACCCCGACGAGGGGCGATGGCCGGTCTCACAAGCCATTGGTGTCAGTTGGTTCACCTAAGATGTATATAGGTGCTCATTGGGTTATGAGAACACCGGACGGACTCGCCGGGAACATGCTAGTTGGTATTATACCTATCGTCAGATAGCAGTTCCCTGGTGATATGTATACAGGTTAGTCTATCGACCTGAGATCGTCATTTGTCTCGTGTGAGTTCCCACTGTGCTTTGACTACTACCCTACCACGGCTCAAAGGAGTTGTGCAAACAGGTTTTGGTTGGGTACAGTCCCGAGCCATATGGAGGCAGTGAGCGGATCGGCAGGGAATTCGTCTCTCCCGGTATTGGGGGTGACATCGCGTTGTGTCTGGAGAGCCATTACACAAAGTCCTTGGCAAAGGCAAGTGAGATTTACTGGTAGGTATTCCAGTAGTTTCTCAGGGTGTTCTGGGCTACTCTCCGACATGACTTATACAGCTATTAGGGGTCTGACGTTTACCATCCCCCTAGGCCTGATATGCAATACTCATAGAAGAACGGACCGGACTGTACAAATATTGTCACTGACAGGCTTAGTAGGGTTTCAGGATAAGTTCGCTCATCAGCCTCCCTTTCGCTCAATATCTGGGCAGCCGTTACATACAGCTAGTGCCACTGACGTGCTTATGGTTAAACCCACTGCCAGCGTATTGACGAGGTTTTAGAGTCCCCCACAGAAAGTTTCCCAGTTCGGGAGAAACGTTGTAGAGGCCGTATGGTTTTATGGCAGGGTTCGATCATATTCGTACACTTGTGCACGGATCATGATTCGGACGGATAATACTGGTGGGCTTTGGTTTAAGCCTCATCCTAGTATTATATTGTTGGAATATTTTTGTCTCATTTTATCCGTATTCAGTCGGAATACGGATGCATGTATGTATATACGGACGAGGGGCATTCTTATAATTCCTTACGAGTTGACTTTTGAAGTTGCCAATTTTTTTCACTTGATTAAACATTTGGTTTAATGTTTAATTAATGGAATTTGTGAGTCATTGTTAATGGCCCATTCTTCATGCTGGAATTTTCTTTCACTGTGGCTGTTGGTGAGGTGTCCCTTTGGCATTTAATAGCTTTTGTTTTGATGGAGATATTTGTTGATATTTTGTGTATGGGGATGGGCTGTTGATTTTTGAGAATGGGACAAATTCGTGGCTAATTAGTAGAGGGTGCTGGGTATATTTTCTGGGGTGGTTTTTATCATTCATTCCTCACCATAATTAAGACACTCACCTTCACACAACAAAGAAAAATCCACAGAGCACCACTTTTCCTTTTGACTGAGCCCATTGTTTTTCCAAGCTGATTTTTCCTTAGCCAAAAACCTATGCTCACATTCTTCATATCCATGGCAACCTCATTCACCTCCACCCATCTCCTTGGGTGCTTTGAGACAAAATATTCACACACTATCTCTATTTCATCTTGGGTATCTAGGCTAGCAAACTGGATGCCCGAGTTATCTCGATTTTGAGGCGGGAGCCCGTATAAACAATCCTCGACATAGAGCCTTTTCGACGAGCGAGATCGGAGAGCGGATTTCATCGGGGCAGCCGCAACAAGTTAGGGGAAGAGATTGAAGACCGAAGGACATGGATCGATCGATATAATCTCTTTTACAACTTTACAGTTTACTTGTATAGGGTTAATGGCATGATCCGGGTTTTAGGGTTACGTTAGCGCCGTTTAAAAAGTTTTTGTTCTGCATTTAGCCTCGGATTGACGGCCGGGATGCTGCCATAGCCTTACATGGTATCATAGCCAAACCATTAACCGCATACTAGTTGGTTTAGAAAATATTAATGTATCGAAACCGAAACAAACCTGAAACATCACTCACCGCATTTCAGTTTCTATCGATTTAAAAAGTGTCTTCAAAAATTATTTAAACAACTGCAGAAGACTACTTAAGTGACCATTAGCCTACAACCCAAATACGAGCCAATTCCACTAAAAATGACCCGAGCACATTGCTCAATAATCCGAGCAGGCCGGCCATTTTGAAGGGTCTCGGTTTGAAATTTGCAGTGTAGTCTAGTCTCTGTAATGTTGGTTCAGTGATGTTGTTTGTTTAGCCCAGTTTGGATATGGTTTTATCTAGTTGTTTGGGGCTTTTCGGGGTTATTTCGAACTCGATATTTTCTAACATTGTTTAAAGTTTACAGTACATACATTTCTATCTGCGACCGTGAATGTCATTAGATCGGTACAACTTGTCTAATTGCTATAGTTCTTTTAGACGGGTTTGCGAACGTGACATTCACGTTGATGTTATGTGTTGTTCTATGTTATTGCGGCTTCGTCGTGGTGGATAGCTTGGATGCAATGGTAGTGCAGTTTAGTTTTATTTGTACATTTGATATCGTGGGGCGAGCGTCCGATATGTGGACTGCCGTCACTGCCTGTTTGTATATTATTCTTTTGGGGCATGACCGGGTTGAGGTCGATGTACCCGTTGTATATATTTTCTTTTCTGTTCTAGGATTACTCCGCGGCGGAGTGCACGGATAGCCGGGTTCTAGAAGGCAACGGGCCCACATCTCATGGCTTTGAGAAGGAGGGGCCTCACTCTAGAATTGGCGGGTTATTCGCCGCACTCGTAAGGGGTACAGGTTGACCCAAGGTGGGATGCTCAAGTTACCGGATTCCGTGAAGTGCTGGGTAGTCCATTCACTTTTTTGAAGGGGGCTGCCTCGCTTCTGGTTTTGGCGGGTAACTTGCTGCACTCGTAGGGGTCTAGGTTTTCTTTGCTCAGGCTATCCACATGACCAGGGGAACGTCGGGTTTCAGTTGCGGCTCAAAGGAAACCTGGGCTCCCAGAATATCTGTATTGTTCTGTGATGCTTATTACTTTTCTTTGATGTTGCATTTATCACGCCTGGAGCGATAATTATATATTGATATATATACTAGTAGATGTGTTATATGTTTTACACCCGCGCTAGTCCAATCCCTGCTTTGTCGTTAGTTAAGTAACCTAGAGGGTGATGACGGGACCCAGTGGCGAATGCAGATGGCATATACGTACATCATATTTTCTTTCTTTTGTGGTGTGATTAATTGATGGGACTGTGTTGATTCAGATCAATGCAAGGAAAACAAATCTATTCGATGTTATTGGAACAATTTTCAAAAAGCTGTTATTATAAGGACTTTTTCTTTTGTTTTGCACAGTAGTATTCGGTTATGAATATCCAGCACCTCATTCGACGAAACAAGGGCCGAGATCCCTTCACCGGGGCGACCTCTTGGACAGAGGTTTGCGTCAGGGTAATAACTTCACTATAGTCGATTACTTTTTGCTTTGCATCACGGTATTCAGTTAGAATATCCTGCACCTCATTCCATGAGGAAAGAGCCAAGATCCCTTCACCGGGAGTGACCTCTTTAGCAATGGTTTTCGCTACTATATATTTGTAAAAAGCTATCCGGTTCCTTCAACGATATCAAGTTCATTATGTTAAAGATTTTTCGCCAGAAACCATTCGTAGCCCTTTGTCATTTAAGACAACTAGCACATGGTATTCATGCTATGTATGTTGGCCTTCGTCAAGGCATAGTGTATGGTAGCTATTTGTTACTTTTCTGTTGCATAGATAGATGCGTTGGTTTAGGACAGTCGTACTACTATTTTGGCCTTCGTCAAGGGTATGTACGGGTGGGTTCAAATTAACCTGGATGATGACGGGTAGAACTTGACATGCGACTTATGATATGTTGGCCTTCTTCAAGGTCATAAGAGCATGGGGTAAAAATCACATCGGGAATTTCAAACATACAGAAAACTTGCCAGGCATGCGCATACCTTCTGGAGTGTGATAACGTGAGTGGATTCCATTACGTTATCATGCAATGATAGTTAGATCCCGATCCCACTGATGAGTTAGTTTACTCCTCGGGTGATCCCGACTAATTCTTCTTTCAGGTTTGGAGGAAACAGTGGGAGACATCCTGATTAGATAAAATGATTAACCATTCTGATCTAGGTTAAAGTGCACGCAGAGTGTTTCTTTTCTTTCTCTCTCTTTGGCAACGACCATGGCCCAACCCTAGACTATGACTCAGTGACCAAGTTAACCGAATTTTCTTAAAACACTGGCTTTTTGGATTGTCTGAGTTGCATACAACATTGTCACTCCTTCTTTTACCCTTTTCTTTTCTCCGGAACATTTTGTATCACTACGTAGATCCACATTTTATTTGGATATGACCGTCGTATGGTTATATACGAACTCGAAAGAACTTGTTCCAAATTCGGGGATGGTTTTCGGTTCTGGAGAAAATGATTAGGACTATTCAGTTGTCTTTTCCTTTTACCTTCTCTCAGGTTGTGAGGGCTCCTAGGATTAGGAGAGGGTACACCTATTACGCTTATTGGATAGTCTTCTTCCAAACTATAGGTAGGTGCCGAAAGGTAGGGAATGAAGAAAACCAATTAGCCTAAGTGTGGTGTACAGAAGATAATAAGTAAAGACAAATAAAGGGATCAGAAAGAGGGCAAAGTAAATTGCGACTGCTATCAATCACGACCAAACCACGTATTTCATCGCTACTCCTACTTCACCTTTGCATTTCTCCGGTTCATGAGAAATAGAATAAGGTATTCAGTTGTCTTTTATCTTTACCTTCTCTCAGGTTGCGAGTGCTCCTAGGGTTAGGACAGTACAGCTATTACGCTTATTGGATAGTCTTCTTCCAATCCATAGGCCGGTGCCGAACAGTAGGGAAGGAAGAAAACCATTTAGCCTAACAATGGTGTACAGAAGGTAATGAGTAAAGATAAATAATGGGATTTGGAGAAATGGCAGGGAAATATACGGTTACAGTCATGAATCTGGATAATGGAAGAGGCATTACTAGGAATACCCGAATACCCCTTCGAAACATTTTCATGTTTCAGTTTCATTATGCGTTGTTAATTGAAAACTGATTTTCCAATTAGATCCTTACTCCAGGGTATGTATTTACCAAGGTTTGATTCTCACATCTGTATGGTTTTACAGCTGATGAGTGGAAGTTATTGGGAATTAGGTAATTATCCTCATTATATCGGAATTCGTTGTAATTGGTGATATTTGAGGAAATAGCCTGGGTTTTTGCGGGACGACAAATATTTGGTTTTGAATATCCGTTGTTATGCACTAATTTCAAACTAATATATCTGTATGTTTATTTTATAAAGTGAGATATAACTTTTTGAAATTATGTCCATGACATTTACCTATATCAGTTGATGGTTAGATAAGGAGCATTCAACTGCGGTGTAATTCTTCATAACCATAGTACAGTTTTCAACCTACGACGCACAAGGTTTGAGTTATTCAACTCAGGGGACTTATACAAAGTATTGTATGTTGTCCTGTGTCCATTAGGACAGAGGGGTTGGTCCTCGTACTATATTCTGTTTACTTATGACTTCTCAAGTTTTAGACGCGTGTTTCGTAGAAATACAAAGTCTAAGTTTTGAGAAGTTATATGTACAAGAATAAAGTAGAGAACCAGGTGTCGCAAGTATCGAGATTCTTCAAGGTGGTCGAAGATGTAGATACTTGTGTTTGGTATTCAGTTGATAGTAATGGTTTTGAGAACTTGATTCTCTTTCAAGTTACTCATATCTGGATGCACTCCTTAGTTGATTAATGTTGATCGGCCTCCTTCCATTTACTTGACATGCGCTGGAGACAACTGCATGATTTGAATCTGGTTCCAATTAAATCAGTACCTCTGTTTCTATATTGTATATAGAATAGTTCATATCTTAACGATGTTAAGGTACGAGGAGTTGTCTGGCTTATGCTGATAACTCAAGGTAAGTTTCAGTAATGGCAGTTTGTGGGTTAACCCGGGCTTTAACGAGAGTTAACTTTCTACCATCTGGAAGATCAATAGTGATATTGTTCTTGACTCGCCACAGTTTTAGTAAAATGGACTTTTTCAGAAAATAGTAGTGGAAGTATAATAGAACTGGAAGTGATTTCAGAACCACAGACGATTACTGAAAATTTAATAAGAACCTAAAGATTCAATCAGGTTTGACATTCCATTAGCCACTCCGCGGAAATGGTGGGTAACGTCAGGCACCCGAGAGATACTTCGGTATTCTCAAAGACGGTGACAGGGAGGTTCTTTTTTACCCAGACTTGCCATTTCTGTTGTTCTAGACTGTGAGACCCGGCAGGAGAATAAGTATAGCGTCGTTCTAAACAAGCTTTAGAAGGGCACGTATATATGACTCTGCCAGAAGGTTGTCGTGGTCAGTGGGAGAAGCGGAAGTATAGTGGACAAATAGTTTATGTCTATTTATAGACTAAAGCAGATATAGCGGAGATAGATGATCTATTTTTGATGTGACAGTCATAAGGTTTTGACTTCATCAAAATAGGAGATGGATCTGTTTAGAAGGTAGTAAGGTGTGATGTCCTGGTATTTGGATGACATGCACGTCGTAGGATGTGAAATTCATATACTACGATTGGTTACACTTTGGTTGTCACACAATAGTTTCTCCACATAGAATATGGATATAATATCAGGCATTCTGGTTAGTAGATCTATGGTTTTAGATCTAGATTTGGGTAGTGTCCCAATCTGGGTACTTAGACAGTATTCTAAAGGTATTTTAGAATGGACGACTCCTGGCACGGTAGTATACCTGCAGATGATGGAGTCATCCTCTCTAAAGGGGTCTTACAGACTAAAGGGGAGAGGGATGTGCATGATTGGCATATCACTTGCTTAGGCAATTGAGTCGATCATGAGAAGTCAAGTACCACACCAGATGTTGTTTTTGCATGATATGCAATAAGTTTATATATATTAATCCAATCCTGGAGAAACATTCGAAAGCAGTTTATGAGCATAAGTGGATGTTCTAGGGATTTGATAACAGCAGCCTCCTTCGAGAGATGGTTATCATTCCAGGCTTCCAAGGTGACCTGGATGATAGAGTGACTGTCAGAGTTATAGTTTTCCCTCTGACGAGGGGCAGTAGTTTGGACAAATGGTCCAAGAGGATACTGAGGGAAGTATAGCGCAGGATACTCATTAAATTCAGTTGACAAAGTCTAAGAAGTTTGCTGGATTTGGAGTTCATTTGTGAACTAGGTCCCATCAGATTCCAGACATATCCTAAGACAGGTATTGCTCATTTCGGGAGATGGCTTTCTCCGCGAATTTGAGATTAAGAGAGACACAGAAAGAAACATCAGGGCGAATCCACTCACAGAGGCTATTTCTCGAACACAATAGTTTTAGTAACGAGCTTTGTGAAACTGATTAGTAGAGGAGTTGGATGTTCGGTATCACACGGGCTGTGAGTATGTAACATCGTAATAATTAGCCTTAAGTGCAAGTGGGAGATTATTGGATATAGTGCCCTAAAAGTCAATTATTGGATCGCAGGCACGTGATTGCAATGATTGAGGGAGGACCTATACCGGTAGGACAGTCTTACTCGAGATGATTGTATGCTATTTGGTTATCTTTATTATCATGTACATGCTTCAGGTGACATTACAGATCACTATTACACATTGATAGAGCCCATAGGATTCTTGCTGACTACCAGCAGTATGATGGCGATCATATATGTGAGAGTTGGGTAGTCTATAAGCACATCCTTAAACTGTCCCTAGTCGTGGGAGTTTCGAGACAGGGAATCGATACACCAGAGTAGACTAGTGTATACAGGTCGAGACCCCGACGAGCGGCGATGGCCGGTCTCACAAGCCATTGGTGTCAGTTGGTTCACCTAAGATGTATACTGGTGCTCATTGTGTTATGAGTACACCGGACGGACTCGCCGGGAACATGCTAGTTGGTATTATACCTGTCGTCAGATAGCAGTTCCCTGGTGATATGTATACAGGTTAGTCTATCAACCTGAGATCGTCATTTGTCTTATGTGAGTTCCCACTGTGCTTTGACTACTACCCTACCACGGCTCAAAGGAGTCGTGCAAACAGGTTTTGGTTGGGTACAGTCTCGAGCCACATGGAGGCAGTGAGCGGATCGGCAGGGGATTCGTCTCTCCCGGTATTGGGGGTGATATCGCGCTGTGTCTGGAGAGCCATTATACAAAGTCCTTGGCCAAGGCAAGTGAGATTTACTGGTAGATATTCTAGTAGTTTCTCAGGGTGTTCTGGGCTACACTCCGACACGACTTATACCGCTATTAGGGGTCTGATGTTTACCATCCCCCTAGGCCCGATATATGATACTCATAGACGAACGGACCAGACTGTACGGATATTGTCACTAATAGGCTCAGTAGGGTTTCAGGATAAGTTCGCTCATCGGCCTCCCTTTTACTCAATACCTGGGCAGCCGTTACGTACAGCTAGTGCTACTAACGTGCTTGTGGTTAAACCCACTGTCAGCGTATTGACGAGTCTTTAGAGTCCCCCACAGAAAGTTTCCAAGTTCGGGCGAAACATTGTAGAGGCCGTATGGTTTTATTGCAGGATTCAATCATATTCGTACATTTGTGCATGGATCATGATTCGGATGGATAATACTAGTGGGCTTTGGTTTAAGCTGGATCTTAGTATTATATTATTGGAATATTTTTGTCTCGTTTTATTCGTATTCAGTCGGAATATAGATGCAGGTATGTATATACGGGCGAGGGGTATTCTTGTAATTCGTTACGAGTTTACTTTTGAAGTTGCCAATTTTTTTCACTTGATTAAACATTTGATTTAATGTTTAATTAATGGAATTTGTGAGTCATTGTTAATGGCCCATTCTTCTTGCTGGAATTTTCTTTCACTGTGGCTATTGGTAAGGTGTCTCTTTGGCATTTAATGGCTTTTGTTTTGATGCAGATATTTGTTGATATTTTGTGTATGGGGATGGGCTGTTGATTTTTGATAATGGGACAAATTCGTGGCTAATTGGTAGAGGGTGCTGGGTATATTTTTTGGGGTTGTTTTTATCATTCATTCCTCACCACAATTACGACACTCACCTTCACACAACAAAGAAAATTCTACAAAGCACCACTTTTCCTTTTGGCCGAGCCCATTGATTTTGCAAGCTAATTTTTCCTTAGCCAAAAACCTATGCTCACATTCTTCATCTCCATGGCAACTTCATTCACCTCCATCCATCTCCTTGGGTGCTTTGAGACAAAGTATTCACACACTATCTCTACTTCATCTTTGGTATCTAGGGTAGCAAACTGGATGCCCGAGTTGTCTCGATTTTGATGTAGGAGCCCGTATAAAGAATCCTCGACGTGGAGCCTCTTCGACGAGCGAGATCGGAGAGCGGATTTCGTCGGGGCAGCCGCAACAAGCTAGGGGAAGAGATTGAAGACCGAAAGACATGGATCGATCAGTATAATCTCTTTTACTACTTTACAGTTTACTTGTATAGGGTTAATGGCACGATCCGGGTTTTAGGGTTAGCGTCATTTTGAAAAGTTTTTGTTCCGCATTTGGATTCAGATTGACGGCCGGGGCACTGCCGTAGCCTTACACTGGGTGTTCCTTAAGGGGTAAAATCCATTAGGAATAGGTAGATCTTTCGAGATCTGTACAGGTGAAAAGGTACTATGCTGAAGTCCATATAGATATGACTTGACACTGCTATTCCCCTACTTGTTATCAGTAGGTCATAGGAAATGGTAACTTCCAGGTGACCAGGTATTTCATACCCAAGATGGACTCTATGCACTTCAGCAAATCATGGATTTTGGACTTTGCTGGGTGCTCCTGAAGGGGTAAAACCTATTAGGAGCAAGTAGATCTTTCGAGATCTGTGCAGGTGGAAAGGTGCTTACCTAATAAGGCTGGACTTGTTGTAAAGAGTTTTCATCAAATACCCATTGTGGATTGTGATGTGACTTTTACTTCAGTGTCTATGCTGAAGTCCATTTGGATATGTTTTGGCGCTGATGCAGTTCATGTTTATGATATCTGACAGGTGGGTAACTATAACGTCTTTCCAAATGGGATTTTGGAAGTGCACGTGTATATGACTCTACCAGATGGTTATCATAGTCGGTGGGAGCAGCGGAAGGTGTGCTAGATGTTTATATCTATTCGTAGACTAAAGCAAGGATAGCGGAGACGGATCATCTTTTATTGATGTGACAGTCAAGGTGATTGACTTCCTCAAAACAAAAGATGAACCTAGTAAGAAGGATGTAGGGAGTAGTGTCCATGATTTAGATGACATACTCCGGATAGGAAGTGGTGTTCATATATTACAATCGGTCAGATTTTGGTAGTCACACAGTGTTTTCTCCACGTTGAATATGGATAGTATATCAAGAGTTCTGGTGACTAGATCTATGGGTTTAGATCTAGATTTGGTAAGTTCCCCAATCAGGTACTTAGACAGCATTCTAAAAGTATTTTAGAATGGACGACTCCTAGTGTGTTGGTGTACCCGCAGGTGATAGAGTCACCTTCTCTAAAAGGGATGTCTTTTAGACTGATGAAGAGAGGGACATGCATGAATAACACATCATTTGCTTAGGCAATCGAGTCAATCATGCGAAGTCTTGTACAACACCAGATATTGTTGTTGCACTAGTTGCAACAATAGATATTAATCCAATCCTAGAGAAACAAAGGGAAGTAATTATGAACATTAGAGGATGTTCTTGGTATTTGGTAATGGCAGCCTCCACCAGGAGGCGGTTATCGGTTATGGCTTCCAAGGTGACCTGGATGACAGAGATACTGTCAGAGTTATGAGTTTATCCTCTTCTGAGGATAAGTATATTGGATAGTGTTCCAATAAGGATACTGAGGTAATTATGGTGCAGGATGCCGGTTATAACTCAACAGAGGATAAGGCCCAAGAAGTTTGTTGGATAGGAGTTGTTCATTGATGAACTTGGTCCCATCAGGTATCCAGATAAATTCTTGTGGCGGGTATCGCTTAATTTGGGAGATTCTTGATCTCTGCAAAGTTGAGATATAGAGAGAAGAAGTTGAAACATTATAGCGGATCCACTAACTGAGGCTATTTCTCGAACACGGATGTTCCTCAAACGAGATTTGAGAAACTGGTTAGTTAAGAAGTTGGGTATTCGGTAGCACACGAGCTGTGGGTACGCGATACCGCAATAATTAGCCTTAAGTGCAAGTGGGAGATTGTTGGATATAGTACTCTCAAGTCAATTATTATAATCACAGGCACACAATTATGATGATTGAGGGAGGACCTATACGGGTAGGATAGTCTTACCCAAAATGATACTATGCTATCTGGTTTATCTTTATCATTATATACATGCATTATGTGGTATTGCAGATCACTATTACATATTGATAGAGCCCATAGGATTCTTTCTTGACAACCTGCATTATGATGGTGATCATATACGTGAGAGCTAGGTAGCCTATAAGCACATCCTTAAATGTCCTTAGTCGTGGGAGTATCGAGACTGGGCATCGATATTTCGAAGTAGACTAGTGTATACACTTCGAGACCCCGACGAGGGGTGGTGGATGGTCTCACAAGCCATTGGTGTTGTGTCGCCATAGATAGTATACTGGTGCTTATTGGAGGTGAGTACACTGGACGGACTCGCCGAGAACTTCTAGACGGTATTATACCTATCGTCAAATGGAAGTTCTCAAGTGGCATGAGTACAGGTTAGTCCTTTGACCTGAAGTCGTCATTTGTCTCATGTGAGTTCCCACTATACTTTGATTACTATCTTATTGATTGGCAGAGCTATGCGTTCTACGTTGTCCTATTTGTTATACTTACCGCAATTAAGACGGTGTCACTTTGCAGCTAGCCGGTTGAGTACGGGTCGATCCACAGGGAGATGGTTGTATGTCCATTCTTGTTTTAAATGAGTCAATTCAATAATGTATATATGTGTTCAATTCTATGTGAAGTTTTCGTATTTATATTCAAGTAAACTTGTTAGGGTTAAGGTTGGTTAGTAGAGTTAGAATTAGTCTTGTACTTGCCTTTTGCCATTCTTAAAACGATATTAGGATAATCAAATGTAGCGGGGATTAGGAGGACATAGGAATGAGATTTGCGAGTTTAAACAAGCTTTCTAACACTAAATCCATTCCTAGTGCCACTTATACTTCCGCTAGGTGCGCTTATTTCCAACCCTAGACCAAACACCCACAACCATGTATCCAATTAAGTCGCAACTACATGTCACGTTGTAGTACGTCCAAAGGACTTTTTGAGTTAGGTCATGGCTATATGTCACGTATAGCGCGCCTAAGTGGGGGGGTTGCGTTTGTTTGGTCTAGGTTCATTTTAGAATGTTTGGAGAAGAGAAGCACAAGGGATTTTTCCGTCCCTCATACTAACCTTTCTTAGCCCCTAACAAGTGTGGAAATTATTCACACATTTAAATGAAAATAAAAACAAAGGAAGAAGGAAGAAAAGAAAGAAAGGAAAAAAATACGGTTTTACAAATATACAAGCTAACTACTTGGGTTCTCACCTAAGCAAGGAACTCCATCGAGTATCATGGCTTGAAAATACGGATAAAAAGAGATGGAAAATAAAACAAGAAATAACAATAAGAAATAAAATTACACTAGGAATTAAAATTACAAGACAAGATAATAAAAATACAAGTTAAATAAAAAAAACCATCTTCATTTAACTTCCACTCAAGAGCTCTCACTACACTTTAATAAAGAGAAGATGAAGAAGAAGAAGAAGAAATACAAACTACACTACACTAAATCAAACTAAAAAGAAGCATTTCTATAAAGGCACAAAACTGGAGTATTTATAGGCAGAGAGCTGAAACCCTAGGCCTAAATTCTGAGCCCATACAAAGTTACAAAACTATCCCTAAAATATCTTCAGGCACCGAGTTGACTCGGCCGCGGAACCGCCGCATAAGTGCCACTTTGGCCGCGGTTCTGCAGCTCTTTAGGGCAATTGGGTTGTCGTTTATTCCATAGTTTCTTTTGTTGCTTTCTTATGTTGTTCTATATGTCCCAAATTGCAAAATGCTTCCAAAGTTTCTTCAGATTTGCAACAGTCCAAAATGGCTTCACTTTTAATTCATTTGACCCTTAACTCCATCGAGCTCCGCGCACCCATTGAATCTTGTACTGCCTCTCTCATGCTCTATGCTTGTCCGAGACACAAATGACCACTGTTTTTCGTCTTGTCTCTTAAACTGGTAAGCGACACTAAACGGATACGGATGACAGGAACCCGGATTTTATCTGTTTGTGACAGATGTTCTGAATTTTGGCATAACTGTGAAGATTTTGTATGATTTGCGTTATTTTGTACTGGGAACCTGTAACTTGTAAATATGTAGCAACATGGATCAAAAGCACCTGCTTAAAAACAAACGAGTAGAAAAATGGGTGGTATTAAATGTAATATTCTTGTATGAACAAATACCCCCAAACTTAACTTTTTCTCATCCCGAGCAAAACCAATTATTCACAAAAAGTCCTAATCTCACTTTCGCAGGGAGCGCGGTTGTACTGAGCTCGTGAAACAAGCCGTTAAACCTCTAGGTGTCCCTAGTAGAAGAATCGTTGTCTCCTGAAGGTTTTCAGCGGATACTATCCACAAAATCCCGTCAAGCTACTTTCATAAGTTAACCTTGATTCTACTCCTACAGTTTAGTATCTAAGTCAGAAATTCTATCATTCTAAGTCAGAAATATTCAGCCCTCATTTTTCACACCTCCTATTTATTCAACCTCAGATCCTATACGTTTTGACAGTTTAGAAAGATCTCGGTATCCCTTAACTTTTTCTTCTAAAATGTAGTCTCCAATCCGGAATTTTTATCAACTTTACGGAAAACATAAGTCTTGTTCTTTATCCCTACCTTTCCTTCAAATATCGATCGTATATCCCTACGTGTTTGTAAAATTTCACCCATTCACTCAAGAATTCAATTCAAGCTATAGTACGCTTGCCTTAATACCTAATACTACTTTTTTTGCGTTAATGATGGATGGATTTGCTCACACACCTTTCATGCGACTATTAATGCTTCTTGAGGCACTAACCAGCAAATTACTGAATGTGTGAGCTTAAAGTGTAAATAAAAGTTTTCAGGTCTTGTAATTTATTCTTTTTTTTCTATTTTTTTCTTTTTCTTTTTCAAGACTAGATATATTTTTCAATGATGCTCTTTTGGTGGTTAGCTTTAAATACCGTTTTTTCTTTCATACTAGGATTTCAGGCAAGAGTATTTTTAGGTATCCTCTACTATCCAAAGTTTCAAGGTGCGTGTAAGTGCAATTTGTAGGGTATATATGTAACAACTCCAATTCTTGTGTACATAAATTTGATTTAAAGTTAATATATACTTGGGGTATTTACATTTGCTGTGAGCACTATAAGTATTTAAATTACTTTTGAACAGCAAGAAGGAGCTTGTAGCTTATTGGTAAGACCTTGCATTGCTGAACCAAAGCACCAGAGTTCAAATCCCTTTAGCCACATTAATTTTTTAATTAGTTTTCTTTTAATCTTTTTAGAAGCCCAAGAGTCTACAAGTGCATAACTCGTAAAAACCAAGAGTCACACATAAAACAAACAGGACCACGAGTTAAGACACAACACCAAGGGACACGTGGCATGGAGAATCGGCCTGACTCGGCTGACTCGGGCTGGCGGCGCGGCTGACTCGGCCGGCGGCGCCGGGTCAACTCGGCCGAAACTCCATTTTTTTTATGTAACCTGTGACTCTGTAACACCTTAGAATGTGTTTTGTAGCTAATTATATTTTAATTTATAGTTTTTAATAAAAAGTTTACCAAATTGGTTTTTAAAAATTTTATCCTATTTAATGTGTATTTTATTATATTTTTGTTAGGCACACATACACTTGTGCATGTTAACTAGGCTTGTTTTTGGTGTTTAACCATGATTAGCAACCATGGTTAACTAACCATTTTCTCTTAATTTAGCTTTTTAGTTTTGTTTAAGTGCATGGTTGCTATTAGGAAATGATTTGGAAAAAGGATTTCTTTCTTCTTGCAAAGAGTTTTATATTGGTTTGGTGTGTTGACTTTGAGAGAGAGAAGCATGGTGCATTATGGTGTTGACCATGCTTCATTAATGAGACAAGAAAGATAGAGGGAGGGGTTAGTGTTACTCTCATTCTCTCACTCTCATTCCCTCACTCTCTCAAACACACACACACTCACAGCTAGAGAGAGAGAGCAGCAGCAGAAGCAGCAGCTGTCCCAGCAACAGCTTCACCTTCACACACACACACTCACACCTTGTGAGAGAGAGAAGCAGCAGCAGAAGCAGGATCAGCAGGAGCAGGAGCAGCAGCTGCAGGCATACTCATCATCATCATCATCCTTCATCATCCTTCATCATCTTCAGCAACAACATCAACTACAACAACAACAACAGAGACAACAGCAATCACCATCATCATCATCAGCACTAGCAGAAGCAGCAGCAAGTAGCAGCAGCAAGCAGCAGCAGTGGCAAGGGCAGCAGCAGCAGGAGCTTCAGCAGTTGTAGCAAGCTCTCACCTCCTCCACACACTTCTTCTTCTGTTTCTTAGGGTGCTACAGGGTATACTTTCTGAACCCAATTCCTGGTTTGCTTAGTTGTGCATCGATTGCTTCGATTAGTGTTAAAATAGCTAATTTAGTGCTAGTTTTGGTGAATTGTGAGTTGTGATGGCAAATTGATGATTGTGTTAGCTACTTTAGTGTATTTAAGTGTTATTAGGGTCACTTCACTGAGAAATAACCCAGATTACACCAAAATACCATAAGGTTTCTATTTTGTGCAAATTGGTGTTTTTAAAGCGATATTAGTGACTTTTGTGATCTGCTATAGACCCAGACCTTACAGAGTAAAATTGAGGAAACTGGGGCATGCTTGTTAGGTCTAGATAACACCACCAGAGCACGAGCCCCTACCCCCACTTTCAGGCCGCCAATTTTAGCATTCTGGCCGCAAATTGCTGCCAGGCTAGGGTTCTGGGTGTTGGGGTTTGGTCTGGGGTAGTCTGCTGTGTTGTGTAGTGTGTTGGTATGTCTAGTTTTGTAATATCTTACCTGTATGAAAATCTGGGACGATATGTCGCTTTTGTGTTTAGTTGTGTTTGCGCGATACGCGCGATACGTGAGTGGGTTCTGTGATCCAGCGTATCGCGGCGTGTCGCGATGGGTTTTAGACGCGTACACACACGATTCAGCGTATCGTGCACACGCGCGTTTAGTTCGCGACGCGAGTTTCTCGTTTCGATTCGATATCGCGTTTCGCGAGATATGTGGCTTATATGTGATTTTCATGTTATATTTACAGGTTTGCAGGCAGGAGCTACGGACACGGCTACAGGGGAGCAGGTGATAGGATTCACCCAGCGTGGAGTTTAGGTGAGTAGATATAACATCTACAGGGGAATCGCCCGCATGGCGTTATGCGTCTGGGCTAGGATTCAAATTCCTGTCGCACATTCTACGTCATTGTAGAATTGCGCCTTACTGCATTTCCTAGATATAGCTATATACTGTGACTAGCAGCCGTAGGACACTGCACCCATTATTGACGGTTCATATTGCACGAGCACGGATTGCATGCTACACACACACCGTCAATAATTGCCATGTCACACACTACCCCTTATAGCTACCATTGCTTGCCACACTTGACATCTAGTTTATCGGTATACCTATAGTGTATCATACCTTTAGTGATAGGTATATTTTCACTTTGCGATACAGCTACAGGTATACCTCATACATATTTTACTTATACCGGGAGGGATTTCCTACATATGTTACTTATACCCAGGGGGGTATACAACATCAGTTCTTATAGGTAGATACCTATACTTTGCTACACCTGTATGTTAGATACATATTCAGTTGTTGTCGCATATTCACGTTTACTGATGTTACTCAGCTGTACCTTATCATGATTTCGCATACATCTGGCTCAGCTATATACTTGTGTTTACCTGCTCGCATTCAGATATATCGCATACATCTATTCCTGTATTTATGCATTGTTTATCTGGATTTCATATGATGTTTTCGGGATTTGGGAACTGCGGGAGTTCATGAAATTATGCATACATGTAACAACCCGGTTTCCTTGATATGATATTTCGAGCGTCCCCCATGAGTTTTATCGGTGCTGATTACCTACTCCATACGAGGTGTGGTTGCCGTATGAGAGTACATGGTGGGGCCCGGTATGGTTCCCCTCGGCAAGAAGATCGATGGGTTTGCCGATTGAGCCTAGAGGCGGGCGAGTACCTACCGGTGATTGTTTGGACCTGGCAGTTGGCTGGAGGCTACTGGCCAGAGTAGAGAGGTGGATGCGGGATGACCTGTACTGTCGAGGCCGAGGGCCGACACTGCAGACGGACCCCGTGGGCTGTCCGGACTGACGGAGCCCCATATACGAGGATTTCTGTGTCGATGCTTGGCACACGGTTTCATGATATTTCTTTAAACCCCTTTTTGTATATATAACAGGGGACTTAGCCGTTGTTATATATACCCTTACACCAATATTAGTGGAATGGGACGCTAATATATGTGTATTGCCCCCATCATATTTATTTCTGTACATATATTTATCTTTAGGATGCTAGAAACTTACTTGAGATTGGACTTGGGATACTAGGTGATTCATTGGGATTTGGACATTGGATATACCTATGTGATTGGTGACTTGTACATTCGGGATATAGGAGATTACTCGACATTGTACATTGAGGAGATGTGAGACTTATTTGATGTGAGTGCCCAATGTGGGGCCTGGTTTGAGGATTTGGGATTGGAGTATCTTGGTGGATTGTGATCCTGCCACGACGTCAGGTTTCCGTGGAAAATGACATATTCCACCCTACACCTCACCATTACCTATCTTATGCACAGATTCATATATTGGTAGTACTTGTAGTGTACCCTTATGATAGTTGCATATTTGCTTTCTCATATCTCTATTGAATAGACATTGCATACTACTATCATGCCATCATTGCTTCACATATTGATTGTACCTGCTAGTGGACTCTCCCTATTTCAGCATTGCATGATATATTATTATTGTAATCGCATATCTTAGATTCATGCTGTACGTACATTCCTGCGATTACCTGCATATGTTTTATACTATTCACGAGTTGGCAACTCACCCCCGTTGTGCCACAGGTGTTTCAGGTTTTTCCCCAGAGTAGTCGAGGCAGGCTATTCCCCTATCCAGCTATCCAGCTATTACCTTTTGCTACAGATACCGCATCAGCTCACAGTACCTTTTTGCTTAGGTGGGTTAGATGGTTATCTGTATTACATATTGTATATTCGTTGTATTTTGTACTCTCCATCAGCTATTGTATTATTGACATAGAGACTTGGTGAGGACGTTAGATGTATTATTGTGGATTTGAGGTCTTATGTATATACAGCTTCTATCTCTACTGTTATTATTTTCTGTTGTATTCATTGTGGCTGGTTTCTACAAATGGGTGTTGCTAACATTTTAAAGAAAGAAAGTAAGACTTTTAAAGAATTTGGGTTGCGATTTCAAATGTTTCAAAACTTATATTATCTTTTCCGTGTTTTTTTTTATGGTTTAGATTTCTGGGTTTTGGCTTTCTTTTACTACGTTGCGTCTTTAGGCGTTGCGTAGTATTAGGGCCGTCACGGGCCATTCTTGGGTCGTGATAGACTCTTTAAGTCCCCATAACCCCTGTACTGTTTAATTTCCCTGCACAGAGTAATTTAAAACCCCATTTAAACCATATTTTAATACAATTTTTATCACACCCTTTCATCTACCCTAAACTATAATTTTTCCTATAAATACCACACCTAAAATCACCCCTCCTCGCTTCCAAATCTCTGTCCAAACTCTCAATAAAATTCCATAGACTTTTGTGTGCAAGTGGAGTTAGCAAAGGGCGAAGCTCCGACGAAGTTCCGGCGGTGATCCGAGGAGATTCCGGCGACGAAACGACACACTGGCACCTCCTACTTATTCATTTTCCTCTCCTCTACACAATCAACATCTAAGTCCCTTCTCCCCTTTCTCTTTACTATTCTAAAAACTTAGAATTCTAAAACCCGACGGAAGTGGAGTTAATCTGACTTCCGATTCGGTTTTTCCTTAAAAATCATATTTTTCTTAAATACAATAATACCAAACTCTCCCATCATGATCACTAAATATTAACAAAACATCTTGACAAGTTTCATATCCAAAGAATTCATATTTCAATTTTTATAGCACTTTTACAGAAAAATACCATATAGCTTGGTTTCGACATAAATCTTATAATTCCTTATTATACCTTTAGATAGTTCATGAAGTAATGACCTAACTCCTCACAATACATATCTCTATCATAGCACGATGTCTTTTGGAAACCTAGAATACGGAAATATGATTTTACAAATAAATACCATAAACGACAAAACCTTTTTCTATAAGATGTGTATTTTTAACAAATCTTTGCAATGCGCCGCTACAACCCATTTCGGGGAACCCGTTCGGGATAGTGTGGATTATCGCACATCCTCGGGCTTAGTAGTGCGAGATGCATACCTCCGCAAGGAGCATACGGTCTCGATGGATTTAAAAATATAATTTTCTTTAGAAAATGTGATTTCTAATATAAATAAAACTTTTATTTTTAATATATATATATATATGTAATTAGTATCAAAATATCTATTTTTAGAATTTATAATATTTCACATTTCCAAAATTCAAGAAAAACATCTCATTTACAAGAAAATACCATACAATTCCAACAATACAAATAAATACCATATATTATGAAAATAAGTTTTATTCACTAGAAATGTCACAATGATAAAATATACATCAATGAAAACTTTAAAGACGATAATAAAATATTTGAGGTATATTTTGAAAATTATACAAGACTATTTTTACATAAAACCCCTCAAGTTATATTAAATTACAATAAGGACCCTAATAAACATAGGTTTAAGCGGGACCAGTCTCTTGAGCCTCAGGGAGCCGAAGATATAGGTGCTTGCTGTTCATATCAGATTTTTGCATTTTTATACCGCCCAATTTTTATCACATTGCTTATCAGTAGGTACTCTTGAGCCGTGTTTGCTAGTTAATTGCAGGATACAGGTTCTCAGCTCTAAACAGTGAAATTCATGGAAAAGCACGACAAATTCCGGATTACTACCAACCACAGATAAAACACGGGTCTCCTCTCTCTATCCGTATGTTGCCGCACACCCGTTTAAGAGACAAAATGGCAAATCGATGTCATTTTCATGCACAAAGCACAATGTCAACACAAGATCCAACACGTCTACGCGGAGCTCAAGAAAAATCATGGCAAAAGATCCACATCACATCACCTTTTGATCTGCTGAAATTCTGGAAAAATTATGAAGAGCTTCTGAGAAACAACATATTCCACACTGAAGAGTACAGCCAAACAGGGAAACCCACAAAATCTCGTGACCTAACTCATCAAGAGGGCCGTGGATCCGCGGCCAACATGGGGGTTAGGCCGCGGATCCGCGGCCATGCTGACACGACAATTGGTGATTTTTCAGGGGCAGTTTGGTACTTTTATTAGGTGGCAGATTGTTGCCCTAGTTTTCCAGTTTCCTGCCTATAAATAACCCAGAACTTGCCAAGCCAAAGGGTGCTTAATTCTTGTATTAGGTTTTAGATATACTTTGTTGTTCTTCTTCCTCTTTTCATCTTTTCTCCATTAAAATCTTGTAGTGAGCTTTTATGAGTGAAGTGATGAATAAAAGAGTTCTTTTTGTTATCATACTTGTCTTGTTATGTTGTTAATTATAATTGCTTGTATTTTTAATTTGCTAATCTAGTTGTTGATATTTGTTGTTTGTTTCTTTCTTGTTCTCTTTTTCTTTATCCTTAACAACAATGATGCTTAAACTTGATCCTTGCCATGGTGAGGTCTCAAATAGCTAGTTGTAATCTCCTAACCTCTTTCTTTCTATCTTCCTCCTTTTGTTGTATTTTCCTTTTTTTGTAATGGGTGAGTAGTTTTCTTACTTGTTAGGGTAGGATAAGGAAAGTTTAAGAGAAGGAAATCTCTCTCACTCTTTTCTTGCCCAACATCTTAATTCGGACTCCCGTTAATTGAACCACAATTCGCTCCCTATGGCATCCTATCCTACATGATAGCGGTGATTCCTTAGTGAGACCAGTTGTGGTTGAATTAACCGGAGGTTAAGGCTAAGAGCCAAGAACGGACGGACAAGTACCAAAAGTAAGAATTTAAGCGTTGGAAAGCCTAGCTTATACTCGCAAGTTTCTTCCTAGTCGTGCTAATCCCCGTTGTTGCCGATTACCGTAACACCGATATTAAGAGTGGCAACGAAAGAAGTAAGCGACTCCTAACTCAAACTAACATAATCCTCACCCTAACAAGCTTTCTTTATATACATTTTAACACATAGTTAATCTCAAAACAAACCTGGACATTTGGACTTAACTCGTTAAAGCACATAGAAAAAGATTCCCATCTCCCTGCGGACGACCCGTACTCAACCGGCTAGCTACAAGCGAAACCGTATTGATTGCGGTAATAAACTTGAACACGCAAAATCCCAGCAATCAAATGGCGCCGTTGCCAGGGAGACGGTAGTTTATTTCTTTGTGTAATTTCGGGTTAACTTGTGAATATAAACATAACCGAAAAGCAAAAAAAAAAAATCATCTTGTTATTTTTTATTAGTTTTTGTGCAAGTGTGCAGGATAAAAAGGAGATCGAGTTCAGTGCCGAAGACGTGGGAAGTTAAACCCATATCTCGTGGCTACACCGCGTTTGATCAAGACGAAACCAACGGTCTACTGTAAAATTCTGGAGCAGTCCCAGTGAGCAAATTAAGATTCAGGGGCTCCAGAAAAGAAGAGGACACCCCATCCAGCAAACTCAAGAAATCCAGAGGGCCAACTCACCTATATCGCTGCGTTTCCGTGGGCTAAAGGCTTGTTTGGCCGCGGAAACGCGGCCATTTGCTGACATCAGCAACCCAATTTCCTCTGGCTGGTTCCCTGTAAGTCTCTCTACCCTCTTCCCAACTCCTCTGAGCTCCACTGAACTGTTTTTTTTTCTGCAGCATTCTTTGCGCAAACTATCTTCCCCCTTCCAATAAATTGTTTTTGTGCAGGATTCTTTGCGCCACGCTAAAAAAAAAAAATTTGATTGCAGTTAATTGTTACCGCTTTGCATATTTTAATCGAACTTTAAGGGGATTGAAACCAATCCAGATTGGGTGGGGATTTCATCACCCTTCCCAGGACCCCAGAAATCACAAAAAGCATATGCATTGACCATTATTTAATTAAAAAATACTAGACTCAGCCCTAAGGACGTCGCGCTCAATAGGACAGAGGACTGGTTATAGGCATCGGTCGTTTATCCTATCCTGACTTTGCGGTGTCTAGGCAGGTGTGTCGAAGGGAAGTGGTTACTTAATTAGGACCACTACTTACGTAGTGGGGAGCCCCCACTTACCTGGCACTTACCTGGCCGCAATTGGCGGAGAAGAGGAGGTTTGAGGTCCTATTTCTAGTCCTTTGGAACAGTTAGGAGCTGTCTATCTGACCTAGGTGACCCTAGATCTAGGTGTGATTGTGCATATTTTGTCTGTGATTGTTTGAAGTCGTAAGTCCGTGCATATATCTGTAAAGCTCTTTCTAAGAAAAAAGAAAAAAAACACAAAACAAAAACTTTTATAAAAACTTGCCCTTTGTCGCCAGAATCCATTTTTTCACCCACCACCCATCGTATTTCTCCATTGACGTTTTCTTGCCCTCACCTTCTCCGCTTTGACTACACTAAACTCATTTAGTGTATGTCCGGTTGGACTCGGGACACTAGTGCCCGCCTAGTCCGCGTTATGTTAGTCGCCACCGACTACGCGATCGACTCGGACGTCGAAACTCCTTCCACGCCTCTTTCACCCTTACCTTTGTCGGCCAACTCCGACGTTGACCGGAATTCTGTTCATACATCCTCACCTTCACCATCACCAACCTCTTCTTCCGCGATATCAGGATTTAATCCAAACATCCCTTTGACTCTCCCGGGATTGATTCCACCTCCTATGGATGCGAATAACCCACCACCACCGCCTGTTGTAGCGCCACAGCGAATCGCGCTCCAGGATCGTTTCTATCCCATCCGCTCTGCACTTCCCACCTGTCTTTCCCTTCCACC
This sequence comes from Agapanthus africanus, assembly GCA_030015575.1. Taxonomy (NCBI): domain Eukaryota; kingdom Viridiplantae; phylum Streptophyta; class Magnoliopsida; order Asparagales; family Amaryllidaceae; genus Agapanthus; species Agapanthus africanus. The sequence continues at coordinate 639,418,859 of JASDDO010000022.1, read as the reverse complement.
GGCCAATGGGGATAATTTTGAAATTAAGCCCCACTTCATTAACATGCTTTCGAAATTTCATGGGCTTGAATCTGAAGATGCCTATATCTTCATCAACAAGTTCCAAAATGTTTGTGCCATGATGAAAACAACCCAGTTGTCAGACGATGCTATACGGCTACGGGTCATTCCGTTCAATTTGTGCGATCTTGCTGAAAAATGGTTGTATAGCACCGCTTCCCACTCCATAACCAGTTGGGACGAGTTTGTGAAAGCGTTTCTCAAGAAATTCTATCCGAATCATAAAACCGCGAGGATCCGTAATGAAATCAACCAATTCTCCCAGCTTCCTAATGAACCTTTTTGGAAGTGCGTTGACCGGTATAAAGACCTTCTTGTTCAGTGCCCTCACCACGGTATTGAAAAATGGCAACATTGCCAAACCTTATACGAGGGCCTGAACCCAGCAACCAAGCAGTTGTTGGAAACCATTTGTCAGGGCCACTTCCTGTCCAAATCTGACGAGGAAGCATGGCAATTCTTCGACGACCTTGCGGAACAAACGCTTCAATGGGAGAGCACCAGACCAACTTCTTCTTCTTCCTCCTCTACTTCTACTGGTCAGTCTAGGGTAGGCATTCACCAACTAGATGTCTCTATTGCAATGAAAGCTGAAATGGCTGCAATAATGAGAAAACATGAAGCGATAGAAAGAAAATTTTCATCTCCTGCTCCTGCCCCTGTTCTTCCCCTTTGTACCATTTGTGCTTGTTGTTCCGATCCATCTCACCTAACCGAAGAGTGTCCTTACAATCCACCATCTCAAAGACAGGATCAGGTTAATGTTGCATTTCAGCAAAGACCAAGAAACGATCCATACTCTTCCAACTACAATCCTGGTTGGAGGAACCACCCCAACTTCACTTGGAATCAGAACCAGCATCAATTCCAAGGCAACAATTTCCAGAGGCCCCCTCCTCCGCAACAACAAGCGCAACAACAAACTCAACATCAATTTCAGCAGCCCTTCTAACCCCAACCTTTTCAAAATCAGACGAACAACTTTGCACCCAACAATTCTTTTCCCCAAAACAACTTTGTTCCGTCAAACAAGGATAAGGTTTCCTCGCTCGAACGAAGTCTGGAGGCGTTTGTAAAGCAATCAACTCAATCCACCGCCAACATCCAGTCTTCCATTCAGTCGTTGGTGCAACACACTGCCGCTCACGGGTAAAGCATCAAAACCATCGAAGCCCAGATAGCACAACTGAATGCGGCCTTAAGCGAGCGAGAGAAGGGGAAGCTTCCATCTCAGCCACTCCCAAATCCCGGTCACCCACATAATGTGCATGTTGCTCTTGAACAAAAGAACCATAATGTGAGTGCCATGACTACATTGAGATCTGGAAGGATGCTGCAAAACAACATTGGCACACGGATCGACGATGACACCCCGACCGCTTCTTCTTCTTCTGCTTCTTCTTCTTCTTCTTCTTCTTCTTCTGAGCCAATTCGCCATTCTTCAAAAGGCTCTTCCTCTTCTTCTGCTCTAAACGGACCCATTTCTCACTCCACGAAAACACCAGCTCTGGGATCCGTTCCAACTCCACAATCTTCTCTACAAGCATTGGACTCAACCAATTTCAAAAACGTTCCATTTCCAAACCGGTTGAGGTCCAATAAACAAAATCCACAAATGGAGAAGATTCTGGAGTTGTTTAAGCAGGTTAACATCAACATTCTCCTTTTAGATGTTGTCCAACAAGTCCCGTCCTACGCGAAAATCTTAAAGGACATGTGCACGAAAAAGAGGAAATCTCAGGTACCCAAGAAAGTTTTCTTTGCTAGTGCTGTGAGTGATGCTCTTACCCAATCTTTACCTTAAAAATGGAAGAACCCTGGCTTTCCTACGATTTCTATTACCATTGGGGATAAGAACATCAACCGCGCACTTTTAGATCTTGGTGCCAGTGTTAACCTTCTTCCGTACTCAGTATATGAGCAACTAGGTGTAGGAGAGCTGAAACCCACACACTGCACTCTCTAAATGGCCGACCGATCGATCACCCATCCTAGGGGTGAGCTAGAGGATGTGTTAATCAAGGTTGGGGACTTCATATTCCCCGTTGACTTCATTGTTTTAGACACACATCCTATAGCTAACCCCCGGGATCAAATTCCGGTGATACTCGGTCTCCCATTCCTTGCAACCACAAATGCTGTGATCAATTGTCGAAATGGTTCGATGAACCAATCTTTTGGAAACATGACAATTAAACTCAATATTTTTAGGTTGGGGAATCAGCCCTCCGAACCTAATGCTCATATACTAGACGTTTACTCAATCCAAGAGATCACCCAAGAAGAGTGTGAATTCGAGAAGTTTTTGTTCGATCACGATAACCTTAACGCCACTAGTGCGTTCCTCTTCGAACCTGCTGCTGCTTCTGCGCCCGACAATGACTACGAGTGTTTCACTTTCTCGACCGATCTTAGCCAGTCACCACCCGAGTTGGAATCCTTTGAATTTCCGGATGAGTTACCTGAACCATCCAACTCGATCGCTTACACTCATTTTGAACCTTTGCTGGAATCCTTTGAGTTCCAGACCTTTTCACCAATCTTGCATTCTATCGTTTCACCTCCAACGCTCGAACTCAAGCCTTTGCCGTCTCACCTTAAGTACGCTTACTTGGGTGAGAACGAGACCCTCCCTATTATCATCTCGGCTTCTCTGGCTCTAGAGCAAGAGAAAACCCTTCTTGCGGTCTTGCACAGCAATAGGCAAGCTTTTGGCTGGTCCATGGCGGACAACAAGGGGATTAGTCCCCTGATCGTTGAACATCACATTCATTTGATGGATGATGCCAAACCAGCCAGGGATCCACAAAGGTGACTCAACCCAGTCATGAAGGAGGCTGTAAAAAAGGAGATCGTAAAGTGTCTGGATAGTGGTATCATTTACCCTATCTCTGATAGCCAGTGGGTTAGCCCCATTCACGTTGTCCCCAAGAAATCAGGCATAACGGTCATAACCAACGAGGTGAATGAGTTAATCCATACTCGCACCCAGACTGGGTGGCGAGTATGCATCGATTACAGAAAACTCAACGCCACAACACGGAAGGACCACTTTCCGCTACATTTCATTGACCAGATGCTTAAATGATTGGCCGGACACGAGTTCTACTGCTTTCTTGATGGCTACTCCGGCTATAATCAGATTCCCATCGCCGAAAAAGATCAGGACAAGACCACATTCACTTGTCCTTTTGGCATATTTGCATATCGTCGCATGCCCTTTGGGTTGTGCAATGCGCTCGCTACCTTCCAGCGGTGTATGATGGGAATCTTCTCAGACATGGTGGAAAAATTCTTGGAGATCTTCATGGACGATTTCTCCATTTTCGGTGATTCCTTTGACGAGTGTTTGCTGCATCTCGACGCTGTCCTTACCCGGTGTAAGGACAAGAATCTCACTTTGAACTGGGAGAAGTGCCACTTCATAGTGCACGAAGGTATTGTCTTAGGACATATCATCTCGCAAAATGGCATTGAGGTAGATAAAGCAAAGATTGAAGTCATTTCCAATCTCCCTCCTTCCCGATGCGTCAGAGATATCCGAGCCTTCCTTGGCCATGCCGGTTTCTATAGACGGTTCATCAAGGACTTTAGCAAGATTGTTAGGCCCTTGACTCTTTTTCTGGCCAAGGACACGATATTCGACTTCAACTCGAGTTGTGTGACTGCATTCGAGTCATTAAAAAGCTCACTCACTTCTGCTCCCGTTCTTTCTTCTCCTGACTGGACACACCCGTTTGAGATTATGTGCGATGCATCCGACTTTGCCATCGGTGCTGTCCTTGGACAACACATCAACAAGATGCCGCACGTAATCTATTATGCTAGCCGAATCCAGAACGACGCCCAACTAAATTATACAACAACTGAGAAGGAATTCTTGGCTGTTGTATTTGCTTTAGAAAAGTTCAGGCCCTACCTCATCGGCTCTCCAGTCATTATCTACACAGACCATTCTGCTCTGCGCTATCTTTTTGCGAAGAAAGATGCAAAATCTCGGCTAATATGTTGGATCCTATTGCTTCAAGAGTTTGACCTTGTCATCAAGGACAAAAGAGGATGCGAGAACGTAGTCGCCGACCATCTCTCACGACTTCCTTCTTCGCCGTCGCTTCAAATTCCGATCAACAACGTTTTTCCGGATGAACGGCTCTTGACAGTATCTTGCGAACCCTGGTTCGCAGATATTGTGAACTATTTGGCCACAGGATTACTACCGACTGAATGGTCCAGTCAGGACAGACTTCGATTCTTATCCTAAGTAAAACACTTTTACTGGGACGAACCCTATCTGTTCAAGTACTGTCACGACCAGATTATTCGTCGGTGTGTCCCTAACGTTGAATTCAAGAGTGTGCTGTCGTTTTGCCACGATCAAGCATGTGGCGGGCATTTTGGCCCCAGAAAGACAACCGAGAAGATCTTGCAGTGTGGTTTCTACTGGCCATAACTCTTCAAAGACGCTCATGACTACTGCAAGACTTGCTCCCGGTGCCAACACTTGGGCCGGATATCCAGGAGAGATGAGATGCCACTCAAACCGATCTTGGTTGTAGAGATTTTCGATGTTTGGGGGATCAATTTCATGGGGCCGTTTCCCAGCTCTTTTGGGAACTTATACATCCTTCTCGCTGTTGATTATGTCTCTAAGTTGGTCGAGGCTGTGCCCAACCGGACTAACGACAACAAGGTTGTCGTTAGATTTCTTAAGGAAAACATTTTCTCCCGGTTTGGGCACCCCCGAGCGATCATTAGCGACAATGGAACTCATTTCTGCAATAAGACTTTCGAGGCCTTGATGCGGAAATATTCCATTAATCATAATCTATCTACGCCCTACCACCCCCAAACCTGCGGGCAAGCCAATGTTTCAAATCGGCAAATCAAGCAGATACTGGAGAAGACGGTTTCCAAGAACCGTAAGGATTTGGTCGTTGAAACTCACCGATGCCCTTTGGGCATTTCGAACTGCTTATAAGACCGATCTTGGGATGTCTCCCTATCGGCTTGTTTACGGAAAGGCTTGCCACCTTCCTGTGGAAATAGAGCATCGCGCATTTTGGGTGATAAAGGAGCTGAATCTGTCTCTCAAAGATGCGGGCAGCCATCGGAAGCTGCAGTTGAACGAATTAAGCGAGCTTCGGGATGAGGCTTACGAAAACGCGGTTGTCGTTAAGAACCGAATGAAGGTGTTTCACGATAAACACCTTTTGCGCAAAACATTCACACCTGGTCAACAGGTACTGCTTTACGACACCCGGCTACATTTCCATCCAGGTAAGCTCAGATCTCGCTGGAAAGGGCCATATTTTGTGCGGAATGTGTATCCGCATGGCGCTGTGGATTTGGAGAATCCAAAGGACGGTTCATTCTTCAAAGTAAACGGACACAGACTAAAACCGTACCTTAGCGCCGAACCAACAGAGGAGCTCCTGGTCTTACAGGAGCCGGTTTACCCTACATAATCTTCCTCTGCCTACCACAAAACTTCGGTTATCCAGCTAAAACAGTGGACAATGTTTCAAATAAGTTTGGGGGTTTGTATATACCATTTTGTATATATTTTTGGATATTCTTGTCCGGTGTATATCCATTTTTATTATTTTTCTTCAAAAACAAAAAACAAAAAAAAATTTGTGTATATCTAACCGACAATTTTGACCCTTCCATGATTTCTTCATGCAATGACAGTGAGGACACTGTCCAGTTTAAGTTTGGGGGTACGCTCAGTACGCATTTCTAACCTTCGCATTCATGTGTACATTTTGCATCTGCATACTAAAATCCATAAATCCATAAAAATCTAAAAAATTTCTAAAAACATAAAAACTTTTTTGTCAAATTAGCTAGTGGGAGAAATCAGATTCAACATTTCGACGGTTTTGTTTGATAAGATAAGAATAACTAAATCTTATTTTTAGATTTTGAAAACCTGAAAGATAACTCTCCTTTGAAGTTAACTATAGCTGATATACGTCTTTACATCACACTACACGTGTCGTGAGTTTTAAAAATTAGATGACAAGTCTATTATGTCTAAAAACTTTTAAATGGATAAATTATTTTCTGAGGATCAAATAGGTTTGTTCTGAAATAAGTAATATCAAGAATAGTTTATGAAGTGAAGCGAATATGAAGGAATGTTATTGATGCCTTAATTGGAACTAATTCTGAAAAATAACCCATCTGGAACTTGATTGGAATGATTACACACCGAACCCACTAAACACGTCTTTTATCCAAAAAATAATTGAACTGCCCTCCGTTCGCATTAAATCATCATGATTTTCACGCTAAATTGTCTTTTGTTTTTGGGCCTAGGTAACTTGAGTAATTAAGTCCGCTGGGGTGTCTCTACACCTAATGCCCTAAAGCCAACTGGTTTGGGAGCATTGGCCCAAAGCTCGTTAAGAAGCCTAGAAAGTCCAGATTAAAACAAAGTCAAGCAAGTGTTCTCTCCGAGTTAAAATTCCTAACGGTTCTTTGTATGAGAATAATCTTGACAAAAGAGAGGTTTTTATAAAAAATAATTCTAGCGGAGATATGAAGGTTTTATTCTATGATAAAGACTATTGCACGTTCACAGAGGTGTGTATGAAATGAAAACAAGAAAAAGGTGGAGTGAAAAATAAGATCTAGTTTCCTGTTAAGGAAAATAGAAATTCTGAAATTGAAACCTTACTGGAAAACGAAACTTGAAAAATACTTAACTCTTTATAAAACTCATGTGATCCTTTTAAAAATTTTATCTGGGCTTTATTTTGTGACATGATGACTTTAATCGATCTTTCTGGAACTTAACGACACTATTTGCACTACACGTAAAGACATATAAAATCTTAAGTTAAATTAGAAGCGAGGTGTGAAAAATAAAGGTTCGATAGTCAAGACTTAGGATAATAGAATTATTATTTTTAAAACAAAACCTTAGGGTTTGAATCATAGTTATTTTTCAAAACTAGCTTGACCGGATTTTGTGGGTAGTATCCGCTGAAAACCCTCAGGAGACAACACTCGTCCTATTTGGGACACCTAGAGGTTCAACGGCTTGTTGCACATGCTCAGTGCAATCATGTTTCCTGTGAAAGTGAGGTTAGGAATTTTTGTGAATAAATTGGTTTTGCTCGGGAGGAGCAAATGATAAGTTTGGGGGTATTTGTTCATATCAAACTTTTGCATTTTTATACCGCCCAATTTTTATCACATTGCTTATCGGTAGGTACTCTTGAGCCGTGTTTGCTAGTTAATTGCAGGATACAGGTTCTCAGCTCTAAACAGTGAAATTCATGGAAAAGCACGACAAATTCCGGATTACTACCAATCACAGATAAAACACGAGTCTCCGCTCTCTATCCGTATGTTGCCGCACACCAGTTTAAGAGACGAATTGGCAAATCGATGTCATTTTCATGCACAAAGCACAATGTCAACACAAGATCCAACATGTCTACGCGGAACCCAAGAAAAATCATGGCAAAAGATCCACATCACATCACCTTTTGATCTGCTGAAATTCTGGAAAAATTGTGAAGAGCTTCTGAGAAACAACATATTCCACACTGAAGAGTACAGCCAAACAGGGAAACCCACAAAATCTCGTGACCTAACTCATCAAGAGGGCCGCGGATCCGCGGCCAACATGGGGGTTAGGCCGCGGATCCGCGGCCATGATGACACGACAATCGGTGATTTTTCAGGGGCAGTTTGGTACTTTTATTAGGTGGCAGATTGTTGACCTAGTTTTCCAGTTTCCTGCTTATAAATAACCCAGAACTTGCCAAGCCAAAGGGTGCTTAATTCTTGTATTAGGTTTTAGATATACTTTGTTGTTCTTCTTCCTCTTTTCATCTTTTCTCCATTAAAATCTTGTGGTGAGCTTTTGTGAGTGAAGTGATGAATAAAAGAGTTCTTTTTGTTATCATGCTTGTCTTGTTATGTTGTTAATTATAATTGCTTGTATTTTTAATTTGCAAATCTAGTTGTTGATATTTGTTGTTTGTTTCTTTCTTGTTCTCTTTTTCTTTATCCTTAACAACAATGATGCTTAAGCTTGATCCTTGCCAAGGTGAGGTCTCAAATAGCTAGTTGTAATCTCCTAACCTCTTTCTTTCTATCTTCTTCCTTTTGTTGTATTTTTCTTTTTTTGTAATGGGTGAGTAGTTTTCATACTTGTTAGGGTAGGATAAGGAAAGTTTGAGAGAAGGAAATCTCTCTCACTCTTTTCTTGCCCAACATCTTAATTCGGACTCCCGTTAATTGAACCACAATCCACTCCCTACGGCACCCTATCCTAAATGATAGCGGTGATTCCTTAGTGAGACCGGTTGCGGTTGAATTAACTGGAGTTTAAGGCTAAGAGCCATGAACGGACGGACAAGCACCAAAAGGAAGAATTTAAGGGTTGGAAAACCTAACTTATACTCGCAAGTTTCTTCCTAGTCGTGCTAATCCTCGTTGTTGCCGATTACCGTAACACCGATATTAAGAGTGGCAACGAAAGAAGTGAGCGACTCCTAACTCAAACTAACCTAATCCTCACCCTAACAAGCTTTCTTTATATACATTTTAACACATAGCTAATCTCAAAACAAACCTGGACATTTGGACATAACTCGTTAAAGCACATAGAAAAAGATTCCCATCACCCTGCGGACGACCCGTACTCAACCGGCTAGCTACAAGCGAAACCGTCTTGATTGCCGTAATAAACTTGAACACGCAAATTCCCAACAATCACTTGGCTATTTAAGGTACATGATTGAATGAATTTCTCGGTCTGTAGTTTTAGAAAATGTATAGAAATCACAACCAAAAATATTTTTGACCGCAATCAATAACGGTGTCGATTGTAGCGCGTTAGCGAGTGCGGATCGTCCACAGGGAAACTGTAATCCGTTCGTAATTCGAATTAGGTGAATTGAAAATTAAAGAAAAGAGAAAAAAAAACAATTCAATTCAAGATTTTAAAAGTGAATTTCAAGAATTAGCAAAATCTAGATCTAATTACAAGAAAACATTAAAATCAAGAATTAAGAATTGATGATATCCAATCCAAATATCAAGAATCGAAGTGAGGCTCGTAAGAATCGATCGAATCTATAGACGTGATGAAATCTATTGATTCTGTTTTCTTATCCATCGATGATTTGATACTAGATCGATGATGATCAACGAGAATTATGGATTTTTTGCGGAAACTAAAGTTTCATCATCTATCCCTTATCCTTTCGTTGATTTCATTCACATTATAGCCTCTAGTAAATTCAAGAATCGATCGTGGATCCCTAATTAAGAGCGAACACAATCAAGAAAGTATCGCTCGAAACTAGGTCGTCGATTCTTCAATTTACAAGAATTTACAAAACTCATAGGACTTAAGAATAGTTTCAAGATTTGTAACATCATCATCTATTGATTCTCTCGACTCCTTCGCGAGCGGAGTTTTACTCAAATATCATAACAAGAAACACAATCAAGAGTTGAGATTGAATCAAGATGCAAGAATGTAAAGAAAGCAAGATATAGAAATTTCACCTTTATTTATCAACAATTTTGTTACAATTCTCTCAAGATCTACAAGAGAAAAGAACTTGATCGTCGATTTCGGCTTCGCTCGTCTCCTTGAGTCACGGATCTCCTTGGATCACTTGCTCCGATGAAGTCCGGCGTTGCTTTCTAAAGGATCGAAGGCTTCATGCTTGATTTGGTACTCGGAGTTCTTGATTTTTGGCTTTGGATTTTGAATTGGGGATTAGGGTTTACAAGTTGTGTCACTCAACTTGTATTGGGAATTGATGTAGGAATCAACAACGAACCCCTTTCATGAACAACCCAAAACCCTAGATCTAAGTTTCCTTTTATAACCCCCTCTCCTTTTCAATTCAAATTCAAATTTCCCTAAAAAATGAACCACTTTTTCCTCCAAAATGAATAACTTTTCCTTCCAAAATGAACTACCTCATTTGAATTTTCCCTCCAAAATGAACTACCTCATCCAAAATGAACTACCTCATTTGAATTTTCCCTCCAAAATGAGGTTGTTAGAAAGAATCTTCTAGAAGAAGTTTGTTGGAGGAAATATTCTAAAATGAGGTTGTTACAAGGAGGCTTCTAGAAGAAGGTTGTTATAAGAAGGCTTCTAGAAGAAGTTTGTTGGAGGGAATATTCTAGAATGAGGAATATTCTTGGGTAAGGTTGTTAGGCCGAGCCTCCTGGATGAAGCCACGTGGTCATTCTGGAGTCTTCTGGAAGATGAGCCGTTAAAGGGAGACACGTGGAGGAAATCTGCAGAGATGAAGTCACCTTCCCGCCGCGGATCCGCGGCGGGAATGGGCCTTTGGCCGCGAATCCGCGGTGCTTTAGAGGCCTTGCTACTTGAAACTTCTGTGCTCTTTTTATGCTGTTTTTGTGGCACTTTTATGATATGTGGAATCTCATAAATCTTTCTTGTTCACTGCCAGATCACAAGTCTTGGACTTGGCGTATTTTTGTCAGCACTTTTCACAGTTTTGGCTCTTTTCCTGGAATTTCCTACACAGATTCTCGAGACAAGTGTTGCACTACACAAAGATTTTGCGATGCAATCATAAACACTCAATTTCCCTCAAAAATGTCGGTTATAATATACAACACATGTTATTTGGTATTTTACAGTCAATTTGCTAATATATGCTATATTAATACCGAACACCTCTAGATGAGTGCAAATGGTAGGGAAATTGATGTGTTAAAAATTCAATATTTTCGACTTATCAAATTCCCCCAAACTTATTTTCGGTCGTCTTGAGCGAACTGTTTTATTAAAAAGAGAAGGAGAAAATAAAGAAAGAGAAAAACTAACTAGCACACTTTCGTAGGCAACACGATTGCACTGAGCACGTGCAACAAACCTTTAAACCTCTAGGTGTCCCTAGTAGGAGGAGTGTTGTCTCCTGAGGGTTTTCAGCGGATTGCACCCATAAAATCCAATAATAAAAGGAAGACCGTGAAAGTTACATATAAAGATAAGAATTGTAAAAGAAAAGCTTTGAAAATTAGAGTTTCCAACTATGCTAGCTTTTCGGTTGTCATGAGCCCTATCTTAATAGTCATGAAAAGATGTTAGAAATCACATCATCTCTCAATAAAACATCATCTTTATTCTTCATTCCTATCTTTCTTCCAAACATTGATCATATACCCCCACGTGTGTGTAAAAGACATCCCTACACCCGGAGAATTCAATTCAAGCTATCATACTCTTGTCCATCTGCCTCAGTACTTTTTAATTAATGAATATTTAGATGAATTTGCTCACACACTTTCATGCGACCGTTAATACTTCTTGAGGTACTAACCGACCGATTACTCATGTGCTTGCTTATTTGGTGTATTTTCCTCGTCTTGCACCACCTAAAGGCTTAGCAGTGACTCCCAAACCAGTTGGCCTAAGACACTAAGTGAAGAGGCACCCTCGCTATATTTTTTTTATTGCTGCCTTGGCGATAACAAAACCAGTGTCTATTTTTCTCGCCATTTTATATTTTCTTCATTTTTATTTCCTTCATACTTTGGCTTTTAGACAAGAGCATTTCAAGGTATCCTCTACTATCCCGAGTTTCAAGACGTGTGTAAGTGCGTATAGTAGGGTATCAACGTTCAAAATGTTTGGCTTCCAGAATAGGAACTATTTTTCAGACTTATTTTTATTCTCAGATTAGTGACTTCCTTCATCTTACTACCCCTTGGGAAAACGACTCATAACTACTTATTACTAGTTCGTTTAAGAAAACTTCTAATTTTCTTGGTTTTCTTAAATTTTTCCAACCTTTTGGATGTAATTTTTCACTATCTAATCTTTTATTATCTTATTTATGTACAAAAACAAATTATTTTTTGAAATTTTTTAAATTTTTATAGGTTTTGAAATTTTTTTGTGCTTATGCGAAGTATGATGCAAATGATGCTAGAATAAGCACAAAGCTCCCCCAAACTTGTTTTCAATAGTGTCCTCACTGTTGCCATCCTATAGATCTAAAAAAAAACCTGTAAGCTTGGGAGGAAATTTATTAATGGGGGAAAAATATATAAGTGAAGATCCTCCCCCAAACTTATTCTTGGCTCATCATTTTTGGTGTAAAAAATTTTCTTTTTAAGAGCCAGATTATACCCCCCCCAAACTTGAGTTAAGCCATGTTAATCTTTGAAAATCACAAGAGGGGGTTAAGAATCATTGGTCGATGCCAAGCTTTGCAAAGACCGAAAATTAACACCAACCATTCGAAGATTTTATCAATGTAGTGCTTAGGTTGGTGGAAGAAGAAGTTGGGAAAGGGTAAGTGGTGGAATAGAATGTGTGTGCGTCTCATTTTGGAGAGAAGATGCAGTGAATGTGATGGATTACTCGCATCCTCTTTACAGTCCAGAAGAAGGGGTGGAGGTTCAATTTCTTTGATTGGGAGACGATTCATATCAACACCCGTATCATTCAAAAATGTGAGTCCATCAGAGAAGATCTCCTCAAAATTTCCATCAATACCCCGGAGAATAATGTCATCACAAAGCGCGGGGTGATCTTCAGACTCCAAAAACGGTTCATACTCAGTGTTAGGTTTTGACCCGGACAACTCAGTGGAAGAGTCCGTATGTGTATGATACATAGTTGGGTCAAATAACAACATATGAAAAGAGTCTAGATCGGTATCATGAGGATCATCAATTTCGCTGCTGTCGACATCCATTAATTCGACAGAACAGACCTGAGCAGTAGGTTCGGAGGGTACACTTCCCAACTTGTAAATGTTCAGCTCAATTGACATATTCCCGAAGGATAGGGTCATAGAACCATTACGACAGTTGCTGATAGCGTTGGAAGTGGCCAAAAAGGGGCGACCTAAAATCACCGTAAATTGATTCCGTGGGTTCGCTACAGGCCGTGTATCAAGTACAATAAAGTCTACAGGGAATACGAATTCCCCGATTTTTATTAACACATCCTCCAGTTCACCCCTAGGTTTGGTGATTGATCGGTCAGCCATATGGAGAGTTATGCTCGAGGGCTTTAACACTCTGATACCTAACTGCTCGTAAACCGAGTATGGAAGCAAGTTAACACTAGTGCCAAGGTCAAGTAGAGCACGGTTGATGTGTTTTTCCCCAATAGAAATAGAAATAGCAGGACAGCCAGGGTCCTTACATTTCCTTGGTAATTGTTGGGGGAAAGCCGTGTCTACAGTCTTTGCCATGAGTATCTTCTTGGGCACTTGAGTCTTCCTCTTCCTAATGCACAAGTTCTTAAGAGTTTTCGCATAGGACGGAACTTGTTGGATAGTATCTAGGAGAGGGATGTTGATGTTAACTTGCTTAAACATGTCCACAAGCTTCTCCATTTGGGCATTGGGTTTGTTGGGCCTCAACCTATTTGGAAATGGAGTTCTATCAATAAGTGTTGGGTCCAATATTTATGGAGAAGGTTGTGCGGGTGGGAAGGATGAAGTGGGTGGAGGGTTCGAGTCTTTGGGAAAATGGAGAATAGGCTCGGAAGAAGACGGTAAATTAGACGAAATAGGGTAAGAAGTAGCAGTGGGAGTGGAAGTGGAAGTGCAAGCCTGGGGTTCACTTGATTCCTCAACATCAATCTGTTTACCCACATGATTGTCTAGCACTCTTCTAGATCTCAACGTGGTAAGTGCATCCACATTAGTGTAATGTGAAGGTCCAGGATCAGGTAGGGGTTGAGCTGGAAGATTCCCTTTTTCTCTTGCACTCATTTCGGCTTTTAATTGTGCAATTTGTTCTTCCATCGATTTAATACTCTCATTTTGGGAGTCAGAGTTTTTCTGGATTTTATCGACGGAAGACTGAAAATTTGCCGTAAATTGCTTGAAATTTGTCAGAAACAAATTCATGGTTTGTTCGAATGCAGAGGTGTTATTGGTTCCGGCAGAAAAAGGATCAAAGTTGTTGGCCGGGTTTTGAAAATTTTGTGGTTGAAAGGGGAGCTGACTCGGTTGTGGTAGTTGCTGTTGCTGTGGAGGGACCCTTTGGAAAGTGTTCTGGTTTAGATCCGTGTATTAAGGTTGGTGTTGGATACAAGAAAAATCAGGGTGATTCCTCCAATCTTGATTATATGAGGAAGAAGAAGGATCGTTTCCAGGTCTTTGCTAAAATGCAGCATTAGTGTGACCTTGAAACGGTACATTCAAAGGACATTCTTCCGTCAAATGTGAAGGGTTTGAACAGCAGCCACACACGGTTTTAGGAAGTGTGTATTGGTTTAGGGAGGCTGAAGAGATTTTGTCTTCTATAGCGTCGAGTTTCCTTTGTATTGCGGCCATTTCGGCTCTCATTATAACGGAAACATCGAGCTGATTGACATCTTCCCTAGGCGGTGGTGGTCTAACACTTTTCCATTGTAAAGTGTTTTGAGATAAATCTTCTAAGTATTTCCAAGCTTCACCATCATCTTTAGATAGGAATTGGCAATGACACATGGTTTCAAGCATCTGTCTAGTAGTGAGATCAATACCCTCATAGATAATTCGACACAAATCCCATCTGGAGATTCCGTGATGTGGGCATTGGATAAGAAGATCCTTGAGCCGTTCAAAGCATTTCCAAAATGGTTCATTGGGAAGTTGGGTAAATTTGAAGATTTCGCTCCGAACACGGCTGGTCTTATGATTGGGATAAAATTTCTTTAGGAATGCTTTTACAAATTCATCCCATTTTGAAATAGAATGTGCGGTTGTATTGTAAAGCCACTTCTCGGCTAAGTCGCACAAAGTGAATGGGAGAAAACGTAGACGCAGAGCATCCACAGACAGTTGTAGCGTTCCAATCACTGCGCATACATTTTCAAATTTGGAGATAAAAACGTATGCGTCTTCAGAATCAAGACCGTGAAATTTGGGTAACAGTTCGATGAATTGGGGGTTGATTTCAAAATTTTCACCGATGGCAGGTGGTATAGAAAGACAGGTGGAATGGGGAACACGTGAAGGATAGCATCTCTCTTGGAGAGAGATGCATGGAGGATTCTGCGCACCTGCGGGTGGTGGCAGAGTGGTGTAAAAGTTTGATGGATAACCGTCCATCGCGGTGGTGGTGGGAAAAAGAAAAGGTAGAAATACCGACTTTGGGGTCGATAGGGGAAAACGCGGACTAAACGGGCACTAGAATCCCGTGTCCATCCTATCTTGCACTAAAAGGGTTTAGTACAAGTGGCAGCGTTGATATAATTAGGGGAAATGAATGAAGTGGTGTTTGTTTTGAAAAAGATATACGGATTTTTGAAAAAAAAATGATGCAAATCACAAAAATGCACACACAACCCTAAGTCTAATGGTCACCTAGGTCAAGTCTCTAGAACGCTCTTAACTGCCAGAAGACAAATCACAGAATCAATCCTCCACTGCCTCTTTGTCTCTCCTATGGACAGGTAAGTGGGAGGTTCTCCACTACGTAAGTAATGGGCCTAATTAAGTAACCACTTGCCTTAGACACACTTGCCTTAGACACCACAAAAAAAACGCGGATAAGCAATAGATTACCCACGACCTCCTTCTGTCCTAAGTGAGCGCGACGGTCCTTTGAGTCATGTCTAGATTTCTTTTAATTAATGAGGGTAATGCGGATGCAATTTTGTGATTTTTGGGGCTTAGGAAGAGTAATGAAATCCCCACCTAATCTGGATTTGGCCGTGCCCCATAAATTCCGTATTAATATGCAAACAACCAAGATCAAACACGCACAATATTTTTATTTTTGCAGCGCTGCGAATTTTTGCAAAGAAACCTGTAGCAAATTTGTTATTGGAGCAGACAGAGAAAGAGATAAGAAAGTTAGGAATTTACAGAGAGATTTTGGTACAGCAATGCTACAGGGGTGCCGCGGTTCCGCCGCAATGAGCGTCTTGGGCCGCGGATCCACCGCGATTTGGATGAATCACTGTACAAATTTTTTTTCCAGCAGCTACTGTTCACACCCTGAGCTCTCTGGAATAATCCAAATATTTTTCCTCTTTCTCCAATGATTACAGATTCCCTCGTAACAAATCACAACGAATTGTTTAATATTTTTGCGAATTTAGATCTAAAAATTTTGATGGAATAAATTTTTCAACTCAAATTTCAAAAACGAACAAATTAGCACAAGATCCCCGGCAACGACGCCATTTGATTTAATGAATTTCTCGGTGTGTAGTTTTAGAAAATGTATAGAAATCACAACCAAAAATATTTTTGACCGCAATCAATAACGGTGTCGATTGTAGCGCGTTAGCGAGTGCGGATCGTCCACAGGGAAAGTGTAATCCGTTCGTAATTCGAATTAGGTGAATTGAAAATTAAAGAAAAGAGAAAAAAAACAATTCAATTTAAGATTTTAAAAGTGAATTTCAAGAATAAACAAAATCTAGATCTAATAACAAGAAAACATTAAAATCAAGAATTAAGAATTGATGATATCCAATCCAAATATCAAGAATCGAAGTGAGGCTCGTAGGAATCGATCTAATCTATAGACGTGATGAAATCTATTGATTACGTTTTCTTATTCATCAATGATTTGATACTAGATCGATGATGATCAACGAGAATTAGGGATTTTTTGTGGAAACTAAAGTTTCATCATCTATCCCTTATCCTTTCGTTGATTTCATTCACATTATAGCCTCTAGTAAATTCAAGAATCGATCGTGGATCCCTAATTAAGAGCGAACACAATCAAGAAAGTATCGCTCGAAACTAGGTCGTCGATTCTTCAATTTACAAGAATTTACAAAACTCATAGGACTTAAGAATAGTTTTAAGATTTGTAACATCATCATCTATTGATTCTCTCGACTCCTTCGCGAGCGGAGTTTTACTCAAACATCATAACAAGAAACACAATCAAGAGTTGAGATTGAATCAAGATGCAAGAATGTAAAGAAAGCAAGATATAGAAATTTCACCTTTATTTATCAACAATTTTGTTACAATTCTCTCAAGATCTACAAGAGAAAAGAACTTGATCGTCGATTTCGGCTTCGCTCGTCTCCTTGAGTCGCGGATCTCCTTAGATCACTTGCTCCGATGAAGTCCGGCGTCGCTTTCTAAAGGATCGAAGGCTTCATGCTTGATTTGGTACTCGGGGTTCTTAATTTTTGGCTTTGGATTTTGAAATGGGGATTAGGGTTTACAAGTTGTATCACTCAACTTGTATTGGGAATTGATGTAGGAATCAACAACGAACCCCTTTCATGAACAACCCAAAACCCTAGATCTAGGTTTCCTTTTATAACCCCCTCTCCTTTTCAATTCAAATTCAAATTTCTCTCCAAAATGAACCACTTTTCCCTCCAAAATGAACAAATTTTCCCTCCAAAATGAACTACCTCATTTGAATTTTCCCTCCAAAATGAACTACCTAATTTGAATTTTCCCTCCAAAATGAGGTTGTTAGAAAGATTCTTCTAGAAGAAATTTGTTGGAGGAAATATTCTAGAATGAGGTTGTTACAAGGAGGCTTCTAGAAAAAGGTTGTTATAAGGAGGCTTCTAGAAGAAGTTTGTTGGAGGGAATATTCTAGAATGAGGAATATTCTTGGGTAAGGTTGTTAGGCGAAGCCTTCTGGATGAAGCCACGTGGTCATTCTGGAGTCTTCTGGAAGCTGAGCCGTTAAAGGGAGATACGTGGAGGAAATCTGCAGAGATGAAGTCACCAACTAGCCGCGGATCCGCGGCGGGAATGGGCCTTTGGCCGTGGATCCACGGCGCTTTAGAGGCCTTGCTACTTGAAACTTCTGTGCTCTTTTTGTGCTGTTCTTGTGGCACTTTTATGATATGTGGAATCTCATAAATGTTTCTTGTTCACTGCCAGATCACAAGTCTTGGACTTGGCGTATTTTTGTCAGCACTTTTCACAGTTTCGGCTCTTTTCCTGGAATTTCCTACACAGATTCTCGAGACAAGTGTTGCGCTACACAAAGATTATGCGATGTAAGGATAAACACTCAATTTCCCTCAAAAATGTCGGTTATAATATACAACACATGTTATTTGGTATTTTACAGTCAATTTGCTAATATGTGCTATATTAATACCGAACACCTCTAGATGAGTGCAAATGGTAGGGAAATTGATGTGTTAAAAATTCAATATTTTCGACTGATCAGTAGACAATTTAAAAAACGTTGTTATCAACACGGTAATCATCTTTGAAAAAGACATAAATCCTGCCATCCATATGCAGCGGTTACCGATAGCACCAAAACATAATTCAGGATTCAATTTTTTTTCAATTTGTCTGACTCAGACTAAATCTCAATATAATCAATCTGACTTGAATGAGATTAAACTATATATAACAATTTAATATGAATCTATATATTCAATATGTTCAATCTATCAATCTATACAACTTGAGTGAACCGAACCATGGATATACATCCATCAACATGATTCTCCAGTTACATCCATTTACTGATATCATGGTTTTGGCAAGTCATCTATTTATACAATCTATAATACAAGACAATACAATTTACAATTCAATACAAATAATACAATCAAGACATCACGGGGTTTAAGGGGTAGATTGGTACGGAAGGTGTTAAAAGTGCCACGAGACTGCAACCATTAAGACACCTAACCTGAATTCAATTGCCGTTGTTCCATTGCTGAATAGTTCCTTGTATTCCGTCCACCATAGTCTCCGGTCTAACGAGACTCCTCTCGTATACACCGGCCTCTTCTGCACCAAGTTACAAACAATAGCGTTAGCACTAAAGACAACATTATAATAATATAATACCACTTTAAAAGTTACACACTCTATCTCTGTCTATTCTACTTCTCCCTCATCTTTGGGACTTACCGAGCGATTTATTCGCTGACGAAATTCCTTCTCTTTCTTCTTTGGAATGTTATCAGGTAATTCGGACCTTCAGGAGATTGAGCCCACTAGTGAGGACTTGGATCAGCTAGCCTTCGACCCGGAGCTCTAGTTACTTGTACATTTCATTTCAGCTTTCCATTTCTGTTATGTCACTGTTTAGGCATTACTTTTCATTCCATGTATTTACTTTTCAGATGTTTTGTAAAAAGAGTGTTAATAAATAAAGTTGATGTTCAATTATATCTATTGTCTCTGTCTCTTGTACATTTTATATATATTACATAGATACGCTTAGCTTGTTTACTTCAGAGTAAATACGTAGCGGCCACATCGCGTCCTCTGCCCGTATACAGGGAAGTAGGGCATGACAGGTTTTGTTGGTAGCCTATGCAGGTCAGAGCTGTATGGAACACTACCATGCAGTTCAGTTCTACGTGAACAACCTAAGCAATATAACACAAGAACCAGCAACTAAACAATTCTTTACAATTCATATTCCTTGAATCTTATCATTTCATATACTTTGAATCTGTCCTAACCCAAAATTTTCTTTCAAGGTTATGGATTCCCCAAACAACACCTGCACCAATGTCACAACACACCTCCACCACGACCACTCACACCGGTCGTCCCTGCTCCGATCGACGAGCAGACTGTTCTGCTTGAGGCAATTCGCAGCCTCCTGAAAGGACAGCAGCAGCAGACTGCTATCCTGATGAACCGACCAGATTCAGAAGTACCTGGGGTGAAACAATTCAGAGCTTTGCACCCCAAAAAATTCTCAGGAAAAGAGAGCCCTCTAGAAGCTGAGGAATGGGCTCAGAGCATCGAAGACGATATGGCAGTGGCATAAGTACGAGAGATAGCTTGGGTCCGTGTTGCGAAACTGAAGCTCACGGACAATGTACGGGTTTGGTGGAAAGCGGAAGAAAGCCGTCTCGCCCAACCGATCAGATGGAAGACTTTCCGAGATATGTTCAACGCAAAGTACTTCCCTGAGACTGCCAGGTTCAACATGGAACAACAGTTCATCTATCTGCAACAAGGTTCAATGTGGACCAAGTCAGTAAATGAATAAGACGCTGAGTTCACCATGCTCAGTCGGTAATATATGTCTCACTAATTCGATTTTTCAATAAATCACATACTACACAGCTAACATAATATTTTAACAGATTTGCGGCACACCTGATACCGACGGATGAGATCAGAGCCCGTCGATTTCAACAAGGGTTAGATTCGGAGATCCAGGCTGCATTAGCCACAGGAGATTTTCCGACCCATGAATCGGCTCTGAAAGCTGGCCACCATTATGAGGCAGTGGTAAAGATGAGGGGCAGACCTCAATCTGAAGGAATTAAGCGCCCTGCCAACCACATGGCAGGAGGAGCCTCATCAAGGCCATCTTTTGTGCCAAGGAGACTGGGAGTACCGAACAACCATCCCAGCCCAGCCTTTTGTAACTACTACAAGAGAGATGTGCATCTGATGAAAGACTGCCGGAGAGCTAACCGTCTTTGCTTAGTCTGTGGTTCAGCTACTCATGATATTAGGTCTTGTCCCAGAAAACACAACCCAATTGCTGCACCCAGGCCAACAATCACTTACCAGCAGAGACCAGCCCTTCAGGCACCTGCTCCAAGACTCGCTCTCCCTGCTCTACCACCTTGAGGACCACCAACCGCACCTCCTCCTCGTCATTTCCATCAAGCTCAACGGAATGTTCCGAGGAATGCTACTTTGGCTAAGAGGAATCTACCACGGCGACAGGCTTTTACGATGACCGTGGAAGAAGATGAGGCCACTGGCCAAGTCATCACTGGTAACCCTTTCTTCTCATTCTTTTCTTTCAGTCTTAATACCTACCTACATATTTTCTCTATACCTAAAACCTATCCTACATACCTTAAGTACAATCTTAGTAGCCTCACTTCCTGCACTAGCACTCTTCGATACTGGAGCATCTTATTGATTTATATCGCAACGGTTCGTCCGAACTCATGTGATTCCAGTCACACCACTTGTATCCAGTTGGAATGTCAGTTCAGGGAACGGCGTTCTAAAGGCAATAATAGGATACAGCTTGTGTCCAGTAGTCGTCTGCAGTAGAGAATTCTATACTAACTTCAAGGTGCTGTATATACCGAACTTCAATACGGTTCTAAGTATGAATTGGCTTGGAACCTTCTATGCTACCATCGACTGTCATCAAACGAGGGTAGTATTCGAGATTCCAGACCATCCGGTCTTTTATTTGAAAAGTGGAGACCGTATCATGGAGCCAAGTACTTACAAGGCGAAACCAAAGAAGGCAGTAATTGCGACAATTCAAGCAGAGGAAGGATCAAGGCCAGAAGTGGTTCGAGAGTTCGACGATGTGTTTCCTGACGATATATCTGGTTTTCCTCCCGATCGAGCTCTTGAATTTAGCATTGATTTAGTACCGAGAGCACAACAGGTGATCAAATCACCTTATCGTTTAAGTCGGGAAGGTTTGAAGGAATTCCGAACTCAGTTGGACGAATTATTGGCGAAAGGGTGGATTCGTCCCAGTACTTCAAGTTAGGGATCACCAGTACTGCTTGTGAAGAAGAAGGAAGGTTCATACAGAATGTGCATCTATTATAGAGCCTTGAATGAAGTAACGATAAAGAACAAGTATCTGCTACCGCGTATCGACGATTTATTCAATCAGCTAAGTGGATCTTGTGTTTTCTCTAAATTAGATCTTCATTCAGTTTATCATCAAGTGTAGGTTATATTCATAAACGGCTTTCAGAACTCGTTATGGACATTACGAATTTCTTATGATGCCATTTGGAGTGACCAATGCACCAGCAATATTTATGAACCTAATGAATCAAGTTTTCCGGGAGTACTTAGACAAGTTTATTGTCATTTTCATCGACGACATCCTGGTGTATTCAAAGAGTCGGAAAGAACACACCGAACACCTACGAATTGTCTTGGAAACTCTGCGACAACATCAACTCTACGCCAAGTACAGCAAATGCGAATTTTGGATAGATCAAGTTGGTTTTCTTGGATATATCGTATCAGGCGAAGGAAGCTCAGTAGATCCAGCGAAAGTTTCAGCAGTAAGCGAATGGCCAACACCAAAGTCAGTGAAGGACATTTGGAGTTTCTTGGGTCTAGCTGGATATTACAGAAGGTTCATTGAAGGCTTTTTGAAGATAGCAACACCCCTGATCAAGCTCACACGTAAAGATGAAGATTTGTGTGGTCAGAAGCAAGCGAACAAACTTTCGTAGAACTCAAGTCAAGGTTGACATCAGCATCTATTCTCGTTATACCGGACCAATCTGGAGGTTTCGAAGTGCATTACGATGCATCCGGTAAGGGATTAGGATGTGTTCTACATCAGTACGGTAAGGTTGTGACTTATGCTTCAAGACAGCTGAAGATGTATGAGCGCAATTATCCGACGCAAGATTTGGAAATGGCAGCCGTTATCTTTGCTCTTAAGATTTAGCGCCATTATCTTCTCGGCAAACGAGTGAACATATATACAGATCACAAGAGTCTGAAATATGTGTTTACTAAGAAGGAGCTTAATATGCGGCAGAGACGATGGTTAGAACTCATGGCGGACTTTGACATCAACCTGCAATATCACCCAGGGAAGATGAATGTGGTACCTGATGCCCATAGTCGCCAACCATTAGCAATGAATCTCACCGCTCAATGGTAGCTTCAACAGGACTTGCATCAGATGGAGATTGAAGTAACCATGCCAGGTAACGCTTCAAGCTTCATGAATTTACAAGTTCAATCAAGAATTGTCAATCAGATCAAAGCAGCTCAAGCAAGTGATGCTAAGTTGCAAAAAATCAGAGAACAAGTAGAGAATGGACATGTTCAGTTGATAAAATTGCACTTTTAATATGATATTTTCCTTACTATTTTTATATAATAAAAGGTGTTTATTATAAATATGACACATATGAGGGTTTATCTGTAAAAATACTATTCTCATGTGTTTATATATTATAATTAACATTATGAAGAAAAATGTAAGCATATAATATTCATGTAGTATTTGGTCTATTTAAATATGCTTACCTTATTTAATATCCTTGACCAATTCTCTTAAAACTAAAATATCATGATAAATGGTTAAGATAATATCTCAAAAAAAACAAATTCTACTAATATCATTTATTGAGATAATTGTGCAGGAATTATATCATGACTAAAATCAAGGAAATCCGAGTTGGCAAGATCAAATCTGCCGAAGATATTCAAGTAAATTGAAGAAACTAATTCTGGCAGAAATATAGAAAAGATTTTCAAAGTCTAGATACTCAAAAGATCACCAAGTGTTATAGATATGAAGCTATAAAAATTAGAGGCCATGATCTCACCAAAAAGCGGCGGATCCGGGGCTAAACCTATCTAATGGCCGCGGTTCCGCCGCACTTCTGAGGATTTAGGGTTCGGGATTTTGGTGGTTAGGATCCTAACAACAAGTTTCCATATTATGAAACTAGGGTTCTGGCTTTGTGACTATAAATAAGGACCGAGAGCCTCTTGGAAAATTTATCATACCGACGCGATCACGAAGTCCACGACGGCTCAAGAATCCTGGTTGATCATCAACAGTTCATCTACCTCCTTAGAAGAGATCGAGAAGCAAACTAGCATTTTGTAATCATTTTCTAAGAGAACAAAGTGTAATTGATCTTGTTAATTAATAAAGATAGTTGTTTTCTTATTTTATTTCTTTGTAGTTTTTCAATATGATTTCCATCTCTAACTTTTTTTTTCCCAACATGCACGAGTAATTCTCCGCTTGTTAGGGTTCATAGGATTAGAGTAGATTAATGGATGATGAAGATCCTTAAACTCTTTTTACATCCTATAAAGTTTATAAACTTTATCAAAAGAATAGTTAACATCCTAATTGGGCGCGCTATGAATTCATTGATAATCACGACCACAATTAAAGATTAGATTAACAATTGTTTTGGTAAAGGCTATACATGAACGGAGATCCATGTCGAGATAGGGGTTAAGAGTGGGAACCTTTTTCTCTCTAAGAACCCTAATCTACATGCATCACTGTCGATCTAGTTTTAAATCTGTTAAAAGATAAAAGGAGTAATCTTTAATTAATCATCCATGACTACTAAATCTTAATGAACCCTACAAGCCCCCTTTTATATAAAACCTACATCCGTACTTAATCTAGATCTATATTCTGCATCCGTTTTTAACGTAGATCTAGAACCTACAATCATTCTTCACCATTCTTTATTCTTCCTCCTTTCCTAATCAACACGCCTAAAGTAAGACTAAAAGATTCAACGTTTCCCTGAGGACGGCCCGTACTCATCTCGGTCTAGCTACACGCGACGCCGTGCAGATTGCGGTTACAACACACTCTCTTTCAATCAATCAAATGGCGTCGTTGCCGGGGAAATGTGCGTAATTTTTTATTCTTACTATTTGTGTTGAATTCTTATTCGATCTATATCATAAAAATAAACAAAACTGCAAATTGTATATTTAACGATTATTGTGTGAATTTTTGCGAAGGAAACAGGAGTCACATATTTGAGGAAACAGAGAGCCAGAGACATTCATCAAGATCCAGAGGAGCAAGGGAGTCCACGTTGCAAAAATCATCACGAGATACCTTTTTCTCGCGGCGGATCCGCGGCAAATAGGCCATATAGCGGCGGAAGCGCCGCGCAAGAGAGAAATTAGGGTTCCAAACTTCTCTGGTAAGTTTTTCAGCTCCTTATCTCTCATCTGAAATCTAATAAAATATATTTTCTGCAAAATATCGCCGCTCAAAAATCTTTTTGTAATTGGTTTGTTTATTCATATTTTAATACGGACTTTAAGGGGCAAGACCAAAATTAAGATTAGGTGGGGATTTTACCACCCTTCCTAAGCCCCACAAATCATAAAACAAGCATCCGCATCAACCCTACTTTAATTTAAAAAATATCTAGACAAGGCTCTAAGGACTATCATGCTCAATAAGGACAGAGGAAGGTCATGGGTAATCTATCGCTTATCCGCATTACTTTTGTGGTGCATAGGCAAGTGTGTCTAAGGCAAGTGGTTGTTTAATTAAGGCCCGCTATTTTCGGTGATTCGTATAGCAGATACCTCCTACTTACCTGGCACTTACCTGGCCACAAGAGTAGTAAAGAGGTGGTAGAGGATTGATCCTGCGGCTTGTCCTTTGGAAGTCTAGGAGCGGTCTAGAGACTTGACCTAGGTAACCTTAGTTCTTGGTTTGTTTGTACATTTTTGTGTGATTTGTCTAAGTCCGACACACTTTTTCAAAACCAAACCATTTTAAAAGTACACATGCTGCCACTTGCGCTAAAACCATTTAGTGCATGCTCGGCTGGACACGAGATTTGATTGGTTCGAAAGAGTGTGTTTAGTAGAATAACCGCAATCAGAACGGTGTCGCGTGTAGCTAGACCGAGGTGAGTACGGGTCGTCCTCAGGGAAACGTTGAATCATTTACTCTTACTTTAGATGTGTTGAAAAAGAGAGGAGGGATAAGAATGTTGAGAAATGGTTACTAGATCTACGTTAAGCACTAATGCAAAATATAGATCTAGATTATTTATGAATGTAGTTAATATAAGAAGGGGCTTGTAGGGTTCGTTAGGATTTAGTAGTTATGGATGATTAATTAAAAATTACTCTTTTTATCCTTTAATAGATTTAAAACTAGAACGACGGTGATGCGTGTAGATTAGGGTTTCTGGAGGAAAAAGGAATCCCACTCTTAACCCTTATCTCGACACGGAACTTCGTTCATATCTAGCCTTTACCAAAACAATTATTAATCTAATCTCTAATCGCGGTCGGGACTAACAATGAATTGTTAACACGCCCGATTAGGATGTTAATGATTCTTTTGATAAAGTTTATAAACTTTATAGGACTTAAAAAGAGTTTAGAGATGTTCATCATCCATTAGCCTACCCTAATCCTACGAACCCTAACAAGCGGAGAATTACTCGCGCATGTTGGGAGAAAAAGAGATGGAGAGAAAATGCATAATTAAACTACAAAGAAATAGAATAGGAAAAAGAGCTACCTTTATTAATCAACAATATTCATTACACTTTGATCCCTTAGAAAATAATTACAAAGACCGGTTTGCTTCTCGATCTTTTCCAAGGAGGTAGACGAACAGTTGATGATCAGTCTGGATGCGTGAGCCGTCTTGGACTTCGTGATCTCGTCGACTTAAAGATTTTTCCAAGAGGGTCTCGGTCCTTATTTATACTCTAAAAGCCAGAAATTTAGATGCCTAAATTAGGGAATAGCAGTTATGATCCAACCTAAAAATTTCCATCCCCTAACTCTTCAACTACGCGGCGGATCCGCGGCATCAAGGGGCTCATGCCGCGGATCCGCGGCCTGATAATCAGCTCCGTTGATCAAACTTCTGGGGCTGGCTCGTTGTGACATGTGGCGATCCTTGGAACCTTCAGAATTTGGAAATCTTTTCTTTTCTTCTGCCAGAATTGATTTCTTAATTTTGATTTCTTAATTAGGCAGGTTAGCTTTAACGACTTGATTTCCTTGATTTTAGACCTGAAAATTCTGCACAACAACTCAACAAATAATATTTAGTAGACTTAGTTCTACTAGGATTAGGTCAATAATATTATATACATTTTCCTTCCAAATGCTAATTATAATATATCAACACATGGAAAATAGTATTTTTACAAATAAACCCTCATATGTATGATATATTATAATAAAGACCTTTTTAAATATGGAAATGGTAGGAAAAATGTAATAACAAATATGCAGTTTTATCAACTGAACAAATACCCCCAAACTTATCTTTGATCGTCCTGAGCAAACTAGTTTATTCAAGAGAAGGAGAAAAAAGAAAGGAGAAAACTAAGCACACTTTCGTAGGCAAACACGATTGCACTGAGCACGTGCAACAAGCCGTTAAACCTCTAGGTGTCCCTAGTAGGAGGAGTGTTGTCTCCTGAGGGTTTTCAGCGGATTACACCCACAAAATCCTATAATAAAAGAGAGATGGTGAAATTTACATATAAAGATAAGAACCATAAAAGAAAGACTTTGAAAATGAGAGTTTCCAACTATACTAGCTTTTCAGTTGTCATAAGCCCTATCTTAATAGTCATGAAAAAATGTTAGAAATCACATCATCCCTCAATAAAACATCGTCTTTATTCTTCATTCCTATCTTTCATCCAAACATCGATCATATACCCCTACGTGTGTGAAAGGGACATCCCTACACTCGGAGAATTCAATTCAAGCTATCATGCTCTTGTCCATCTACCTCGGTACTTTTTAACTTGATGAATATTTATATTTGCTTACACATTTTCAGGCGACCGTTAATACTTCTTGAGATACTAACCGACCGATTACTCATGTGCTTACTGATTAGGTGATAATATTTTCCTCGTCTTGCACCACCTAAGGTTTAGCAGTGACTCCCAGACCAGTTAGCCTTAGGGCACTAGGTGATGAAGCACCATCGCTATATTTTTTTATTGTTGCCTTGACGATAACAAAACCAGTGTTCATTTTTCTTTTCACCATTTTTATATTTTTCTTCATTTATTATTTCTTTCTTACTTTGGCTTTTAGACAAGAGCATTTCAAGGTATCCTCTACTATCCCGAGTTTCAAGACGTATGTAAGTGCATATAGTAGGGTATCAACATTCAAATGTTTGGTTTCCAGAATAGAAACTATTTTTCAGACTTATTTTTATCCTCAGATTAGTGACTTCCTTCATCTTACTAACCTTTGGGACAACAGCTCATAACTACTTATTACTAGTTCGTTTAAGAAAACTTCTAATTTTCTTGGTTTTCTTAAACTATTCCTATCTTTTGGATGTAATTTTTCACTTTCTACTCTTTTGTTATAAAAGAAAAAATTTTTAAAATTTTTGAAAATGTTGTGCTTATGCAAAATATGATGTAAATTGATGTGTAAATAAGCACAAACCTTGATTTCTGGGCTTTCATCTTTGTGATATGTGGCAATCTCAGGAATCTTTGGACTTTGGAAATCTTCTCGTAGTTGCTGCCAGACTTGATTTCCAAATTTTGATTTCTTAATTAGGCAGGTTTGCTTTAACAACTTGATTTCCTTGATTTTAGTCCTGAAAATTCTGCACAACAACTCAAATAATATTTAGTAGACTTTTTTCTACTAGGATTTGGTTAATGATATTATTTGCATACATTTTCCTACCAAATGCTAATTATAATATATCAACACATGGAAAATAGTATTTTTACACATAAACCCTCATATGTATGATATATTATAATAAAGACCATTTTTGATATGAAAATGGTAGGAAAAATGTAATAACAAATGTGCAGTTTTACCAATTGAACAAATACCCCCAAACTTATCTTTGATCGTCCAGAGCAAACTAGTTTATTCAAGAGAAGGAGAAAAAAGAAAGGAGAAAACTAAGCACACTTTCGTAGGCAAACACGATTGCACTGAGCACGTGCAACAAGCCGTTAAACCTCTAGGTGTCCCTAGTAGGAGGAGTGTTGTCTCCTGAGGGTTTTCAGCGGATTACACCCACAAAATCCAATAACAAAAGAGAGATGGTGAAATTTACATATAAAGATAAGAACCATAAAAGAAAGACTTTGAAAATAAGAGTTTCCAACTACACTAGCTTTTCAGTTGTCATGAGCCCTATCTTAATAGTCATGAAAAGATGTTAGAAATCACATTATCCCTCAATAAAACATCGTCTTTATTCTTCATTCCTATCTTTCATCCAAACATCGATCATATACCCCTACGTGTATGAAAGGGACATCCCTACACTCGGAGAATTCAATTCAAGCTACATGCTCTTGTCCATCTACCTCAGTACTTTTTAACTTGATGAATATTTAGATTTGCTCACACATTTTCATGCGACCGTTAATACTTCTTGAGGTACTAACCGACCGATTACTCATGTGCTTGCTGATTAGGTGATAATATTTTCCTCGTCTTGCACCACCTATGGCTTAGCAGTGACTCCCAGACCAGTTGGCCTTAGGGCACTAGGTGATGAAGCACCCTCGCTATATTTTTTTATTGCTGTCTTGGCGATAACAAAACCAGTGTTCATTTTTCTTTTCACCATTTTTATATTTTTCTTCATTTATTATTTTCTTCATACTTTGGCTTTTAGACAAGGGCATTTCAAGGTATCCTCTACTATCCCGAGTTTCAAGACGTGTGTAAGTGCATATAGTAGGGTATCAACATTCAAATATTTGGCTTCCAGAATACAAACTATTTTTCAGACTTATTTTTATCCTCAGATTAGTGACTTTCTTCATCTTACTAACCCTTGGGACAATAGCTCATAACTACTTATTACTAGTTCGTTTAATAAAAC
This sequence comes from Agapanthus africanus, assembly GCA_030015575.1. NCBI lineage: Eukaryota > Viridiplantae > Streptophyta > Magnoliopsida > Asparagales > Amaryllidaceae > Agapanthus > Agapanthus africanus. The sequence goes on along the minus strand of JASDDO010000022.1, from coordinate 639,389,519 downwards.
TTCTAATTTTCTTGGTTTTCTTAAACTATTCCTATCTTTTGGATGTAATTTTTCACTTTCTACTATTTTCTTATAAAAGAAAAAAAAATTAAAATTTTTGAAAATGTTGTGCTTATGCAAAATATGATATAAATTGATGTGTAAATAAGCACAAACCTCCCCCAAACCTATTTACAGTAGTGTCCTCACTGATGTCATTCTTTAAACTCAAAAACCTGTAGACTTGGGAGAAAATTATTAATGGGGGCAAGAATATATGAAAGTGAATATCCTCCCCCAAACTTATTTTTGGCTCACAATCTTATAAAAAATTCTTTTCAAGAGCCAAAATATAAACCCCCCCCCCCAAACTTGAGTTAAAAAATGTCACACGAGGGGGTCAAGGTTATTGGTCAATGCCAAGCTTTGCAAAGACTGAGGGTCAACACCAACCATTCAAAAAAAGTTATCGATGAAGTGCCAAGGTTGGTGGAAGAACATGTCACCTTTCGACAAGAAGAAGTGGGGAGGTGATAAGAGGTGTAATGGAAAAGGATTGTGTCTCGATTTGGAGAGACGACACAGTGATAGTAATGATGGATTACTCGCATTATCATGATTTTCTAAAAGAGGGGGTGGAGGTCCAATTTCTTTATCTTGGAGTTGATTCATCTCAACACCCGTGTCTTTTAAAAATGCGAGTTCATCAGCGAAAATTTCCTCAAAGCTTTCGTCGATACCCCTAAAAATGATGTCATCTGAACAAATGGGGTGATCGTCAGACTCTATAAAAAGTTCCTCATCAGCGTTAGATGTTGACCCAGACAACTCAGTGGAAGAGTCCGTGTCAAGCAACAACATATGAAAAGATTCAGTATCATGAGGTTGATCAAATTCGCCGCTGTCGACATCCATTAATTCAACAGAACACACATGAGCATAGGGTTCGGAGGGTTCACTTCCCAACTTGTAAATGTTAAGCTCAATTGACTTCTTTCCAAAGGATAGGGTCATAGAGCCGTTTCTACAATTGATTACTGCGTTGGAAGTGGCCAAAAAGGGTCGACCGAGTATCACTGGGATTTGATTGCGTGGGTTTGCCACAGGTTGTGTATCTATAACGATAAAGTCCACAAGGAATATGAATTCCCCTACTTTGATCAACACATCCTCTAGCTCACCCCTAGGTTGGGTGATAGATCGATCGGCCATCTGAAGAGTGCAATGCGCTGGTTTTAACTCTCCGATCCCTAATCGCTCATAAATAGAATACAGAAGCAAGTTAACACTAGCACCTAAATCGAGTAGAGCACGATTGATATTTTTACCCCCAATAGAAATAGAAATTGTAGGACTTCCGGGGTCCTTTCGTTTCTTGGGTAGTTGTTGTGTAAAAGCAGTGCTCACATTACTCGCAAGGAAAACTTTTTTAGGTACTTGAACTTTTCTCTTCCTAGTGCACAAGTCCTTTAGGATTTTCGCATATGACGGAACTTGTTGAATAGCATCTAGGAGAGGAATGTTTATGTTAACGTGCTTAAAAATTTCCACGATCTTCTCCATTTATGGACTTGGTCTGTTGCCCCTTAACCTGTTTGGATAAGGTGCTTTATCAATAAGGGTTTGGTCCAATATTGGAGAGGATTGTGGGGACGGATTCGATCCCAAAATTGGAGTGGGATTCGACTTAGATAGATTTGGCGAAATGTTCGAGCCTTGGGGAAAACGGAGAATAGGCTCGGATAAAAGTGGGAGACTAGACGAATTAGGGGAAGAAGAAGAGGAAGCTGGGGTATCATTGGTGTCACTAACATCATCACATTGTTCACCCACTCGGTTATTCAGCACCTTTCCCGATCTCAACGTAGTAACGACACTCACATTATAACTTTGTGAGTGACCACGATTAGGTATGGGTTGAGATGGAAGTTTCCCTTTCTCTCTCGCACTCATTGCGACGTTCAACTGTGCAATTTGGTTTTCTATTGATTTAATACTCTCACCATGGGAGGCGGAGTTTTTCGTTAGGGTATCAATAGAAGACTTCATTTCAGCCGACAATTGCATGGAATGTTTCATGAACATATCCAACGTTTGTGCGAGTGAAGAGTTGTCAGTACCGGCCACTTGTGGTGTAGAAATGTTGGCCAGATTTTGGAAATTTTGTGACTGAAAGGGGGGCTGATTCTGTGGTTGTGGTTGCTGTGGAGGAGGTCTTTGATAATTGCTGTGTTGGTTTTGGTTCCAAGCAAAGTTAGGATGATTCCTCTATCCTTGATTGTACGTGGAAGAATAAGGATCGTTTCTAGGTCGCTACTGAAAAGTAGTATTAGTTTGAAATGATGCATTCATAGGACAATCTTCTGTTAAGTGTGAAGGATCCGAACAGCAACCACAGACGGTCTTAGGAAGCGTGACCTAATTTAGGGAGACTGATGAAAGTTTGTTCTCAATAGCATCGAGTTTCTTCTGCATCGCTGCCATTTCGGCTTTCACTGCGATGGAAACATCGAGCTGGTGAATACCTCCCTTAGTTGAAGGTGGTCTTACGCTTTCCTACTGCAAAGTGTTTTCTGCGAGATCTTCCAGATATTTCCATGCTTCACCGTCATCTTTAGACATGAAATTGCATTGACACACTGTTTCAAGAATCTGCCTTGTCGCTGAATTAATGCCCTCATATATAATCCGACATAAATCCCATCTTTGTATTCCATGATGAGGACATTGGACAAGCAGATCCTTGAAACGTTCAAAGCACTTCCAAAATGGTTCATTGGGAAGCTGGGTGAACTGGTTGATCTCGCTCCTAATATGGGCAGTCTTATGGTTTGGGTAAAACTTATTAAGAAATGGTATGACGAATTCATCCCAATTAGTGATAGAGTGTGCGGCAGTATTGTAAAGCCATTTTTCTGCCAAGTCGCACAGTGTGAATGGGAGAAGTCGCAAGCGCATAGCATCGACAGTCAACTGTTAAGTACCCATCATTGCGCATATGTTTTCGAATTTGGTGATGAAAACGTACGCGTCTTCCGACTCAAGCCCATGAAATTTGGGGAGCAGATTGATGTGGTAGGGTTTAATTTCGAAATTATCCCCGTTAGCTGGTGGAATGGATATACAAGTAAGAAGGGGACCACGGATAGGATAGCATCTCTCTTGGAGAGAGATGCGCAATGGATTCTGCACACCTACGGGCTGTGGCAACGTGGTGTTATAATCTGATGGAGTGCCGTCCATCTCGGTCGTGTGTGGTGGGGGAAAAGAAGATGAAGAAGTACCGACTTCAGCGTCGATAACAGGAACGCGAATAAGACGGGCACTAGGATCCCGTGTCTAGCTGAGCATGCGCTAAGCGGGTTTATTGCAAGTGGTAGCGTGTGTGTGATTTAAAATTGATTTGTTTTGAAAAAGTGGGATTCAAGACAAATCACTCTAAAATGCACAAGCAACCCTAGAACTAAGATCACCTAGGTCCAGTCTCTAGGCCGCTCCTAGACTTCCAAAGGACAAGCCGCAGGATCAATCCTCTACCACCTCTTTACTACTCTTGTGGACAGGTAAGTGGGAGGTATCCGCTATACGAATCACCGAAAATAGCGGGCCTAATTAAGTAAACCACTTGCCTTAGACACACTTGCCTAGGCACCACAAAAGTAATGCGGATAAGCGATAAATTACCCACGACCTTCCTCTATCCTTAATGAGCGGGACAGTCCTTAGAGTCTGGTCTAGATATTTTTTAAATTAATGTAGGGTTAATGCAGATGCTCGGTTTGTGATTTGTGGGACTTAGGAAGGGTGATGAAATCCCCACTTAATCTTGATTTGGTCTTTGCCCCTTAAAGTCCGTATTAAAATATGCAAAACAAAACCAATCACAAAACTTTTGCAAAAAGATTTTTAAACGGCGCTATTTTGCAAAGAATCCTGCAGAAAATAGATTTTATTGGATTTGAGAGGAGAGAGAAAGAGTTTAGAAAGATACCAGAGGAGTTTGGAACCCTAGATCTCCTGTTTCCTCAAGTCTGTGACTCCAGATCTCCTTGCAAAAATTCACGCACAAATCGTTAAATATGCAATTTGCAGTTTTGTTTTAATAATGATATGTATCGTCTAAGAATTCAACACAAATAGTAAGAATAAAAAAAATTACGCACGTATCCCCGGCAACGGCGCCATTTGATTGGTTCGAAAGAGTGTGTTTAGTAGAATAACCGCAATCAGAACGGTGTCGCGTGTAGCTGGACCGAGGTGACTACGGGTCGTCCTCAGGGAAACGTTGAATCTTTTACTCTTACTTTAGATGTGTTGAAAAAGAGAGGAGGGATAAGAATGTTGAGGAATGGTTTCTAGATCTACGTTAAGCACTAATACAAAATATATATCTAGATTATTTATGAATGTAGTTAATATAAGAAGGGGCTTGTAGGGTTCGTTAGGATTTAGTAGTTATGGATGATTAATTAAAAATTACTCTTTTTATCCTTTAATAGATTTAAAACTAGAACGACGGTGATGCGTGTAGATTAGGGTTTCTGGAGGAAAAAGGAATCCCACTCTTAACCCTTATCTCGACACGGAACTTCGTTCATATCTAGCCTTTACCAAAACAATTATTAATCTAATCTCTAATCGCGGTCGGGACTAACAATGAATTGTTAGCGCGCCCGATTAGGATGTTAATGATTGTTTTGATAAAGTTTATAAACTTTATAGGACTTAAAAAGAGTTTAGAGATGTTCATCATCCATTAGCCTACCCTAATCCTACGAACCCTAACAAGCAGAGAATTACTCGCGCATGTTGGGAGAAAAAGAGATGGAGAGAAAATGCATAATTAAACTATAAAGAAATAGAATAGGAAAAAGAGCTACCTTTATTAATCAACAATATTCATTACACCTTGATCCCTTAGAAAATGATTACAAAGACTAGTTTGCTTCTCGATCTCTTCCAAGGAGGTAGACGAACAGTTGATGATCAGTCTGGATGCGTGAGCCGTCTTGGACTTCGTGATCTCGTCGACTTGATGATTTTTCCAAGAGGGTCTCGGTCCTTATTTATACTCCAAAAGCCAGAAATTTAGATGCCTAAATTGGGGAATAGAAGTTATGATCCAACCTAAAAATTTCCAGCCCCTAACTCTTCAACTACACGACGGATCCGCGGCATCAAGGGGCTCATGCCGCGGATCCACGGCCTGATGATCAGCTCCGTTGATCAAACTTCTGGGGCTGGCTCGTTATGACATGTGGCGATCCTTGGAACCTTCAGAATTTGGAAATCTTTACTTTTCTTCTGCCAGAATTGATTTCTTAATTTTGATTTCTTAATTAGGCAGGTAATCTATAACGACTTGATTTCCTTGATTTTAGTCCTGAAAATTCTGCACAACAACTCAAATAATATTTAGTAGACTTTGTTCTACTAGGATTTGGTCAATGATATTATTTGCATACATTTTCCTACCAAATGCTAATTATAATATATCAACACATGGAAAATAGTATTTTTACACATAAACCCTCATATGTATGATATATTATAATAAAGACCTTTTTTAATATGAAAATGGTAGGAAAAATGTAATAACAAATGTACAGTTTTATCAACTGAACAGGATTCTAGTGCCCGTCTTGTCTGCGTTTCTTTTATCGACCCCAGAGTCGGTTATTCTTCGTCTTCTTTCCCACCACTCACCACGACCGCGATGGACGGATATCTATCAAACTTTAACACCACTCTGTCACCGCCCGCAGGTGCGCAGAATCCTCTATGCATTTCTCTCCAGGAGAGATGCTACCCTACACGTGGTCCTCTTCACACTTGTCTTTCCATTCCACCAGCCAATGGGGATAATTTTGAAATTAAACCTCATTTCATCAAAATTTTACCCAAATTTCACGGGCTCGAGTCTGAAGACGCATGCGTTTTTATCACCAAATTCGAAAACATATGTGCTTTGATGGGTACTTCACAGCTTTCTGTGGATGCTATGTGTTTACGTATTCTCCCGTTCACTTTATGCGATTTAGCCGAGAAGTGGCTTTATAACACACCCACACATTCTATTTCAATATGGGACGAATTCGTTATAGCATTCCTGAAGAAATTTTATCCCAATCATAAGACCGCCCGTGTTCGGAGCGAAATCTTCCAATTTACCCAACTTCCCAATGAACCATTTTGGAAATGCTTTGAACGGTTCAAGAATCTTCTTTTACAATATCCTTATCACGGAATCACTAGATGGGATCAGTGCCAAATTATCTATGAGGGTATTGATCTCACGACAAAATAGATGCTTGAAACCATGTGTCAATGTCAATTCCTGTCTAAAGATGATGGTGAAGTTTGGAAATACCTAAAAGGTCTTGCTCAAAACACTTTACAATGGGAAAGTGTTAGTCAACCATTGTCTAGAGAAGGTATCAATCAGCTCGATGTTTCCGTCACAATGAAAGCCGAAATGGCCGCAATACAAAGGAAACTCGACGCTATAGAAAACAGAATTTCTTCAGCCTCCCTAACCCAATACACAAACCGTGTGTGGTTGCTATTCCAACCCATCACATTTGACGGAAGAATGTCCTTTGAATGTACCGTTTCAAGGTCAAGTGCACACTAATGCTGCTTTTCAGCAGCAAAGACCTGGAAATGATCCTTCTTCTTCCACTTATAATCAAGGTTGGAGGAATCACCCTAATGTTTCTTGGTACCAACACCAAACTCAAAATACGGTTCCAAACCCAAATGACTTTCAAAGGGTCCCTCCACAGCAACATCAACTACCATAACTGAGTCAGCACCCCTTTCAACCGCAACCTTTACAAAACCCGGCCAACAACTTTGATCCTTCTTCTGCCGGTACCGATAAACCCTCTGCACTCGACATGTTCATTGAACAGTCCATGCGAACGAATGACATTTTAACGTCTTCTATCCATACGTTAGTGCAAAACACTGTCTCCCACGGTGAGAGTATCCAATTGATAAAAAGCACAAATTGCACAACTGACTGCAGCAATGAGTGCTAGAGAGAAAGGGAATCTTCCAGCTCAACCCCTACCTGATCCAGGGTGCTCACAGTATAATATGAATGCACTTACCATGTTGAGATCTGGAAGAGTGCTGGATAACCATGTGGGTGAACAGATTGAAACTGATATTGAGGAACAAATTGAACCCTCGGCTTCCACTTCCACTTCTACTTCTTACCCTATTTCGTCTAGTTTACCTTCTTCTTCCGAGCCTATTCTCTATTTTCTCCAAGGCTCGAACCCTCCACCCACTTCATCCTTTCCACCCCTAAAAACTTCTCCACATACGTTGAACCCAACACTTATTGATAAAGCTCCATTTCCAGATAGATTGAGGTCCAACAAACCGAATGCACAAATGGAGAAGGTTGTGGAAATGTTTAAGAAAGCTAACGTAAATATTCCTCTCCTAGATGCTATACAACAAGTTCCATCTTATGCGAAAATACTTAAGAACTTGTGCACTAGGAAGAGAAAAACTCAAGTGCCGAAAAAAGTTTTCATGTCGAGTAATGTAAGCACAGCTTTTACACTGCAATTACCCAATAAACGTAAGGACCCTGACTGTCCTACAATCTCTATTTCTATTGGGGGTAAAAATATCAATCATGCTTTACTCGATTTAGACGCTAGTGTTAACTTTCTTCCTTATTCTGTGTATGAGCAATTGTGTATCGAAGAATTAAAACCATCGCAATGCACTTTACAGATGGTTGATTGATCTATCACCAAACCAAGGGGTATGTTAGAAGATGTGTTGATAAAAGTCGGGGAATTTATCTTCCCTGTGGACTTTATTGTTCTAGATACACAACCTGTAGAAAAACCCACGAAACCAAATTTTGGTGATTCTGGATCGACCTTTTCTTGCGACTTCCAACACTGTAATCAATTGTCGAAACGGTTCTATGACCCTATCCTTCGGGAATAGCTCAATTGAACTTAACATTTCCAAGTTGGGAAGTGAAACCTCCGAACCTCATGCTCGAGTATGTTCTGTCGAATTAATGGATGTCGACAGCAGCGAATTTGAACAGCTTCACAATACTAATCTAGACTCTTTTCATACGTTGTTGTTTGACCCAGATATGTATTATACACATACGGACCCTTCATTCGAGTTGTCCGGGTCAACATCTAATGCTTGTTCTGAACTTTTCATGGAGTCTGAGTATCATCCCGTTCTTTCCAATGACATTATTCTTCGGGATATCAATGAAAACTTCGCTGATGAACTCGCATTTTAGAAAACACGGGTGTTGAGATGAATCAACTCCAAAACAAAGAAATTGAACCTCCACCCCTTCTTCTTGACAATCACAAGAATGCGAGTAATCCATCATTATCACTATGTCGTCTCTCCAAATTGAGACGTAAACCCTTTCCATCACACCACTTATCTCTTCCCCACTTCTTCCTGGCTCTATACAACATGTTCTTCCACCAACCAGTGTATTTCATCGATAAAATCTTCGAGTGGTTGGTGTTGACATTCGGTCTTTGTAAAGCTTTGCATTGATCAATAACTTTACCCCCCATTTACGATTTTAAAAGTTTAACGGTGTTTAACTCAAGTTCGGGGGGGTAAATTTTTGGCTCTTGAAAATAAAATTTTTACACAAAATGGTGAGTCAAAAATAAGTTTGGGGGAGGATTTTATGTTCACTTATTCATGTCTCCATTAATAACTTTTCCTACCGAGCTTACAGGTTTTTGAGATTTAACAGACGGCAACAGTGAGGGCACTGTTGTAAACAAGTTGGGGGGTTTGTGCTTATTTACGCATCACTTTGCATCATACTTTGCATAAGCACAACATTTTCAAAAAAAAATCAAAAATTTTATTTATAATAAAATATTAGAAAGTGAAAAATTACATCTAAAAGATTGGAAAAGTTTAAGAAAACCAAGAAAGTTAGATGTTTTCTTAAACGAACTAGTAATAAGTAGTTATGAGCCGTTGTCCTAAGGGTTAGTATGATGAAAGAAGTCACTAATCCGAGAATAAAAATAAGTCTGAAAAATAGTTTATATTCTGGAGGCCTAACATTTGAACGTTGATACCCTACTATACGCACTTACACACGCTTTGAAACTCGGGATAGTAGAGGATACCTTGAAATGCTCTTGTCTAAAAGTCAAAGTACAAAAATTAAAAATGAAGCAATAAAATATAAAATGGTGAAGAAAAATGAACACTGGTCTTGTAATCACCACGGCAGTATAAAAAAATATAGCGAGGGTGCTTCATCACCTAGTGCCTTAGACCAACTGGTTTGGGAGTCACTGTTAAGCCTAAGGTGTTGCAAGACGAAGAAAATACTAAATACACCTAATATAGAAAGCACATGAGTAATCGGTCGGTTAGTACCTCAAGAAGTATTAACGATCGCATGAAAAATGTGTGAGCAATTCCATCTAAATATTCACCAACTAAAAAAAGTACTTAGGTAGATGGACAAGAGTATGATAGCTTGAATTGAATTCTCCGAGTGTAGGGATGTCCTTTACACACACGTAAGGGTATATGATCAATGTTTGGAAGATAAGTAGGAATGAAGACTAAAGGTGATGTTTTATTGAGAGATTATGTGATTTCCAACATTTTTTCACAACCATTAAGATATGGCTCATAGCAACTGAAAAGCTGGTATAGTTGGAAAACTCTTATTTTCAAGTTCTTTCTTTTATAGTTCTTATCTTTGTATGTGACTTTCACTATCTTTCTTTTATTATAGGATTTTGTGGGTGTAATCCGCTGAAAACCCTCAGGAGACAACACTTCTCCTACTAGGGACATCTTGAGGTTTAATGGCTTGTTGAACGTGCTCAGCGCAATCGTGTTGCCTACGAAAGTGCACTATTAGGTTTTTCTTTCTTTTTCTCCTTCTCTTGAATAACTAGTTTGCTCGGGACGATCAAAATTAAGTTTGGGGATATTTGTTTAGTTGATAAAACAACACTTTTAATATGATATTTTCCTTACTATTTTTATATAATAAAAGGTGTTTATTATAAATATGACACATATGAGGGTTTATCTGTAAAAATACTATTTTCATGTGTTTATATATTATAATTAACATTATGAAGGAAAATGTAAGCATATAATATTCATGTAATATTTGGTCTATTTAAATATGCTTACCTTATTAAATATCTTTGACCAATTCTCTTAAAACTAAAATATCAAGACAAATAGTTAAGATAATATCTCAATAAAAACAAATTCTACTAATATCATTTATTGAGATAATTGTGCAGGAATTATATCATGACTGAAATCAAGGAAATCCGAGTTGGCAAGATCAAATAAGCCGAAGATATTCAAGTAAATTGAAGAAACTAATTCTGGCAGAAACATAGAAAAGATTTTCAAAGTCTAGATACTCAAAAGATCACCAAGTGTTACAGATATGAAGCTACAAAAATTAGAGGCCATGATCGCACCAAAAGGCGGCGGATCCGCGGCTAAACCTATCTAATGGCCGCGGTTCCGCCGCACTTCTGAGGATTTAGGACTCGGGATTTTGGTGGTTAAGATCTTAACAACTAGTTTCCATATTAGGAAACTAGGATTCTGGCATTGTGACTATAAATAAGGACCGAGAGCCTCTTGGAAAATTTATCACACCGACGCGATCACGAAGTCCACGACGGCTCAAGAATCCTGTTTGATCATCAACGGTTCATCTACCTCCTTAGAAGAGATCGAGAAGCAAACTAGCATTTTGTAATCATTTTCTAAGAGAACAAAGTGTAATTGAACTTGTTGATTAATAAGATAGTTGTTTTCTTATTTTATTTCTTTGTAGTTTTTCAATATGATTTCCCTCTCTATCTTTTCTTTAACATGCGCGAGTAATTCTCCGCTTGTTAGGGTTCATAGGATTAGGGTAGATTAATGGATGATGAAGATTCTTAAACTCATTTTACATCCTATAAAGTTTATAAACTTTATCAAAAGAATAGTTAACATCCTAATTGGGCGCGCTATCAATTCATTGATAATCACGACCAAAATTAGATATTAGATTAACAATTGTTTTGGTAAAGGCTAGACATGAACGGAGATCCATGTCGAGTTAGGGGTTAAGAGTAGGAACCATTTTCCCTCCAGGAACCCTAATCTACATACATCACTGTCGATCTAGTTTTAAATCTGTTAAAGGATAAAAGGAGTAATCTTTAATTAGTCATCCATGACTACTAAATCTTAATGAACCCTGCAAGCCCCTTTTTATATAACATCCGTAGTTAATCTAGATCTATATTCTGCATCCGTGTTTAACGTAGATCTAAAACCTACAACCATTCTTCACCATTCTTTATTCTTCCTCCTTTCCTAATCAGCACGCCTAAAATAAGACTAAAAGATTCAACGTTTCCCTGAGGACGACCCGTACTCATCTCGGTATAGCTACACCCGACGCCGTGTTGATTGCGGTTACAACACACTCTCTTTCAATCAATCAGGACTCAAAACAGACTTCATCATCCATGAAGACGGATCTTTGAGATACGACACTAGATTGTGTGTTCCAAAAGTTTCTGTGCGGGATGAGTTAATGAAAGAAGCTCACAGCTCTTCCTACTCAGTACACCGTGGAGGTACAAAGATGTACAAAGATCTACGTCAAAATTACTGGTGGCATGGAATGAAACGTGAAGTAGCCAGAAGCTTCGCTAAATGTTTGGTGTGTCAGCAAGTAAAGGCTGAACATCACAGGACTGCTGGATTACTTCAACCGTTACCTATCCTAGAATAGAAGTGGCAACACATCATAATGGATTTCTTGACTGCTCTTCCTCGCATCACAAAGGGTAACGATGCGGTATGGGTTATTGTGGATCGACTCACAAAGTCGGCTCACTTCATCCCATTTCGTATTGACCAATCTATTGAGACATTACCAAAGAAGTACATGGAGGTAAGAATCTAAGTAAGATTTAAACTCTTCAAATATGTACTATCTCTAATACCCATGAACTCATACAGGAAATTGTGCGACTTCATGGTGTACCGGTTTGCATTGTCTCCGATCGTGACACCAGGTTCAGATCACAATTTTGGCAGAGCCTGCAAGCGAGCTTGGGAACAAGTCTGAACTTCAGCACGGCTTATCATCCAAAAAATAATGGTCAGTCTGAGCGAACTATTCATGTCTTGGAGGATATGCTTAGAGCGTGTATGCTAGACTTCGGAGGATCGTGGGAAGATCACCTACATCTTGTGGAGTTTTCATACAACAACAGCTACTAAGAAAGCATTGGAATGGCATATTTTGCAGCGCTCTATAGAAGGAAGTGTCGATCGCCATTAAGTTAGGACGACATCGGAGATAGAGAACTCCTTAGACCTGAGATGATAGTGGCAACCGTAGATGTGGTACGCACTATCAAGGAAAGAATGCGCATAGCCCAAGATCGACAGAAGCATTGAGCTGATGCAAAGCGCCGTCATTTAGAGTTCCAGCTGGGAGATCATGCATTTCTAAATATATCTCCGAACCGTGGAGTGATCCGATTTGGAAGACGGGGTAAGCTAAATCCAAGGTATATTGGACCGTTCGACATACTCGAACGAGTCGGTGAAGTGGCATACCACTTGGCACTTCCACCTTCATTGGAAGAAGTGCATAATGTGTCCCACATATCCTAACTCAGAAGGTATGTGAGTGACCCCAGCCATATTCTCGATCATTCCAAGCTCACTGTCCCGACTTATCTTGTGAGCAACAACCTGTTGAGATCCTGGACAGGAAAGTGAAGTCACTTCGGAACAAGGAAGTCAACTTGGTTCGAATGATGTGGAGAAAAGACACTCTAAGATAATCGACGTGAGAAAGGGAAGATGGGATGCGTGCAAGATATCCTCATTTATTTGTAAACTAGTCCTTAAAATAAATTGTAAATTTCGAGGACGAAATTTTTGTAAGGAGGGTTGACTGTAACAACACCAATTCTTGTGTACATAAATTTTATTTAAAGTTAATGTATATTTGGGGTATTTACATTCCTGTGAGCACTATAGGTATTTGAATTACTTTTGAACAGCAAGAAGGAGCTTGTAGCTCATTGGTAAGACCTTGCACTGCTGAACCAAAGCACCAGAGTTCAAATCCCTTTAGCCACATTAATTTTTTAATTAGTTTTCTTTTAATCTTTTTAGAAGCCCAAGAGTCTACACGTGCATAACTCATAAAAATCAAGAGTCACAAATAAAATAAACGGGTCCACGAGTCAAGACACGGCACCAAGGGACACGTGGCATGGAGAATCGGCCTGACTCGGCTGACTCGGGCCGGCGGCGCTGGGTCAACTCAGCCGAAATCGTATTTTTTTATGTAACCTGTGACTCTTTAACTTCCCATAACCCCTGTACTGTTTAATTTCCCTGCACATTTACAGAGCGATTTAAAAACCTCATTTAAACCATATTTTAATACAATTTTTATCACACCCTTTCATCTACCCTAAACCCTAATTTTTCCTATAATACCACACCTAAAATCACCCCTCCTCACTTCCAAATCTTTATCCAAACTCTCAAGAAAATTCCATAGACTTTTGTGTGCAAGTGGAGTTAGCAAAGGGCGAAGCTCCAACGAAGTTCCGGCGGTGATCCGAGGAGATTCCGGCGACGAAACGACACACCGGCACCTCCTACTTCTTCCTTTTCCTCTCCCCTACACAATCAACCAAAAAGTCTCTTCTCCCCCTTCTCTTTACTATTCTAAAAACTTAGAATTCAAAAAACCGGACGGAAGTGGAGTTAATCCGACTTCCGAATCGGTTTTTCCTTAAAAAGCATATTTTTCTTAGACACAATAATACCAAACTCTCCCATCATGATCATTAAACATTAACAAAACATCTTGACAAGTTTCATATCAAAATAATTCATATTTCAATTTTTATAACACTTTTACAGAAAAATACCATATAGTTTAGTTTCGACATAAATCTTATAATTCCTTGCTATACCTTTAGATAGTTCATGAGGTAATGACCTATCTCCTCACAACACACAACTCTATCATAGCACGATATCATTTGGAAACCTAGAATACGGAAATACAATTTTACAAATAAATACCATAAACTACAAAACCTTTTTCTATAAGATGTGTATTTTTAACAAATCATTTCTGTCATGCCCCGCTTCCCAGAGTACGCTAAAATGGGCACGTGACATAGCCAACCATGCTACCTGTGGATAGGAAGTATCCATCCACAGTTACATTACGGCTGTAGAGATATCAAGAACAAAATAAAACTATCTAAAACATGTCCATAATCCAAGATAGCATGAGTCAAGAATAATAAAATGCGGAAGCGAAAGATCCAATACAAAATAACTGGAATGTATGTCCCATAATGTGGGCTCACATCAGGAAATAAATGCAGGAAAGAAAACTAACTACTGCTGACACTCACAGCTCAGCCTGTCGGCTGAAGTACTCCTGCTCGGACTGCGACAGTGGTACAGAATCTGGGCCATGCAAAACCTAGACGTCAGCGCGTCAAGTCATCAAGTAATAACATAAAAACAGGGTAACAAGCAATGCGAATAAAAACATGAATGAAGCAAGGGTAACAATAATAATATGAATCAGAGCAGTGCAGGGTAGTGTGCAGTGGGTAAACTGAACTGTGATATCAGGTTTTCTGTTCTAAAGTCTTTGAAACCAAATTGATGAATCATCGATGTAACTCAATAGTATCCCGTACATACCCGGGACCACGGACCCAGATTCTCGGGCTGAAACCGAGACATGCCACTAGGCACTAACAGGAATGTGTACAGATGAATGATGTCAGCAACATCATTCCAAGGCTGGCCTCGCCTCTAAAACTGATCAGAACAAGTAGCGAACTGTTGAGTTACAAGTCAGGTTTCACCTTTGATTTCCCCATACCCCCAAGTTATATGTGTATGGCAAGTCAGGTATCCCGTAATCAAGAACTAATGCCAACACAGGATCAGGTAAATAGGTTTGTCTGGATAGACAACAGGAATGGTCCATGAGGACTACATGTCAGCTTTGTTGGCATTAGACACAAGATCAGGTAAAGGGTCAGGTCATGGTACATCAGGTCAGGTCAAGCAGTATACGGTACCATATCGGGTCAATCAATATGTATGTAGCAAGTCAGGTCAAGATGTAAACGATATCATGGGTGTGCTCATACTCAGTTACATAATCAAGCATGGTCATCAACACATAGATTTAAGCAACGAATTAAACAATAAAGAAGCTTCGACTAATTAGCAGCACAGTTATCAATTGTGTGTCCGAGGTGTTATCAACATTATAAGAATACAATATGACAGTTAGGGCCGTTAAATCATGTTAACCAGTTTAAGAATTTTGTGGGTGCAAAGATATATATATATATATATATATATATTTATATATATATATAGGTTCCAAGTTTGAAAGACAAAATGATATATGACAATATTGAACACAAAAATGGGAAAGGATCGTACTAAAGTTAAAACTACAGGTTTAGGGTGTCATCAATGTGTAAGTAAATATTATTTAGCATGTAGCAAGGGGTACTTGCCTCGATGGGTCGCGAATCGAGAAACGGAACGTTAACCGTCGGTGGGGAAAAACTCGTGACGGGCGCACGGTTCACGGAATGAACCCAAACGACAAACAGTGGAACCACACAGATCCGGGTACCTCGCTGGATTGTCGGGACACGTCGCCGGCACGGCCGGATTCCGGCGTGATGCAAAACAGCGAACGATCAAGAATGAAAAAAGAAAGAAAATAAAATAAAGAAGAAGGGAAGAAGGATAAAGGAGAGGGTGCTCACGAGGATCTGTGGGAAGGCTTCGGTCGTCGACTGCGTCGACGGGGTTCTGGGCACGGCCGGGGTTTGTACGACGGCAGGAGTACGGAGACGAGGCTACTGGCGGCGATTCCCGGCGGTGCAGACGTTCAGGGGGCCCGCGGTCGCCGGAGCAAGGTGCACGAAAGAAGAAGAAGTGGATGTGGATGTGACGAGGGCGAGGAGGCGAGGATGCCGGTGATGGTGGCATCGGCGTTGGGCTACTGCGGCGAAGGGGTGAGGCGGCTAAGGTTGCGTGAGGTGGGTTCTGTTGGGAGGAAGAAGAAATTTAAGGGGAGAAAATATATATATAGGAGAGAGAGGGAGAGAGATATACGGGGGGGGAGAGAGATACGGGGAGAGAGAGAGATAGAGACGGGGAGAGAGAGAAAGGAGTTGCGAGAGGAGAGAGAGAGGAGAGAGATCGAGAGGAGAGAGAATTTTGGATTATACGACGGAGGGAGAAGAGAGAGAAAGAGAGAGAGAGAGAGAGAAGGTGGGGCCCACGGGTTAAAGAAGGGATACGATTGGCTGAAAGATTTGTGGGTTGGGAAAATTTAATAAAGATTTAAAGGTAGGAAAATATATTATGGGTTTTTAAAAAAAAATATTCGACGGTTTAACAATATATTAGAAATTAGGATTTTGGCACAAAGTAAAATATTTCCAAATTGCACCCGGGTCAGGTCCAAAAATTCGAAATTGAAATAAGAAAATTTTAAGCGGGATCCAAAATTTAAAATGAAGTATTTTACAATCAAAAAGCATACCCCCAAAACGGATACACGTACGTGCGCGTAGCCGTCCAAACACGCCCGTTTCACCGAACGGGACGAGAACACGATGCACGGACGCTACAACAGGGTTAGGGGTGTCAATTAGGCCATGATGAATAATTTTAATTTTATTTTAAATTCCATAAATTGTTATATGCAGAAATGAATTGTCGGGTAAAATTTATAACTAACAACAGTCAAGTAGGATCAATGAAATGAGTATCAGATACCATTCATACGGAAACAGAAACTAGTAGCATTGGGCTCGGTTGTTACATTATACCCAACTACAAAAAGAATTTCGTCCTCGAAATTCCAAGAATACAAAGATAGACGACAAATAACTATAAGAAAAGATGAGGAAATTTCTGCCGGATTTCGTCTTCTCGTTCCTAAGTGGACTCTCCATGCGAGCGATTATCCCAAGAAACAAGCACAAGGGGGATAACCTTCTTCTTAAGAATCTTTTCCCTTCGATCCACAATTTCAATCGGTCGCACCTCAAAAGTCAAGTCTTCTCGTACTGTTAGCTCCAAATGATCCAATACGTGCGTTTCATCTCGAACATACCTACGGAGTTGAGATACGTGAACCACATCGTGCACATTCGCCGAGGACTGCGGTAACGCCAAACGATACGCTACCTCACCAACACGCTCCAAGATCTCAAAGGGTCCAACGAATCGAGGACTAAGCTTTCCTCGACTTCCAAAACGAATCACCCCTCTAGTCGGTGATATCTTCAAGAATACCAAATCACCCATGGCGAACTCTAGAGGTCTTCTCAACGTGTCTGCCCAACTCTTCTGTCGATCTTGGGCTGCCTTCATATGATTTCTGATAGTGTTAACCTTCTCAACTGTCTGCACAACCAAAACTGGTCCCAACAATCTTCGTTCACCGACATCGTCCCAACAAACAGGTGAACGGCATTTACGACCATACAAAGCTTCAAATGGAGCCATCTGGATAGTTTCCTGAAAACTGTTGTTGTAAGAAAACTCCACCAAATGTAGATGATCCTCCCATGAACCCTTGAAGTCCAACATGCATGCTCTCAACATATCTTCAAGAGTTTGGATCGTTCTCTGTGACTAACTATCAGTTTGAGGATGATAAGCTGTGCTAAACTTCAATCGAGTCCCCAAACTTTCCTGTAAGCTCCGCCAAAGGTGTGATAAGAACCGAGTGTCCCGATCGGACACGATGCTCACCGGTACTCCATGCAATCTTACAACCTCCTGCATGTACCGCTCCTCCAAGGTCTCTTTTGATTGACCAACCCGAAAAAGAATAAAGTGAGCTGCCTTGGTCAATCGATCAACAATCACCCATACAATATTGTTGCCTTTTGGACTTCGCGGTAAAGCCGTCACGAAATCCATGGTTATATTTTCCCACTTCCACTGAGGAATCGGAAGTGGTTGAAATAAACCAGCAACCCTTTGATGTTCAGCCTTAACTTGCTGACACACCAAGCACTTTGCCACAAAGCGAGCAATCTCCCGTTTCATGCCTTCCCACCAGAAATGCTGTCGAATATCTCGGTACATCTTTGTGCCTCCAAGATGTACAGAATAAGCTGAACTGTGTGCTTCTTTCATAAGCTCTTCACGAATATCTCCCTTTAGCACACACAAACGGCTACCATACCTCAACGAACCATCTTCGTGGATCAATAAATCTGTTCGTAGTCCGGCTTCAACCTGTTCTCGAATATTTTGCAATCCAGGATCCTGCGATTGTGCTGCTTTAATATTCTCGATCAATGATGACTGTACTTGCAGCTGCATCAACTGTCCCGTAGAATGCGGTAACACAACCTCCAAGTCAAATCTTCGAAAATATTCAACGATCTCCTTCTGCGTAGTTAACACCTGAATTGCTGGTAACCGACTAAGCGCATCTGGCACGACATTAACCTTCCTCGGATGGTACTTAAGATCAAGATCGTAGTCAGCCATCAGCTCCAACCATCTACGCTGCCTCATATTAAGCTCCTTCTGCGTGAACACATACTTTAAGCTCTTATGATCAGTAAAAACTTCGACCCTTTCTCCTAAAAGGTAGTGTCTCCAAATCTTTAACGCGAAAATCACAGCCGCAAGCTCCAAGTCATGCGTTGGGTAATTCTTCTCATGGGTCTTCAACTGTCTCGATGCGTACGCTACAACATTCCCATGCTGCATCAAAACACATCCCAATCCTTTCCCAGATGCGTCGCTGTGAATCACTAATCCTCCGGAATTGTCTGGCACGGTCAGAATAGGAGCAGTTATCAATTTCTGCTTCAACTTCTCAAAAGCTTACGCACATTTATCCGTCCACACAAAAGGTATCTCCTTACGCGTAAGTTTGGTTAACGGCTCTGCCACACGAGCAAAATTCTCCACAAATCTTCTGTAATATCTGGCGAGTCTAAGAAAGCTTCTTATCTCCGCAACATTCTTTGGAATTGGCCAATCACGAACTGCTGCAATTTTTTCGGGATCGACGGCGATTCCATCGCCAGACACAACATGCCCCAAAAACTATACTTCCTCCAGCCAAAACTCGCACTTACTCATCTTCGCATGTAGCTTCTCCTGTCTCAACGTCTGCAGTGCGATCTTCAAATGTTCCGCATGCTCTTCAAAACTCTTCGAGTAAAACAGAATATCGTCAATGAATACCACAATAAACTGGTCCAAGAATGGTGAAAAGATTCGGTTCATCAAGTCCATGAATACTGCCGGCGCATTCGTTACTCTGAAGGGCATCAGTAAGTATTCATAATTTCCATACCGAGTTCGGAACGCCGTCATGCAAATGTCTTCTGCTTTCACTCGGACCTGATGATATCCAGATCGCAAATCCAGCTTCGAGAATAGCCTCGCGCCACTAAGCTGCTCAAAAAGTTCTCCAATACGAGGGATCGGGTACTTGTTCTTAATAGTCACCCGGTTTAATTCTCGATAGTCGATGCACATCCTTCTTGTGCCATCCTTCTTCTTTACTAGAAGAACTGGAGCTCCCCAAGGCGAGTTAGTGCTTCGAATCCAACCCTTCTCAAGCAATTCAACAACCTGTATCTTGACTTCTTCCAACTCTACTGGTGCCATTGGATAATACGCTTTGGATACTGACGCTGCACCAGGAATAAGATAAATTGCGAACTCCACGTCTCGCTTCGGCGGTAATCCCGATATATCTACAAACACGTCCATAAAATCACAAACGACAGCTAGCTCTTCATCTTTATCAACTTCCATTGATGCAAGAACATTATTTGTCGGCCTAGCCCTAAACTCGACTGGCCCGACATAACTGCTTCCTCCAGTGAAGCTAAACTCGGGATGTCCAGGAATCTGGAAAATTACCTTCCTTTCCTTACAATCAATGTGAGCGTCGAAAGTGCGAAGAAAATCCATTTCCAAGATGACCTCGTAGCTGCCCGTGTCAATCACCAAGAAATCTGCAAAAAAACTCCCGTCCGCACACAACAACTGTACAATCTTTACATTCCCTACTAGCTATGATTTTCCCATTCCCAGTGTGTATGTCCCAGAAACTAGACAGGGTCGTGCAGTCAATCGAGTGTGTAGTTAAAAACTTGGATGACATAAAACAATGGGATGCACCAGAATCAAATAACGCTAATGTGGGAAAACCATGAACGAGTAGAGTACCTGAGACAACTTCTCCTGACGCCTTAGCTTCTTCAGCTGTCAAGGTAAAAGCTCGAGCCTGATTAGGTCTTTGAGTCAGCTGTTTCTGTCCCTGGAACGGTCTCTGCGAAGGTTTCTGAAAATCATCCCCCGTACAAAGCTTCGACGGAAAAGCACTAACAGCGTGATCTGCCGCTCCACAAACCAAACAGAGTCCGAGCCTCCTTCGACAATCCTTTTGCACGTGGCCAGGTAAATTCCAGTGGTTACAAGTCATGCTCTTTCTTCGATCGATGACAACAGGCTTCTTCATGGGTGCTACGCCTCGACGGTCCACTGGAATACCTCTGCGACCATGAGCTCGGTTTGGTACAAATGCTGGCCTCCTTACCGCAACTGCTGTCTCCTGCAAACTTCCCTTCATCCCAGATAAACTCTGCTGCTCTCGGGCTGCCGCAAGTACTTGTGAGAAAGTGGTCAAACCCAGGGAGACAATCTGCCTCTGGATGTCCACATCCAAGCTGCGCATGAACCTCCGTGCCCTGTCTGCATCGTTGGCAACTAAAGGTCCAGCGAATCTACTAAGTCTTGTCCATTCTGCTGCATGCACATCTACGGGTGCTCCCTTCTGCTTTAGCCCGATGAACTTCTCCTCCATTTCCTCCCGTGCAGTCCGCGGGAAGAACTTCTCTAGGAAACTCTTCGAAAAATCCGCCCACTTGATCGGTTTGGGCAAACAGTTCTCCTCCACAAGCCACCATTCTCGGGCGTAGTCCAATAACTGAATGCGTACCACATCAACTCTTTTCTCATTTGGAATCTGTGCCGCAATAAGCAAATTCTCTGTGTCAACTAGCCACTGCTCCGCTGGCAACGACTCCTCCAAACCAGTAATGTAGACGGGTCCAAACGCCTGAAATCTGCTACGGTCCCTACTCGGTCAACTGGTTTAGCTCCAACATTGTTCACAGACTGCTGAACGATCTGCAAACCTTCCTGAAACGATTCCTCTTGCTGCTGGATCAGCTCGGTCTGTTTCTTTTGATTCTCCAGTATTCCCTTTATCACTCCAAGCAAGGCGTCTTCGTCCACACGCCTTTGGTATGTCTTCAAATTCTTACCTGCCATATTCCTGAAATCAAAACACCCAACATTAGCATGATGATAGATTCTAAATATAGATCAAGGCTAGAACTCCAAGTTACTTAAATAGAGTGACGCATTGTAACTATGCCGCGGTATCATAGCCACAATTACATAACTCCACCCAAGTCGCCTAAGTCCTAGAGATAACAAGGAATCAGGTTTCGAGTCGATATGCAAAGGAAGTTTGCACATCGTAGAAGATATAATCTAGAAGAATGTGATTTAAGAATGGTAAAATGGCAAGGTGGCAGGACATGTTTCCCAAACACGGGTATTCTGATTCGTGTATTGGGTACAATACCCAACTACAAAATAATCAACCCGACTAACCTATGGCTCTGATACCAAAAGAACCATATCACGCCCCGCTTCCCAGAGTACGCTAAAATAGGCACGTGACATAGCCAACCATGCTACCTGTGGATAGGAAGTATCCATCCACGGTCACATTACGGCTGTAGAGATATCAAGAACAAAATAAAACTATCTAAAACATGTCCATAATCCAAGATAGCATGAGTCAAGAATAATAAAATGCGGAAGCGAAAGATCCAATACAAAATAACTGGAATGTATGTCCCATAATACGGGGTCACATCAGGAAATAAATGCAGGAAAGAAAACTAACTATTGCTGACACTCACAGCTCAGCCTGTCGGCTGAAGTACTCCTGCTCGGACTGCGACAGTGGTACAGAATCTGGGCCATGCAAAACCCAGACGTCAGCGCGTCAAGTCATCAAGTAATAACATAAAAACAGGGTAACAAGCAATGCGAATAAAAACATGAATGAATCAAGGGTAACAATAAAAATATGAATCAGAGCAGTGCAGGGTAGTGTGCAGTGGGTAAACAGAACTGTTCTATCAGGTTTTCTGTTCGAAAGTCTTTGAAACCAAATTGATGAATCATCGATATAAATCAATAGTATCCCGTACATACCCGGGACCACGGCCCCAGATTCTCGGGCTGAAATCGAGACATGCCACTAGGCACTAACAGGAATGTGTACAGATGAATGATGTCAGCAGCATCATTCCATGGCTGGCCTAGCCTCTAAAACTGATCAGAACAAGTAGCGAACTGTTGAGTTACAAGTCAGGTTTTGTTCATCACAGAAAACTGCATTTTATACCGCCCATTCTTATGCTCGTTTGTTTATAGGCAGGTGCTTTTAATCCGTGTTTGCTACATATTTACAGGCTACAGGTTCCTGGTCCAAAATAACGTAAATGATACAAAATCTCTACTGATACGCCAAAATACAGGACATCTGTTGCCAGCAGAAAAAAGCCGGGTTCCGATCATTCGTATCCGTCCAGTGCCGCGTACCTGTTCCAGAGACAAGACAAATGACAGTGGTCATTCATGTCTCAGAAAAGCACAAAGCACGAGAGGGGCAGCACAAAGCATGAGAGGGTCAAACACAAAGCACGAGAGGGACAGCACAGAGCACGATAGGGAATGGTGCATTCAATGCATAAAGTGTTAATTCAAAAATTCAAACTTCCCTCCAAATTTTGGATGCATTCAAATTCAAATTAAAAGGAAAGGTCTCTTTCTTTGCCTATAAAAGCAAACCATGGGCAAAGGAGAAGGAGTCCAATTTCATGTTCATTCATTGTTCTTCTTTCTTTTTAGGATTTAGTCTTTTTCTTCTTCTTCTTCATTCTTTTTCCATGAAAATTGTAGTGAGAGCTTTTTGAGTGGGAGATCAATGAAGATGAGGGCTTTTTGTATCATTCTCTTTTGTTTCTTCTTCCCCTTGAGATTCTTGCTTTCTCTTGATCATTCAACCTCTTCATTGAGCATGAATGGTTAAGGGTTAGTTATTGATCTCAAGGGTCGTATTTTCTTATGGAATTAGCGCTTCATTTCACATGCGTTCTCTACCCTTCTCTTGATCTTGCAACCTCTTGATTGAGCTTGCAAGTTTAAGGGTTGGCTATTGATCCCATGCTTGTCTTGAGTTCTAGTTTCTTATTCT
This sequence comes from Agapanthus africanus, assembly GCA_030015575.1. Lineage (NCBI taxonomy): Eukaryota > Viridiplantae > Streptophyta > Magnoliopsida > Asparagales > Amaryllidaceae > Agapanthus > Agapanthus africanus. The sequence goes on along the minus strand of JASDDO010000022.1, from coordinate 639,366,091 downwards.
TTTTATCGCTTTTTATTACTTGCTTATTATTATCTTGCTTTACTTTCTTGCAATTTATATTCATGCACTTAATTACTTGTAATCTTTTCTTTTTCTTTGTTCTTTTCTTTTGCTCTTTTTAATTTGTTTTGTGAATGGTTGTAATTATCGTTGTTAAGAATAAATACGGTATTGTATGTTAAGATTTTCTTTTCTCATTTCCTTTTCCCGTTATTTTCCATTGAACTCCGCCCAAACCATACGCAAGCGCTCCGTTAGGCACCCTACCCTAACAAGATAACGGTGATTCCTAACCGCGACCGGTTGCGTTCGGTTTGGCCGGAGGCGAAAGCAAGAGACAAGAACGGAAGGACAAGGGTAAATAAGCCGTATTCCACGAATACCGCGCTTAAATCTCCTAATCCACGTTGTTGCCGATTGCTCTAGCTTCAATTGGTCAAGACTCGGCTCAAAGGTTTTGAGTACGGATTTCTTTAGCTTACAATCTCGTATCTTTTTCTTAACAACTTTATACTTGCAAATAATACACATAGGTTAGATTGAACAAACATATACATATTCTTTATTGACTCGTCTAAGACAAGAACGGAAATACAACCATCTCCCTGTGGATCGACCCGTGCTCAACCGGCTAGCTGCATAGCGACACCGTCTTGATTGCGGTTAACTTTAATTCTTTCAATCGAATGGCGCCGTTGCCGGGGAGACGGTAGCGTATTTTCTTTCTTGTTATTCGGGTTAATATTCTTTTTGTATATATTTATAAAAATAAAATCTTTTTGATATTTTTGATCAATTTTGTGGGCAAGTGTGCAGATTTTTGCGTATTTGCAAACTGCAATTGTGGGGAGCAAAGTGTACGTTCAAGGTTAAGGTGATTACGAAGTACAATGCTAAAGATCCGGGTAGTTTGACCCGCGCAAGCGAACTTTTCAAGCTTACCGGATTTGATTCAACTGGGGTTTCCTAACCCAAAACTTAACGGTACGTACTTTACTAACACCTTCTTCTCAAATCCGACGCTTCCAATATACTATTCTTTGCAGGATTCTTTGCAAGTTCGCTAGCAAACGCTACAAAAATTGACTAACCCGTATTTGTTGCAGTGCCGTGCTTAAACTAAAAAACGATTGTTTGATTCTTTATAGAATTTTTATTGAATTGCGCATTGCATACATTAATACGGACTTAAGGGCAAGCGAACCCCACAATATACGGTAAAGGATTTCATCACCTTTTCCGTGGTCCACAAATCACGAACTTGAGAATAACGTTTACCCACACAAAATTTAAAAGAAACTAGACTTTAAGCCTTAAGGACTTCGCGCTCACTAGGAGAAGTTAACTGTGTTTAGAACCTTTCTTAACGGTATATTGTTTACGGGGTGTCTAGGAAAGTGTTAACGGCGAAACCGCCAAAAGAGAAAGGGTTATTTAATTAAGGAACTTCGCGAAAGCGTTGGAAAACATCCCCTTATATCTGCACTTACCTGGCCTCGTGATCAGTGTATCTTGAGCCTGTTTCTCGACACAGTTTTACTTCGACAATCAAGTTCTGGAGCAGGTCTAGTTGACCTAGGTTAACCCTAGAACGATTAGGTGTGTGGTATTTTTTGTGTCGTGATTATTTTTGTCCATATTCTTTTTGTGTGTATACTTCATTATTTTGTTGATATTTAAAAAAAAAATATCACATTCTTTTTCCCTCCTTTTCTCTACCTTTTCTCTCTCTCTTCATATCATGGGTACTCCACCTCGCAAAACTCTTGCCGAACTTTGGTACCCACAACCAGACATTAATTCCTACGGTTCTTGTTTTGGTCGAACTTCGAACGATCCATCCATGCCAAAAATTTCTTTGAAAGATCGGATAGACGCGTCTAGGACGAACAACTGGACCCCGCAATCCACTTCGTATCAACCGTTTCAAACATTCACACCTTCTTGCGTTGATACCCCTTTTGAAAATCCAGTTGTAACCCCGAGACCTATGTCTATTGCTGAACGTATTGAACAATCTCGTAGCCGATCTTTCACTCCTTTCACCACTACAAATTCTTGGGATCAACAATTCCATTCACCTTCTTATCCAAATGTTGATCCCACTCCTGTCCAGCCATTCAATTCCTACCAGTCCTACCCAACTTTTACACCTTCCCTAGACATTGCTTCTACACAGCCTTTTGGGAGTTTTCAGTATCCAAACAACTTTGAATCTTTTACTGAAACCCCTTCACAACCTATGTCTTGTCTGGAACAGTCGTTGGAAGATTTTAGGGTAGCGTCAAGCCAACAGATGATGGATTTGAATGCGTCCATGGCCGCCCTCATGCAACCTAGTGACCCGGTAGCTAGTTTTCAACTAGCTCCAACTTTTTCAATGTATGATGAGGCGGCAGGACAGGCTGTGAATTTGAGTGGAGAGAGTGAGATGTACCCCCTTCCAAATCAAACCTACCCATTCCAAATTGAATCCCACACCTCCTGTTTTGAAAGTCTATCGAGTATCCCACATGATTTATCAATTGAAGATAGAATGATGAATGAGTTGTGCGACTTTGTAGTGTTTGATTTGCCCGATTGTGAAGGGACTCATCCAAGTGAAACCGATCCTAAACCTTTTGACCTCTACATCTCCACTTTAGAACCTGAATCGATTGATATCCATGCTTTTGTTGAGGTGTCAGAGAATTTTGATTTTCACTTGATTAAGGATATTGACGCCGGGAATATTTTGGATGATGAACCCATAGATTTGGCTGAGTTTTTCTCTTCAAACCATCATCCCGAGTCATTAAATGTTTTTCCCGAACCCCATATGCGTCTGGACATTGAAGGGAAGTGCATGGATGTGCTAAATTTTGAGGAGAATATTGAGGATAGTTTTGAGGATGAACCAGTTTTGCTTGATGAGTCGGATTTTCCAATTCATCCTGTTCCTTCCACTGACTGTGTACATCATCCAGAACCCTTAACCGATACCCTTCCTCACCCACTTCCCTCCATCCTTTCCATCGTTCCTACATTGCAAGAACCCGTATCACTTACATTTCATATGTATGGTTTACCAAGTTCGGCGTACCCATGGTTTCTTACGAATCTTGAGGGATTCGACCCCATTTCTCGACGGATAAATATATTAGCACAATCGCTTTTCACACATCGGTCATCACAAATTGTGCTAATCTATTTACTCCATTTGCACCCTCAAGTTCGTATTCCACTTCTTTTTCCCTTCCGCCATTCTTCTTCCTCTCATATACCGAGACCATATCCCGCTTCTCTCCGCATATGGTCTCGCGTATTCTCCATCTCTTTTCTCTACGCCTTCTTTCACCAGCCACTGCTTTATCACGATAAGATCTTTGAATGGTTGGTGCTCTCTTTTGGCCTGTGTAAGGCTTTGTATAGCTTGATACTGTTCTCTTTCCCCCCCTAATCCTGAACTTTAACGCTTAACAGTGGAAACACTGTTTTACTTAAGTTTGGGGGGGACACCTTTTTTGTATATATTTTTTTTGTTTTCCTTTTTGTATATAATTTGTTTTTAGGGAGAGCGCCGACAATTTTGACCCTCTTGGTATAGCCTGACAGTGAGGGCACTGTCAAGTTTAAGTTTGGGGGTGTGCTCGGTAAGCCTTCTTCCTTCGCATTCATTTGTATATTTTGCATTTGCATACTTTATTAAAAACCCACAAAAATTGAAAATTTTCCAAAAATATAAAAACTTTGTCGTCAAGTTAGCTAATAGGGTAACTTAGATCTTTATTCCGAAAGATTAGTTGATATGATAGAAATAACTAAATTCTAGGCTTAGGAATTGAAAACCCTAAAAATAACCCTCATTCTGTTTAAACTTGGTAAGTATACGTCCTTACAGTTTTTTTGAGAAATAGGTAATCTTGAGTTCAGTTCTTTAGTTAAAGTCAAGATGAAGGGAAAGTATTGATGCTTTACTGAAGGATAAGTCTGAAAAATAGTTTCTTTTCTTGAGTTCAAATTTAGAAAGTATATACCCTACAAACTGCACATACACGCATCTTGAAACTTGGGATAGTAGAGGATACCTAGAAATACTCTTGCTTGAAAGCCTAGTATGAAAGAAAAAACGGTATTTAAAGCTAAAAGAGCATGTGAAAAATATATCCGGTCTTGAAAAAGAAAAAGAAAAAGAAAAATAGAATAAAGTCAAGACCTGGAAACTGCTATTTACGCTTTAATGTTCACACATCCAGTAATCGCCGTTAGTGCCTCAAGAAGCATTAATAGTCGCATGAAAGGTGTGTGAGCAAATCCGTCCATCCTTAATGAAAAGAAGTAGTATTAGGTATTAGGGCAAGGGTATTATAGCTTGAATTGAATTCTCAAGTGTAGGGGTGCAAAGATACACACACGTAAGAGTATACAATCGATGTTTGGATAAAAGATAGAAATAAAGAATAAGATTTGTGTTTTCTGTAAAGTTGATAAAAATCCCTGATTTGAGGCCACACTTTAGAAGGAAAACTCAGGAGAACCAACATCTTTCTAAACTTTTTTGGAACGTATAGGACCTAAGGTTAAATAGATAGGAGGAGTGAAAAATAAGGGTTGGATATTTCTAACTTAGGATGATAGAGTTTCTAACGTAAATACTAAATTGTAGGAGTAGAATCAATGTTAACTTATGATACGAGCTTGACAGGATTTTATGGGTAGTATCCGCTGAAAACCCTCAGGAGACAACACGCCTCCTACTAGGGACACCTAGAGGTTTAACGGCTTTTGCACACGCTCAGTGCAATCGCGTTCCCTGCGAAAGTGCGGTTAGAATTTTATTTTTTGTGAATAATTGGTTTTGCTCGGGACGAGCAAAAGTTAAGTTTGGGGGTATTTGTTCATCATAGAAAACTGCATTTTATACCGCCCATTCTTATGCTCGTTTGTTTATAGGCAGGTGCTTTTAATCCGTGTTTGCTACATATTTACAGGCTACAGGTTCCTGGTCCAAAATAACGTAAATGATACAAAATCTCTACTGATACGCCAAAATCCAGGACATCTGTTGCCAGCAGAAAAAAGCCGGGTTCCGATCATCCGTATCCGTCCAGTGCCGCGTACCTGTTCCAGAGACAAGACAAATGACAGTGGTCATTCATGTCTCAGACAAGCACAAAGCACGAGAGGGGCAGCACAAAGCATGAGAGGGTCAAACACAAAGCACGAGAGGGACAGCACAGAGCACGAGAGGGAATGGTGCATTCAATGTATAAAGTGTTAATTCAAAAATTCAAACTTCCCTCCAAATTTTGGATGCATTCAAATTCAAATTAAAAGGAAAGGTCTCTTTCTTTGCCTATAAAAGCAAACCATGGGCAAAGGAGAAGGAGTCCAATTTCATGTTCATTCTTTGTTCTTCTTTCTTTTTAGGATTTAGTCTTTTTCTTCTTCTTCTTCATTCTTTTTCCATGAAAATTGTAGTGAGAGCTTTTTGAGTGGGAGATCAATGAAGATGAGGGCTTTTTGTATCATTCTCTTTTGTTTCTTCTTCCCCTTGAGATTCTTGCTTTCTCTTGATCATTCAACCTCTTCATTGAGCTTGAATGGTTAAGGGTTAGTTATTGATCTCAAGGGTCGTATTTTCTTATGGAATTAGCGCTTCATTTCACATGCGTTCTCTACCCTTCTCTTGATCTTGCAACCTCTTGATTGAGCTTGCAAGTTTAAGGGTTGGCTATTGAACCCAGGCTTGTCTTGAGTTCTAGTTTCTTGTTCTTTTTATCGCTTTTTATTACTTGCTTATTATTATCTTGCTTTACTTTCTTGCAATTTATATTCATGCACTTAATTACTTGTAATCTTTTCTTTTTCTTTGTTCTTTTCTTTTGCTCTTTTTAATTTGTTTTGTGAATGGTTGTAATTATCGTTGTTAAGAATAAATACGGTATTGTAAGTTAAGATTTTCTTTTCTCATTTCCTTTTCCCGTTATTTTCCATTGAACTCCGCCCAAACCATACGCAAGCGCTCCGTTAGGCACCCTACCCTAACAAGGTAACGGTGATTCCTAACCGCGACCGGTTGCGTTCGGTTTGGCCGGAGGCGAAAGCAAGAGACAAGAACGGAAGGACAAGGGTAAATAAGCCGTATTCCACGAATACCGCGCTTAAATCCCCTAATCCACGTTGTTGCCGATTGCTCTAGCTTCAATTGGTCAAGACTCGGCTCAAAGGTTTTGAGTACGGATTTCTTTAGCTTACAATCTCGTATCTTTTTCTTAACAACTTTATACTTGCAAATAATACACATAGGTTAGATTGAACAAACATATACATATTCTTTATTGACTCGTCTAAGACAAGAACGGAAATACAACCATCTCCCTGTGGATCGACCCGTGCTCAACCGGCTAGCTGCATAGCGGCACCGTCTTGATTGCGGTTAACTTTAATTCTTTCAATCATCCATAGTCACATTACGGCTGTAGAGATATCAAGAACAAAATAAAACTATCTAAAACATGTCCATAATCCAAGATAGCATGAGTCAAGAATAATAAAATGCGGAAGCGAAAGATCCAATACAAAATAACTGGAATGTATGTCCCATAATACGGGGTCACATCAGGAAATAAATGCAGGAAAGAAAACTAACTATTGCTGACACTCACAGCTCAGCCTGTCGGCTGAAGTACTCCTGCTCGGACTGCGACAGTGGTACAGAATCTGGGCCATGCAAAACCCAGACGTCAGCGCGTCAAGTCATCAAGTAATAACATAAAAACAAGGTAACAAGCAATGCGAACTTCGAACGATCCATCCATGCCAAAAATTTCGTTGAAAGATCGGATAGACGCGTCTAGGACGAACAACTGGACCCCGCAATTCACTTCGTATCAACCGTTTCAAACATTCACACCTTCTTGCGTTGATACCCCTTTTGAAAATCCAGTTGTAACCCCGAGACCTATGTCTATTGCTGAACGTATTGAACAATCTCGTAGCCGATCTTTCACTCCTTTCACCACTACAAATTCTTGGGATCAACAATTCCATTCACCTTCTTATCCAAATGTTGATCCCACTCCTGTCCAGCCATTCAATTCCTACCAGTCCTACCCAACTTTTACACCTTCCCTAGACATTGCATCTACACAGCCTTTTGGGAGTTTTCAGTATCCAAACAACTTTGAATCTTTTACTGAAACCCCTTCACAACCTATGTCTAGTCTGGAACAGTCGTTGGAAGATTTTAGGGTAGCGTCAAGCCAACAGATGATGGATTTGAATGCGTCCATGGCCCCCTCATGCAACCTAGTGACCCGGTAGCTAGTTTTCAACTAGCTCCAACTTTTTCAATGTATGATGAGGCGGCAGGACAGGCTGTGAATTTGAGTGGAGAGAGTGAGATGTACCCCCTTCCAAATCAAACCTACCCATTCCAAATTGAATCCCACACCTCCTGTTTTGAAAGTCTATCGAGTATCCCACATGATTTATCAATTGAAGATAGAATGATGAATGAGTTGTGCGACTTTGTAGTGTTTGATTTACCCGATTGTGAAGGGACTCATCCAAGTGAAACCGATCCTAAACCTTTTGACCTCTACATCTCCACTTTAGAACCTGAATCGATTGATATCCATGCTTTTGTTGAGGTGTCAGAGAATTTTGATTTTCACTTGATTAAGGATATTGACGCCGGGAATATTTTGGATGATGAACCCATAGATTTGGCTGAGTTTTTCTCTTCAAACCATCATCCCGAGTCATTAAATGTTTTTCCCGAATCCCATATGCGTCTGGACTTTGAAGGGAAGTGCATGGATGTGCTAAATTTTGAGGAGAATATTGAGGATAGTTTTGAGGATGAACCAGTTTTGCTTGATGAGTCGGATTTTCCAATTCATCCTGTTCCTTCCACTGACTGTGTACATCATCCAGAACCCTTAACCGATACCCTTCCTCACCTACTTCCCTCCATCCTTTCCATCGTTCCTACATTGCAAGAACCCGTATCACTTACATTTCATATGTATGGTTTACCAAGTTCGGCGTACCCATGGTTTCTTACGAATCTTGAGGGATTCGACCCCATTTCTCGACGGATAAATATATTAGCACAATCGCTTTTCACACATCGGTCATCACAAATTGTGTTAATCTATTTACTCCATTTGCACCCTCAAGTTCGTATTCCACTTCTTTTTCCCTTCCGCCATTCTTCTTCCTCTCATATACCGAGACCATATCCCGCTTCTCTCCGCATATGGTCTCGCGTATTCTCCATCTCTTTTCTCTACGCCTTCTTTCATCAGCCACTGCTTTATCACGATAAGATCTTTGAATGGTTGGTGCTCTCTTTTGGCCTGTGTAAGGCTTTGTATAGCTTGATACTGTTCTCTTTCCCCCCCTAATCCTGAACTTTAACGCTTAACAGTGGAAACACTGTTTTACTTAAGTTTGGAGGGGGACACCTTTTTTGTATATATTTTTTTTGTTTTCCTTTTTGTATATAATTTGTTTTTAGGGAGAGCGCCGACAATTTTGACCCTCTTGGTATAGCCTGACAGTGAGGGCACTGTCAAGTTTAAGTTTGGGGGTGTGCTCGGTAATCCTTCTTCCTTCGCATTCATTTGTATATTTTGCATTTGCATACTTTATTAAAAACCCACAAAAATCGAAAATTTTCCAAAAATATAAAAACTTTGTCGTCAAGTTAGCTAATAGGGTAACTTAGATCTTTATTCCGAAAGATTAGTTGATATGATAGAAATAACTAAATTCTAGGCTTAGGAATTGAAAACCCTAAAAATAACCCTCATTCTGTTTAAACTTGGTAAGTATACGTCCTTACAGTTTTTTTGAGAAATAGGTAATCTTGAGTTCAGTTCTTTAGTTAAAGTCAAGATGAAGGGAAAGTATTGATGCTTTACTGAAGGATAAGTCTGAAAAATAGTTTCTTTTCTTGAGTACAAATTTAGAAAGTATATACCCTACAAACTGCACATACACGCATCTTGAAACTTGGGATAGTAGAGGATACCTAGAAATACTCTTGCTTGAAAGCCTAGTATGAAAGAAAAAACGGTATTTAAAGCTAAAAGAGCATGTGAAAAATATATCCGGTCTTGAAAAAGAAAAAGAAAAAGAAAAATAGAATAAAGTCAAGACCTGGAAACTGCTATTTACGCTTTAATGTTCACACATTCAGTAATCGCCGTTAGTGCCTCAAGAAGCATTAATAGTCGCATGAAAGGTGTGTGAGCAAATCCGTCCATCCTTAATGAAAAGAAGTAGTATTAGGTATTAGGGCAAGGGTATTATAGCTTGAATTGAATTCTCAAGTGTAGGGGTGCAAAGATACACACACGTAAGGGTATACAATCGATGTTTGGATAAAAGATAGAAATAAAGAATAAGATTTGTGTTTTCTGTAAAGTTGATAAAAATCCCTGATTTGAGGCCACACTTTAGAAGGAAAACTCAGGAGAACCAACATCTTTCTAAACTTTTTTGGAACGTATAGGACCTAAGGTTAAATAGATAGGAGGAGTGAAAAATAAGGGTTGGATATTTCTAACTTAGGATGATAGAGTTTCTAACGTAAATACTAAATTGTAGGAGTAGAATCAATGTTAACTTATGATACGAGCTTGACAGGATTTTATGGGTAGTATCCGCTGAAAACCCTCAGGAGACAACACGCCTCCTACTAGGGACACCTAGAGGTTTAACGGCTTTTGCACACGCTCAGTGCAATCGCGTTCCCTGCGAAAGTGCGGTTAGAATTTTATTTTTTGTGAATAATTGGTTTTGCTCGGGACGAGCAAAAGTTAAGTTTGGGGGTATTTGTTCATCATAGAAAACTGCATTTTATACCGCCCATTCTTATGCTCGTTTGTTTATAGGCAGGTGCTTTTAATCCGTGTTTGCTACATATTTACAGGCTACAGGTTCCTGGTCCAAAATAACGTAAATGATACAAAATCTCTACTGATACGCCAAAATCCAGGACATCTGTTGCCAGCAGAAAAAAGCCGGGTTCCGATCATCCGTATCCGTCCAGTGCCGCGTACCTGTTCCAGAGACAAGACAAATGACAGTGGTCATTCATGTCTCAGACAAGCACAAAGCACGAGAGGGGCAGCACAAAGCATGAGAGGGTCAAACACAAAGCACGAGAGGGACAGCACAGAGCACGAGAGGGAATGGTGCATTCAATGTATAAAGTGTTAATTCAAAAATTCAAACTTCCCTCCAAATTTTGGATGCATTCAAATTCAAATTAAAAGGAAAGGTCTCTTTCTTTGCCTATAAAAGCAAACCATGGGCAAAGGAGAAGGAGTCCAATTTCATGTTCATTCTTTGTTCTTCTTTCTTTTTAGGATTTAGTCTTTTTCTTCTTCTTCTTCATTCTTTTTCCATGAAAATTGTAGTGAGAGCTTTTTAAGTGGGAGATCAATGAAGATGAGGGCTTTTTGTATCATTCTCTTTTGTTTCTTCTTCCCCTTGAGATTCTTGCTTTCTCTTGATCATTCAACCTCTTCATTGAGCTTGAATGGTTAAGGGTTAGTTATTGATCTCAAGGGTCGTATTTTCTTATGGAATTAGCGCTTCATTTCACATGCGTTCTCTACCCTTCTCTTGATCTTGCAACCTCTTGATTGAGCTTGCAAGTTTAAGGGTTGGCTATTGAACCCAGGCTTGTCTTGAGTTCTAGTTTCTTGTTCTTCTTATCGCTTTTTATTACTTGCTTATTATTATCTTGCTTTACTTTCTTGCAATTTATATTCATGCACTTAATTACTTGTAATCTTTTCTTTTTCTTTGTTCTTTTCTTTTGCTCTTTTTAATTTGTTTTGTGAATGGTTGTAATTATCGTTGTTAAGAATAAATACGGTATTGTAAGTTAAGATTTTCTTTTCTCATTTCCTTTTCCCGTTATTTTCCATTGAACTCCGCCCAAACCATACGCAAGCGCTCCGTTAGGCACCCTACCCTAACAAGGTAACGGTGATTCCTAACCGCGACCGGTTGCGTTCGGTTTGGCCGGAGGCGAAAGCAAGAGACAAGAACGGAAGGACAAGGGTAAATAAGCCGTATTCCACGAATACCGCGCTTAAATCCCCTAATCCACGTTGTTGCCGATTGCTCTAGCTTCAATTGGTCAAGACTCGGCTCAAAGGTTTTGAGTACGGATTTCTTTAGCTTACAATCTCGTATCTTTTTCTTAACAACTTTATACTTGCAAATAATACACATAGGTTAGATTGAACAAACATATACATATTCTTTATTGACTCGTCTAAGACAAGAACGGAAATACAACCATCTCCCTGTGGATCGACCCGTGCTCAACCGGCTAGCTGCATAGCGGCACCGTCTTGATTGCGGTTAACTTTAATTCTTTCAATCATCCATAGTCACATTACGGCTGTAGAGATATCAAGAACAAAATAAAACTATCTAAAACATGTCCATAATCCAAGATAGCATGAGTCAAGAATAATAAAATGCGGAAGCGAAAGATCCAATACAAAATAACTGGAATGTATGTCCCATAATACGGGGTCACATCAGGAAATAAATGCAGGAAAGAAAACTAACTATTGCTGACACTCACAGCTCAGCCTGTCGGCTGAAGTACTCCTGCTCGGACTGCGACAGTGGTACAGAATCTGGGCCATGCAAAAAACCCAGACGTCAGCGCGTCAAGTCATCAAGTAAAAACATAAAAACAGGGTAACAAGCAATGCGAATAAAAACATGAATGAAGCAAGGGTAACAATAAAAATATGAATCAGAGCAGTGCAGGGTAGTGTGCAGTGGGTAAACTGAACTGTTCTATCAGGTTTTCTGTTCTAAAGTCTTTGAAACCAAATTGATGAATCATCGATATAACTCAATAGTATCCCGTACATACCCGGGACCACGGCCCCAGATTCTCGGGCTGAAATCGAGACATGCCACTAGGCACTAACAAGAATGTGTACAGATGAATGATGTCAGCAGCATCATTCCATGGCTGGCCTAGCCTCTAAAACTGATCAGAACAAGTAGCGAACTGTTGAGTTACAAGTCAGGTTTCACCTTTGATTTCCCCATACCCCCAAGTTATATGTGTATGGCTAGTCAGGTATCCCGTAATCAAGAACTAATGCCAACACAGGATCAGGTAAACAGGTTTGTCTGGATAGACAACAGGAACGGTCCATGAGGACTACATGTCAGGTTTGTTGGCATTAGACACAAGATCAGGTAAAGGGTCAGGTCATGGTACATCAGGTCAGGTCAAGCAGTATACGGTACCATATCGGGTCAATCAATATGTATGTAGCAAGTCAGGTCAAGATGTAAACGATATCATGGGTGTGCTCATACTCAGTTACATAATCAAGCATGGTCATCAACACATAGATTTAAGCAACGAATTAAACAATAAAGAAGCTTTGACTAATTAGCAGCACAGTTATCAATTGTGTGTCCGAGGTGTTATCAACATTATAAGAATACAATATGACAGTTAGGGCCGTTAAATCATGTTAACCAGTTTAAGAATTTTGTGGGTGCAAAGATATATATATATATATAGGTTCCAAGTTTGAAAGACAAAATGATATATGACAATATTGAACACAAAAATGGGAAATTATCGTACTAAAGTTAAAACTACAGGTTTAGGGTGTCATCAATGTGTAAGTAAATATTATTTAGCATGTAGCAAGGGGTACTTGTCTCGACGGGTCGCGAATCAGGAAACAGAACGTTAACCGTCGGCGGGGAAAAACTCACGACGGGCGCACGGTTCACGGAATGAACCCAAACGACGAACAGTGGAACCACACAGATCAGAGTACCTCGCTGAATTGTCAGGACACGTCGCCGGCACTGCCGGATTCCGGCGTGATGCAAAACAGCGAACGATCAAGAATGAAACAAGAAAGAAAAGAAAATAAAGAAGAAAGGAAGGAGGATAGAGGAGGGGGTGCTCACGAGGATCTGTGAGAAAGCTGCGGTCGTCGACTGTGTCGACGGGGTTCTGGCACGGCCGGGGTTTGTACGACGGCCGGAGTAAGGAGACGAGGCTACTGGCGGCGATTCCCGGCGGTGCAGACGTGCAGGGGGCCCGCGATTGCCGGAGCAAGGTGCATGAAAGAAGAAGAAGTGGATGTGGATGTGACGAGGTCGAGGAGGCGAGGATGCCGGTGATGGTGGCGTCGGCGTTGGGCTACTGCGGCGAAGGGGTGAGGCGGCTAGGGTTGCGCAAGGTGGATTCTGTTGGGAGGATGAAGAAATTTAAGGGGAGAAAATAAATATATATAGGAGAGAGAGAGGGAGAGATATACGGGGGGAGAGAGAGATACGGGGAGAGAGAGAGAGATAGAGACGGGGAGAGAGAGAAAGGAGTTGCGAGAGGAGAGAGAGAGGAGAGAGATCGAGAGGAGAGAGAATTTTGGATTATACGACGGAGAGAGAAAGAGAGAGAGAAAGCGAGAGAGAGAGAAGGTGGGGCCCACGGGTTAAAGAAGGGATACGATTGGCTGAAAGATTTGTGGGTTGGGAAAATTTAATAAAGATTTAAAGGTAGGAAAATATATTATGGGTTTTCAAAAAAAATATTCGACGGTTTAAAAATATATTAGAAATTGGGATTTTGGCGCAAAGTAAAATATTTCCAAATTGCGCCCGGGTCGTGTCCAAAAATTCGAAATTGAAATAAGAAAATTTTAGGCGGGATCCAAAATTAAAATGAAGTATTTTACAATCAAAAAGCATACCCCCAAAACGGATACACGTACGTGCGCGTAGCCGTCCAAACTCGCCCGTTTCACCGAACGGGACGAAAACACGAGGCACGGACGCTACAACAGTGTTAAGGGGTGTCAAGTAGGCCATGACGAATAATTTTAATTTTATTTTAAATGCCACAAATTGTTATATGCAGAAATGAATTGTCGGGTAAAATTTATAACTAACAACAGTCAAGTAGGATTAATGAAATGAGTATCAGATACCATTCATACGGTAACAGAAACTAGTAGCATTGGGCTCGGTTGTTACATTATACCCAACTACAAAAAGAATTTCGTCCTCGAAATTCCAAGAATACAAAGATAGACGACAAATAACTACAAGAAAAGATGAGGAAATTTCTGCCGGATTTCGTCTTCTCATTCCCAAGTGGACTCTCCATACGAGCGATTATCCCAAGAAACGAGCACAAGGGGGATAACCTTTTCTTAAGAACCTTTTCCCTTCGATCCACAATTTCAATCGGTCGCTCCTCAAAAGTCAAGTCATCTCGTACTGTTAGCTCCGAATGATCCAATACGTGCGTTTCATCTCGAACATACCTACGGAGTTGAGATACGTGAAACACATCGTGTACATTCGCCAAGGACTGCGGTAACGCCAAACGATACTCTACCTCACCAACACGCTCCAAGATCTCAAAGGGTCCAACGAATCGAGGACTAAACTTTCCTCGACTTCCAAAACGAATCATCTCTCTAGTCGGTGATATCTTCAAGAATACCAAATCACCCACGGCGAACTCTAGAGGTCTTCTCGACATGTCTGCCCAACTCTTCTATAGGTCTTGAGCTGTCTTCATATGATTTCTGATAGTGTTAACCTTCTCAACTGTCTGTACAACCAAAACTGGTCCCAACAATCTTCGTTCACCGACATCGTCCCAACAAACAGGTGAACGGCATTTACGACCATACAAAGATTCAAATGGAGCCATCTGGATAGTTGCCTGAAAACTGTTGTTGTAAGAAAACTCCACCAAATGTAGATGATCCTCCCATGAACCCTTGAAGTCCAACATGCATGCTCTCAACATATCTTCAAGAGTTTGGATCGTTCTCTCTGACTAACCATCAGTTTGAGGATGATAAGCTGTGCTAAACTTCAATCGAGTCCCCAAACTTTCCTGTAAGCTCCGTCAAAAGTGTGATAAGAACCGAGTGTCCCGATCGGACACGATGCTCACCGGTACTCCATGCAATCATACAACCTCCTGCACGTACCGCTCTGCCAAGGGCTCTGTTGATTGACCAACCCGAAAAGGAATAAAGTGAGCTGCCTTGGTCAATCGATCAACAATCATCCATACAACATTGTTGCCTTTTGGACTTCGCGGTAAAGCCGTCACGAAATCCATGGTTATATATTCCCACTTCCACTGAGGAATCGGAAGTGGTTGCAATAAACCAACTACCCTTTGATGTTCAGCCTTAACTTGCTGACACACCAAGCACTTTGCCACAAAACGAGCAATCTCCCGTTTCATGCCTTCCCACCAGAAATGCTGTCGAATATCTCGGTACATCTTTGTGCCTCCAGGATGTACAGAATAAGCTGAACTGTGTGCTTCTTTCATAAGCTCTTCATGAATATCTCCCTTTAGCACACACAAACGGCTACCATACCTCAACAAACCATCTTCGTGGATCAATAAATCTGTTCGTAGTCCGGCTTCAACCTGTTCTCGAAACTTTTGCAGTCCAGGATCCTGCGATTGTGCTGCTTTAATATTCTCGATCAACAATGACTGTACTTGCAGCTGCATCAACTGTCCCGTAGAATACGGTAGCACAACCTCCAAGTCAAATCTTCAAAAATCTTCAATGATCTCCTTCTGCGTAGTTAACACCTAAATTGCTGGTAACCGACTTAGCGCATCCGGCACGACATTAACCTTCCTCGGATGGTACTTAAGATCAAGATCGTAGTTATCCATCATCTCCAACCATCTACGCTGCCTCATATTAAGCTCCTTCTACGTGAACACATACTTTAAGCTCTTATGATCAGTAAAAACTTTGACCCTTTCGCCTAAAAGGTAGTGTCTCCAAATCTTTAACGCGAAAATCACAGCCGCAAGCTCCAAGTCATACGTTGGGTAATTCTTCTCATGGGTCTTCAACTATCTCGATGCGTACGCTACAACCTTCCCATGCAGCATCAAAACACATCCCAATCCTTTCCCAGATGCGTCGCTGTGAATCACTAATCCTCCGGAATTGTCTGGCACGGTCAGAATAGGGGCGATTATCAATTTCTGCTTCAACGTCTCAAAAGCTAATGCATATTTATTCGTCCACACAAAAGGTATCTCTTTAAGCGTAAGTTTGGTTAACGGCTCCGCCAGACGAGCAAAGTTCTCCATAAATCTTCTGTAATATCCGGCGAGTCCAAGAAAGCTTCTTATCTCCGCAACATGCTTTGGAATTGGCCAATCATAAACTGCTGCAATCTTTTCGGGATCGACGGCGATTCCATCGCCAGACACAACATGCCCCAAAAACTTTACTTCCTCCAGCCAAAACTCGCACTTACTCATCTTCGCATACAGCTTCTCCCGTATCAACGTCTGCAGTGCGATATTCAAATGTTCCGCATGCTCTTCAAAACTCTTCGAGTAAACCAGAATATCGTCAATGAATACCACAATAAACTGGTCCAAGAATGGTGAAAAAATTCGGTTCATCAAGTCCATGAATACTGCCGGCGCATTCGTTACTCTGAAGGGCATCACTAAGTATTCATAATGTCCATACCGAGTTCGGAACGCCGTCTTGCAAATGTCTTCTGCTTTCACTCGGTCCTGATGATATCCGGATCGCAAATCCAGCTTCGAGAATACCCTCGCGCCACTAAGCTGCTCAAAAAGTTCTCCAATGCGAGGGATCGGGTACTTGTTCTTAGTAGTCACCCGGTTTAATTCTCGATAGTCGATGCAAATCCTTCTTGTGCCATCCTTCTTCTTTACTAGAAGAACCGGAGCTCCCCAAGGCGAGTTACTGCTTCGAATCCAATCCTTCTCAAGCAATTCAACAACCAGTTTCTTGACTTCTTCCAACTCTACTGGTGCCATTGGATAATACGCTTTGGATACTGATGGTGCACCAGGAATAAGATCAATTGCGAACTCCACATCTCGCTTCGGCGGTAATCCCGATATATTTTCAAACACGTCCATAAAATCACGAACGACAGCTGGCTCTTCATCTTTATCAACTTCCATTGATGCAAGAACATTATTTGTCGGCCTAGTTCTAAACTCGACTGGCCCGACAGAAATGCTTCCTCCAGTGAAGCTAAACTCGGGATGTTCGGGAATCTGGAAAATTACCTTCCTTGCCCTACAATCAATGTGAGGGTCGAAAGTGCCAAGAAAATCCATTCCCAAGACGACCTCGTAGCTGCCCGTGTCAATCACCAAGAAATCTGCAAAAAAACTCCCGTCCGCACAAAACAACTGTACAATCTTTACATTCCCTACTAGCTATGATTTTCCCATTCCCAGTGTGTATGGCCAAGAAACTCGACAGGGTCGTGCAATCAATCGAGTGTGTAGTTAAAAACTTGGAAGACATAAAACAATGGGATGCACCAGAATCAAATAACGCTAATGCGGGAAAACCATGAACGAGTAGAGTACCTGAGACAACTTCTCCTGACGCCTTAGCTTCTTCAGCTGTCAAGGTAAAAGCTCGAGCCTGATTAGGTCCTTCAGTCAGCTGTTTCTGTCCCTGGAACGGTCTCTCCGAAGGTTTCTGAAAATCATCCCTCGTACGAAGCTTCGACGGACAAGCACTAATAGCTTGATCTGCCGCTCCACAAACCAAACAGAGTCCCAGCCTCCTTCGACAATCCTTTTGCACGTGGCCAGGTAAATTGCAATAGTTACAAGTCATGCTCTTTCTTCGATCGATGACAACAGGCTTCTTCATGGGTGCTACGCCTCGACGGTCCACTGGAATACCTCTGCGACCATGAGCTTGGTTTGGTACAAATGCTGGCTTCCTTACCGCAACTACTGTCTGCTGCAAACTCCCCTTCATCCCAGATAAACTCTGCTGCTCTCGGGCTGCCGCAAGTACTTATGAGAAAGTGGTCAAACCCAGGGAGACAATCTGCCTCTGGATGTCCACATCCAAGCTGCGCATGAACCTCCGTTCCCTGTCTGCATCGTTGGCAACTAAAGGTCCACCGAATCTACTAAGTCTTGTCCATTCTACTGCATGCACATCTACGGGTGCTCCCTTCTGCTTTAGCCCGATGAACTTCTCCTCCATTTCCTCCCATGCAGTTCGTGGGAAGAACTTCTCTAGAAAACTCTTCGAAAAATTCGCCCACTTGATCGGTTTGTGCAAACGGTTCTCATCCACAAGCCACCATTCTCGGGCGTAGTCCAATAACTGAATGCGTACCACATCAACTCTTTTCTCATTTGGAATCTGTGCCGCAATAAGCAAATTCTCTGTGTCAACTAGCCACTTCTCCACTGGCAACGGCTCCTCCAAACCAGTAAATGTAGACGGGCCCAAACGCCTGAAATCTGCTACGGTCCCTACTCGGTCAACTGGTTTAGCTCCAACATTGTTCGCAGACTGCTGAACGATTTGCAAACCTTCCTGAATTGATTCTGCTTGCTGCTGGATCAGCTCGGTCTGTTTCTTTTGATTCTCCAGTATTCCCCTTATCACTCCAAGCATGGCGGCTTCGTCCACATGCCTTTGGTACGTCTTCAAATTCTTACCTGCCATATTCCTGAAATCAAAACACCCAACATTAGCATGATGATAGATTCTAAATATAGATCAAGGCTAGAACTCCAAGTTACTTAAATAGAGTGCCGCATTGTAACTATGCCGTGGTATCATAGCCACAATTACATAACTCCACCCAAGTCGCCTAAGTCCTAGAGATAACAAGGAATCAGGTTTCGAGTCGATATGCAAAGGAAGTTTGCACATCGTAGAAGATATAATCTGGAAGAATGTGATTCAAGAGTGGTAAAACGGCAAGGTGGCAGGACATGTTTCCTAAATACGGGTATTCTGATTCGTGTATTGGGTACAATACCCAACTACAAAAGAATCAACCCGACTAACCAATGGCTCTGATACCAAAAGAACCATGTCACGCCCCGCTTCCCAGAGTACGCTAAAATAGGCATGTGACATAGCCAACCATGCTACCTGTGGATAGGAAGTATCCATCCACAGTCATATTACGGCAGTAGAGAATTCAAGAACAAAATAAAACTATCTAAAACATGTCCATAATCCAAGATAGCATGAGTCAAGAATAATAAAATGCGGAAGCGAAAGATCCAATACAAAATAACTGGAATGTATGTCTTATAATGCGGGGTCACATCAGGAAATAAATGCTGGAAAGAAAACTAACTATTGCTGACACTCACAGCTCATCCTGTCGGCTGAAGTACTCCTGCTCGGACTGCGACAGTGGTACAGAATCTGGGCCATGCAAAACCCAGTCGTCGGCGCATCAAGTCATCAAGTAATAACATAAAAACAGGGTAACAAGCAATGCGAATAAAAACATGAATGAAGCAAGGGTAACAATAATAATATGAATCAGAGCAGTGCAGGGTAGTGTGCAGTGGGTAAACTGAACTGTTCTATCAGGTTTTCTGTTCTAAAGTCTTTGAAACCAAATTGATGAATCATCGATGTAACTCAATAGTATCCCGTACATACCCGGGACCACGGCCCCAGATTCTCGGGCTGAAACCGATACATGCCGCTAGGCACTAATAGGAATGTGTACAGATGAATGATGTCAGCAGCATCATTCCGAGGCTGGCCTAGCCTCTAAAACTGATCAGAACAAGTAGCGAACTGTTGAGTTACAAGTCAGGTTTCACCTTTGATTTCCCCATACCCCCAAGTTATATGTGTATGGAAAGTCAGGTATCCTGTAATCAAGAACTAATGCTAACACAGGATCAGGTAAACAGGTTTGCCTGGATAGACAACAGGAACGATCCATAAGGACTACATGTCAGGTTTGTTGGCATTAGACACAAGATCAGGTAACGGGACAGGTCATGGTACATCAGGTCAGGTCAAGCAATATACGTTACCATGTCGGGTCAATCAATATGTATGTAGCAAGTCAGGTCAAGATGTAAACGATATCATGGGTGTGCTCATACTCAGTTACATAATCAAGCATGGTCATCAACACATAGATTTAAGCAACGAATTAAACAATAAAGAAGCTTCGACTAATTAGCAGCACAGTTATCAATTGTGTGTCCGAGGTGTTATCAACATTATAAGAATATAATATGACAGTTAGGGCTGTTAAATCATGTTAACCAGTTTAAGAATTTTGTGGGTGCAAAGATATATATATATATATATATATATAGGTTCCAGGTTTGAAAGACAAAATGATATATGACAATATTGAACACGAAAATGGTAAATGATCGTACTAAAGTTAAAACTACAGGTTTAGGGTGTCATCAATGTGTAAGTAAATATTATTTAGCATGTAGCAAGGGGTACTTGCCTCGACGGGTCGCGAATCGGGAAACGGAACGTTAACCGTCGGCGGGAAAAAACTCGCGACCGGCGCACGGTTCACGGAATGAACCCAAACGACGAACAGTGGAACCACACAGATCAGAGTACCTCGCTGGATTGTCAGGACACGTCGCCGGTACGGCCGGATTCCGGCGCGATGTAAAACAGCGAACGATCAGGAATGAAACAAGAAAGAAAAGAAAATAAAGAAGAAGGGAGGGAGGATAGAGGAGGGGGTGCTCATGAGGATCTGTGGGAAGGCTGCGGTCGTCGACTGCGTCGACGGGGTTCTGGGCACTGCCGGGGTTTGTATGACGGCCGGAGTACGGAGACGAGGCTACTGGCGGCGATTCCCGGTGGTGCAGACGTGCAGGGGGCCCGCGGTCGCCGGAGCAAGGTGCACGAAAGAAGAAGAAGTGGATGTGGATGTGATGAGGGCGAGGAGGCGAGGATGCCGGTGATGGTGGCGTCGGCGTTGGGCTACTGCGGCGAATGGGTGAGGCGGCTAGGGTTGCGCGAGGTAGGTTCTGTTGGGAGGAAGAAGAAATTTAAGGGGGGAAAATATATATATAGGAGAGAGAGAGAGAGAGAGGGAGAGATATACGGGGAGAGAGAGAGATAGAGACGGGGAGAGAGAGAAAGGAGTTGCGAGAGGAGAGAGATCGAGAGGAGAGAGAATTTTGGATTATACGACGGAGAGAGAAAGAGAGAAAGAAAGCGAGAGAGAGAAGGTGGGGCCCACGGGTTAAAGAAGGGATACGATTGGCTGAAAGATTTATGGGTTGGGAAAATTTAAAAAATATTTAAAGGTAGGAAAATATATTATGGGTTTTTAAAAAAATATTCGACGGTTTAAAAATATATTAGAAATTGGGATTTTGGCGCAAAGTAAAATATTTCCAAATTGCGCCCGGGTCGGATCCAAAAATTCGAAATTGAAATAAGAAAATTTTAGGCGGGATCCAAAATTTAAAATGAAGTATTTTACAATCAAAAAGCATACCCCCAAAACGGATACACGTACGTGCGCGTAGCCGTCCAAACTCGCCCGTTTCACCGAACGGGACGAGAACACGATGCACGGACGCTACAACAGGGTTAGAGGTGTCAAGTAGGCCATGAAGAATATTTTTAATTTTATTTTAGATGCCATAAATTGTTATATGCAGAAATGAATTGTCGGGTAAAATTTATAATTAACAACAGTCAAGTAGGATCAATGAAATGAGTATCAGATACCATTCATACGGTAACAGAAACTAGTAGTATTGGGCTCGATTGTTACAATTGCAATGCGCCGCTACAACACATTTCGGGAAACCCGTTCAGGATGGTGCGGATTATCGCACATCCTCAAGCTTAGTAGTACGAGATGCAGACCTCCGCAAGGAGCATACGGTCTCGAAGGATTTAAAAATACAATTTTCTTTAGAAAATGTGATTTCTTCTATAAATAAAACTTATATTTTTAATAAATAAATATATATGAAATTAATATCAAAATATCTATTTTTAGTATTTATAATATTCCATATTTCAAAAATTCAAGAAAAACATCGCATTTACAAGAAAATACCATACAATTCCAATATTACAAAATAATACTATATATTATGAAAATAGATTTTATTCACTAGAAATGTCACAATGATAAAATATACATCAATGAAAACTTTAAAGACGATAATAAAATACTTGAGGTGTATTTTGAAAATTTTACAAGATTATTTTTACATAAAACCCCCTCAAGTTATATTAAATTACAATAAGGACCCTAGTAAACATAGTTTTAAGCGGGACCAGTCTCTTGAGCCTCAGGGAGCCGGAGATATGGGTGCTTGCCTATTTAAGGTAGACAACTTAACAAACGGTGTTATCAACACGGTAATCGTTTTTTAAAAAGACACAAATCTTACCGTCCATGTGCAGCGGTTACCGATAGCACCAAAACATAATTCAAGATTTAATTTCTTTTCATTGTCTGACTCAGACTGGGTCTCAATATAATCAATCTGACTTGAATGAGATTCAAGTATATATAATAATTCAATATGAATCCATATATTCAATATGTTCAATCTTCAATCTATACAACTTGACTGAACCGAACCATGGATATACATCCATCTACATGATTCTCCAGTTACATCCATTTACTGATATCATGGTTTCGGCAAGTCATCCATCTATACAATCTATAATACAAGACAATACAATTTACAATACAATACAAACAATACAAACAATACAATCAAGACATCGCGGGGTTTAAGAGGTAGATTGGTACGGAAGGTGTTAAAAGTGGCATGAGACCGCAACCATTAAGACACCCAGCCTGAATTCAATTGCTGTTGTACCGTGGCTGAACGGCTCCTTGTATTCCGTCCACCGTAGTCTTTGGTCTAACAAGACTCCTCTCGTATACACTGGCCTCTTCTGTACCAAGCTACAAACAACAGCGTTAACACTAAATACAACATTATAATAATATAATACCACTTTAAAAGTTACACACACTCTCTCTCTGTCTATTCTACTTCTCCCTCATCTTTGGGACTTACCGAGCGATTTGTTCGCTGACGACATTCCTTCTCTTTCTTCTTTGGAATGTTGTCAGGTGATTCGGACCTTCAGGAGATCGAACCCACCAGTGAGGACTTGGATCAGCTAGCCTTCGACCCAGAGCTCTAGTTACTTATACATTTCATTTCAGTACTTTCCATTTCTGTTATGCCACTGTTTAGGCATTGCATTCCATGTATTTACTTTTCAGATGTATTGTAAAAAGAATTTTAATAAATAAAGTTGTTGTTCAATTATATTTATTGTCTCTTTCTCGTGTGCATTTATTTATATTGCTTAGATACGCTTAGCGTGTTTACTTCAGAGTAAATACGTAGCGGCCTCGTCGCGTCATCTGCCCGTATACTGGGAAGTGGGGCGTGACAATATACTTTCTGAATTTGGACTCAAGAATAGGAACTATTTTTCAGACTTATCCTTCAATAAAGTTTTCAATACTTTCCCTTCATCTCGACTTAACTCAAGAACTGAACTCAAGATTACCTACTTCTGAAAAAAACTGCAAGGATGTATATTTACCAAGGTTAAATAGAAAGAGGGTTATTTTTAGAGTTTTCGATTCCTAAGCCTAGGATTTAGTTATTTCTAACCTATCAACTAAATTTTCGGAATAAAAATCTAAGTTAGCCTACTAACTAATTTGACGACAAAGTTTTTATATTTTTGGAAAAAAATTCGATTTTTGTGGGTTTTTTATAAATATGCAAATGCAAAATATACATATGAATACGAAGGTAGAAAGCTTACCGAGCACACACCCAAACTTAAACTTGACAATGCCCTCACTGTCATGCTATACCAAGAGGATCAAAATTGTTGGCGCTCCCCTGTATTTTTTTTTCTTACAAAAGAAAAAGCAAACCAAAAATATATATACACAAAAAGTCACCCCCCCCCCCAAACTTAAGTAAAACAGTGTTGCCATTATTTAAGCGTTTAAGTTCAGAGTTAGGGGGGAAGAGAACAGTATTAATCTATACAAGGCCTTACACAGGCATAAAGTTAACACCAACCATTCAAAAAATTTATCGCGATAATGCAGCGGTTGGTGAAAGAAAGCGTAGAGAAAAGAAATGGAGAAAACACGAGACCGTGTGGGGATGGAAGCGGCGTACGATTTCGGTAGAGAAGACGGATGGAGAAGGGGAAAAGAAAAATGGAATACGAACTTGAGGGTGGAAATGGAGTGAATAAATTAGTACAATTTATAATGACCGATGTATAAAAAGCGATTGTACTAATCTATCAACCCGTTGAGAAATGGGATCAAACCTCTCAAGATTTGTAAGAAAATTTGGGCCGACTGGATTTAGTAAACCAAACATAAGAAATGAAGGTGATACGGTGGCTTGCGAAGTGGGAACGATGGAAAGGATGGAAGGAAGTGATCGAGGAATGATATCGGTTAAACGTTCAGGAGGGTGTACACAGTCAATGAAAGGGACATGATGAGTTGGAAAATCCGACTCATTTAGTAAAATTGTTTCATCCTCAATACTATCCTCAAAATTCTCCTCAAAATTCAGCTCATCCATGCATTTATCATCATCAATTTCCAGACGCATATAGGGTTCAGGAAAAACAGCTAATGAATCGGGATTATGTCCACACGGAAGTAAAGGGACATGATGAATTGGTGAGAAAAACTCATCCAAAACTGTGGGTTCATCATCCAAAATATTCCCAGCGTCGATATTCTCAATCAAGTGAAAATCAAATTTCTCGGACACCTCATCAAAAACATGGATTTCAATCAATTCAGGTTCTAGAGTGGAGGTGTAGAGATCAAAAGGATTGGGATTAGTTTCACTTGAAATGGACCGTTCACAATCGGGCAAATCAAACACTAAAAAGTCGCACAACTCATCAAACATTCTATCTTCAATTGGTGATTCATGTGGGACACTCGATAGACTTTCAAAATCGGAGTTATGGAATTCAATTTGCAATGGGTAGATTTGATTTGGAAGGGTGTACTGCTCACTCTCACCACGCAAATTCGCAAATTGTCCAATCGTCTCATCATACATTGGGACATTCGGAGCTAATTGGAAACTAGCTGCCGGTTCGTTAGGTTGTATGAGAGCGGCCATGGACACATTCAAATCCTCTATCTGTTGGCATGACACTACCCGAAATTCTTCCAATGACTGTTCAAGACTAGACAAAGGTTGTGACGGGGTTTCAGTAAAAGATTAGAAGTTGTCTGGATACGTGAAACTCCCAAAAGGTTGTTCAGAAGCAATGTCTAGGGAAGGTGTAAAAGTCGGATAGGATTGATAGGAATCGAATCGTTGGACAGGAGTAGGATCAACATTCTAATAAGAAGGTGATTGGAATCGTTGATCAAAAGAATTTGAAATGGTGAAAGGAGTGAAAGATCGGCTACGAGATTATTCGATTCTGTCGGCAATGGACATGGGTCTTGGAGTCGGAACATGGCACGCAAAAGGGGTATCAACATAAGATGGTGGGGAGGTTGAAATGGTTGATACGAAGTGGATTGCGGAGTCCAATTGTTTGTCCTAGACGTGTCTATCTGATCTCTCAACGAAATTTTGGGCATGGATGGATCATTGGAAGTTCGACCAAAGCAAGAACCGTATGAAGAAATATCTGGTTGTGGGTACCAAAGTTCAGCAAGAGCTGGTCATTTTGGGGTACCCATGTTATGAAAAGGTAGGGAGGGGCGAAAGTGGTTGAATTTTTATAAATTTTTTATTTTTTGAAAAAAAAAATTTTTTTTTTTGATTTTTTTGAAATTGTTTGTTTGTTTTAGAAAAAATACGGAATTATGGGACTAAACTTTACACATGCACAATCACAATCACAAATACACAAACAACACGTAAAGCTAGGATCTTCAAAGTCCAACTAGACCGATCTTAGACTTCCAAACGACAAGTTACATGATAACCCTCAAATCACCTCTTCACTGCCAATTGTGTCCAGGTAAGCACAAGTGGGGTAAGAAGGGTTCCGCTCATGAATCACCGTAAGACAGGCCTTTTAAAATTACCTCCTCACTTGTCTAACCTAGGCACCACAAAGTCAAGTTTAGAAAAACGACCGATTCCCTGCAACCTTCACTTGTCCTAAATGAACGTGACAAGTCCTTACAGGTTTGGTCTAGATATTTTTTTATTAACTCAAGGTGATGCGTATGCCTTTAGTGATTTGTGGGGTCTTAGAAAGGATGATGAAATCCCTACCCAATCTTAATTGGTGTTCAAACCCCTTAATGTCCGTATTATTATATGCAAAGCGTATAAACAAACAAAATCTAATATAAAAAAATATTTGGTAGCGGCGCAATCAGTACAAAGAAATCTGCAGAAAATACAATTCAGTGGAGTTCACAGAGAGGCTTAGAGTAAAGAGAAGGGGTGTAAAAAAATTGGGCTATGAAGCCACAATAAGGCCGCGGAACCGCCGTGAAACCCTACCTTTGACCGCGGTTCCGCGGTCAAAATGTTGAGTTTAGGCTTGAACTTTGGGCACTGCACTTTCCTTCTTCTGTACGCTAGAATAAAAACCTCTGTTTCTTGATTAGATTATTGTACTTGCTCCAGATAGCCTGCACACTTGCACACAAAAAATATCAAAAATAACAAATTGGTTTCTTTTATTTATTATATTTATTATTTTATATATACAAATAAATATATATTAACCTGAATAACAAGAAAGAAAATACGTTACCGTTTCCCCGGCAACGGTGTCATTTTACTGATCGGCAGAGCTATGCGTTCTACCTTATCCTATTTGTTCTACTTACCGCAATCAAGACGATGTCGCTTTGCAGCTAGCCGGTTGAGCACGGGTCGATCCACAGGGAGATGGTTGTATGTCCGTTCGTGTTTTAAAAGAGTCAATTCAAGAATGTATATATGTGTTCAAGTCTATCCGAAGTGTTCGTATTTATATTTAAATAAGCTTGTTAGGGTTAAGCTTGGTTAGTAGAGTTAGAATTAGTCTTGTACTTGTCATTTTCCATTCTTAAAACGATGTTGGGATAATCAAACGCAGCTGGGATTAGGAGGACATAGGAATGGGATTTGCGAGTTTAAGAAAGCTTTCCAATGCTAAAACCATTCCTAGTGCCCCATGTCCTTCCGCTAGGTGCGCTTATTTTTGACCCTAGGCCAAACACCCACAACCATGTATCCAATTAAGTCACAACTACATGTCACGTTGTAGTGCGCCCAAAGGACTTCTCGACTTAGGTCGCAGTTATATGTCACGTATAGCGCACCTAAGTGAGGGATTGCGTTTGTTTGGTCTAGGTTCGTTTTAGGATGTTTGGCGAAGAGAAGCACAAGGAATTTTTCCGTCCCTCATACTAACCTTCCTTAGCTCCTAACAAGTGTGAAAATTATTCACACATTTAAATGAAAATAAAAACAAAGCAAGAAGGAAGCAAAGAAAGAAAGGAAAAAATACAGTTTTACAAAGATGCATGCTAACTACTTGGGTCCTCACCTAAGCAAGTAACTCCATCGAGTATCATGACTTGAAAATACGGATAAAAAGAGTAGGAAAATAAAACAAGAAATAACAACAACTACTTAACAACAAGAAATAAAATCACTAGGAATTAAAATTACAAGACAAGATAATAAAAATACAAGTTAAATAAAAAAAACCATAATCTTCATTTAACTTCCACTCAAAAGCTCTCACTACACTTTAATGGAGGAAAGATGAAGAAGAAGAAAAAATGCAAACTAAACTACACTAATTCTAACTAAGAAGAAGCATTGCTACAAAGGCTCAAAACTGGAGTATTTATATACAAAGAGCTGAAACTCTATGGTCAAATTCTGAGCCCATACAAAGTTACAAAACTACCCCCAAAATATCTTCATGCACCGAGTTGATTCAGCCGCGGAACTGCCGCATAAGTGCCACTTTGGCCGCGGTTCTGCGGCTCTTTAGGGGAGTTGGGTTGTCATTTTTTCCATGGTTTCTTTTGTTGCTTTCTTCTATTGTTCTACATGTCCCAAATTGCAAAATGCTTCGAAAGTTTCTTCAGATTTGCAACAGTACAAAATGGCTTCACTTTTAATTCATTTGACCTTTATCTCCCTCGAGCTCTGCGCACCCATTGAATCTTGTGTTGCCCCTCTCGTGCTCTGTGCTTGTCCGAGACACGAATGACTATTGTTCTTCATCTTGTCTCTTGAACTGGTAAGCGGCACTGGACGGATACGGATGACCGGAACCCGTATTTTATCTGCCTGTGACAGATATTCTGGATTTTGGCATAACTGTGAAGATTTTTTATGATTTGTGTTATTTTGGACTGGGAACCTGTAACCTGTAAATATGTAGCAACATGGATCAAAAGCACATGCCTATAAACAAACGAGCAGAAGAATGGGCGGTATTTTAGTTGGGTACAGTCCTGAGCTACAATGAGGCAGTGGTCGACTGTCAGGGATTCGTCTCTCCTGGTATTAGAAGTCGATGTCGTGCTGTGGTCAGTTGGCTATCACCAGAAATTCGTGGCCACGGTAGGGGAGATTTGCTGATAGTTGACCAGTAGTGTCTCAGTTAGTGATGAGCTTGACTCAGACACGACTTATCGGGTTAGTAGGGGTCTGATGTTATTCACCCCTTAGACCCGATATACGATACTCTTTGACGAAGAGACCGGAATGTTCGGATATTGTCACATTCAGGCACAGTAAGATAAGGACGCACTTGATTGTCGACCCCACTTTCGACAAGTACCTGGGTAGCCGTTACGTACAGCTAGTGCCGCTGACGTGCTTGTTCTCCGCCGAAAGACACGACCGGGACGTTGGGACATCTGGCCTGAATTTTGGAGGAAGATGCTATTTGGATTTATCCATCCACCTCTCCGAAGATACCAAGTTGATTTATGACACCGTATATCGGAGGTTTAGACAGATGCGGACGATGTAGCAAACTTCATCAGATTCCCCCTCGTTGTGAGGGGTTTTTAATTGTGTGGACGCTCTTCCCTGCAGGCGCAAGCCCCTGCAGTTAATTACGTGTCACGACCCGAAATGGTACGCGACTGGCACTTCAATCATATGAAGTCTATAGGACCCTATCTAATTCAAGTAAGCTAAGAAATCCCAGAAATCTAAACCATTTTAAGGAAGAAGTAAAGAAAACTAGTTTTAAAACAAGTGTTTTTAAATAACATAAGCCGAATATGCATTTTAAAAATCTCAAGTCTTTTCTAAAAATTTCGGCAGAGTTTCCTTTGTAAATACTGGCCCCAAACGGGATACAACATGAATAATATATACATCAATGATAAAAGGCATCCCCAAGCGGGAGCTAGCTCTTCGTCAATCGACGGTCACAACCACACAAGGAATATAATATACAACGCCAAGGGCGAGGCTCAAAACTCAAAAGGAAACTCAAAATCATCAAGAAAACCATAATACTACAACGCGCGACTCTAAGGTCGAAATAATACACAACTGGTTTTCTAAGTCAGAAATAAATATACAAGTTTGGTTGATGGAATTTCCAGATACAACAATGAAAATAAATAAGTACAATGGTGGTCACGATGCGAGTGAACCCACCTACCAAAGCAATCACCCGGAAAGGAAGCAGTGTGCCAGAAAGCCGCAATGAAACCAGTACGGCAAAACCTGCAAGAACTGTGGCACAACGGGGGTAAGTTGCCAACTCATGAATAGAAAACATCACAGAGCAGAAATCGTATGTATGACTCAATCCTAGGTCAATACGATCGGTAATATATAGTCTCAATATGAATAAGTCTGAAGTATGATCAAGTGGCAAGGGTAAACATCTTTACATAAATGTAGTACCAAGTGCTCGTGCTCGTGCTCGTGCCAGTGCCTCAGGTAGCAACATATCATAAATATGAGGTATAATCAATGTAATCAGTGTCAACTATATCATGAAGTCTATGAGTATGTGGATATCATCCAACTATCTAATCAATGTCTGTATGTATGTGGACCTCGTCCACGTGTCACCCAATGACACAAAACATCATGCTTGTAAATATCATAAAGCATATGCATGGAAGTATGATGATGCAAATCAACGTGTGTCCCTCGCGACACATCAAAATCATGGAACTGGAGTGTCCATCATCGACATTCGAAAACATCATGAAATCCGTGCCCAGCATCGGCACGTAAATCCTCATATATCTGGCTCCGTCAGTCCGGAACGGCCGACGGGCTCCGTCAGTCCGGATCGGCCCATATCATCTCTCAACTCCGGTCGGTATCCTCCGGATATCCGCCGAGCCCAAATACAATCACCGGTAGGTAGTAGTCCCTCTGCCAGACTCACCGTCTGTATACACAGCATCCATTTCTTGCCCCAGGTACCATACCGGGCCCCACCATGTACCCGCACACGGCTCACGACTCCTCCTCGCATGGGGTATATACATATCAGAACCGATAAAACTCATGGTGGACGCACTGAAATATCATATCAACAGAAACCGGGTTTTTTTTTAAACAATGCATACTTTCTATTGAAATGACCACGGTTCTCAAATCCAGAAATCTCATGAAAACGGCATATCTCAATGCGTAAAATCATAAAGCATGATGTATGCGACGTATGATAGAAATGTAAGCATATCCGTATATCATGCAACATAAAACAGTAATATGCATACATTGAGGGAAAACCCGCTCTTTTAAAATGAATCCATTTTTAAAATATATCTTGCGATTCTCAAATCTCCAAAATAAAGCCAGAATCATCTATGTATGTGCAATTATGCATGTATGCAAGTATGGGGGTACAATATGTGTGTACGCAAACATAGATGTACAAGTAGTCATATCCTGATGCAACAATTCTACTGTATAGTGACATGGCAATTATCGATGATGAAGTGTGTGAGCCGGAAAGTAGGTGTATGTGGAACATACGCATCATCGATAATGGTGCCGGTGTCCTGACAGCATGGGTTTAGTAAAACAATAAACACATTTACACATGCGATGCGATGCGAAAAGCAAGAATATGCGGAATTGAATAATAAACGCAACAGTGAAGAATCTACATCAATATGTAAATGTCATACAGTTTTGCCATTTGAAATAAGACGAATCGGGGTTTTTAGAAAAATAAGTACTACGGGGTTTTTAAGAAAAGATGTGTCGTTTGAAAATATCCATAGAATCCCTTTGCATGTCTTTAAAATACTCACAATTCGTTAGTTTTGAAATAGGTATCACTCGGGTCTTGTCTAACATCTACTAAGTAAACTACAGATCTAACTAACAATCTAATCGAAACGGTATGGAAACCACCTAAATCTGAGTCGATACATATATACATATAATAGTCGGTGATCCCGCCTCAATAGTACCACGTACGATACAATATATCATATGACATCCTCGAGTCATGAGTGCAGATCTATCATCAATATATAGCTCGTACGTAAATCCGTCGTACGGCATCCCAAATCTGGGTACGGGTCAAATATCACATTCATCTCATCATTTATCTGTTATCCTTATCATCATATCTCATGAACTGGGGTACTGATCTAAGTCTAGTACAAACTGATACCAGCTATATAGATATATATGCGTGTATGAAAACACACGCCTAAAGGCCCGCTATAACTCATGTCGTATCTCATAATATGAACCACATCATATCACCGATCTCATGGCACCATGCCCAAACTCATCGACTCATCTCCAAAGATCATCCAATATCCTCATCATCATACTGTAGGTATACGTGTATATATATATATTGTCCCATACCTATGTGTGTGTGTGTATACGTATCCCTATATACGCACGAGTATAACAAGTAAGCATGTGTGTGCGTGTGGGTGTAAACCTATTCTAGGGTTCGCAACTATGAAGCTATACTAGTTCACTGCTAATAACCCTAATCTAACCATTGAACACCTAATCATATCCTGAAAATCCATGTCACAGATAAAAGATATCATATATATATATAGCATACTAAACATCGAACTGTGGGGGTGCCATACGTCATCCACCCGACTTCCCCCGTAGATATAATCTACTCACCTTGATCTTGCTTGCCGATGTCGATGTCGCCACCATCTCCTTTATCGTCTTGAATCATCGTAGGGGTACCTATATGTCACACGTATCGTATCGCATTAAAACCAAATCGAAACCAAAACGACACGCGGAACTCACATAGGTCAAAACCTATGGTTTGCTCTCGCAACTTAACCAAATAGCACCCGATAGAGACGTACAAACGTCAGGTGATCGAATACAACACAAATCATAAAAACCCATAATTCAAAATACGTAAAACCATATCCGAATCAAAACAGCAAATCAAGTATTCAGTCCCAGATTTTGTATAGGGTAAAAACAATGTGAGCAACCAACACTAGAGTGATATATAGAGTATATGTGACCTACAGAAGAAACCTGGACCCACACCCTCACCAAGTGGCCGAGCCCTCTCTCATGCCAAACCGAGCTCGCCGGCCCTGGGGACTCCTCTGGGGTTCGTGCTCTCAGGGTGTCTTCCTAGGGTCAATTCTAAGCTCCTGAAGTTGTTTGCTAGTCTCGTAATCAACCCAGGTCATCCCAGATTTCCCTACACACTCAAAGTTCACAAACCGACATTGCAAAGTTCTGTAAATCCGTATTTTTGGGTTTCAGTTGGGTTGGTTTGGGTTTCTATCAATTGTGAGGGGTTTAAGGTCACCACTAGGCCTCAATTCACAATCACAACTCAATTCAAACCCTAGCCCTCTCTAGAAATCTCCAAAGTTCACCAAATCGCACCAAATCACAACTAAACACAAATATAGTTTAAAGTGAAGGAAAAACTACACTAAGTGTGTAGGAATTACCTCATTTAGCACCCATGAATCCTCCACAGTGCCAAAATGCAAACTTTCTTGGTCTAAAGTGTAGCTTGTGAGCTTGTGCACATTTTTTGTGAAGTGGGAATGGGGTTTTGGGTTTGTTTTGGAGATGAAGTGAGGGTTTCGAAGAGGAGTGAGGGGAGGGTGCTGCCATGAGAGAGGAGGCAAGGGTGAAGAAGAAGATGAGAAGAGAAGGAATGGCTAAGACCTAACTTTGACCCCTCACCCTCTCTCTCTCTCTCTCTCATGCCCATACCTCTCATTATCTTATTCATATTCCTTTTTCTTTTCTTTTCTTCTTTTCTCAATAGTAAACGCAAAACAAATAGACATGCATGAATCATGAAGAAAAATGTAACAAGTGTTAAAAATGACATGTGCATGTCATATGCACAAAACACGTTTAAAGCCCGATTAGCGATTTTTAATCGTGATTAGCACAAAATTAGTGTATAATTAATCATAAAAACTTAAAATTTGCATAATTCACATAAAACACCCTCTTTTAGTAATTTCCATAATTTTCCAAATTTTTCCCAATTTGTCGGTATTTAATTATACTGCCTTATTAAAATATTCAATATTTTATTATTTAATTATAAAAATTCCCAAAAATAATATTTTATTTTTTTTTGAAATGTTACAATCTTCCCCCCTTAAAGAAATTCGGTCCCCGAATTTAAATTTAAACCCCTCAAATACTAAAACATTTCAGTAAAAAGTCCAAGATGTCGGGGTTCCGAAATCATCAATACATAAAACGCATCATAGCGCAATGCATGCGCATGAACAATGAGCAGATAACTCAAAATCAAAACTCCATCAAGTATCTCGCAATCATCGGAGTCATGGTGAAGACACAAATGTCAAATCCAATACGAAAACCAATATGATATAAATCAAAACTATACATGTAAACATCAAATTTATACATGTAGATATCTGAAGAAAATGCATGCCAAACCTTTCTAAGTCGCTGTACGATGTGCATAACACTGCACAGTGGCGGAGGCCTATTGTATGAAAATAACCATATATGTATATATCTTTTGTTTAATATGTACGTTCCGCCGTTTTGAAAACAATTTAGAAGGGTTTCCTTGTTTTATACGTTTCGTGTCATATCAGACACGTAGGTAAATACTAAGACTATAGCTCCCTTTTTTTTAGAAATCCCTTCGATAACTATCAACACATGCAAAATATATCCAGGTACTGTCTTCTGACTAGTCTTGCTTAGTATGAAAATAAATAGCAAATATCATAAAAACGTACTGCTTCATAAGAAATAAATCCCAAAATATGCATATGAATGCTTCGTGCGTCTGGTGCGCACGGAAATCAAAATCCATATATGTGCCATACATGTGCACAGAAACAACATCTAAGTGCAACGGGTGTGCACGAAACACCTGTAGAAGACAACGGGTGTGCCTGACAACAAATATCAGGTGCATCTGATATGCACGAAGAATCCCGATTCAGTGCATCTGGTGTGCACCAAAATCGCATCTCATAACATGCGCCCAACATGCGCGAAAATCCAAATTAGGTGCATCCATCATGCACGAATAAAATCTAAATCATGTGCATCCAACACGCATGAAATCATGAAATCCAATATCAAGCGCCGAACATGTGCAAAATCCAATCCAAGCGCGCCAAATATGCGCAAAAATCCAAATCAAATGCACAGAGTGCACAAAATCAACATCAATATCATAATCGAAATCGACGGTATACAATAAACCTCAATCCAAAACAGGTATACCGCGGTATATAATCTTACAACCATGTGCATCAGCGTGTACAAATCAAATCAAAACACTAAAAGTGCATGAAAACTATACCGAAAGCATAAGTAAAAATCACATGCATAACATAGGCATGAAATCAAAATCAACATATCGAATGACATCAAACCGAAGTCAGGTGCAACCGTGGTGCACAAAATGTAAACCCAGGGCAACAAACGCACGAAATATAAATTCGGTGCAACAAATGCATGAAATATAAATCTGGTGCGACAAACGCACGAAACAAAAATCTAATGCAACAACTGCACGGAACACAAATCCGGTGCATCCTGTGCAAGAAATACAAATACATTGCATCCTGTGCACAAAATACAATTCCAGTGCATCTAGTGCACAAAATACCAATACAGTGCATCCTGTGCACAAAATACCAATCCAGTGCATCTAGTGCACAAAATATCAATACAGTGCATCATGTGCACAAAATATCAAATAATAACTCAAATGCGTAAATAGCAACACCGAGTGTACCAAGGTGTAAAATCATAAATGTGTGCAACTGCGTGCACAAATCATATATCAATACACTACAAGCACATATAAGCTATACCGAGTACAAAAAAATCCAAATCGTGTGCATACCATGTATACAAAATCAACCCAACTATATAAAATCCATGAAGTTATAAACATGTGCGACCAAGGAACAAAACAATATCAAGTGCAATAACTGTGCATAAATCATAAATCAACACAACGGGGTATAAAGTGTATCTCAAGTGTAATAACTATGCACAAAATATAAATACCCAGTAGGTGCAACCATGGTGCACGAAAACAAATATCATGCAACTCAGTCATCAAGACTAAATCATGCGAATAGATCGCCCAAAATACCGAAATCCAAGGTGACGGATACGTGATAATCGAATCACCAAATCACAAGTCATAAATACCGTCGTCGATAGTTCCTCCTTCAAAGTCGAGAAGCTGTCGGTGCATCCAATGCTAGCAGAGAAAGATATCTACTCGCCTCCTATTCATGGTATGACGCCTGGTGCTTTTAGGCTCTTGTCTCTCACTGTGCATTGCTAGATATATAGCTCCTCGGCTCAACGGCCCAATATGGAATGACGGTGGAAACAGTCCCGCTCTGGCACATCCTCTGCAGATCTCTGGCCAACTATCATGGTCACTCGTAACATGTCTCATCGACGATGCCGAACTCTGGCCTGCTGGGTGTGCGCAATGTGACCGCTCCTGGGTCCAAGTCTTCTCGTATAGTATTCCAGAAAGGTTCTGTCGAAATCTCTCTCAAATCTCATTTCTGCCAAATTGCCCGGAAGTTACCACCCTTTTCTATATCTGTTTCTTATTACGGAACGGCTGCATTCTCATCCCGACTCCTTCTGGAAGATATATCTGTTATTGTATATGCCCTAGAGGCCATTAATGTTGGAGATAGTGCCCTCAAAGTCAATTATTGGATCGCAGGTATGTGATTGCAATGATTAATGCAGGACCTATACCGATATGACAGTCTTGCTCGAGATGATATTATGCTATCTGGTTTGTCTTTATCATTGTATACATGCTTTAGTTCACTATTGCATGATGATAGAGCCCATAGGATCATGCTTGACTACCAGCAGTATGATGGCGATCATATACGTGGGAGCTGGGGTCTATAAGCACATCCTTAAAGTGTCCCTAGTCGTGGGAGTTTCGAGACAGGGCATCGATACTCCAGAGTAGACTAGTGTATACAGTCGAGACCCCAAC
Organism: Agapanthus africanus; assembly: GCA_030015575.1. NCBI lineage: Eukaryota > Viridiplantae > Streptophyta > Magnoliopsida > Asparagales > Amaryllidaceae > Agapanthus > Agapanthus africanus. The sequence goes on along the minus strand of JASDDO010000022.1, from coordinate 639,329,765 downwards.
GAGGGGCGGTGGCCGGTCTCACAAGCCACTGGTGTCAGTTTGATCACCTAAGATGTATACAGGTGCTCATTGGGTTATGAGTACACCGGACAGGACTCGCCGGGAACCTGCTAATTGGTATTATACATATCGTCAGATAGCAGTTCCCTGGTGATATGTGTACAGGTTAGTTCATCGACCTGAGATCGTCATTTTTCTCATGTGAGTTCCCACTGTGCTTAGATTACTACCCTACCACGCTCAAAGGAGTTGTGCAAACAGGTTTTAGTTGGGTACAGTCCCGAGCCACATGGAGGCAAGTGAGCGGATCGGCAGGGGATTCGTCTCTCCCGGTATTGGAGGTGAGATCGCGCTGTGTCTAGGAGAGCCATTACACAAAGCCCTCGGCCGAGGCAGGAGATTTACTGGTAGGTACTCCAGTAGTATCTCAGGGTGTTCTGAGCCACTCTCTGATACGACTTATACTGCTATTGGGGGTCTGACGTTACCAGCCCCTAGGCAGATATGCGATACTCATAGATGAACGGACCGGACTGTATGTATATTTTCACTGTTAGGCTCAGTAGGGTTTAGAGATGAGTTCGCTCGTCAGCTTCCCTTCCAATCAATACATAGGCAACCGTTACGTGCAGCTTGTACCTCTGACGTGCTAGTGGTTATACCCAGTGCCAGTGTATTGATGAGTGTTCACACCATAATATTGCATTATTATATTCCCCATTCTTATTCTTTTTATAAATAAACAGGTGCTTTTGACGCATGTCTGCTACATGTTACAGTTTACAGGTTCTTGGACAGAAAATAGTGAAAACGATGTAAAGACGATGAAAATATGGACTTTAACCAACAAACAGAGGACTCTTGATCAAGCCTACATCAAAGACAAAATTCACAAAGTACAAGGCCACGCAAGGTCCAAGATTACAAAGCGAACGGTTAAAGTTCAATACAACTACTCACTGTGAAGATCTGGAGAATACCTAGAAGACAAATTGAGAAAAAACCTGAAGAAATAGGAAGCCCAAACATCACAGAAAAAGCCCAGAAAAGATAACACTCTAAGTCAACAAATGGGCCGCGGAACAGCGGCCCAACCTCTACCCAGGCCGTGGTTCTGCGGCCATCAAGAGCAAGTAGAAGCTGAAATTTTTATAGTAATTTGTGGCGGCGTTGACTAAGTCTTTATAGAGCTATTTTTGTAATTGTAGAGATGCGGATCAAAATGTAACCTAGGGTTTCTATTTCCTATAAATAGAACTCTAAAGATTGTAATTTCTTATGCCTCCCTTTAATGAATAAAATTTAGAAATCTTTTGGAGAGCATCGGTGCCTCTTTTCACTTCATGAATTCAGATCTGACAAACCTGCGTTGATGTTTGGAGAGAGCCATATGTAAGTAATTTAATTTCTTGCCCTAGTGTAGATTTGAATTCCTTGCCCTAGGTAGATTTAATTTCATGCCCTAGGAACTTGTTTAGGGTTTAGCTTTGAGGAAGGACTTTGAGAGATGAGATCTCTCATCCCTTTCTTACCCACCAAATATTTACAATAGGACTCCATGCATACACGCACATACCGCGCCCTACGGCATCTTACCCCTCGAGGTAACTATGACACCGTAGTGTAAAGGACCGGTTGAGCGTGTTTTCCATGGAGGTTAGGGTAAGGATCTCTAAAGGAAGGACAAGAACCTAGAGCAAGGAACACCTTCCCGAACGGATCTAATCCCCTTTATTGATAATTACCATAACTCCTCACAGATCTGCATTCGGGTATTGAAAGCGGTGAGATTTAATTACATTTCCAAACCATCCCTAAACCTAGCCCTAGCAAGAGTAGATCTAGATAATTGCCCTAGGTTAATTAGGTTTTTAGATTTAATAATTAATCCGAACACCCTTCGGAATTAACTCGTAAGCTCGACTAGGAGATTCACAAAATCCCTGTGGACCGACCCGTACTCACCGGCTAGCTGCAAAGCGACGTCGTTCTTGATTGCGGTTTAGAGATAGTTTTTGACATAAAATCAAACGGCGCCGTTGCCGGGGACGGCGTAGAAATTTCCTATTTGCAATTTCGGGTTAATCTTAAATTAAAAAATCATAAAAATCAAAAAAATCAAATAAATATAAAAATTTATATAATCTGTTATTTTTGGAAGGGTTACTTTGCTGTTTGAATTTTTGCAGGATATACAAATACGGATCTGGAGATTTCCAGAAAGCAAAACAGGAAACAAAACATCGGAACAGAAGCGATTTTAAATAACAAACATGGAAATTTTTCTGGAGACCCAAATCCCCCACCCCGCCGCGCTTCCGCGGCCAAAACCCACCTTAGGCCGCGGAAACGCGGCCGCCTTGTCGATTCGTCGCACGAAAAAATTCCTAGGGATCCGAGCCATCAAGAAGACCGCGGAACCGCGGTGTTAGAGCTCTATTTCCGCGGAAGGGCGGCCCTCTGGTGGCATCTTCTTCTGAAAAATTTTCTGTAAGATCTTCTGTTTCTCCTCTGTAATTTTTGAAATATATATTTTCTGAAAAATGCCTGCAGGATTTTGTGCACTTTAAAAATATATCCCCTTCCAAATAACGATCTTGTGCAGGATTTTTGGGCCCCGCTCAAAATAGAAATTGATTGCAAGTAATCTTTTTTGTTGCATATCTTTTCTCGAATATCATTTTGCAACAATTTTTCCAAATAAAGATTTTTGTGATATGCTTAAAATAATAAATGATTGCAAGTAATATTTTTCGGTTGCATATCTTTAACTAAAAATCTTTTTTGCAACAATTATCAAATAAAGAAAAAGAAAAAGGAAAATTATTATTAGGAAACTTGCAAATTTTTTGCCCCAAACAAATCCTTGCACCCCCACAAACATTCTTTCTTTTCACCCTTTCTTCTAACATGGGTACCCCACATAATAAATCACTTGCCGAACTTTGGTATCCCGAACCTAATTTTGCGTCGTACGTCAATTTGTTCGGTCAATTTAAAGACAATCCTTCCTTGCCAAAAATATCTTTGAAAGATCAAATAGAGACGTCTAGGAGAAACAGTTTGACTTTTCAACCCACTTTGTGTCAACCAAGTCAACCTTCACCACCTCGATATGTTGATACCACTTTTTCAAGTTCTTCTGTCACTCCTAAGCCGATGTCCATTGCTGAGCATATTGCTCAATCTCGCAGTCGATCTTTCACCCCTCTCCACTCATCTAGTTCTAGGGATCCACACGACTCTTCACCTTTTTATCCATATGTTGACCCCACCCCTGTCCAATCACCCACTTTCTACCAGTCCTACCCGACCTTACCACTCTCACTAGACACTGTTTCTACACGGCCATTAGGGAGTTTTGCATATCCACACGATTCCGAATCTTATACGGAAACCCCTTTACCACCCAAGTCTAGTTTGGAAGAGTCGTTGGAGGCATATATCGCAGCAACAAACAAAATGACTAGGAATGTGGAAGCGTCCGTGGCCGCCCTTATGCAACCTAGTGAACCGGTAGCTAGTTTCCCGCTAGTTCAAAATTTTTCAATGTATAAGAAGGCGGTTGGACAGAGTAAGAATGTGAGGATTTCCAAATCAAACCTACCCTTACCCAATTGAAGCCCACAACTCCAGTTTTCCATCGATTGCCCTAAATAGTTCACCTATTGAAAGTAAAAACGAGCTGTGTGATTTTGTAGTGTTTGATTTGCCAAATTGTGAAGAACCCCTTTCGAGTGAAACCGCACTTAATCCTTTTGACCTTTACACCTCCACTCTAGAACCCAAATTGATAAATATCCATGCTTTTGATGAGGTGTCTAAAGAAATTAATTTTCACTTGATTGAGGATATAGACGCCGGGAATATTTTGGATGATGAACCTGTCGATTTAATTGAAATTTTATGTTCAAATCATCATCCCGAGTTATTAAATATTTCTCCCGAATCTCATATGCGTCTTGATTTTGATGATAATGGCATGGATGAGTTGAATTTTGAGGAAAATTATAAGGATAGTAATGAGGAGAGTTTTGAGGATCATATTAAGGTTGAACCATTTTTGTTTGATGTGTCTGATTTTCCAATTCATCCTCTTAAACCTTTAACTAAATCACCCCCCCTCCTTTCCATCGTTCCGACCACGCTTGACGACTGTGAACTTGAAAAATTTTCATTTGAATCCGACACAGTTTTCACAGACGTTAACATTTACGAGTGTTTCACTTTTTCGGACGATGTTGATGACTCACTTCCCGAGTTTGAGTCCTTTACATTTTCAGATGGGTTAGTTGAACCATCAGAATCGGTTGATTACAGTAGTTTCGAACCATTAATGGAATCTTTCAAGTTCGAGACAGTTTACTACGGTGAAAATGAGACCATCCCTAATTCACTTCCTTTCGTCCTTCCTATCATTCCGACCGGACAAAAGACTGTTACGCTTTCATCTCCTATACCAAGTTCGGCGTACCCATGTTTTCTTGCGAATCTTGAGGGATTTGACCCCATTTCCCGACGGGTTGATAAGTTAGCGCAATCGCTTATAACATATCGGTCATCACATATTGCGCTAATTTATTCACTCGATTTACACCCTCAAGATCGCACGACCCTTCTTTCTCCTTTCCGCCCTTCTTCTCCTCCACCGAGAACATATTCCACTCTTCTTCCCATTCGGTCTCGCGTGTTTCTCATTTCTTTCCTCCACACCCCATTCTTGCACCAACTATACCATTACCACGATAAGATTTTTGAATGGTTGGTGCTAACCTTTGGCTTGTGTAAGGCCAAGCTTAGGTTTGGGGGGAACCTTGTTGTATATATGTATATATTTTTGTTTTCTTTTTCTATAAAAAAAATTAAAAATATTCAAAACATTAAAAATATAAAAAAAAATTAATTATAAATAAATAAACAGGGGAGTGCGGGCATTTTTAACCCTCTTGGTTTAGCATGACAATGAGGACACTGTCATGTTCAAGTTCGGGGGTATGCTCGGTACGTCTTCTTCCTTCGCATTCATTTGTATATATTTTTGCATTTGCATACTTATTTGAAAACCCATAAAAATTTAAAAATTATAAAAATTACTGTATTCAATTTTGGCTAATTGACTTGAGTTTGATAAATAGGTCAACTGGCTAGGAACAACTAGATCTTAGACTTAGTAAATTAAAAACCCTAAAAATAACCTTCCTTAAAGTTTAACGGTTGAAAGTATATGCCTTGTAGTTTATTTATAAATAGGCAAATTTTGGGTTCACTTCTTGGGCTAAGTCGAAACAAGGGAAGAGTATTGATGTTCTTATTAAAGTATAAGTTTGAAAAATAGTTCCTAACTTAAATCTAGATTCTGAAATGTATACCCTACAATTTGCACTAACACGCACCTTGAAACTTGGAATAGTAGAAGAGACCTTGAAATGCTCTTGTCTAAGTCCTTAGTACAATGAAAATAAAAAAAAATACATAAGTGTGAATAAAGAATAAAAAAAATGGACACAGGTTTTTGTGATTACTTAAGGCTGCAAAAATAGAAAAATACTTAGCGAGGGTGCTTCATCACCTAGTGCCTTAGACCAACTGGTTTGGGAGTCACTGCTAAAAGCCTTGGGTGTTGCAAGACTAGGAAGTACGCTTTAATGTGCAAACACATCTTGTAATCGGTCGTTGGTACCTCAAGAAGTATTAACGGTCGCATGAAGGATGTGTAAGCAAAATTCAATTAAAAATTCACCAACTAATTAGTACTTTGGACAACGGACAAGGGTATGATTGCTTGATTTGAATTTCCAAGTGTAGGGGTGATTTATACACACACGTAGGGGTATATGATTGGGATTTAGAAAAGAGAGAGGAGTGAAGAATAGAACTTGTATCTTTAGTAGAGTTGATAGAAATTCCTAAGTGGAGATGGAACTCTAGAAGGAAAACTTAAGAAATGCCGAAAGCTAAGTAATTCTATAGAGCATATATAATCTTAAGTTAGATGATTAGGAAGTATGAAGAATGTGGGTGGATAATTTACGAGTCGACGATAATAGAATTCCTTGTTAGAAAACCTAATTGGAAAACAAAAGTCGAAAAAGCCAAGTTGATAGGATTTTGTAGGTGTTATCCGCTGAAAACCCTCAGGAGACAACACTCCTCCTACTAGGGACACCTAGAGGTTTAACGGCTTATTGCACGGGCTCAGTGCAATCGTGTTTCCCTGCGAAAGTGCGGTTAGGATTTTAGTGAATAAAAATAAGTTTGCTCGAGGACGAGCAAAAGATAAGTTTGGGGGTATTTGTTCACACCATAATATTGCATTATTATATTCCCCATTCTTATTCTTTTTATAAATAAACAGGTGCTTTTGACGCATGTCTGCTACATGTTACAGGTTACAGGTTCTTGGACAGAAAACAGTGAAAATGATGTAAAGACGATGAAAATATGGACTTTAACCAACAAACAGAGGACTCTTGATCATGCCTACATCAAAGACAAAATTCACAAAGTACAAGGCCACGCAAGGTCCAAGATTACAAAGCGAACGGTTAAAGTTCAATAAAACTACTCACTGTGAAGATCTGGAGAATACCTAGAAGACAAATTGAGAAAAAACCTGAAGAAATAGGAAGCCCAAACATCACAGAAAAAGCCCAGAAAAGATAACACTCTAAGTCAACAAATGGGCCGCGGAACAGCGGCCCAACCCTTACCCAGGCCGCGGTTCCGCGGCCATCAAGAGCAAGTAGAAGCTGAAATTTTTATAGTAATTTGTGGCGGCGTTGACTAAGTCTTTATAGAGCTATTTTTGTAATTGTAGACATGCGGATCAAAATGTAACCTAGGGTTTCTATTTCCTATAAATAGAACTCTAAAGATTGTAATTTCTTATGCCTCCCTTTAATGAATAAAATTTAGAAATCTTTTGGAGAGCATCGGTGCCTCTTTTCACTTCATGAATTCAGATCTGACAACCCTGCGTTGATGTTTGGAGAGAGCCATCTGTAAGTAATTTAATTTCTTGCCCTAGTGTAGATTTCAATTCCTTGCCCTAGGTAGATTTAATTTCATGCCCTAGGAACTTGTTTAGGGTTTAGCTTTGAGGAAGGACTTTGAGAGATGAGATCTCTCATCCCTTTCTTACCCACCAAATATTTACAATAGGACTCCATGCATACACGCACATACCGTGCCCTACGGCATCTTACCCCTCGAGGTAACGATGACACCGTAGTGTAAAGGACCGGTTGCACGTGTTTTCCATAGAGGTTAGGGTAAGGATCTCTAAAGGAAGGACAAGAACCTAGAGGAAGGAACACCTTCCTGAACGGATCTAATCCCCTTTATTGATAATTACCATAACTCCTCACAGATCTTCATTCGGGTATTGAAAGCGGTGAGGTTTAATTACATTTCCAAACCATCCCTAAACCTAGCCCTAGCAAGAGTAGATCTAGATAATTGCCCTAGGTTAATTAGGTTTTTAGATTTAATAATTAATCCGAACACCCTTCGGAATTAACTCATAAGCGCGACTAAGAGATTCACAAAATCCCTGTGGACCGACCCGTACTCACCGGCTAGCTGCAAAGCGACGCCGTTCTTGATTGCGGTTTAGAGATAGTTTTTGACATAAAATCAATAAGTCATTAGAGTCCCCCACAGACACTTTCCCAAGTTCGGGCGAAACGTTGTAGAGGTCGTATGGGTTTATGGCAGGGTTCGAAAAATGCACGTGCGTTTTCGCACGTGTCGTTTTTCGGGCAGATAATACTGGTCGGCTTTGGTTTAAGCCGGATCCGAGTATTATGCTGTGTAGATATAATATCTTTGTCTCAGTTACATTTGTATTCAGTCGTAATACAAATGCGGGTATGTTTATACTGATACGGGGTTATCCTGAAATTCGTTTCAGGATCACTTTTGGAAGTTGCCAGTTTCCAGTTTTCTATCAGCCGTATTTAACATTCGGTTAAATACGGATTTATCTTTTTTTGAGATGATTGTGGAAGCTTCTAGATGGTGACTAGGATGATGATGTGGCTTGTGACTCATTTGTTCATTAATGGTGCATTAATGAAAGGGTGACCAAGGGTTATGAATCATCACTTTCATTAATGTGTTCATACTAGGTGTTTTTGATGACTCTTCTCTTCATTAATGGTTGTAGTCACCCCCTTCTCCTACACTCACCTCCCCCCTCTCCTTAAGTGGCCGGCCATTCACTTGGTGAATGGTATGGTTGTTCATTTGAAGAAGATTAAGGATTTTGGTTCAGGGAAATTAGTATACTCCATTTCTCATTTCATATCGATCCAAAAGGCAACTTCATTAACCGTTCGTCCATAGCCTTGGACGTAACGAGACAAAGTGTTCTACTCATTCTCTACTTCATCTTGGTCGTCTCTTCTAGCAAACTTGACGATCGAGTTGCCTCGGTTCAGAGGCGGGAGCCCGTTTAAAGATCCGTCGACGTGGTGCCACATGGACGAGAAGACTGGAGATTCAGGAGATCGGAGCAGCCGCAACAATCGTGGGATGATGGTTGAAGACCGAAGGACTCGGATCGTTCGGTATAACCTTTCTACCCACTTTGTAGTTTGTTAGTTTAGCTTTAATGGCAGATCCGGGTTATAGTACGCGATAGCGCCAGTTGTAATAAGTTTTTGTTCCGTATTTGGCGTCTGTTAGACGGCCGGAGCGCTACCGTGGACTTACAGTGGTATCAAAGCCTCACCATTAAGCTATACTAACTTGTCCTAACGCGTTTAAAAGATTGATCGAACGGAATTTCCGAAATCACAATTTTCTAGTGCTTAAGTTTCTGTCGATTTTTAAAAGGGTCCAAAAATAATTTTACATATCACAGAAATCTAAGCAGGGTTTTCTGAGCTATCTGTAGAAATTTGGTAACGTGACCCTACCAGACCACCGCGGATCCGCGGTCAAACCTAGGGTTTGACCGCGCATCCACGGGCAATCTGTGGGACCAGTGGACCAAATTTCTGTAGTGGGTTCTTTTGTGGAATTTGTGGTTTTTGGTATAGTTCTTTTGGGCCCAGATTTTGTTACTGTACAGCAGATATACGTGGGACCCACTTCGGGAAATTTAGTCGATCGAAATTTAAACTTGTTAGTATGCAGTATTTACATTATATCTCCGACCGGGAATGTCATTTGATCGGTAAACCGCGTCTAATTGCTATAGTTCTTTTAGACGGGTTTGCGAACGTGATATTCGCGTTGATGTTCTGTGTTGTGTTGTGATGTTGCGGATTTGTCGTGGTGGATAGCAGCGTGCAATGATAGTACAGTTTGGATTTATTTGTACATTTGATATTGCGGGGCGAGCGTCCAACATGTGGACTGCCGTCACTGCCTGTTGTATAATATTCTTTTGGGGCACGACTGGGTTGAGGTCGATGTACCCGTTGTACATATTTTATTTTCTGTACTAGGTTTATCCCGCGAAGGAGTGCACGGATAGCCGGGTTCTGGAGGGCAACGGGTCCGTATCTCATGGCCTTGAGAAGCAAAGAGACCTCACTCTAGAATTGGCAGACTATTCGCCGCACTCGTAGGGGGTACAGGTTGACCCAAGGAGGGGTGCTCAATTTACCGGATTCCGTGAAGTGCCGAGTGTTCCATTCACTATGATGTGGGGACTACCTCGCTTCAGGTTTTGGCGGGTAACTTGCCGTACCCGTAGGGGTCTAGGTTTCATTGCACAGGCTATCCACACGACCAGGGGAACGTCGGATTTCAGCAGCGGCTCTGTGAAACTCGGGGATCCCAGATTATCTGTATTGTTCTGTGATGCTTATTATTTTTCTGTAATGTTGCATATTATCACGCCTGGAGCGATTATTGTATATTGGTATATATACTATTAGATGTTGTATATGTTTTACACCCGCGCTAGTCCAGCCCCCGCTCTGTCGTTAGTTAAGTAACCTAACGGGTGATGACGGGACCCAGTGACGAATGCGGATGGCATATACGTACATTTTATTTTCGTTCTTTTCTGGTGTGATTGATTGATGGGACTACATTGATTCTTATCAATGCAAGGATATAACAAACCTGTATTTGATGTTGTTGGAACAAATTTTAAAAGGTGTTATTACAAAGACGTTTCCTTTTGTTTTGCATAGTGATATTCAGTTTAGAATATCCTGCACCTCATTCGACGAGGCAAGGGCCGAGATCCCTTCACCGGGAGTGACCCCTTGGGCAAAAGTTTACGTCAGGATAATAACTTCAATATAGTCGATTACAAGTTGCTTTGCATCGCGGTATTCAGTTGGAATATCCTGCACCTCATTCCACGAGGAAAGAGCCGAGATCCCTTCACAGGGAGTGACCTCTTTAGCAAAGGTTTTTCGCCACTATATTTTTATAAAAAGCTATCAGGTTCCTTCAACGAGATCAAGTTCATTACGTTAAAGGTTTTTCGCCAAAAACCAGCCGTAGCCCTCCGTCATTTCTTTTGGGTATTCAGTAGTATTCAAGCTATGTTTGTTGACTTTCGCCATGGCATAGTGCTTGGTAGCTGCTGGGGTATTCATTTGTAGCATAGATAGATGTGTTGGTTTGGGACAGTCGTATTACCTTGTTGGCTTTCGTCAAGGGTATGTACGGGTGGGTTCAAATTAACCTGGACAATGATGGGCAGAACTTGACATGTGACTTATGATTTGTTGGCTTTCGTCAAGGTCATAAGAGCATGGGGAAAAAATCACATCGGGAGTTTCAAATATACAGGAAACTTTCCAGGCATGCGCATACCTTCTGGAGTGTGATAACTTGAGTGGCTTCCATCAAGTTATCATGCGATGATAGTTGGATCCCGATTCTCACTGATGAGTTAGTTTACTCTTCGGGTGATCCCAACTAATTCTTCTTTCAGGTTTGGAGGAGAATTTGAGATTACAGAGGGAGGTTTCCTGATTAGATAAAGTGATAACCATTCTGATCTAGGTTACAGTGCACGCAGAGTGTTTCTTTTCTCTCTCTCTATGGCAGCGACCTTTGACCGACCCTAGACTATGACTCAGTGACCAAGTTGACTGAACCTTCTTAAAATACTGGCCTTTGGATTGTCTTAGTTGCATAAGTCATTGTCTCTCCTTCTTTTACCCTTTGTATTTCTCAGAACACCCCGTATTACTACGGATATCCACTTCCATTGGATAGATCTATCATATGGTTATATACGAACTCGAAGGGACTTCTTCGAGGATGGATCCAGGTTCAGGAGAAATTGAATGGGTTTATTCAGTTGTCTTTTATTATCACCTTCTCTCAGGTTATGAGGGCTCCTTAGTTTAGTAGAGTACACCTATTACGCTTATTGGATAGTCTTATTCCAAACCATAGGCTGGTGCCGAAAGGTAGGGAATGAAGAAAACCAATTAGCCTAAGTAGGGTGTACAGAAGGTAATAGCTAAAGACAAAATAAAGGGATTAGAAAGAGGGCAAAGTAAATTGCGACTGTTATCATTCACGACCAAACCACGTACTTCATCGCCACTCCTATTTACACTTTGCATTTCTCAGAACACCCCGTATTACTACGGACATCCACTTCCATTGGATAGATCTATCGTATGGTTATATACGAACTCGAAGGGACTTCTTCGAGGATGGATCCAGATTCAGGGGAAATAGAATTGGTTTATTCAGTTGTCTTTTATCATCACCTTCTTTCAAGTTGCGAGTACTCCTAAGATTAGGAGAGTACACCTATTATGCTAACTGGATAGTCTTTTTCCAAACCATAGGCTGGTGTCGAACGGTAGGGAAGGAAGAAAACCACTTAGCCTAAAAGGAGTGTACAGAAGGTAACGACTAAAGACAAATAAAGGGGTTTGGAGATATGGCAAAGAAATATACGGTTATAGTCATGAATTGGACTATGGAAGAGGCATTACTATGAATACCAGGATACCCCTACGAGACATTTTAATGTTTCAGTTTCACTGTGCATTGTTAAAAGAAAACTGATTTCCCGATTAGATACTTACTCCAGGGTATGTATTTACCAGGTTTCATTCTCATACCTGTATGGTTTTACAGATGATGAGTGGGAGTAAGTTATTGGGAATTTGGTGATCATCCTCATTATATCAGAATTCGTTGTAATTGGTGATATTTAAGGAAATCGCCTGGGTACAATTTTCAAACTACGATGAACAGGTTTTGAGTTATTCAACTCAGCGGACTTATACAGAGTATTGTATGTTGTCAAGTGTCCGTCAGGACAAAGGGGTAGGTCCTCGTACTATGTTTTATTTACTTATGACTTCTCTAGTTTTTAGACAAGTGTTTCATAGAAATACAATGTCTAAGTTTTGAGAAGTTGTGGGTATAAGAATAAAGTAGAGAACCAGGTATCGCAAGTATCGGGATTCTTCAAAGAGATCGAAGATGTAGATAATTGTGATTGGTATTCAGATAATAGTAATGGTTTTTTGAGAAACTTGTTTCTCTTTCGGGTTACTCATAATTGGATGGATTCCTAAGTTGAGTAATGCTGATCAGCCTCTCTCTATTAAGTTAATATGCACTGGAGACAGATGCATGATTTGAATCTGGTTCCAATTAAATTAGTGCCTCTATTTCTATATTGTATATAGAATGGTTCATATCTTAACGATGTTAAGATACGGGGAGTTGTCCAGCTTATGCTTAAAACCAGACACTGGATAATTCAAGGCACGTTCCTGTAATGGCAGTTTGTGGGTTTACCCTGGCTTTGACGAGGGTTGACATTTCTACCATCTGGAAGATCAATAATGATATTGTTCTTGACTCGCCACAGTTTTATTAAAATGGATTTTTTTCAGAAAACAGTAGTAGGAGTATGGTAGAACTGGAAGTGATTCCAGAACCGCAAACGATTACGGAAAATTTAATAGGACCAATATATTCAATCAGGTTTGACATTCCATTAGCCACTCCGCAGATATGGTAGATAACCTCAGACACCCGAGAGGTACTAAGGTAGCCTCAAGGACGGTGACAGGGAGGTTCTTGTTTACCCAGACTTGACACTACTGTTGTTCCAGACTATGAGACCCGGCAGGAGGATATGTATAGCGCCATTCTAAACAAGCTTTAGAAGTGTACGTATATATTATTCTGCCAGAGGGTTGTCGTAGTCAGTGGGAGCAGTGATTGTTAGAGTACGTGTGTGTTCAAGTTTAGTTTTAAATACCGCAATCAAGACGGTTTCGCTTGTAGCTAGCCGGTTGAGTACGGGTCGTCCGCAGGGAGATGGGAGTCTTTTTCAATGTGTTTTAACGAGTTAAGTCCGGTTGTTCAGATTTTGTTTGTGATTATCTAAGTGTTGAGTTGATATTTAAAGCGAGCTTGTTATGGTTAGGATTAGGTTAGTTTGAGTTAGGAGTCTCCACATCTTTCGTTGCCCCTCTTAATATCGGTGTTACGGTAATCGGCAACAACGGGGATTGGCACGACTAGGAAGGAACTTGCGAGTATAAGCTAGGCTTTCCAACGCATAAGTCCTTCCTTTTGGTGCTTGTCCGTCCGTTCTTGGCTCTTAGCCATAACCTCCGGTTAATTCAACCACAACCGGTCTCACTACGGAATCACCGCTATCATGTAGGATAGGGTGCCGTAAGGAGCGGATTGTGGTTCAATTAACGGGAGTCGATTTAAGCTGTTGGGCAAGGAAAGAGTGAGAGAGATTTCCTTCTCTCAAACTTTCCTTATCCTACCCTAACAAGAATGAACTACTCACACATCATAATACGGAAAAATAAAACAACACAAAAGAAGAAGATAGAAAGAAGGAGATTAGAAGAATACGACTAGCTATTTGCGACCTCACCTTGGCGAGGATCGAGCGCAAGCATCATTGTCGTATGTAAGGATAAAGAAAAAGAGAGAAGAAAGAAACAACAAGAAAATAACAACAACTACTTAACGAATTAAAATTACAACAATTAACAAAATAAAGAGACAAGCATGATAATAAATGGTTCTTCTTTATTCATCACTCTTCACTCACAAGCTCACTACAAGTTTAATGGAGAAGAGGTGAGAAGAGGAAGAAGAAACACAACTACACTTAGCAAAATGAAAATACAAGAATGCACCCTCTCCTTCACAAAGTTCTGGGCTATTTATAGGCCAAAAATGAAAACCTAGGGCAACCACCAGAACCTATACAAAAAGACCAAAACACCCCCAAAACAACTTTTTCTTTGGCGCCAGAATGGCCGCGGATCCGCGGCCTAGACCCTCCTTTGCACGTTCACAGAGGTGTGTATGAAATGAAAACAAGAAAAAGGTGGAGTGAAAAATACGACTTAGTTTCCTGTTAAGGAAGATAGAAATTCTGAAATTGAAACCTTACTGGAAAACGAAACTTGAAAAATGCTTAACTCTTTACAAAACTTATGTGATCCTTTTAAAATTGTTATCTGGGCTTTATTGTGCAACGTGATGACTTTATTCGACCTTTCGGGAACTTAACGACACTATTTGCACTGCACGTAAAGACATGTAAAATCTGTAGTTAAATAAGAAGCGAGGTGTGAAAAATAAAGGTTCGATGGTCTAGACTTAGGATTATAGAATTGTTATTTTCTAAAACAAAACTTTAGGGTTTGAATGTTAGTGATTCTACAAACCAACTTGACCGGATTTTGTGGGTAGTATCCGCTGAAAACCCTCAGGAGACAGCACTCCTCCTGCTAGGGACACCTAGAGGTTTAACGGCTTGTTGCACATGCTCAGTGCAATCGCGTTCCCTGCGAAAGTGAGGTTAGGAAATTTTTTGTGAATAAATGGGCTTTGCTCGGGACGAGCAAATGATAAGTTTGGGGGTATTTGTTCATATCAGATTTTTGCATTTTAATACCGCCCAATTTTTGTCACATTGCATATCGGTAGATACTCTTGAGCCGTGTTTGCTAGTCAATTGCAGGATACTGGTTCTCGGTTCTAAAACGGTGAAATTCATGGAAAACACGACAAAATCCGGGTTCCTGCCAACCACAGATAAAACACGGTCTCCGCTCTTCATCCGTATGTTGCCAGATACCAGTTTAGGAAGACAAAATGTCAAATCAATGTCATTCTCATGCACAAGGCTCAATGGTAGCACAAAATCCAAGAGATCTACGCGGAGCTCGAGGCAATCATGAAAAAATCTTGACAAAAAGTCCACCTTTCCCTCAACAGAAATTCTGGAAAAATCGTGGAGCCAAATTGAGAAAATACATATGCCAGAATAATGTACACATCAAACCAGGGAATCACAAAAAAGTGGACAGCCTAATTCCTTTATATGGCCGCGGATCCACGGCCATATAAAGGAATTAGGCTGTCCTCTTTTTTGTGATTCCCTGGTTTGATGTGTACATTATTCTGGCATATGTATTTTCTCAATTTGGCTCCACGATTTTTCCAGAATTTCTATTGAGGGAAAGGTGGACTTTTTGTCAAGATTTTGTCATGATTGCCTCGAGCTCCGCGTAGATCTCTTGGATTTTGTGCTACCATTGAGCCTTGTGCATGAGAATGACATTGATTTGACATTTTGTCTTCCTAAACTGGTATCTGGCAACATACGGATGAAGAGCGGAGACCGTGTTTTATCTGTGGTTGGCAGGAACCCGGATTTTGTCGTGTTTTCCATGAATTTCACCGTTTTAGAACCGAGAACCTGTATCCTGCAATTGACTAGCAAACACGGCTCAAGAGTATCTACCGATATGCAATGTGACAAAAATTGGGCGGTATGAAAATGCAAAAATCTGATATGAACAAGCAGCGGAAGCATAGTGGGCAAGTAGCTTATGTCTATTTATAGACTTAAGCAGATATAGCGGAGATAAGATCATCTAATTTTGATGTGACAGTCATAGGTTTGACTTCATCAGAATAGGGGATAGATCTGTTAAGAAGGTAGTAGGGTGTGATGTCCTACTATTTGGATGACATACACAGAGTAGGAAGTAAAATTCCTATACTACGATCGGTTGTACTGTGATCATCACATAGTTGTTTCTTCACACAGGATATGGATATAATATCAGACATTCTGGTTACTAGATCTATGGTTTTAGATCTAGATTTGGGTAGTTTCCCAATATGGGTACTTTGACAGTATTCTAATGGTATTTAGAATAGATGACTCCTGGCATGGTAGTGTACCTGCAGGTGATGTAGTCACCCTCTCTAAAGGTGTCTTAGAGACTAAAGGAGAGAGGGATGTGCATGATTGGCAGATCACTTGCTTAGGCAATTGAGTCAATCGTGAAAAGTCAAGTACCACACCAGATGTTGTTTTTTGCACTAGATGCAATAAGTTTATATTAATCCAATCCTGAAGAAACATAAGGAAGCAGTTTTAGAACATAAGTGCATGTTCTACGAATTGATGACGGCAGCCTCCTTCGGGAGACGGTTATCATTCCAAGCTTCAAAGATGACATGGATGACAGAGTGATTGTCAGAGTTATAGTTTTCCCTCTGACAAGGGACAGTATTATGGACAGGTGGTCTAAGAGGATACTGTGGGAGGTATGGTGCTGGATACTGATTAAGTTCAGTGATCGATACAGTCTAAGAAGTTTGGATTTGAAGTTCATTTATGAACTAGGTCCCATCAGATATTCAGACATATTCTAAGACAGGTATTACTCGATTCGGGAGATGGCTTTCTCCGCGAACTTGAGATTAAGAGAGATACAGAAAGAAACATCAGGGCGGATCCACTCACTGAGGCTATTTCTCGAACACAAGAGTTTTACAAACTAGCTTTGTGAAACTAATTAGTAGAGGAGTTGGATGTTCGGTATCACACGGGCTGTGAGTATGCGACATCGCAATAATTAGCCTTAAGTGCAAGTGGGGGATTGTTGGAGATAGTGCCCTCAAAGTCAATTATTGGATCGCAGGTACGTGATTGCAATGATTAAGGCAGGACATATACCGATATGACAGTCTTGCTCAAGATGATATTATGCTATCTGGTTTGTCTTTATCATTGTATACATGCTTTAGTTCACTATTGCATGATGATAGAGCCCATAGGATTCATGCTTGACTACCAGCAGTATGATGGCGATCATATACGTGGGAGCTGGGGTCTGTAAGCACATCCTTAAAGTGTCCCTAGTCGTGGGAGTTTCGAGACAGGGCATCGATACTCCAGAGTAGACTAGTGTATACAGTCGAGACCCCAACGAGGGGCGGTGGCCGATCTCACAAGCCACTGGTGTCAGTTTGATCACCTAAGATGTATACAGGTGCTCATTAGGTTATGAGTACACCGGACAGGACTCGCCGGGAACCTGCTAATTGGTATTATACATATCGTCAGATAGCAGTTCTCTGGTGACATGTGTACAGGTTATTTCATCGACCTGAGATCGTCATTTGTCTCGTGTGAGTTCCCACTGTGCTTAGATTACTACCCTACCACGCTCAAAGGAGTTGTGCAAACAGGTTTTAGTTGGGTACAGTGCCGAGCCACATGGAGGCAAGTGAGCGGATCGGCAGGGGATTCGTCTCTCCCGGTATTGGGGGTGAGATCGCGCTGTGTCTAGGAGAGCCATTACACAAAGCCCTCGCCCGAGGCAGGAGATTTACTGGTAGGTACTTCAGTAGTATCCCAGGGTGTTCTGAGCCACTCTCTGACACGACTTATACTGCTATTGGGGGTCTGACGTTACCAGCCCCTAGGCAGATATGCGATACTCATAGACGAACGGACCGGACTGTATATATATTGTCACTGTTAGACTCAGTAGGGTTTAGAGATGAGTTCGCTCGTCAGCTTCCCTTCCAATCAATACATAGGCAACCGTTACGTACAGCTTGTACCTCTGGCGTGCTAGTGGTTATACCCAGTGCCAGTGTGTTGATGAGTCATTAGAGTCCCCCACAGACACTTTCCCAAGTTCGGGCGAAACGTTGTAGAGGCCGTATGGTTTTATGGCAGGGTTCGGAAAATGCACGTGCGTTTTCGCACGTGTCGTTTTTCGGGCAGATAATACTGGTCGTCTTTGGTTTAAGCCGAATCCAAGTATTATGCTGTGTAGATATAATATCTTTGTCTTGGTTAAATTTTTATTCAGTCGTAATACAAATGCGAGTATGTTTATACTAATACGGGGTTATCCTGAAATTCGTTTCAGGATCACTTTTGGAAGTTGCCAGTTTCCAGTTTTCTATCAACCGTATTTAACATTCGGTTAAATACGGATTTATCTTTTCTTGAGATGAGTGTGGAAGCTTCTAGATGGTGACTAGGATGATGAGGTAGCTTGTGAATCATTTGTTCATTAATGGTGCATTAATGAAAGGGTGACTAAGGGTTATGAATCTTCACTTTCATTAATGTGTTCATACTAGGTGTTTTTGATGACTCTTCTCTTCATTAATGGTTGTAGTCACCCCCCTTCTCCTACACTCACCTCCCCCCTCTCCTTAAGTGACCGGCCATTCACTTGGTGAATGGTATGGTTGTTCATTTGAAGAAGATTAAGGATTTTGGTTCAGGGAAATTAGTATACTCCATTTCTCATTTCATATCGATCCAAAAGGCAACTTCATTAACCGTTCGTCCATAGCCTTGGACGTAATGAGACAAAGTGTTCTACTCATTCTCTACTTCATCTTGGTCATCTCTTCTAGCAAACTTGACGATCGAGTTGCCTCGGTTCAGAGGCGGGAGCCCGTTTAAAGATCCGTCGACGTGGTGCCACATGGACGAGAAGACTGGAGATTCAGGAGATCGGAGCAGCCGCAACAAGCGTGGGATGATGGTTGAAGACCGAAGGACTCGGATCGTTCGGTATAACCTTTCTACCCACTTTGTAGTTTGTTAATTTAGCTTTAATGGCAGATCCGGGTTATAGTACGCGATAGCGCCAGTTGTAATAAGTTTTTGTTCCGCATTTGGTGTCTGTTAGACGGCCGGGGTTATACCGTGGACTTACAATTACTGTATCATACTAGTTTGTATATTACTTAATGGAAGCTTGGGATATTCACAGTTGTATAGACAATCTTGCTCAAAATGGTAGTATGCTACTTGGTTTGTTTCTACTTTAATATGTGCATGTGTTTCTTTAAGCATATCGCCTATACATATTAGTGGAGCCCTTAGGATCTTTGCTTTATTACCAGCGTTGTGATGGCAATCATACTAGTGGGGGCTGGGTAATCTACAAGCACATCCTTATACAGGTCCCTAGTCATAGGATTATCAAGACGAGGCATCGATACTTCGGAGTAGACTAGCGTATGCGCTTCTCATCCCAGCAGGGGAGATGGTTTGTCCCACAGCCATTAGTACGTCGTACTGGAGATAGTATGCGGGTGCTCGTTAGGTTATGAGTACACTGGACAGGACTCGCTGGGAACTATTGGTTGGTATTATACCTATCGTCAGTTATCAGTTCCTAGGTGACATGAGTACAGCTTAGTCCGTTGACTTGACACTGTCACTTCGCCTTGAGTGTGTTCCCACTGTTCTTAGATTACTACCCTACCACGGCTCAAATGAGTCGTGCAAACAAGTAGTAGTTGGGTGTAGTCCTGAAGCACTTGGAGGCAGTGACGGTTAGACGGGATTCGTCTCTCTCGGTATTAGGAGTTGATATCGCGCTGTGTCTAGGAGAGCCATTACACAAAGTCCCTGGCCAGGGCAAGCGAGATTTTCTGGTAGTGTTTCCAGTGGTTTCTCAGGGTGTTCTGGGCTACACTCCGACATGACTTGTACCGCTATTAGGGGACTGACATTTTTCGCCGCCCTAGGCCCGACATGCGATACTCTCAGACGAACAGACCGGACTGTACGGAGATTGTCACATTCAGGCTCAGTAGGAGTTCGGATGGGTTCACCTCATCGGTCTTCTTATTGGAATCTACCTGGGACCGTTACGTACAGCTAGTACCGCTTGCGGCCTGTGGTTAAACCCACTGCCAGCGTAGTGTCGAGTCTTTAGAGTCCCACACAGAGGGTTGTTCTCCTTTGGGCAAAACAGTGTAGAGGTCGCATGGTTTTGCGACGGGGTTCGTTCACATCCGCGCACTTGTGCACGTTTGGTGTGCGGGCAGTTATTACTAGCGGGCTTTGGTTTAAGACAGATCCTAGTATTTGTTTTGGGATTGGTTTTGTCTCATTGTATTCATGTTCCTCGGAACACGGATGCTGGTGTGTATGCAAAGTAGACAGAGGCAGAGGAATCTCATTAGGGTTTTTGACAATTGACTTTTTCTAAACCTTAATGAGAATGAGAAATATGATTAATAATATTAATTAAGGATAATTGTGCCATGGTTAGGTTGACCATTTGACTTTGGTTGACCATTTGACTTTTGTTGACCATGATCATTTCTTTTGCAAGATACTTCTTGATTCTTGCAAATTGCATTAAATGTGAAATGATAATGGTCATTTCAACTAACCATCACAATTTCTTTAGTTATTATTATTGTTATTCTCATATGAGAGCATTTTTGTGATTATTGCTCATTCTCTCTTGCTCTTTCTCTCTCATGCTAAGCTCTCCCTCTTCCTCTCTCAAAGCTCTCTTCTTTCATGTGTTGAAAACCATGAGCTTTGTAAGATAAAACCATCAAGACATCTCTCTACTCATTCCAGGGTTCTTAGTTTAGCAAGCCAAGCACTCTAGTTACCTCTTGGTTGAGGTAGGAGCTCAAGGTAGAGGCCTTCGGGTGGATCTTTCTTCGGCAAAGAGAAGACGACGAGGAGGAGCCGTCTACACCACTCCAAGGAGCAAGCAAGAAGGAGGACCACAACAAGAAGAGAAGGAGTTCAAGATCTAGGTATAACCATCTAACCTAGTAGCTAGAACTTGTATTTACTTTGTTAGCTTTGTTTAGCAAAGATCCTCTCTTGTTAGTCCATGTTACCTTGTGATAAAAATCCGATTTTTACCCTATTCCGCCTCCCCGCAAGCACCGGAGTGGGTAACGTGGACTTACAGAGGTATCAGAGCCTGGTTAAACAACAACTAACATGTTAGCAAAGTGTTTAGAACTTCGATCCGGAAAAAAATCGCAAAATACATCAAAATCTTGTACTTTCTGCCGTTTTTAAAAACAGGTCTAAAAATATTTCCACACACCTGAAAAATACATGCAGGGTTTTCTAGGAACAACCAAGAAAAACAAGCCCATGACTCGATCAGACCACCGCAGAAGCGCGGCGAAACCAAGCATTTCGCCGCGGATCCGCGGCCGAGTCGACTCGGTCGTGACTCGTTTTTCCTGCAGTGTGTTCAGCATGATGTTTTGTGATTTTTAAGATACTTTGTTTCTGCCCAGATTCTTCAGAGAATAGTGTTGTGTTTGGGGTAGTTACAAATTGGTATATTGATCAAAATTCTATAAACGTTAGCTAAATGGTTATATCTGTAATGTGATATATGTATTGAACGTCGACTAATCGCTATACGTCGATTAGTGGGAGTTGTGCATATCTGTGATCTGTGATGTTGGATTGTGTATATGAACTTGTTGGATTGTCGCGGATGAATAGCCAGGGTTTGTGAGATGAAAGTTTTCATTTTTCATTCAATGTAAAATTTGTAATTTGATGTAATATTATTTTATGGCCGCACATCTGGGTTGAGGTTGTAGTCGCCATTGTATATTATTTCATTTACTGTTTTTGCTCCTAGGATAGACCCAAGGTGGGGTGCACAAACTACCGGGTATTTTGAAGTGCCGAGTGGCCTACTCACATTATTGAGGGAGGTTGCTTCACTTCTGGTACTTGGCGGGTAGTTTGCCGCACCCGTATGGGTCTAGGGTGGGGTTTGGCTATTCATCGCGACCGTGTAATCCGTCTTTCGTTGCAGGCTTGAACGAAACGTGGATTCCTAGCATATCCAATGTGTTCATCTGTGATCTGGAATGGCTATCATTGCATCTGACGAATGTATATATCTATATATGATATCTAGTAGGTGTTGCTTATGTTTTGCATCCGTGCTAGTCCAGCCCCCGCTCTGTCGTTAGTTAAGTAACCTAACGGGTGATGACGGGGCCCCGTGGCGAATGCGGATGAGCGTACGTCATATTTTCGTTGTTTTCTGCAATGGTAGGATTAATTGATGGAACGCATTAATTAATGCAATGAAAACAAACCAAAGATGAATCGTTGGAACAATTTCAAAACCACTCGGTTTTTTCAAAACAGAAAAACTTTTAAAAACACGGAGCTTAAACCATTCATTTTAAAAGCTATCAAGGTTCCTTCGATTATATCAAGTTCACTACGTTCACGGTTTCGCCAAAACCATTCGTAGTCCTCCGTCATTTCATATGAATATTCAATAGTATTCAAGTTATATTTGTTGACCTTCGTCAAGGCATAGTGATCGGTAGCTGTTGGGTATTCATATATAGCATGGATAGATGCGTTGGTTTGGGGCAGTCGTATTCCTTTTTTGACCTTCGTCAAGGGTATATACGGGTGGGTTCAAATTAACCTGGACAATGATGGATAGAACTTGACATGTGACTTATGATTTGTTGACCTTCGTCAAGGTCATAAGAGCATGGGGCAAAAATCCACATCGGGAGTTTCTAAAGAAACTGAAATTTGCTAGTGCTGCATACCATTTGGAGTTTGATAATGTTGGTAGGATTCCTTCAGCATTATCTCACAATGATATTTGGATCCCGATCCTACTGTGAGTATCCTCTACTCCTTGGAAAACTTTTCACTTAACGATCAATGCTATAAACCAAGTAGGTGTCTAGAAAGGTGTTAGCGGGGCTACGCCCACAGGGAAAAGAGGTTATTTAATTAAGGAACTTCACGAAAGCGTCGTAAAACCTCCCTCGAAGTACCGACACTGGCCTGGCCGGTTAAGTAAGTATTGTACGGTGAGATTGATCCCGACTAATTCTTCTTTTATGATGTGAGGAAGGATTCGAGAAACAGTGGGAGCCATCCTGTTTAGATAAACTAAAAACCAATCTAAACTTGCAAGAGCATCATGCTAAGTGTTTTCTTCTCTCTCTCTTAATTGCAGCGACCCAGTGACCAGACATAGGTTACATCTAGATAATAAAATGACTGAATCTGACTGTTATGACTGGCAAAGGTCTGTCCAGATGTCCATTACCCATGACAAGCTGGGACACCTCTTAACTAATCAATCCTCTGCCGTCTCAGGACCAGTTTCCCCTGTCACGGATATTGATATCCGTAAGGCATCGGAAAAAGACTGTGTGAATGCCAAGTGCCTCGTGTTGGCCTCAGTTGATGGTGCATACCAGAGGCAGCACGAGAAGATGGACTTAGTTTCTATCTTCCTCCATAACAAAGATTTATATAGAGAGCAATCTCGTATCGCAAGATATGAGACCTCGAACGAATTGCTTCAAGCGAGGTTGGCTGTCGGGTCATCTGTAGGGGACAACGTCCTTACAGAGACTAGCTATTTTGATGAGCTCACGGACCTGAAGACCACGTTGAAGAACGGGTCAAATACTGACTTGATTCTACAGTCTCTACCCTCTACTGATACCCTGAAGGAAACCAGGGAAGAAAGAGGAAAGGGAAGGGCAAAAGATTCGGGACTAGATGTAGTAAAGGACGGACGTTCCTATTGTTACGGGAAAGGACATTGGCAGAAGGATTGCAGGGCTAACAAAGCCAGTAGCCAGGATTCGAAGCATGTTGTGGCTTCGGCTTCGGGTGTGTTAGTAATAGAAAACTGTATGTCAATTAACCCTACTTCCTGGGTACTGGATACCGGATCAGGATCTCACATCTATAATTCATTACAGGCTTTGAGAAACCGTAGAGTTATCAGGATAGGTGATATGACTCTCAGGGTTGCCAATGGAATGAGCGTGGACGCTGAATCCGTAGGGGAATATCACCTTGGATTGACAAGTGGGAAGATATTGATTCTGCGTAACTGTTTATATGTACCTAGTATGGCTTGTAATATCATATCTGTATCCATACTTTCTAAGGAAGGATATGATTTTACTTTTATAAGCGATGTGGTCCACATCCACCTAAATCAAGTTCTGATTGGGTTGGGTACATTAGAAAATGGAATATACGTACTGAATCAAGCTCAGGTTTCAGTGTCCAAAACACACTTAAAAGAAAGTCTCCGGAAATAAATCAGGCTTTCTTATGGCATTGTAGACTGGGTCACATTAATGAGACACGGTTAACAAAGTTACATAAAGAGGGATACATGAATCCGTTCGAGTATCAGTCTTATGCTACTTGTGAATCTTGTCTCATGGGAAAGATGACAAAGACTTCGTTCACTGGACACGGAGTAAGAGCGAGCAAGCTCTTGGGACTCATACACAGTGACGTGTGTGGTCCAATGTCTACACATGCGCGAAGTGGTTATTCATACTTCATTACTTTTACGGATGATTTCTCTAGGTATGGACATGTCTTCCTGATGAAGCATAAATCCGAGGCCTTTGAGAAATTTCGGGAATACAAGAATGAAGTTCAAAAACAAACAGGAAAAAGTATCAAGAAACTGAGATCTGATTGAGGTGGTGAATACTTGAGTGCCGAGTTTCTGGGCTACTTAAAAGAGAATGGAATTATCTCTCAACTTACTTCTCCATACACACCACAACACAACGGTGTATCGGAAAGACGGAATCGAACTCTATTGGATATGGTTCGTTCCATGATGAGTAAGGCTGAGTTACCGCAATCTTTCTGGGGTTATGCACTAGAAACAGTTGCATATCTTTTGAACAAGATTCCAACCAAGACTGTGCCCACCACTCCATATCAGATGTGGAGTGGGAAGAAACACTGTCTTAAGTATTGTTCCCCTCCGAACGGCGGCCTGCGATGTTAGGACGTCACGTGCCTGAGGTTCGGGGCAGATGATATTTGGTTTTTATCCATCTATCTCTCCGAAGATACCAAGTTGATTTATAGCACCTTATATCGGAGGTTTAGACGGATGCGGCCGATGTAGCAGACTTCGTCAGATTCCCCCTCAGGGTGAGGAGTTTTTGATTGTGGGGACGCTCTTCCCTGCAGGCGCAAGCCCCTGCAGTTAATTACGCTACCGCATAGCGGTAACAACTTTCTCCTACTCCAGAATTTTACTTCGTGTCGTGTGTGTTTGTTTTGTTTGTGATTGCCCGTGGATTGTATACGGAGACTGAGTGATGTCGTCACCCGTAGGACGTATTTTAGTCCAAATCCGTATTTAGTTAGATTTGGGTTTGGTGTTTTTAGTTTAAGGATGCATTAGTCGCGTTGCGTCTAAGATCGACTTAAACATTTGTTAAGGATACGTTAGTCCTGTTTTAGACTAAGATCAACTTAACATCATGATTGATTTAATTATCCGGCCGTCGGGACTCGTCACCTCTCTGACGTCGTTGAGGGATTACAACGACAGGCGTCTGAGGAGTTCAGAGATGTACCCTTGAACCAAAGTTAATTTGGAGTTTTATTTTTTATTTAAATGTCTAAGGACACGTTAACCGTATTTGGGGTTAAGATCAACTTAGGCGGGACCGTTTAGATCCGACAAAAGAGCGTTTGGGCCCTATTGCACCAGTTTAGGGACGTGGTGGTCCGTCGCCAGTTTAGGGACGTGGTGGTCCATTATTAGTTTAGGGACGTTTCGGTCCGTCGCCAGTTTAAGGACGTAGTGGTCCGTATTCCAGTTTAGGGACGTGGTGGTCCGTCGCCAGTTTAGGGACGTAGTGGTCCATTATTAGTTTAGGGACGTTTCGGTCCGATATTAGTTTAGGGACGTTTCGGTCCGATATTAGTTTAGGGACGTTTCGGTCCGTCGCCAGTTTAAGGACGTAGTGGTCCATCTTTAGTTTAGGGACGTTTCGGTCCGATATTAGTTTAGGGACGTTTCGGTCCGATATTCTCATTTTGGAGTGAATATTAGTTTAAGGACGTTTCGGTCCAATATTAAATGAATGGTCGTTGGGACTCGTCACCTCTTTGACGTCGTTGAAGAATTACAACGACAGATGTCAAAGGAGTTCGGAGATGTACCCTCGAACCGGTCATGACTTAGTTCATGAAAGGCGTTTAATTTAAGGACTTACAGCCAGGATTGGGTTAAGTCCAATTTTTATTTTAGGCTCTGCCCGATCAATCTAGACAGGGCTCTGCCTCTTTTTATTCTTGCAGTTTGATTTGGGCCAAGCCCTCAAGCATTTCCAAACAGGGCTCTGCCCTTTGTATGATTTGATTTGGGCCAGGCCCTCAAGAATTTTTCAAATAGGGCTCTGCCCTTTTATTTCTGATTTGATTTGGGCCAGGCCCTTTTAAATAATGAGTTGCAGGAACTCAAGAATATTCTGATTGAAGAACAAAAGCGCATAGCACTTTTGATCTACATTTAGATCAAAAGAAAACAAGTTTTTCTTCTTGTTTTTCTTTTCACAGAACCAAGGGTTCATATCAAGTGCAAGGCACTATTTATTATTCTTTTTCCTTTTTAGAACCAGGGGTTCATATCAAGTGCAAGGCACTATTTATTTTTTTATTTTCTGTTCTTCAGAAATTTTACCTTCTTCTTTTTTTTGTTCTTGATTAATCTTCAAGAGCTTTTTTTTTCCAGAAGTTTATCCTTCTCTTGATGATTGATTCTCTGCCCTTTTGAATGAGGCTTGGGGTCTTATTTATAGTGCCCACAAATTTGTTGGATTTGTTAACAAAATCTTTCCTGAATAATTTTGGGAATTTTCCCACCATTGGATCTTTGATCCAAGGGTTCCTGTTTTACAGGAGAACAGAAAAGATTTATCTAAATCTTTATTCAGTTGCTGCGCAACTCACCAGCGTGTGACACGTGTCGCGCATCCGTGCGCTTGCGCAGCTGCGGTTGCGCAACTGCGCAGACACGTGTCGCGCATCCGTGCGCTTGCGCAGCTGCGACTGCGCAACTGCGCAGACACGTGTCATGCATCTGTGCGCTTGCGCAGACACGTGTCGCGCATCGGTGCGTTTGCGCAGCTGCGACTGCGCAAATGCGCAGACACGTGTCACTCATCAGTGCGCTTGCGCAGACACGTGTCGCGCATCCGTGCGCTTGCGCAGTTGCGATTGCGCAACTGCGCAAACACGTGTCGTGCATCCGTGCGCTTGCGCAGACACGTGTCACGCTGCCATGCATTTGCGCAGTTAAGTCTTTAATTACGTTTTCTGAAGAGCCTTGCTCTGATGGGGCGCACCGTCTCGGGCGTTACGCTGCCCATTCAGCTTCTGCCACGTGGCAAATTGCGCGCTGCGCACGGAAACCGAAGCGTTGCTTCGAATTTTGAATTTTCAAAATTCAACAGAGCCTTGCTCTGATTGGGGGAAACAGATGCCCCCTCATCGTTGCGCTCACGTGGCGCGCGCGTGGGTGCAACGGTGGGAAGATCCTGACCGTCGGATCGACGAGTCAGGTGAACAGGCGCAGGCGCCTATAAATAGGACCCTTGGTCCTTGGTAATTTTTTTACCATTCTCGAGAAATTAGATTTCAGAGCCTTGCTCTTACTTGAGAACTTCCAGAGCCTTGCTCTTGTGATTTTTTAAGAACTTCCAAGTTTTATCC
This sequence comes from Agapanthus africanus, assembly GCA_030015575.1. NCBI lineage: Eukaryota > Viridiplantae > Streptophyta > Magnoliopsida > Asparagales > Amaryllidaceae > Agapanthus > Agapanthus africanus. The sequence continues at coordinate 639,302,170 of JASDDO010000022.1, read as the reverse complement.
TTAGAACCATTCTAGGTAAATTAAATTAATTTAATTTAAATCAAATTTAAATAATCAGAGCCTTGCTCTTATAGATCTTTGATCTAAAAGAATCTCCTTTGGGGTTTCTACAACAGAGCCTTGCTCTTATAGATCTTTGATCTAGAGGAAACCTCTTTGGGGTTTTTATTCACAGAGCCTTGCTCTCAAAAATTTGTAGAGACTCTGTTCTTAGGTTTTAACCCATGAACAGAGGGGCCCACAGATTAATTAGAAAACTTTTTAAAGGTTTCCATGGATCTTTAAGATCCCACAATTTTAATTCTTAGGAGTTATAAGTTTTTTATTACTGCTACAGAGCTAGGCTCTTTTTTTTAAGAAGTTTTATTCTTTTGAAACAGGGGTTTGACAAATGTCACTCTGTGACAGAGCTTTGCTCTGAAAAGAGGAGATCTTCTCCTTGTCTTTAGGGGTTCCCCCCCCCCCAAATGAGGATATTCTCTGGGGGGTCTCTTTTATTGACTGATAGTCCCATTCAATGGTGGGATTGTCTCATCAAATGATGCGCCGTCATCTTGATTTTGTGGGTCCCCCTTTGGTCCCCTACCCACTGCATCACAGCGTGGAGCCAGATTTTTATTTATTATTATTATTTTTATTATTATATTATTTTTATTGAATGTTAATTGTCAAGCCACTAATGATATATATATATTTTATGCAGGAAAGATGTCTGACGACTTGTCTTTTCCCTTCGTTCGCTCGGAAGGAGGGTTCCCACACGCACCAGTGGACCGGGTAGTGTTTGTCTTGATTAAAGATCGTGATCCTGAGTGCAAACATCTCCACCTATGGGGAAGGTGGTATAGCCAAATCATCCAGGGTCGTCGCAGTTTTAGTTCCGCTTCGCCCTCCGAACCTATAGTTACGATCCCCTACGCAGATAAACCCCCGGTGGAGTATGCCGTGGAGGTTAAAAATTGGAATTCGGACGACCTTCTTCAGCCTGCAATCGGCGCTATTCCGGTACAGCCGCCGCCGGCCATAGACATCTTAGGAAGGCGAATCTGTCAGGGTGAAGCACGCCCTTGGGGACAGGCCTACAATATTGGATTGAATCCGCGACCGCTTGCTGGATACCTGCCATGGGCCCGGTACATCTTAGCGGCGAAAAGAGCTCATCTGACGAAGATCGGTTTATACTCCGCCGTCTATGTCTCGCTTTTCGAATATCCTACTCCTCCAACGTGGTGGACAAGGGCTTTCATTGAACAATGGAATATCCCCACGCATACTTTCCTGACGGCGGATAGGGAAGTTTCCATTCCTCTAGAGGAGTTCGTTGAGCTTTCGGGTTTACCGGCGAGGGGGGAGCATTATGAGGAGCTGCTTCCTCCTGATGAGTACGTCTTTGCCACCAAGCAGGTGGTACTCGACTTAACTCCGGAAAATGCCATCCAGCATCAGCATCCGGGCCTGGTGAGGGTGTTGGAGATTTACGAGGAGCTTCATTTGGGATTGGGCGACCGAGGTGTTAGTTTCGCGGACTTCATTGTTCGCTTTATTCGCCCGGAATTTTTATCAGAGCGAGGTGATAAATTGGCCCAACTTGCTGACCCTTTTGGTTTCGGCCTGGACCGCCGGCCTTCATCAGAAATTGATCAGCGGAGTTTCTACCTTCCCGGCACTGCTATCGTCCCTTTCTCAGAGATCGCCGTCCCTGGCATGGATGAGGAGACCTTCTTCATAGGGTTCTTAGGTCTGTGGCTGTGCAGCTTCGCGCTTCCCATGCACCCACGCCTCATGCGGTCTTCTGTATTTTACCCGGCGCATCGAATGGTGGCCGGTCTGCAGTTATCAGTGGGGATCGCCGGGTTGGCTTACCTTTACAACGGACTTAGCATAGCGGCGGACGCTAATGAACCTGGGGTACAGCCTGCTAACTTCCCGATGCACTACTTCACTTCTTGGATGGAGCTGCATGTTCGGGGAGTGTTTGGTGCCCATAAAACTCCTCAGTTCTTTGAGAGATTCAAACTTCCAAGAATCATGCGATTGGTCGGGGCTTCCATCGTGTTTGCACCTCCGCGGGAGTCCAGGGGACTGCTTCTGCGTTCGCATTTAGTCGGGGCGAAGACCTCTTTTGTGGATAAGGTCATCACCATGGGTTCCGAGACCACTAAGTCAGTGGTGTCGCTGCGTGATGACTTTAAAGGCGGTGTTTCCGTGTTGAAGGCTCGGGAAATTCTTCACCTTTATTCCATTCGGCCGGGCTACTTGGTATTTAGGCAGAATGACACGGCCCTCTTCATGAGGTATAACCCGCATCGATTTGCCCGGCAATCGAGTTATAACCAAGGGGTCCCATTGGAAGCCTTCTTGGGAACACCTGCAGTCGGTCCAGAGGGGGTACGGAATGCGATGCATCACTTCATCCGGCTAAATACAGGCTCTTACTTTTTCATCAGTGAGCCCAGCTGTACCCCCAAGATACTCAATTCGTATGTGGCCTGGTACGCGCACGCGATGGGACCAATCATCTTGATGGAGAAACGTCTATTGGTCGATCGTAGGGCTGCGCCTCCCGGCGGCAATCGCAAGGCTCCATTGCAGCCTAGGGCTCAGGTTATCCCTCCGACGAAAGAGGCTGGAGCCGATCGACCACGCGTGTTGGCCCCTCCGCGTGGACTGCCACTGCCCACTGCGGTGGATGCCCCAACGGTACCCCGTGCTCCGACAAAGACGGCTAAAGCGGCCTCGTCGGAGTCGGGTGTAGGAGCGGACATCGGAACTCGCCGCCCGAAAGTGACTGCCAAAACTGGCAAGCGCAAAGATGCTCCGAGTGGATCCAAGGCTGGTGAAAAGAAGAAGAAGAAGTCCACCTTGTCCCTCGACGCAATTCTTAACTTAGAGCCCGCGGCTCATCCTGTCGAGACTATATGTGAGTACGGCAGCAACGAGGGTTTCGTGGTGGACCCTGAGGACACCAATCTAGCCGCTGCCATTGCAGCTTCGGAGCGATCAGCGAGGCTCGAAGCAATGTTAAGCAGGCTCGCCGAGTCAGGTAATCATCAGCCTCCTTATTTGTCATTTTATCCCACTTTTTATTACTGTCTTTAGCTAATATTTGCCTCATTTTCTGCAGGTGGATCTACTGAAAAGGCCATCGATGCCTCTCTGAAGACCTTCCAGGCGGAGGAGAAGAAGCGTGCCCTAGAAAGCGTCGGTATGTTTTATCCCGTTCTCTTTTATAAGGAAAGTTTGTTGTCTTTTTATGATAGTCGACCTGACCTTCTCTTGTTTCTTTACAGGGGTTGTATTAATCGGCGCAAGAACCCTTCCTAAGCCCGTCATCGAAGTCCCAGCTCCGTCGAAGTTGCCGCAAGAGCCTCGGCTCGATGCAACGACGAGGGATGCTTTGAAAAATCTGGAGGCATCCCTCTACACGGATGAGGAGGCTTCACTCAAGGAAGCTCTGATGGCATCTGTCTCATCGGCTCAAGAGGAGCGGAAGCGGTCTAGACGCGAAGCTAAAGCGCGCAGGGCTGCTCTGGCCGCAGGAGCGGGCCCTAGCACTGTTCCTCACGCTAGTACTCCTTCTGAAGAGCCCCCTGTGGCCCTGTCTACTGCTCGTCGGCAAGTGGCGCGCGCGGTTCGGAGCGCCAATGATAAATCTGCTTCAGGTAGTACTTCTTTCAGAGCCTTGTTGTATGACTTGTAAAACTATTGGCTTATACATATCTCATCTCGTAGGGTCAAGTCCGACTGAGGGGGAAGGGGAAACGACCGTCGAACCCAAGGGAGCGGAGGACGCGGTACTCGCCGAACCCGAACCGACGGTGGACAACTTTGTCGGGGTCATGGGGCCTGGAGCCGAGATTGAGGAACCTACCGCGGAGCAGGTCATTGATGCCGTACCCGAAGTGGCGGCAGATGAGATGATTGTCTCAACCGAGCCGAAGGCGGCAGAGGGCGAGGTACTTGAGGCTGGGGACCTCGTGGTGCCGATGGACGGGACGGCTGTAATCGCTGATCCTGAGGGAACGGCAGGTGAGGCGGCCATGATTCCTGAAGACGAGCTAGGCGCTCCTTCTCAGGAATCGGGCAATGTTCCTATCTTGGCCCTCCCTGCCTATGGTTCCCCGCCGCCTGCAGAGCTTGAGAGCGTAACAACGGTTCCCCTTGAGTCGGGTGACGAAGCTACAGGCGGTGGTCTTCCGTCAGTGGAGGAAGGGACTACCTCAGTTTCTGCTGGCAGCACGTCAGGTAAATTTTCGAGTCACCAGCGTTTCCATTTTTTTTGTATATATCTTGTGATCTCTTCTAACAAGCTTGTTCTTGCAGGTGTGGCCAGTACTGATGCTCCATTGCTCGAGGGGGCACCATCAACTACTGCTTTGGCAGTAGTTACCTCCCCGTCTTCCCTTGTACCGTCATGGATGTTGGAAGGTATGGATTCATGACTCATGCATTAATCTTTCAAAATTACGGCTTTTGTACTAATATTACACTATTGTGCCTTTGTAGGAGTGCTTTTTGACCACTTATATCAAGTGTTGCTCCCGCACTTCTCTTTCCCATCCGACCTCACTTCTCCCTCCAGTGGCGCCGGTGAGTATACTTTCACCATAATGTCTTTATTTACCCCCCCCCCTTTTTTTTAGCAGTGGGATAATTTCTGATCTTTCCTTTTCTTTATTGCAGTGCCACAAATCGAAGGAGGGGATGCAAGACCTGCCGCGCTACCGGCCCTTCCGGCTCCGCCGTCCGTTGCTGCTGGTATAGTAGATTCCCTTTTTGGTAATCCTTTAACATCTTTTGAACCATCGTTTAACTTGTTTTGTTTCGCAGCTATTGTTCCGGCTCCAATTCCCTTCGAGGCTCGCGTCTCTTCACCGGCAGGCCCCTTTTTGAGACGTCCGTCTTCAAAGGGTGCCGTGATGAGTCTAGGCATGCTGAGTGGGTACATCGAAGAACTCAGCATGGACGCTCTCCCTTCCGCTGCAGATTTCGCTGTGGATGTTAACCCCATGTTAGCGGCGCTCGTAACTTTTCACAGCGCGGGCGTCTTTGAATCTTGGGTTAATCACTGCAGGGAGATCGAGGCCTGCTTGTACCAGCTGGAGTTGACGCGCCCTGCTCCCGGAGTTGTAGCTCTGAGCGCCCAATGCACAACTTGGCTCGAGCAAAGCACTTCGCACTCCCATCACTTGGAGCAAGAAGCAGCTCAAAGACTAAGGGAATGCCAAAAGACCTCAAGCGAAACGGCTCATCTGCGCGCTGAGGTTGAGGCAAATGCTGCCCAAGTGAAGATTATCTTTGAGGGTCTCTTGGAGCGCATCTCCCATGGGCTAGACTTAAAGAGGAAGCTTGACGTGGCTGAGCGCCATATCCCAAGTCGGGAGGCCGCTTATCAAGACGTGAGGGAGCAGCTTGCCTTGGTCTTGCGGCAACGAGCCTAAGTGGAGTCAGAGCTGACAGCGGTAGCCGAGCAGGAGAAGGCGTGGAAGGAGATATGCGAGCGGTTGCTACATCTGTGCAAGACGCTTCCTTCCCCATAATTCCCCTTGTATCATTTGTCTGTGTAAATTATATGTATATGTTTTTTTTTTATCCTTTAGCACAATGTATCCTGTACTCAACCAATTTTTATGAATAAAAGATACACATTTTGTAATGCCTTGTGTCATTTCTCTGTCTTTCTTTTCTTTTATAATCAGTACGCTACCTTAATAACCGTAATTGACGGACGATTGGGACGAGTATCCCGACCTTCTTAAGAAATAACGATGGCTTAGGCCGCAGGTTCAAATCTGCTGCCTAAGACTTTTCAACTCTATAAGCCGTGAGGGTCTCATAGAGACTCTTCTCCCTACGGATCGAGAGGATCTCGCAGGTGAATTTTCTCCTTAGGAATCGTGAGGATTCCCAAGTGTGGTTTCCTCTCATAAGTCGGAAGGATCCTATAAGAGAATTTCTCCCTCTTACGAGTCGAGAGGGCTCGTAAGCGGTTGTTTCCCTCTTTGTCGAGAATCGATTTCAGAGAGTGAGACCCGTGGATAGTATGCAAGAGACCATTTAGGATTGACTTGCAGGGTCCCATTGCCCCTCTTACGAGTCGAAAAGGCTCGTAAGCGGTTGTTTCCCTCTTTGTCGAGAATCGACTTCAGAGAGTGAGACCCGTGGATAGTATGCAAGAGACCATTTAGGATTGACTTGCAGGGTCCCATTGTTCAGGGAGTAAGTTTTGAATCCTTACTACCCAAGATGTGAGTCATAGAAGCTCTGGTCACGGAGTGTTTGTATCCGTGAGTTGAGAAGTTTGCCGGGATTATTTGTTTCCCGAGCGCCAAGGATTATTTGTGTCCTTGGGGTTTGAAACGAGTCGAGGGTTCCTACGGAGGCACTGGTGTCTCTGCGGGTCGACGCGGATCAGGAGGCTCTCGTCAAGGAGTGTTTGTATCCGTGAGTTGAGAAGTTTGCCGGGACTATTTGTTTCCCAAGCGCCAAGGATTATTTGTGTCCTTGGGGTTTGAAACGAGTCGAGGGTTCCTACGGAGGCACTGGTGGCTCTGCGGGTCGACGCGGATCAGGAGGCTCTCATCAAGGAGTGTTTGTATCCGTGAGTTGAGAAGTTTGCCGGGACTATTTGTTTCCCAAGCGCCAAGGATTATTTGTGTCCTTGGGGTTTGAAACGAGTCGAGGGTTCCTACGGAGGCACTGGTGGCTCTACGGGTCGACGCGGATCAGGAGGCTCTCATCAAGGAGTGTTTGTATCCGTGAGTTGAGAAGTTTGCCGGGATTATTTGTTTCCCAAGCGCCAAGGATTATTTGTGTCCTTGGGGTTTGAAACGAATCGAGGGTTCCTACGGAGGCACTGGTGGCTCTGCGGGTCGACGCGGATCAGGAGGCTCTCGTCAAGGAGTGTTTGTATCCGTGAGTTGAGAAGTTTTGCGAGGGATTATTTGTTTCCCAAGCGCCAAGGATTATTTGTGTCCTTGGGGTTTGAAACGAGTCGAGGGTTCCTACGGAGGCACTGGTGGCTCTGCGGGTCGACGCGGATCAGGAGGCTCTCGTCAAGGAGTGTTTGTATCCGTGAGTTGAGAAGTTTGCCGGGATTATTTGTTTCCCAAGCGCCAAGGATTATTTGTGTCCTTGGGGTTTGAAACGAGTCGAGGGTTCCTACGGAGGCACTGGTGGCTCTGCGGGTCGACGCGGATCAGGAGGCTCTCGTCAAGGAGTGTTTGTATCCGTGAGTTGAGAAGTTTGCCGGGATTATTTGTTTCCCAAGCGCCAAGGATTATTTGTGTCCTTGGGGTTTGAAACGAGTCGAGGGTTCCTACGGAGGCACTGGTGGCTCTGCGGGTCGACGCGGATCAGGAGGCTCTCGTCAAGGAGTGTTTGTATCCGTGAGTTGAGAAGTTTGCCGGGATTATTTGTTTCCCAAGCGCCAAGGATTATTTGTGTCCTTGGGGTTTGAAACGAGTCGAGGGTTCCAACGGAGGCACTGGTGGCTCTGCGGGTCGACGCGGATCAGGAGGCTCTCGTCAAGGAGTGTTTGTATCCGTGAGTCGAGGAATTTTCGTTGAAGTCACTAGCTTCTTCGGTTGAAATGAACCGTTGAGGTTTGGTTTCGTCGTTTGACGGAATCCGCTGGGGAGGTATGGTTTCTTCTTTGTTTACGCCCTTGGATTGTATACAGGGATCGATGTGATCTTAACTGTAGGGCCGAAATTTTATCATTTCTTATTATTATTTTTTTTATTTTATTTTATTTCCGCGATGCTCTATCATTTCAGCTTTTATATCGCGAAGGTTGCGATTGCCCAAACATTTCGGCTATTTTTCGCGGTGCCCCATCATTTCGGCTTTTCATTATTTTGTTTTTTACTCGTTGCTCTTTATTACGAGTTGCCCGATCATTTTGGCTATTTTGCATGCATACATTTTACTTGCTGCTTTTTATTGCAAGTTGCCCTATCATTTCGGCTATTTCGTATGCATGAGTGGTTTACCGGCTTTCGCCGTCAGCCTGAACTTGGACACCGATTTCGGCATCAGCACCGCTGCAACTGGGATATTACCAGGAGCGAATCATCATTTGCCTCTATCGTTGTTGAACAAAGGAGGCTTAGCGACCGGGGTTAGGATCCCGTCGGCTAAGGCTTTTGACTTCATGAGCCGTAAGGGTCTCGTGAAGGTATTTCTCCCTACAAGTCGTGGGGATCTTGTAAGTGTATTTTCTCCTTAGGAACCGTGAGGGTTCCTAAGTGTTTTGTTCTCCTGTAAGTCGTAAGGATCCTACAGGAAGGTTTTCTCCTCATAAATCGAGGGGATTTATAAGGGTTGTTTACCATACGAACGTATTCCCAGTCATGGATGGACCTTGGTTAGGGAAACGTTTATTCGCGCCCGTGGATTGTATACAAGGGTCAGTATTGAACCACTTGTAGGGCAATATTGGAAGTTTGTGGGGGTTTGCTTAAGCACAGGTTTAGGTCTCTGTGACTTAAGACTTTCAAATCCTATGAGCCGTGAGGGTCCCATAAGAGAGTTCTCCTTACGAGTCGTGAGGATCTCGTAAAGCGTATTTTCTCCTTAGGAATCGTGGGGATTCCTAAGTGTGCTGCTCCTTTGTGAGTCGTAAGGATCTCACGCAGGTGGTTTCTCCTTACAAGGTCGAGAAGACCCTATAAGTGTTCTTAATGAGGTTGCGCCCTTTCAGGTTTTCACAAACACTCGCCGGTAGTCCTGCTGTTTTTACTCACGGAGCCCTTTCGGGTTTTCATCCGCGCCCCTTTTGCTTATGGACATACCGTTTTTTTTTATTTTTATTTTTATTATTTTTTTTTTATTTTTTTTTATTCATCTCGTCAGCCCAAGGATGCTGCAGTATTAGTTTAAAGACGTTTCGGTCTGATATTAGTTTAAGGACATTTCGGTCCACCGTTGAGAGGGTTGGCTACTACTTATAAAGCTTGAGCTTAGGAAGATAGCGAGCGGACATAGTCGTCGCCATCTACCATTGACCTAGGCTGTGGCTCATTAAGCGTAGTATTTCTTTAGGAAGCGTCCGTTTATTGGCCTGAAAGGCCTTTCACCGTGCATGTCCATGAGTAGATAGGCCCCACCTTGGTAGACCTTATCAATGATGTACGGTCCTTCATAGTTTGGCTCAAACTTTCCTCGCTTGGCGCGATTGGGGATCATAGGCCTTTTGACCACTAACACGAGTTCACCTTGGCGGAATGTCCTCGGTCGGGTCAATCTTTCGTATGAGCGCGTCATCTTTGCTTTATAGGCTTCCAAATTTTGTTGTGCTAGAAGCCGGATTTCATCAAGGGCCTCAAGCTCTTCAAACCGAAGGTGAGCATTTTCTTCGTCTGTCAGCTCGTAGTGGACTGCCACTCGTAGAGAGGGTAATTCTATCTCGAGAGGGAGTACTGCTTCCGTCCCAAATACCAACGCGTATGGCGTTGTGTTTGTGGCCGTTTTAAACGTAGTTCGATACGCCCAAAGAGCCTCTTGCAATCTTTCGTGCCAATCTCTCTTATTTCGTGACACTGTTTTCTTCATGATCTTCGTCAAGGTCTTGTTGAAGGCTTCAGCTAGACCGTTAGCTCGCGGGTTATAAACTGAGGAATATCTCCAGTCTATATTGTGCTGCTGTGCGAAGCGGCTAATTTTATGACTTCGGTAGGCTGGCCCGTTATCGGAGATGATCCGTCGCGGAGTTCCAAACCGGTATATGACATGCGTTTTGAAGAAATGGAGGATGTTCTCCGTCTTCACTTCCCTCAACGGTACCGCCTCTGCCCATTTAGAGAAGTAATCAGTCGTCGCCAAGATGAAACGATGTCCCTTTGACGACGCTGGTTCGATGGGACCGACTATGTCAGTTCCCCACATTTCGAATGGCCAACTAGCCATTGTCGGATGCAGTGGATTGGGGTGCTGATGGATGAAGTCCCCATGAATTTGGCATGGATGACATTGTGTAACAACTCCAATTTTTGTATACCAAAATTTGATTTAAAATTGAAGTATACTTGGAGTATTAATGTTGCTGATAACACTTTAAGTATCTATCTCTTTACAATAATTACAAGAAGTAGCATGTAGCTCATTGGTAATACCCTACACTGCTGAACTAAGCCACCAGAGATCGAATCCCATACCCCACATTATTTTTATAATTGATTTTTTAAAAAACCTTTAAAATACCAAGAGTTTACACGTGCATATCTCACAAAAACCCCACTACACCCAAAGATGTAACACTTGCAGAGGGTAGATGGACCGTCGGGGGAGATCCAGGTCACCGGACTCGGTCGGGAATCGGCCAACTCGGCCTTGACTCGGCTGACTCAGTGATCCGACCGAGTCACGGCCGAGTCACCCCCTTTTAGGCCGATTCCGGCAAGGGTCACAACATGAAAGTTGTGTCTTTTGGTATTCCCTACTCACCTGCAAAGTTTCAGCCCAATCCCACTTCCAGAGATCTTTAAAACCCCCAATTACTCCACTTTTAATACATTTTTATTACATTTTATCACATTTTTATTTTTTAACTTTTCATCTACCCTAACCCTAACCCTAACCCTAGCCCTATATAAAGGCCCCTACCCTCTACCTTTTCCCCTCACAACTCTAAGCATACTCTCTAAAACTCTTGAGAACTTGGTGCAAAGAGCGAGAAGCGAAGCGCTGCCGAAACCGACGACGGATTCCGGCGACCGGATCAAGACCGACGTGACGTTTCCAACGAATCGGCAACCACCACACCTTTTAGAACGCTTAGCTTGTCCAAACCCGTAAGTCTCAACCTTCTACCTCTCTTTTCTATATTTGCAAAATACGACTTTTTGAAACCCGACGGAAATCGGACAAACCGATTTCCAATTCGGTTTTTCTTAAAAATTCCACTTGTCACCTAATACATATTATAAACCCTCTTGCATGTTGACTATTAATCACCCTTAAATCAAATTTAATTGTACTTTTCCACATGAAATGATAAGTTCTTTAGAAAACCGTATTTCTTGCATAAAAATACCATCAAGTTAAATTTTAATGCTCTATTTAGATACCCCACTCCTAATCATGTTTATTTTGATAACAAAACTTGTTTCATTCAATTTGGATGAAATTTCACACATGAAATGATAACGTTTATGGAAACCGTATTCTTGCACTTTAATACCCTTAACTTTAACATAACTCATTTCACCTTGAAACTTCACCAAAACTTAATATAAGTCACGGGGTAATGACCTACCCTTACACACACTCATTATAACCCTAATTGCTGAATAACAAAATACAGAATACGATATTATAGGACTTTTTCACTAAAATACCATAATCTTTATAACTTTTAGTTTAATCTTTAAATTGTAAATTCTTTTTAAATAAAACTTATACAAAATGAAAACACGATTGGTCATGGACATCGATCGTTATCTAATCTGTCTTGTGGTGACTAGGCAAGCGTGTCTAGGCTAGTGGTTATTAATTAGGCCCACGACGTGGTTCCTTCCCACTTACCTGGCACTTACCTGGCTGCATGATGGTGAAGAGGCGATTTGAGGCTCTAATGATTCATCGTTTAGACCATAGAAGATAGGTTAGATGGTCTAGGAAACCCTAACAACTAAAATATGGAGAACTATATACTTTTACAAATAAATACCCTATATTTAGAAAATCTTTTCCCTAAATTAAAAGTATTTATAAAACCTGAGCAAAGTGCCATTACAACCCATTCGTGGGGAACCTGTTAGGGATAGCACGGTTCATCGTGCACCCGCAGGCTAGTAGTGCGAGATTCAGACCTCCGCAAGGAGCATTCGGTCTCGAAAGGTTTAAATACAATATTTAAGGAAAGTAATATTTTTTGTAAATAAAATATTCATTTAAAAATCATTTAAGTGTTTTATTATATATAATTATCATTTAAACACTTATTTTGTTATAATATCAAGTTTCCACTTTTTCCTAAAAATCATAGATTAAAAGTTACATTAAAATACCACGAATTTCAAATAAACAATTAATACTTTTATTAGGATATATTCACTAGAATAACACAAATAAAATTCACATCCATTACAATAATAAAGACGATTATTAAATACTTGAGGTATATTTTGAAAACTATACAAAAGTACTTTTTACATAAAACCCCCTCAAGTTTCACAAATTACAATAAGGCCCCTAGCTAATATTGAACTTCAAATTATCTTTCTTTTAGTCTGACTCGGGTTAGAGTCTGACTAATTCTGACTTGAATATAATTCAAGTCAATCTATATTTCAATCATATTCCAACACAACTTGAAATCATGAATCCCTGAATACAGTTAACAATATATTCATTTTTGACTGAATCAAACCATGGATATTCATTCCATTATCCTGATATTCCATTTACCTGATTATACAGTTGCAACATGTTTACTGATATCATGGTTTTGGTCAGTCACTCAATTTACATATTCCATTACTACAACACTGTTAAAACATTACGGGGTTTAAAGGGGTAGATTGGTACGGAAGATGTTAAAAGTGGAATGAGGTGGTCAGATTAAGACACCTAACATGAATACTGTTGCTGTTGTACCGTGGCATAACGGTTCCTTGTACTCTCCGTTTGCACTGATCTCTAGCATATAGAGATCCCCCTCGTATACACTGGCATTCTTCTGTACCAAGCTACAAACAACTGCGTTAAACAATATTCCATAATATTCTACAACATAATACTCTAGAAAATACTGTTACTCTGCCATTCTCACTCCGCTTTTCTTTGGGACTTACCGAGCGACCTGTTCGCTGACGACATTCTATTTCTTTCTTCTTTGAATGTCGTCAGGTGCGTTGGACCAAGTTGAGACCGAGCCAACAACTGAAGATTTGGAGCAGTTACAAGAAGATCCAGAGCTCTAGACTTTGTACTTGTTCTTTCCAGTATTTCCTTTTATTATTATGCCACTGTTTAGGCATTGTTTTCTTTTTTTTTCATTCCAGTTGTATTTCCATTTCATGCATTGTATAAAGAATGTTATTAATAAAAGTTGCTGTTATCTCAATCTCATTTGTCTCTTGTGATTATTTTATATTGCTTAGTTACGCTTAGCGTATGTACTTCTGAGTACATACGTAGCGGGCCTCGTCACGACCACTTCGCCGTACATTGGGAAGCGGGGCGTGACACATTGCCTCGCATATTCCAGGCAATCCTGCATCATCGTGGGCCAGTAGTAGCCCATCCGCTTTATCTTCAATTTCATCTTAGGGCCTGCTTGGTGGGAACCGCAGAGTCCGTCGTGAACTTCTTGGACGACCTTTCTCGCTTCGTCAGGTCCTAAGCATCTCAGCCACAGAGAGTCGAATGACCTCTTGTATAGAGTAGCATTGACGAAGGCGAAAGACAGAGCTCGTTTCGTGAGCTGATGTCTTGTGGACGCCTCTTCAGGTATTCGGTGGAACTTGAAGTAATCTATGAAAACTTCTCTCCAGTCTTCGGTCTTCTCATGGTCTTTTATTTGTAGGGTCGCCTGCTCAGTTGCTCCCTTTTCTTTATATGATTCTGGAGGTATTTCTGCTGGGGAGAGTACTCGACGGCTTTGTACCACGATTCTAACGTCATCGAGGTTCTCGTCAGCCAATTCTTTAGCAAGTTTGGCCAGTGCGTCTGCTTTGCTGTTTTCCGCACGCGGTATACTTTCCAACGTGTAGGAGGGAATTTGGGTTAGCAGTTGCTGCACTTTTTCACCGTATTTCACCAATTCCGGCTTGCACGTTTGGTAATCGCCGTTCACTTGGCTGACGACCAGTTGGGAGTCCCCATATATGAGGAGGCTTTCAATTCCCATATCAATGGCGATCTCGAGGCCTGCAATCAAAGCTTCATATTCAGCTTCATTATTCGTCCTCGGCTCTGTTAAAGAGAAGGCGAAGCGCATTATTCCTCCTTGTGGAGTCACAAAGATGAGTCCTACCCCCGATTTGATCGTTGGCATACTTTGTTTGTGCTTTTTCATAGAAGATGCTCTATCGAAATAGAGCTCCCAACGGCTATCACCACTGTCGATTGCGTCAAACGCATGTCTGTCTGGAAAATCGCAATTTAAAGGAGAATCGGCCGGTATGGGATGCTCAGCCAGGAAGTCGGCGATGGCCTGGCCTTTTACTGCCCTGAGAGGTTGATATGTTATCGAAAATTCCATCAAGAGCAGGGCCCATTTAGCGAGTCGTCCTGTCAATATGGCTTTTGACATTAGATATTTGAGAGGGTCTACTTTTGAAATCAGACGGACCTCGTGCGCCAACGCATAGTGCCTAAGCTTTGTTATTGCGAAGATCAACGCCAGGCAGTGTTTTTCAATAGGAGAGTAGTTGCTTTCTGCCCCCAGCAGAACTCGACTTAAGTAGTAGAGTGCTCTTTCTTTCCCTTGATCGTTCTCTTGTGCCCATAATGCGCCTAAGGAACCTTCGAGGGCGGTTGTATAAAGAATGAGAGGTTTTCCCTTGACCGGAGCGGCCAACACCGACGGGTTCTGCAGGTATTGCTTGATCTCGTCTAGTGCGCTTTGGCATTTTTGATCCCAGACGAACGGGGTTCCCTTCTTCATTAAGTGACTGTAAGGACGGCACTTTCCTGAAAGGTTGGCTATAAATCGCCGTATGTATGCGAGTTTCCCTTGGAGAGACCGCAGCTGTTTGAGAGTCCTCGGCGGAGGCATTTCCATGATCGCTTTGATTTTTGACGGATCTATTTCAATACCTCGGTGTCGAACGACGAATCCCAGGAATTTGCCTGAGGAAACCCCAAACGCACATTTAAGAGGATTCATCTTCAAGTTGTATTGCCGAAGGCGTTGAAATACAGTCTTCAGATGCTCGAGATGTTCCTCATATGATTTGCTCTTGACCACGAGATCGTCGATATAACATTCGACGATTTCGTGTATAAGGTCGTCGAAGATCTTCGTCATGGCCCTCTGATAAGTAACACCGGCGTTCTTCAAACCGAAGGGCATCACTTTATAACAAAATATACCAAGAGGAGTCCTGAAGGCTGTGTGCTTCTGATCTTCCGGGTGCATTTTTATTTGATTATACCCCGATGAGCCGTCCATGAAGGAGAAAACCTCATGAGTGGATGTGTTGTCTATCATCAGCTCGGTGACTGGCACCGGGAAATCATCTTTTGGGCAGGCTTTATTGAGATCCCGGAAGTCTACGCATATGCGCACTGTCCCATTTTTCTTCATCACTGGGACAATGTTGGCGATCCATTCAGGGTATTGGACTTCTTGGATGAAGCCTGAATCTATCAGCTTTTTGACTTCGGCGTTGATGCTCATCTCAAGCTCGAGTCGCATTCTTCTCGGCGCTTGTTTGACTGGCTTAATGTCTGGGGATATCGCTAACTTGTGTACAGCAATTTCTGGATCTAGTCCCGGCATTTCGGAATAGTTCCACGCGAAGCAATCTTTGTGCTGCAGAAGCACATCCTTTAATGCAGCCACCCTTTCTTCAGATAGCAGCTCGCTGATGAATGTCGGTCGCGGGTCATTTTCCGTCCCCAACTCAATTTTCTTGAGATTATCTGCAGTGGTATGTATTCCGTCCTCCAGTTCTTTCGGAGCTGGGGGAAATTCTGAGATTACCTCATCGCTGCCGCTTTCAAAGCACCAAGGGAGATTGTTCATGTCTTCGGCCCCTTCTTTTAATATTGTTATCACATGGCAGGTGTGAATTTTTTGCCAATCCCAATGCGGAGTTGGTTTTATTCTTGTGTTTTCGGGTTCGTGCTTTTGCGGCGGCGCTACCCTCCAACTGTCAGACAACGCGAATTTGCCAAGCTGATATTGGTCCTCAACCCAATTCTTAAAGGTGAAGCAATCTTCAAGCGAATGCCCTACTACTCGATGGTAAAAGCAATACTTTGGGTTGGAGACTTCGCATGTTTGTTCAGGGTGTTTAGACTCTGGCAACGTAAGCATTTGATGTTTTAGAGCGAGATCGAATATTTTCCTTGTTTTGTTCCGAGGAAAAGAGTATGCTCGAGCCATTTTCTTCCCGATGGGCTAAGTCAATAACGCTCGATTCTCGGATGCGCGGCTTCTTAGCTCTGCTTTGTAGTTGTCGAGCGCCTCTCTTGCCTTTCGACTTGTTTTTGTTCTCGCGTCGAACCTTTTTTGTAGCAGGTTGACAAGGAGCGGCATCTTCGCCCTCTACTGCCTGTTGGAGGAGGCGCTGTGTCTTAGCTTTCTCATAGATTGCCATTTCACGATCGTGATCATCTCGGGCTTTTTGACTCGAATCCCTTATAAGTTTGCTCATCTGGTCTTCGGACGATGGACTGGGCGGTTTTGTATCAGGACCTTTTGCTGGTTCAAGATTAGCGTCCTCCCATTGAGCGTCCGCCTCTTCATCGAAGTCATACATGGCATAACAGCTGTTCACTAGCTCCCGCTTCTTTGGCCGGATGTACCCAAGCCCTTTGGTTTCTACTTTCCCGTTAGGCAGTTTGCATTGGGTCCCGGGAATGTTCCAGACCTTGTCATAGAATTTGGCTTTTCTAACGGTCTGTGTGAACGACATCCCCTGGCGTTTTAGCAGTTTCTTCAAACCTTCGGAATAGTACCGGGGAAGACGGATAGGCTGAAGCCTGTCGAGCGTGGGATCCGCTCATGCCAAACTTCTTTTTCTACTTTGTTCTCTTCAGAACGGTAGAATAAGATTGCCTTCTCGCCCCTTCGTCCGGGAGGGATATAGAATGTCTGCAATTCTTCTACGCTGTTGGTGTTGAGTGTATCCAGTTCTTTGTAATGTTCAAGCGGCACCATGGTTATCTGCAGACTTCGCTCTTCATCAGCGGAGATCCGTATCGAAGGCCGAGCAGGGAATACAGCATGAACTTCATCCTCTGAATCACTACCGAAGATCAACGAAGGAACGGATGGTCCTGGCCTGGTAGATTGGGATGGACCTGAATAAATTATATCTTCCTCCTCGGTGTCACTGCCGAAGACAGGGATGGTGGCATTAGTTTTGTTCTCCGGTTTGTGACACCTTTCCGTGTCTTCGAAGCTCGGCAAGAAATATTTGGCATCTTCATACTTGCGAACTTCGTTCACGGAAAACGGATTCAACTCTTCGGCCACAGTGTACTCGAGGCCATCCCTGGAATACTTCATGCACTGATGCTGTGTAGAAGGGACGATATTGTACTCGTGTAGCCATGGTCGGCCGAGCTGAGCATTATAGCACGTCTTGGCATCTATAACATGGAATTTGATGTCTGTGACGAGCAACCCGAAGCGTAGCGTCAATATCACAGATCCAAGAGTCTTTGAGGATTGAGAGTCGAAACCGGAGATAGTGATCTTGTCTCGGGCGAGGTGTTGGACACTCATGCAAATCTCCTTTAACACTCGTACATTGAGTAAATTGACGGACGATCCGTTATCGACCAAGATTTTACCTATCTTTATGTCATGGCAGTATCCTGAGACATAAAGAGGGCGATTATGTTCACACGTCCCGAGGAGAAGGTCTTCATCACCAAAAGCAACGTCGGCTGTGTGCACTTCTTCCAATTCGTCTTTCATCTTTTCTTCGGCCAAGAAGGCTTGGAACTGGTCCGGATCTTGTAGCGCCTTAATCAAAGAGTCTCTCGCCTCCTTTGATAGTAACAAGGCATCGAGGATGCTGAGTTGTGAGGGTAGCTTCCTCAGATGCGCTAAGACATTGTAATCCACCTTACTCCTCTTTGGCGGATTTTTGGCGGTTAACTCTTCCGCGACTTGGTCATCTAAAGTGATGTCTTCAGAGACCTTCTCTTTCCCTTTATCTTTTCTATTCGAGGGTCCGAGGTTCTTTTCAGGCAGTGTCCGATTCCTCAGCTGTATATTTTCGCAAGACTTCGGTTCTTCTTCTTTTCCCGAAGTTGATTCTTTGAAGAGAGGGGCAATCTCTAGTTCCTCATCAGAGTCGCTCCCAAATGTGGGCACTTGTGACCTGGTAGTGTTAACCATGTGACAGTTGCCGGCAGTTCTTTCAAGCACTTTGGTCGTGTTTCTTTGCTCCCGACGAACCTTGCGCTTTTCCCGTTTAAAGCGTTGTTGATTAGCGACGTATCCTTGCCACCATTTATCGAACGCTTTGCACTCTTGGGTAGAATGTGAGACCTTCTGATGATATAAGCAATAAGAGGGATGCATTTCTACCACGCTGGTAACTCTTTCTTCTGAGGGTGGTAGCTTCATGCCCATCGATATGGCCTTGGCGAACTTCTTTTTTATCTTAAATTGGCTTTTGTCAGCGGTGGAGGCATTTTGCTCCAGTGGGATCATCTCGGCTCTTTCCTCAAGTCGCTGGCGCTTGGCCCTTTCGAATATAGCCGTCTCGCGTTCTCGATCAGCTTTGCTTTTCAATCGAGCTTCATTAAGAAACGCGCCAATCATTTCAACTGATAACCCTGGGGCTCTTGATTCGGCATTTTCCCCCAGTGTTTCAGTGTCAGAAGTCCCTTCATCGTTCGAGGTCGAGTGAGAGATCATATGACAGCTTGCCACATCTCCGTCGGATTCATCCGATGAAGCTTCTTCCTCATCTTCTTTTTGAAAGACGTGATCAAGGAAATCTTGGAGCGTAATGGGAGTCCGCGCCTTTTGGTTATACTCGTCCAGTGCGCCAATCTGCTTCTGTAAGTCCGTCCGCTGGTCGCTGGGCTTCACGGGCTTCTTAGATTTCTTCTTCTTCTTTTTCGAAGATTTTGACGGCTGGTTATGAACGCTTGAACTACCACCATCGGCCTTCGGAGTCGGACGTGGTTTCAACATCCCCTCAATAACCTGCGGCTCCAAGGGGTTCTTCCACTTGACCGCTGGACAGGTCTGCAGATCATTTAGCATTCTCCTCGTTTTGGCTGATAATACAACCTCCCAGGGAGCTTCTTCAATGACGGAGCATGTTGCCCCCGGCGTATTCGTTCCCTTATAGGTGTGGGGCTGCGGAGGATTCACCTTCCATTTGTCAGATAGCGCAAACTTGCCCTGACGGTACTGGTTTTCGAGCCAATTTTTGAACACGTAACAGTCTTCGATTGGATGTCCTAACACTCGATGGTAAGGGCAATAATTAGGCTCGTTAACGTCACTTGGTTGTGACGGACGTTTTGGATCCGGCAGATTTATAAGCCTATTGCGCAATGCCAGCTCAAATAACCTCCTTGTTTTATCACGGGGGAAGGAGTAAGCACGTCCCATCCTGTCCTCAAGGGGTACGTATGGGCGCGTGTTATTTGGACGAGCAACCGGCTTCGAGTCGTTCGGTTGTTGTTGGGCATTAGCGACGATGATCGCTTTTCCCTTTCCTTTATCGTTTCGAGAGTCTGGCTTCGGGAGAGGGGGTTTATGGCCCATCTGGTCCATCTGCGCCAATTTGTCGATCAAAGCCTGGAAAGAAGTTGGCTTGAAGAACATCATAAACTGCGAAATGGTTGCTTGTGGATCAAGGGTTCCGACAAACATTCCCACCGCAGGGGCTTCTTCTATACGCTGTTCACATTTAGACCATAAATTACGCCACCGTATAGCGTACTGGACCCATGTCTCGCCGGGCTTTACCCTGGCGTTAATCAGCGCCGTCATCGGAGTACGTTCGCTGGCGCTTGCAAAGCGTTGGGTGAAGAGCAGCTCCATCTCTGCGAAGGTTTTAATGGAGTCGTTGGGGAGCTCGGAATACCACTCGAAAGCCGTATCTGATAAACTTCCAACAAACTGGCGCAGCAAGAGCTTGTCGTCGCCTCCAGTGTTACCACAAAGCGCCCTGAATTGGGCAACATGTTGATGGGGATTGCCGGTCCCCTTGTAGACATGAAACTTCGGAATTGTGTAACCTGGCGGGTATTTGATTTGGTCATACCAGCCCGGATATGGCCGCCCCGTTTTTACAACGTGGCCGGCTGCTTCGGCCGCGTGATGAACTTTTATCTGCTGGGCTATATATTCGTCCAGATCTGTTTTAGAGATTGTGTCTTCTTTAGCCGTCGATAGAACGGGCTGAGGGTTTGATGTTTCTCCCCTATCATCCCCAAGGACGATCGGGGGTTCTTCAGTCGGGGATTCTGGTTGTATCATCATCCCTATCATATCCTGGAAGAGAAGGCCCATGCGCTGTATATTGGCTGCTTGTTCAGCAGCCTCTTGGTCTCTCTTTTCGAGCATTCGGCGAAGGAACTCGGCGTCGGTCTCTTCTTCTTGACGTTCATCTAAGGACGTCTCAGGATTCTCTTTTGGCCCCGTGAGTGCAGCCATTGTAGTCATCATCTCCTGGAGCTTTTGTTGCTGCTCCTGAGACTTGGTCACTGACCGGGTAAGCGGTCGGTGACCCATAGAAGTACGACTTTCTTCTTTCCCCGAAGCCATATAGACCGTATGAACTGTGATGCCCCCTGACTTGGGGCGTTTAGGTTCACCGTTCTTAGACTTTGTCAGCGTCATGGGAGCTTTTTCTGGCCTCTTCCTTTTATGGGCTTTTGAGGTTGAAGGAGCCGTTGAAGCGGGCATCTTAGCATTTGTTGCCCCCTGCCGTTTAGCGGGGCGATTTTTGTCTTTTTCCACCCTTGCCCTGTTCTGGCGACGGAAGTGGTCTGAGTCAATCACGGAGTCTTGAACCCTCCGCCAGACTTTATAAACTTTCGCTGACAGCCGTTGAGGGGGTTGTTCCTGTTTCATCTCCGGAGCTTTTTCCATGGGTAGAGGGGACCTTTTCAACGTAGCCACCGGGGAGTTCTTTCTCACCTTCCTCAGCATTTCGAAGCTGTTCCCAGTTGGAACAGCAGCATCGACCTCCACCGTCGGAGCAGGTGGGGTTAGCCCTGAGGGGGAGTTGCCCCCTGCTTTCCTTACTCGCTGCCAATGGCGACGTCGCGCACGACGAGCCGCCGGGATTGACTCGGAGATTGAGATGGTTTCTTGTTGCCCCCTGTTTGAGCGTGGGGTAACTGTTGATGTCAGCCTATCGAAGACTGATGCCTTCTGACCGGCTGGGGGAAGAGTAGGAACCGTCAATCTTGTGAAGACTGACTCTCTGATAGGAGAAGCCGCTTTAACGACTTCCAAAGCAGCGGCCGTTGCCCTCTTTGGGACAGCCACCTTATAGTTCTGACCCAGCCTGGTGAAAACGGAGGCTGTTGGTCCAGTAGCAGGCGACCCGCTGACAGGGGTCGAGGCAGCAGTGAGCCGGTCGAACACCGACTTCTTGTTCGCTTCCGGTGTGGGTATCGGCGCCGAGAAGCTCGTAGGTGGGACCATGGTCCCGAAGAACAAGCCGGTGGTGGCCTGAGTCAACTGGCCTACCGGCAGGGTCAGGAAGGAAGCCGCCTGGGGCCCATATGCTACACCTCTAGGTGAGGTGGAGCGTCCGTTGCAGTTGCACTTCGAGCAGTTGGTGCAGTTGGTGGCCAATGAATGCTTGAGTTCTGTACCAAACAAAAGACCAAATCTTAGCAACTTGAAATCCGAAGGCAATCATTTAACAAACCGCGATTGGTTCGCGAAGACGATACACGAAGTGTGGAGTGGAAAGAGGAAGAGGTCCCACCGGGCGTGCCAGAATCTGTTCCCCTCCGAACGGCGGCCTGCGACGTTAGGACGTCACGTGCCTGAGGTTCGGGGCAGATGCTATTTGGTTTTTATCCATCTATCTCTCCGAAGATACCAAGTTGATTTATAGCACCTTGTATCGGAGGTTTAGACGGATGCGGCCGATGTAGCAGACTTCGTCAGATTCTCCCTCAGGGTGAGGGGTTTTTGATTGTGGGGACGCTCTTCCCTGCAGGCGCAAGCCCCTGTAGTTAATTACGCTACCGCATAGCGGTAACAACTTTCTCCTACTCCAGAATTTCACTTCGTGTCGTGTGTGTTTGTTTTGTTTGTGATTGCCCGTGGATTGTATACGGAGACTGAGTGATGTCGTCACCCGTAGGACGTATTTTAGTCCAAATCCGTATTTAGTTAGATTTGGGTTTGGTGTTTTTAGTTTAAGGATGCATTAGTCGCGTTGCGTCTAAGATCGACTTAAACATTTGTTAAGGATACGTTAGTCCTGTTTTAGACTAAGATCAACTTAACATCATGATTGATTTAATTATCCGGCCGTCGGGACTCGTCACCTCTCTGACGTCGTTGAGGGATTACAACGACAGGCGTCTGAGGAGTTCAGAGATGTACCCTTGAACCAAAGTTAATTTGGAGTTTTATTGTTTATTTAAATGTCTAAGGACACGTTAACCGTATTTGGGGTTAAGATCAACTTAGGCGGGACCGTTTAGATCCGACAAAAGAGCGTTTGGGCCCTATTGCACCAGTTTAGGGACGTGGTGGTCCGTCGCCAGTTTAGGGACGTGGTGGTCCATTATTAGTTTAGGGACGTTTCGGTCCGTCGCCAGTTTAAGGACGTAGTGGTCCGTATTCCAGTTTAGGGACGTGGTGGTCCATCGCCAGTTTAGGGACGTAGTGGTCCATTATTAGTTTAGGGACGTTTCGGTCCGAAATTAGTTTAGGGACGTTTCGGTCCGAAATTAGTTTAGGGACGTTTCGGTCCGATATTAGTTTAGGGACGTTTCGGTCCGATATTAGTTTAGGGACGTTTCGGTCCGTCGCCAGTTTACGGACGTAGTGGTCCATCTTTAGTTTAGGGACGTTTCGGTCCGATATTAGTTTAGGGACGTTTCGGTCCGATATTCTCATTTTGGAGTGAATATTAGTTTAAGGACGTTTCGGTCTAATATTAAATGAATGGTCGTTGGGACTCGTCACCTCTTTTACGTCGTTGAAGAATTACAACGACAGATGTCAAAGGAGTTCGGAGATGTACCCTCGAACCGGTCATGACTTAGTTCATGAAAGGCGTTTAATTTAAGGACTTACAGCCAGGATTGGGTTAAGTCCAATTTTTATTTTAGGCTCTGCCCGATCAATCTAGACAGGGCTCTGCCTCTTTTTATTCTTGCAGTTTGATTTGGGCCAAGCCCTCAAGCATTTCCAAACAGGGCTCTGCCCTTTGTATGATTTGATTTGGGCCAGGCCCTCAAGAATTTTTCAAATAGGGCTCTGCCCTTTTATTTCTGATTTGATTTGGGCCAGGCCCTTTTAAATAATGAGTTGCAGGAACTCAAGAATATTCTGATTGAAGAACAAAAGCGCATAGCACTTTTGATCTACATTTAGATCAAAAGAAAACAAGTTTTTCTTCTTGTTTTTCTTTTCACAGAACCAAGGGTTCATATCAAGTGCAAGGCACTATTTATTATTCTTTTTCCTTTTTAGAACCAGGGGTTCATATCAAGTGCAAGGCACTATTTATTTTTTTATTTTCTGTTCTTCAGAAATTTTACCTTCTTCTTTTTTTTGTTCTTGATTAATCTTCAAGAGCTTTTTTTTCCAGAAGTTTATCCTTCTCTTGATGATTGATTCTCTGCCCTTTTGAATGAGGCTTGGGGTCTTATTTATAGTGCCCACAAATTTGTTGGATTTGTTAACAAAATCTTTCCTGAATAATTTTGGGAATTTTCCCACCATTGGATCTTTGATCCAAGGGTTCCTGTTTTACAGGAGAACAGAAAAGATTTATCTAAATCTTTATTCAGTTGCTGCGCAACTCACCAGCGTGTGACACGTGTCGCGCATCCGTGCGCTTGCGCAGCTGCGACTGCGCAACTGCGCAGACACGTGTCGCGCATCCGTGCGCTTGCGCAGCTGCGACTGCGCAACTGCGCAGACACGTGTCGCGCATCTGTGCGCTTGCGCAGACACGTGTCGCGCATCGGTGCGTTTGCGCAGCTGCGACTGCGCAAATGCGCAGACACGTGTCACTCATCAGTGCGCTTGCGCAGACACGTGTCGCGCATCCGTGCGCTTGCGCAGTTGCGATTGCGCAACTGCGCAGACACGTGTCGTGCATCCGTGCGCTTGCGCAGACACGTGTCGCGCTGCCATGCATTTGCGCAGTTAAGTCTTTAATTACGTTTTCTGAAGAGCCTTGCTCTGATGGGACGCACCGTCTCGGGCGTTACGCTGCCCATTCAGCTTCTGCCACGTGGCAAATTGCGCGCAGCGCACGGAAACCGAAGCGTTGCTTCGAATTTTGAATTTTCAAAATTCAACAGAGCCTTGCTCTGATTGGGGGAAACAAGTATCTTAAGACATGGGGATGTCCAGCTTTTGTAAAGAAGCAGCATGCGGACAAGCTCGAGGCACGCTCAGTACTGTGTAAGTTTGTGGGATACCCCAAGAACTCCAGGGGGTATCTTTTCTATTCCGCAGAGGAACAAAAGGTTTTTGTTTCTCAGCATGCTCACTTCTTGGAAACTGAATTTTTAGAAAATCAGATAAGTGGGAGCGCAATAGAACTGGAAGAAATTCCAGAACCACAAGCTATTACTGAAAGCTTGGTAGAACCAGAAGTTTTAGGAGAACCGGACATCCCAGCGCCACTCTGCAGGAGTAGTAGGCAGTCTTATCCGCCCGAGAGATACTATGGTTTTCTCATAGACGGGGATCGAGAGGATTGTGTCATTGAATATAATGACCCTACTAGCTTCTAGCAAGCCATTCAGAGTGGTGACTCAGTAAAATGGCTGGATGCAATGCGGACCGAGATGGAGTCCATGTACACCAACAAAGTTTGGACTTTGGACATTGCTCCAGAAGGGGTAAAACCCGTAGGCTGCAAATGGATCTTTAGAAATAAGATTGGTGTAAATGGGCAGGTTAAAACCTATAAAGCTAGACTTGTTGCAAAAGGTTTTCGCCAAAAACCTGGTTTGGACTATGACGAAACCTTTTCTCCTGTGGCTATGCTCAAATCCATTCGGATCCTTCTTGCCATTGCTGCCTTCCACGATTATGAGATCTGGCAGATGGACGTAAAGACGGCTTTTCTAAATGGAAATTTGGAAGAGTGCGTCTATATGGATCAGCCGGAGGGTTTCATTCAGAGTGGGAGCAGCGGTAAAGTGTGCAACTTGCTTAAGTCCATTTATGGACTGAAGCAGGCATCGCGGAGCTGGAACATCTGCTTTGATGATACTGTCAAAGAATTCGACTTTATCAAAAATCCGGATGAACCATTCATTTACAGTAAGATTGTAAGGAGAACTGTGGTATTCCTCGTCTTGTACGTGGATGATATTCTCCTAATAGAAAATGACATTCATATGCTACAGTCAGTCAAAGGATTCTTGTCACAGAGGTTCTCCATGAAGGACCTGGGCGATGCAAACTATATTCTGGGGATCCAGATCTATCGTGATAGATTTAAGAGGATGTTTGGACTATCGCAGTCCAGGTACATCGACACCATACTGAAATGATTCAGTATGGAAGATTCAAAGCGCGGTAATCTGCCGTCTTGTCACGGAATCACCCTCTCTAAAGATATGTCTCCCAAGACTGATTTGGAAAGGGCTCGCATGTCATCTATACCCTACGCATTTGCGGTAGGCTCTATAATGTATGCGATGTTGTGTACCAGACCAGATGTAGCATACACATTAAGCGTTGTAAGCCAGTATCAGTCGGACCCAGGGGAGAAACACTGGATAGCAGTAAAGAACATTCTCAAGTACCTGAGAAGGACTAAGGAGATGTTCTTGGTGTATGGTGGAAAAGACCTCCAGATTGAGGTCTTTCCTGACTCCAGCTTCCTGAGTGACAAGGATGACTCCAAGTCCATGTCGGGTTATGTCTTTACCCTCAATGGAGGGGCGGTCTGTTGGAAGAGCTCCAAGCAGGAAACCGTTGCTGACTCAACTATAGAAGCGGAGTACATAGCTGCTTGCGATGCCGCAAAGGAAGCTGTCTGGATGAAGAAGTTCCTCACGGAGCTTCAGGTGGTTCCAACCATTGTTGATCCAATACCGCTGTATTGCGACAACAACGGCGCTATAGCTTTAGCGAAGGAACCCAGGTCCCATCAGAAGTCCAGACACATCTTGAGGCGGTACCACCTGATCAGGGAGATCGTAGATCGCCTGGAGATCAAGGTGAAGAGAGTAGATTCGAAGAATAACACTGCAGATCCACTCGCGAAGGCCATACCCCAGACTCAGTTCGAGCGGCTGATCGAGATGATAGGTCCTCGATACGCCAGTACATGGTCCTAGTGCAAGTGGGAGATTGTTAGTGTATATGCCCTAGAGGCCATTACTGTATCATACTAGTTTGTATATTACTTAATGGAAGCTTAGGATATTCACAGTTGTATAGACAATCTTGCTCAAAATGGTAGTATGCTACTTGGTTTGTTTCTACTTTAATATGTGCATGTGTTTCTTTTAGCATATCGCCTATACATATTAGTGGAGCTCTTAGGATCTTTGTTTGATTACCAGTGTTGTGATGGCAGTGACACTAGTGGGGGCTGGGTAATCTACAAGCACATCCTTATACAGGTCCCTAGTCATAGGATTATCGAGACGGCGCATCGATACTCCGGAGTAGACTAGCGTATGCGCTTCTCATCCCAGCAGGTGAGATGGTCTGTCCCACAGCCATTAGTGCGTCGTACTGGAGATAGTATGCGGGTGCTCGTTAGGTTACGAGTACACTGGACAGGACTCGCTGGGAACTATTGGTTGGTATTATACCTATCGTCGGTTATCAGTTCCCAGGTGTTATGAGTACAGCTTAGTCCGTTGAGTTGACACTGTCACTTCGCCTCGAGTGTGTTCCCACTGTTCTTAGATTACTACCCTACCACGCCTCAAATGAGTCGTGCAAACAGGTAGTAGTTGGGTGCAGTCCCGAAGCACTTGGAGGCAGTGACGGTTAGACAGGATTCATCTCTCCCGGTATTAGGAGTTGATATCGCGCTGTGTCTAAGAGAGCCATTACACAAAGTCTATGGCCAGGGCAAGCGAGATTTACTGGTAGTGTTTCCAGTAGTTTCTCAGGGTGTTCTGGACTATACTCCGACACGACTTGTACCGCTATTAGGGGACTGACATTTACCGCCTCCCTAGGCCCGACATGCGATACTCTCAGACGAACAGACCGGACAGTATGAAGATTGTCACATTCAGGCTCAGTAGGAGTTCGGATGGGTT
Organism: Agapanthus africanus; assembly: GCA_030015575.1. Classification (NCBI taxonomy): domain Eukaryota; kingdom Viridiplantae; phylum Streptophyta; class Magnoliopsida; order Asparagales; family Amaryllidaceae; genus Agapanthus; species Agapanthus africanus. The sequence continues at coordinate 639,275,065 of JASDDO010000022.1, read as the reverse complement.
CACCTCATCGGTCTTCTTATCGGCATCTACCTGGGGACCGTTACGTACAGCTAGTACCGCTTGCGGCCTGTGGTTAAACTCACTGCCAGCGTAGTGTCGAGTCTTTAGAGTCCCACACAAAGGGTTGTTCTCCTTTGGGCAAAACAGAGTAGAGGTCGTATGGTTTTGCGACGGGGTTCGTTCACATCCGCGCACTTATGCACGTTTGGTGTTCGGGCAGTTATTACTAGCGGGCTTTGGTTTAAGCCAGATCCTAGTATTTGTTTTGGGATTGGTTTTGTCTCATTGTATTCGTGTTCCTCGGAACACGGATGCGGGTGTGTATGCACGGTTGACAGAGGCAGAGGAATCTTATTAGGGTTTCTGACAGTTGACTTTTTCTAAATCCTAATGAGAATGAGAAATATGATTAATAATATTAATTAAGGATAATTGTGCCATGGTTAGGTTGACCATTTGACTTTGGTTGACCATTTGACTTTTGTTGACCATGATCATTTCTTTTGCAAGATACTTCTTGATTCTTGCAAATTGCATTAAATGTGAAATGATAATGGTCATTTCAACTAACCATCACAATTTTCTTTAGTTATTATTATTGTTATTCTTATATGAGAGCATGGTTGTGATTCTTGCTCATTCTCTCTTGCTCTTTCTCTCTCATGCTAAGCTCTCCCTCTTCCTCTCTCAAAGCTCTCTTCTTTCATGTGTTGAAAACCATGAGCTTTGTGAGATAAAACCATCAAGACATCTCTCTACTCATTCTAGAGTTCTTAGTTTAGCAAGCCAAGCACTCTAGTTACCTCTTGGTTGAGGTAGGAGCTCAAGGTAGAGACCTTCGGGTGGATCTTTCTTCGGCAAAGAGAAGACGACGAGGAGGAGCCGTCTACACCACTCCAAGGAGCAAGCAAGAAGGAGGACCACAACAAGAAGAGAAGGAGTTCAAGATTTAGGTATAACCATCTAACCTAGTAGCTAGAGCTTGTAGTTACTTTGTTAGCTTTGTTTAGCAAAGATCCTCTCTTGTTAGTCCATATTACCTTGTGATAAAAATCCGATTTTTACCCTATTCCGCCTTCCCGCAAGCACCGGGGTGGGTAACATGGACTTACAATATCAATAATCAACGCCTCTGCATGCATATCGCATCTTTGATGTCGGCGGAGTGAAAGGTCATCTCATCAAGATCTCGTACGAACCTCTTACTCCACTTTTTCTCTAATGTCGACTGCTTCGGACTCGTCTCATCATGGTTGCATGGATTGTGCTCCAACGGCTATACTTGTATCTGGAGTCTCCCGAGCAATGCATCCCATCACATGATATCCGAAAGATGTCGAACCTTTCGATCGATTCGTCAAGGTTCCATAATTCCCCCAAGAGCTAAACATCTTGGGTACAGTTTAATAGTACTCCAGTACATGCCACAGCACCTGTGGACCAACCGTAGAAAGGCAAACCCAAGCCTCACAAATGGCACCGCTAAACTGCCGCAAACCCTAAGGTTCGAAGGCGTTTCATGGTCATTACGTCGAGTTAGGGTTTCATTCTTCTAGAGGGTCCATAGCATTACTTGCATTGTCTTCCGAATACTTTAAACTTGGAAAATAGGCTCCCGACATTCGATCGTCTCCATCTACTGTCAACGTACCTGCGTGAAGTCGTCTCTAGCTGGAATCAATCTATCTGATGACCTCGCATCGGGGTAAGCGAACGAACCACATGTCCTAGTCATTCAACCTCGGGTGATTAGCGACCTTCCATCATATCTCTATGTATATACTCATGCTGCAGTAGCTCCAACATCTGGGCGATATCTCGTCGTTCGCAGCAACAACTGGCTCATTCGTCTGCACGCTGAACAATGCCTCAATCATCATGAATAAGCGATACATCAATGATCATCACATTCTTGCTGGCCTCTATCAGTGGCTCAATCCTCTGGTGCTGATCTGCACGTCCGAGAAATCTCGTAAAAGCGATCCGTCAAACGCTCATGGCGCGAAAACACAATAAGACGGTGCCTCTATATGCAATCGTATGTCCCGAGAATCACACCCTGGTCAGTCCTCGTCCGTAGCGAGCTCGTGCTGACCGCAACTCTAGCCGTAGCTTTCTCTTCCCATGTAATCATGGAAGAAAAATGATAACCAATATCGATGAGGATAGATCATAGGAATGAATATAATACTGTGCAAGGAAATGTACATCCTAAGGCTCCTTAAGCGGAGTAGCGTATCGTAAGTATGCCGCGGAACATACACACGGTACGTCACTCTACTGAAGTCACCTACTCCATCAACCAAGGTCAACCTATGCGGCGAAAATTCGGGTCTAATACCCTCTCGACTAAGTCTAAGTTCCGTAAGGTCAAGCCTAAGTTCCGAATATATACAAACGCTCTATGCTCCATATAGTCAAACTTAGACTCGAACCAAGGTTAACCTAGCGCTCTGATACCAACTTTGTCATGACCCGAAATGTTACGCGACTGGCACTTGAATCATATGAAGTCTATAGGACCCCATCTAATTCAAGTAAGCCAAGAAATCCCAGAAATCTAAACCATTTTAAGGAAGAAGTAAGGAAAACTAGTTTCAAAACAAGTGTTTTTAAATAACATAAGCCGAATATGCATTTTAAAAATCTCAAGTCTTTTCTAAAAATTTTGGCAGAGTTTCCTTTGTAAATACTGGCCCCAAACGGGGTACAACATGAATAATATATACATCAATAATAAAAGGCATCCCCAAGCGGGAGCTAGCTCTTCGTCAATCGACGGTCACAACCACACAAGCAATATAATATACAACGCCAAGGGCGAGGCTCAAAACTCAAAAGGAAACTCAAAATCATCAAGAAAACCATAATACTACAACGCGCGACTCTAAGGTCGAAATAATACACAACTGGATTTCTACGTCAGAAATAAATATACAAGTTTGGTTGATGGAATTTCTAGATACAACAATGAAAATAAATAAGTACAATGGTGGTCACGATGCGGGTGAACCCACCTACCAAAGCAATCACCCAGAAAGGAAGCATTGTGCCAGAAAGCCGCAATGAAACCTGTACAGCAAAACCTGCAAGAACTGTGGCACAACGGGGGTGAGTTGCCAACTCGTGAATAGAAAACATCACAGAGCAGAAACCGTATGTATGACTCAATCCTAGGTCAATACGATCAGTAATATATATCCTCAATATGAATAAGTCTGAAGCATGATAAGTTGGCAAGGGTAAACATCTATACATAAGTGTAGTACCAAGTGCTCGTGCCAGTGCCTCGGGTAGCAACATATCATAAATATGAGGTATAATCAATGTAATCAGTTTCAACTATATCATGAAGTTTATGAGCATGTGGATATCATCCAACTATCTAATCAATGTCTGTATGTATGTGGATCTCGTCCACGTGTCACCCAATGACACAAAACATAATGCATGTAAATATCATAAAGCATATGCATGGAAGTATAAGGATGCAAATCAACGTGTGTCCCTCGCGATACATCAAAATCATAGAACCGGGATGTCCAGCATCGACACTCGAAAACATCATGAAACCCGTGCCTAGCATCGGCACGTAAATCCTCATATATCGGGCTCCGTCAGTCTGGATCGGCCCATATCATCTCTCGACTCCGGTTTGTATCCTTCGGATATCCGCCGAGCCCAAATAAAATCACCGATAGCTAGTAGTCCCTATGCCAGGCTCACCGTCTATATACATAGCATCCCTTTCTTGCCCCGGGGTACCATACCGGGCTCCACCATGTACCCGCACACGGCTCACGACTCCTCCTCGCATGGGGTATATACATATCAGAACCGATTAAACTCATGGTGGACGCACTGAAATATCATATCAAGAGAAACCGGGTTTTTTTTTTTACAATGCATACTTTCTTTTGAAATGACCACGGTTCTCAAATCCATAAATCTCATGAAAACGGCATATCTCAATGCGTAAAATCATAAAGCATGATGTATGCGACGTATGATAGAAATGTAAGCATATCCGTATATCATGCAACATAAAACAGTAATATGCACACATTGAGGGAAATACCGCTCTTTTAAAATGAATCCAGTTTTAAAATATATCTTGCGGTTCCCAAATCTCCAAAATAAAGCCAGAATCATCTATGTATGTGCAATTACGAATGTATGCAAGTATGGGGGTACAATATGTGTGTACGCAAATATAGATGTACAAGTAGTCATATCCTGATGCAACAATCTTACTATGTAGTGACATGGCAATTATCGATGATGAAGTGTGTGAGCCGGCAAGTAGGTATACGTGGAACTTACGCATCATCGATAATGGTGTTGGTGTCCTGACAGCATGAGTTTAATATAACAATAAACACATTTACACATGCAATGCGATGCAATGCGAAAAGAAAGAATATGCGGAAATCGAATAATAAACGCAATAGTGAAGAATCTACATCAATATGTAAATGTCATACAGTTTTGCCATTTGAAATAAAACGAATCGGGGTTTTTAGAAAAATAAGGACTACGGTGTTTTTAAGAAAAGATGCTTCTTTTGAAAATATCCGTAGAATCCCTTTGCCTGTTTTTAAAATACTCACGATTCTTTAGTTTTGAAATAGGTATAACTCGGGTCTTGTCTAACATCTACTAAGTAAACTACAGATCTAACTAACAAGCTAATCGGAAGGGTATAGAAACCACCTAAATCTGAGTCGATACATATATACATATAATAGTCGGTGATCCCGCCTCAATAGTACCGCATACGATACAATATATCATATGAAATCCTCGAGTCATGAGTGCGGATCTATCATCAATATATAGCCTGTACGTAAATCTGTCGTACGGCATCCCAATTCTGGGTACGGGTCAAATATCACATTCATCTCATCATTTATCTGGTATCATTATCATCATATCTCATGAACTGGGGTACTGATATAAGTATTGTACAAACTGATGCCATCTATATAGATATATGTGCGTGTATGAAAACACACGCCTAAAGGCCCGCTATAACTCATGCCGTATCTAATAATACGAACCACATCATATCACCGATCTCATGGCACCATGCCCAAACTCATCGACTCATCTCCAAAGATCATCCACTATCCTCATCATCATACTGTAGGTATACGTGTATATATATACATCGCCCCATACCTATGTTTGTATATATATATATATGTATCCCTATATACGCACGAGTATAGCAAGTAAGCATGTGTGTGCGTGTGGGTGTAAACCTATTCTAGGGTTCGCAACTAAGAAGCTATACTAGTTCACTTCTAATAACCCTAATCTAACCATTGAACACCTAATCATATCCTGAAAATCCATGTCACACATAAAAGATATCATATATATATATATATATATATATATATATATATATATATATATAGCATACTAAATATCGAACTGCGAGGGTGCTATACGCCATCCACCCGACTTCCCCCGTAGATATAATATACTCACCTTGATCTTGCTTGCCGATGTCGATATCTCCACCATCTCCTTTATCCTCTCGAATCATCGTGGGGGTACCTACATGTCACACGTATCGTAAAGCATTATAACCAAAACGACATGCGGAACTCACATAGGTCAAAACCTATGGTTTGCCCTCGCAACTTAACCAAATAGCACCCGATAGAGACGTACAAATGTCAGGTGATCGAATACAACACAAATCAAAAAAATCCATAATTCAAAATACGTAAAACCATATCCGAATCAAAACAGCAAATCAAGTATTCAGTCCCAGATTTTGTATAGGGTGAAAACAATGTAAGCAAACAACACTAGGGTGATATATAGGGTATATGTAACCTACAGAAGAAACCTGGACCCACACCCTCACCAAGTGGCCGAGCCCTCTCTCATGCCAAACCGAGCTCGCCGGACCTTGGGACTCCTCTGGGGTTCATGCTCTCAGGGTGTCATCCAAGGGCAATTCTAAGCTCCTGAAGTTGTTTGCTAGTCTCGTAATCAACCCAGATCATCCCAGATTTCCCTGCCCACTCAAAGTTCACAAACCGACATTGTAAAGTTCTGTAAATCCGTATTTTTGGTTTCAGTTGGGTTAGTCTAGGTTTCTATCAATTGGGAGGGGTTTAAGGTCACCACTAGGCCTCAATTCACAATCACAAGTCAATTCAAACCCTAGCCCTCTCTTGAAATCTCCAAAGTTCACCAAATCGTACCAAATCACAACTAAACACAAATATGGTTTAAAGTGAAAGAAAAACTACACTAAGTGTGAAGGGATTACCTCATTTAGCACCCATGAATTCTTCACAGCGCCAAAATGCAAACTTTCTTGGTCCAAAGTGTAGCTTGTGAGCTTGTGCACATTTTTTGTGAAGAGGGAATGGGGTTTTGGGTTTGTTTTGGAGATGAAGTGAGGGTTTTGAAGAGGAGGGAGGGGAGGGTGCTGCCATGAGAGAGGAGGCAAGGGTGAAGAAGAAGATGAGAAGAGAAGGAATGACCAAGACCTAACTTTGGCCCCTCACCCTCTCTCTTCCTCATGCCTATACCCCTCATTATCTTATTCATATTCCTTTTTCTTTTCTTTTCTTTTCTTTTCTTTTCATCTCTCCTCAATAGTAAACCCAAAACAAATAGACATGCATGAATCATGAAGAAAAATGTAACAAGTGTTAAAAATGACATGTGCATGCCATATGCACAAAACACGTTTAAAGCCCGATTAGCGATTTTTAATCGTGATTAGCAAAAAATTAGTGTATAATTAATCATAAAAACTTAAAATTTGCATAATTCACATAAAACACCCTCTTTTAGTAATTTCCATAATTTTCTAAATTTTTTCCCAATTTATCGGTATTTAATTATACCGCCTTATTAAAATATTCAATATTTTATTATTTAATTATAAAAATTCCCAAAAATAATTTTTTTTTTAAAAAAAATGTTACATTACACTACCGCATCACGGTAACCACTTTCTCCTTCTCCGGATGGTCACTTCATGTTGTGTGTGTTTGTTTTGTTTTTGGTTGCTCGTGGATTGTATACGGAGACTAATTTATGTTGTCGCCTGTAGGGCGTGGATTAGTCCAAATCCGTATTTTCTTAGATTTGGGTTTGGGTTGGGTTTTAAGGATCGTTAATCTCATTTGAGACTAAGATCAACTTAAACATTTGTTAAGAATACGTTAGTCTAGTTTTTAGACTAAGATCAACTTAACATTTGTTAAGGACACGTTAGTCTAATTTTAGACTAAGATCAACTTAACAGGTTCATTTAGATCCAACAAAAGAACATTTGGACTCTATTGTTTTAATTTAGCGATTTTGCGGTCCATAAGTTTAAGGACATCATAGTCCATGGAGTTTAAAGACATCATAGTCTATAAAGTTTTTGATTGTTGGGACCTACCACCTCTCTGAGACGTTGAAGAATTACAACGACACATATCAGAGGTGTGAAGGGATGTACCCTTGAACCAATGTCAGTTGAGGAATCTGTAGTCGGATTGATTTAAGGATTGTTAATCTCATTTGAGATTAAGATCAACTTAAATGATTGTTAAGGATACGTTAGCCTAATTTTAGACTAAGATCTACTTAACAGGGTTTTTAGGATCATTTAGATCCAGCGAAAGAGCATTTGGGCTCTATCGTTTTAGTTTAAGGACGTTACGGTCCAGTTTAAAGACATCATAGTCTGTAAAGTTTAAGGACATCATAGTCCATAGTTTAAAAACGTCATAGTCTGTAAAGTTTGAAGACATCATAGTTTATGAGTTTAAGGACCCCACAGTCGGTGGTAGTTTAGAGACATCATAGTCTTTAAAGTTTAAGGACATCATAGTCCATGAGTTTAAGGACCCCACAGTCCGTAAAGTATAAGGACATCATAGTCCAGTTTAAAGACGTCATAGTTTGGAGAGACCTGAACATGAGGGCTCGGTTGATTAGTGACAAAAAGGGTCTTGGCTTCGGAAGACTTGGCTAATTTGAGCTAAGGTTGATTTCCCTTAGTCACCCCATAGTGCTAAGCACCGAATCAGTGTTAAACACTGGACTTTGGAGGAGCTCACATGTGAACACGTGAGGGGCCCCGAAGTAGGCATTGTTCCTCGAGTTTATTCCCTCATATATATATAAAAGTGCTGAGCACTTGGCTCACGTGTGAGCACGTGAGGCGCCCGAGGTAAGAACTGTTCTCTAGATTTTATTCCTCTTTCATTTATAAGTGCTAAGCACTTGGTTCATCAAACAGTCGCGTGCAGACACGTGAGGTGCCTTCAAAATGCGAGCGCTGTCTTTGGAATTTTCTCTCTCTTTTAAACACAACTGTTTGGTGGTCACATGGGAACACGTGAGGTGCCCCCAAAATGGGAGCTATCTTGGGTTTATTCCCTTTTTCCTTTTCTGAGTGCTAAGCACTATTGGGTCATGTGAGATCACGTGAGGCACTCTGAAGAATGAAGATTGCCTTTGTTTTATTCTTCTTTTCTTTTTCTGAGTGCTAAGCACTATCAAGGGATCACGTGAGGCCACCCCCAAATTGAGATGTGTTTTAGATTTACTCCACTTTTTTTAAAAGCTTGTTCGGTGGTGAGCCAAGAGTTATTAGTTATTGGGACCCTCCACCTCTCTGAAGACGTTGAAGAATTACAACGACATGTATCGGAGGTATGAAGAGATGAACTCTTGAACCAATATCCCGATTTGGGGAATGGGGTGAACATCAATTTAGATGTCATCTGTTAGGAGAACACTAGTCATCTATGGGACTAGGATTAGTCTGGGGAGACCCTGAGTATGGGGGCTCGATTAATTGCCCTCGGGAAATTTGATCTAAGTTTTGCTAATATTGGCCTCTTATAGTGTTAAACACTAATGTATGATCGGCGCTCACGTGCTCCCACGTGAGGCCTTAAAGTAGTGTTAAACACCAGTGTATGATCAGCACTCACGTGCTCCCACGTGAAGCGCTTAAAATAGTGTTAAACACTAAGAATTTGATGCGCTCACGTGGGGTCACGTGAGACGCTAGAAGTTAGCGCTACTCCTTTGGGTTTGTTCACTTGTTTATTTTCTGAATGCTAAGCACTCTTGGGTCACATGGGATCACGTGAGGCGCCCCAAGAATGGAAACTGCCCTTTGATTTATTCTCTTTCTGCTTTATAAAAGTTAAGCACTGCTTGGGGGTCACGTGTTACCACGTGAGGCGCTCCAAAAATAGAGTTTATTCCCTTTTCTTTTTAATAAGTGCTGAGCACTTCTCAGGGGTCACGTGAGGCGCCCCAAGAATGGAAACTGCCCTTTGATTTGTTCCCTTTCTGCTTTACTACTTGGGAATCACGTGTTACCACATGAGGCACCCCAAAAATAGGGTTTATTCCCTTTTCTCTTTTATAAGTGCTGAGCACTTCTCAAGGGTCACGTGGGATCACGTAAGGCGCCTAAAATCTATTCTTCCTTGGCTTTAATCCCTTTTTATTTTGAGAAGTTTGTTCAAGGGTCACGTGGGAGCACGAGACCTAATTTCATTCGTTATCTTTTGATCATTGAGAGGGGGAGTCACGTGGACACACGTGATCATGTTGGGTACTGTTCTCTTTTACGTGCATGGAGAGTCAAATCCCTTGTTTAAGAATTAAATTCTTTTATAAGGTTAAACCCTAATTTTATTTAGAGGAATTAAATTCCTATGTGTTTTGTAAGAGTTAAACTCTTTTGGATTCAGTTTTTTCCCCTAATTTTTGAATCTGCATGACAGAATCTCCCCGATGAGAATTAAATTATCGACTTGTGGGGAGATCTACTTCTGCAGATCTTAACCTGAGAAAGAACTAAGTTCTTTTAGAAGAGTTAAACTCTTAGTTTGAGAATTAAATTCTCTTTTTGTAGGATCTTTTGGGAGGGGTTCCCCTTCTTTAGAGAATTAAATTCTCTCTCTATTTTTCTTCCCCTCCTCCTCTGTCTCTTTTCCTTGTTCCTATTTAAATGAGAAGAAAAAGAATTAATTTGTTAAGAAAACCCCTCATTGAGAGATCATGATTGATTCCATGATCTTTTAGATTAATTGGTGAATTTTATTCACCGTTGGATTTTTAATCCAAAGGTTCTCTGTTTAACAGAGAAGATTTCTTGTTTGTTTAACAAGATTTTGAATATCTTGTTAGTTTTAACAAGATTAGAATTTTATTCTATCATATCTTTTTAGTTTAAAAATATCAGAAATATGTTTTCTTAATATGGATATCTTGTTAACATAGAATTTTATTCTTTTTATAAGATTAGGAAAATATTTTCCTATGATAGATTTTTATTCTATCAAATGATCACCGCTGGATCTTTGATCCAAGGGTCCTCTTTTTAATAGAGAAGATTTTTCTAGTTTAAGAAAGATTAAGAAAATATTTCCCAAATAGAATTTAATTCTAGAATTTGATAGGAACATTTTAAATTAGGGTGCTCACATGCTTTGCATATGTTTGGCAAAAGAACTCACGTGTTTAACACGTGACCCCTAGTGTGGATTTTAGCCTGGGTATGTTCAGAGCGCTCACGTGTGTAGGCATGTTTGGCCCTTGGTTATTTATGTTCAGCGCTCATATGCTTTGCATATGTGCGCCCACGTGTTTTACGCGTGATTCCTGTTTGGCCCTTGGTTATTTATGTTCAGCGCTCATATACTTTGCATATGTGCGCCCATGTGTTTTACACGTGATGTCTGGGTTTTTTTAGGATTCTCCCCCTTTTTTGTAAGAGAACAAGTAACTCTTGGCCGAAAATTTTGGCGGGAACAAATGCCCCCCACTACTTTACTCACCTAAGCATGTACGTGAGTGAAGTAGTGCGGAGTTATGCATGGCAATAGAATTGACGGTGAATGTGGTTTTGGCAAATATGGCCCGCAGATAGTCCATCTTAACCTCCTTGCAGAGCAGAGATGGCTTAGAAAACGGGTTCAGATCTGCCGCCTAAGACTTTTCAACTTTATGAGCCATGAGGGTCTCACAAAGACTTTTCTCCCTACAAGTCGAGAGGATCCCGTAGGTGTATTTTCTCCCTAGGAGTCGTGAGGACTCCTAAGTGTGTGTTTTCTCTCGAGAGTCGTAAAGATATCACAAGAGAATTTTTCCCGCTTACAAGTCGAGAGGACTCGTAAGTGATTGTTTCCCCCCTCGTCGAGATTCGACTTTGGAGAGTGTGGCCCGTGAATAGTATGCAATAGTCCATCTTAAACCGACTAGCAGGGCCCCAGTGCTTAGGAAACAGGTCCTTATTCCCATTGCCTAAGACTTTCCCCTACCAGTCAAGACGAATCAAGAAGTTCTCGTAAGGACACTAATTTCCTCACGAGTTGAGACGAATCAAGAATTTCTCGCAAGAATATCCTAACGTCATAGTTAACATCTGCTCTTTACGACAGAGGTTCGTTAGGGCCTGTGGTACTAGGGTTTTGTCTATCGTACCGTCGCGTCGGCTGATGTATTCTTCGATAGGCAATCTTGTCGTTCGAGTAGCCTTGCAACTGTCGTGTCTCTGATCCCTTCGGGGGCTGGACAAGACGTCTTCAAGCAATCTTCCTAGGCAGTTTGACCGTCGGAAGAGCAAGCGTTAGGAATTTTGCCATGCCGCTTTTTACTTGAGGTTAGGCTCGGTTTGGGGAGCCCCGATGAGTCATAACCACTCCGTGCTGGTGTGGGATGATCTCTGATAGTCTTTCAGGTTTTATATGAGTTGCCGTCAAGACCCTGAAGCTAGGAATATTGCCTTCGCTTTGTTTGCTGGCATTGCGTCTGCTGTATCGAGACGAATGTCGCGGTTGTCTCTAGGTTGTTGGTGAACCGTCGAGGCTTGGAACTAGGGACTTTGCCATAGCTCCGTTGTTTCGTGTCGCATCTGAATCCTGCTGGGGGAAGAACGCTGGGGTGGCATCGCGTCTGCTGTATCGAGACGAACGTCGAGGTGGTCTCTGGGTTGTTGGTGGACCGTCGGGACCTGGAACTAGGGACTTTGCCGTAGCTCCGTTGTTTTGTGTCGTGTCTGTATCCTGCTGGGAAAAGAATGCTGGGGTGACATCACGTCTACTGTATTGAGATGAACGTCGAGGTGGTCTCTAGGTTGTCTGTGAACCGTCGGGACCTGGAACTAGGGACTTTGCCGTGGCTCCATTGTTTTGTGTCTCGTCTGCATCCTGCTGTGGAAAGAACGCTGGGGTGACATCGCCTCGGCTGTATTGAGACGAACGTCGAGATGGTCTCTAGGTTGTCTGTGAACCGTCGGGACCTGGAACTAGGGACTTTGTCGTGGCTCTGTTGTTTTGTGTCGCGTCTGCATCCTGCTGGGGAAAGAATGCTGGGGTGACATCACGTCTGCTATATCGAGACGAACGTCGAGGTGGTCCCTAGGTTGTCTGTGAACCGTTGGGACCTGGAACTAGGGACTTTGCCGTGGCTCCGTTTTTTTGCGTCGCATCTACATCCTGCTGGGGAAAGAATGCTGGGGTGACATCGCGTCTGCTGTATCGAGACGAATGTCGAGGTGGTCTCTAGGTTGTCTGTGAACCGTCCAGATTTGGAGCTAGGGGTATGTCGTGGCTTCGCTTTGCTAACGTTGCGTCTGCTTCTGGTTGGAACGAGAAGGAACGTTGTTGCTGATCTCTTGAGATGCAGATGTTGGCATCGAGACTTGGCTCTCTTTCTGGTAGGATGATATGGTTCCCTCCTTGTTTGTGCCCCTGGATTGTGTACAGGGATCGATGTGATCTCATCTGTAGGGCAAAAAAGTTTCATTTCATTTTTTTATTTGTTTCCTCGATGCTCTTGTTGGGGTAAAAATTTACACCCCGGTTGACCAAGTCAAAATCCAAGTCAACCCCAAGCCAAGTGGGCCCATGCCCGGGTCGAGCCCGAACATGAAGCGGCCGGCCTCCCCCCATGCCAAGATAAAATTTTTGTAATAAATAATTTTGTTGCATTTTCTTTTATTTTATTTTATGGATAAATGTAAGAAAAATAGGCATAAAGCCAAATTTTTGTAAAGCCCATGGCTTATGTGCAAAAAGAAATGGCACATGAGCCATGGGATAGGCAAAATGCCATTTTGTGAAGCCCAAGGGGCTATGTGTAAAATGTATAGCCTATAAAGGCAAAGATAATGAAATATCTCAACAACTTTTTCTCTCTCCAAAAAAGTTTCAGAGCTGAGCTCTTTCTTCTTTCTCCAAGGTTCCAAAACCTTCTTCTTTCTTTTGAATTAAATCAAGAGTTTTACTCTTCCTTTTTCAAAACAAATTAGTTTTTCACCACAAAACCCATCAAGGGGAACTCAGATCTTCCATCAGATCTCAAAAAGAAAAGATTTTGAAATCCCACATCTCTTGATCTTCAAGATCCAGCTAACAGAGGAGGAAGAAGAAGAACATCTTTCACTAAACCCTCGAAAAAAAAGAAGAAAAACACATTCAGGAGTCCAACTCCTCTCTGATTTCTCTTCTGAGAAATTTTTTTTAGGCTAAAAGCCTGTTGTGCCTCACCTGCGCGCTTGCGCAAGTGCGCAAGTCGCCCGCGTGCCGACACGTGGCGCGCGCGCTTGCGCAACTGCGCAAGTGCGCAAGTCGCCCGCGTGCCGACACGTGGCGCGCGCTTGCGCAACTGCGCAAGTGCGCAAGTCGCCCGCGTGCCGACACGTGGCGCGCGCGCTTGCGCAACTGCGCAAGTGCGCAAGTCGCCCGCGTGCCGACACGTGGCGCGCGCGCTTGCGCAACTGCGCAAGTGCGCAAGTCGCCCGCGTGCCGACACGTGGCGCGCGCTTGCGCAACTGCGCAAGTCGCCCGCGTGCCGACACGTGGCGTGCGCGCTTGCGCACCTGCGCAAGTGCGCAAGGCGCCCGCGTGCCGACACGTGGCGCGCGCGCTTGCGCAACTGCGCAAGTGCGCAAGTCGCCCGCGTGCCGACACGTGGCGCGCGCGCTTGCGCACCTGCGCATCCCTTGGATGTCTTTTCCCCCTCTTTTTGTGTACATATATACATATATACATATGTATACAAATTTATACATACACGTACTCCACGACACTGTCCCTGTTAGAAAAAAATTTCTAACGGGGCGCTGCCCCGCACCCCGCAAGGGGGCTGCTAGCCCCCTTGACCCCCAGCCCGCTATCCGGGTAGCGGGACCCCCGTAAAAACTCTGCGTGGCTCCCGATATATCCAAAACCCCCTTTCAAAACACACGTATACTGCACATTGAGTTCGCATGACCAGTTTAACCCGTTAATCGGAGGTTCCCTCGCCCCAAAGGCGATGGGTAATTAACGGCAGCTTAGTCCGCGGCTGCCGGAGATTCGGATCCCCACAATCATTAAACCCCGGCCTACCCTAGGCAGGGGGAATCTGTAGTACGCCTGACAAGCGCGCGCGTATTCCCATCTCACTGGGGTGACGAAAAACACCCTACAGATTCTGGCACGCCCGGTGGGACAAATCTCTCCTCCCATATTTCGGGTTAAACGTTCATACGAACTCAATCAATATACATATCGATTGCCTATACTGAAATGATGTTTTTTTTTTCTTTTTCCGTGCAGCAATCAACCTTCGACGACAATGTCTTCCCAGACGAATTCAACTTCCAAAGCGACCCCGATTCCGTACGTGGTCAAGATCAACGCTCGTGTGGTTCTCCCCGCAAGCCTCAGTCGACAATGGGAGGAACCGCCCCGCCAGTTTGGCTCTGTCATCATCTACCCTGCCGGAAGCGCTCATCTGGCAGAGATCCCAGCGGAACAGGTGGCCAAGCCGGTCTCAAGGGGTAAGAGGTCGAATGTCGTGATCGCCAAGGCACCACAACCGAAACTTAAGATGGTGTCTGAACGAGTCCCTGGCGCTCTAGCTGGGGGCAAGACTTCCGATGTGAAGGGCAACATTAAAAGTTGCGGACGAGCTCAGGCGATGACTCTAACAAATGCACAATCGGGCGTATCTCCAAGGCCCTCCATCAACCGGTCCGCGGCATCTTCCCAAAAAGCCGAAGTCTGCCAGGTGCTTAGAACAGAAAAGTTAAGGCAGAAGCGGCTCAGGTATCGAGCCAACAAGAGAGCCAAGGCTTCGGCCAAATGGAATCGTGCGAAGTTCCAAGTGCAGGGTTGCCCGGCGACGACGGCCGAGTCGGACGTAAGAATTAGCAATTCCTTCGAGCCCCTGAAGTGGGTTCAGAAAAATGCCATGACCGCCAGAATCAAGAAGACAGCGGTCCGAACAGTGCTACAAAGAGACGTGTCCCTGCCCCAACGGAAAAATTATGACACAGTCTCATCAAGAGTCTATCAAGCACTCTGTGCCGCACGAAAGCAGCGGGGAAAACCCAGAAAAGATGCGCCAGCACCATTTAAGAACCTGGTTAGGCCAGCCGCCTTCAATCGACTACCAGCTACCGAAACAAGGGGGCCAAGACAGCGATCCATGAAATCAGCTGCCCATGATAGAAAGACGTCCGGATATACCATCCATACGGTCTATATGGCGGGCGGGCGCCCTAGTGACAACCTTCGCAGCAAAAGCAAGGACGGGGCCACCACATCCCAAGCCCAATCTAGCCTGAATGTGGTTGCCGCCGCCCAAGAACAGCCGCCTCTGCTGGATGAAGAAAACCCTCTCGATGAGGATGATAGGCAGATAGACCCCTCGGTCCATGTAGAGTCAAGCTCGGACAGCGAGGAAGAGCCGACTTTCCGCCCTAGGACTGCGGAGCAAGAGCTGCTTCAAGAACTTCGAAAACAGCTCAGGAGCAAAGATAAAGAGATGGCCAAGCTCTATTCAAAAATTGACGACTTAACGAACGTGGTGATGCAGCTTACGGCTCAAATTGCTCGAGCGCCTCCTAATCAAGCACAAGCCGCTACTAATCAGCCGGGTGATGACAATCCGAGGCAGCCAATGCCTGTTCCTTTGGGACCAAGACTGGTCGAGCCGAATGAAAGCCGGCTACATTCCGCTTCTGGGGACGCCTTGGCCCCAGATAGCACTATCCCGCTAACACAGGATCGGATAATGGATTTGGTCACCAGCAAGGTTAAAACATTGGTGGCCGAAGCTGAAGCTCAGAAAGAAATCGGCAGTAGTGGGCGGCCATATCCCGCGCAGTACGATCTGATTGAGTTCCCAAGCGGCTACGTCATTCCTAAGTTCGGAAGATTTGATGGAACGGGGAATGCAAACCAGCACGTCGCCCACTTCAAAGCATCGTGCGGAAATACAGGGGGCAACGATGCGCTCCTTCTTCGTCAGTTTGTCAACAGCCTGACCGGCGTCGCCTTCGACTGGTATGCGAGTATACCGGATGGGTCCGTCATTACCTTTGCCCAAATGGAGTCCCTGTTTCGGCAAAGGTTCATGAGTGTCAGTGATAAAATCTCCATTGCCGATCTTGTGAGGACCAAGCCGGGGAAGAATGAAAGCAACACCGACTTTATCGCCCGATGGCGCAATCTCACAGTCAAGTGCGAACCGCCGCTGGAGCAGGACCAGTCCGTCAGCCTTCTTATTGGGAACCTCAGCAATTGGATGGTCCCATTCTTGTGTACAGCGGGCCTCAAGACGTTTCAGGAGCTAACCAAGAAAGTCCAAATGCTGGAACGCTCGAAGCAAGAGTCCCCGCCAGACTCTCAGAGAGACAAAACCTGGAAAAGCAAGCGGGACGACAACCGTAGAAGCGGGAGTTCCAGCAGTACCAATGTCTTCAATGCCTCCGACAATGAAGAAAAGCGAAGGGCGGGCGAATCCAAAACCAACCGGTCTCGAAAGCCATTGCTGGGAGGAGATGGGCCTTCCCTAGAGGAGAAAAAGAACAAGGTTTACTCTTTCAGAAGGGACAAGGTCCGCAAGATATTTAAAGATGCCTTGAACAATGGCCTACAACTGCCGGAGTCGAAAAGACCCCAAGAAGCAAAAATGACCGACAATCCCCTGTATTGCCCGTACCACCGAGTAGTGAGCCATGCGATCGAGGATTGCTATATCTTCAAGGATTGGGTCGAGAAGCAGTACAAGGCTGGAGAGATCGAGCTGTCCAAAAGCGTGTTGGTGAACAATCAAGTTGCAACCGCCAACTTTATACAGACGGAAGCTGAAGCCTTCTGGGAGCAGACAGCCGAACCCGCTGCCCTGACAAACGAAACTGACTCATCGCGGCCTCCGTGGAGTACGCACATATCTAATAAGACGAAGAAGATGATAAAGCTACTTCGGAAAGAGCCCAGGATGGAATGGGAAGGACAGAAGAAACCTACCAGTACAGCTGCCAATGCGGCTCCATCAGGCTCAAAATCCAAGAAGCTCAAGAAGAAGAAAAGTGCAGCTCGGCGCGAAAAAGTGTCTGCAGGGAGATCGACCATTCAAAAGTATATCGATTCCCTCGAAGAATATGAACAACAGGAAAGAACATTGATTCAATTGAAGGAGTTCTTCCCTGTACAAGCGGCTGAAATTCTGGAGGAGTTAGAAGAAGACTCCAATGAAGAGATCCCAGTAGTGACCTGCTACGCCATCCGTCTTGGCAGCGACTCCGAGGATGATCTCTGTTTTCCGGAAAAGGACGAGGAGCTCACCACAACGACCAATCAAATCCAGCTCAGAAGCGGCAGGGCTCTACCGTCAAATCAGGGCAACGCCCCAAGAGGGAAGGAAAAACAAGTCACTAATGAAGAAGATGGCAGAGAACCGGCTGATGAAAACATAAGTCCTTCCTCGGTGGACTATAATGTCTTGGCCCATCTCCGGAAGCTTCCGTCTCTCCTGAGCATCTACGATGCCTTGGTCCTATCTAAGGAGCTTAGAGATGTTCTCATCCACGCTCTACAAAACCCCGAGCGGTATCAGGCCCACTTTGCGGAAATTAATATGAAAGAAGCCCAGCACGCTTTGCATGCCGCCGCAGTCACATTTAAGGATGAAGACTTGCTACTGGGAACGGCTGAGCATAATCGGCCGCTTTACGTGACCGGGTACAGCGACGGAGATCGAATTAATCGCATATTGATTGATCCGGGGTCCTCAGTGAACATCATGAACTTGCGAACTCTGAAGAGTTTGTCAATGGACGTCCGACACCTGTCAAGGGAAAGGATTGTCATTCAAGGCTTCAACCAAAATTGCCAGCAAGTTCTGGGGTCTATAGCTCTGCCAATCAAATTTGGGGATCTGCAAACTGAAGCTAAGATATACGTGATCGACGCCGACACGTCTTATAAGATTCTCTTGGGGCGGCCGTGGCTCCACGATTACGGCATCATTCCGTCAACTCTCCATCAATGCATGAAGTACACTAAAAATGGCGAAGAAAGACGCATTGACGGAGACATCCAGCCGTTCGGTGTGCATGAAGTCCGATATGAAGATTCTCGGTACTTTACGAACCACCAAAATGCTAAGCCACAACTAACTGAAGATAGAACGGCCCCAAGACTCAAAAGCAAATCTGCGCCGGCTATCACTTTCAAAAGCAAAAATACCCAAGTGCGCCCGCATTTCGGCAGCGACTCTGATGAGTCCGACGCTGGAAGCCCGTCCTTCCGCAAAACTCGCCCTCATTTCGGCAGCGATACGGACGAATCTGTTACTGAAGGCCCATCTAGCAGCAAAGTCCGCCCTCATCTTGGCAGTGACACTGAAGAGTCAGAGGAGGAGGACCTGTCGTGCAACAGCGGTGCAGATTGGACCCCCACGCAACAAGCGAAACTACGAGAGACCTTCGAAGTTGCAGAAGGGTCCCTAGCCGTTACAAGGGTACCAGAGCAAATGTGCAAAGAGCTCGATGCATTATCAATCTCCACCGTGGACCAGCTGAAAACTTTCTACGTTCCCGGGAGGAAAAGTGGACAGAAGGGCATCTTGTTTTATGGGTCAAACCCCATTGTGCACCCGGACGACCTTTCTGTCGCGTGCCTTCCTTATGAGAGGGGCATAAGAGCCGTCCTCAATCCCAGATACTATGCGCCCGAGATGCGGGAATACTTTAAGAAGTGCGGATGCCGGTTATATCAAACGGAGTCCGAAGCAAAGTTTTACGAAGGGCTATGGTATCCTCCCCAGGTCCGAGCACTCATCGATGGACGGATTCCAGATAGACGGGGCATAGGCTACATTCAACCTGATTCCAAAGCGTGCTACATGATCCATGTTGGTGAGGCCAGCGAAGGATCAAGTGATGATGACGAGATAGCCGAGCCAGAAGAAGCTCCTCAAGAGCTCGAAGATGGCGGACAAGCAACCTTTGATGAGCTAACCGAGATTGACTTAGGAACGCCCGATAATCCAAGGCCGACCTACATCAGCTCACTCTTGTCGGAGGAAATGAAAGAGCAGATAATTGCCCTGCTGCGTGAGTTCGTCGACTGCTTCGCGTGGACGTACAAAGAAATGCCTGGCCTTTCCCCTGAGGTAGCCGTGCATAAGCTGGCTATATCTCCTGATGCTAAGCCAGTCAAACAAGCTCCTCGAAGAATGAGAAGGGAGTTGGAAGAAAAGGTCATCGAGGAAACCAAGAAGCTCATCGATGCCGGCTTCATCAGGGAAGAGAAATATGCAGACTGGATCGCATGCATAGTCCCAGTGAAGAAGAAAAATGGGCAGATCCGAGTTTGTGTCGATTTCAGGGACCTCAATAAGGCATGTCCTAAAGACGACTTCCCGCTACCGGTCATGGAAATGATGGTCGATGACACCTCAAATTACGAACTGTTCACCTTTATGGACGGCTCATCTGGATACAATCAGATCAAGATGTCGCCTGAGGATGAGAAGCACACAGCATTTCGAACCCCGATCGGAATATATTGCTACAAGGTAATGCCATTCGGACTGAAGAACGCAGGTGCTACATATCAAAGGGCAATGACTAATATCTTTGATGATCTAATCCATAAAGTCGTCGAATGCTATGTTGATGATCTGGTCGTCAAGACTAAAGCCAAGGCCGATCATATCCAAGATCTCAGGACTGTTCTCACCAGACTGAGGGAATACGATCTGAAGATGAATCCTCTGAAGTGCGCTTTTGGCGTGTCATCGGGAAAATTCCTGGGCTTCATAGTCCGACATCGAGGGATCGAAGTTGACCCGTCAAAGATAAAGGCCATCATGGAGATGCCCCCTCCGAAGAGTCTGACGCAGCTAAGATCTTTTCAAGGCAAGCTTGCTTATATACGGAGGTTTATCTCAAATTTATCAGGGAGATGTAGGCCCTTCTCAAAGCTCATGAAGAAAGGAGCTCCTTTTATCTGGGATGCCGAATGTCAAGTAGCGTTCGAAAGCATCAAACAATACTTGTTGCACCCTCCAGTGCTGGCCGCTCCCATTCCAAATAAACCACTGATTCTCTACACTGCCGCGTTGGACGAGTCACTCGGTGCGCTCCTTGCCCAGAATAACGAGGAAGGAAAAGAAAATGCCCTCTACTACCTCAGTCGAACTCTAGTCGGGGCGGAACACAACTACTCCCCAATCGAAAAGCAATGCCTGGCTTTAATATTCGCTGTGAAGAAGCTGAGGCACTATCTGCTCGCTCATCGGGTTATGCTGATCTCCAAGGTCGACCCGCTCAAACACTTGATGACCAAAGCAAGCCTAGCCGGCAGAATGGCAAGATGGGCTGTCATGCTACTTGAGTTTGACATAGTTTACACTCCTCAGAAAGCAGTAAAAGGGCAAGCTCTTGCAGACTTTCTCGCTGCTCATCCCATACCAGAAGGGTCGCCGCTAAATTGTGAGTTACCCGACGAACAAGTGCTGCACCTCGAGAATGACGAGCCATGTTGGGAGCTCTACTTCGATGGGGCCTCATCGATAAGAACCTCCAGTAAATCAAGCGTCCCGGAGATAAAAGCAGGGATAGGATTGGTATTCATCACACCATCAATGGGAACCCTACGGCGTTCTTTTGCTCTCACCGAGCCTCGGACAAACAATGAAGCTGAGTATGAAGCTCTGATAGCTGGTTTGGAGCTCGCCATAGAAATGGAAATCCGTCGGCTACGAGTTTACGGTGACTCCCAGCTCGTCGTCAACCAAGTAAGCGGCGATTATAAGATATACAAACTCGAATTAGCTCGGTACAGAAGCCGAGTGGTGGAACTCATGAAACGGTTCACTCATATTGAACTAACGAGAGTCCCTAGAGCATTGAACGGAAAGGCTGATGTACTCGCTCGCTTGGCAAAGGAACTGGCTGATCCTGAAATGGACAAAATTCTGATCACAGTCAGGAGCCGGCAAATTCTACCCCCAGTCTCTCTACGAGAAGAGGAGAGCGCGGAACAGAAGAGCAGTCCTGCAGAAGAAGCTTTGATCATCCAAGACGAGCCCGATTGGAGAGAACCCTTCATAGAGTACCTCCGATACGACAAGCTGCCCGAAGAAAAATCTGCGAGGATTCAGCTGAAGAAAAGAGCTCTCCGATACGTGTTTGTAAATAACACGTTATACCGCAGGTCATATGACCAACTCTGGCTCAGGTGTCTGTCATTGGCCGAAGCCCAAAAGGTCATGAAAGATGTCCACTCGGGCGTTTGCGGTGCTCACCAATCTGGCCCCAAGATGCGACTTCAAATCAAACGGCTTGGGTATTACTGGCCCACCATGATACGGGATTGCGGAGAGCATGCAAAGAAATGTTATATCTGCCAAATTCACGGTGATTTTATTCACAAGCATCCCAACCCATTGCATCCTACAGTGGCGTCGTGGCCCTTCGAAGTTTGGGGCACCGACATTGTTGGCCCAATTGATCCTCCGTCATCTAAAGGCCACCGGTTCATACTGGCCGCGACAGACTACTTCTCCAGGTGGGCTGAAGCTGTCCCGCTAAAAGAAGTCAAGACAAAGGATATTCTGACATTCTTCCAGCATAATATTCTATACCGCTTCGGTACACCAAGAAGAATCATTTCTGACAACGGGCCTTCTTTCAAGAGCTTCAATGTCTCAAGATTCGCTACTCAGCACAAGATAGACTGGAGGTATTCCTCCATCTATAATCCAAGAGCCAATGGGCTAGCCGAAGCCTTCAATAAGACTCTATGCAAGCTCCTGAGGAAAAATGCGTCAGCCAACAAGAGAGACTGGAATCTCAAGCTTCACGAGGCATTGTGGGCATATCGTACCACGCACCGTACTCCAACTCAGTCCACTCCATACTCATTGCTCTTCGGAGTGGAGGCGGTCCTCCCCCTCGAAGTCGAAGTTCCAAGTTTAAGAATGGCCGTTCAGCATGAGTTGACGGAGGAGGAAAACGTGCTCCTTCGACTTGAAGAACTCGATGCCCTCGAAGAAAAGAGGCTCGCGGTGCAGCAAAATCTGGAGCTATACCGAGCCCAGATGTCACGAGCCTATGACAAGATAACCCGTCTCCGCGCCTTCAAGAAAGGTGAATTGGTGTTGGTCCTCAAAAGACCAATTATCCCCAATCGACATGCCAAGGGAAAGTTCGAGCCGAACTGGGAAGGACCATACGTCATCGAGAAAGTGTTTGACGGAGGATCCTACCAACTAATAAGTGCAGAGGGAGAAAGGCCCATGCCACCCATCAATGGACGATATCTCAAGAAATACTACACATGAATGCTCCAAGTCGCAGACGAATTGAGCACATCAGCCCTACGGTCTGGATCAGACATCCTGCAAAACCGTATACAATCCACGGGCGTAAATAACCCCTATTTCTCCCAAATCCTGCCGGTGAGACTACTTTAAAGTCCCACCAGCGGCAAAAAAAAAGGAAAAAAAAGAAGAAAGAAAGAAAAAAAAAAAAGAAAAATAAGAAGAAGAAGAAATAAACGGTATGTCCACAAGCAAAATGGGCACGGATGAAAACCCGAAAGGGCTCCGTGAGTAAAAACAGCAGGACTACCGGCGAGTCTGTGAAAACCCGAAAGGGCGCAAACTCGTGAAAAGAGATGAAACACACTCACAAAGTCCTCTCGACCTTGTGAGGAGAAAACCCCCGCGTGAGATCCTTACGACTCACAAAGGAGCAACACACTTAGGAATCCTCACGATTCCTAAGGAGAAAATACACCTGCGGGATCCTTACGACTCGTAGGGAGAAAATGCTTTTATGGGACCCTCACGGCCTATAAAATTGAAAAGCCTTAGGTGGTAGGGACCCAAACCTATCTCCTAAGCCATCGTTCCCCAACGGGCAACGGCAAATGATGATTCGCTCCTGGCATTTCGCTTCAGTGTTAGCGGTGCTGATGCCGACCAAAAACCCAAATCCCAAGTCCTCCCAAGGCAAATGATGAGTTGCTCCTGGCATTATTCCAGTGCAGCAATGCTGATGCCAAACAAGATCCAAATTCCAAGTCCCCAAACGGCGAATGATGAGTCGCTCCTGGTACCATATTCCAGTGCAGCGATGCAGACGCCAACCAAAATCCAATTTCTCAAAATTCTCTCGGCCCTGCGGTGGGTCCCCAAATTGACCATCGTATACAATCCACGGGCTCAAATAATTCTCATCATACCCATGCCCCACCGTAATCACCAGTTACGCGGCCGGTCTCCGCTTTGGGAATGATGCTCCATTGATAAGACCCACTCATGTGTCCTCACGACATATGAGGAGAACAAACCTTTGTGGGATCCTTACGACTCATAAAGGAAAAACACACTTAGGAGTCCTCACGACTCCTAAGAAGAAAATACACCTGCGGGATCCTTACGACTCGTAGGGAGAAAATGCTTTTATGGGACCCTCACGGCCCATAAAATTGAAAAGCCTTAGGCGATAGGGATCTAAACCTGTCTCATAAGCCATCGCTCCCCAACCCCCAAATGGCGAATGATGAGTCGCTCCTGGTACCATATTCCAGTGCAGCGATGCAGATGCCAACCAAATTCCAAATCCCATACCCCAACGGCGAATGATGAGTCGCTCCTGGTACCATATTCCAGTGCAGCGATGCAGACGCCGACAAAATCCCGAAATTTTTCCGGCCCTACGGTCTGGATCATACATCCTGCAAAACCGTATACAATCCACGGGCGTAAAACAATCCCAATCTCTCCCAAATCCTCTCGGGGCAAATGATGAGTTGCTCCTGGCATTATTCCAGTGCAGCAATGCAGATACCAAACAAAAACCAAAATCCCAAAATCCTCTCCATGACAGATGATGATTCGCTCCTGGTACCATATTCCAGTATAGCGATGCTGATGTCAACCCAAATCAAAATCAGCAAGTCAACTTCTACTCCGACACCGCAGAAAGCGGAGCAAGTCAGAATCCAATCTCGACACCGCAAGAAGCGGAGCAAGTCAAGTCTACCCCTGACACTGCAAGAAGCAGAGCAAGTCAAATCAAGCACCGACCGTCCAAGTCGCTAAAAGGGCAGAACCGACCGTCCATGTCGCAAAAAGGGCAGAACCGACCGTCCAAGTCGCTAAAAGGGCAGAACCGACCGTCCACGTCGCTAAAAGGGCAGCATCGACCGTCCAAGTCGCAAAAATGGCAGCACCGACCGTCCATGTCGCAAAAAGGGCAGAACCGACCGTCCAAGTCGCTAAAAGGGCAGAACCGACCGTCCACGTCGCTAAAAGGGCAGCATCGACCGTCCAAGTCGCAAAAATGGCAGCACCGACCGTCCATGTCGCAAAAAGGGCAGAACCGACCGTCCAAGTCGCTAAAAGGGCAGAACCGACCGTCCACGTCGCTAAAAGGGCAGCATCGACCGTCCAAGTCGCAAAAATGGCAGCACCGACCGTCCAAGGCGCTAAAATGGCAGAACCGACCGTCCAAGTCGCAAAAAGGGCAGAACCGACCGTCCACGTCGCTAAAAGGGCAGCACCGACCGTCCAAGTCGCAAAAAGGGCAGCGCAGGATTCCTACAAAGCGGGAACCAGATAACTCCGGGCTAGGGAAAACGTCTATCACGGACACTCCGTCTCGGAGACATGACAAGCAACGACCGTCCATGTCGTAAAAAGGGCAGTGCCAGCTCCCCAAAAAATGGGAACCAAATCAAGTCGCCTCCACGTGAAAGAAGATCCATCAATTTCATGCACACGACCCACATATGTGGTGTGCATTTATTGATGGGGGGCAATTTGTTGGGGTAAAAATTTACACCCCGGTTGACCAAGTCAAAATCCAAGTCAACCCCAAGCCAAGTGGGCCCATGCCCGGGTCGAGCCCGAACATGAAGCGGCCGGCCTCCCCCCATGCCAAGATAAAATTTTTGTAATAAATAATTTTGTTGCATTTTCTTTTATTTTATTTTATGGATAAATGTAAGAAAAATAGGCATAAAGCCAAATTTTTGTAAAGCCCATGGCTTATGTGCAAAAAGAAATGGCACATGAGCCATGGGATAGGCAAAATGCCATTTTGTGAAGCCCAAGGGGCTATGTGTAAAATGTATAGCCTATAAAGGCAAAGATAATGAAATATCTCAACAACTTTTTCTCTCTCCAAAAAAGTTTCAGAGCTGAGCTCTTTCTTCTTTCTCCAAGGTTCCAAAACCTTCTTCTTTCTTTTGAATTAAATCAAGAGTTTTACTCTTCCTTTTTCAAAACAAATTAGTTTTTCACCACAAAACCCATCAAGGGGAACTCAGATCTTCCATCAGATCTCAAAAAGAAAAGATTTTGAAATCCCACATCTCTTGATCTTCAAGATCCAGCTAACAGAGGAGGAAGAAGAAGAACATCTTTCACTAAACCCTCGAAAAAAAAGAAGAAAAACACATTCAGGAGTCCAACTCCTCTCTGATTTCTCTTCTGAGAAATTTTTTTTAGGCTAAAAGCCTGTTGTGCCTCACCTGCGCGCTTGCGCAAGTGCGCAAGTCGCCCGCGTGCCGACACGTGGCGCGCGCGCTTGCGCAACTGCGCAAGTGCGCAAGTCGCCCGCGTGCCGACACGTGGCGCGCGCTTGCGCAACTGCGCAAGTGCGCAAGTCGCCCGCGTGCCGACACGTGGCGCGCGCGCTTGCGCAACTGCGCAAGTGCGCAAGTCGCCCGCGTGCCGACACGTGGCGCGCGCGCTTGCGCAACTGCGCAAGTGCGCAAGTCGCCCGCGTGCCGACACGTGGCGCGCGCTTGCGCAACTGCGCAAGTCGCCCGCGTGCCGACACGTGGCGTGCGCGCTTGCGCACCTGCGCAAGTGCGCAAGGCGCCCGCGTGCCGACACGTGGCGCGCGCGCTTGCGCAACTGCGCAAGTGCGCAAGTCGCCCGCGTGCCGACACGTGGCGCGCGCGCTTGCGCACCTGCGCATCCCTTGGATGTCTTTTCCCCCTCTTTTTGTGTACATATATACATATATACATATGTATACAAATTTATACATACACGTACTCCACGACACTGTCCCTGTTAGAAAAAAATTTCTAACGGGGCGCTGCCCCGCACCCCGCAAGGGGGCTGCTAGCCCCCTTGACCCCCAGCCCGCTATCCGGGTAGCGGGACCCCCGTAAAAACTCTGCGTGGCTCCCGATATATCCAAAACCCCCTTTCAAAACACACGTATACTGCACATTGAGTTCGCATGACCAGTTTAACCCGTTAATCGGAGGTTCCCTCGCCCCAAAGGCGATGGGTAATTAACGGCAGCTTAGTCCGCGGCTGCCGGAGATTCGGATCCCCACAATCATTAAACCCCGGCCTACCCTAGGCAGGGGGAATCTGTAGTACGCCTGACAAGCGCGCGCGTATTCCCATCTCACTGGGGTGACGAAAAACACCCTACAGCTCTATCATTTCAGCTTTTTATATCGCGAAAGTCGCGATTGCCCAATCATTTCGGCTATTTTTCGCGGTGCCCAATCATTTCGGCTATTTTTGTTTTTCTTTACTCACTGCTTTTTATTGCGAGTTGCCCAATCATTTCGGCTATTTTGTATGCATATATTTTACTTGCTGATTTTGTTGCAAGTTGCCCCATCATTTTGGCTATTTCATATGCATTTATGGCTCGTTGACTTTTGCCACGAGTATTGAACTTGGAATCTGGTGCCAGTCTTAGCATCAGCATCGCTGCGACTGGAATATTGCCAAGAGCGAACCATCATTTGCCGTGAAAGGACTTGGGATTTGATACCGATTTAGGCATCAGCATCGCTACTACTGGGACATTGCCAGGAGCGAATCATCATTTGCCTCTGTCGATGTCGAACAAAGGTGGCTTAGCAAACAGGATTAGGATCCTGTCGACTAAGGCTTTTAACTTCATGAGTCGTAAGGGTCTCATAAACGTGTTTCTCCCTACGAGTCGTGAGGATCTCGTAAGTGTGTTTTCTCCTTAAAAATCGTGCGGATTCTTAAGTGTATGTTCTCTTATAAGTCGTAAGGATCTTATAAGAGTGTTTTCTCCTTATAAGTCGAGAGGACTTACAAGGGTTGTCAATCGTGTGAGCATATTCCTAGTCGCTGGTGGGACTTTGTTAGGGAAATATTTATTTGTGCCCGTGGATTGTATACAAGGGTCAATATTGAAACGCTTGTAGGGCAAAAATCGGGGTTTGTGATGGCTTAAGAATAGGTTCAGATCCTTGTAGCTTAAGGCTTTTGAATCCTATGAGCCATGAGGGTCTCAAAGGGAAATTCTCCTTACAAGTCATGAGGATCTCATAAGTGTGTTTTCTCCTTAGGAATCGTGGGGATTCCTAAGTGTGTTGCTCTTTTGTGAGTCGTAAAGATCTCACGCGGGTATTTTCTCCTTACAAGGTCGTGAGGACCTTGTAAGTGTATTTTAACGAGATTGCGCTCTTTCGGGTTTTCACAAACTCGCCGGTATCCCTGCTGTTTCCACTCACGGAGCTCTTTCGGATTTTCATCCGTGCCCATTTTGCATATGGACATACCATTTTTTTTTACGCGTCAGCCCAAGGATGCTGCGGGTTTGTAGTAGTTTAAAGACGTTTCGGTCAAGCATAGTATTTCTTCAAGAAACGGCTGTTTATTGACCTGAAGGGTCTTTCTCCATGCATATCCATGAGCAAGTAAGCCCCACCCTGGTAGACTTTGTCTATGATGTACGGGCCTTCATAGTTCGGCTCGAATTTCCCCCGTTTGGCACGATTGGGGATCATAGGTCTCTTAACCACTAGCACGAGTTCGCCTTGGCGGAATGTTCTTGGCCTAGTTAATCTCTTGTATGAGCGCGTCATTTTTTCTTTGTAGGCTTCCAAGTTTTGCTGTGCCATGAGCCGGGTTTCGTCGAGGGTATCAAGTTCCTCAGGCTGAAGATGAGCATTCTCTTCGTCCGTTAGCTCGTAATGAACTGCCACTCGTAAGGAGGGTAGCTCTATCTCCAAAGGGAGCACTGCTTCAGTGCCGAATACCAATACATACGGTGTTGTGTTTGTGGTTGTTTTGAACGTGGTCCAATACGCCCAGAGAGCTTCATGCAGTCTCTTGTGCAAGTCCTTCTTATTTTTGGACACCGTCTTTTTCATGATCTTCATCAAGGTCTTTTTGAAAGCCTCAGCCAGACCATTAGCTTGAAGATTATAGACCGAAGAGTATCTCCAGTCTTTATTATGCTGCTGCGCAAAGCGGCTAATTTTGTGACTTCTGTAGGCCGGCCCGTTATCGGAGATAATCCATCGCGGAGTGCCGAACCGATAGATGACGTGTGTCTTGAAAAAATGGAGGATATTCTCCATCTTCACTTCTCTTAGTGGTACTGCTTCTTCCCACTTTGAGAAGTAATCAGTTGTCGCCAGTATGAACCGATGGCCTCTGGACGATGCTGGTTCAATGGGCCCGATTATGTCAGTTTCCCACATTTCGAACGGCCAGCTAGCCACCATTGGATGTAGCGGATTTGGATGCTGGTGGATAAATTCCCTGTGAATCTGGCATGAGTGGCACTGCTTCGCGTATTTGAGGAAGTCTTTGATCATTGTGGTCCAACAGTAGCCCATCCTTTTGATCTTCAGTTTCATCTTCGGCCCGGCTTGGTGAGAACCGCAGAGTCCATCGTGAGTTTCTTGGATGGCTCTCTTCACTTCTTCCGGTCCTAGGCATCTTAGCCACAGAGAGTCGAACGATCTCTTATACAGAGTATCATTGACGAAGGCGAAAGACAGAGCTCTTTTCATGAGATGATGTCTCGAGGACGCATCTTCAGGTGTTCGACGGGATTTGAAGTAGTCTATAAAGACTTCTCTCCAATCTTTGACCTTTCCCTGGTCCTCTATTGATAGGGCTATTTGCTCGGTCGCTCCCTTTTCTTCGGACGACTCCGGAGATATTTCTGCCGGTGCGAGAACTCGACGGCTTTGCACAACGATCCTTACGTCATCGAGGTTCTCGTCGGCCAGTTCTTTAGCGAGCTTGGCTAATGCATCCGCCTTGCTATTTTCCGCACGCGGTATGCTTTCCACGGCGTAGGCAGGGATTTGAATCAGTAATTGTTGCACTCTCTCACCGTACTTCACTAACTCTGGTTTGCACATTTGATAATCGCCGTTTACTTGACTAACGACCAGCTGGGAGTCTCCGTATATGAGGAGGTTTTCGATCCTCATGTCGACAGCGATCTCAAGTCCTGCTATCAAAGCTTCATATTCGGCTTCATTGTTTGTCCTCGGCTCTGTTAAGGAGAAGGCAAAGTGCATTATCCCTCGTTGTGGAGTCACGAAGATGAGGCCTACCCCAGACTTGATTATGGGGGAGCTATGCTTTCGCTTCCTTATGGAAGATGCCCCATCGAAGTAGAGTTCCCATCGAGTGTCACTCTCTCTTTTCTTCCCATCGATCGTGTCAAACGTGTGCTAGTCTGGCAATTCGCAATTTAGGGGTGAATCGGTAGGTATAGGATGCTCAGCGAAGAAGTCGGTGATGGCCTGGCCTTTCACTGCCTTGAGAGGTCGATAAGTTATCGAGAATTCCATTAAGAGTATGGCCCATTTAGCGAGACGTCCTGTTAGTATGGCTCTTTACATCAAATATTTGAGAGGATCAACCTTTGATATGAGATGGACCTCATGCGCCAACGCATAGTGCCTGAGCTTTGTTATCACGAAGATCAACGCCATGCAGTGTTTTTCAATGGGGGAGTAATTGTTTTCTGCCCCCAAGAGAATTCGACTCAAATAGTAGAGGGCTCTCTCCTTCCCTTGGTCGTTTTCTTATGCCCACAGTGCGCCTAAGGAACCCTCAAGGGCGGTTATGTACAGAATGAGGGGTTTTCCCTTGACCGGATCTGTCAATACCGGTGGATTCTGCAAGTATTGCTTGATTTCATCGAGTGCACTCTGGCATTTGCGATCTCAGACGAACGGAGTCCCTTTCTTCATTAGGTGACTGTATGGGCGGCATTTGCCGGAGAGGTTGACTTTGAGTTTGACACCTGTTTAGGCATCTACATCGCTACAACTGGGATATCGCCAGGAGCGACTTATCATTTTCCCCCATCAATTGGGATAAAGGTGGCTTAGTAGACAGGGTTAGGATCCTGTCGACTAAGACTCTTGAGTTTATGAGCCGTAAGGGTCTCATAAAGTGTTTTCTCCCTACGAGTTGTGAGGATCTCGTAGGCATATTTTCTTCTTAAGAATCGTGGGAATTCCTAAGTGATTTCTTCTCTTGTAAGTCGTAAGGATCTTCCAAGAGTATTTTTTCCTTGTAAGTCGAGAGGACCTACAAGTGTTATTCACCATATGAGGATATTTCTTGCCATTTGTAGAACTTGGCAAAGAAATTTTTATTCGTGCCCCTGGATTGTATACAAGGGTCAATATGGACCGCCTGTAGGGCAATTTAAAAGATATGACGGCTTAAGAATAGGTCTAGATCCTTGTAACTTAAGGCTTTTGAATCCTATGAGCCGTGAGGGTCTCACAGGGGGATTCTCCTTACGAGTCGTTAGGATCTCGTAAGTGTATTTATTTTAACGAGGCTGCGCCCTTCCAGGTTTTCACAAACTCGCCGGCAGTCCTGCTATTTTTACTCACGGCGCCCTTTCGGGTTTTCATCCGTGCCCATTTTGCTTGTAAACATACCGTTTTTTTTAACAAGATTGAGCCCTTCCGGGTTTTCACAAGCTCGCTGGAGTCCTGCTGTTTTTACTCACGGCGCCCTTTCGGGTTTTCATCCGTGCCCATTTTACTTGTGGACGTACCATTTTTTTTTGAGCGGGATATTCCACTAGATTGTAAGAACTGTTTGTAGGCCCCTTAATATCCTTCCTGTCTTTCGAGAAGAAAGGACCATCCCACATAGAGATTCTTCTGCCAGTAAGGAATATGCCCCTTGTGTATATCTCGGTGGGAGCGAATACCCACGCCGTCGCTATTTTGGCGACAGGTTGCTACAGAGCCACTTATTTTTGTTGAGCGTAGGCGACAAACGCCATCTTGCCTCCGCTTTTCACTCTTCATCATCGGATGAGAAAGAGTCTTGACCCATTTGATCCAATCGAGCCATTTTATCCATGAGCTCTTCGAAGGTTGTCGGCTTGAAGAGGGCCATTTACGAGGACGCCTTTGAATTTGGGTCAAAGGTGGCTATGAGCATTCCCATGGCTGCAACTTCATCAATGCGTTGCTTGTATTTGACCAGAGATTTCGCCATCGGGTAACACATTGAACCCAAGTCTCATTTGGTCTAACCTTTTCGTTAACCAATGTCGTCACGGTAGTGCGATTATTCACACTAGCGAATCTCTGACAGGAGGGCATCTCCATTTCGTCGAAGGTATTCATGGAGTCATTCAGTAGTACCGCATACCATTCGAAGGCAATGCTCGCCAGACAGCCGATGAACTGTTAGAGGAGAAGTATATCAGTATTGCCGCACATGGGTTCAAATCGTGCAATGTGTCGGCAAGAATTCTCAGTTCCTTTGTACATGTGGCACATTGGAAGTGTGTACTCTGACGGGTACTGTATTTGATTGTGCCATGTCGGATACGGTCGACCAATCCTGATTGATCTATTTGCGGCTCACTGGCATAGTGAGCTTCGATTTGCTGAGCGATATATTCGTTCAGCTTTGCTTTTAGGAATCATTTCCTCATCAGCCATTAATGAGCTTTGCAGAGGATTTGAAATGTCATCTTTATCTTTAAGACCGACTACCGGCAGTTCATCTGCCAGTGGTTCCGATTGAACCATCATTCCAGCCATATTCTGAATCAGAAGGGCCATCTGGTTTATTTTAGTGGACATTTCTGCCGCTTCTGCATCTCCCTTTTTCAGAGCGCGCTTTAAGAAATCAATATCCGACTCCTTCTCTATTCTTTCTCCAGGTGCGTCTTCGGGATTTTCCTTAGACGATGGATTAGCGAGTGGTGCCGCCTGAGCAAGCATCTCCTGCAGATTTTCACGTTGCGGTTGAACTTTTGTCAAGGACCGAGTTTGAGGTCGGTGACTAGTAGAAGCTCGAACTTCGTCTTTCGAATTCACCACATAGACTATGTGAACTACCATGCCCCTAGGCTTGGGGTGTTTGGAGTTTTGGTCTTTGGAGTTTGCTCCGGGTACTTGAGCTTTATTAGGCCTCTTGTTGTGAAAACCCACTTTGGTTTTGGGAGGAACCGCTGTATCAAGATCCGTCTTGGGGTGAGTCCCCTTCACCTGCTTCCACACCTTATATATAGATGAGGAAAGTTGTCTCAGGGAGCGAACTGGTTTCCGCTCTCGGGGGATCTCCATGGGCTGTGGAGACTTCTTCAATATCGCGGTAGGAGAACTTTGTCTGACCCTTCACAACCATTTGAAGCCGTTCCCAGTTGGAAAAACAACATTCACCACCGGGGTTGAAACAGGACTATACAGAGAACTGCCCCCAGTTCATTGTGTATGACGCCGATATCGACGTCGACCGTTTCTTACGGCCGGGATTTGATTGGCTTCAGGATTTTGCCGAGCCTGCCCCCTGTTTCCTTTGAGAGCTTGAATATTCCGCCCTCTGCGTTGACCTTGGTCATTGGCATGTGCCAGTTGTTTGAGAACCGATTCTGTCGGCAAAGCTGCTGCATGGGGAGCCCGCTTGTGGACGACAGACTTCCTCTGGGCTTCCTCCATCGGCGTTGAGGCACCGAGGGTGGGAGGTGGGAGGTGGGAGTATCGACCCAAAGAGAAGCCCATTGATTTCTTGAAGACCCGGACTGCAGAGATTTGAGCCTGCAAGTGGCCCGTACTTGACTGCACCAGATATGACAGAGCATGTGTTGCTAAGGTGGGAACAAACGCCATTCTTCATAGAGACGAAACGCCGGCTTCAGTATCCACTCCCCTAAGGGCAACCACAAACACATATATACCACGATTATTTGATTGCGGAAAAACACGACACACGAAGTGTGGAGTGAAAAGAGGAAAAGGTCCCACCGGGCGTGCCAGAATCTATTCTCCGCCGAAAGACGCGACCGGGACGTTGGGACGTCTGGCCTGAATTTTGGGGGCAGATGCTATTTGGATTTATCCGTCCACCTCTCCGAAAATGCCAAGTTGATTTATGGCACCATATATCGGAGGTTTAGACAGATGCAGCCGATGTAGCAGACTTCGTCAGATTCCCCCTCGTTCTGAGGGGTTTTTGATTGTGGGGACGCTCTTCCCTGCAGGCGCAAGCCCCTGCAGTTAATTACGCTACCGCATCGCGGTAACCACTTTCTCCTTCTCCAAATGGTCACTTCGTGTCGTGTGTATTTGTTTTGTTTTTGGTTGCCCGTGGATTGTATACGGAGACTAATTTATATTGTCGCCCGTAGGGCGTGGATTAATCCAAATCCGTATTTTCTTAGATTTGGATTTGGGTTAGGTTTTAAGGATAGTTAATCTCATTTGAGACTAAGATCAACTTAAACGTTTGTTAAGGATATGTTAGTCTAGTTTTTAGACTAAGATCAACTTAACGTTTGTTAAGAACACGTTTGTCTAATTTTAGACTAAGATCAACTTAACAGGATTATTTAGATCCAACAAAAGAGCATTTGGACTCTATTGTTTTAGTTTAGGAACTTTGCAGTCCATTAGTTTAAGGACATCATAGTCCATGGAGTTTAAAGACATCATAGTCTATAAAATTTTTGGTTGTCGGTACCCACCACCTCTCTGAAGA
Source organism: Agapanthus africanus (assembly GCA_030015575.1). Taxonomy (NCBI): domain Eukaryota; kingdom Viridiplantae; phylum Streptophyta; class Magnoliopsida; order Asparagales; family Amaryllidaceae; genus Agapanthus; species Agapanthus africanus. Next base: position 639,240,994 of record JASDDO010000022.1, on the reverse strand, counting down.
TATTGAAGAATTACAACGACTCGTATCAGAGGTGTGAAAAGTTGTACCCTTGAACCAATGACAGTTGAGAAATCTGTAGTCAGATTGATTTAAGAATCGTTAATCTCATTTGAGATTAAGATAAACTTAAATGGTTGTTAAGGATATGTTAGCCTAATTTTAAACTAAGATCTACTTAACAGGGTTTTTAGGATCATTTAGATCCAGCGAAAGAGCATTTGGGCTCTATCGTTTTAGTTTAAGGACGTTATGGTCCAGTTTAAAGACATTATAGTCCATAGTTTAAAGACGCCGTAGTCTTTAAAGTTTAAAGACATCATAGTCAATGAGTTTAAGGACCCCACAGTCTGTGGTAGTTTAGAGACATCATAGTCTGTAAAGTTTAAGGACATCATAGTCCATGAGTTTAAGGACCCCACAGTCCATAAAGTTTAAGGACATCATAGTCCAGTTTAAAGATGTCATAGTTTGGGGAGACCTGAACATGAGGGCTCGGTTGATTAGTGACAAAAAGGGTCTTGGTTTCGGAAGACTTGGTTAATTTGAGCTAAGGTTGATTTCCCTTAGTCACCCCATAGTGCTAAGCACTGAATCAGTGTTAAACACTGGACTTTGGAGGAGCTCATGTGTAAACACGTGAGGGGCCCCGAAGTGGGAATTGTGAAGGGTTTTCCTTAGCACCAATACTAGAGTTTGGTAGCATCACGCATGCCATATTTAAAAATTAGAGGGTGCTAAAGAAACTAACCTAGGAATCAAACTAGAAAAACTAGGGTAACACAAAATCTAACACATTCCACAAGTAGTTTAGTACTAGGTAAAGAGAATACAACCTTTGTAGCTTCCTTTGCTAGACTCCTTGGCTACTTGGAAGTTGAAAGAGGCTTGCTTGAGATCCTCCAAGTCCATGATGATCCACCCGGAGTTCTCTTTGTCCAAGCTCAAAGCTCTACTTGATCAAGAGATGAAGTTGAAGCTAACACTCTAAACTAATAGGCAAGAGTAGTATAGAATGATGAAGTGGTTTGTTTTCTCACTTCAAAACCCTAACTTTATCACTATCTTACTCACTAATGAAAGTTAGAGAGCAAGAGAGAGGAGGAAGAAGATGATGGCAAATGAGAGCTCAAGATAATGAAAAGATATAATGATAAAAATAAGAATATAAATTATATATAATTTCCACTCTCATTCTTAACTCAAGTTAATAAATATCTAGATATTTATTTTGGAGCTCTAATGGCCATGGAAAGATAACTCATGGTTAACATAAGGTTTAGTGAAGGAATAAAATAATCAACCATGAATAATTATCCATTTCCAGTAATCTCAAAAATAAATACAAATATATTTACTAACATGTGAGTCTTATATTGCCACCATCTAGTTTATTCAACAACCATGACACACATGTGTATGCATGTATGTGTGCATGCACATCTATATGTGCATACATGCATGCATACAACAAGAGACAAAAAAGGGACTAAGTGAAAAAGCTAATGGTCAATGTTAAATCAACACTTGATTTAAAAAACCGGTCATATCACATATGACCCGACCAATAGCAAACCGCCCGATTAAAATGCGGTATCTCATACGCGCATTTAATCGGGTCCCCGCGCATATCTCATATGCGCACCACATCGTTTCGGCTAGGCTAGGTAACTCCATTGTGGGACTCTAAGACTCATCAATACGCCGGCAGTAGGTGATGATCATATCAAACACCCCCAAGATGCAAGAGGTCAGCTAAACGTAACGGCCACCCAGGTATTGAACGATCAGAAGAAAACAAGTGAGCCTGTCAAAACTCCCGTCGAGCCAACCGGCAACACTACCGTACAGTCGGGTCTCTTCGTCAGATATGCTGCATATCGAGTCTAGGGATGGTAACGTCGACCCCAATAACTCAATAAGTCGTGCTGATGAATGGTTTATAACAGATCGAGAAACTACTAATAACACTTATCAGTAAATCTCAACAGCCCTAGCCAGGGACTTACTGATATAGCCAATCGAGCACGGCACAGCATCAACTCCCAATACCGAGAGAGATGAAACCCCTCCTATCGCTCATCGTCTCCATGTGTCTCGGGACTGTACCCAAAAGCCACCTATTTGCACGACTCAGTAGAGCCGTGGTATGGTAGTAATCAAAGTACAGTGGGAGAACACACAAGACTCTATGACGATCTCGGGTCTACAGACTAACATGTACCAGTGTCACCTAAGAACTGCTATCCAACGATAGATATAATACCATATAGGAGTTCTCGGCGAGTTCGTCCAGTGTACCCAGTCTCCACTGAGCACCCGCATATGATCTCGATGTCAAACATCAATGGATATGGGAACATCCATCGCCCATCATATGGGCCTATTATCATATACACTAGTCTACTCTGGTATATCGATGCCCCATCTCGATACACCTACGACTAGAGACATTTCAGGATATGCTAATAAACTACAGACGTCCCACTAGTATGATCTCCATCATAATCACAGTAGTCAAGCAAATATCCTCAGGACTTTATCAACATGTGTAAATGAATAAAAGCATGATCAAGTCAACATGTCAGATAAAGAAGAACCAGATAGCATACTATCATGTCGAGCAAGAATGTCCTCTGTATACATATATATACATGTATAAATGCATCCACTATCATATAATGGCCTCTAGGGCATACATATATCCAACAATCTCCCACTTGCACTAAGGCCAGTTATTGACGTATCTCATACCCAACATCTCAAAAAGTCGCTCATGCTGCAGCTGAGGCAGGGCCTTGGTGAGTGGATCCGCGGTGTTATTCTTTGTGTCTACTCTCCTAATCTCGATCTCGCGGCGATCTACAATCTCCCGGATCAAATGAAAATGCCTCAGAATGTGTATGGACCGCTGATGGGACCTGGGCTCCTTGGCTAATGCTATAGCCCCATTATTATCACAATACAATGGTATTGGATCAATAATGGTTGGAACTACTCCTAGCTCTGAGACGAACTTCCTCATCCAGACGGCTTCCTTGGAGGCATCATTTGCAGCAATGTACTCAGCTTCCATCGTAGAGTCTGCAACGGTATCCTGTTTGGAACTCTTCCAACTTACCGCTCCTCCATTGAGGGTAAATACAAACCCAGAGATAGATTTGATGTCGTCCTTATCACTTTGGAAGCTCGAATCGGTAAAGGCCTCCATTTGGAGATCTCTATTACCATACACCAAGAACAATTCTTTAGTCCTTCGTAAGTGCTTAAAAATGGTCTTCACAGCTATCCAGTGATTCTCTCCTGGGTTGGATTGATACCTGGTTACTACACTAAGTGCATAAGCTACATCTGGGCGTGTGCATAACATCGCATACATTATAGATCCTACGACTGAACCATAGGGTATAATGCTCATGCGAGCTCTCTCTTCATCGTTCTTTGGAGGAAAGTCCTTAGAGTGAGTGACCCCATGACAAGCGGGTAAGGCACCCCGCTTGGAATCTTCCATACTAAACCTTTTTAGGATGGTGTTAATATACCTGGTTTGGGACAATCCCAATAACCTTTTGGATCTATCTCTATAGATCCGAATGCCCAGTATGTATGTGGCATCACCCAGATCCTTCATAGAGAACCTTAGTGATAAGAAAGATTTGACCGACTGCAGCATAGGAATATCATTTTCTATCAGAAGAATGTCATCCACGTACAATACGAGGAATGTGATAGCTTTCCCTACAGTCTTCTTATAAACACAAGGTTCATCTGGATTTTTGATGAAATCAAACTCTTTGATAACATCATCAAAACAGATATTCCAACTCCGTGATGTCTGCTTTAATCCATAAATGGATTTAAGCAATCTACATGCTTTCCGCTGCTCCCACTGTCAATGAAGCCCTCTGGCTGATCCATATAAACGCATTCTTCTAAATCTCTATTTAGAAATCCTGTTTTAACGTCCATCTGCCAGATTTCATAGTCATAGTGAGCAGCAATAGCAAGTAGGATCCGAATGGATTTAAGCATGGCTACGGGAGAAAAAGTTTCGTCATAGTCCACACCTGGTCTTTGATGAAAACCCTTCGCCACAAGTCTTTCCTTATAGGTCTCCACCTACCTATCTACGCCAATCTTTCTTTTAAAGATCCATTTGCACCCCATGGGTTTTACCCCAGGGGGTACAACGTCCAAAGTCCATACTTTGTTGGTGTACATAGACTCCATTTCAGATCTCATGGCATCCAGCCACTTCACAGAGTCTCCACTCGTGATAGCTTGCTGAAAACTGGTAGGATCATCATCCTCCATAGTGCAATCTTCTCTATCACCATCAATGAGAAAACCGTATTACCTCTCCGGTGGGTGAGAAGTCCTACCAGATCTACGGAGTGGCCGAGGTTCATTAGTTTCTGTTGCAGCAGCCGGTTCAACCAAGTCGTCATTTGTAACTTGTGTCTCTACAACCTCTTCTAGATCTACCACATTGCTATCTTTATCATTTGTAAAAAATTCTTTTTCTAAAAATGTGGCGTGCTAAGAAACAAACACCTTTTGTTCCTCCTTGTGGTAGAATAGATATCCATAGGAATTCTTTGGATACCCCACAAAATTACACATAACTGACTGTGTCTCGAGCTTGTCCGGATTTTGCTTTTTGACATAGGCCGGACAACCCCAAATCTTAACTCATTTAAGAGATGGTCTCTTCCCATGCCATATCTCATATGGTGTGGTAGACACAGTTTTGTTGGAACCCTATTCAATAGAAACGCTGCAGTCTCCAATGCATGCCCCCAAAATGAGATAAATAACTCAGTATCACTCATCATGGAACGAACCAAATCTAATAGGGTCCGATTCCGACGTTCTGACACACCGTTGTGCTGTGGTGTGTAACAAGGAGTGAGCTGAGAGAGAATCCCATTCTCTTTTAGAAAGTCTGCAAACTCTGTACTGAGATACTCTCCACCTCGATCTGATCAAAGTATTTTGATACCTAATCCGGTTTGTTTTTCTACTTCAAGTTTATATTCAGTGAATTTCTTGAAAGCTTCAGACTTGTGCTTTAATAAAAATATATGACCGAATCTTGAGAAATCATCAGTGAAAGTAATGAAGTAAGAAAAACCGCCTCTAGCCTGTGTAGATATTGGCCCGCATACATCACTATGCATGAGGCCTAAGAGCTCAGTGGCTCTTTCTCCATGTCCGGTAAACGGAATTTTGGTCATTTTACCCTTAATACAAGACTGGCAAGTCGCATAAGATTTATATTCAAAAGGGTTTAAATATCCATCTTTATGTAGCTTATTTAGTCTTGTTTCATTAATATGACCAAGTCTACAGTGCCAAAGAAAAGCTTCATTTATTTCTGAATGTTTTCTTTTATTAGTGTGTTGTATGCTGAAAACTGTGTGTTGATTTAGGACGTATATCCCGTTATTAAGTGTACCATACCCAACCAACATTTGATTCAGGTTAATGTTCATAACATTATTCTGCAATACAAAATTTTATCCTTCATTGTCTAACAAAGAAACGGATATTATATTACAAAGCATACTGGGTACATAATAACATGGGTTCAAAACCAATATATATCCAGACGGCAAACCCAAGTAATACTCTCCCACTGCAACTGTATGTACATTGGAACCATTTCCAACCCGGAGAGTATGGTCACATGTCTTCAAAACCTTGCTATTTCTCAGCCCCTGCATGGAATTGCAAATGTGAGAACCTGAACCGGTATCTAATACCCAGGAAGCAGAGTTTATAGAAAAACAGTTTTCTGTCACAAACACACCTGAAGCAGAAGCATCACCATGCTTCTTCTTGAGATCCAAGTACTCAGTGCAGTTGCGCTTCCAGTGTCCTGTTTTGTGGCAGTGATAACATTCCCCTTTCCCCGATTCCCCAGCCTTGGACTTGTCTTTCCCCTTAACCTTTTTAACTCCAGCTCTAGGTTTGGTGGGTTTCTTCTTCGTCTTTCCCTTGGCCATAGCCTTCGAGCGAGAGAAGGAAGATGGCCCAACAGTCAAAGCGGGAGTCTTCACTGATTTCAGCGTGCTCTCTGCACTCCTCAATATATTGAGGAGTTCAGGTAATGGCTTCTTCATGTTGTGCATGCTGAAGTTTACTATAAACTGAGAAAAAGTGGAGGGGAGAGACTGCAGAATGATATCAGTATATTGTTCGTTGTCCATTTCCCATCCGAGATCCTCAAGCTCTTCTATAAGGGCTATCATCTTCAGAACATGGTCACCTACTGGTGTGCCAGGAGCCATCCGCACTTGAAACATCTTTCGTGATGCTTCGTATCGTAAGACACGAGACTGCTCCCCATACAACTCTTTTGTATGGAGAAAGATGGATTGAACGTCCATCTTCTCGTGCTGCTTTTGATGTGTGTTATCCATCGATGCAAGCGCAAGGCATTTGGCCGTGGCACAATCAGCGTCCAATGTCTTGCGAACTTCCTTATCCGCAACCGAAGATTTAGGACCTGGGATGGGCAGGGCTGGAGCCGTGAGGACATATGATACCTTATCATAAGTCAAGGTAATGTTAATATTCTTCAGCCAGTCTTTATAATTGGTCCCATTCAGTTTATTTTTATTTAGTAGAAGCTTGAGTCCTGTCATTGGTATCTGCCATTAAGAGAGAGAAAAGAATACACTCAGCGAAAGCTCTTGCAAAGATCAGATTGGTTATTATCTTATCTAATCGATGTCTCCCACTACTTTTATCAAATTTCCCTTCAAACCTTAAAAGGAAAACTAGCCAGGATTAATTACAGTTTTCAACTTCGATAACCGTTCAGCCAGGCCAGTGTCGATACTTGAGGGAGGTTCCCCGTGCTTTCGCACGGACCTAATTAATATAAACCTCGTCTTTCCAGAGGCGTAGCCTCGTTAACACCTTTCTAGACACCTAATGGGTTAGCTAATTGTAAAGTGCAAAACTCTCCTGGGAGCAACTCTTGCTCACAGTGGGATCGGGATCCAACCATCATATGGAAAGTATGCAATCTCATTGCAAATTTCAACTCTTGAAACTCCCGATATGGTTTTTACCCCTAGCACTCATGACCTTGGCTATGGTCAACAAATCACAAGCACTAGTCAAGTTTGACCCGTCATTTCTTGATTAATCAGACCCATTCATATGACCTTTGGCTAAGGTCAACCAAGTCGCATGCCTGTCCTAATAAATCACATCATATATTGTATAGGAAGACATCACTTAGCTACCAAACACTACGCCTTGGCTAAGGTCAACAAACGTAGCACGAATACTAAGTACTCTACTTCCTAAAATTACGGAGAGTTGCGGATGGTTTTTAAGAAAACCTTTAACTCTTTGTGTAAGTCCACGTTGCCCACCCCGGTGCTTGCGGGGAGGCGGAAAACGGAATAAAAATCGGATTTTTACTACTCTAAGCAACATGGACTAGACAAAGGAGGATCTTTGCTAAACAAAAACTAGCTAAAACTAACTAGAAACTAGCTAAAGGGTAGAATGGTTATACCTAGGGCTTTATGTCCTTCTCTCCTTGCTGCTTGGAGTAGTAGAAAGGGATCACCTTTGTCGTCTTCTCACGTCGAAGAAGGATCCACCCGAGAGCCTCAACCTTTGGCTTCAACTTCAAGCTAGAAGTAACTAGGGTGCTAGAAGTGCTAATCCTAGAACCCTAGATGAGAGTAGAAATTACTATGGAATTGTTTTTCTCAAGCTCAAGTGTTTCTCAACACATGAGAGGGGAGAGCTTGAGGAAGAGAAAGAGCAAGAGAGAGAAAGTGTATGATAGAATGAGAGAATTATGAAGCATTCTCATATATATGTGTGAATTATTGTAAATTGATAATTAGTGAGATAATTGTCATGGCTTAATCAAGACATGACCATTATCATTTCATTTTTAATGCAAATTGCAAGGATCAAAGAGCATCTTCCAAATGAAATGATGATGGTCAAAGTGTCAACCTAGGTCAACAAGTCAAGAATGTCAAGTGGTCAACAACCCTAACCATGCACAATTATATTAAACTAATATCAATTAACCATAATACACACATAAGCATTAGGGTTAATAAAATGACAATGGTCATTAACCCTAATCAAAGTCCTCTCCCTCTGTCTCAATCAACTGTGCATACGCACCCGTATTCGTGATCCAAGAAACATGAACACAATGAGATAAAACCAATCCCAAATCATATACTAGGATCCGGCTTAAACCAAAGCCTGCTAGTATAAGTTGTCCGGACAGCAAACGTGCACAAGTGCGCGGATGTGAACGAACCCTGTCGCAAAACCATGCGACCTCTACTCATTTTGCCTAAAGGCGAATAACTCTCTGTGTGGGACTCTAAAGACTCGACACTACGCCGGCAGTGGGTTTAACCACAGACCGCAAGCAGCACTAGTTGTACGTAACGGTCCCCAGGTAGATGCCGATAAGAAGACTGACGAGGTGACCCCATCTGAACTCCTACTGAGCCTGTATGTGACAGTCTCCGTACAGTCCGGTCTGTTCGTCTGATACATCGCATGGCGGGCCTAGGGGGCGGTAAACGTCAGTCCCCTAATAGCGGTACAAGTCGTGTCGGAGTGTAGCCCAGAACACCCTGAGATAACACTGGAAACCTACCAGTATATCTCGCTTGCCCTGGCCAGGGACTACTTGTGTAATGGCTCTCCTGGACACAGCGCGATGTCAACCCCCAATACCGGGAGAGACGAATCCTGTCTAACCGTCACTGCCTCCAAGTGCTTCGGGACTGCACCCAAAAACTACCTGTTTGCACGACTCCTTTGAGCCGTGGTAGGGTGGTAATCAAAGTGCAGTGGGAACACACTCGAGGCGAAGTGACAGTGTCAAGTCAGCGGACTAAGCTGTACTCATGTCACCTGGGAACTGATAACTGACGATAGGTATAATACCAACCAACAGTTCCTGACGAGTCTTGTCCAGTGTACTCGTAACCTAACGAGCACCCGCATACTATCTCAACTACGACGTACCGACGGCTGTAGGACAGACCGTCTCCCACGCTGGGATGAGAAGCGCATACGCTAGTCTACTCCGGAGTATCGATGCCCTGTCTCGATAGTCCAACGACCATGGACCAGTATAAGGATGTGCTTATGGATTACCCAGCCCCCACGAGTGTGAGCGCCATCACAACGCTGGTAATCAAGCAATAATCCTAAGGGCTCTACTAATATGTATATCAGCGATATGCTAAAAGAAACACATGCACTGTTAGGTTACTTAACTAACGGCATACCGGGACGGGACTAGTGCGGATGCAAAATATAAGCAACGCCTACTATATATCTCATATATAATATAGCATTCGTCTCAGATATATTAAGCGATCACATCACTGAATATAGGCAGCAGAAACACATACATGATCATATAGGATATACTAGGATGTCCGTATTTTGTATTTAGCCATAAACAGAAAATACGGATTCCACGGTCGTGATGAATAGCCAATCCCACACCCTAGACCCCTATGAGAGCGGCAAGCGACCCTACCAATTCTAGAGTTAGAAGACCCAGTCTCGACTCCTCGAGATGGTCTCCCACTGGACTCTAGAACCCGGTCGCTTGTGCTCCCCACCTTGGGTCTATCCTAATGCGGAAAAGTAAATAATATACAACAATGGTGACATCATCCTCAACCCGGAACTGCCCCAATAAAAGAATATTATATACAAATGAATTTTACATGAATGAAAAGAAAAACTCTCATCTCACATAAAACCCCCCGGCCATTCAATCACGACGATCCTATATATTATAGCACAGCAACACATAACATCACATGTCATCAACGTAAGCAAGTATGCGTACCCCAATTTCCGTTGACATATAGCAACGAAACCGGCGATACACATACTACACTTACAGTCGCAGAAATAAGTATCACATACTACTAGGCGATGTTACACCCTTCGATCGAATTAACGAACACCCATATTTCCCAGCAAGCTCAACAGTTGAGCACCGTTAAACAATACCCAAAACCTATGCCACAGTACTTTATGGACCAGCCATAGAAGGGCAAACCCAAGCCTCATGTGTGGCGCCACTAACTACGGCAAACCCTAAGGTTTAGCCGCGGTCTCGTGGTCACATATCGAGTTAGGGTTTCATTCTTCTAGAGGGTCCATAGGAATACCTGCATTATACATTGAGTACGTTCAACCTGGAAAATACCAGTGTTTGATATTCGTTCGACCAGTTTAACGTCGTCAAGGTTACCAATAAAATGCTAAAAAATATGAATACGAAATACTCTGCAAAGAGTTCATTACCAAACAAACATCGTATGCAATTCTGGACTACCCAAATAATACCAGAAACCCCAGATCATGAGTAATAGAGCACTGGTGCAATACGAGGAGGAGGGGAGCACAAAAGGTCGGCGTCGCCGTAATTCCAAGCCTAGTGCTCGGCCAAAATTCGAGCCCCCCTTTTCGTATTTCACCTATGTTCTTAAAATACCATAAATGCCACTCTGCAGTTTTTAAAATAATTTTTAAACCACTTTTGAAAAAATTTCCAGAGAGACTTTTGCTAGGGTTTCTAAAACCGTATTTTTGCGGAGTTTTTCGGTTTCGTATTATCGTAACATCGTCTAGGTTTCTAGCTAGGCTCTGATACCATGAAGGATTTTCCTTAGCACCACTACTAGGGTTTAGTAGCATCACACATGCCATATTTAAAAATTAGAGGGTGCTAAAGAAACTAACCTAGGGATCAAACTAGAAAAACTAGGGTAACACAAAATCTAACACATTCCACAAGTAGTTTAGTACTAGGTAAAGAGAATACAATCTTTGTAGCTCCCTTTGCTAGACTCCTTGGCTACTTGGAAGTTGGAAGAGGCTTGCTTGAGATCCTCTAAGTCCACGATGATCCACCTGGAGTCCTCTTTGTCCAAGCTCAAATCTCCACTTGATCAAGAGATGAAGTTGAAGCTGACATTCTAAACTAATAGGCAAGAGTAGTATAGAATGATGATGTGGTTTGTTTTCTCACTTCAAAACCCTAGCTTGATCACTATCTTACTCACTGATGAAAGCTAGAAAGCAAGAGAGAGGAGGAAGAAGATGATGGCAAATGAGAGCTCAAGATAATGAAAAGATATAATGATAAAAATGAGAATAGAAATTATATATAATTTACACTATCATTCTTAACTCAAGTTAATAAATATCTAGATATTTATTTTGGAGCTCTAATGGCCATGGAAAGATAACTCATGGTTAACATAAGGTTTAGTGAAGGAATAAAATAATCAACCATGAATAATTATCCATTTCCATTAATCTCAAAAATAAATACAAATATATTTACTAACATGTGAGTCTTATATTGCCACCATCTAGTGTATCAACAACCATGACACACATTTATATGCATGTATGTGTGCATGCACATCTATATATGCATCAATGTAAACATGTACTTACATGCATGCATACAACAAAAGACAAAAAAGGGTCTAAGTGAAAAGCTAATGGTCAATGTTAAATCAACACTTGATTTAACAAACCGGTCATATAACATATGACCCGACCAATAGCAAACCGTCCGATTAATATGCGGTATCTCATACGCGCATTTAATCGGGTCCCCACGCATATCTCATATGCGCACCACATCTTTTCGTCTATGCTAGGTAACTCCATTGTGGGACTCTAAGACTCGTCAATACGCCGGCAGTGGATGATGATCATATCAAACACCCCCAAGCCGCAAGAGGTCAACTAAACGTAACGGACATCCGGGTATTGAACGATCAGAAGAAAACAAGTGAGCCTGTCAAAACTCCCATCGAGCCAACCCGAAAAACTACCGTGCAGTCCGGTCTCTTCGTCAAATATGCTGCATATCGAGTCTAGGGATGGTAACGTAGACCCCAATAACTCAATAAGTCGTGCCGATGAATGGTCTATAACAGGTCGAGAAACTACTGATAACACTTATCAGTAAATCTCAATAGCCCTGGCCAGGGACTTACTGATATAGCCAATCGAGCACAGCACAACATCAACTCCCAATACCGGGAGAGACGAAACCCCTCCTATCGCTCATTGTCTCCATGTGTCTCGGGACTGTACCCAAAAGCCACCTGTTTGCACGACTCAGTAGAGCCGTGGTAGGGTGGTAATCAAAGTACAGTGGGAGAACACACAAGACTCTATGACGATCTTGGGTCTACAGACTAACCTGTACCAGTGTCACCTGAGAACTGCTATCCGACGATAGATATAATACCATATAGGAGTTCTCGGCGAGTCCGTCCAGTGTACCCAGTCTCCACTGAGCACCCGCATATGATCTCGATGTCAAACATCAATGGATATGGGAACATCCATCGCCCATCATATGGGCCTACTATCATATACGCCAGTCTACTCTGGTATATCGATGCCCCGTCTCGATACACCTACGACTAGGGACATTTCAGGATATGCTTATAAACTACAGACGTCCCACTAGTATGATCTCCATCATAATCACAGTAGTCAAGCAAATATCTTCAGGGCTTTATCAACATGTGTAAAAGCATGATCAAGTCAATATGTCAAATAAAGAAGAACCAGATAGTATACTATCATGTCGAGCAAGAATGCCCTCTGTATACACACACACACACACACACACACACATGTATAAATACATCCACTATCATATAATGGCCTCTAAGGCATACATATATCCAACACATTGTTCCTCGAGTTTATTCCCTCATATATATATAAAAGTGCTGAGCACTTGGCTCACGTGTGAGCACGTAAGACGCCCGAGGTGAGAACTGTTCTCTAGATTTTATTCCTCTTTCATTTATAAGTGCTAAGCACTTGGTTCATCAAACAGTCGCATGCAGACACGTGAGGTGCCTTCAAAATGCGAGCACTGTCTTTGGAATTTTCTCCCTCTTTTAAACACAACTGTTTGGGGGTCACGTAGGAAAACGTGAGGTGCCCCCAAAATGGGAGCTATCTTGGGTTTATTCCCTTTTTCCTTTTCTGAGTGCTAAGCACTATTGGGTCACGTGAGATCACGTGAGGCACTCTGAAGAATGAAGATTGCCTTTGTTTTATTCTCCTTTTCTTTTTCTGAGTGCTAAGCACTAACAAGGGATCACATGAGGCCACGTGAGGCACCCCCAAATTGAGATGTGTTTTAGATTTACTCCACTTTTTTGAAAAGCTTGTTCGATGGTAAGCCAAGAGTTATTGGTTATTGAGACCCTCCACCTCTCTGAAAACGTTGAAGAATTATAACGACATGTATCGGAGGTATGAAGAGATGTACCCTTGAACAAATATCCCGATATGGGGAATTTTCCCACCAAAATCTTCAGCCAAGAGCTATTAGTTCCTGGTTATGCCGGCTTAAGTTTCGTTTACAGATATGTGTGAAACCAGGCTTATTCATATACGCACATGCACATATCAGAGGATGAACATGTGTTCAACGACAAAGGCAGAAGCATTTAATTAAACATTTATTCTACACGAAATAGATCGCCAAACACGGGATCGAAATTATAGGGATTTACAAACATATAAATAAAATTATCTAGTTCTCTCTCTATCTTTTCCACCATACTAAAGCGACGATCTTCGCGAGGAGTAGCTACCCATCGGTTAGCACCGCATTCACCAGCGAAAGCAGAAATGACGGCCCGATGAGCCCGTATTTGGCTCAGCAACTGAACAGAGCAATCCCTCAGAGCTTTGGTGATCAAATTCGCCTCGTGGAAACACTCGATCTTGTCTTCTGCGGAGCTGAGCATCGCCGAGGTCATCTCCGCCGGAGGAGGGAGGATATCATCGAGCACGGACAAAAGGATCATCCGGAGCTAGATAGAACCGACGGGGAGAGGAGATCCTACACGAGTCAAGAGCTTATGCAGCTCTGCGTCACATTGGTCATTCGTTAAAATAGGATTCACCAAGCGCGCAGCGAAACGAGGAACGATGTCCTCAATAGGCACCTCCCACGGCTGCCGGCGAGCATGGGGACGGTTACAGGCCATAACTCTTCTTCAACAAGAATGATTCTCTAAAAAAGTAAGAGAGAAGAGAAGCACTGCTTCAGATTATAAATGAAGAAAATTTAAGTTTAGGCACAGAAAATGCTGTGCGTGATGGAACTATTTCCAAGATCTGGGAAAGGGAAAGTTTGACTCAAAAGAAAGGTGAAAAGACACCTTCAGCGTGAAGCAACGCTTCATAGCAGCGCCAGCGCTGAGAGTCAAAGACTCTAATGCAGCGCACCACGTGCAAAGCATGGGTGCGCTAGCGCTAAGTGCGCTGCGCTCTAAGCAGCGCACCACGTGCAAAGTGCGGGTGCGCTAGCGCTAAAGTGCGCTGCGCTCTAAGCAGCGCACCACGTGCAAAGCACGGGTGCGCTAGGTGCGCTAACGCTGGAACTAAAAGCTCCCCATCAACAGATCTAAGATCCAATAATAATGATAAATCATTAATTAATCAGAATTAAATTCTGTTAAGGAAAGATTCCTCAAAATCTTTCCAAACAACAAGATTGTGCTCTGTAAATCAGAGCACCGTTGGATCAATGATCCAATGGTGATTAAAAATCACCAAAATACAGAATAAATTCTGTATGGAAAAGATTTCCCAATCTTGTTAATAACAAGAAGATTACCTTCTGTAAATCAGAAGCCCTTGGATCAAAGATCCAACGATGGAAAATTCCCCAAATCAATTGGAAAAAAGATCTCCTTAACTGATTGAACTGATCAGCTTGCCCTATAAAAAGGCCCTTAGACTTCAAGTCTCAATAGACAGAAGAGGAGATACAGAAAAAAAAATAGAGAGGAATCTCCCCAGAAGCTTTGAGAAAATCTCAGAAAGAAGGGCCAAGCTCTCGATAGAAGAACTTATTTTCTTCACGGTAAAAGAACAGAGAGATGAAATCATCTCATAATTAAAAAGAAGAATTCACTTCTTTCTTCAAGATCATAGATCTGCAAGACCAAGGTCTTTTACAAAGAGATCAAAAGATCTCATCATAAAATAAAAAGAAGAATTTACTTCTTACTCACAGATCATAGATCTATAAGACTAAATTCTTTCTCAAAGAGATCATGAACATATCATTATAAAGAGGGAGAATAATTCAATTCTCTTAAGGTCACAGTTCCATAAATAAAAAGCCTTTCATCAATATAAAAGATTGAAACATCTCCTACAAAATAAGAACTTTTGTTCTTAGGATCTTGAGACAAAGTCTCTTCTAAGGGAGAATTTATTTCCCAGATCATAAAATTGATCAAATGCGCTTCTGCACTCTTGGACTAGCGCCAAGCGCACAACGTGTCACTCACGTGTACGTCACTCAATAGTTAGCGCTTTGCGCTCTTGAACTAGCGCTTTGCGCTCATGGACTGGCGCTCAGCGCTAAGCGCACCACGTGCTGCTCATGTGCGCGTCATTGAACAAATAGCGCTTGCGTTCATAAGATAGCGCTCTGTGCTCATAAACTGGCGCAATGCGCCTATCATCTGGCGCTTAGCACCAAGTGCAACACGTGTCCCTCACGGGTGCGCTACCCAGCAGAAGCGCAATGCGCTCATGAACTAGCGCACTGCGCTCTTCGCTTGGCGCAAAGCGCCAAGCGCACCACATGTTTCTCGCGTGTGCACTGATAGAACATAAATTGTTCTTTAATAAGCCCAGAGCTCTGATGAATGCTCAGCATTCAATAAAAGACAAAATATTGTCAGAATTCAAGTCAATGCTCAGTATTGTTAAAAGGGCCGAGCCCAAATGAATGCTCAACAGCCCAAAATAAATGTTAAACATTTTAACTTGACTGGACTTAGCCCAAGATTGGCCATAAGTCCTCAATTTAGATTAACTGAGCCCATACGCTCATAAATCTTTTAACAGATCTTAGCCCCAAATTAGACTACAGATCTTTCAACCAAAATTGGTCCAAGGGTACATCTCTGAACCCCTCTGATATATGTCATTGTAATCCTTCAACATCTTCAGAGAAGTGACGGGTCCCGATAGCCAATCGTTCCTCGGACTGTGGGGTCCCTTTAAACCCACGGACTATGATGTCCTTAACCTCGGACTGTGGGATCCTTAAACCCATGGACTATGATGTCCTTAAACCTCGGACTGTGGGGTCCCTTTAAACCCACGGACTATGATGTCCTTAACCTTGGACTGTGGGGTCCTTAAACCCATCGACTATGATGTCCTTAACCTCGGACTGTGGGGTCCTTAAGCCCATAAACTATGATGTCCTTAACCTTGGACCACCATGTCCTTAAACTGGTAATCGACCGCAATGTCCCTAAACTAAACAATAGAGCCCAAATGCTCTCTTGTTGGATCAAAACGATCCCGTTGAGTTGATCTTAGTCTAAAATTAGACTAACGTATCCTCAACGAACGTTTAAGTTGATCTTAATCCCAAATGAGACTAACGTATCCTTAAACCCAACCCAAAACCCAAATCTAAGAAAATACGTATTAGGACTAATCCATGCCCTATGGGCGACAACATAAATTAGTCTCCGTATACAATCCACGGGCAACCAAA
Source organism: Agapanthus africanus (assembly GCA_030015575.1). Taxonomy (NCBI): domain Eukaryota; kingdom Viridiplantae; phylum Streptophyta; class Magnoliopsida; order Asparagales; family Amaryllidaceae; genus Agapanthus; species Agapanthus africanus. The sequence goes on along the minus strand of JASDDO010000022.1, from coordinate 639,224,376 downwards.
AACAAAACAAACACCCACGACACGAAGTGACCATCTGGAGAAGGAGAAAGTGGTTACCGTGATGCAGTAGTGTAATTAACTGCAGGGGCTTGCGCCTGCAGGGAAGAGCGTCCCCACAATCAAAAACCCCTCAATGAGGGGGAATCTGACGAAGTCTGCTACATCGGCCGCATCCGTTTAAACTTTCGATATACGATGCCATAAATCAACTTGGCATCTTCGGAGAGATAGACGGATAGCACCAATTAGCATCTGCCCCCAAATTCAGGCAAGACGTACCCACGCGGTCGCGTCTCCATGTTCGGAGGGGAACAGATTCTGGCATGACCGGTGGGACCTTTTCCTCTTTCCACTCCACACTTCATGTGTTGTGTTCACGAACGGATCGCGGTTTGATATGGTTGCCCTTGGGTTCGAGGTACTAAGATTTGGTTTTACTCCCGTCAAGAAAAAAGAACATCAATGGCCTTTAACTGCTCCAGCTGCAACTGCAACACCCGTTCCGCCTCATCTGAAGGTGTAACCTATGGGCCCCAAGCGGCCTCTCCTTTCAAGATGCCAGTGGAGCAAGTAACTCGGGCCACCACTGGGCTATTCTTTGGGACTATGATCCCACCGGTGAGCTTCAATGCCCCACTGTTGTCGCAAGAAGCCCCAAAGAAGTCGGTCTTTGATTGACTTACCACTGCCACGGCCCCTCTCAACGGGTCGCCCAACTTTAATGCCTCAGTTTTCGACATGCTGGGCCATAACGTCAACAAGCCCATGATACCTGAAGCAGCCATCCCGGCTCAAGCGGACGAAATCATCAGAGAGGCTTCTTCTGCCAAGAAGTTAGTCTTCACAAGGCTGGCCATTCCGACTCCCGCTCCAGGCGAAGTCCTCAAAGATACTTCCCCTGCCCAGAGGTCTGTCTTTGACAGATTGGACATTGCTTCTCAACGGACATCGGTCTTTAAGAGGCTAACGCCGGCGACAACCCTTCGCCAAAACAAGGGGCATGATGAAACCACCCCCATAGCTAAGCCAGTCCCGGCCGCACGACATGCTCGACGTCGCCACTGGCGCCGAGTGAGGAAGGCTGGGGGCAATTCTCCTTCTAGACTGACTCCGCCAGCTCCAATGGTGGAAGTTGATGTTGCTGTTCCAACTGGGAACAGCTTTGAACCGCTAAGGAGAGTGCGCAAAAACTCTCCGACTGCCGTGCTGAAGAAATCTCCTCCACCCGTAGAGAACGGTACAAAGGTGAAGCTAGAGCAGCCCCCTCAGCGGCTGTCCTCTAAAATTTACAAGGTCTGGCGTCAAGTCCAAGACTCGGTAATTGATCAAGATTACTCTCGCCGACAGAAAAAGGTGAAAGTTCAGCGAGAAGAGAACCATCCTGTCAAGCCACAAAAGGAGACAGCTGTTAGGATGCCTACTGCAACGGCCCCCTCAACTTCGACCGCTTATAAGAGGAGAAGGCCGGAGAAAATCCCTGAGTCTGCGACGAATCGCAAGACCATTGAACCCAAACGCCCCAAGTCTGGGGGCATGGTGGTACATACCGTCTATATGGCATCTGAAAAAGAGGATAGCCATATCTCCACAGGTCATCGACCGCTTACACGATCGGTGACTAAGGCTCAGGAGCAACAACAACAAAAGCTCCAAGAAATGCTAACAGCTATGGCCGCACTTACGGGACCGAAGGCAAGCTCGGAGACATCCTCAGAGCAACGCCGTGAGCAGGAAATTGATGCTGAATTCTTTCGGAGAATACTTGAGAAGAAGGATAAAGAGGCTGCGGAACAAGCGGCCAATATAAAACAAATGGCCCTTCTGTTCCAAGATATGGTGGCCATGATGATCCAGCCGGACCCTCCAACTGAAGAATCTCCAGTAATAATTGAAGACGATAAAGGAGAGACATCACATCCTCTGCCGGCTCTGTCAACAGCCAAAGAGGAGACCATCTCTAAAGCTACGCTCGATGATTATATAGCTCAAAAAATACGAGCTCATCAAGCAAATAAAGCGGCTGGGCAAATTGTTAAAACTGGATGACCCTATCCAGGTTGGTATGACCAAATAAAGTACCCGCCGGGATACACGATCCCCAAATTCCACGTATATAAAGGAACGGGGAATCCACATCAGCATGTTGCTCAGTTCAGGGATCTCTGCGGCAACACTGGAGGGGATGATAAGCTACTGCTTCGCCAATTCATCGGCACCTTGGCAGAGACGGCGTTCGAATGGTATTCAGAGCTTCCCAACGATTCCGTCAAAACTTTTACGGAAATGGAGCTACTATTCACCCAGCATTTTGTGAACGCTAGCGAACGTACCCCAGTCACGGCATTGATCAATGCCAGGGTAAAGCCGAGAGAAACTTGGGTCCATTATGCAATACGGTGGCGAAATTTATGGTCAAAATGCGAGCAGCGCATCGAAGAAGCGCCTGCGGTGGGCATGTTCGTGGGTACTCTTGATCCGCAGGCGACCATCTCCCAATTTATAATGTTTTTCAAGCCAACCACCTTCCAGACCTTGATTGACAAACTGGCCCAAATGGACCAGATGGGTCATAGACCGTCTTCCTCAAAGCTGGAATCTCGAAATGAAAAAGGGAAAGGGAAAGCAACCTTCGTCGCCAATACTCAACAACATCCGAACAACTTAAAACCGGTTGTTCGCCAAAACAATGTGCGTCCATGCCCATCCCTCGAGGAGAGACTGGGACGTCCTTACTCGTTCCCCAGGAATAAAATGAGGAGACTGTTCGAGCTGGCAGTACGCAATAGACTCATCAGTCTGCCGGATCCAAAACGTCCGTTGCAGCCAGGCGATGTCAACAATCCTAATTATTGCCCTTACCACCAAGCAGTAAACCATCCAATCGAAGATTGCTTCGTCTTCAAAGGCTGGGTTGAGGACCAATACCAACTGGGCAAATTCGCGTTGTCTGAAAACTGGAAGATGAACCCGCCACAACCACATGATCCGAAAAAGATGGACACACCAGGGGCATCGTGCTCTTTTATCAAAGAAGCTCCATGGGAGGTCGCTCTTTCAGCCAAAACGAAAAGAATGCTGAAGGATCTCCAAACATGCCCGGCGATCAAATGGAAAAGTCCGCTGGAACCCGAAGTCATCAAGGGAATGCTGAAGCCGCGCCTAACTCCAAAACTTGGTGGTGATAGTTAAAACGCCAACACCCAGACGTCAAAGTCTTCGAAGAAGAAGAAGAAGACCAAAAAGCCCGTGAAGCATGGTGACAAGCGCATGGACCTGCAAAAACAGATTGACGCGCTGGAAGAATATAACCAGAAGGCGCGGACCCCAGTCACACTCCAAGAATTTCTCAGCCACGTCCTTGAAGACGGAGATGACGACAATAAAGAAAACTCGTTGGAGGAATCTGAGGATTATGTGGCAAGATGCCATGTGATCTCTCATTCATTAATAGACGGTGAAGAAGCTCCTGAAACATAGAAAGTGGGGGCAGATCCTGAGCCGAAACTTCTAGGACCATCAGACGAAATGATTGATGCATTCCTGAACGAAGCTCTTCTGAAAAGCAAAGCTGATCGAGAGCGCGAAATGGCCATATTTGGAAAAGCCAAACGCCGGCGACTGGACGAAAAGGGTAAAACACCCTAACCAGACTGAGGCATGCCCACGACAGATAAAAGCAGGTTCAAGTCAAGGAAAAGGTTCGCCAAAACCATATCGATGGGAATGAAGCTGCCCTCTTTCAAAGGAAATTCTCATGGTGGTATACTTCATGATGAAGCGGACATACATCTTAACTTCTGCTTATACCATTAGAGGATTGCACACCCTACAGAGGAGTGCATAGCCTTTAAAAACTGGTGGCAGGGATATGTTGCACACCGACAACATGTTCAACGAGTGAAGCACAAAGCTCGTCGAGAACAGAAAAGCACGACAGATGAGCGCAAAAGAGCCGCTGGCAATTGTCACATAATCGACACCAAGGGATCGCAAGTTATCACCTTTGGAAGCGACTCTGACGAAGAAATCTCCCTCAGCCCTCTCTTCAAGGAATCCACCTCCGACACAAAAGATGCGAAGATTTGCGAGAAAATTTAGCTGTGTAATCGTACGTTGCCCGAAAAATCTCGGACCTTTGACCGAAATGTCTTTAAACTACTACAAACCCGCGGCATCCCCAGGATGACGTGGTAAAAAAAATTGTACGTCCATAAGCGAGATGGGCACGGATGAAAACCCGAAAGGGCTCCGTGAGTAAAAACAGCAGGACTACCGACAAGTTTTGTGAAAACCCGAAAGGGTGCAATCTCGTTAAAAGACACCTGCAAGGTCCTCTCGACCTTGTGAGGAGAAACCACCCGCGTGAGATCCTTATGACTCATAAGGGAGCAACACACTTAGGGATCCCCACGATCCCTAAGAAGAAATTACACTTACGAGATCCTCATGACTCGTAAGAAGAATTCCCCTTTGAGACCCTCACGGCTCGTAGGGTTCAAAAACCTTAAGCTACAGGGATCTGAACCAGTTCTAAAGCCATCACAATCTCCAATACTTCCCTACAAGCATCTCGGCCCTTGTATACAATCCACGGGCATGAATAAACATTTCCCTAACAAAGTCCCATCAGAGACTCGGGATATGTTCACACAGTGGACAGCCCTTGTAAGTCCTCTCGACTTATAAGGAGAAAACACTCTTGTATGATCCTTACGACTTATAAGAGAACACATACACTTAGGAATCCTCACGAATCCTAAGGAGAAAATGCACTTACGAGATCCTCACGACTCATAGGGAGAAATACCTTTATGAGACCTTTACGGCTCATGAAGTCAAAAGCCTTAGTCGACAGAATCCTAACCCTGTTTACTAAGCCACCTTTGTTCGACATAGATGGAGGCAAATGATAATTCGCTCCTGGCAATATCCCAGTTGCAGTGATGCTGATACCTAAATCGGTATCAAATCTCAAACTCACAGCGAGGCAAATGCATATGAAATAGCCGAAATGATGGGGCAACTTGCAACAAAATTAGCAAGTAAAAATGTATGCATACAAAATAGCCGAAGTGGTTGGGCAACTCGCAATAAAAAGCAGCGAGTAAATAAAACAAATAGCCGAAATGATTGGACACCACGAAAAATAGCCGAAATGATTGGGCAATCGCGACTTTCACGATATAAAAAGCTGAAATGATAGAGCATCGCGGAAAGAAAAATATATAAAACGAAAAAAATTTCCCTACAGGTGAGATCACATCGATCCCTGTATACAATCCAGGGGCACAAACAAAAAGGGAACCACACCTTCCCACCAGGCTCCATCCGAAAGAGAGCCAAGTCTCGACGGTTCACAGACAACTAGAGACCACCTCGACATTCGTCTCGTTACAGCATACGCAACGTCAGCAAAGAGGAGTGACGGCAAAATCTCAACTCCACCTCGACATTCGTATCATTACAACAGATGCAACGTCAACGAAAGACCCCATGGTTGAAACAAAGCGGAGTGATGGCAAAATCCCAGCTCCACCTCAGCATTCGTCTCGTTACACCAGACGCAATGTCAAAAACGGTGTTCCTTCGCAGTCCAGCAGGATGCAGATGTAACGTCAACGAAAGACCTCACGGTCAAAACAAAATGGAGTGACGGCAAAATCTCAGCTCCACCTCAGCATTCGTCTCGTTACACCAGACGAAATGTCAACAACGGCGTTCATTCGCAGTCCAGCAGGATGTAGATGCAACGTCAACGAATGACCTCACGGTCGAAACAAAGCGGAGTGATGGCAAAATCCCAACTCCACCTCAGCATTCGTCTCATTACACCAGATGCAATGTCAACAACGGCGTTCCTTCGCAGTCCAGCAAGATGCAGATGCAACGTCAACGAAAGACCTCATGGTCGAAACAGCGCGGAGTGGTCACCACCTCGACGTTAGTCTCGATACAGCAGACGAGATGTCACCACAATGTTCTTCCTCCAACCTCGACGTTCGTCTAGATACAGAAGATGAGATGTCACTACAGCGTCCTTCCTCCAACAGGATTCAGACACGCCAAAGCAAACGAAGCGAAGGCCAAATTCCTAGCTTCAGGGTCTTGACAGCAACTCATATAAAACCTGAAAGACTATCAGAGATCATCCCACACTAGTACGGAGTGGTCACCACCGTGACATTCGTCTCGATACAGCAGACGCGATGCCAGCAAAACGAAGCAAAGGAAATATTCCTAGCTTCAGGGTCTTGAAGGCAACTTACATAAAACCTGAAAGACTATCGGAGATCATCCCACACCAGCGTGGAGTAGTCACCACCACGACGTTCGTTTCGATACAGCAGACGAGATGTCACCACAGCGTTATTCCTCTAACAGGATTCGGACACGCCAAAGCAAACGAAGCAAAGGCAATGTTTTTAGCTTCAGGGTCTTGACGGCAACTCATATAAAACCTGAAAGACTATCAGAGATCATCCCATACCAGCGCGGAGTGGTCACCACCTCGACGTTCATCTCGATACAGCAGAAGAGATGTCACCACAGCATTCCTCATTCCAGCAAGACTCAGACGCGACAATCAAACAACGGAACCACAGTAAAATCCCTAGTTCCAAACCTCGACGATTCACCAACAACCTAGAGACAACCGTGACATTCGTCTCGATACAGCAGACGCAATGCCGGCAAACGAAGCAAAGGCCAAATTCCTAGCTTCAAGGTCTGGACGGCAACTCACATAAAACCTGAAAGACTATCGGAGAACATCCCACACCAGCGCGGAGTGGTTATGACTCATCGGGGCTCCCCAAAATGAGCCTAACCTCAAGTAAAAAGCGGCATGGCAAAATTCTTAACGCTTGCTCATCCGACGGTCAAACTGCCTAGGAAGATTGCTTGAAGATGTCGTGTCCAACCCCCGAAGGAATCAGAGACATGACATTCGCAAGGCTACTCGAACAGCAAGATTGCCGATCGAGGGATAAATCAGCCAACGCGACGGTACGACAGGAAAAACCCTAGTGCCACAGACCCTAACGGACCTCTGTCGTAAAGATTAGAGGTTAACTGCGACGTTAGGACATCCTTGCGAGAACTTCTCGATTCGTCTTGACTCATAAGGCAAAGCCTTAGGCAATGGGGATTAAAAAAAACATGTTTCCTAAGTACTGGGGCCCTGCAAGTCGGTCCAAGATGGACTCTTGCATACTATTCACGGGTCACACTCTTCGAAATCAAACATCGACGAAGAGGGAAACAACCACTTACGAGTCCTCTCGACTTGTAGGTATGAAAAATCTCTTGTGGGATCCTTACGACTCTCAAGAGAAAGCACACTTGGGAATCCTCACGATTCCTAAGGAGAAAATACACCTACGAGACCCTCTCGACTCGTAGGGAGAAAAGTCTTTATGAGACCCTCACGGCTCATAAAATTGAAAAGTCTTACGCAGCAGACCTGAACCTGTTTCCTAAGCCATCGTTATCCTGCAAAGAGTTCAAGATGAACTGTTATCTACCATCTATGGACCACACTTGCCAAAGCTACATGCCACTGAAATGGAGAAGTTACTCATGAGCATATAAACTACTTCACGTCAGAGTAAGACATAAAGAAACAGAAGGGTGCGGCTCATGGAGCTGAGGGTTTGGAACTATATCCCTTAAGAGTCAAGATTTGAGTCAATGATAAATGACGACGCTTATGTCCGCTCGCTATCTTCTCATATCAAGATTCTGAAAGTTATATACCAACCCAAAACTGGTCATACGCTACGAATTACTCTGCACTACTTCACCCATGTATATACTTACGTGGGCAAAGTAGTGGGAGGCATTTGTTCCCGCCAAAATATTCGGCCAAGAGCTATTAGTTCCTGTTTATGCCGGCTTAAGTTTCGTTTACAGATATGTGTGAAACCAGGCTTTTTCATATACGCACATGCACGCATCAGAGGAAGAACAGATGTTCAACGACAAAGGCAGAAAGCATTTAATTAAACATTTATTCTACACGAAATAGATCGCCAAACACAGGATCGAAAGTACAGGTATTTACAAACATATAGATAAAATTATCTATTTCCCTCTCTGTCTTTTCCACCATGCCAAAGCGACGATCTTCGCGAGGAGTAGCTACCCATCGGTTAGCATCGCATTCACCAGCGAAAGCAGAAATGACTGTCCGATGAGCCCGTATTTGGCTCAGCAACTGAACAGAGCAATCCCTAAGAGCTTTGGTGATCAAATGCGCCTCGTGGAAACACTCGATCTTGTCTTCTGCGGCCCTGAGCATCACCGAGGCCATCTCCACCGGAGGAAGGAGGATATCATCGAGCATGGACAAAAGGATCATCCGGAGCCAGATAGAACCGACAGGGAGAGGAGATCCTACACGAGTCAAGAGCTCATGCAGCGCTGCGTCACATTGGTCATCCGTTAAAGTAGGATTCACCAAGCGCGCAGCGAAACGAGGAACAATGTCCTCAATAGGCACCTTCCACGGCTGCCGGCAAGCATGTGAACGGTTACAGGCCATAACTCTTCTTCAACAAGAATGATTCTCTAAAATAGTAAGAGAGAAGAGAAGCGCTGCTTCAGATTATAAATGAAGAAAATTTAAGTTTAGGCATAGAAAATGCTGTGCGTGATGGAACTATTTCCAAGATCTGGTAAAGGGAAAGTTTGATTCAGAAGAAAGGTGAAAAGACACCTTTAGCGTGAAGCAACGCTTCATAGCAGCGCCAGCGCTGAGAGTCAAAGACTCTAATGCAGCGCACCACGTGCAAAGCACGGGTGCGCTAGCGCTAAGTGCGCTGTGCTCTAAGCAGCGCACCACGTGCAAAACACGGGTTCGCTAGCGCTGGAACTAAAAGCTCCGCATCAACAGATCTAAGATCCAATAATAATGATAAATCATTAATTAATCAGAATTAAATTCTGTTAAGGAAAGATTCCTCAAAATCTTTCCAAACAACAACATTGTGCTCTGTAAATCAGAGCACCGTTGGATCAATGATCCAATGGTGATTAAAAATCACCAAAATACAGAATAAATTCTGTATGGAAAAGATTTCCCAATCTTGTTAATAACAAGAAAATTACCTTCTGTAATTCAGAAGCCCTTTGGATCAAAAATCCAACGATGGGAAATTCCCCAAATCAATTGGAGAAAAGATCTCCTTAACTGATTGAACTGATCAGCTTGCCCTATAAAAAGGCCCCTAAACTTCAAGTCTCAATAGACAGAAGAGGAGATACAGAAAAAAAATAGAGAGGAACCTCCCCAGAAGCTTTGAGAAAATCTCAGAAAGAAGAGCCAAGCTCTCGATAGAAGAACTTCTTTTCTTCAAGGTAAAAGAACAGAGAGATGAAATCATCTCATAATTAAAAAGAAGAATTCACTTCTTTCTTCAAGATCATAGATCTGCAAGACCAAGGTCTTTTACAAAGAGATCAAAAGATCTCATCATAAAATAAAAAGAAGAATTTATTTCTTTCTCACAGATCATAGATCTATAAGACTAATGTCTTTCTCAAAGAGATCATGAACATCTCATTATAAAGGGGGAGAATAATTCAATTCTCTTATGGATCACAGATCCATAAAGGTAAAGCCTTTCATCAATATAAGAGATTGAAACATCTCCTACAAAATAAGAACTTTTGTTCTTAGGATCTTGAAACAAAGTCTCTTCTAAGAGAGAATTTATTTCCCGGATCATAAAATTGATCAAATGCGCGTCTACGCTCTTGGACTAGCGCTCAGCGCCAAGCGCACCACGTGTCACTCACGTGTGCACCACTCAACAGTTAGCGCTTTACGCTCATGGACTGGCGCTCAGCGCCAAGCGCACCACGTGCTCCTCACGTGTGCGCCATTGAACAAATAGCACTTGCGCTCATAAGATAGCGCTCTGCGCTCATAAATTGGGGCAATGCGCCCATCATCTGGTGCTTAGCGCCAAGCGCAACACGTGTCCCTCACGTGTGCGCTACCCAGCAGAAGCACACTGCGCTCATGAACTAGCGCACTGCGCTCTTCGCTTGGCGCAAAGCGCCAAGTGCGCCACGTGTTTCTTATGTGTGCACTGATAAAACATAAATTGTTCTTTAATAAGCCCAGTGCTCTGATGAATGCTCAGCATTCAATAAAAGAAAAAATATTGTCAGAATTCAAGTCAATGCTTAGCATTGTTAAAAGGGCCTAGCCCAAATGAATGCTCAACAGCCCAAAATAAATGTTAAACATTTTAACTTGACTGGACTTAGCCCAAGATTGGCCATAAGTCCTCAATTTAGATTAACTGAGCCTATACGCTCATAAATCTTTTAACAGATCTTAGCCCCAAATTGGACTACAGAGCTTTCAACCAAAATTGGTCCAAGGGTACATCTCTGAACCCCTCTGATATATGTCGTTGTAATCCTTCAACGTCTTCAGAGAGGTGACGGGTCCCGATAGCCAATTGTTCCTCGGACTGTGGGGTCCCTTTAAACCCACAGACTATGATATCCTTAACCTCGGACTGTGGGGTCCTTAAACCCATAGACTATGATGTCCTTAAACCTCGGACTGTGGGATCCCTTTAAACCCACGGACTATGATGTCCTTAACCTTGGACTGTGGGGTCCTTAAACCCATGGACTATGATGTCCTTAACCTCAGACTGTGGGGTCCTTAAGCTCATGGACTATGATGTCCTTAACCTTGGACCACCATATCCTTAAACTGGTAATCGATCGCAATGTCCCTAAACTAAATAATAGAGCCCAAATGCTCTCTTGTTGGATCTAAACGATCACGTTGAGTTGATCTTAGTCTAAAATTAGACTAAAGTATCCTCAACGAACGTTTAAGTTGATCTTAGTCCTAAATGAGATTAACGTATCCTTAAACCCAACCCAAAACCCAAATTTAAGAAATACGGATTTGGACTAATCCATGCCCTACGGGCGACAACATAAATTAGTCTCCGTATACAATCCACGGGCAAACAAAAACAAAACAAACACCCACAACACGAAGTGACCATCTGGAGAAGGACAAAGTGGTTACCGCGATGCGGTAGCGTAGTTAACTGCAGGGGATTGCACCTACAGGGAAGAGCGTCCCCACAATCAAAAACCCCTCAATGATGGGGAATCTGACGAAGTCTGCTATATCCGCCGCATCCGTTTAAACCTTCGATATATAATGCCATAAATCAACTTGGCATCTTCGAAGAGGTAGACGGATAGCACCAATTAGCATATGCCCCCAAATTCAGGCAAGACGGACCCACGCGGTCACGTCTCCGTGTTTCGGCGTGGAACAGGGAATAAGGTGAACATCAATTTAGATGTCATCTATTAGGGGAACACTAGTCATCTTTGGGACTAGGATTAGTCTGGGGAGACCCTGAGCATGGGGGCTCGATTGATTGCCCTCGAGAGATTTGATCTAAGTTTGGCTAATATTGGCCTCTCATAGTGTTAAACACTAATATATGATCGGCTTTCACGTGCTCCCACATGAGGCCTTAAAGTAGTGTTAAACATTAGTGTATGATCAGCGCTCACTTGCTCCCACGTGAGGCGCTTGAAATAGTGTTAAACACTAAGAATTTGATGCGCTCAAGTGGAGTCACGTGAGACGCTTGAAGTTGGCGCTGCTTCTTTGGGTTTGTTCCCTTGTTTCTTTTCTGAATGCTAAGCACTATTGGGTCACATGGCATCACGTGAGGTGCCCCAAGAATGGAAACTGCCCTTTGATTTATTCCTTTTTTGCTTTATAAAAGTTAAGCACTGCTTGGGGGTAACGTGTTACCATGTGAGGCGCTCTAAAAATAGGGTTTATTCCCTTTTCTTTTTAATAACTGCTGAGCACTTCTCAGGGGTCACGTGGGGTCACGTGAGGCGCCCCAAGAATGGAAACTGCCCTTTGATTTGTTCCCTTTCTGCTTTACTGCTTGGGGATCACGTGTTACCACATGAGGCGCCCCAAAAATAAGGTTTATTCCCTTTTCTCTTTTATAAGTGCTGAGCACTTCTCAGGGGTCACGTGGAATCACGTGAGGCACCCAAAATCTGTTCTGCCTTGGCTTTAATCCCTTTTTATTTTGAGAAGTTTGTTCAAGGGTCACATGGGAGCACATGACCTAAATTCATTCGTTCTCTTTTGATCATTGAGGGGGGGAGTCACGTGGACACACGTGATCATGTTAGATACTGTTCTCTTTTACGTGCATGGAGAGTCAAATCCCTTGTTTAAGAATTAAATTCTTTTATAAGGTTAAACCCTAATTTTATTTAGAGAAGTTAAATTCTTATGTGCTTTGTGAGAGTTAAACTCTTTTGGATTCAATTCTTTCCCCTAGTTTTTGAATCTGCATGACAGAATCTCCCCGATGAGAATTAAATACTCAACTTGTGGGGAGATCTGCTTCTGCAGATCTTAACCAGAGGAAGAACTAAGTTCTTTTAGAAGAGTTAAACTCTTAATTTGAGAATTAAATTCTCTTTTTGTGGGATCTTTTGGGAGGGGTTCCCCTTCTTTAGAGAATTAAATTCTCTCTCTATTTTTCTTCCCCTCCTCCTCTGTCTCTCTTTTCCTTGCTCCTATTTATGAGAAGAAAAAGAATCAATTTGTTAATAAAATCCCTCATTAAGAGATCATGATTGATTCCATGATCTTTTAGATCAATTGGTGAATTTTATTCACCGTTGGATTTTTAATCCAAAGGTTCTCTGTTTAACAGAGAAGATTTCTTGTTTGTTTAACAAGATTATGAATATCTTGTTAGTTTTAACAAGATTAGAATTTTATTCTATCGTATCTTTTTAGTTTAAAAAGATCAAAAATATGTTTTTTTAATATGCATATCTTTTTAACATAGAATTTTATTCTTTTTATAAGATTAGGAAAATATTTTCCTATGATAGATTTTTATTCTATCAAATGATCACCACTGGATTTTTGATCCAAGGGTCCTCTGTTTAACAGAGAAGATCTTTCTAGTTTAAGGAAGATTAAGAAAATATTTCCTAAATAGAATTTGATTCTAGAATTTGATAGGAACATTTTAAATTAGGGTGCTCACATGCTTTGCATGTGTTTGGCAAAAACACTCACGTGTTTAACACGTGACCCCTAGTGTGGATTTTAGCCTGTGTATGTTCAGAGCGCTCACGTGTGTAACACGTGAGGCATGTTTGGCCCTTGGTTATTTATGTTCAGTGCTCATATGCTTTGCATATGTGCGCCCACGTATTTTGCACGTGATGCCTGTTTGGCCCTTGGTTATTAATGTTCAGTGCTCATATGCTTTGCATATCTACGCCCACGTGTTTTACACGTGATGCCTGTTTTTTTAGGATTCTCCCCCGTTTTTTATAAGAGAATAAGTAGCTCTTGGCCGAAAATTTTGGTGGGAACAGTGCTTGTGGTTAAACCCGCTGCCAGCGTATTGTCGAGTCTTTAGAGTCCCACACAGAGGGTTTTCCCGGTTCTGGCGACTGATGTAGGAGCCAATGATGATATGAGAAGGGATCCGATTAAATACGTGTACGTAGTATACGGACTTTAATCGGACAGTTGATAATACTAGCCGGCTTAGAATTAAGTCGGATTATTAAATCAGGTTTGGATTTAATAATTTATATATGTATTTTAATACATATATTTTAGTATTATTGTTCACTATTCATTTTCTCTCTTTGGTGCTATCCGTATTTTTATACGGATACGCGGATGTGTAGCGATACATATACCAGATGAAATATTCCGTATTTTTACGGGAATGCTTCTAGAAGATGGACACCTCATATTTGTTTTTCTTTTTAGAAAAAAATAAGGTGATGAGGTGGAAAATGGAAAGTTGTGAAGCATGGTGCATGCATGTAGAAAGGTATGGCTTGGAATTTTATATTGGAAAATTCATTTGGTTGCACTATTTGATCATGGTTGATTTTAGTAGCCATTCTTTTTACTATGAGACTTGATGAGATTTTTCTTGATCTCATCCACCATCGCTCATGCTTCATCTTCTCCTTCTCCTTCTTCTTCTTGCTATCATATTTAAGCAAGATTCTAGAAAGAAAAATATAGTAAAGTATTCCTACATCACCGGCCATCCAAACCTAGCAATTTTGGACTGTTGGTTTGAGCCTTCTCCGTGTTCCCTTAAGTGGATCGTTTTCGGCAACGGTGATCGATGCTCAAGCACGTTCCTGACGGCTACAAGTTTGAAGGGGTCTTTCACAATTGGATGGACACGCGACAAACGTTGTATTTCTCAACCTTACATGTTTTAGCTTACTAGTTTAGGGTGTTTGGTTCGTATTCTCGGGTGTGAGCGTCCGGTGCCCGGAAAAAGTTTTTTTTTTCGCTTCCGCATCGCCCACGACCTCCGCGGTATGGGCGCCGGATCCCAACATTCATGTCCTGCACAGCGCGACATCAACTCCCTATACCGGGAGACACGAATCCTCTCGACCGCTCACTGCCTCCACGTGCTTTAGGACTATACCCAACAAAAACCTGTTTGCACGACTCCTTTGAGCCGTGATAAGATAAAAGTCTAAGTATAGTGAGAACACACATGAGACATTATGGCGATCTCAGGTCTCAGGGACTACCTTGTACATATGTCACAAGAGAACTGCTACCTGATATTGGTATATTACCAACTAAGAGTTCTCGGTGAGTCTGTCCTGTGTAACTCATCCAATAAGCACATGTATACAATCCTTGATATCAAACACCAATAGCTGTAGGATCAGCTATCACCCTCCAACCGGGTCAGAAAACGTACACACTTGTCTAAACTGGAGTACCGATGCACAGTCTTGATACTCCTACGACTAGCGACATTTAAGGATATGCTTATCGACTACCCATGCCCTACTAGTATGATCTCCATCATCGTCTTTGTAGTCAAGTAAAATCCTAAGACTTTATCTCATTTCTAAACGATACGTGATAGTGAATAAAACGCATCACATAAAAGATAAAAACAAACCGGATAATATACTATCATCTCGAGTAAGATTGTTCTCTCATATAGGTCCTCCTTCAATTACAATAATTACCTTGAGGACGCCTATATCCAACAGTTTGTTACAAAATCGAGCGATGCCGAACACCTCACCTAGTTCAAGATTGGTCTTAAGACCTCAACATGAGTGCGGGGCTAAACATCTGAGTCGCTCATTTCTACAGCATTAAACCCGATCTGGTCAGGGGCAATCTCATGCCCTGATCGACGTTGAGCAATATTGAGAACTCGCGCACCGATGTGACGATTAAGAGTCATTCCTTCATCTAAACATACAGTTTTTATGGATCTTAAGGAATGTGGAAGTATTACCTGATCGAGTAAGGTTGGACGTCTCAAGTCTCATCAGGGACTTGAAAACGATGGCGTTATACACCAGGGACCTATGTTATCATAGACTAAAAGGAGATTGTAGAACCTAGAGATAAAATTAACAGTAGTTTTAACGGTTGATTTTGTAACGTTTTGAAAATCGTTTCGGTGAAATTTCGAAAAATCGGTAAAATAAGGGGGTTTTCTGTAAAAACTCAAAATACAAATATCTTATTATAAAAATTAAATATACATATTCTAGCTATGTAATTGCTATTATTTGGTGTTTATTGAGCCGCTGGTGAAATTTCAAATTTTCTGAAAAAAATATTATTTTATTATTATTTAAGCCGTCACTAATACATTTAATTAGGGAAAATTACAAATTGGAATGAGTTGAAACAAATTTTGTGCATCATAAAATATTAAATAAAATTTTATCATGTGGTTTTTGGAACGAAAACATTTGCCAAAACGGTTTAGAAATTATTGAAGAAAAAAAGCTTTTTTTTAGCGTAAATGGATGTTTGGGGTACTGTATTTATCATTTTTCATCACCCCACACCCACACACACCCACTTACTCCTCCCCATGGCTGAATTCAGCAGCCCCCCTATTTTTCCCCACTTGATTTTCAAATGAAAGGAAATGAAAAGAAATGAGAAGAAAGGGTATATATATATAAGTATTGGTTGGGTTGACTTGGACTTCCTTTGACTTGGACTTTTCTACCCACTCTCACTCCCACACCCACACCCCCTCACCCCTTCAAGTTTCGGCCAGAACTTGCAACAGCCCTCCCCTCTCCAAATCCACACATTCTTCACCTCTAAAATCCACAAAATTTGTTCCAAATCCACATAAAAACATCACTAATCTCAAATCCAACCTTGACCCATTATTTCTTTGCCTTAGCTAACATGAATCATGGAGCAAGAGAGAAATTTAAAGGCCAAGATTTTCATGTTGGATCTCTTGAACTTTGAGGTATAATCTAAATCCTATAGTTAATTGTTGTATTAATACTTTGAATCAAGACATAATTAGTTCGTAATATTGGTTTGATTGCAAGTTTAAGATTTCAAGAGGGTGTTTTGGAATTCAAGTGAGTGTTGTATCACTTGATTTTGGTTGTAATGGGTAGTTTACCATATTAAGTTTTGGAAAATGTAAGCTAGTGGTTAGTTTACTAATTGTTGCTTCAAAAATTGTCCAATTTCATAAATATTGCAAACTAGGTTTTTAGCTTTAATTCAAAATGAGAGATTAAAAATATGGTTAGGGTTTCTTCATGTCTTAAAAATTATATTGAGTGGTTTAACCATTAAAAATATGCAAAACCAAGTTTAATTGTAAAATTATGAATTTTACATTAAAAAGTGTTAAAATTGATATTTTTGCGAACTAGAATTTTGGAAATTTTGCAAATTTATGTGATTAAATTATGGAAATGGTTTTATTGACTTATTTAAGTTATTTAATAAGTATTATGGCCGCTAGAATTGTTTAAACATCGAGTTTTGTACTAAAACGGGTAATTTTGCTTGCTAGTTTTTCGGAAAAACGGCTTTTAGAGTGAATTTGGGGTTTTCGTGAGTTTTAACCTATTTTATATTAAAATTAGTGTTCGTGAATGTGCAAATGAGTGTATTTGGGTTTTTCTCGATGGTTTGGCGTTTGTATGCCGACGTCGAGGGTTTTTGGGTTGATTTGTGAAAGCAACCATAGGTTTTGACCTATGTGGGTTTCGTGCGTCGTTTTGGTCATGAGTCGGATTTTAATGCGATATGGTACGTTATGATATGTAAGTACCCCCCATGTGGACTTCGAGACGACAAGCAAGCGCGTGGCGACGTCGGCACCGGCTAGCGAGGACCAGGTGAGTAGATTTATATCTACGGGGAGAAGTCGGGTGGATGGCGTATAGCAACCCCGCAGTCCGTGATGGTGTATACGGATGCGTATACACACCAACAATTATTATATGTTATTTAGGATTAATAACGATGCTTAGGATGGATATTGATGTGTTGGATTACTTTAGTGTTGCGAACCCTAGGGTAGTGTTACACACACATACACACATTTTTACTTGCATACATTCCTATTGATATGTGCTCATGGGATCCTTTATCGTCATGTGTTCACATGGGTATGGGACTATGTGTTCACGTACGGACTGAGGATGATACTTAGGATAGAGCTGAGTCGATGAGATTTGATTTGAGGCCGTGAGATCGGTGATATAGCAGGGTTCGTATCGTAGATACGACATGACGTTGTAGCGGGTCCTTGACGTAGTGTTTCACACACGTCCATGCATACGTAGGCGGTATCAGTATGGTACTAGACATAGATCAGTGCCCCGATCATGATATTTGATAAAGAGGATATCAGATGAATAGTATGATGAATGTGATATTGACCCGTACCCAGATTTGGGGATGCCGTACGACGGATTTACGTACGAGCTATATTTTGATGATTGATCCGCACTCTTGACTTGGGATGTCTGGTTATGGATATAATATTATTGAGGCGGGATCACCGACTGTATATATACAGGTATGTATATGTATCGACTCAGATGATAGGCGGTTTCCTTACCTGTAGTTCAGCTTGTTAGTTCAGCCGTATAGTTTAGTGTAGTTGTTAGATTAGATTAGACTCCTTACCTATTTCAAAAACTAACGAATCGTGGGCATTTTTAAAGACAGCTCAAGGGAATCTACGGATATTTCAAAAACGACGTATCTTTTCATAAAAACACCGTAGCCCCTATTTTCAAAACCCCATGATTCGTGTTATTTCAAAAGGCACCATTCGTAGGACTTATATTGGATTATTGTAGATTAGTTATCGTTGTGTCTAGTATTCAGCTCCCGCACATTATTGCTGTTCGCTCTGCCTCGCATATTTATTTTGCTGCATATTCCATTATTGATATCATGCTGTTAGGACACCAGCACTATTACCGATGATGTGTATGTACCACGTACACCTACTTGCCGGCTCACACACATCTTCATCGGTAATTGCCATGTCACGTACACTTTAGAGAATATAATTGCTTGACTTAGATTGTTAGCTGGTAGTTTTGACACGATATTAGTGTACTTCCCTTATATGCCATATTAGACATTGTAGTTATTACCTACCACTTCATGCATACTGTTATTCAGTTGTTCATGCCTAGTTCATTATCATTGACATATGCACTTGTGATGATTTCTTGAGATTTATGATATTTCTGGATTTTGGGGAAAGCCGTAAAATTTACAATTTATGATCTTTTAAAATATAAAATGTTGCGGTTTTCTAGTGATGTAAAGTGTCGTCCACCATGAGTTTGTTGTGGTTTTGGAGATCCGTGTCGAGGAGTGGAGGAACCGTCACTGGTACATGGTGGGCCCGGTATGGTACCCCGGGGCAAGAGGAATGTGGTGTTGACGTTGAGCCTGGCTGGGGAGCACTACCTACCGGTGATATTACCCGACGTGTCGGATATCCGGAGGATACCGTCGTGGTCTTGAGATGGATGGTAGGGGCCGGTCCGGACTGACGACGCCCTAGATATTGAGCTTGAGACTTTGATATTTCGAGACAGTGAGATTTATGTTTTGTGTCGATGCTAGACACTGTTGATACTGATTTCATTATGATACCTCAGTTTTAAAAATACGAAGGAAATCTCACTAATTTATGAAAACAGTTTCTTCATTTACATGTATTCTGTTTCATGCATTCATACCTCATTCATATGATATATTGCTACCTGAGGCACTGACACGGGCACATGAAATTATACTCGGGTTAGATATTACCCTAGACATTGTCATAGGATGCCTGTTATACTTATATTTGAGGATATATTTTGATCATTGACCTATGTTGCGTTATTTATGCGATTTCTGTGCGTAGATGTTTTTCTATTCACGAGTTGGCAACTCACCCCCGTTGTGCCCCAGTTTCTTGCAGATTTGCCGTACAGGTTTCATTACGGCTTGCGGGCTCAGTTTCATTCGGGTGATTTGCTAGTAGGTGGGTTTACTTGTATCATATCCCTATTATATACTTTGTATATCATTATTCTGTTGTATCTAGAAGTTCCATCAACCAAACATGTATTTGAGATAGAGACCAGTGTTGTTTATTCTTTCGACCTTAGAGTCGCGCGTTTATTTTCTGTGGATTTCTGGTGGTTTTGAGTTTTGATCCTCGCCGTTGGCGTTGTATATTATATTGCTTGTGTGGTTGTGACCGTCGATTGACGAAGAGCTAGCTCCCGCTTGGGGATGCCTTTTTTCTTGATTTTGTATACTATTCATGTTGTATCCCGTTTGGGGGCCAGTATTTACAAAGGAGACTCTGCCGAAATTTTTAGTAAATTTTTGATGTTTTAAAAACCGCATAATTCGGCTTATGCTATTGAAATTACTTGCTTAAGTTGGTTTTTCCTGCACTCTACTACTTTTCTTGGTTTGGATTTCTGGGTTTTCGGTTTACTTAGATTACTTACGCCTCGAGACGTTCGTAGTTTAAGTGCCGGTCATGTTCCGTACTTTCGGGTCGTGATAAAGTTGGTATCAGAGCGTTAGGTTTTAACCTTCGGAGTGTAGGATGACCCTTGGTTGATGGAATAGGTGACTAAAGTAGAGTGACGTACCGTTGGTATGTTCCGCGGCATATTTACGACACGCCACTCCACTTATGAAGCCTTAGGATGTACGTTTCCTTGTTCAGTATTATATTCCTTCCTGATCTAGCCTCATCGGTACCAGTTTGGTTTTGCTGCTACGGTTACCGGCAGGGAGAGCTACGGCTAGAGTTGCGGTCAGCACAAGCTCGTCACGAACGAGGACTGACCAGGGCGAAATTCCGGCGACACACGATTGCAGAGATGTGTCTTTTTACTGTGTTTCCGCGCCGCGAGCGTTTGGCGGATCGCCTTTTTGAGGTTACTCGGATGTGCTGATCGACACTAGAGGATTGAGCCACTGACAGAGGCCAGCCAGATTTTGATGACCGTTGGTGTGTTGCTTACTCCTGATGATTGAGGCACTGTTCAGCGTGCAGACGAGCGAGCCAGTTGTTGCTGCGAGCGACGAGATATCGCCCCATATGTTGGAACTATGGCGGGGCGAGTTGTACGAATAGATGATAGAAGGTCGCTAGTCACCCGATGATGAATGACTAGGACAGGTGGTTCGTTCGCTTACCCCGATGCGAGGTCATCAGATAGATTGATTCCAGCTAGAGACGACTTCACGCGGAGACGTTGGGAGTCGACAGAGACGATCGAATGTCAGAAACCTATTATTCCAAGTTTAAAGTATTCGGAAAGACATGCAGGCAATTCTATGGTCCCTCTAGAAGAATGAAACCCTAACTCGACTTAATGACCGTGTGAAAGTCTTTGAACCTTCGGGTTTGCGGCAGTTCTACGGCGCCATTAGTGAGGCTTAGGTTTGCCCTTCTACGGCTGGACCACCGATGCTGTGGTATGTACTCGATACTATTAAACTGTGCCCAAGATGTTGAGCTCTTGGGGGATTATGAGGTTTTGACGACTCGATCGGATGGCTCGACTTAATTCGGATGCTAGGTGGGGAGATGCATTCTTGGAAGACTCCAGATACGAGGATAGTCGTTGGAGCCCAGTCCATGTGGCCACGACGAGACGAGTCCAAAGCAGACGACATTAGAGAAAAGTGGAGTAAGAGGCTCGTACCAGATCTAGATGAGATGACGTTCCACTCCGCCGACATCAGAGATGCGATGCGCATGCCGAGGCATGGTACTTGGACGTACCTTCCAGAAGGAGTCGCGATGAGTATGCAGTCATTCCAGAGCAAGAAGCAGATATAGGAAAGGACAATGACTTCCGGACAGTTGGCATAGACGAGACATGGAAGAGACCGTGAGCAGGATTCCTTCCAGGACACTGCTGCAATGATACTTGCACCCAGGATCAGATGTGTCACGTACATTCAGAGAGCCAGAGGCCGACGCCAGTAATATGCTGTCTTACGAGTGGTCGCGATGATTGACCAAGAGATGACCAGAGAAGTGCCAGAACGGAATCGTCCCCGTTAGCACACTCAACAGGGCTGATGAGCCGATGGACCGAAAGATTGGTAATTCACAGCGAAGACCTTGACCCAGGAGTGGTCATGGTTTCGCACACCAGCAGGCCAGAGTTCATGATCATCGACGAGACGTCCCATTAGTGACCGCGACAGTTGGCCCGAGATTCTTAGAGGATGCACTTGAGCGATACTATTCCGCCATTATTGATTTCGATGTTTTGGGTGATTTATTCGTATGATTTGATTTTGATGATTGAGGATTTACGATCTTTGCACAGTGTTGCACTTGATATCGTTTTCGTGCTTTAGTTTCACATGTTTGTGATTTTACGGTTTTAAACTGTTGAGTTGATTTTGTGCGTATGCACGCACGCGATTTGGTTCCTACACTCTGTATAGTTTATATATGCTGGCAATGCAGTGACATATATTTTGTGCACTTGGATACACTGGATTTCGATTTCGAGGGTGATGCTCGACATTTGTTTTGTGCATTTTATGCACCGGATTGGATTTTTAGCGCCTGTTGGGCGCCTGTTACGAGATGCGATTTGGTGCACACCAGATGCACTAAATCGAGATTTTTTTTTTTTGTGCATGTCAGATGCACCTGATTTTGCTGTCAGGCACACCTGTTGCCTACGACAGATGTTTCGTGCACACCCGATGCACTTAGATGTTGTTTCTGTGCGCATGTATGGCACATTCATGGATTTTGATTTCCGTGCGCACCAGACGCACGTAGTATTCATGTGCATATTTTGGGATTTATTTCTTATAGAGTAGTACGTTTTTATGATATTGCTATGTGTTTTCGTACTGAGCAGGACTAGGCAGAGGACAGTACCTGAATATATTTTGCATGCATTGATAGTTATTGAAGGGATTTCCAAAAAGCGAGCTATAGCCTCAGTATTTACCTACGTGTCTGATATGACACGAAATGTTTAAAACAAGGAGACCCTTTTAAATTGTTTCCAAGACGGCGGAACGTACGTTTCAAACAAAGGTATATATGTATATAGTTATTTTCTTATGATAGACGTCCGCCACTGTGCAGTGTTATACGCGTTGCACAGCGACTTAAAGAGATTTGGCATGCATTTCCTTCAGATACTTACATATATAGATTCGATATTTACATGTATAGTTTCGAGTTATATCATATTGGTTTTGATTTGGATTTGGCATTGATGTCTTCTCCATGACTCCGAAGATTGCGGGATGCTTGACGGAGTTTTGATTTGAGTTATATGCTCATTTTTCATGCGCGTGCGCTGCGCTACGATTTGTTTTATGTAGTTACAATTTCGGAGCCCCGACGACTTGATGGTTTTTCTTAGATGTTTTAGTATTTGGGGGAGTTTGAATTTAAATTCGGGGACCGAATTTCTTTAAGGGGGGAAGATTGTAACGTTTTGAAAATCGTTTCGGTGAAATTTCGAAAAATCGGTAAAATAAGGGGGTTTTCTGTAAAAACTCAAAATACAAATATCTTATTATAAAACTTAAATATACATATTCTAGATATGTAATTGCTATTATTTGGTGTTTATTGAGCCGCTGGTGAAATTTCAAATTTTCTGAAAAAAATATTATTTTATTATTATTTAAGCCGTCACTAATACATTTAATTAGGGAAAATTACAAATTGGAATGAGTTGAAACAAATTTTGTGCATCATAAAATATTAAATAAAATTTTATCATGTGGTTTTTGGAACGAAAACATTTGCCAAAACGGTTTAGAAATTATTGAAGAAAAAAGGCTTTTTTTAGCGTAAATGGATGTTTGGGGTACTGTATTTATCATTTTTCATCACCCCACACCCGTACCCACACCCACACACACCCACTTACTCCTCCCCATGGCTGAATTCAGCAGCCCCCCTATTTTTCCCCACTTGATTTTCAAATGAAAGGAAATGAAAAGAAATGAGAAGAAAGGGTATATATATATAAGTATTGGTTGGGTTGACTTGGACTTCCTTTGACTTGGACTTTTCTACCCACTCTCACTCCCACACCCACACCCCCTCACCCCTTCAAGTTTCGGCCAGAACTTGCAACAGCCCTCCCCTGTCCAAATCCACACATTCTTCACCTCTAAAATCCACAAAATTTGTTCCAAATCCACATAAAAACATCACTAATCTCAAATCCAACCTTGACCCATTATTTCTTTGCCTTAGCTAACATGAATCATGGAGCAAGAGAGCAATTTAAAGGCCAAGATTTTCATGTTGGATCTCTTGAACTTTGAGGTATAATCTAAATCCTATAGTTAATTGTTGTATTAATACTTTGAATCAAGACATAATTAGTTCGTAATATTGGTTTGAATGCAAGTTTAAGATTTCAAGAGGGTGTTTTGGAATTCAAGTGAGTGTTGTATCACTTGATTTTGGTTGTAATGGGTAGTTTACCATATTAAGTTTTGGAAAATGTAAGCTAGTGGTTAGTTTACTAATTGTTGCTTCAAAAATTGTCCAATTTCATAAATATTGCAAACTAGGTTTTTAGCTTTAATTCAAAATGAGAGATTAAAAATATGGTTAGGGTTTCTTCATGTCTTAAAAATTATATTGAGTGGTTTAACCATTTAAAATATGCAAAACCAAGTTTAATTGTAAAATTATGAATTTTACATTAAAAAGTGTTAAAATTGATATTTTTGCAAACTAGGATTTTGGAAATTTTGCAAATTTATGTGATTAAATTATGGAAATGGTTTTATTGACTTATTTAAGTTATTTAATAAGTATTATGGCCGCTAGAATTGTTTAAACATCGAGTTTTGTACTAAAACGGGTAATTTTGCTTGCTAGTTTTTCGGAAAAACGGCTTTTAGAGTGAATTTGGGGTTTTCGTGAGTTTTAACCTATTTTATATTAAAATTAGTGTTCGTGAATGTGCAAATGAGTGTATTTGGGTTTTTCTCGATGGTTTGGCGTTTGTACGCCGACGTCGAGGGTTTTTGGGTTGATTTGTGAAAGCAACCATAGGTTTTGACCTATGTGGGTTTCGTGCGTCGTTTTGGTCATGAGTCGGATTTTAATGCGATATGGTACGTTATGATATGTAGGTACCCCCATGTAGACTTCGAGACGACAAGCAAGCGCGTGGCGACGTCGGCACCGGCTAGCGAGGACCAGGTGAGTAGATTTATATCTACGGGGAGAAGTCGGGTGGATGGCGTATAGCACCCCCGCAGTCCGTGGTGGTGTATACGGATGCGTATACACACCAACAATTATTATATGTTATTTAGGATTAATAACGATGCTTAGGATGGATATTGATGTGTTGGATTACTTTAGTGTTGCGAACCCTAGGGTAGTGTTACACACACATACACACATTTTTACGTGCATACATTCCTATTGATATGTGCTCATGGGATTCTTTATCGTTATGTGTTCACATGGGTATGGGACTATGTGTTCACGTACGGACTGAGGATGATACTTGGGATAGAGCTGAGTCGATAAGATTTGATTTGAGGCCGTGAGATCGGTGATATAGCAGGGTTCGTATCGTAGATACGACATGACGTTGTAGCGGGTCCTTGACGTAGTGTTTCACACACGTCCATGCATACGTAGGCGGTATCAGTATGGTACTAGACATAGATCAGTACCCCGATCATGATATTTGATAAAGAGGATATCAGATGAATAGTATGATGAATGTGATATTGACCCGTACCCAGATTTGGGGATGCCGTACGACGGATTTACGTACGAGCTATATTTTGATGATTGATCCGCACTCTTGACTTGGGATGTCTGGTTATGGATATAATATTATTGAGGCGGGATCACCGACTGTATATATACAGGTATGTATATGTATCGACTCAGATGATAGGCGGTTTCCTTACCTGTAGTTCAGCTTGTTAGTTCAGCCGTATAGTTTAGTGTAGTTGTTAGATTAGATTAGACTCCTTACCTATTTCAAAAACTAACGAATCGTGGGCATTTTTAAAGACAGCTCAAGGGAATCTACGGATATTTCAAAAACGACGTATCTTTTCATAAAAACACCGTAGCCCCTATTTTCAAAACCCCATGATTCGTGTTATTTCAAAAGGCACCATTCGTAGGACTTATATTGGATTATTGTAGATTAGTTATCGTTGTGTCTAGTATTCAGCTCCCGCACATTATTGTTGTTCGCTCTGCCTCGCATATTTATTTTGCTGCATATTCCATTATTGATATCATGCTGTTAGGACACCAGCACTATTACCGATGATGCGTATGTACCACGTACACCTACTTGCCGGCTCACACACATCTTCATCGGTAATTGCCATGTCACGTACACTTTAGAGAATATAATTGCTTGACTTAGATTGTTAGCTGGTAGTTTTGACACGATATTAGTGTACTTCCCTTATATGCCATATTAGACATTGTAGTTATTACCTACCACTTCATGCATACTGTTATTCAGTTGTTTATGCCTATTTCATTATCATTGACATATGCACTTGTGATGATTTCTTGAGATTTATGATAGTTCTGGATTTCGGGGAAAGCCGCAAAATTTACAACTTATGATCTTTTAAAATATAAAATGTTGCGGTTTTCTAGTGATGTAAAGTGTCGTCCACCATGAGTTTGCTGTGGTTTTGGAGATCCGTGTCGAGGAGTGGAGGAACCGTCACGGGTACATGGTGGGCCCGGTATGGTACCCCGGGGCAAGAGAAATGTGGTGTTGACGTTGAGCCTGGCTGGGGAGCACTACCTACCGGTGATATTACCCGACGCGTCGGATATCCGGAGGATACCGTCGTGGTCTTGAGATGGATGGTAGGGGCCGGTCCGGACTGACGGCGCCCTAGATATTGAGCTTGAGACTTTGATATTTCGAGACAGTGAGATTTATGTTTTGTGTCGATGCTAGACACTGTTGATACTGATTTCATTATGATACCTCAGTTTTAAAAATACGAAGGAAATCTCACTAATTTATGAAAACAGTTTCTTCATTTACATGTATTCTGTTTCATGCATTCATACCTCATTCATATGATATATTGCTACCTGAGGCACTGACACGGGCACATGAAATTATACTCGGGTTAGATATTACCCTAGACATTGTCATAGGCTGCCTGTTATACTTATATTTGAGGATATATTATGATCATTGACCTAGGTTGCGTTATTTATGCGATTTCTGTGCGTAGATGTTTTTCTATTCACGAGTTGGCAACTCACCCCCGTTGTGCCCCAGTTTCTTGCAGATTTGCCGTACAGGTTTCATTACGGCATGCGGGCTCAGTTTCATTCGGGTGATTTGCTAGTAGGTGGGTTTACTTGTATCATACCTTCATTATATACTTTGTATATCATTATTCTGTTGTATCTAGAAGTTCCATCAACCAAACATGTATTTTGAGATAGAGACCAGTGTTGTTTATTCTTTCGACCTTAGAGTCGCGCGTTTTATTTTCTGTGGATTTCTGGTGGTTTTGAGTTTTGATCCTCGCCGTTGGCGTTGTATATTATATTGCTTGTGTGGTTGTGACCGTCGATTGACGAAGAGCTAGCTCCCGCTTGGGGATGCCTTTTTTCTTGATTTCGTATACTATTCATGTTGTATCCCGTTTGGGGGCCAGTATTTACAAAGGAGACTCTGCCGAAATTTTCGGTAAATTTTTGATGTTTTAAAAACCGCATAATTCGGCTTATGCTATTGAAATTACTTGCTTAAGTTGGTTTTTCCTGCACTCTACTACTTTTCTTGGTTTGGATTTCTGGGTTTTCGGTTTACTAAGATTACTTACGCCTCGAGACGTCGTAGTTTAAGTGCCGGTCATGTTCCGTACTTTCGGGTCGTGACAGATTTAGTCATCCCATGCTCCTGCCGCAACCTCTTGTATTTATATGACTCTGTAACTCTCGAAACTCTAGGACCCCCTAAGATCTGCACATATCTACTTTTAATCTGTCCAATCTTAATAGATCTCCAAGGATTTTTGTATCTTTCAAATGCGCTTCCTTTACTTGGAAAGAACATGCTTGCTTGTGGTAAGTCGGCCCATTTGAACCGATACTCCCTCCGACCCGGCCTCTACTAGCAGCAAGCCGAACCTCATTCGAGCTCTATTCGCTATCCCTAGGCCGAACATTATTCGAGCTCTGTTCGCTATCCGGCCTAATTAGCCGAAACTTATTTTTGTGCAAGCATGAACCCAAAATCTTAGAACATGAGAAATAAGATTAAGCTTACAAAATTACATTCAATATAAGACTAAACATGACTTCAATTTTTAGTTTTCACCAGTTATAAACTTGCATATTTTCTGCTCAAATTTTCTCTCGAAATGGGATAAACTCTGTAATTTTACCATAAAATGATTGTTTATAAGCACTCCACTTTAAATGTGAATTCTCTTCTGATCTTTTTGTAGAACAAGACAAAAGCAAGGACAATAAAAGAGTTCTTCACATGTTCATCCTGCAGTTCCAACCTATCCTCCAATTTCTCTCATTTTAAGACTTTCCACTGTTGAGGTTTGATCATTTTTTGAAATCTGTCCTCAGAAGAATAGAACCTATTCTAGTGCTAAGTCCCATCTTTTGCATCTTTTTTGTGATTTCTTCATGTTGAATAGTCCACCTTGGGCATTTCAAAGTCTCCCCCTATTACAAGCTTTCACGTTTTGCACTCCAAGATGTTTCAAAAATTTATAAACATCCAAACACCAATGAATAATTTGATTGATTCCAATAAAGAAAATTTGGAAAAGGGAACTCTCGTGTGTGGCATCTTGTGCTCCTCGAGATAATCTCTCAATTTAAAAATATATTTCTCTCTTTGTTTTTTCCACTCACAATCTTTCACTTTCATGTATTAATTAAGAGATGAGACATTGATTTTTTTTGTTTAATCTGGTCAAGATAGCCACCTGCTTTTCTATATAAATGAATATGCCACCCATGTGACACAACTGCTTCAGATGAAGATTGCATCTAGGTATGACTCCATATTATAAAAGGAATTGAATGTGATAATGACTTGAAATTGTCCTTCACAAACTCCACCAAGTATTATATATTACTGTACCTTGTTAAATTTAGATTTTTTTTATTTGATACCATCCCAAAAAATATATTATTTCCAAAATGCATCCCAAAAACCTTGAAATTCCAAATATGCCTCCTAAAAGTTCTCTGCTACTCAAAAAAATTCCCTCCATTGCCCATTTCAACCCAAAATCAAAAGATTTGGGAACGTGTTTTTTCTGGGTGATTTAACTTTAGTAAAGCAGTCTTTACGAGGGTTAAATCATCCAGAAAAAACACCTTCCCAAGTCTTTTTATCTCCATCTCCTCACTGAAGTTCTTAAATCCATTCTCCAACTCTTGATACCATCCAAAAATTTCCCTTAAAAATCCTATTTTTCTTGTACTTTGAACTACAAGAAAGCTTTAGGTCGTGTGGAAGAACATGTTTCGTCACCAAGGAAGCCGATAACATCCCATTTCTCAGCTGCTCTGTAATTGGTAAGAAAAATCATTTGTTAAATAGTGTATATTCTTTAGAGATTAGCATGCAGATTGATAAAATTTTACCCGATTAGCATATACCCCCAATTTTTTAATCTTAGGGTTTTTTTGTGACCTTTTTATTGAATCGCTTCAATAATCAATCCAGTCTTGCATGCATCAAAGTATAAAAATTGGGTTAAGAGAAAAGGCTTTAATTTTCAATGCATAGAAGAGACCCAATTTTCAATTTCGAAGTAAAACCCTAACATGGCCCCTTTATAATGATAAAGATGGGGAGGAAGATCGTTTGGGGGCATTTTCGTCTTTTCATAACCTCAAACGGCTGTTAACTTGACCGCAAAAATATTCCCTGGTAAAATTAACCAAGGGGGTTTTTCACGCAACTTATGACTTTTATGGAAGATATTTGGAATTTCAAGCGTTTTGGTATGATTTTTCGAAATAGTGCATATTTTTTGGGATGTTATATCAAAAACATAAAACCTAAAATTAATTATTTCTTTGTCAAAATTATTTTAAGACCGTAGCTTCCTTGTTTTCCCTTTGTCCTTCCAACTAGGTTGGGCTCCACCATGCATCACTCAAATGAATGTATTCCCCTAAATTGGGTGAGGTGGGGACACCACAAATTCCAATGCAAGGAAGAAGTTTTTCTTTCTTTATTTGTTTCTTGTAAATAAATTTTTTAATGGACGAGGTTGTTAGATTCTAGAGGGGACTCACGAAACCTACACTTGGACCTTATCCCCCTCTCTTTTCTATCCCTATCAACTAGTATTTAACTTCTTGATAAAATCCAGTAGATTCCATAAAGTTTAGCTACCTCCACTAGAAAAAATCGAAGGTAAACCAATGCTGTATGCGAAGGGGAAAAATTAAAATGGAGTAAGTATGCCTTTATGGTAATATAAATACATGTGTCTTATATATAGCTTAATATGTTCATTTTACCTTAATGTGATAATTCAACTAGGTACAAAGTACATCAATTTGTTTGTTTGTTTCTTTCTTTGGGATCAAGGGAATCAGTTTGAAGCATAATGTTGGATGGCAAGTAACATCTTGTGAAAGAAAAAGTAATTAACTAAATGGAGAGAGGTTGTCTATATTAGCTAATTATAAGAGAAATCTCTAAGTTTAATGATAAGTTTTTCTCAATTAACGATTAAAGTTGACTGATTGTGGTGGATTAGGAAAACAACGAAAAAACTTTTATGCAAGGGCTTGCACCATGCAAGCCCTTGGATGGCCTCTCTTGCACAAAACCGAAAGCCATCTGAGAACTTGCAAATGACTTGCAGACTAGTTTTTTCCGTAAACAACTAGCTAATAGACGAGATCATGAATAATATCAAGGAGGAAAGCAATCTGCCCAAGAAGCTATTGAAAGATTCTCTTCATCATCAATTTTAGTGCATACAAAACAATTTATATTAGTTGAATTGTCACATTTCTTTCCATGCCTGTTGAGCTCATAGAGGACAATTAAACAGCTGTTCTAAAAAATGAAAAGTAAAGAATAGATTAAAAATTTTAAGGAATCCCATGGAGGCATCCATTTTATTGAGATTCCATAGTGGCCTCGTTGGATTATTATTTGGAAAAAAAATATATAAAAATTTTGGATTGTATATATATATATATATGACTCTTATTATAAGACCGTTATGCGCATTAGTTTCTTTTATTAACAACTCACCAACCAACAACATTTTTGGTCTTTGAGGATCCAACTCATGCAAGCAAGATTGTTTATCAACTGTGACCATCATATATGTTTTCGAAATTTTCTTTGTCAACTCAATTGCTTCTAATGTTTTCAGTACCATACAAAAGCTTACAAGCCACTAATAAAGCAGATATTCTGCAGTAAAACTTTATTTTCACCTATAAAGTTTGTCCAATTTGTGATTTCTAGAAGGCTGACCTCAAAACAAGTGTAGATATGATGGAATAAAAACAACTGATTACCAATTACACGGTCAACTTTCTTGTCATCGCATATCACAAAGCTCATAAGGCCTAGCTTGGCCACAAGAGTTTTCGGTTACATAAAAACAGGTTTCATAAAATTTAGGATCGTTTAGATATATAACTTTGATATCATGGTTTCATTTAAAAATTGAGTATTAAAAAAAAACAACCTGGACATTGTGAAACTTTATTGTTTTTAGGTTTTAATAAAGGGTTTCTAATCTCTCGAGGCCTATTTTGACAACAAGGTTTTCAAAATTATAACTTCAATTAAGTTAAAACTAAATTGTTGTTTACATATGTGTGAACCATGGTTTTGTAAACTTGACCTTTGGCAAAGTTTAGTACGTTTTGGCAACATACTTCAATGAACCCAAGTATTTATTGGACTTAACTGGTTTTTAAGTATGAAAGACGGAATTAATAGGAACGCCATGAAACTTTGTGAAACTCCTTTTTTTTAAGTGAGGAAAAATCGAGTTTCGTGTCGAAACTAGGGTTTTGGAAACCTTCATCCCATCGCCGAACAATGCATAAAACTTTTTGAAACCGCGGTAATGCGGTTTTAGAAACTCTATTTTGATCACTAAACAGACCTTTGTTACTGTTTTTAAAGTTTAGTCTCGATATCCAAGAAACCATGGTTTTGGAATACGTTATTCCTTTTGCCAAACAGGCCTAGGAACCCTACAATGTTTCGTATCAAGCTATTATTAGATTAGAAAAAATTTCTTCACATTAGTTAAATATCATAATAAAGTTTAATTTTCTAAAGCAAACATTAAACAAAACAAGTGTATACAGCCACATTTCATTAAATGGAAATTTTAATAAAAGTAGAAGGCAACAATACAAAGGAAATAACACATATTACATAAAACACCGTCGCCGCACACTACAAGTCAGTTTTCTTGAAACGTTTAGGCATACTTCTTAACCATTGATATGACATGTATATTCTCTGTTATTTTTCATTCGACAAGACTTTTCCACTATATGGTAAAGATGTGTCAGTTAAAATCTTCATTATTTCAATCGGTTTTTTTTTAATCGGTTTGGACTCCAGGTTTTCTTCAGACCCTTGGTTCTCAATGGAATCATCTTTCACTCCAAGGCTTGGGATGCCTAACCCTTGATAAGACCAACTTTCCGTCGGATCAAACGGACTACAAGTATTGAGACGCCAAGACCTTGCAAAATTATTGATAATACAGCTCTAGATTTAGATACACCTAAAATAGAGGTATTCTTCGGTGCTTTCTTATTTTTTCTCAAAGTACACGGTGTTAACCTTTTGAACCGGTGTTCTTCTTCTTCTTTTTTCTCTCAAATCAGGCCAAAACATGCTTGTTCAACATCACATCAAAGTCCTTTCTATCTTATTTTATTTTATTTTATTTTATTTTTCTAAAGAAAACTCCTTTATTCCTCTTCATTTCATTCCCTTTCCTTCCTCCTTTCTTATCCTTCCCTCCATCTCTGAGATCCCCACCTGCGAGATCTAAGAGATTTAAAGCTGAGTTGCTCCTCCGACTTACTTCCTTAAATCGCCGAAACTTATCCTCTATCTTCGCTCAGCCCTAATTTCCATCTTCCAAGCCATCGATCTCTTCTCTTCAATGCGTCATCCTCCTCCACCGCCACCAACAACTCCATTTGCCAACAGCCTGTTAGTGATATGTATGTTCTAAAGGCCATTATTGTATGATATAGTGGATGCTTGGACATATATATGGAGGACTTTCTTGCTCGATATGATAGTATGCTATCTGGTTGACTTTATCTTAACATGTTCACTGGTATTATTATACCGACTCTCATATACATGTTGATAAAGCCCTTAGGATGTTGGCTTGACTACCAGAACTATAATGCGGATCATACTACTGGGACTTGGGTAGTCCACAAGCACATCCTTCAATTGTTCCTAGTCGAGGGTATATCGAGACAGGGTATCGATACACCAGAATAGACTAGTGTGTACGTTTCTTGACCCTGTATGGGGCGATGGTTAATCCCATATCCATTGGTGTTTGACATCAAGGATTGTACACAGGTGCTCATTAGAGAATGGGTACACCGAACAGGACTCACCGAAAACTCCTAGTTAGTATTATACTTATCGTCAGATAGCAGTGTTGGGGTCAAAATTTGCACCCCAGTTGACCAAGTCAAGGTCAACCCGAAGCCAGATGGGCCCAAGCCCAGGTCAAGTGGGCCCATGCCCAAGTCGAACCCCGCGGCCAGCCTCCCCCATGCCAAAATGAAATCATGTAATAAATAATTTTTTATGTAATTTTTTATGCATGAATGGGCATAAAGCCAAATTTTTGTAAAGCCTATGGCTTATGTGAAAAAAGAAATGGCACATGAGCCATGAGATGAGCAAAATGCCATTTTGTAAAGCCCAAGGGGCTATATGTAAATGTGTAAGCCTATATAAGGCAACATGATGATGGGTAAGAGATAGACTTTTCATTCTCCCCAAAAACTAGGGTTCCTGTGGCTCCTTCTCCTTCCTCAAGGTTCTAAACCTTCTTCTTTTTTTTGAATTAAATCAAGAGTTTTGCTTTTCCTTTTCCAAAACTAAATAGTTTTTCACCACAAAACCAACAAAGGGGAACTCAGATCTCCCATCAGATCTCAAAAATAAGAGATTTTTAAAATATTATATTTCTTGTTCTTCAAGATCCAGCCGACAGAAGAGCAGGAAGTTGGCCCATCTCCAAAAATCCCACTTTGGGGAAGATCCAGGGCTCAAGGGAGAAGCCCCTTCATCAGCTCCAAAAATATCTTAGGAGTTCAACTCCATAAGTCCAATCGGGAGCACAGCTCCCAGTGCAGGGACCAAGTCCCTTTGGCTGCTGGCGCACAGCGTCCGCGCGCCAGGCACGTGGGGGCGCTGGCGCTCTTGCACACAACACCCGCGCGCCTGGCACGTGATGCGCTAGGGCTCTGGCGCACAGCGCCCGCGTGCCTGGCACGTGGGGCGCTGGCCTACACATCCTTTGGAAGTCCTTTCCTTTTATTTATATATATATATATATATATATATATACACACACACACACACGCACGCACATACTCCACGACACTGTCCCTGTTAGAAAAAAAATTCTAACGGGGAGCTGCCCCGCACCCCTCAAGGGGGCTGCTAGCCCCCATGACCCCCAGCCCGCTATCCGGGTAGCGGGACCCCCGTAAAAACTCTGCGGGCCCCCCGATATATCCAAAACCCCTTCAAAACACAACACTGCACATTGAGTTCGCATGACCAGTTTAACCCATTTATCGGAGGTTCCCTCGCTCGAAAAACGAGGGGTAATTAACGGCAGCTTAGTCCGCGGCTGCCGGAGATTCGGATCCCCACAATTAATAAACCCCAGCCTATCCTGGACAGGGGGAATCTGTAATGCGTCTGAAAAGCGTGCGCGTATTTCCATCTCAATGGGGTGACGAAAAACACCCTACAGATTCTGGCACGCCCGGTGGGACCAATCTCCCATCCCATATTTCGGGTTGAACGTTCATGCAAGCTCAATCAATGTACATATCGATTGTCTATACTAAAATCATGTTTCTATTTGCAGGGGTTAACAATTTTCAATTGCCATCTTCGAACGCAGGTCGGTGTTTGAACGGATTCCCTTGGCCCCAGCTAGGGGCAAGGCCATCAACACCGACAAAGTAATAAGGCATTTCGGACAAGCTCCAGCGGTGCCCCTGACAACTGCTCAATCGGGTATCTTCTCTAAGCTCCCCGTCAGATGACCACCACGTCATTAAACTGGAAACAATCGACCACCACGTCATTAAACTGGGAACAGCCGACCACCACGTCGTTAAACTGGGGGAATAATCGACCTCTAAGTCGTTAAACTGGAGATGTAAAAATGTGTAAATAAAACAAAAAAAATATTTATATATATATATATAACCGAAATGATGGGGCAGCTCGCAATAAAAATCAGCGAGTAAAAATAAAGATGAAAATAAAGCCGAAATGATTGGGCAACCGCGAATAAATAGCCGAAATGATAGGGCAATCGCGACCTTCGCGATAAGAAAAGCTGAAATTATAGAGCAATCGCGGTAAAAAAACGGTGAATGATGAGCCGCTCCTGATACCATATTCCAGTACAGCGATGCAGACGCCAACCAAATTCCCAAACGGCGAATGATGAGTCGATCATGGTACTACATTCCAGTACAGCGATGCAGACGCCGACAATTTCCCAAAATTCTTCCAGCCCTACGGTTAGTCCCCAAATTGACTACCATATACAATCCACGGGCTCAAATAATTCTCATCATACTCATACCCCACCGCAATCATCAGTCCAGCGGTCGGTCTCCGCCCTTGGAATTATGCTCCATTGGGAAGACTCACTCATGTGTCCTCACGATGCATGAGGAGAACAAACCTTCGTGGGATCCTTACGACTCACAAAGAAAAAATACACTTGGGGGTCCTTACGACTCCTAAGGAGAAAATGCACCTACGGGATCCTTACGACTCGTAGGGAGAAAATGCTTTTATGGGACCCTTACGGCCCATAAAATTGAAAAGCCTTAGGTGATAGGGATCTAAACCTGTCTCCTAAGCCATCGCTTCCCAATAGACAATGGCGAATGATGAGTCACTCCTAGTACCATATTCCAGTGCAGCGATGCAGACGCCAACCAAATTCCAAACACAAATCCCAATGGCGAATGATGAGTCGCTCCTGGTACCATATTCCAATGCAGCGATGCAGACGCCAACCAAATTCCAAATCCCATACCCCAATGGCGAATGATGAGTCGCTCCTGGTACCATATTCCAGTGCAGCGATGCAGACGCCAACAAAGTCCCGAAATTTTTCCGACCCAACGGTCTGGATCATACATCCTGCAAAACTGTATACAATCCATGGGCGTAAAACAATCTCAATCTCTCCCAAGTCCTACCGGCGAGACCACATTCAAATTCCCACCGGCGGTGAAGAAAAAAAAAGAAAAAGAAAAGAAAAAAAGGGGTATGTCCACAAGCAAAACGGGCACGGAAGAAAACCCGAAAGGGCTCCGTGAGTAAAAACAGCAGGACTGCCGGTGAGTTTGTGAAAATCCGAAAGGACGCAAACTCGTGAAAAAGAGATGAAATGCACTCGCAAAGTACTCTCGACTTTGTGAGGAGAAAATTCCCGCGTGAGATCCTTACGACTCACAAAGAAGCAACACATTTAGAAGTCCCCACGACTCCTAAGGAGAAAATGCACTTACGGGATCCTTACAACTCGTAGGTAGAAAATGCTTTTATAGGACCCTTATGATCCATGAAATTGAAAAGCCTTAGGTGATAGGGATCCTAACCTGTCTCCTAAGCCATCGCTTCCCAACAGGGAAAGGCAGATGATGATTCGCTCCTGGTATCATATTCCAGTGTAAAGATACTGATGCCAAACAAAAACCAATTCCCAAATCCTCCCGGGGCAAATGATGAGTTGCTCCTGGCATTATTCCAGTGCAGCAATGCAGATGCCAAAAAAAAAAACCAAAATCCCCAAATCCTCTCATGGCAAATGATAATTCGCTCATGGTACCATATTCCAGTGTAGCGATGCTGATGTCAAACCAAATCAAATCATACCAACAACTTCTGCGGCAGACTCATGCTTTGTCCCAGAATTTACCCCGTGTCGAAATCATGCTTCGCCTCGGTTTATCCGCCTTCCCCGTCGGAATTATGCTTCGCCTCGGAATCAACCGGCGACCTCCTCGTCGGAATTAAGCTCCGTCTCGAAATCAAGTCGACCAGCAAGCTCTGCGTCGGAATCATGCTTCGTCTCAGAGTATACCCCGTGTTGAAATTAAGGTTCGCCTCGGTGTATCTGCCTTCCCTGTCGGAATTATGCTTCGGCTCGGAATAAACCAGCGACCTCTTCGTCGGAATTAAGCTCCGCCTCGGAATCAAGTCAACCAGCAAGCTCTGCGTCAGAATCATGCTTCGTCTCAGAGTGTACCCCATGTCGAAATCATGCTTCGCCTCGGCTTATCTGACTCCCCGTCGGAATTAAGCTCTGCCTCGGAATCAAGTCAACCAACAAGCTCTGCGTCGGAATCATGCTTCGTCTCAGAGTGTACCCCGTGTCGAACGCCTCGACGTATCTGTCTTCCCTGTCGGAATTATACTTTGCCTGGGAATCAACCTTTGCATCGAGATTATGCTTCGGTCAGAATGTCTGCCGCTCTTCAGAATGATACTCCGATCCCCGGAATCATGCTCCGCTCTTCGGAATGATGCTCTGATCCCTAGAATCATGCTCCGCTCTTCGGAATGATGCTCCGGTCCCTGGAATCATGCTCCGCTCTTCGGAATGATGCTCCGGTCCCTGGAATCATGCTCCGCTCTTCGGAATGATGCTCCGATCCCCGGAATCATGCTCCGCTCTTCGGAATGATGCTCCGATCCTTGGAATCATGCTCCGCTCTTCGGAATGATGCTCCGCTCCCCGGAATCATGCTCCGCTCTTCGGAATGATGCTCCGATCCTTGGAATCATGCTCCGCTCTTCGGAATGATGCTCCGATCCTCGGAATGATGCTCCGACTCTTCGGAATGATGCTCCGACTCTTCAGAATGATGCTCCGGAAATCAGAATGATGCTCCGATCCCCGGGGATCATACTCCTCGAGGGATGCTCCGCCCCTGGAATGATGTTCCTCCTCGAAGTCCAACTTCAAGATCCATCAATTTCATGCACACAACTCATATACGTGGTGTGCATTCATTGATGGGGGCACTTTGTTGGGGTCAAAATTTACACCACAGTTGACCAAGTTAAAGTCAAGGTCAACCCCAAACAAGGTGGGCCCAAGCCCAGGTCAAGTGGGCCCATGCCCAAGTCGAGCCCCGCGGCCAGCCTTCCCCGTGCCAAAATGAAATCATGTAATAAATAATTTTTTATATAATTTTTTAT
Source organism: Agapanthus africanus (assembly GCA_030015575.1). Lineage (NCBI taxonomy): Eukaryota > Viridiplantae > Streptophyta > Magnoliopsida > Asparagales > Amaryllidaceae > Agapanthus > Agapanthus africanus. The sequence goes on along the minus strand of JASDDO010000022.1, from coordinate 639,186,477 downwards.
GCATGAATGGGCATAAAGCCAAATTTTTGTAAAGCCCATGGCTTATGTGCAAGAAGAAATGGCACATGAACCATGGGATGGGCAAAATGCCATTTTGTAAAGCCCAATAGGGCTATACGTAAATGTGTAAGTCTATATAAGGCAACATGATGATGAATAAAAGATAGACTTTTCATTCTCCCCAAAAACTAGGGTTCCAGTGCCTCCTTCTCCTTCCTCAAGGTTCTAAATTTTCTTCTTTCTTTTGAATTAAATCAAGAGTTTTACTCTTCCTTTTCCAAAACTAAATAGTTTTTCACCAAAAAACTGTAAGTCTACGGTAGCGTCCCGGCCGACTTTCAGACGCCAAAATGCGGAACAAAAACTTTTTATAACTGGCGCTATCGCATACTATAACTCAGATCTGCCATTAACGCTAAACTAACAATCTACAAAGATGGTAGAAAGGTTATACCGAACGATCCTAGTCTTTCGTTCTTTAACCATCATCACACGCTCCGTTGCAGCTGCTCCGATCTCGTCGATCTCCGATCTCCTCGTCCAGGTGGCACCACGTCATCGGATCTTTAAACGGGCTCCCGCCTCTGACTCGAGGCAACTCGGTCGTCAAGTTTGCTAAAAAAGACGACCAAGATTGATGTAGAGAATGAGTAGAAGACTTTATCTCGCTTCGTCCAAAGCCATGGACGAACGGTTAATGAAGTTACCAATTGAGACGGGTGATGGAATGAAATGAGCTATGAAATTTCCATACACCTAAATCTATCATCTTTTTTCCAAATGAATCAAATCAAGTGAGTGTGAAATCTCTCATAGGCATCAAGGAGGGGCCGGCCACAATATATGGAGGGGGGTGAGTGTAGGAGAGAGTGGGGGTAACCATAAGGATAAAGATCAAGAGAAAATATCCTTAGGTAAACAAGAAACATTAAAGCTAAAGCATGAGTCACTAATACACCTCATCTCACAATAAATGCTCACAATGAATCACTAACAAAGTCACCTTCCAAGAAGCTTCCTCTCATCATCTAGAAACTTCTAGAACCATGACTCACCCAAGAAAAGATAAATCCACATTTAACCGAATGTTAAATACGGCTGATAGAAAACTGAAAACTGGCAACTTCCAAAAGTGATCCCGAAACGAATTTCAGGATAACCCCGTAACAGTATAAATATACCCGCATTTGTATTACGACCGAATACAAATGCAACTGAGACAAAGATATTATATCTACTCAATATAATACATGGATCCGACTTAAACCAAAGCCCACCAGTATTATCTGCCCGAAATATGACACGTGCGTAAACGCACGTGCATTTTCCGAACCCTGCCATAAAACCATACGGCTTCTACAACGTTTCGCCCGAACTTGGTAAACTATCTGTGGGGGACTCTAATGACTCGTCAGTACCCTGGCAGTGGGTTTAACCACAAGCCGTCAGCGGCACAAGCTGTGCGTAACGGCTGCCCATGGACTGACCTCAAGGGAGGCCGATGAGCGAACTCATCCGGAAACCCTACTGAGCCTAACAGTGACAATGTATATACAGTCCGGTCCGTTCGTCTATGAGTATCGCATATCCAGCCTAGGGGGCTAGTAACGTCAGACCCCCAATAGCTGTATAATTCATGTCGGAGACAAGCCCTGAACACCCTGAGATACTACTGGAGTACCTACCGGTAAATCTCACCTGCCTTGGCCAAGGACTTGGTGTAATGGCTTTCCTCGGCACAGCGCGACCTCCACCCCCAATACCGGGAGAGACGAATCCCCTGCCGATCCGCTCACATGCCTCCATGTGGCTCGGGACTGTACCCAAAAACTACCTGTTTGCACGACTCCTTTGAGCCGTGGTAGGGTAGAAATCAAAGCACAGTGGGAATTCACACGAGACAAATGACGACCTCAGGTCGATGAACTAACCTGTACACATGTCACCAGGGAACTGCTATCTGACGATATGTATAATACCAACTAGCAGGTTCCCGGCGAGTCCTGTCCGGTGTACTCATAACACAATGAACACATGTATACATCTTAGGTGATCCAACTGACACCAGTGGCTTGTGAGACCGGCCACCGCCCCTCGTCGGGGTCTCAACTGTATACACTAGTCTACTCCGGAGTATCGATGCCCTGTCTCGAAACTCCCACGACTAGGGACCACAATTAAGGATATACTTATAAACCACCCAACTCTCACTTATATGATCGCCCTCATACTGTTGGTAGTCAAGCAAGATCCTAAGGGCTCTATCAACGTGTAACATGTAATCAGTCACCTGAACATGTACATGACTGATAAAGGCAAACCAGATAGCATATTATCATCTTGAGTAAGACTGTCCTACCAGCATAGGTCCTCCTCAATCATTGCAATCACGTACCTGCGATCCAATAATTGACTTTGAGGTCACTATATCCAACAATCTCCCACTTGCACTCAAGGCTAATTATTGCGATGTCGCATACTCACAGCCCGTGTGATACCGAACATCCAACTCCTCTACTAATCAGTTTCACAAAGCCCGTTCGTAAAACTATTGTGTTCGAGAAATAGCCTCAGTGAGTGGATCCGCCCTGATGTTTCTTTCTAAGTCTCTCTTAATCTCAAATTCGCGGAGAAAGCCATCTCCCGAATTGAGTAATACCTGTCTTAGAATATGTCTGGATATCTGATGGGACCTAGCTCATAAATGAACTCCAAATCCAAACTTCTTAGACTGTATCGATAACTGAACCTAATCAGTATCCAGCACCATGCCTCCCACAGTATCCTCTTGGACCACCTGCCCATAATACTGTCCCTCTTCGTTAGAGGGAAAACTATAACTCTGACAATCACTCTGTCATCAATGTCACCTTTGAAGCCTGGAATGATAATCGTCTCTCGAAGGAGGCTGCCGTCATCAAATCCGTAGAACATTAACTTATGTTCTAAAACTGCTTCCTTATGTTTCTCCAGGATTGGATTAATACAAACTTATTGCATCTAGTGCAAAAACAACATCTGGTGTGGTACTTTGACATCTCACGATTGACTCAATTGCTTAAGCAAGTGATCTGCCAATCATGCACATCCCTCTCCCCTTTAGTCTGTAAGACACCTTTAGAGAGGGTGACTCCATCACCTGCAGGTACACCACCATGCCAGGAGTCATCTATTCTAAAAACCATTAGAATACTGTCAAAGTACCCACATTGGGAAACTACCCAAATCCATATCTAAAACCATAGATCTAGAAACCAGAATGTCTGATATTATATCCATATCCTGTCTGGAGAAACAACTGTGTGACGACCATAGTACAACCGATCGTAGTATAGGAATTTTACTTCCTACTCTGTGTATGATATCCATAATACTGGGACATCACACCCTACTACCTTCTTAACTGATCCATCCCCTATTCTGAGGTAGTCAAACCCATGACTGTCACATCAAAATTAGATGATCAATCTCCGCTATAACTGCTTTAGTCTATAAATAGACATAAGCTACTTGCCCACTATGCTTCCGCTGCTCCCACTGACCACAACAACCCTCTGGCAGAATAATATAAACTTGTACTTCTAAAGCTAGTTTAGAACGACGCTATACTTAACCTCCTGCCGGGTCTCATAGTATGGAACAACAGTAGTGTCAAGTCTGGGTAAGCGAAAACCTCCTTGTCACCGTCCTTGAGGCTACCGGAGTACCTCTCGGGTGTCTGAGGTTACCCACCATATCTGCGGAGTGGCTATTGGAATGTCAAACCTAATTGAATCTATAGGTCCTATTTAAATTTTCCGTAATTGTTTGCGGTTCTGGAATCACTTCCAGTTCTACCATACTCCCACTACTGTTTTATGAAAAAATCCATTTTACTAAAACTGTGGCGAGTCAAGAACAATATCACTATTGATCTTCCAGATGGTAGAAAATCAACCCTCGTCATAGCCTGGGCCAACCTACAAACTGCCATTACAGAAACGTGCCCTGAGTTATCCAGAGTCTGGTTTTAAGCATAAGCCGGACAACTCCCCGTACCTTAACAACGTTAAGATATGAACCATTCTATATCCAATATAGAAACTTTGGCACTTATTTAATTGGAACCAGATTCTAATCATGCAACTGTCTCCAGTGCATATCAACTTAATGGAGAGAGGCTAATCAGCATTACTCAACTTAGGAATTCATCCAATTATGAGTAACCTGAAAGAGAAACAAGTTTCTCAAAACTTTTACTATCATCTGAATACCAATCACAAGAATCTACATCTTCGATCTCTTTGAAGAATCCCGATACTTGTGATATCTGGTCCTCTACTTTATTCTTATACCCACAACTTCTCAAAACTTAGACCTTGTATTTCTACGAAACACTTGTCTAAAAACTAGAGAAGTCATAAGTAAACAGAACATAGTACGAGGACCTACCCCTTTGTCCTGATGGACACCAGACAACATACAATACTCTGTATAAGTCCGCTGAGTTGAATAACTCAAAACCTGTGCGTCGTAGGTTGAAAACTGTACCCAGGCGATTTCCTCAAATATCACCAATTACAACGAATTCCGATATAATGAGGATGATCACCTAATTCCCAATAACTTCCTCCCACTCATCATCTGTAAAACCATACAGATGTGAGAATGAAACCCGGTGAATACACACCCTGGAGTAAGTATCTAATCGAGAAAACAGTTTTCCATTAACAATGCACTGAAACATGAAAATGTTTCGTAGGGGTATCCTGGTATTCATAGTAATTCCTCTTCCATAATCCAATTCATGACTTTAACCGTATATTTCTTTGCCATCTCTCCAAATCCCTTTATTTGTCTTTAGTCGTTACCTTCTGTACACCATCGTTAGGCTAAATGGTTTTCTTCCTTCCCTACCGTTCGGCACCAGCTTATGGTTTGGAAGAAGACTATCCAGTAAGCATAAAAGGTGTACCCTCCTAAACCAAGGAGTACTCACATCTTGAGAGAAGGTGATGATAAAAGACAACTGAATAATACCTTATTTTTTTAAAGGTGAAATAGGAGTGGCGATGAAGTACACGGTTTGGTCGTGAATGATAACAGTCGCAATTTACTTTGCCCTCTTTCTAATCCCTTTATTTTGTCTTTACATATTACCTTCTGTACACCCTACTTAGGCTAATTGGTTTTCTTCATTCCCTACCTTTCGGCACCTGCCTATGGTTTGGAAGAAGACTATCCAATAAGCGTAATAGGTGTACTCTCCTAAACCAAGGAGCCCTCGCAACCTGAGAGAAGGTGATAATAAAAGACAACTGAATATACCAATTCTATTTCTCCTGAACCTTGATCCATCCTCGAAGAAGTCCCTTTGAGTTTGTATATAACCATACGATGGATCTATCCAATGGAAGTGGATGTCCGTAGTAATACGGGGTGTTCTGAGAAATTCAAAGGGTAAAAGAAGGAGTGGCAATGACTTATGCAACATAGACAATCCAAAAGCCAGTATTTTAAGAAGGTTCGGTCAACTTGGTTACTGAGTCATAGTCTAGGCTCGGTCAAAGGTCGCTGCCAAAGAGAGAGAGAGAGAAAAGAAACACTCTGCGTGCACTCTAACCTAGATCAGAATGGTTATCACTTTATCTAATCCAGAAACCTCCCACTGTACTGTCAAATTCTCCTCCAAACCTGAAAGAAGAATCAATCGGGATCACCCGAAGAGTAAACCAACTCATCAATGGGAATCGGGATCCAACTCTCATCGCATGATAACGTGATGGAATCCACTCGCGTTATCACACTCCAGAAGGTAGGCGCATGCTTGGCAAGTTTCAGTTTCTTTAGAAACTCCCGATGAGATTTTTACCCCATGTTCTTATGACCTTGACGAAAGCCAACAAATCATAAGTCACATGTCAAGTTATGCCCGTCATTATCTTGTTAATTCGAATCCACCCGTACATACCCTTGACGAAAGCCAACAAGGTAATACGACTGTCCCAAACCAACTCATCTATCTATGCAACAAATGAATACCCCAGTAACTACCAAACACTATGCCTTGACGAAAGCCAACAAACATAGCTTGAATACTACTGACCATCCATAAGAAATGACGGAGGGCTACGGCTGGTTTTTGGCGAAAAACCTTTAACGTAATGAACTTGATCTCGTTGAAGGAACCTGATAGCTTTTTATAAAAATATACTGGCGAAAACCTTTGCTAAAGAGGTCACTGCCGGTGAAGGGATCTCGGCTCTTTTCTCGTGGAATGAGGTGCAGGATATTCCACTGAATACCGCGATGCAAAGCAACTTGTAATCGACTATAGTGAAGTTATTACCCTGATGTAAACTTCTGCCCAAGGGTTCACTCCCGGTGAAAGGATATCGGCCCTTGCCTCGTCGAATGAGGTGCAGGATATTCCAACCGAATACCACTGTGCAAAACAAAAGGAAACGTCTTTGTAATAACACCTTTTAAATTGTTCCAACAACATCCAAACAGGTTTGTTTTCCTTTGCATTGATCAGAATCAACGCAGTCCCATCAATTAATCATACCAGAAAAGAACGAAAATAAAATGTACGTATATGCCATTCGCATTCGTCACTGGGTCCCGTCATCACCTGTTAGGTTACTTAACTAACGACAGAGCGGGGACTGGACTAGCGCGGGTGCAAAACATATACAACATCTAATAGTATATATACCAATATACAATAATCGCTCCAGGCGTGATAATACGCAACATTACAGAAAAGTAATAAGCATCACAGAACAATACAGATAATCTGGGATCCCCGAGTTTCACAGGGCCACTGCTGAAACCCGACGTTCCCCTGTCATGTGGATAGCCTGTGCAATGAAACTTAGACCCCTACGGGTGAGGCAAGTTACCCGCCAAAACCTGAAGCGAGGCAGCCCCCTACAGCATAGTGAATGGACCACCCGGCACTTCACGGAATCCGGTAATCTTGAGCACCCCTCCTTAGGTCAACCTGTACCCCCTACGAGTGCGGCGAATAGTCTGCCAATTCTAGAGTGAGCCCTCTGCCTCTCAAAGCCATGAGATGTGGACCCGTTGCCCTCCAGAACCCGGCTATCCGTGCACTCCGTCGCGGGGTAAAACCTAGTACAGAAATGAAAAATATGTACAACGGGTACATCGACCTCAGCCCGGTCGTGCCCCAAAAGAATATTATACAACAGGCAGTGACGGCAGTCCACATGTTGGACGCTCGCCCCGCAATATCAAATGTACAAATAAATCCAAACTGCACTACCATTGCACACTGCTATCCACCACGACAAATCCGCAACATCACAGCACAACACAGAACATCAACGCGAATGTCACGTTCGCAAACCCGTCTAAAAGAACTATAGCAATCAGACGCGGTTTACTGATCAAATGACATTCACGGTCGGAGTTATAATGTAAGTACTGTAAACTAACACGTTTAAATTTCGATCGACAAAATTTCCCGAAGTGGGCCCCACGCAAATCTGCTGTATAGTAAAAAACAATGGGCCCAAAAGAACAGTTCCAGAAACCACAATTTCCAACATAGAATCTGTCACGCCCCGCTTCCCAGAGTACGCAAGATTTGGGCACGTGACATAGCCAACCATGCTACCTATGGGTAGGAAGTATCCATCCACAGTCACATTACGGTTGTAAAGATATCAAGAACAAGATAATAAGCTAATCTAATACATGTCCAAATCCATAATAACAAGAATCAATAAACAATAAGTGCGGAAGCTAATGATCCAATACAATGAATAAACAGTATGTCCCATAATGCGGGCTCACATCTGGAAATGAAATGACATAAATAAACTAAACTCTAAAGAACTCCCAGTTCAGCCTGCTGGCTGAAGTACTCCTGCTCGGTCGACGACAAAGGTACGGAATCTGGGCCATGCAAAACCCAGACGTCAGCGCGTCATGATATCAAGTATACAGTAAAACATGGTAATAAACAATGCAAGCATGAACATGGATAAAGCAGTAATAAGAAGTAACAAGCAGGGTAATGTGCAAAGGTGACTAAACTGTCCTATCAGGTTTTCTACTCTATAGTCTTTGAAACCAATTGATGAATCGTCGATGTAACCCAATAGTATCCCGTACATACCCGGGACCACGGTCACAATATTCTCGGCGGCAGCCGAGACATGCCGTTAGGCACAGAATATGAAAGTGTTAGTATCCCGTACATACCCGGGACCACGGCAACAATATTCTCGGCTGAAACCGAGACATGCCGTTAGGCACAGAATAGGAAAGTGTACACTCGGTATTACCCCGTACATACCCGGGATCACGGCCACAATATTCTCGGCTGAAACCGAGACATGCCGTTAGGCACAGAATAGGAAAGTGTACACTCGGTATTACCCCGTACATACCCGGGATCACGGCCACAATATTCTCGGCTGAAACCGAGACATGCCGTTAGGCACAGAATAGGAAAGTGTACACTCGGTATTACCCCGTACATACCCGGGATCACGGCCACAATATTCTCGGCTGAAACCGAGACATGCCGTTAGGCACAGAATAGGAATGTGTACACTCGAACGGTAGTGAACTGTCGAGTTACAAGTCAGGTTCATCTTTGATTTCCCCATACCCCCAAGCTATGTATGTCAGGTCAGGTATTCAGTAGTCAAGGATCAATGCCAACATATGATCAAGTAAAAGTAGGTCTGTCTGGATAGACGACAGGAATGGTCCATGGGGACTACATGTTATGTTTGTTGGCATTAAACACAAGATCAGGTAACAGGTAAAGCCATGGTACATCAGGTCAAGCCAGGTAATGTATAAAGGTGTCATGTCATGTCAAGAGTGCACGGTACCATGTCATGCCAAGTAGGAAGTGTAACAGGTCATGTCAGGAAGCACAAGATGTCATGTGGGTGCTCATAATCAAACTAACATAAGCATGTGTATAAATAAACAAGCATGAGTACTATCAGAACAATAAACTGGAACATATAATATGATATGCAAATAGATAAAATTTCAAGGATATGGATGCACAGTTATCGATTAGGGTTACATTTATAGTTCCAATATTAATTAGGATGCAATTTATTAAACATGGAGTGTTAATATCACATTATTATGTAGTAATGTGATCTATGGATGCAATTATATGTATCTTAAATGCGATGGATGCAAACGGTATCCGAAAAGTTATAAAACTATAAAATGGTAATGTGGGATGTACAACTAAACAATAAGTGATATAAATATTGATATAATAATATTAATATGGATAGCATATTCGAAGCGATTAGTAACTATAAAAGATGTATTGATTAACCATGCACAAGAAGGTTCCGTTCAGAAATTTAGCGTCACCCTAATTTGTAAAATAGCTTAAAAATAACAAATGTTCTCAAAAAGAGACGTATCTTATACCAAAACAAAGATAATTCAATAAGGTTTTCAGTTTTATAAGTATAAGCATCTCAGGTTATCCCTACAAAAAGTTATGAATACTCAAAGTTGAAAGTTTGCTGCTGGAATTTCCCTGGACAGCAGTTTAGAGACGTGTTCATTTGAATTTTACGTTAATTAAACAATTTATTTTGCAATTAAATATTTCATAGAGTTATAGTATTCTGAATTATCTTCGTAACGAACTAAAGAACGTATACTAATGATTTTTCTATGATTTATAATGAATTTTATAAGATAAGGTGTACAGTAAATTTCAGATTTGTCATATCCGATTTTTCAACGACATTTCATATGTAAACTATAAGATTTTCAAATGTATAACATTATAAAATGAAGATTATAAAAGTATATAGCATGTAGCAAGATTAACTTGCCTCGATGGGTCGCGAATCGGGAAAACGGAACGTTAACCGTCGGCGGGGAAAACTCGCGACGGCGCACGGTTCACGGAATGAACCCAAACGACGAACAAAGGAACTACACGGGTCGGGGTATCTCGCTGGAACGTCGAGAAACGTCACCGCCACGACGGAATTCCGGTAACAAAAGAACAGTTAAAAGAAATGAGAAACGAGACATGAAGCAAGAAGAGAAAAATGATAAAGAGAAGTACGAGAGAATATATGAGGGAGAGGGAGAGAGAGGAAAAAGTGGAGAGAGAGAGAGAAAGTGGGGCCCACGGGGTTAAAGGGGAGGTTGTGATTGGCTGAGAGAATAAATTGAGAAGGATATAAAAGATTGTAAAAATATTATATGGTTAACTTAAAGATTTAAAAGATAGGTAATGAACAGTAAGATATCAGGTTAGTTAGAAAAATATATGTGATGGTTTTAATAATATTAAAATTTGGGATTTTGGCGCCAAATGAAACATTTTCAAATTGCGCCCGGGTTGGGTCCAAAATTCGAAATTCAAATAATAGGATTTTAAGCGGGTTCCAAATTTTAAAATGAAATGTTTTATGATTAAAAAGCATACTCCCAAAACGGACACACGCACGTGCACGTAGCCATCCAAACTCGCCCGTTTCACTGAACGGGACGAGAACACAATGCACGGACGCTACCACGAGGCTAAGGATGTCAAGTAGGCCAAGATGAATATTTTCAATTTCATTTTAGATGCTAAAATTTGTTATATGTAGAAATGACTTTGCCGGGTAAATTTTACAGTAAGCAACAAACAAGCAAATTAAATGAAATGAGTACCACATTATGCTCAAACAGTAACTGAAAATAGTAGCATTGGGCTCGGGTGTTACATTATACCCAACTACAAAAGAATTTCGTCCTCGAAATTCCAAAAATACAAGATAGAAAACTACAGGAAAAGGTGAGGAAACTTCTGTCGGATCTCGTCTTCTCGCTCCCAAGTGGATTCTCCATGCGATCGATTAGCCCAAGAAACGAGCACAAGAGGGGTAACCTTGTTCTTAAGAACCTTTTCCCCTACGATCCATGATTTCAACCTGTCGCTCCTCAAAAGTTAGGTCTTCCCGTACTGTTAACTCCGAATGATCCAAGACATGTGTTTCATCTCGAACATACCTTCGTAGTTGAGATACATGAAACACATCGTGCACACCTGCCAAGGACTGTGGTAACGCCAAACGGTACGCTAGCTCTCCAACACGCTCCAATATCTCAAAGGGTCCAACGAATCGAGGACTAAGCTTTCCCCGACTCCCAAAACGAATCACTCCTCTAGTCGGTGATATCTTCAATAATACCAAATCACCCACGGCGAACTCTAGAGGTCTTCTTGACGTGTCAGCCCAACTTTTCTGTCTGTCTTGAGCTGCCTTCATATGCTTCCTGATTGTATTCACCTTCTCGACTGTCTGTACCACCAAATCTGGTCCTAGTAACCTTCGTTCACCAACATCATCCCAACAAACAGGTGAACGGCACTTACGATCATACAACGCTTCAAACGGAGCCATCTGAATAGTCGCTTGGAAACTATTGTTGTAAGAAAACTCCACCAAGTGTAGGTGATCCTCCCAAGAACCCTTGAAGTCCAACATGCATGCCCTCAACATATCTTCAAGAGTTTGGATCATTCTCTCCGATTGTCCATCAGTTTGAGGATGATAAGCTGTGCTAAACTTCAATCGAGTCCCCAAACTTTCCTGTAAACTCCTCCAGAAGTGTGACAAGAACCGAGTGTCCCGATCGGACACGATGCTCACCGGTACTCCATGCAATCTTACAATCTCCTGCATGTACCGCTCTGCCAAAGTCTCCGTTGATTGACCAACCCGAAAAGGAATAAAGTGAGCTGCCTTGATCAACCGATCGACAATCACCCATACTGCATTGTTGCCCTTTGGACTCCGCGGTAAAGCCGTCACGAAATCCATGGTTATATGTTCCCACTTCCATTGAGGAATCGGAAGTGGTTGCAACAAACCAGCAACCCTTTGGTGTTCAGCCTTGACTTGCTGACGCACCAAGCACTTAGCCTCGAAGCGAGCGATTTCCCGTTTCATACCTTCCCACCAGAAATGCCGTCGAATATCTCGGTACATCTTTGTCCCTCTTGGATGTACAGAGTAAGCTGAACTGTGTGCCTCCTTCATAAGCTCCTCACGCACATCTCCTTTTTGGCACACACACACGGCTACCATATCTCAACGAACCATCTTCATGGATCAGTAAATCGGTTCGTAGTCCAGCTCCAACCTGCTCTCGAAACTTCTGCAGTCTAGGATACTGCGATTGTGCCGCTTTAATCTTCTCAACTAAGGACGATTGTACTTGCAACTGCATCAACTGTCCTGTAGCATGGGGTAGCACAACTTCCAAGTCAAATCTCCGAAAATCCGCAATGATCTCTCTCAGTGCAGTTAATATCTGAATTGCTGGTAACCGACTTAGCGCATCTGGCACGACGTTAACATTTCCCGGATGGTACTTAAGATCAAGGTCATAGTCGGCCATCAGCTCCAACCATCTGTGTTGCCTCATGTTCAACTCCTTCTGAGTGAACACATACTTTAAACTCTTGTGATCCGTAAAGACTTCGACTCTCTCGCCCAAAAGGTAGTGTCTCCAAATCTTCAGGGCGAAGATCACGGCTGCAAGCTCTAAGTCATGAGTCGGATAGTTCTTCTCATGAGTCTTCAGTTGTCTCGATGCGTAAGCGACGACTTTCCCATTCTGCATCAAAACACATCCCAATCCTTTCCCTGATGCGTCGCTGTGAATCACCAGTCCTCCTGAATCATCCGGTACGGTCAGGATCGGGGCGGTTATCAACTTCTGCTTCAACGTCTCGAAGGCCAACGCACACTTATCCGTCCATACAAAAGATACCTCCTTACGCATAAGCTTGGTCAGCGGTTCTGCCAAACGAGCAAAGTTCTCCACAAATCTCCTGTAGTATCCGGCTAATCCAAGGAAACTTCTTATCTCAGCTACATTCCTTGGAATAGGCCAATCTCGAACTGCTGGAATCTTTTCGGGATCAACGGCGATTCCATCGCCCGACACGACATGCCCCAGAAACTTCACTTCTTCCAACCAGAATTCGCAACATTACAGAAAAGTAATAAGCATCACAGAACAATACAGATAATCTGGGATCCCCGAGTTTCACAGGGCCGCTGCTGAAACCCGACGTTCCCCTGTCATGTGGATAGCCTGTGCAATGAAACCTAGACCCCTACGGGTGAGGCAAGTTACCCGCCAAAACCTGAAGCGAGGCAGCCCCCTACAGCATAGTGAATGGACCACCCGGCACTTCACGGAATCCGGTAATCTTGAGCACCCCTCCTTAGGTCAACCTGTACCCCCTACGAGTGCGGCGAATAGTCTGCCAATTCTAGAGTGAGCCCTCTGCCTCTCAAAGCCATGAGATGTGGACCCGTTGCCCTCCAGAACCCGGCTATCCGTGCACACCGTCGCGGGGTAAAACCTAGTACAGAAATGAAAAATATGTACAACGGGTACATCGACCTCAGCCCGGTCGTGCCCCAAAAGAATATTATACAACAGGCAGTGACGACAGTCCACATGTTGGACGCTCGCCCCGCAATATCAAATGTACAAATAAATCCAAACTGCACTACCATTGCACACTGCTATCCACCACGACAAATCCGCAACATCACAGCACAATACAGAACATCAACGCGAATGTCACGTTCGCAAACCCGTCTAAAAGAACTATAGCAATTAGACACGGTTTACTGATCAAATGACATTCACGGTCGGAGATATAATGTAAGTACTGTAAACTAACACGTTTAAATTTCGATCGACAAAATTTCCCGAAGTGGGCCCCACGCAAATCTGCTGTATAGTAAAAAACAATGGGCCCAAAAGAACAGTTCCAGAAACCACAATTTCCAACATAGAATCCACTGTAGAAAATTGACTAATTGATCTCACTTTCCTGCGGCGAATCCGCGGCCAAACCCTAGCTTGGGCCGCGGATCCGCGATGGAACAGTGATATCACTTGGTCGAATTTCTCCAGTATTCCTAAAAAACCCTGCTTGATTTTCTGGTATGGTCAAAATGATTTTTGGACCAGTTTGAAAATTAACAGAAACTTTATACTTGAAAATTGCGATTTACGAAAATCCGTTCGATTGATCTTTTAAACGCGTTAGCACAAGTTAGTAAAGCTTAATGGCGTGGCTCTGATACCATGTAAGTCTACGGTAGCGCCCCGGCCGTCTTTCAGACGCCAAAATGCGGAACAAAAACTTTTTATAACTGGCGCTATCGCATACTATTACCCGGATCTGCCATTAACGCTAAACTAACAATCTACAAAGATGGTAGAAAGGTTATACCGAATGATCCTAGTCCTTCGTTCTTTAACCATCATCCCATGCTCCGTTGCGGCTGCTCCGATCTCGTCGATCTCCGATCTCCTCGTCCAGGTGGCACCACGTCATCGGATCTTTAAACGGGCTCCCGCCTCTGACTCGAGGCAACTCGGTCGTCAAGTTTGCTAAAAGAGACGACCAAGATTGATGTAGAGAATGAGTAGAAGACTTTGTCTCGCTTCGTCCAAAGCCATGGACGAACGGTTAATGAAGTTGCCAATTGAGACGGGTGATGGAATGAAATGAGCTATGAAATTTCTATACACCTAAATCTATCATCTTTTTTCCAAATGAATCAAATCAAGTGAGTGTGAAATCTCTCATAGGCATCAAGGAGGGGCCGGCCACAATATATGGAGGGGGTGAGTGTAGGAGAGAGTAGGGGTAACCATAAGGATAAAGATCAAGAGAAAATATCCTTAGGTAAACAAGAAACATTAAAACTAAAGCATGAGTCACTAATACACCTCATCTCACAATAAATGCTCACAATGAATCACTAACAAAGTCACCTTCCAAGAAGCTTCCTCTCATCATCTAGAAACTTCTAGAACCATGACTCATCCAAGAAAAGATAAATCCGCATTTAACCGAATGTTAAATACGGCTGATAGAAAACTGGAAACTGGCAACTTCCAAAAGTGATCCCGAAACGAATTTCAGGATAACCCCGTAACAGTATAAATATACCCGCAATTGTATTACGATCGAATACAAATGCAACTGAGACAAAGATATTATATCTACTCAATATAATACATGGATCCGGCTTAAACCAAAGCCCACCAGTATTATCTGCCCGAAATATGACACGTGCGTAAACGCACGTGCATTTTCCGAACCCTGCCATAAAACCATACGGCTTCTACAACGTTTCGCCCGAACTTGGGAAACTATCTGTGGGGGACTCTAATGACTCGTCAGTACCCTGGCAGTGGGTTTAACCATAAGCCGTCAGCGGCACAAGCTGTGCGTAACGGCTGCCCATGGACTGACCTCAAGGGCGGCCGATGAGCGAACTCATCCGGAAACCCTACTGAGCCTAACAGTGACAATGTATATACAGTCCGGTCCGTTCGTCTATGAGTATCGCATATCCAGCCTAGGGGGCTAGTAACGTCAGACCCCCAATAGCTGTATAATTCATGTCGGAGACAAGCCCTGAACACCCTGAGATACTACTGGAGTACCTACCGGTAAATCTCACCTGCCTTGGCCAAGGACTTGGTGTAATGGCTTTCCTCGGCACAGCGCGACCTCCACCCCCAATACCGGGAGAGACGAATCCCCTGCCGATCCGCTCACGTGCCTCCATGTGGCTCGGGACTGTACCCAAAAACTACCTGTTTGCACGACTCCTTTGAGCCGTGGTAGGGTAGAAATCAAAGTACAGTGGGAACTCACACGAGACAAATGACGAGCTTAGGTCGATGAACTAACCTGTACACATGTCACCAGGGAACTGCTATCTGACGATATATATAATACCAACTAGCAGGTTCCCGGCGAGTCCTGTCCGGTGTACTCATAACACAATGAGCACCTGTATACATCTTAGGTGATCCAACTGACACCAGTGGCTTGTGTGACCGGCCACCGCCCCTCGTCGGGGTCTCAACTGTATACACTAGTCTACTCCGGAGTATCGATGCCCTGTCTCGAAACTCCCACGACTAGGGACCACAATTAAGGATATGCTTATAGACCACCAAACTCTAACTTATATGATCGCCCTCATACTGTTGGTAGTCAAGCAAGATCCTAAGGGCTCTATCAACGTGTAACATGTAATCAGTCACCTGAACATGTACACGACTGATAAAGGCAAACCAGATAGCATACTATCATCTTGAGTAAGACTGTCCTACCGGCATAGGTCATCCTCAATCATTGCAATCACGTATCTGCGATCCAATAATTGACTTTGAGGGCACTATATCCAACAAAAACCAATAAAGAGGAACTCAAATCTCCTATTAGATCTCAAAAATAAGAGATTTTTAAAATCTCATACTTCTTATTCTTCAAGATCCAGCCGACAGAAGAGGAGGAAGGAGACCATTCTCCAAAAATCCCACTTTGGGAAAGATCCAGGGCTCAAGGGAGAAGCCCTTTCATCAGCTCCAAAAATATCTTAGGAGTTCAACTCCATAAGTCAAATCGGGAGCACAGCTCCCAGTACAGGGACCAAGTCCCTTTTACTGCTGACGCACAGCGCGCGCGTGCTAGGCACGTGGGGCGTTGGCGCTCTAGCGCACAGCGCCCGCGCGCTTGGCACGTGGGATGATGGCTCACGCATCCTTTGGATGTCCTTTCTTTTTTTATATATATACTGTATATATATATACACACACACACGCACGCACATACTCCACGACACTGTCCCTGTTAGAAAAAAAATTCTAACGGGACGCTGCCCTGCACCCCGCAAGGGGGCTGCTAGCCCCCTTGACCCCCAGCCCGCTATCCGGGTAGCGGGACCCCCGTAAAATATCTGCGGGGCCCCCGATATATCCAAAACCCCTTCAAAACACAACACTGCACATTGAGTTCGCATGACCAGTTTAACCCGTTAATCGGAGGTTCTCTCGCTCCAAAGACGAGGGGTAATTAACGGCGGCTTAGTCCGCGGCTGCCGGAGATTCGGATCCCCACAATTAATAAACCCCAGCTTATCCTAGGCAGGGGGAATCTGTAATGCACCTGACAAGCGCGCGTGTATTCCCATCTCAACGGGGTGACGAAAAACACCCTACAAGCAGTTCTCTGGTGACACTGGTACAGATTAGTCTGTAAACCCGAGATCGTCATAGAGTCTTGTGTGGCTCCCACTGTGTTTTGATTTCCTCCCTACCACGGCTCAAAAGATTCATGCAAACAGGTAGATTTTGGATACAGTCCCAAGTCACATGGAGGCAATGAGCGATAGAAGGGGTTTCTTCTCTTCCGGTATTGAGAGTTGATGTTGCGCTATACTCGATTGGCTATAACAGTAAGTCTCTGGCCAAGATTGTTGATGAGATTTACTGGTAAGTGTTATCAGTAGTTTCTCATACCGTTATAAGCATTATATCGGCATGACTTATCAAGTTATTGGGGTCTGACGATACCATCCCTAGACTCGATATGCGACATATCAGACGAAGAGACCGGACTGTACGGTAAGTGTTACTTATAAGCTTCATGGGAGTTTGGACAAGCTTGCTTGTTGATCTTCTAATCGTTCAATACCTGAGCAGCCATTACGTCCAGCTAATACCGTTGACGGCTTGTGGATGACTGATGTGATCATCACCTGCTGCTGGCGTATTGACGAGTCTTTAGAGTCCCACACAGAAGTTTTCTGATTCAAGCGAAACAAAGTAGGGCACATATGTTGATATGTTCGGGGGGCTGACTAAATACGAGTATGTGATACCGATTCTAATCTGGCGGTTATTTGTTATTGGTTAGGTTATATGTGATATAACCAGTTTATCGAATTAAATGTTGATTCGATATTGCAATATACAGATAAATGATATTAGTCGGTTATATGTGATATAATCGGATTATTAAATCAAGTGTTGATTTAATAATATGATATATATTTATATTTGATATAATTATATATTAACTAATATTATTGCTCACTGATCTTTTTCTTTATATATATATATATTATGAAGTATGGTTAGATTTCTATTTTAAGAAAATAGAAATGAGATGGAAAATAAGGAGCATGGGATGAAGTATGGATTTTATATTTCTTTATTACTCTTGACTTACTATTGAAGCATGGTGCTATATTTTTATTGAGAAAAAATTGGATGCTTCAATGAGTGAGATATTATTGAGAGCCATTCTTCATTCTCATTCAACACTTGTGTTTTTTCTTGAATTGAGCTCATATGCTCTCTAGCTCTCTCCTCATTCTTCACCTCCACCTCCAAGCTCAAACCCTTCCATGGGTTGTGAATCCTTGAGCTTGTGAGAACCCTAGTGAGCATACAACACCCCTATTTCACCATTCCACATTATATTAGTACTTTGGTGTAGTGTGTTTCCTTCACTAAAGAGTGTAGTGAAGAGATGGTTTGGATTGGTGGACTTCGGGTGGATCATCTTCGGCACGAAGGTCATCGAAGGAAGTTCGTTCAACCATCAAGTGGAGCCTAGTGGAGTCGCATGGACTACAACCCGGAGCTTTAGAAGAGAAGGACACGGTATACAAAAGTTGTAGCATTCCTCTCTTAGCTATTTTTTGTGATATCATCATAGTTAACCCTAATATTCTAGTTAGATCTTGGTAAGTGTTTATTAGCACCTCTAAAATTTGAAAATTACATGTGTGATGCCCGTTTTAACCACGTCGCGGTGCTGGTAAACACTTTTATGGTATCAGAGCCAAGCTAGAACATTTGCGTAGGTCTTTATGATGTTAAAGTGTTCGAACGGTTTTCGAAACCTGGAAATTACCAAGTTTCTGTCGATTTTTCAAAGGTTGGAATTTTCGTGATTAAAAGTATGCAAAAAAACGCGCAGGGTTTTCTATAGAGCCCTAAGAAATTTGAAACCCTAAATCTCTCAAAGCGCCGCGGAAACGTGGCCAAAACCCTAGTTTGGCCATGGTTCCGCCGCAAGTTTGGCTTGTTTTGGGCTCTGGTTTCTTGTGTTGCTCCATAGTTAAATATGGCACATTCTGGATGTTTTTAATGATACTCAAGTTGTTGAGGTCTCTGGAATTTTTGGGTGTTTGAAAATCGATCGAAATGTTTAGCGTCGTATAGATGATGATATGTGATACAATTTTTAGAATCCAAAATAATTGGTTTTTTTAAAACTAGTTAGTATTTTGTAAATCTAGCATTATAGCCTCTTTTGATCGATTGCCACGAAGTTTCAATTCGGATCGAAACTCCGTCGCAATCGTGTATCGTACGTGAATACTCGCCGAATAACTTTATTAGGTAGCCACGCCCCAGAGCCCCGACCAAGTGACCGTAGGAGAAAAGCATCCACTCGGGTGCTCGTGGCCACGGTGTTCCGCCTAGGTGCACTTCATCGACGGCATCGGGGGTGCGGCAATCAACTAAAGTTTCCGGCGAGCATTCGATCGGGTAGTCGGGAATCTTGTTGAATTGCTCGACTACGTTATTGAAAAGTGTTTTCGATTTGAGACTAAAATACAAGGTTTATAAGTTAGACATGAAATCCGGAATATGAGATATTCCGGGTTTATAATGTCTAAGGAAATATAGATTCTAATTATTGTAGTTTTTCATTTCTTTTCTGTGACCGTAAGTGTAATATGTAGGGTATCCCAAATCTCGTTTCTATATGTCAACGGCATTTGGGATACGCGTACTTACTTACGTTGATGACATGTAATGTCATGTGTTGCTGTGATATGTTATATTGGATCGTCGCGAATGAATAGCTGGGTTTTTTTTATATGAGATAAGAGTTTTTCAATTTTCATTCATGTAAAATTTGTATATAATATTCTTTTATTAGGACACTTCCGGGTTGAGGATGATGTCACCATTGATATATATTATTTACTTTTCCGCATTAGGATAGACCCAAGGCGGGGAGCACAATTAACCGGGTTCTGAAGTCCAGTGGGAGACCATTTCGAGAATTCGAGACCGAGTCTCCTAACTCTAGAATTGGCAAGGTCGCTTGCTGCTCTTGTAGGGGTCTAGGGATATGGGTTTGGCTATTCATCACGACCGTGGAATCCGTGTTTTTCATTATTGGCTTAATTTAAAACACGGATCTGCTAGTATATCCAATATTTCATATGTTGACTTCTGCTACTTGGTTCTGTGATGTGATCATATAACTGCGTGAGACGCATGCTGTATTATATAAATGATATATAATAAACGTTGCTTATGTTTTGCACCCGCACTAGTCCAGACCCCGCTCTGCCGTTTGTTAAGTAACCTAACGGTGAAGACGGGGCCCCGTGGCGAATGCGGATGGCATAAGCGTACGTTCTATTTTCGTTTCATTTTTCTGTGATGTTTAGAAAACATTAAATGATGGGACTTCATTAATGAGATTAATGAAAAGAAAAGAAACCTAAAAATATTGTAGAATCAAAAGTTTTTAAAAAGGTAGCTCTAGTTCTTACTTTGCATAGTGGTATTCCTTGATGAATATCCAACACCTCATTCGATGAGGAAAGAGCCGAGATCCCTTCATCGGGAGTGACCTCTTTAGCAAAACTAGCAAATGCTACAACCCACTCGGTTTATTATCATAGTATCTGTAGTTCTTGCTTTGCATAGTGGTATTCCCTGATGGATAACCAGCACCTCATTCGATGAGGAAAGAGTCGAGATCCCTTCACCGGGAGTGACCTCTTTAGCAAAAGCTAGTAAAAGCTATTCGGTTTATTTTTGAAAACTACTCGATTTTAAAAGCAGAGATTAAACCACTCCTTTTCAAAATCATTAGATTCTACAACGATATCAAGTTCATTACGTTAAAGGTTTTTTTAAAAACCAACCGTAGCCCTCTGTCATTTTAGATAAGTACTATTTAGTATTCGTGTTGTATTTGTTGACCATAGTCAAGGCGTAGTGTGCGGTAGCTGATTAGTACTTATCTTTCGCATATGATGCGATTAGATTAGGGTAGTCGTACGGCTTTGTTGACCATAGTTAAGGGTCGTACGGGTGGGTTTAATTCAATCACAAAATGACGGGTTGAACTTGGCTAGCATTTATGATTTGTTGACCATAGTTAAGGTCATAAGTTGATAGGGGTAAAAACAGATATTGGGGATTTCAAGTGTTGAAATTTACAATGAGATTGCATACCTTCTATATGATACTTGGATCCCAATACCCACTGCGAGTAAAAGTTACTCCTGAGAGAGTTTTCCACTTTTCAATTAGCCGATCCATTCGGTGTCTAAGAAAGGTGTTAACGAGGTGATGCCCCTGCGGAAACGAGCTTATTTAATTAGTTCCATGTGAAAGCATGGGGAGACTCCCTTGGAGTACCAATACCTACCTGGCTGACCAATTGGCGAACTTGTAGGATGTATTTAATCCCTGCTAATCTTACCTTTTAGGGTTTGAAGGAAGATTTGATAAAAATAGTGGGAGCCATCCTGATTAGATAAAATAATAACCAATCTTATCTTGCAAAGAGCGCACGCAAAGTGATTATCCTTCTCTCTCTCCTGGTAGCGACCATTGATACGCCTTAGTCAAGATAATAATATGGATGTATTGACCGAACCCACTTGTTATACTGGGCTAGGTTCCGCTCTATCTTATGATTGTCATAATTCTGAGCTAGGAATAGGGGAATATCCGGATTCCCACGCCACCCAAACGAAGAATAAGTATGTTGATGCATCGTCTTCGGGTGTGTTCGTAACCGAGAACTGTTTCTCAGTTTTCTCTACATCCTAAGTATTGGATACCGAATCAGGATCTCACGTATATAATTTGTTACATGGGCTAAAGATAGGTAGAGAACTGGGAAAGGGTGATATGTCTCTAGTAGTAGGGAATGGTACAATGCAGCCAAATCAGTTGGCGAATATCACCTAGTGTTACCAACTGGTAATACAATAATTCTGAGAAACTGTTATTTCGTACCAAAAATATTGTGAATGTTTTCCTAAATCAAGTGTTGATTGGGTATGGTACGTTTTATAACGGTATATACGTTCTAAATCACACTACAGTTCTAAGTATACAGAACATACATAGGAGAAACAGTTTATAAATGAACGAAGTCTTCTTGTGGCATTATAGACTAGGTCATATCACGACTGGCTAAATTGCATAAGGATGGATATTTGAATCCGTTCGAAATTACATCTTATGAAACTTGCCAGTCATGTCTCAAAAGCAAGATGACCAAATCTCCGTTTACTGGACACAGAGAAAGAGCTACTGAACTCTTAGGACAGATACATAGTGATGTATGCGGTCTTATGTCTACACATACCAGGAATGGTTCCTCGTACTTTATTATATTCACCGATGATCTCTCAAGATACGGACATATGTTCCTGTTGAAACACAAATCTGAATTTTTTGAGAAATTCAAGAAATATAAGTGCGAAGTTGAGAACAAGACGGGTAAAAGTATTAAAATCCTTCGATATGATCGGGAAGAAGAATACTTGAGCACGGAATTCAGAGACTACTTAAAAGAGAATGGGATTCTCTCTCAGCTTACTCCTCCGTATACACCACAGCACAACGGAGTATCGGAGCGGTGGGACCGCACCCTATTAGATATGATGCGCTCTATGATGAGTAATGCTGAGTTGCCTATTTTCTTTTGGGGTTATGCACTTGAGAAAGCTGCATTCCTGTTGAATAGAGTTCCGACCAAATCTGTTGCCTACCACTCTATATGAGATATGGAATGGGAAGAGACCATCTCTTAAAATAGTTAAGATATGGGGTTGTCCGGCCTATGTTAAAATGCAAAATCCAGACAAGCTCAAGGCAAGGTCAGTTCTGTGCAAGTTTGTAGGATATCCCAAACATTCGCGGGGGTATATTTTTTATCACACCGTGGAACAAAAGGTGTTTGTTTCTCGGCATGTCACCATTTTAGAAAAGGAATTTCTTGTGAAAGAAATTAGTGATAATGAGGTAGAACTGGAAGAAGTTCCAGCGATACAAACTAAAACTGACGATTTGGTGGAACCGGAGGATTCAATAGTCCCCAATGAACCTCGGCCACTCCACAGATTTAGTAGGGTTTCTCATCCATCTTAGAGATACTACGGTTTTCTCGTAGACGGTGTGAACGAGAATTGCATCATGAAAGATGATGACCCAAATAGTTTCGAGCAGGCCATCACAAGTAGAGACTCTGTTAAATGGCTGGATGTTATGCGATCTGAGATGGAATCCATGTAGACCAACAAAGTATAGACTTTGGAAGTTGCTCCTGAAAGGGTAAAACCCATCAGGAGCAAGTGGATCTTGAGAAGATAATTTGTGTAGATGGAAAAGTTGAGACTTTCAAAGCTAGAGTTGTAGCAAAAGGTTTTCGTCAACGACCATGTGTCGATTATGATGAAACATTTTCTCCAGTGGCTATGCTTAAGTCCATCAGGATTCTACTTGCCATTGCTGCATATCATGACTACGAAATCTGGCAATTGCATGTTAAGACCGCTTTTCTAAATGGTGATTTAGAAAAGAGCATGTACATGACATAGCCAGAGGGCTTCATAGACAGTGGGAGCAGCAGAAGCGAGTGCAAGCTGCTTAAATCTATCTACGGATTAAAGCAGGTATCGCGGAGTTGGACTATCTGTTTTGATGAAGCTGTCAAAGAGTTTGATTTCATCAAAAATGTAGATGAACCATGTATATATAATAAGGTTGTCTTCCTCGTATTGTACGTGGATGAAATACTCTTGATAGGAAACGATGTTTCTATGCTACACTTGGTCAAGCTCTTCTTATCACAAAAGTTCTCCATGAAAGATCTAAGTGATGCCTCCTACATCCTGGGGATATAGATCTATAGAGATAGATCTAGACGGATGTTGGGATTGTCCCAATCCAGGTACATTGACACCATACTAAAAAGGTTTAGTATGGAAGATTCTAAGTGTGGTAATGTACCCGCTTGTTCAGGAATCACTCTCTCCAAAGAGATGTCTCCCAAGACTGATTTAGAGAGGGCTCGCATGCAAGGGATACCCTATGCTTCGGCAGTCGGGTCGATCATGTATGCGATGTTATGTTCTAAACTAGATATAGCTTACTCACTAGGTGTAGTGAGTAGGTATCAATCAGATCCAGGAGAGAAACACTGGACAGCTGTGAAGAACATTCTTAAGTACTTGAGAAGGACTAAAGAGATGTTCTTGGTGTATGGTAACGGTGAACTCCAGGTGGAGTCCTTTACCGATTCGAGCTTCCAGAGTGATAAGGACGACAGTAAGTCGGTCTCGGGTTTTGTCTTCACCTTCAGTGGCCGGACGCTATGTTGGAAGAGTTCCAAGCTAGATACCATAGCAGACTCGACGATGGAGGCTGAATAAATCGCTACCAACAATGGTGCCAAAGAGGTTGTCTGGATGAACAAGTTCATAGCTGAATTTGGTGTGGTTCCTACTATTGAGTATCCAATACCTGTGTATTGTGATAACAATGGAGCTATGGCTATGGCCTAGAAACCCCGGTCCCATCAGCGATCCAGACATATTCTTAGGCTATATCACCTTATCAAGGAGGTAGTAGATCTCCGGGAGATCGAGATTAGAAGAATTGACACAGAGGATAACACAGTGGATCCACTCACCAAGGCCCTCCCCCAGATGCTAATCTAGAGACTTTTTGGGATATTGGGTATGAGATACTACAACAACTGGCCTTAGTGCAAGTGGGAGATTGTTAATGATATGTATGCCCTAGAGGCCATTATTGTATGATATAGTGGATGCTTGGACATATATATGGAGGACTTTCTTACTCAACATGATAGTATACTATCTGGTTGACTTTATCTTAACATGTTCACTGGTATTATTATAACGTCTCTCATATACATGTTGATAAATCTCTTAGGATGTTGGCTTGACTACCAAGACTATGATGCAAATCATTCTACTGGGACCTGGATAGTCCACAAGCACATCCTTCAATTGTTCCTGGTCGAGGGTATATCAAGACAGGACATCGATACACCAGAGTAGAATAGTGTGTACATTTCTTAACCCTGTATGGGGCGATGGTTGATCTCATATCTATTGGCGTTTGACTTCAAAGACTGTACACAGGTGCTCATTAGAGAATGGGTACACCTCACAGGACTCGCCGAGAACTCCTAGTTGATATTATACCTATCGTCAGATAGCAGTTCTCTGGTGACACTGATGCAGGTTAGCCTGTAGACCCAAGAACGTCATAAAGTCTTGTGTGGCTCCCACTGTGTTTTGATTTCCTCCCTACCACCGCTCAAAGGAGTCATGCAAACAGGTGGATTTTGGATACAATACCGAGTCACATGGAGGCAATGAGCGATAGGAGGGGTTTCGTCTCTCTCGGTATTGAGAGTTGATGTTGCGCTATGCTCGATTGGCTATAACAATAAGTCCCTGGCCAGAGCTGTTGATGAGATTTACTGGTAAGTGTTATCAGTAATTTCTCATACCGTTATAGGCCTTACATCGGCATGACCTATCAAATTATTGGGGTCTGACGATACCATCCCTAGACTCGATATGCGACATATCAGACGAAGATACCGGACTGTACGGTAAGTGTTACTTATAGGCTTCATAGGAGTTTGGACAAGCTTGCTTGTTGATCTTCTAATCGCTCAATACCAGTATAGCCGTTACGTCCAGCTAGTACCGCTGACGGCTTGTGGGTGACTGATGTGATCATCATCTACTGCTGGCGTATTGACGAGTCTTTAGAGTACTACACAGAAGTTTCCTGGTTCAAGCGAAACGAAGTAGGGCACATATGTTGATATGTGTGGGGGCCCAGATTAAATACGAGTATGTGATACCATATTATAATCTTGCGGTTATTTGTTATCAGTTAGGTTATATGTGATAAAACCAGTTTATCGAATCAAGTGTTGATTCGATAATGCGATATACAGATAAATAATATTAATCGGTTATATGTGATATAACCGGATTATTAAATTAAGTGTTGATTTAATAATATGATATATATTTATATTTGATATAATTATATATTAACCAATATTATTGCTCACTAATCTTTTTCTTTATATATATATATATATTTGATATATGTATATATATATATATATATATTATGAAGCATGGTTAGATTTCTATTTTAAGAAAATAGAAATGAGGTGGAAAATGAGGAGCATGGGATGAAGCATGGCTTTTATATTTCTTTATTACTCTTGACTAACTATTGAAGCATGGAGCTATATTTTTATTAAGAAAAAATTGGATGCTTCAATGAGTGAGATATTATTGAGAGCCATTCTTCATTCTCATTCAACACTTGTGTTTTTTTCTTGAGTTGAGCTCATATGCTCTCTAGCTCTCTCCTCATTCTTCACCTCCACCTCTAAGTTCAAACCCTCACATGAGTTGTGAATTCTTGAGCTTGTGAGAATCCTAGTGAGCATACAGCACCCGTACTTCACCATCTCATATTAGATTAGTACTTTGGTGTGGTGTGTTTCCTTCACTAAAGAGTTTAGTGAGGAGGTAGCTTAGATTAGCGGATTTCGGGTGGATCATCTTCGGCACGAAGGTCATCGAAGGAAGTTCGTTCAACCTTCAAGTGGAGCCTAGTGGAGTCGCATGGACTACAACCCGGTGCTTTAGAAGAGAAGGACACGGTCTACAAAGGTTGTAGCATTCTTCTCTTAGCTACTTTTTGTGATATCATCATAGTTAACCCTAATATTCTAGTTAGATCTTGGTAAGTGTTCATTAGCACTTCTAAAATTTGAAAATTGCATGTATGATGCCCGTTTTAACCACGTTGCGGTGCTAGTAAACACTTTCACATCCATTTCCACCGATAGCTCTCCTTTGACTTCTAGCGCCACCAACGCCCACCTCGAATTTTTGGATTTTTTTCAGAGGTTGATCCATTGTCCCAAGTTCATCGCAAGAATAGATCTCGATCTTTGTAGCCATACTGTCTCTTTCGAATTTTGTTCGCTTCTCTGCTCGCTCATGTCCTGATCATCATCCTCCTCCTTCTAAAGGTCAACAACCTCCGAGAATAGAGAAAAAGAAAAGGAGGTGAGATAGGTTGTATGATTTTTTTTATTAATTATCAATTTGGAAAAGCCAGAGGATAGAGAGATAAAGTTAGAGAGCAATATAAAATAAACAATTTTGGACAGTTAGGTCTTTTGTAGTCAAGCTATCTCTTTTGAATTGGAAAATATTTAGTCTAATGTTGATGATTAAGTAAAAGAAAGGTCTTTTGTGAGGTTATCTTCCTTCTTGTGCACATATTTTTAGTTATTTATTTATGAGTAATGACAGTTGACAGTTTTCATATAATTCATCAATCTATATAATAAATTACAACTTCGATTTTTCTTATTTCATATTTTGCTGTTGGAGGCAAATATGCAGATTGAGAGGGAAAGGAAATGGTGAACATCCATCGCTTAATCAAAGAAAAAGAAAGGGCGGGTATAATTTCCTCTTCTCGATTTATTTAATTTGGTTGTGGTGATGTTAAATCTAGAGGGACAAGGATCATTTTAAGCTGATGCATCCTAAGCAAACAATTAGAATATAGAAATTAGTTTTTGGTAGTGATTACATATTTTTAATGATTTCTTGGTTTTCTAACATGTTAATGTATACCCTTATCATTTTTGTTACTCTGAAAACAAAGTATTATTTACTAATCCGGTTGGGTTTAATATAATATTTTCAAATGTAAACTTACATATATTGCTTAGTTCTTATAGATTGATCATTGGAAGGCTCTGATTGTAAGGGGAAAGAGACGATCCAATTGTCCAATGAGTTACTTTACAAACAGAGCAGCAGCAGCCCTTCTTCTACCAGCCACTCTCAAAACTTGTCGAATATTGCATTTTCTACCAAAGCAGAATCGTATGATTATTACAATGATTATGCTAAGAATAACGGATTTCGTATTCATCGAGGCAAGGTGAAATAGGACAAACACAAGAATATGAGTTTCCGGCATTTTAAATGCTCCTGTGCCGGGAAGCGTCAGAGAAAACATATCGACGGAGAAGATAGAGTTCATAAAGAGCGTCCCATTAGTCGTTTTGATTGTCCTGCGAAACTAGAGATACGATATAATCGGGAAAACCACATTTGGATTTCAAGTCTCTTTAACGATTTCCATAATCATTTGCTAGCCAATCCTAGAGAAGTTCCTTTTCTTCTATCTCAACGGAAAATGGACAAAGTTCAGAAACAAGAGGTTAACACATTGGTTGATGCTCATTTAAGAAAACATAAAATCATTGATATGAAAGAAGTAGAGAACAACGTCTACAAGAACGTCGGATACACTCCTAGGGATCTTTACAACTACTGTCATCGACGGATTACGGACAAACTAGCGAAAGGTGATGTGCAGGCCATACTAAACGAGATGGGTGCTTTCCAGGAGAAATCTAAAGGGTATTTCTATGCAACCGATTACGATGAAGATAATCATATAAACCGGTTATTTTGGTCTGACGAGCATAAGATTAGACTATCAGTACTACGGTGATGTTATTTTTTTGATTCTACGTATCGCACGAATAGATACAAGATGGCCTTTATTCCTATTATTGGCGTGAATAATCATCGGCGTACATGTTTTTTCGGATGTGGAGTTGTCGCGGATGAAAAAACCAAGTCGTTTGTTTGGCTTTTGAAAACATTCCTTTTACCAAAGCAAACCAAAAACCGTAGTAACTGATGGCGACTCTTCTATGCGTCAAGCAATACTTGAAGTTCTACCAGATGCGACACATCGATCTTGCTGTTGGCACATTGAACGAAATCTAACTAAGCATGTTAAGGACCGAAAGAAGATAGGAAGATTTAAGGAGTTGATGTACACTCGGTATCTGCCAAGGGAGTTCGAAATGGAATGGAAAAAATATGCCACTTCTTTGACCAACAGCCGTAGTGACCAATGGATCAAACGGATGTATTGTAACAGAATATTATGGGCAGAAACTTATTTTCATGGAAAAGTACTATTAGGTATCCGGAGCACCCAACGTAGCGAACGAACAAACGCCTTATTACACAAGTATTTTAACCATAACATGATCCTCGAGGATTTAGTTTCTCATTATGACCTATGTGTATCGCGAGCGCGGCGGAACGAGGCATTGGATGATTGCATTGCTACCCAAACAACGCCCTACCTAAGGATGGATGCACATCCACTTGAGAGATTTGCTGCCAAAACATACACCCCGACTATAGTTGTATGGATTCAAGATCAGTTATCGGAGGCCAGTAAGTTCATGATTTGCACAAGCAATGTAGTAGGTCAGCACGAACGTTTTCTAATTTCTGATATTGAAACAAAACAAGGAATTTTCTTTGTTTAATTGGAGATGGGAGCAAACGATCTATTAATTACATGCCCATGTAAGCATTTGGAATCTACATGTGTTCCTTGCTCTCACATGTTGTTGCTTGTGATTCAAAAAAAGTTTGAATACTTTCCGCCAAATTGTGTGTAGGATCGATGGAAGATAAATTTCCATTTCTGTATTCCACCATACCGCAACGCGTGTTTGTTGACAATTGATATCAACAAACAAAGATATCAAGAGTTGCTGGAGTGTGCGAAAAAGTTGTTCTTGGAATGAAGTAATTCTGAAGAAAGTTTTTTGGAAATGAAAGGATGGTTTGCAGAGAAGCTTTTTGAAGCCTGTAATTTACATATGGATGAGAATGTTAGGTTCGAAGAGGCTGAAATTGAAGAATTTTTTAGGACTAAAATGCTAAATCCTTTACAAAGCAACCCAAAAGGAGGTCTTTCTAAAAGACCAAAATCACACAGCGAGAAGAGATCATACAAGCGCAGCAATTTTGGGTGTGAAAACCACCTATATAGAACGTGCCCCTATGATGTTCTTGAGCCTGATGCAGATTATAGCTTGATGTAACTTTTATATTTTGATTAATTAGTCTTTTGTCGCAACTAGTGTTGTCCATGTGATTATGAAAATGAGAACTCATATAATATTGTATAACTTTTCTTGCATCTATGATACATTGCTTAAACATACTTAATTATTGATCATGTTCCTGTTAACATCCAATAGCTGCTTTTGCTAACGTATCTGCAGTGTGAGCTCTGTTATCTCTTTTCCTTATTATGTTTTTGTATGATCTTATTATTTAATTGCAGTTTCTTAATACATGTGAGCCTTGTTAAGACTCTTTTTTCATTTCATTCTCCTACGAGATTTCTATAATAAGATGATATTCGCATCAAATGTACCATGTTTATGAGATATGGCCTATAGGTGACTTTGCATTTCTCTAAAATATTGTCATATTAGGTTATATATATATAGTTATATATAGAGAGAGGGGGGTGTGAATGGAGGAAATGTGTCATGGGAGGGAATTTTCTCCTATGGCGTCGGAAAAATGAACCCTCCATCATTTTTTTCGACGATCGGCATACATCACGGCCTTATTTATCATCTAAGATGTGGATATACCAAATTTCATATGATTATACCATTTTTTCACCGTTGATATAGTTGATACAAAATTAATGGTTTACCGACAATAGAATTTTTTACATTGCTGATGCAATGGTGAAAAAGTGGTGGAATCACAAGAAATTTGATGTATGCACATCTTAAGATGATAACGATGATGATGCTGGATGCCGATCGTCGGAAAAAATTGTGGAGATTGTATTTTTTTCGACGCCATAGGAGGAAATTCCCTCCTATGGCATCTTTTCTCATATATATATATATATATATATATATATATATAAAGCACAGGAAAATATCGATTTTGGACTTTCTTTCATTACTTCATATTCCATATCCGTTTAGCTAACCTTTGAATATATATGATTGAATATATTTTCTAACCAATTAGTGATTCCATTCTTTCTCTGTATTGCAGTCGGCCCAGGAATTTTAGAAAAGCAGCATCATTAATGCATCCATGTAGAATTTGGAAAGCTTGTTAAGTGAAAGGCATCTGTGCAGAATATGAAAAGCGGCAACATAATGCATCTGTAAGAGAATTCATATAGTGGATTACATAACAAACATTAACGCATTTGTTTGGATTTCTTCATTTCTATTACTTTGACCTTGGTTTTGGAATTGCCTTCGCCTTTTTATTTTTCTCAGGACCTCCGCCTAGACCCTTGTTTGCATTCAAACGCAAGCGTGGCTTCGGGTGTTGATTTGCTGGTCCAATTGGGAATGGATCTCGCCATTTTTTTTCTCTCTACTTTGAGATGTTTCAAATAGATCCAAAAGGACAGGTGAAGTTTTCTTTGTAGGTGATATGGAACATGAACCGTGACAAACATACTTTTCTTTTTTGGGTTGCATTTTAAGAATGGATTGTTTTTGTCAGCCCGGTTGGAAAAGTTGGAGTTCTGGAAATGGAGGCTTCTTCATTTCTTTCACACATATGTATATAGATCACTAATTTGACATGCCTCTGATTTCTATAGCTCTTTTGGTCGATTTCTCTGCACCTCGACGATCTTGTCAATTTCCCCTCTCACACAGCTTTAAATGTTTAGATCGGAGAGCATCAACGTCCCGATTAGTTGCTTTCTGAAGCGAGCAATAGATTCCTGAGAAATGAATGATTATTAGGCAATAACTTTCTATGATTGGAATTATCATACAATTATACGAGTCATTGGATACCGATGTTATCTCTAAAGTGATTCTACTCCCATCACATAGTTCCATGAACTTTAATGTGTATAATCCACAATCTGTATCCCCTTCATGTATTGGTGCCGGTATCTGTCGCACCGGCCAATCACCTACTTTGATATCCCGTAAGTCACTTCTAATTTTTTCCGAATAATTGCATGTGATGTTAATACACCATTCTATGGCCGGGACCTATATAATGATACTTAACGTTAACGTTTGTAAAGCTCAAATTATTTTCAAATATTTAAACAATACTAATAATAACATCTAAAGCATTGGTTTGTCACGTTTGAGATGGGTTTTGAATCCAGAATTTGGAACTCCTTGCGTCCGATATGCATTACTGGCAAAATCCAATGTCCGGTGCCGTTGCAAATAGGCTTGAGGACCTGCATAAAGTAATTTGCTGAGCGCTTTTGTCCCGAACATATAACAGAGATAATTAAACAAGCATACTACTCGATAATACCATTTCTGATTCGACCGCTTCCATAGTCCAACGGGCACAGCGACATGCAAATCTATCCGGAGTATCAAGCTTTGCAAGTTCACTTGCCAAGACGCTCCAAATAAGCGATCTTTCGTACATCTTCAATTGTTTCCCTGGTTGTCTCCTGCTAAGTATCCTTATATATGCATCCATGACCTTCAACATGTATCTTATTTCATGTTAGTCTGCCATATGGGCAAAACCAATGAATACAACAACAAATAAGCATGGACTAGTAGTTAACTTAATTTCACTAAATTAACAAAATCTTTGTCCACTGTTATTACCTGATATAGAAGCCTTTTTACTTTTTGTGTTGTAATTCTTCATTAATTGATAAAGTTTTGCATGAGACAGGGTTAGCAAGAGCCCAGCTTTTTCGTGTAAAAAAAATTAAGGGAAGCAATCCTATTTATTTAACTTTGCCCATTGTTTGACAATTGATATGTTTATTTTCTTAATCACAGAAGAGATGGTAAGCATGCTTACCGAGTCATTCAACCACGAAGCAAACCCTTCATCTGTTGGCAAACATCCCATCTCCCTGCGTGTGACAATTGCGTCATCTATTTCCACCAAGCATGTCTTGTTGTTGGATGTACGTTCGACTAGTTCAATTGCGGCAAGCTCCTTGATGTCGAGATCAAGCTTTGGTACGAAAACAATTTCTTTAACGAATTCCTGTATTTCTTGTAGTCAAATGTAGCGTAGAAGTCATACATGATGGAGATGGTGTAATTGTGCCATATTGAAACCTCATAGACCGTTTCTCGTGGATTAAATCCGATTGAGGAGTAGTTGGTGTTTCGTTCCGAGCTGTAGTTTTAAACAACGAGGAGCTTGCCACAGTCTTCCTACATTTAGATATATCTGTCTTTATTTGTTCTTGTGACTTCATATTGATGAACATATCCGGAATTAGATTCTTAAGATTTGAGGGCTGTTTGTTCGGAACAATATCTTCGTCTAAATGCAAGCATTGTTTTTTTAGTACGGTTGCACCATTAGTATTAATCTTTCTTTTAATCAACATCGTCTTTTTTGGGTCTCCTCGGTTATTCAAAGTATCATCATTATCCATTTTTTGGCTGTGGGCTTGCATATAAAAATTTGTTTACAAATGAACGGTAATAAAAAGAGATCTTGGAAATCAAATTCGTACAGACAATAGTTATTGAATGATCGTATATAGATTATTAAGACGATTTGGAAATGTTTGGGTCCATGTATAATTAGTTAATTGGACCAAATGAATAAATCAGTAGCTATACGTCTGTTTTAATTGTCCCTCCAACAATGTAAGCCGGCTGTCCATAATCCTCACATATCCAGTTAAGATCTCTATGCTCTGAGCCAGCTTATTCATTTTTTCCTACAAAACAATATTCTCAGTTTCTAGCAATTCATTTTGTTGTGCATATAGTATAAGTTTGTTGTGATTATAAATTACATTGAGATTGTCATCCAGAGGCATCATATTGAGGGCTTCATGATTCTCATCATCTCTGTCGTCTTCTTGCCTATGCAAATAATATATTCACCTTCTATTCTATTCTGGACCATAAATTTAACCATCGAAATATAAGAATATACCGTAAATTTCTTATGGGCTTGCATTTCATATAATATTTCTCCAGGCCCATTCCATAATGGCGCCGCATGTGGTGGATGAGTAAGATCAATGACCAACTTTAATTCCCTCATCAATATAAAAGTTCAAAATTTCACATTAATCAATTTTGTCCAAAGTATTGGTTTACATAGGATTTGGACAAGAGTCTTGCCTTGAAATCTATATATCCGTTGGTGCTGTAGGATAATTAAAATTTGATCGAATACCATGTCATAATCCTTAACCATATCGAAGTTTAATCCTTCCCGTCCACTCAACACGATGTCCTCATCTTCACTGTTTAACCCCATCAGGTATGTAACATCGACGGGTTTGATATATATCCAACGATGTTGAATATGCAACCCTCTAGATTGGAGATCCATGTTTCTTTCTAACCAAGTAAATAAATGCATGTCTACATCTACATTTTGTACATGTAAAATCCCTCCAAATCCTAACTCAACCACAGCGTGCAACTTCTCGTTATTAAAGGTGTTAATAACATAATATAGACGGGCCGGGAAGCATCTCGAACAAATATCGTCCAGTACAATAAATTATATCGTTAGCTATTGAAGAAAAATTGTTGCATCTCCATTCTATTTAATCATCAATATTACCAAAATTTTCTATATAGGAATCTAACTTAGAAACAGTAACCAATCATGTTTAACCATCAAGAGAAATGAACTAAACTTAATGCCATGAAATTTGAGGAGACATCACCTTTGGGAACTCCAAGTGTAGATTTTTGGTGGTTGGAAATTAAAGAGGTAGATTCAAAACAGTGAACTTGATATAAATGAAGCTTGTTATAATCCTCTCTTTAAGAAGCTGTAGAATATTTTAATATATAAATGTGTTAAAACAATACTGTTATAGCTCTCAACACTAATTGCATTAAATGGTCGCTTGGGCTGCTCGGGGCCGTTGGGGTGCAGTGAAAGCATTAAATGGCTTGGAGGTGCCTTCGAGTTTCATTGTACGTTCCTTACCAATCTACCATTTTATCCCCGCGTATTGTATTGTATAAATTAAAATTACAGATCTTGGCCGAATCCATGAATATAAAATATACAGGTTCATGTTTCAGATATTCATGTCAACTTATAACCATGGTTCGGTGAAATCGAGTCAAGTATTCAAATTTGAGTTTAATATTTGAATTCGAGTGTTCAGATTCATGATCAGGTATTCAAGTTCGTGTTTAATTTTGAATTCTGGTTTGAGTTTGGATTCAGGTTGGAGTCAAAATCTTATGAAAGAATTTAGTTCTTAAATTTCTTAAGTTCGGGAGTAATCGGGTAACTGCCGCAAATGGACGGCGGGATTTGTGTCATTTTTCAAGAAAATTGCTATTGATAACTCCGTTAAACTTGTCTAATCTGAATAAGAAAGCACTCACTTTCTCCATCTCACCGGGACTCAAGATAAATGATACCGCTTAAACCTATATTAATTTAGAGTCCTTAAATATTATTTTTTTATTGTTTACTTTGTATTTATATTATTTACATTTCTCAAGGGGGTTTGTGAAAATACTTTAATATTGTTTAAAAATAAATCTCGAGGGTAATTTATAATATTTAGGGTTTTTATGAACATATATTTTAATTGTTGTGGTATTTTAGTGATAAAACCTAATTTTTGAAAGTTTATGGTATTTTTATGAAAACTGGATCTTTTGGAAACTTAATGGTATTTTATTAAAATTCTAATCTTTCATTTTAAAAATATGAGTACATAATATTTTTTATTGAAAATACGGATTTATGGTCTTATATAATTTTCCAATGTTTAGTTTTTTGTTTAGAAAAGTCATCTCTCTTAAAAACCGTTTTTTTTATTTCCTTTCGAGAGCGAATACCCCGTGAAGAGTTTTGCATCTCGCTCTACTATCTTAAGAATGTGTGATAATCCACACCATCTATTAGCGGGTCTCTTAACGAGAGTTGTAGAGGTGCAATTGCCAAGAATTCCAAAAATATCAATTAAAAGAAACCGTTTTGTAAAACTATGGTATTTTAATGTAAAACCTATTTTTTAAATAAACCATATATTTAGAACCTCGTGCTATGAAACCATAGTATGCATGTGGGGTATGTCATTACCCCGTGAATGATCTAAAGGTATATACTCTAGTTATTGAAAATACGGTTATATTAAAATTCATGGTATTTTTATGAAAACTTTGTTTTATAATCATTTCACATGGAAAAATTTATTAAACTAAAAGCTAAATGAGATAAATAAGATTAAGAGTGGTGTGGGGATGTAAGTTTGACCTATTTTGCTTATAAAGTGGAGTGCAATTGTTAAAAATAATATTATATCGGAACTAACTCCATTTTGTCGATGTGTTTTTAGAAGGCGATTTGAGATGAAAGAAATAGAGAGAGAAGCGAAACTTAAGGTTTTATAATTTCGAGAAAAGAGTAAAGAAAGGAGAGGGGGCCCCGTGGCGTTGCGGCAGCTCTGGGAATGACTTCGATTTTCAACGAAAGAAGCTTGATTGCTAACTCCTTTTTTAACTAATCTTATTTCACTTGCACTTAGAGATTTTTGAAAGAATTTTAATAGAAATTTCAGAATGGGGGAGGGATAGGGTATGGGTGGTATTTATAGTGAAGAATTGCCACGCCCCGCTTCCCAGTATACGGGCAGAGGACGCGACTGGGCCGCTACGTATTTACTGTGAAGTAAATACGCTAAGCGTATCTAAGCAATATAAAAGTAAATGCAGAAGAGACAAGATATAATCAAAACAACAACTTTATTTATTCACATTTTTTCTGTACAATACATGAAAAGTAAATACAGCTGAAATAAAGCAATGCCTAAACAATGACAGAAATGAAAAGTACTGAAATGGAAAGTGTACAATGAACTAGAGCTCGGGGTCTTCACTGAATTGGTCCAAGTCTTCACTCGTGATCTCGATCTCTGACGTATCCAGATCACCTGACGACATTCAAAGAAGAAAGAAAGAGAATGTCGTCAGCGAACAGATCGTTCGGTAAGTCTCAAAGATAAGGGAGAAGTAGAATAGACAGAATAAGAAGGTAGCTTTTAAAGTTGTAGTATATTGTTATGATGTTGTGTTAACAATGTTGTTTGTAGCTTGGTACAGAAGGATGCCAGTGTATACGAGATGAGTCTCTATATGCCAGACACTAGAGGTAAATGGAAGTACAAGGCTCCGTTATACAACCCGGAACAACGGCAATTGGATTCAGGTTAGGTGTCTTAATCTTGCAGTCTCGTGCCACTTTTAACACTTTCCGTACCAGCCTACCCCTTAAACCCCGTGTTATCTTGATTGTATTGTTGTATTGTATTGTCTTGTATTGTATTGATTGTATAATTGGATGACTTTGCCGAAACTATGATATCAATAAACGGATGTAACTGGAGAATCATGGATGTAACTGTAGAATCATGGATGTAACTGTATAATCATCTAAATGGAATGTATATCCATGGTTCGGTTCGGTCAAGTTGATAGATTGAATATATGGAATAATGGATTCATGTTGAATTGTAATATTGAAAATTGTAGATTGTAGACTGTAGATTGTAGATTGTACTTAAATTATATTCAAGTCAGATTATAATGAGACTCAAACTAAGTCAGACAATTAGAAAAGTAAATTGAAGTCCTGATTGTTTTGATGTTATTGGTAACCGCTGCACATGGGCGGCAGGATTTGTGTCTTTTTCAAAAATGATTACCGTATTGATAACACCGTTATTAATTTGTCTACCTTAGATAGGCAAGCACCCACTTCTCTGGCTCCCTGAGGCTCAAGAGATTGGTCCCGCTTAAACCTATATTTACTAGGGTCCTTAGGGTAATTTATAGAACTTGTGGGGATTTTGTCACG
This sequence comes from Agapanthus africanus, assembly GCA_030015575.1. Classification (NCBI taxonomy): domain Eukaryota; kingdom Viridiplantae; phylum Streptophyta; class Magnoliopsida; order Asparagales; family Amaryllidaceae; genus Agapanthus; species Agapanthus africanus. The sequence goes on along the minus strand of JASDDO010000022.1, from coordinate 639,148,807 downwards.
CCCCGCTTCCCAGAGTACGCTAAGATGGGCACGTGACATAGCCAACCATGTTACCTGTGGGTAGGAAGTATCCATCCACAGTCATATTACGGCTGTAGAGATATCAAGAACAAAATATAACTATCTAATACATGTCCATAAGCCAAGATAAAATGAGTCAAGAATAATAAAAATGCGGAAACAAAAGAGCCAATACAAAATAACTGAAATGTATGTCCCATAATGAGGGCTCACATCAAGAATAAAATGCAGAAAGTAAAAGAACTAACTACTACTGAATTCTCATAGCTCAGCCTGCTGGCTGTAGTACTCCTGCTCGGGCTGCAACAAAGGTACGGATCTGGGCTATGCAAAACCCAGACGTCAGCGCGTCACGTCATCAAGTAATAAAGTATAAATAGGGTAACAAGCAATGCAATTATAATCATGAATGGTAAAGCAGGTGTAACATCAATATAAATCAGGGCAGTGCAGAGTAGTGTGCAGTGAGTAAACTAAACTGGCCTACTGGGCTATCTACTCTCAAGTCTTTGAAATCAATTTGATGAATCATCGATGTAACTCAATAGTATCCCGTGCATGCCCGAGACCACGGTCTAAGACTTTCGGGCTGAAACCGAGACGTACTGCAAGGCACTAAAAGGAAAAGGGTAAAGACCAACGATGTCAGCAGCATCGTCACGAGGCGGGCCTAGCCTTTAAAAACTGATCAGTATAAGCAAGCAACTGTCGAGTTACAAGTCAGGATTTCATCATTGATTTCCCCATACCCCCAAGTTATGTGTGTCAAGTCAGGTATTCAGCAATCAAGGACTAATGCCAACACAGGATCAGGTTGGAGCAGGTTTGTCTGGATAGGCAACAGGAACGGTCCGTGAGGACTACATGTCAGGTTTGTTGGCATTAGACACAAGATCAGGTAACAGGTAAAGCCATGGTACATCAGGTCAAGTCGAGTGGTGTATTTAGATGTCATGTCATGTCAAAGCTGTACGGTACCATGTCAGGTCAAGTAATATGTGTAGCAAGTCACGTCAGGGTGTACAAGATAACATGTGGATGCTCATAATCGACTAGCATAATCATGGTTATGAATAAACAAGCATGGTACCATCAGAACAATAAACAGGCACAGTAACATGATAGCAATAGGTGTAAATTAAACTACTTAGTTGTACGGTTATCAGTTTGGTTTGAGAAATAGTTTTAACATTTCAGGAATGCAGTATTACACATGTGGATGATAAAATCATATTAATATGTATTAAAACAATCTAGAGATGCAATTGAATGTGAATAAGGCTAAATGTATGCAATCAGTCGTCTGTTGGGGTAAAACTACAAAAGGGTAATATGGCTATAAAACGATTGTGATTATGTGATCTAACATATAATTGTGATTACTAGGTATAGTCAACTAAATGCAACAATCAGTTTTTAAGTTTTAGATCTGAAATATATAAACGGAACATTGTACTGTTAATCTGGAATTCAAAACTTTAGATTTTATCTATAGATTTAATAGGAAAATAGATAGATTGATATATGAATAGTATGACTAGCATGTAGCAAGATTAACTTGCCTCGACGGGTCGCGATACGGAAAACGGAACGTTACGCGTCGGCGGCGAAAAATCGTGACGCGCGCACGGTATACGGAATGAGCCCAAACGACGAACAGTGGAATCACACGGGTCAGGGGTCCTCGCTGGGTCGTCGCCGGCACGGTCGGATTTTGGCCACCAAGAAAAACAGTAAACAACAGTGAACTTCTTTGATGGTACAAGAATGCATGGACTGGAAACAAGGAAAATGACAGAGATCACAGGATATTGAGGAAAGAACTTACTCACTGGATTGTAGAGGGATGGCTGCATCGTCGGTGAGGGTCGTCGGCATTCCGGCGAGGGTGTGGGTACTCGGGTAAGAGGTTAGGGTTGTGCTAGGGTTTGGTTTGGTTGCAGGGTTAGGTGCTCGGGAAAGAGCAGAGGGAAAGAACAGAGGGAGAGGGAGGTAGTGACGACGAGAAGTGGGAGTCGGCGGCGATGGAAGGCAAAGCTGGGTTCTTGGTCGCAGGGAAGGTCTCGGGTGCTCGGGTTTGGTGAGGAAGGAAAGGAGAGGAAGGAGATGAGGGTGACGAGGAGATGTAGAGTGGGTCGACGAGGGTTTAGGAGCGGGGAGAAATAGGGTTAGGGTTTTCTTTCCTGTTCTCGTGCATGGGTTTTCAAGAACTCAAAAGAAGAAGGAGAAGAGATAAAGAAGGAAGGTGAGCAGAAAAGAGGGAGCGGTGACGGGATTCTCGCGCACCGCGAGAGGAGAGAGAAGCGGGCGCGAGAGGAGAGAGAGAGGGAGAAACGAGAGAAGGGAGAAAGAGGAGGAGAGAGGGAATTGTCTGGTAGCGGGGTGAGCGAGAACGAGGAGGAGAGAGAAGGGGAAAAGAGAGAGAGAGAGAGAAGAAGGTGGGGCCCGGGTCGAAGGAAACAAAGATTTTGATTGGGTGAGGGGAGTTAAAGTTTGTTTTGGGGAAAAATATGAAAAGATTTGTTAATGAAATTTTATTAAAGATTTTAAAGATAGAATTGTTCTGTATGCTGGGGAAAGAATTAATAGTTTGGAAAAATATAAAAGATTTTCTGGGTTAAGGAAAATAATTTGCTTATGGGGAAACATTTATTGTAGGTAGTAGAAAATATTTTTAAACTGATTTAATAATTTAAAATAGGGTTTGGCGGGATACAAAATATTTCAAAATTGCGCCCGGGTCGGGTCCAAAAATTTGGATTTGAAATATAAAAATTATTGGCAGATTCCAAAATTTAAAATGAAGGATATTGTGACTAAAAGGCATACCCCCAAGAACAGACGCACGTACGTGCGCGTAGTCGTCCAAACACGTCTGTTTCACTGAACGGAACGAGAACACGATGAAAGGTTTGCCTAGCACCCTATGTATAGTTTTGAAGTATCACATGTTACAAAATTTGAATTTTTATGGTGCTAAGCAAGCATGCAAAGGAATCGATCCTAGAAAATTAGGGTTTCGAAAGATAAAGCCAATAAAAACTAGGTTTCGAGATCACAACCTTTGTAGCTCCCTTTCGCTAGACTCTTTGGCCTCTTGGGTGTTGGAAGAAGGTCCTCTTGAAGTCTTCTCACGTCCACGACGATCCACCCGGAGTTCCTCGTCCAAGCTCGCAACTTCGATTATCAAGATGAGAAACGAAGAGAACACTCTAAACAAGTTGGCTAAACTTGTGTAGAATGATGTTGTGGTTAAGATTCTCACTTCAAAAACCTTTCTTTATGTGTGTTTTACTCACTAGAGAAAAACTAGAGAGCAAAAGGAAAAAGGAGGAGGAAGATGATGGCTTTTGTTTTAACAAGAGTAGGAAAAATGATAACTCTCAAGAAGGAAAAAGAAAATATATCTATATATATTTTTTTAATCCTCATCTCAAACCATGGTTAGATGATGGAGACATTATTTAACTTGAGTTTAAAACACAAAGAGAAGGATAACTCATGGTTAGAAGTAGGTGAGCATGGTTAGGTTTAAAGAAGAATGTAGAAGCAAGCAAGAATTATCCTTACCTTTTCTATTTTGTTTTAAACAATAAATCAAATAATAATCCATATATTCAACCATGGTGTGAGTCTTATATTGACATCATATTCCATGTATAAGTAACCATGAAGGATGATGTATGTATGTATGTGTGTATGCACATCCATATGTGCATGAAACTAAAAGAAAGAAAAACATACATGCATGCATACATCCATCATATATATAAGAAAAGGTTTTAAGTGAGAAAGCTAATGGTTAAATGATAAATCAACACTTGATTTATCAATCCGGCCATATCACATATGACCCTACCAAAAGCAAGTCGCCCGATCAACATACGGTATCATATACGCGCATTTTAATCGGGTCCATGCGCATATCGCATACGCGCACCACAACATTTCACCTGGACTAGGTAACTCCTTTGTGGGACTCTAAGACTCGTCAATACGCCGGCAGAGGGTGATGATCATATCAAGCACCCCCAAGCCGCAAGCGGTCAGCTAAACGTAACGGCCACCCGGGTATTGAGCGATCAGAAGAAAATAAGCGAACCTGCTACAACTCCCGTCGAGCCAACCGGCAACACTTCCCGTACAGTCCGGTCTCCTCGTCTGATATGTCGCATATCAAGTCTAGGGGTGGTAAACGTCAGACCCCAATAACCGATAAGTCGTGCCGATGTGAGGCTCATAACGGGTCGAGAAACTACTGGTAACACTTACCAGCAAATCTCTGATCAGCCCTGGCCAGAGACTTCCCTGTTACGGCCAATCGAGCACAGCGCAACATCAACCCCCAATACCGGGAGAGACGAAACCCCTCCTATCGCTCATTGCCTCCATGTGACTCGGGACTGTACCCAAAAACCACCGTTTTGCACGCCCTCATGGACGTGGTAAGGTGGAGATCAAAGCACAGTGGGAACCATACAAGACTCTATGACGATCTCGGGTCTACAGACTAACCTGCACAAGTGTCACCTGAGAACTGCCATCTGACGTGAGGTATAATACCATCTGGGAGTTCTCGGCGAGTCCGTCCAGTGTACCCAGTCTCCACTGAGCACCCGTATACCATCTCTGATGTCAAACACCAATGGATGTGGGATCATCCATCGCCCATCTCATGGGTCGAGAAGCGTATACGCTAGTCTACTCTGGTATATCGATGCCCCGTCTCGATACACCTACGACTAGGGACCTTGAAGGATGTACTTATGGACTACCATGTCCCCACTAGTATGATCTATATCATAATCCAGGTAGTCAAGTACACATCCTAAGGGCTTTACCAACATGTAACTATAAGACAGTTTAAAGAGACTAGTATACATGTTAAGATAAAGAGCAACTAGATAGCATACTATCATATCGAGCAAGAAAGTCATCTCCATATATGTCCAAGCATCCAATATAATATACATCATCTGTACAATACTGGCCTCTAGGGCATACATACAACTAACACACGATGCAAGGACGCTACCACAGGGTTAGGGGTAATAAGCAGACCATGACAAGTATTTTTTAAACTATTTTAAGTAACTTAATTGTCATATGCAAACATATGTAATGTCGGGGTAAACTATAACTAGTAACTGTCAAAGCATGCTAAATGAAATAAATACCACACACCACACATACGGTAACTGGAATTTGTATATCAGGACTCGGTTGTTACATTATACCCAACTACAAAAAGAATTTCTTCCTCAAAATTCCAAGAGCACAAAAGGATAAACGACCAATAACTATAAGAAAAGATGGGGAAACTTCTTCCGCATTTCATCTTCCCGCTCCCAAGTTGATTTTCCACGTGAGCGACCACCCCAAGAAACAAGTACAAGAGGGATAACCTTGTTCTTAAGACCCTTTTCCCTTCGATCCACAATCGCAACCGATCGCTCTTCAAAAGTCAAGTCTTCTCGTACAGTCAGCTCCGAATTATCCAACACATGTGTCTCATCACGAACATACATACAGAGTTGTGACACGTGAAACACATCATGCACATTCTCCAAGGACTGCGGTAACGCCAAACGATACGCTACCCCGCCAACACGCTCCAAGATCTCGAAAGGCCCGACGAACCGAGGACTGAGCTTTCCTCGACTTCCAAAACAAATCACCCCTCTAGTCGGTGATATCCTCAAGAATACCAAATCACCCACGGCGAACTCTAGAGGTCTTCTCGACGTATCTGCCCAACTCTTCTGTTTGTCTTGTGTTGCTTTCATATGATTCCGGATAGCACTAACTTTCTCAACAGTCTGCACAACCAAGTCTGGTCCCAACAATCTTCGTTCACCGACATCGTCCCAACAAACAGGTGAACGACACTTGCGACCATATAAAGCTTCGAATGGAGCCATCTGAATAGTTGTCTGGAAACTGTTGTTGTAAGAAAACTCCACCAAATGTAGATGATCCTCCCATGAACCCTTGAAGTCCAACATGCATGCTCTCAACATATCTTCAAGAGTTTGGATCGTCCTCTCCGACTGGCCGTCTGTTTGAGGATGATAAGCCATGCTAAACTTCAATCGAGTCCCCAAACTTTCCTGTAAGCTCCTCCAAAAATGTGATAAGAACCGAGTGTCACGGTCGGACACGATACTCACCGGTACTCCATGCAATCTTACAATCTTCTGCATGTACCGCTCTGCCAAAGTTTCCGTTGATTGACCAACCCGAAAAGGAATGAAATGAGCTGCTTTGGTCAAACGATCAACAATCACCCATACTGCATTGTTGCCTTTTGGACTCCGCGGTAAGGCTGTCACGAAATCCATGGTTATATGTTCCCACTTCCACTGAGGAATCGGAAGTGGTTGCAACAAACCAGCAACCCTTTGATGTTCAGCCTTAACTTGCTGACACACCAAGCACTTTGCCACAAAGCGAGCAATCTCTCGTTTCATGCCTTCCTACCAGAAATGCTGTCGTATATCTTGGTACATCTTCGTGCCTCCTAGATGTACGGAATATGCTGAACTGTGCGCCTCCTTCATAAGTTCTTCGCGAATATTTTCCTTTGGCACACACAACCGACTACCATATCTCATCGAACCATCTTCTTGGATTAATAAGTCTGTTCGAAGTCCAGCTTCAACCATCTACGTTGTCTCATATTAAGCTCTTTCTGCTTGAACACATACTTCAAGCTCTTATGATCAGTGAAGACCTCGACCCTTTCGCCCAAAAGGCAGTGTCTCCAAATCTTCAAAGCGAATATCACAGCCGCAAGCTCCAAGTCATGGGTTGGGTAATTCTTCTTATGGGTCTTCAACTGTCTCGATGCATACGCTACAACCTTCCCATGCTGCATCAAAACATATCCTAATCCTTTCCCAGATGCGTCGCTGTGAATCACCAATCCCCGGAACTGTCTGGCACGGTCAGAATAGGGGCGGTTATCAATCTTTGCTTCAACGTCTCAAAAACTGACGCACACCTATCCGTCCACACAAAAGGTACCTCCTTGCGCGTAAGCTTGGTCAACGGCTCCGCCAGACGAATAAAGCTCTCCACAAATCTTCTGTAATACCCGGCGAGTCCAAGAAAACTTCTTATCTCCGCAACATTCTTCGGAATCGGCCAATCTCGAACTGCTGCAATCTTTCGGGATCGACGGCGATTCCATCACCAGACACAACATGCCCCAAAAACTTTACTTCTTCCAGCCAAAACTCGCACTTGCTCATCTTCGCATATAATTTCTCTTGTCTCAACGTCTGCAATGCGATCTTCAAATGTTCAGCATGCTCTTCAAAACTCTTCGAGTAAACCAGAATATCGTCAATGAACACCACAATAAACTGGTCCAAGAAAGGTGAAAAGATTCGGTTCATCATGTCCATGAGTATAGCTGGTGCATTCGTAACTCCGAAGGGCATCACTAAGTACTCGTAATGTCCATACCGAGTTCGGAACGCCGTCTTGCAAATATCTTCTGTTTTCACTCGTACCTGATGATATCCGGATCGCAAATCCAGCTTCGAGAATACCCTCGTGCCACTAAGCTGCTCAAATAGTTCGCCAATACGAGGGATTGGGTACTTGTTCTTAATAGTCACCCAGTTTAATTCTCGATAGTCGATGTACATCCTCCTTATGCCATCTTTCTTCTTTACTAGAAGAACTGGAGCTCCCCAAGGCTAGTTACTGCTGCTAATCCAACCCTTCTCAAGCAATTCAGCTTCTTAACTTCTTCCAATTCCACTGGTGTCATTGGGTAATACGCTTTAGATACTAGCGCTGCACCAGGAATAAAATCAATTGCGAACTCTACGTCTCGCCTCGGCGGTTAACCTGATATGTCCTCGAACACATCCATGAAATCTCGAACAACAGCTAGCGCTTCATCTTTAGCAACCTTCATCGACGAAAGATCATTAATTGTCGGCCTAGCCCTAACCTCGACTGGCCCGACATAACTGCTTCTTCTAGACAACCTCTGGGTATCCGGGAATCTGGAAATTCGCTTTCTTCACTCTACACTCAATGTGAGCGGGGAAAGTGCCGAGAAATTCCATTCCCAAGACTATATCAATACTACCAGTAACCACTTCTAAGACCTCTGCAAATGCTCCCGTCTGCAAACCACGACGAAACCAACCTTACACCCTCTACTAGTTATGATTTTCCTCAATCCCGGTGTGTATGTCGCAAAATTAAACAGGGTCGTGAATGTCATCGAGTGAACAGCAATAAACTTGGATGACATAAATCAATGGGATGCACTAGAATTGAATAACGCTAATGCGAGAAAACAATGAACAATAGGGTACCTGAAATGACTTCCTCTGAAGGTTTAGCCTCTTCAGTCATCAGGGGAAAAGTCTGAGCCTGATTAGCTCCCCGAATAAACTGCACCTGATCTGGAAGCTGCTCTTGCGGCGGCTCCCGAGTATCTTCCTTCAATCTTAGCCTTGACGGACAATTAACAATGGTGAGATCCCTTGATCCACAAATCAGACAAAGTCCAAGCCTCTTACGACAATCTCTTCGATAATGACCCGATCGTTGGCAGAAGTCGCACAACAACCTTCCCCTTTTCTTGGGTAACACTGGCCTCCGAACATTCTCTTTCTTATGAAGTTTCGACGGACAAACATGGATAGTGTGATCCGCCGATCCATAAACCAAACAGAGTCCCCATTTCCTTCGGCAATCTCTTTGCACATGTCCGTGTACATGGCAGTAGCCACAAATCACGCTCCTCTTCCGATCAACCACAATTGTTTTCTTCATTGGTGCTACGCTGCGTCGGTTCACCGGAACACTTCTACGTACGGACGTTTGGTTTAGTGCAAACGCCGGCTTCAGCTCGGTCTGCTGCTTGTGGTCCTCAAGCAAGTCACGAATTACTCCAAGCAAAGTAGCGTCATCCATACACCTCTGGTACGATTGTAGATTCCTGGCTTCCATGATACTGCAACCAAATACCAAATAGCATTAGTACAATAACAGATTCAACATATAGATCAAGGATATGAGTCAAGGCTAGAACTCCAAGTTACTTAAATAGAGTACCGCATTGTAACTATGCCGCGGTATCATAGTTACAATCACATAACTCCACTCAAGTTGCCTATGCTCTAGAGATAAACAAAGGAAACCAGGTTTTTGAGTCGATATGCAAAGGAGGTTTGCACATCGCAAAAGTAGAATCAGGAGGAGGTTAAGATTCAAGAATGGTAAGACGGTAAGGTGGCAGGACACGTTTCCTAATCACGGGTATTCTGATTCGTGTATTGGGTCCAATACACAACTACAAAAGAATCAACCCTACTATCCTATGGCTCTGATACCAAAAAAACTATGTCACGCCCCGCTTCCCAGAGTACGCTAAGATGGGCACGTGACATAGCCAACCATGTTACCTGTGGGTAGGAAGTATCCATCCACAGTCACATTACGGCTGTAAAGATATCAAAAACAAAATATAACTATCTAATACATGTCCATAAGCCAAGATAAAATGAGTTAAGAATAATAAAAATGCGGAAGCAAAAGATCCAATACAAAATAACTGGAATGTATGTCCCATAATGCGGGCTCACATCAGGAATAAAATGCAGATAGTAAAAGAACTAACTACTACTGAATCCTCACAGCTCAGCGTGCTGGCTGTAGTACTCCTGCTCGTGCTGCAGCAAAGGTAAGGAATCTGGGACATGCAAAACCCAGACGTCAGCGCGTCACGTCATCAAGTAATAAAGTATAAACAGGGTAACAAGCAATGCAATTGTAATCATGAATGGTAAAGCAGGTGTAATATCAAAATAAATCAGGGCAGTGCAGGGTAGTGTGCAGTGAGTAAACTAAACTGGCCTACTGGGCTATCTACTCTCAAGTCTTTGAAATCAATTTAATGAATCATCGATATAACTCAATAGTATCCCGTGCATGCCCAGGACCACGGTCTAAGACTCTCGGGCTGAAACCGAGACGTACCGCAAGGCACTAGAAGGAAAAGGGTAAAGACCAACGATGTCAGCAGCATCGTTACGAGGCGGGCCTAGCCTCTAAAAACTGATCAGTATAAGCAAGCAACTGTCGAGTTACAAGTCAGGATTTCATCATTGATTTCCCCATACCCCCAAATTATGTGTGTCAAGTCAGGTATTCAGTAATCAAGAACTAATGCCAACACAGGATCAGATAGGAGCAGGTTTGTCTGGATAGGCAATAGGAACGGTCCGTGAGGACTACATGTCAGGTTTGTTGGCATTAGACACAAGATCAGGTAACAGGTAAAGCCATGGTACATCAGGTCAAGTCGAGTGGTGTATTTAGATGTCATGTCATGTCAAAGGTGTACGGTACCATGTCAGGTCAAGTAATATGTGTAGCAAGTCACGCCAGGGTGTACAAGATAACATGTGGATGCTCATAAACGACTAGCATAATCATAGTTATGAATAAACAAGCATGGTACCATCAGAACAATAAACAGGCATAGTAACATGATAGCAAAAGGTGCAGATTAAACTACTTAGTTTTACGGTTATCAGTTTGGTTTGAGAAATAGTTTTAACATTTCAGGAATGCAGTATTACACATGTGGATGATAAAATCATATTAATATGTATTAAAACAATCTAGAGATGCAATTGAATGTGAATAAGGCTAAATGTATGCAATCAGTCGTCTGTTGGGGTAAAACTACAAAAGGGTAATATGGCTATAAAACGATTGTGATTATGTGATCTAACATATAATTGTGATTACTAGGTATAGTCAACTAAATGCAACAATCAGGTTTCAAGTTTTAGATCTGAAATATATAAACGGAACATTGTACTGTTAATCTGGAATTCAAAACTTTAGATTTTATCTATAGATTTAATAGGAAAATAGATAGATTGATATATGAATAGTATGACTAGCATGTAGCAAGATTAACTTGTCTCGACGGGTCGCGATACGGAAAACGGAACGTTACGCATCGGCGGCGAAAAGTCGCGACGCGCGCACGGTATACGGAATGAGCCCAAACGACGAACAGTGGAATCACACGGGTCAGGGGTCCTCGCTGGGTCGTCGGGGATCGTCGCCGGCACGGTCGGATTCTGGCCACCAAGAAAAACAGTAAACAACAGTGAACTTCTTTGATGGTACAAGAATGCATGGACTGGAAACAAGGAAAATGACAGAGATCACAGGATATTGAGGAAAGAACTTACTCACTGGATTGTAGAGGGATGGCTGCATCGTCGGTGAGGGTCGTCGGCATTCCGGCGAGGGTGTAGGTACTCGGGTAAGAGGTTAGGGTTGTGCTAGGGTTTGGTTTGGTTGCAGGGTTAGGTGCTCGGGAAAGAGCAGAGGGAAAGAACAGAGGGAGAGGGAGGTAGTGACGACGAGAAGAGGGAGTCGGCGGCGATGGAAGGTAAAGCTGGGTTCTTGGTCGCAGGGAAGGTCTCGGGTGCTCGGGTTTTGTGGGGAAGGAAAGGAGAGGAAGGAGATGAGGGTGACGAGGAGATGTAGAGTGGGTCGACGAGGGTTTAGGAGCGGGGAGAAATAGGGTTAGGGTTTTCTTTCATGTTCTCGTGCATGGGTTTTCAAGAACTCAGAAGAAGAAGGAGATGAGATAAAGAAGGAAGGTGAGCAGAAGAGAGGGAGCGGTGACGAGATTCTCGCGCACCGCGAGAGGAGAGAGAAGCGGGCGCGAGAGGAGAGAGAGAGCGAGAAACGAGAGGAGAGAGAAAGAGGAGGAGAGAGGGAATTGTCTGGTAGCGGGGTGAGCGAGAACGAGGAGGAGAGAGAAGGGGAAAAGAGAGAGAGAGAAGAAGGTGGGGCCCGGGTCGAAGGAAACAAAGATTTTGATTGGGTGAGGGGAGTTAAAGTTTGTTTTGGGGAAAAATATGAAAAGATTTGTTAAGGAAATTTTATTAAAGATTTTAAAGATAGAATTGTTCGATATGCTGGGGAAAGAATTAATAGTTTGGAAAAATATAAAAGATTTTCTGGATTAAGGAAAATAATTTGGTTATGGGGAAAAATTTATTGTAGGTAGTAGAAAATATTTTTAAACTGATTTAATAATTTAAAATAGGATTTGGCGGGATACAAAATATTTCAGAATTGCTCCCGGGTCGGGTCCAAAAATTTGGATTTGAAATATAAAAATTATTGGCAGATTCCAAAATTTAAAATGAAGGATATTGTGACTAAAAGGCATACCCCCAAGAACAGACGCACGTACGTGCGCGTAGTCGTCCAAACACGTCCGTTTCACTGAACGGGACGAGAACACGATGCAATGACGCTACCACAGGGTTAGGGGTAACAAGCAGGCCATGACAAGTATTTTTTAAACTATTTTAAGTAACTTAATTATCATATGCAAACATATTTAATGTCGGGGTAAACTATAACTAGTAACTGTCAAAGCATGCTAAATGAAATAAATACCACACACCACACATACGGTAACTGGAATTTGTATATCTGGACTCGGTTGTTATAGGTTTTATGTAAAAATGCTTTTCTATAGTTTTCAAAATACACCCCAGGTATTTATTTTTCGTTTTTAGAGTTATAATGAATGTAGATTTTATATTGTGATATTTCTAGTGAAAATATCCTAATTTCATAAATAAAGGTATTTATTTGTAATATTGATTTGTATGGAATTCATGGTATTTTAGTGTAAAATGATTATTGTGATATTTATAGAAAAAAATGGAATATTTATATTATTACAAAATAGATATTTTAAGAATAAATATACATATATTTATATGAAAATAATTTTTAATATATATTATATTTCTAGAAATCTCATTTTCTTTAGATTTTCGTATTTAAATCTTTCAAGACCGAATGCTCATTGCGGAGGTCTACATCTCGCACTACTAAGCCCGAAGATGTGCGATAATTCGCACCATCCCGAACGGGTTCCCCAAATGGGTTGTAGCGGCGCTTTGCAAAGATTTGTGCAAAATACTAAATCCTTTAGAAAACGGTTTTTATTAAGTAAATGGTATTTATTTGCAATGATTCGTTTTCACGTATTCTATATTCCCGAGGGTATTGTGCCATGTTGCATATGAGTGTGTGAGGAGATAGGTCATTATCTCGTGATCTACTTAAAGGTATAGCAAGGGTTTTGATGGTTTAAATGTTGAAATGAAACTATGTGGTATTTTAATGAAAAATACGGTAAAATGGAAATAGCAATTACATTTGATATGAAACTTGATCAATATGGTTGATTAATGTTTAATAGTCAACATGAATTGGTTTTAGCATAATTGTATTACAGAAAATGGAGGTTTTAGGAAGAAACCGAATCGAAAATCGGATTTGTTCCGATTCCGTCAGGTTTTGTAATTCCGTATTTCTAGAAAAGGATAGAGAAGGTAGAATTGGGACTTACAGGTTGCGAACTAGACAAGAGGGAGATGGAATGAACGTAGCTTCCGGTGCGTCGTTTCGTCGCCGGGAGCTCCTAGAGTCGTAGTCGGAATTTCGTCGGCGCTTCGCCTCTTGCTCACTTCGATTGCACACTAGGGTTTTCTAACGATTTTTGAGGGTTGGCTCAGGGTTTTAGGGTGAGGGGGTAGAGTGTAGGGGTGGTATTTAAAGGGTTAGGATAGATGAATAGTTTAAATTGAAAAAAAAATGTAAAAATGTAATGAAATTCATTAAAAATAGATTAAATGGGGGTATTAAGAGCACTCTGGAAACGATCTAATTAAATGGAGTGTGCAGGGGGGTTCAGAAGCCCAAGAGCCAGGATTTCTCAGTTGGGTACTCGGCCGTCCGGCTGAGTCCGGCCGGCGGCACTGGCCGGAGTCGGGCCGAGTCAGGGGGGCAGGGGGTGGCTGGTCTGTTGGTATGCTCACTGGTATATTTAACTTATGGGGTGTAGTGGGGTTTTTGGAAGTTATCACGTGTTGACTCTTGAACTTCTAAAAATTTCAAAATAAAACAATATTAAATTTAATGTGGGGTATGGGATTAAAACTCTGGTGGCTTGGTTCAGCAGTGCAAGGTATTACCAATGAGCTACAAGCTCCTTCTTGTAATTAAATTGCTAATTAATTACTTATATCTTGTGCTTAGGCAATAAATACCCCTTTATGGATTTTGAAAAAAAAAAATTGTAAAGAAAGTTGTATAGGAAAATTAGGGTTATTACATTCTACCCTTCTTATAAAAATTTCGTCCTCGAAATTTGTAAAAGGAAAGTGTAACAGATTCAAAAAAGTTTAGTGACTGAAGTACCGACAATGTGTGAAAAAAAATAACAAGGTGGTGCAAGGGTTTTAAAAATGTGAAAAATGTGTGAAGGAATGAACGAATGCGAAGGTTTTGGTAAGATTGTAAAAGAGGTGAGGGAATTTTAGGTTAGGACGGATTCAAAGTATATGATTCAAAGAATATGAAATGATAAGATTCAAGGAACATGATTGTAAAGAATGTTTTAGTTGCTGATTCTTGTGTTATATTGCTTAGGTTTCACGCAGAACAGAACTTCATAGTATGGTTCTATACAGCTCTGATCTGCATAGGCCGCCAACAAAACCTGTCACGCCCCGCTTTCCAGTATACGGGCAGAGGACGCGACTGGGACGCTACGTATTTACTGTGAAGTAAATACGCTAAGCGTATCTAAGCAATATAAAAGTAAATGCACAAGAGACATGATATAATCAAAACAACAACTTTATTTATTCACATTCTTTCTGTACAATACATGGAAAGTAAATACAACTGAAATAAAGCAATGCCTAAACAATGGCAGAAATGAAAAGTACTGAAATGGAAAGTGTACAATGAACTAGAGCTCGGGGTCTTCACTCGTGGGCTCGATCTCTGACGTGTCCAGATCACCTGACGAAATTCAAAGAAGAAAGAAAGAGAAGGCGGCTGGTTCAAAGCCAACGTGATGTTGTGAACAGATCGCTCGGTAAGTCCCAAAGATAAGGGAGAAGTAGAATAGACAGAATAAGAAGGTAGCTTTTAAAGTTGTAGTATATTGTTATGATGTTGTGTTAACGAACAGATCGCTCGGTAAGTCCCAAAAATAAGGGAGAAATAGAATAGACAGAATAAGAAGGTAGCTTTTAAAGTTGTAGTATATTGTTATGATATTGTGTTAACGATGTTGTTTGTAGCTTGGTACAGAAGGATACCAATGTATACGAGAGGAGTCTCTATATGCCAGACACTAGAGGCAAATGGAAGTACAAGGCTCCGTTATACAACCCGGAACAACGGCAATTGGATTCAGGTTAGGTGTCTTAATCTTGCAGTCTCGTGCCACTTTTAACACCTTCCGTACCAGTCTACCCCTTAAACCCCGTGTTATCTTGATTGTATTGTTGTATTGTATTGTATTGTCTTGTATTGATTGTATAATTGGATGACTTTGCCGAAACCATGATATCAGTAAACGGATGTAACTGGAGAACCATGTATGTAACTGTAGAATCATGGATGTAACTGTAGAATCATGGATGTAACTATATAATCATGTAAATGGAATTTATATACATGGTTCGGTTCGGTCAAGTTGATAGATTGAATATATGGAATAATGGATTCATGTTGAATTGTAATATTGAAGATTGTAGATTGTAAATTGTAGACTGTAGACTGTAGATTGTACTTGAATCATATTCAAGTCAGATTATAATGAGACTCAAACTGAGTCAGACAATTAGAAAAGTAAATTGAAGTCCTGATTGTTTTGATGTTATCGGTAACCGCTGCACATGGGCGGCAGGATTTGTGTCTTTTTCAAATACGATTACCGTATTGATAACACCGTTGTTAATTTGTCTACCTTAGATAAGCAAGCACCCACTTCTCCGGCTCCCTGAGGCTCAAGAGATTGGTCCTGCTTAAAGCTATGTTTACTAGGGTCCTTAGGGTAATTTATAGAACTTGAGGGGGTTTTATGTAAAAATACTTTTCTATAGTTTTCAAAATACACCCTAAGTATTTATTATTCTTCTTTAGAGTTGTAATGAATGTAGATTTTATATTGTAATATTTCTAGTGATAATATCCTAATTTCATAAATAAATGTATTTATTTGTAATATTGATTTGTATGGAATTCATGGTATTTTAGTGTAAAATGATTATTGTGATATTTATAGAAAAAAATGGAATATTTTATTATTACAAAATAGATATTTTAAGGATAAATATACATATATTTATATGAAAATAATTTTTAATATATATTATATTTCTAGAAATCTCATTTTCTTTAGATTTTCGTATTTAAATCTTTCGAGACCAAATGCTCCATGCGGAGGTCTGCATCTCGCACTACTAAACCCGAGGATGTACGATAATCCGCACCTTCCCGAACGGGTTCCCCAAATGGGTTGTAGCGGTGCTTTGCAAAGATTTGTGCAAAATATTAAATCCTTTAGAAAATGGTTTTTATTAAGTAAATGGTATTTATTTGCAATGATTCGTTTTCCCGTATTCTATATTCCCGAGGGTATTGTGCCATGTTGTATATGAGTGTGTGAGGAGATAGGTCATTACCTCGTGATCTACTTAAAGGTATAACAAGGGTTGAAACTATGTGGTATTTTAATTGAAAATACGGTAAAATGGAAATAGCAATTACATTTGATATGAAACTTGATCAATATGGTTGATTATTGTTTAATAGTCAACATGAATTGATTTTAGCATAATTGTATTACAGAAAATGGAGGTTTTAGGAAGAAACCGAATCGGAAATCGGATTTGTTCCGATTCCGTCGGGTTTTGTGATTCCGTATTTCTAGAAAAGAATAGAGAAGATAGAATTGAGGCTTATGGGTTGAGAACTAGACAAGAGGGAGATGGAATGAACGTAGCTTCCGGTGCGTCGTTTCATCGCCGGGAGCTCCTAGAGTCGTAGTCGGAATTTCGTCGGCGCTTCGCCTCTTGCTCACTTTGATTGCACACTAGGGTTTTCTAAAGATTTATTGAGAGTTGGCTCAGAGTTTTAGGGTGAGGGGATAGAGTGTAGGGGTGGTATTTATAGTGTTAGGCTAGGATTAGGGTAGATGAATAGTTTAAATTGAAAAAAAATATAAAAATGTATTGAAATTCATTAAAAATATATTAAATGGGGTATTAAGAGCACTCTGGAAATGATCTAATTAAATGGAGTGTGCAGAGGGGTTCAGAAACCCAAGAGCCAGGATTTCTCAGTTGGGGACTCGGCCGTCCGGCCGAGTCCGGCCGGCGGCGCCGGCCCGAGTCGGAGGGGCAGGGGGTGGCTGGTCTGTTGGTATGCTCACGGGTATATTTAACTTCTGGGGTGTAGTGGATCTTTTGGAAGTTATCACGTGTTGATTCTTGAACTTCTTAAAATTTCAAAATAAAACAATATTAAAAATAATGTTGTGTACGGGATTTAAACTCTGGTGGCTTGGTTCAGCAGTGCATGGTATTACCAATGAGCTACAAGTTCTTTCTTGTAATTAAATTGCTAATTAATTACTTATGTCTTGTGCTCAGGCAATAAATACCTCTTTATGGATTTTGAAAAAAAAAATTGTAGAGAAAGTTTTATAGAAAAATTAGGGTTGTTACAAGAATTTAGGGTTTGAAAATTAAAATTTGGATTAAAAGAATTAAAATGGATGTTAAATGGTGAATTGAATAGTCTCTATTTAATTACAGGGAAATCAAACAATGCATGGGAGTAGAGGGGAGCTGAAGAGACTTGTGTGCAAACCACGGAATCGAATGGCCAAGATCGGACCGTCGGCGGCGGGCGCTTGAAGGAAATGGATTTTCGGATCTTGAGAGTTTGCCTCGAGAATAGTGCCACATGCTTAGATTTGTATTTACTCCTCTTTGCGCCTGTTTGATTTTTCTGAAACCTTTCGATTCTCCGTGAATTGCACGTGCAACTCTTGAGCTTCCGAAAAATTAAAAAGAAAAATCTTTAAAATTTTTAGGGCTGATGCGATTCAAACATACAGGCTATATCACTGTAGTGTATAGACTTTACCAGTGAGCTACAAATTGATTCTTGTTTTTATTGAACAAAAATAACTTATAACTTCTACATATGCTGAAATACTCTTTCTGTATATTTAAACAAATAATTCTGTATAGAGATTTTAGAGTCGTTACATGTGGATACACCAAATTTCATGTGATTCCACCACTTTTCACCGTTAAATTAGCAATGTAAAATTTTTTATTGTCGGTAAACCGTTAATTTTGCACCGACTAAATTAATGGTGAAAAGTAATGGAATCATATGATATTATCGTTATATATTGGTTTTTATCAAAATTTACAAAGTAGGTGCTGCACAAAGTTCAAATGAAGAAAACGTTTTCAAATCTCAGTATATAATTCACTCGTATCGTTGTAAGCTTTATTTATATTTTTAAAAAGAGAACTTGATTTCATTTATACCTTTCTTTCAAAACTTTACCTCCACTATTTTTTAAAAAAAATAACTTGATTCGTAATATTCTATTTTGATATTAAAATGAAGTTTTAAAGTAAGTCACAAATTTTTTATTTGAAAGAAGCTACTAAGCATGTTAATTATCTTTAGTTTTACGAAATTCCAGCTAAAAATTAGAAAAAGTAAAATATTATTTATATCACATTATTATAGAAAATTATACTTTTCCAAAATTATATGATATTTTACGAAATTCCCCAGAATAAAATTCATATGTGCTCTTTTGCCCAGTATAGATCAAACAATGTTTCTAAGTTAAAGCATTTTATTATTTGAAAACAAATATAAGAAAAATTTATTATTTCTGAACAAAATTTATTGCATGAAAGGGATAGGATTTACTATGAAATTAATTTCAATATGAAAATTATTGAACATTGATGACTATGATTAAGTGACAAAAATTTTGAACCGAGTAAAATGACTGAAATGATGTTTGAAAATAAATATGTATTAACATGCCAATATAGGTATATGTATTAAGGTGTACAATGTCAAGATCCTATTTTTTTTTTTCATTTTTGGGTACATAGGTAAATAAATTTTAAAGAGTAATTTATATTGGAAACTTTATATTTTCTAATAGGGTTTTTTTTACTAAAAAACCCTCTCATGTTTCGCTAATTAACAAAAGCTCCTCCATACTTTGTATTTACTTAAAAGATCCCCCACATTTATATTGCACTAAAAAGCCCTCTGATAGGTCAAAGAGAGAATGTTTTTGGTATCTTCTATTACTCATACTAGAACGCTAACAGTGAGTATCAGGTTAGGGTTTTAAGACCTTCACAGTCTCTTTTCTTTTCCCAAAGTTCCTGAATTTGACTCCAATGACTTCAAATTGGTTTTAGGATTAGGGTTTTGATTAAAGATCTCTCATATTGATAATGAAAACCGGTTCATCTTTCTCTAGCAACGGGTTTGTCGAGTGTCATTATCCCTACAATTGCAAGTTTCGAGTTCATGGAGAATGATTCTTTAGTTCGCTAAATCCCAATTTTCAACTAAGTGAGAATGTAGGTTCTTTTTATGAGAGAAAGACTTACCTAAATACCTAAAAGATAAGAGAACAATTCAAACACAAATTCCAGTTTTATCTTCCTAACGGAATGCTAACTTTTAATGGAAAACTAGTGAGGGGTTTTTAGTGCAATTTAAATGTATGATATGTCTTTTAAGTAAATACGAAGTATGTAGGGGCTTTTCGGCAATTAGCGAAGTATGTGAGACTTTTTAGTAAAAAGTCATTTCTAATTTTACTATGTAAAGTGTTCATTAAATAAGTATAATAAAAGATATTATATGCAAAACAAATTTATCGAGGGGTTACCAAAAGTTTTACTTAATAATAATTACTAAGTCATGGACCCCACTTGGTGAAGACTAGGTTAAATTCTTGATAGCAAGTAGAAGCGATGGACATAAATATAGATAAATTAAAGTTCACTATCTTAATTGAGAGAGAGAGAGAGAGAGAGAGAGCTTTTTCACCTGCTTTTTTCAAGGATCTAGTTCTGAGCATGGCTCATGTATCAGCCCACTGACTCTACCTAATAAAAATGCAACAAATGTTTTGAAGCATTAGCTGAAAATAAGAAGTGGATTCCCATAATATGCAGCCCAAATTGTATAAGCCCAATCTATGGTTTCACTTCTTGTTTAAATGCATGGTAAAATTTATTTATTGTTTTTAAGAGAATGATCACTTTCTTTATTGTGAGATCAATATCTTTTCTGGTAACTTTTAATATGAAGATTATTATAAATTGTTGGAGGATATTTTTGCTCTTTTGGCGTCATCCTCTGATAACTTAATCGTGCATTACTTAGTCGCAAATTATATTATCGAATTTGATCTCCACTATAAATAAGCATATCAGTTATAGCTCCAAACATTGCTAAAGTTTTCGTTCATTATATTTCACCTTTAGGTTTGCAAAGGATAATTTTTTTTGGCATATCTCAGCTTCAGCTTGACAGATTCCAATTATTTTATGCATGGTTTCAATGTTTAGATTTTCTACTAGTTGAAGCCAAACATGCTTTATCTATATGAATAAATTTATGGTATTTAATGAAATATCTCAAATTAAAATAATAACAATAACAATAACAATAATAATCTCCACTGGTATAACCACAAAATTTGAGGGTTCCCAAATTGATTTTAATTTGATAGTCCACATCAATAATAAAAAATGAATATAGAATTTCCTTTAACAAATATTTAAGAAATACAACCATCAACTGAATCAGTTATAACTATACAATCATATCTATTGATCTTAAATAAATATTGGGATAATTGTGAATTAGTTTGAAAACATATCTATCTTTTTACTATGTAAATTTTAATCTTTTTTAATTTTTATTTGAAAACGTGCGCCATCGCAAGTGCAAGATAATCTTTTTTAATTTTCAAAAAGGGTAAACATAAGTAATAATAATAATGATAAAAAATAATGCTTTGGAAACTAATTTATTTGGGGACTCTGCCCATTCTTCACCTCCAAGGCTCCAAATCCTTGATCAATCATGTGCATATTTTATTCCTCCGGCCATAATCCACACAAGCTCCGCTCCTCCGCCCCTCAGCGAGAAGCTCTCCTTCCTCTCCTATCTCCTCTTCCTCCTCCCTTCTCCTTCTCCGCCCTCTCTCTTCTCCGCCGAACTAAGTATTTGAAGAGGCTCGATATCGTGACTCCCCAGATACAGACACGTGGTAGATGACGTGCCCCCGAACTATGAGAAGGGGTCAAGAAGTTCAGTTGGTAGCGCACCTCGGATTCCGGACTGAGAAGTCTCCCGACCTTTGGCGAACTTCCCGACCTCTCCCGGCTCGCTCGGAGCTATTATAGTACAAAGACGCCTCGGCCTCCCGCTCGTTCCCGAGCCTCCCGCTCGTTCCCGAGCCTCCCGCCGAACTCATCTTCCTTGGTCTTATCCTGACCGACCCGCAGCGCTGATCACAGGCACCTACGCTACGGCTCCGCGAATCTCGCAATGCGCGAGATATCCGCCGCCCACGATCCCACGTTCCACGCCATCACGATCCCCCATTAACGAGCCTGTCTCGCCATTAATGCGGGATCCCGTCTATCACGCGGGCGTGAGGTCATGGGCGTAACGGCCGGCGTGATTCTCGCGTCTGCCTACCCATTGCTGCAGCTATATAAACCTCTCTCTCAGACGATCGAGGTATGCAATTCTTTCCACTAGACCGCTACTCTTCCCAACTTGCACCACTAACTTGATCGTCGGAGGGTCCTTGGTGGCACAACCACCCCAGGACTCCCTTGTAGGTGGCTCGGCCACAACCACTCAAAGCCCATTGAGATCCACACTCTTCAGGGGTCAACCCTCCAACTCAATCTCAGTCGTCCATCAGCCTCTGCAGCGGATCAATGGAGGATAACATCTGAAGGAGATCCAGAGCTCCATCAGTTGGCGCCGTCTGTAAGAAACCTCTTATTCCACTCAACGAAATTTCATCTTCCGATCCCAACTCCATGGCGAGCGATCACCACGATGATCCAAGCACTAGCCGCCGTCTCCCCCACAACGGAGGCGCGGACAAATCTCCTCCTCCGAACGCCATCAATGCCCTTGCCGCTCGGATAGATCGACTCGCGTCCGTCATGGACGCGCTCGTCCGTGTCCAAACGGAAGGGCAAGTTCCCTAGGTCGCCGCTCCCCCACCTCGGGACCGGGACCCCTACAGAGGGAGAGAAGACTCTGCTCGCGTCGGCACCATCGACCACCGTCTCGCTACCTCCGGCGACCGCAGATCCCATGGGCCAACATATTCTATGACCCGCTGGGCGCCCCACAGTTCAACATCGAGGTCCATCGCCAGATCGCCTCGCCCCTCGCCCCATCGCGTCCATGTCCCTCCCGAGGATGTGTCGGTCAGCTCGCCTGCGCCCAGGCATGACCGACACCCCCTCTCTCGACGGGGTCGCACGGACGGGACTCATCACGGCAGCTCAAAGACTACTTCGCCGGGGACCTAAGGAACCTCATCGAAAGGAACCGGAGCCGCGGCCCGACACAGGTCTCCGACAGCAGAGGCCAAAGATAAGAGTGTGCCGAGTCATCGGGGTACCACGGCCAGCTCAACGCCCTCGAAAAGAAAATCGAGAGCATAGATCGGGAAGGTCGTCATTCGAACGACGGGGCTAAATACGCCGCCGACTCGCTCACGAAGCCCTTCACCGAGGAGCTTCTCTCCGTTCACGTCTCTTCCCAAAACAAACCCCCGAAGGTCTCGCTCTTCGACGGTAAGTCCGACCCAAAGGACCATTTGGACGCGTTCACGGCCAGGATGAGTTTCCAAGACTGTTTTGACGCCGCCTAATGCAACGCTTTCTAGGTCATTCTCATCCGCTCCGGGCAAGACTGGTTCCGAGGACTCACACTACGCTCGATCTCAACCTTCGACGAGCTGGCTACCCAATTCCTCAGCCACTTTGTCGGGAACAGGCGGCAGAAGCGGACCGTTGACCACCTCTTCACAATAAAAAGCGGGGACAAGGAGACCTTCAAAGGGTATGTAACCCGCTTCTACAACGCCATCCTCGAGGTTCCAGAACACCGGGACGAGACGGTCATTACGGCCCTCAGATCAGGTCTTAGGCACAAGGAGTGGTTACGCTCCTTTCCATTAGCGCAACCTAAGACCATGGCCGAGGTAAAGGCCTGGACCGAGCGAGAGATCCAGCTCGAGTCAGAGGTGAACGCAAATCTCCCCCGGGCAGAGCAAACTGACCAGAGGAAAAGGGCGAGGGAAGAGAAAAAGAGGCTTGAGCGGCCAAAACCCTACTCCCCGAAGTTTCAGGAGTACACCCCGCTCAACGTCTCCCAGACGGTACTACTAGAGAAGGCTAAGGGCGAGAGGTTCTTCAAACTCCCCCCGGTCTCGCGCATGGCGGCAAAGCGCACCCGGGACCCCTTCTGCGGCTTCCACAGGTCACAAGGCCACTCCACAGAGAACTGTAAGCAGCTCCGAGATTACACTGAGGAACTCATCCGTTCGGGGCACCTGGCGACATACTTGCGAGACAAGTGGAATACGGACCGCGAGCAAGAGCAGCGTCCCCCTCCTGGTGAGTTGACGATCGGCCAAATCATGGTCATGTCAGCGGGGGGTACGTCGGGTACCTATGAGGCTCGGCACCCCACGCCGGTCGCGGAGGCTAACGACCGTCCGAGAAAGAAGGACAAGGAGCCTGGGCCGATCATTTTTAACGATGAGGACCTCCACGGTATATCCCTGCCCCACAACGAACCTCTGGTGATTACGGCTCGTGTCCACCAATACGAAGTGCAGAGGATACTGGTTGACTCGGGAAGCTCGGTGGATATACTCTTTTACGACTGCTTTCTGTGCATGGGGCTCACCCCGGCAGACCTAAGGCCGACCTCCCACGTCCTGTCAGGATTCACCAACCACTCCATCTCGGCGGAAGGGGTAATCACCCTGCAGTTTAACCTCGGAGAGGCTGGCCGTACGCGAACAGTGCCTGTGGAATTCATCATAGCGAGAATCCCATTGGCTTACAACATCCTCCTCGGCCGCCCAACGCTGAACTCCCTCAGGGCCCAGATATCGACCTTCCACTTGGCTATGAAATTCCCGCTCGACCAAGGCGGGGTAGGTCGGGCCTACGGAGACCAGCAGACTGTGAAGGTTTGCTTCACCGCAGCATCTTCTTTTGAACGCTGCGAACAACGATGTTGAGGCCGAGAGTGAAATCAGGGGTTCTCTGGACACTCGGGACGAGCAAAAGGAGGTCAGAGGGACCCCGATGGAGCCATTGACAGAGGTCCCCGTTGTAGAAGGGGACGTTGAACGTACCGTTCAGATCGGTTCACTTCTGATAGGGACTCAGCACGATGACCTAGTTGGCTTTCTCAGAAACAACGCCGACGTCTTCGCCTGGGCTCCTACTGACATGCCTGGGATCGACCCCAAAATCATATCTCATAAGCTCGAGGTAGATCCTACTGCCCGACCCGTCAGGCAGAAGAAGCGAAGCTTCGCCCTGACCAAGCGGAAAGCAATTGAGGACGAAGTAGACAGGCTCCCCGCCGCCAACTTCATTCGGAATGTGCTTTATTCCGAATGGTTGGCAAACGTGGTTATGGTGAAAAAGTCAAGCGGGAAGTGGCGAATGTGCGTCGATTTCACCGACCTCAACAAGGCCTGCCCGAAAGACAATTATCCCCTCCCCCGGATAGATCAGCTCATCGATAGCTCGGCAGGACACGAGCTACTTAGCTTCATGGACGCCTTCTCCGGCTACAATCAGATCCGTATGAATCCTGCAGACGAAGATCTCACCGCATTCACAACGGACCGGGGGTATACTGCTACAAGGTAATGCCTTTCGGCCTCAAAAACGTCGGAGCTATGTACCAACGCTATCGCATGTTCAAGCCGCAGATCGGCAGGAACATGGAAGTTTACGTCGATGATATGCTCGTCAAATCGGTATCGTTAGTCAACCACGCCAAGAATCTGGGCGAGGCCTTCGAAGTACTTCGCAAGTTCAAGATGAAGCTGAACCCCGCCAAGTGCGCGTTTGGGGTCACCGGGAGAAAGTTCCTCGGTTTCATGGTCACTCACCGTGGGATCGAAGCTAACCCGGAGAAAATCAATGCCATCCTCAACATGGCCGTGCCCAAGACTAACGTCGAGATCATGCGGCTGATAGGACGAGTCGTCGCTCTATCACGTTTCATGTCGAGGTCTAGTGAGAAGTGCCTCCTGTTCTTCAAAGCTCTAAGGAAAATTCCGAGGTTCGAGTGGTCAGTGGTATGCCAGACCGTCTTTGACCAATTGAAGAGGTACCTTGCAACTCCACCTCTGCTCACCCGACCAGTGGAAGGGGACGATCTATCGTTGTATCTGGCAGCATCCGACCAAGTAGCGGGCGCAGTGCTCGTCCGTGAGGTCGACGGAGTCCATAGGCCGGTATACTATGTGAGCCACGTCTTCAAAGACGCAGAAACGAGGTACCCAGCAATAGAGAAAATCGTCTTGGCACTCATCGTGACCTCAAGGAAACCACGACACTATTTCCAGGCGCACACCATCCTTGTTCTTACCGAGCGCGCCTTAGGGGCTATCCTCGCTTCACCCGAGTCCTCTGGCCGCCTGGAGAAGTGGAGGTGGGAGTTGTCCCAGTTCGACATAAAATACCGCCCGAGGCAGGCCATCAAAGCACAAGCCTTGGTCGATTTTGTCGTCGAGTGCACTATCCCCAGTAGGGAGCCGGAGTCAACGCCGGCCCTCGCAGCTCAGCCCTCTGTCGATGGGAAGCCCGACTCAGTCCCTGATTAGATCCTTTATGTCGAAGGGTCCTTGACCGAGGATGGTTATGGGGCCAGCCTCATCATTCGGTGCTCGAACAAGACAGAAATGGAGTATTCTCTGAAGCTCGGGTTCAAGGCCTCAAATAACAAGGCGGAATACGAGGCCCTGCTGGCCGGACTGCGCATAACCTACGGGCTAGGGCTGAAAACAATTCGGATCCACAGCGACTCAGCCCTAGTCATTGGCCAAGTGACCGGTCATTTCGAGGCTCGGGAACCTCTGATGGTGAAGTATCTGGCCGAGGTAAGAAGACTTCGAAAGAACTTCGACGTAATCTGGATAGAGCAGATTCCCAGACAGCTCAACACCTAAGCCGACATCCTGAGTAAGCTGGCTTCATCCTACTCGGCCAACAACAAGCGGTCCTTCCTTTTCGAGATTTTGCCACGGCCTAGCGTAGAAGACGGGGCAACAACACTTCATGTGTACATAGCCCAGGAAGAAGACCAGAACTAGAGGAAGCCCCTCGTGGAATTCCTAAGGGAAGGTACGCTCCCAGAAGATCGGGGAGAAGCCCGCCGTCTCCAAGACAAAGCCCGTCACTTCGTCTGGAGCAATGGGAACCTCTACAAGAAGTCCTTCACTTAGCCCTTGCTCCGGCGCATCGACCCCTACGAAGCCGACTACGTCCTCCGTGAGATCCACGAAGGGGTCGGCGGCGCACACCAAGGGGCCCGCACCTTAATCCAGAAGGCATTGCTCTAGGGGTACTACTAGCCAACTATTCACTAAGACGCCCAGAAGCTCGTCAGGAGATGCAAAAGTTGTCAACTCCACGGAAGCGTAACTCGCCTTCCGGCTACCGAGCTTACCGCCCTAACCTCACCGTGGCCGTTTGCCCAGTGGGGAATGGACATGATAGGCCAGTTCCCTGCCGGCATGGGCGGGCACAAGTATGTCCTCGTCGCAGTGGATTACTTCACGAAGTGGATCGAGACCATCCCCATCAGGAAACCGGATGCCACCACAACAATCAAGTTTCTGCAGAACAACGTGATACTCCAGTTCGGTATCCCGAGGTGTATCATCACCGACCACTGGACGAACTTCGAAAACGAAAAAGTGAACGAATTTTGCAATGAATATCATATCCTCATGAAGTTTGCCGCGGTCGCGCATCCCCAATGCAACGGGCAAGCCGAAGTCACTAATCGGGACGTCCTCCGAGGTCTCCGGACACGCCTAGAAGGACGCCAAGGCAGTTGGGTCGAGGAATTGCCCTGGGTCCTATGGGACCTGCGTACGTCAATGAAGACCCCCACCGGGGAAACCCCTTTCAGTCTCTGCTACGGGACCGATGCAATGGTCCTAGCGGAGATCGAGCTACCCAGTCACCGGGTTGAACACTTCGACGATGAAGCAAACACCTCGGCGCTACGAACCAACCTGGACATCTTGTTAGAAAAAAAAGACCGGGCTCAGATCAGAGCTGCCGTCTATCAACAACAGACTGCCCGCTACTACAATGTGTGAGTCAAGCGTCGCCTCTTCAAGGCCGGAGATTTAGTCCTAAGGCAGAACGAGTTCGTCGACCAAGGCAGGCTGCATAAGTTTTCCCAAAGATGGGACAGTCCTTTCCTCGTTTCCGAGGTACTGCCCAGTGGAGCCTACCGTTTGCAAGACGCGAAAGTACGCAAGTTTCCACGGTCTTACAACGCCGAGAAACTCAAACTGTACCAGTAAAAAGAGCATCTACCAGCGTGCACTTCTTTTATTAAAGCAATGTAAACTTTTCTTAAGTTCTTTCTGGTCATATAATAAGAAGGGAACAATAAGACATTGCAAAATGAAGATTTTTATTTATTCCAAAGAGTACTATGGGCTCCTCAGCCATACATTGAAATAAAAGAAAAATTACATTAGCGGGGGGAGGGGGTGCAGGAAACATTGCTCGTGGTACTCCGAGCATATTTCATCTAGCCTAGCCTTCGCCGCCTCGGACCTTTGCCTCTGATGCCGCCCGCGAATGTCGGCGTGGTGCCTTAGTTGGTAGCACTCGAGAATGAGTGCCACCGAGCGATCGCGCCGACCCGCCGAGATCAGACCGAAGCGGCACAAGGACCTCAGCTTACTAACAGCCTCATCCTTCAGCTGCTCGGACAGGGGGTTATACAGCCCCGGCGATGCCCTCCAGATGGTATACATCAACAGCTGGAGCAGGGACGAGCGCCGAGGCAGGGGCCGGCCGAAGTGGTCCTCGATGCGGCCTATAACCAACTGCACCGTATCCTCTATACAATGCTGGTCGTACAGGTAAACATCTTCAAAGTTTATGATCTCTGGGATGGTAAAAGGAAGTCCTCCATTTTTACGTCTTGGGGGTGGAGAAAGGAGTGCTCAACACTCCCTCCACTTTATAACCTCGTTGCTCCCTCAGGAGTCCAACATTCTCTCATGCCTTCCACAACTGTACCGCCACGTGGCGGGCGTCCCGCCTTTCTCGGGGAAAATCGGAACGACGCGGCTCTTAAGCTCTGCCTCCCCCCACGCGTTAATGACACGTGTCGACCACGACGATCACTCTTCCCGGTGTCCAAGCACCATGGAAGATCGGATAGAACCTCACGACTCAACAGAGCAACTTCACTGCTCGGTCCATCCTTAGCAGACCACTTCCGGCCCCTGCCGCGCTAAGGATCGAAGCCCTCTCCAAGAGGCAACCGGGCGGCTACCCTGCTCGGTTATCCCTGGCTAGTATTCCCCTACCCCACGACACCAGGGATCGAAGCCCTCACTAAGAGGCACCATGTAGCAACCCTGCTCGGCCCATCCTTAGCAGGCCTCTTATGGCCCCTCCAGGGCTAAGGATCAAAGCCCTCCTAAAGAGGCGACCGAGCAGCTACCCTGCACGGTCATCCCTGGTTGGTAGTTCCCTACCCCACGACACCAGGGATCTAAGACCTCATTAAGAGGCACCGGGCAGCAACCCTGCTCGGCCTGTCCTTAAGGATCTAATCCCATGCCAAGAGGCAACTGGGCTCGCCCTTGCTCGGTTATCCATGGTTAGTGGTTCCTACCCCCCACGATGCTAGGGATCTATGCCTTCATCAAGAGGCACCGGGCAGCAACCCTGCTCGGCACGTCCTTAAGGATCTAAGCCCTCGCTAAGAGGCAACCGGGCTCGCCCTTGCTCGGTTATCCCTGGTTGGTGGTTCCCTACCCCACGACGCCAGGATTTAAGCCCTCATTAAGAGGCATCGAGCAGCGATCATGCTCGGCCCGTCCCTAAGGATCCAAGCCCTCGCCAAGTGGCACCAGGAAGCAACCCTGCTCGGCCCGTCCTTAAGGATCTAAGCCCTCGCCAAGAGGCAACCAGGCTCGCCCTTCCTCGGTTATCCCTGGTTGGTGGTTCCCAACCCCACGACGCCAGGGATCTAAGCCATCATCAAGAGGCACCAGGTAGCAACCCTGCTCGGCCCATTCTTAAGGATCCAAACCCTCGCCAAGAGGCACCGTGCAGCAACCCTGCTTGGCCTGTTCTTAGCAGGCCTCTTACGGCCCCTCCCGCGCTAAGGATCAAAGCCCTCGTTAAGAGGCACCGTGCAGCAACACCGCTCGGCCTGTTCTTAACAGGCCTCTTATGGCCCCTCCCGCGCTAAGGATCAAAGCCCTCGCCAAGAGGCACCGGGCAGTAATCCTGCTCGGCCAGTCCTTAAGGATCTAAGCCCTCGCCAAGAGGCAACCGGGCTCACCCTTGCTCGGTTATCCCTGGTTGGTAGTTCCCTACCCCACGACGCCAGGGATGCCCCCCCCGCTAAGGATCAAAGCCCTCGCCTAGAGGCAACTGAGCAGCTACCCTGCTCGGTCATCCATGGCTAGTAATTACTAACCACCGACACCAAGGATCAAAGCCCTCGTCAAGCGGCCATACACGTCTAAGCGATCCCCACCTCGACTTCGAGGCCATGGAGATACCGACCCTTCACCGGTATTTGCACACTTGGAAAATGATCAAATTCAACTCGACGTGCGATCGCTAGACGAAGAACCGACCTGACATAAAAGCAGCACCGTGCAAATGCAAATGTTTACCACAAATAAAAGGAAAATGTGCACGCAAAGAAACTGCAAAAAGATTTTTATTCACAAAAATCAAAAGTCTCTGAAGGGTATTATGGGCTCCCCAGTCTATCAAAAGTGCCTGGAGGCTTACAAAATTTCAGAGCAAAAGAGAGAAATCAGAAGACGAGGGGCTTCAAGCCTCAGGGGCGGGGAGGACCTCAACGAGCCGCGCCTCCACTATGACCACCGGAGCGGCATCTTCAGGGTCAGCACCAATGGCGGGAACTTCGGTGCCGGCAGCCGGGGCGACCGACTTAGCCCTCACGCTCCCACCGGGGGCCACTTTCCCTGCATCATGTCTAGGGGCGATCCCCTGCGCGTCGTCCTCGAGAGGGTACACGGCCCAGAGCTCGGCGTCGGGGAACTCCGGCATCTGAGCCTTGACAGAGTCGAGGGTATCGTGCCAAATGGTGCCCCCGGCTCTGACAAGGTCGGCGTAGAACTGATCTGACTTCTTATAGTTCTCCACCGTCTTCAGCGCCCGGTCCTTCGCCGCATCGTTCTCCTTCCGAAGGGTGCTCGTCGTCTTTTTCATGGTGGCGACGAGCACTTTGGATTCCTCCAACTGGGACTCGGCGGATCGGGCGGCCTCTCGGCACCTGGAGGTCTCCTAACTTGCGACCGCCACCTGGACTTCAATAGCAGCGATCCTCTCCCTCGACGCCTCCAACTCAGCCTCGAGCTCTCCTCCCGCGAGAAGAACTCGCCCGCGGCCCGCATCGCCGGGGCTGTAATACCCCAGGTATTATCCGGTATACCCATTTATACCAGATAAGCATGGGGACCCACTGTAGAACAATGGGGAATATTCGGAATACATTCCGAAAGAGGGCAGATCTGTACTATAAATGGAATGATACCACTCTTTAATACAGAGGTGCCTTTTAAGTGAACCGGCACTATAGAAGCTTGAGAACTCCGTAGTTTAGCGTGCTTGAGCCAGGAAAGTTTTGGGATGGGTGACCTCCTGGGAAGTGGCCCCTGGTCGGGTCCAGTTCGCCCCGAAGGACAAAACCGTGCTGTTTCGGCCAGAACGGACAATACTCTCTGTATTGGAGATGGGTCGTGACAGAATGGTATCAGAGCTGGTTCCTCAATAGTAGGTCTGTGGTTCGAGGACGAACCATTGTTCTAAGTGGGGGAGAATTTAATACCCCAGGTATTATCCGGTATACCCATTTATACCAGATAAGTATGGGGACCCACTGTAGAACAATAGGGAATCTTCAGAATACATTCCAAAAGAGGGCAGATCTGTACTATAAATGGAATGATACCACTCTTCAATACAGAGGCGCCTTTTAAGTGAACCGGCACTATAGGAGCTTGAGAACTCCGTAGTTAAGCGTGCTTGAGCTAAGGAAGTTCTGGGATGGGTGACCTCCTGGGAAGTGGCATCTGGTCGGGTCCAGTTCACCCTGAAGGACAAAACCGTGCGGCTTCGGCCAGAGCGGACAATACTGTCTGTATTGGGGATGGGTCATGACAGAATATATGTAACATAAAACAGTAATATGAGCATATAAAGGAAAACCGCTATTTAAATGTAACAAGTAATTAATTATATCACGCGGTTCCTAATTTCTCCAAAATCCAACGCAACATCATATAAAAGTGAACATGTGGCTACAGCAAGGTATAAGGGTGTACATGTAAGTATGTACGTATGATGCACATGTTGCTATATCTTATATGTGTATACACCTGTCAATAATGATGTAATACCATGTAGGTATATGTGTAGCTGTAGCATAGCAAGGTATGTGTATATACATGTCAATAATGATGCAATACCCTCCAGGTATTTGTGTAGCTGTAGCATAGCAAGGTATGTGTATATACATGTCAATAATGATGCAATACCCTCCAGGTATTTGTGGTATAT
The DNA here is from genome assembly GCA_030015575.1 of Agapanthus africanus. Classification (NCBI taxonomy): domain Eukaryota; kingdom Viridiplantae; phylum Streptophyta; class Magnoliopsida; order Asparagales; family Amaryllidaceae; genus Agapanthus; species Agapanthus africanus. Next base: position 639,116,954 of record JASDDO010000022.1, on the reverse strand, counting down.
GTGTAGCTATATCATGGTATAGCAAAACATATGTGTAAGCATGTAGGTATACAGGTATGCTATATCTCATATGCACAATGGAAATAAGGATCGTGTCTCAATGTCTCTAACCAATACAATATCACGTATGTATAGGTGTTGTGCGTGTCATGGCAATTATCGACGGTGTGGGTGTAGCATACAATTTGTGCTCGTGCAACATGAATCGTCAATAATGGTGTTGTGTCTCATTAATACTATGTCCATATACAATAGGAAATGAGATATGCAACAATGGTTCACATACACAATCAATTTTCATATACTTGTAACTAATAATCATGTCATTTAATCTAGCCCAGACGCATAACGCCATGTGGGCGATTCCCCTGTAGATGTTAAATCTACTCACTGATGACCTCGAGCTAAGTAAATCCGACCACCCGCTTCCCTTTCTTCACAGCGTCTGAAGTCCCTGCTCGTGATCCTAAATTTCACAAACACAACACATAAGGTTAAAAATCCTGCGCCAATACAAAACCAACGAAACGCAAGGATAACATCCACAAGATATACACACTGTGCACTCAGTGCACAAAACGCGTACGATATTGGCACAACCCTAGCTAGGATGACACAACCACCAAGCCTAGACCTCGATCGTACCAATCGCGCATTCACAACACAATATATATCGTGGAAACTAATCTATATAATATCGCAACGTCAATAGAAACCCACGCCCAATTTATCTGAAAACCTAGTAAGCATACTTTTCATCATTTTAGCTCAAGTCTAGAAGTTTAACCAAATCTAGCGATCACAATCATCACATAATAGCTTATTTAAACCACACAAATCTTTACTACAATTTTAATCTCACCCATATAAAGATTAGTAAAAGTTTAGTTTGCACTTAAGCTTAATTAGACGATTAGGAAAATAACAATTAACAAAATCATATCTAGGTTAAGTTTTCCAAGTCTACACATCTTGATTAACCATTTCAAACCATCAAAACCCTAACTTGATCTTCACTACTCTTTTCTTGAATTACTAAACATGCAAATTAAAGCCATACTTAAATATCTAATAAGCTAGCTTAAAGTATTTAAACAATAACTAAGCTTAGGGTTGGGATTTTATACCTCACAAAAGATCCATAAACTTGCAAAAGAATTCCAAGATAGCCTCCAAAATGCTAAATTTCATGAAGATCCAAGCTTGTTTAGGGTTGAAGAATAATGGGTAGGGATTTATATTTGAGTTTGTGGGATTATTTGAGGATTTTTGATGATTTATTTGAGCTTGAGGAAGTGAGTATGGGGCAAAGAAAGAGAGAGGGCAGCAAAGTTGGGAGGGGGCTCAGCCAAGCTTAGAAAATGAGGAAGGTTAAGGAATTGTGTGGAAAATTCTAGTCAAAACACCAATAAATGCTCATTAAAGCCTCTCCCATCTATGCTACCTGATTGATAAGATTTTTGTGCGTGCGTTTTAAAATTTAAATTAAGAATACCGCAATCAAGATGATGTCGCTTGGTAGCTAGCCGGTTGAGTACGGGTCGGTCCACAGGGAAATGGTGTTATTGTCTTTAAGCTCTAACGAGTTAAGTCCTATTTTTGGTAGGTTTTGTTTTAAATTCTAAGAATGAGATTCAATCGATTTAAGGTCTTGTTAGGGTTAGGATTATTTTAGTTTGGAAAAGGGATTCTACTCACTGCTTTCTTTGCCCTAATTAAGAATATAGGTATTGGGGTAATAGTCAACAAAGGGGATTAGCACGACTAGGAAGAAACGTAGTTTCTTCCTTTTGGTCCTTGTCCGTCCTTTCTTAACTCTTAGCTTTAAGCCCTATTTAAATCAACCACAACCGGTCTAACTAGGGAATCACCGCTATCTTGTAGGATAGGGTGCCGTAGTGAGCGGTGTGTGGTTAATATAAATAAAGTCCGTATTAATTAAAATTATAGGGGCAAGGAAAGGAGTGAGAGAGATTTCTTACTCTCAAACCTTCCCTATCCTAACCCTAACAAGTGAGAAATTACTCACTCATTAGGAAGTTAACGATAAAATTCATTTTTATAATTTTTATATTAGAAAACTAAATTTTAGATAAAGAAAGACAGATAAAAAAATGCAGGAATTAAATTCTGATAAAAAATGCACGATAAAAAAACAAACCTTACTTTATTGATGACCTCTTCAACGATTACAAGGAAATAAAATTTTAATCTAGAAAATAAAAAGAGGCATACCTAATTAGGCTTTCGGCTTTCCTATTTATAGATAGGAGAAACCCTAGGTTTTACATCTGATCCATACATGAAATTACAAGACTACCCTAAGAAAGCCGGGTCAAAGCACCGACACCCACCGACACCTGTACCGACAAGTGCACTGCACGGCCGCGGAAGCGCGGCAGAAAGCCATGTTTGGCCGCGATTCCGCGGCCATATTGAGGGATCTTTGGCTCCATCTTTCAGGGTTGCTTCATGTTGCTTTTTCCTTCTGTTTTCTTCACTTGGTTCCTCATAATCTTTTCTACTTTCTTCCAGATTTCCAACAGTGCAGATGATGTGGACTTTTTACTATGAGCTTCGCGTTGAAGTCTTGAATCTTGTACCGCCTTTCTGCATTGAACTGTCTACTGATCTTCATTTGTTCCTTTAACTGGTAAGCGGCATCATACAGATTCATCTATTGTTTGTCGTAGTCTCACTTTTGTAACGTCTTTTCATGAATTTCACTGTATTGTTCTGAGAACCTGTAACCTGCAACTATTTAGCAGACATGGATCAAAATCACCTATTTATTTGTAATATGATTAAGAATGGGCGATATAATAATGCAAAATTCTGATATGAACAAATACCCCCAAACTTATCTTTTGCTCGTCCCGAGCAAAGCCATTTTTATTCTCAACAAAATCCTAACCTCACTTTCGCAGAGAATCGCGATTGCACTGAGCTCGTGCAATAAGCCGTTAAACCTCTAGGTGTTCCTAGTAGGAGGAGTGTTGTCTCCTGAGGGTTTTCAGCGGATACTACCCACAAAATCCAATCAATTTGGCCTGTTGACTTTCATTCTTCAATTCGGTATTCTAGCAAGAATTCTATTATCTTCAACTTAGAAATCATCAACCCGTATTTTTCACACTCACTTATCATTTAACTTAAGATCGTATATGTTCTATAAATTTATTAAGCTTTCAGCATCTTTTGAATTTTCCTTCTAAAGTTCCATCTCAACTTAGGAATTTTTATCATCTCTATTGAAGGTATAAGCCCTATCTTTCATTCCTATCTCTTATCCAAACCTCAATCATATACCCCTATGTGTATGTATGTATTACCCCTACACTTAGAAATTCAATTCAAGCTATCATACTCTTGTCCATCGTCCAAAGTACTTTTGGTTTGTGAATTTTAGATGAAATTGCTCACCCATTCTTCATGCGACCGTTAATACTTCTTGAGGTACTAACGATCGATTATAAAATGAGTTCGCGCATTTAGGCGTAATTCCTCGTCTTGTAATACCTAAGGCTTAACAGTGACTCCCAAACCAGTTGGTCTAAGGCACTAGGTGATAAAGCACCCTCGCTATATTTTTTTATTTATGCAGCCTTAAGTAATTACAAAAGCAGTGTTCATTTTTTTCTTTTTTCTTTATTCACACTTGTACTTTTATTTTATTTTCCTTCATACTAAGGATTTTAGACAAGAGCATTTCAAGGTATCCTCTACTATCCCAAGTTTCAAGGTGCGTGTATGTGCGAGTTGTAGAGTATATATTTTCAGAATTTAGACTTAAGGTTCGGAATTATTTTTCAGACTTACACTTCAATAAAAATTTTAATAGTCTTCCCTCATTTTGACTTAGCCTAAGAACTGAACTCAAAATTTGCCTATTTCTAAATAAACTATAAGGACATATATTTTCTACAGTTAAACTTTGAGAAAGGTTATTTTTAGGGTTTTTAATTTACTAAGTTTAGGATCTAGTTTTTTCCTACTATTCAACCGTCATGTTGAATTTAAGTCACATTTGGCCAAAATTGAATTTTTTAATTTTTATAATTTTAAAAAAAATTCAATTTTTTATTTGATTTGATTTTTATATTTTTTATATTTTTTTATATTTTTTTTATAAAGATGCAATGCGGAATTAAACATGCAAAGAAAGGAGAAACAAATATGTACAAAAAATAAAAATATGCAATGCAATGATAACTATTTACAAACCTCCTTCACCCCCAAACTTATTAAAAGCAGTGCCCTCACTGCTCATGGCCTCGCCGTCCCCTTGAACGTGAACGGGAACGTTCCTCTCTCGTCAGCAGGATGGTCGCCGTGCTCTATTTCTGTCACACGGTGATCCAGGTTGATCACCATCCATATTAATCTGTCTATCCCCTTAGTGGCTCTCCTAAGTAAACATGCATATACTGCAGGGGTAAGCTCTTCCTCGCTCGCGGTCGAGCTGGAGCTGGGTGTCTTGGCGGGTACTGTTAGTTATATGTATGCCCTATAGGCCATTACTGTACATGCGTTGTATATTGTAGTGGATGCTTGGACATATATAGGGAGGACTTTCTTGCTTGACATGATAGTATGCTATCTGGTTACTCTTTATCTTAACATGTACTCTGATTGTCTCTATGTCACATGTTGATAAAGCCCTTATGATGAGTACTTGACTACCAGGAATATGATGCAGATCATACTAGTGGGGACAGTGTAGTCGCCAAGTACATCCTTTAAATGTTCCTAGTCGTGGGAGTACCGAGACAGGGCATCGATACTCCAGAGTAGACCAGCGTATGCGCTTCTTGACTCATATGATGGGCGATGGATGATCCCATATCTATTGGTGTTTGACATCAGAGAAGGTATATGGGTGCTCAGTAGAGACTGGGTACACTGGACGGACTCGCTGAGAACTCCCAGATGGTATTATACCTCACTGGGTATACGATGGCAGTTCTCTGGTGACACTGGTACAGGTTAATCTGTAGACCCGAGATCGTCATAGAGTCTTGTGTGATTCCCACTGTGCTTTGATTTCCATCATACCACGTCCAAGAGGGCGTGCAAAAAGGTGGCTTTTGGGTACAGTCCTGAATCACATGGAGGCAATGAGCGATAGGAGGGGTTTCGTCTCTCCCGGTATAGGGAGTCGATGTTGCGCTGTGTTCGATTGGCTATAACTGGAAATCCCTGGCCAGGGTTGCTGAGATTTACTGGTAAGTGTTATCAGTAGTTTCTCGAACTGTTATGGACCTCATATCGACACGACTTATCAAGCTAATGGGGTCCGACGTTTACCACCCCTAGGCGAGATATGCGACATATCAGACGAAGAGACCGGATTGTACGGGAGTGTTACTGGTTGGATTCACGGGAGAAAGTACATGCTTGCTTGTTGATCTTCTGATTTCTCAATACCTGGGTGGCTGTTACGTTTAGCTGACCGCTTGCAGCTTATGGGTGTTTGATATGATCATCACCTACTGCTGGCGTATTGACGATTCTTTAGAGTCCTACACAGAGGTTTTCTGGCTCGGGCAAAACGGAGTAGGAGCACATATGTGATATGTGCGGGACCGAGAACAATACGTGTATGTGATACCGTACTAGATTCCCGCGATATGTGATATCGGCCGGGTATATGTGATATAGCCGGGTCATCGGATCAAGTGTTGATTCGATGAACTGATACAGATTATATTAGTCGGTTATTTATGAAATAGCCGGATTATCGGATCAAGTGTTGATTTGATAATTTAATGTATAATTATATATTTGATATATTATATTACATTAACTAATATTAGCTCACTTAAAAATTCTTTTTCTCACTCGGGTAATACATTGATATATATGTGATATATGTTAATTGTATTATTTTATTTTGTTACAATAAATATTGTATATGTGATATATAATATTGTAACATGTTATGGTTATAAATGCAACATGATTTGTGGAGTTTAAATATGGTTAGGGTTTGGATTAGGGTTAAGCTTTCATGAAGCTTTTAAGAAGCTTCTCGAAGCTTTGACCTTGACCTTGATATTTTGTGATATTTTACAAAGATATTTCTTTAACCCAACCCTTTAACCATAGTTAAATCTCTACATGGGTTAAGTCTTCTTACTTAACCTATGGTTGCATTTCTAACCTCACACTTGATTCATTATTCATCACAAAAGGAAAATTCTTCTTCTTCTTCCTTGAGTTCTTGAAAAGCTTTCTAGCTTTTTCATATGTGATGATATTGAGTGAGATTTTGAAAACAAATGAGAGCTAAATTCCCACTTCATCATCCTCATCTATTCTAGCCGCTTAGATTAGGGTGTTTGCTTTGCTAATACTTGATTAGCAGAGTAAGGGCTTGGGTTTGAGTTTCTTCAAGGTAGATCATCTTAGTTATCGAAGATCGGAAGCAAGCTTGCATCTTTCTCTTCATGGAGCCTCTCTAGAGTCTGGGTACATGATGATCGCGGTGATGAGACCTCAACACGGAGCTTATGAAGTGAAGGAACGGACTACAAAGGTTGTAATCCCAAACTCTTAGAAGTAAAGTTTACTTGCTATTGTTTCACCTAATCTCTAGTCTAAGATCTTGGTTAGGGTTGTTCGGCACTTCTAAAATTTGAATCGGGCATGGTTGATGACTTGTAGACCCTTGTGACAGTGCCTAGTAACCCTACAGGTATGTCATCGGCCGGCTCGGTGCGCGACCATACATCATTTAAGCGTGTGTAGGACGTGGATACACCCTCAATAAGAGGTCTAATAGGGTTCCCTCCATGCATATAAAACTCAAATTCCTCTACAGGGAGAAAATGGCGACACGGTTGTGTCACCAACATAGGGCATGGGTAATTGGCAGCCCTCTTCCCCGCACCGATTGAATGAAGTAATACCGTGCACATATCATAGCTTGGGTTCCTAGTCATCAAAGTGTGCACGATATGAAGGGATGGTGTGAAAAATGTAGTATTGTGCGAACTACCAAAAATGTTATTTTATGCCCAACGACATACAGTGAGTACATTCGCAAAGAGGGTTCTAGTCTGGATGCCCTTACGTGGCTCCCTCGAATAGTCATTACCCATCAAGGGTAGGTAATCCTCGAATTGGAGGGGTTGGTCATGGGTAGGTATTCTAGGAATTAAGGTGACTTCATGGATGAAGTCCCTATCGATTTTTATTTCCCTATCCCCCCAAATCAGCCTAATGTAACCATGTTGTGAGATGGTTGTGTGCACTCATAAAATCGGGTGACGAGATACGGAAGCGCGAAGTAGTTTGGATGGTTAAAAAGTAAGAAATTACACCATCGCCTTCGGATCTCTTCACCGAAATAGCTACCGTAGATCGTGTGTGCAAACATTTGTGAAAAGTCTCTTTCAAATTGCAACTTGGGTGCCATCACAGAGAATGAAAGTTGCAAAATTTATAAATTAACAGAGAAGATTAGAGAATGCAAATCTCTTCTGAAGATTTCAGAGGGAGACGACACCAGGGAGTGGCGGATCAGCGGCACAATGCAGGGATCGGCGGCGGTTGCGCGGCGGCTGGAGGTGATCTCTCTGCAGAAATTTGAGCGACGGCTAGGGTTTTCAGAGAGTGGAAATTAGGGTTATGAAAAGTCAGAGAAGGGTCGGGTACTTTTTATGGGGGGCATTTTTGGTTATTTGTAAAAAGGCCTCTTAAAAAGCGGAATTTATTTGTAAATAAATTTATTTATTTATTATTTATTATTTTTTTACTAAAACTGAAAATTTACAAAAATACCCCCAAAAAACTTTTTTTTTTTAGTTTTTTTTATTTTTATGTTGTTTTTATATAATTACAAATGATGCATACCCCTAAACTTATTTGAAACAGTGTTTCCATTGTTTATGGCTGGATAACCGAAATTTACGTGTAGATGGAGGAAGATCAGTCAATGTAAATCGGCTCCTGCAAAAGCAGGAGCTCCTCCGAAGGGTCCGCAGTGAAGAACGGTTTAAGTCTATGTCCGTTCACTTTAAATAGTGAACCTTCCTCCAGATTTTCTAAATCGACCTCACCGTGCGGATATACGGTGCGTACTAAAAATGGCCCTTTCCATCGAGATCTAAGTTTTCCGGGATGGAAATGTAGCCGGGTGTCGTAAAGTAAAACCTGTTGACCAGGTTTGAAAGTTTTGCGTATAAGGTGTTTATCGTGAAACACCTTCGTTCGGTTTTTGACGACAACCGCGTTCTTGTACGCTTTATCCCGAAGCTCGCTTAATTCATTTAATTGCAGCTTTCTATTGCTGCCCGCATCTCCGAGAGATAGATTCAACTCTTTAATTGCCCAAAATGCTCGATGCTCAATTTCAACTGGAAGGTGGCAAGCCTTTCCATAAACAACCCTATACGGAGACATGCCAAGATCGGTCTTATAGGCAGTTCGAAATGCCCAAAGGGTATCAATAAGGTTTGACGACTAATCTTTACAGTTTTTGGAAACCATTTTCTCCAATATCTGTTTAATTTGCCGATTTGAAATCTCGTCTTGCCCACAAGTTTGGGAATGATAGGGCGTTGAAAGCTTATGATTAATGGAATATTTCCGCATTAAGGACTCGAAAGTCCTGTTACAGAAATGAGTTCCATTATCGCTGATGATTGCGCGGGGGTGCCCAAACCGAGAGAAAATGTTTTCTTTAAGGAACCTAACGACAACCTTGTTGTCGTTAGTTCGGCTGGGCACAGTCTCGACCCACTTAGAATCATAGTCAACAGCGAGGAGAATATACACGTTCCCAAAAGAATTTGAAAACGGTCCCATAAAATCTATCCCCCAAACATCAAAAATTTCCACAACCAATATTGGTTGGAGTGGCATTTCGTTTCTCCTAGATATCCGGCCCAAGTATTGGCACTGGGAGCATGTCTTGCAGTAATCATGTGCGTCTTTAAAAAGTTGTGGCCAGTAGAAACCACACTGCAAGATCTTTTCTGTTGTCTTTTTAGGGCCAAAATGCTCGCCACACGCTTGATCGTGGCAAAATGACAGCACGCTCTTAAATTCATTGTCGGGGACACACCGATGAATAATTTGGTCGGGACAGTATTTGAATAGATAAGGTTCATCCCAGTAAAAATGTTTCACCTGGGATAGGAATCGGAGTCTGTCCTGATTCGACCATTCATTTGGTATAAGTCCTGTGGCCAAATAATTTACAATATCTGCGGACCAAGGTTCGCATGACACAGTCAAGTGCTGCTCATATGGAAAAACGTGTTTTATAGGAATTTGAAGCGTTGGCGAAGAAGGAAGGCGTGAAAATGGTCGGCGACTACGTTTTCGCATCCTCTCTTGTCTCTAATGAAAAGGTCAAACTCTTGTAGTAGGAGGATCCAACGTATCAGCCGAGATTTAGCGTCCTTCTTCGCAAAAAGATGGCGAAGAGCCGAATGGTCAGTGTAAGCGATGACTGGAGAGCCGATTAAGTAGGGCCAGAATTTTTCTAATGCAAACACAACAGCTAAGAATTCCTTCTCGGTTGTTGTGTAATTTAATTGGGTCTCGTTCAAGGTTCGGCTAGCGTAATAAATTACATGCGGCATCTTATTGATGTGCTGTCCAAAGACAACACCAATGGCAAAATCAGATGCATCGCACATAATTTCAAATGGATGCGTCCAGTCAGGAGACGAAAGAATGGGAGTGGAAGTAAGTGAGTTTTTCAAAGACTCGAATGCCTTCATACAGCTCGAGTCGAAATCAAAAGTAGTGTCCTTGGCCAACAAAAGAGTCAAGGGTCTATCTATCTTGCTAAAATTCTTGATGAACCGTCTATAGAAACCGGCATGGCCAAGGAAGGCTCGAATGTCTTGGACGCATTTGTGAGGAGGAAGATTGGAAATGATTTCAACCTTAGCTTTATCTACTTCAATGCCATTTTGCGAGATGATATGTCCTAAGACAATACCTTCTCGTACCATGAAGTGGCACTTCTCCCAATTTAAAGTAAGGTTCTTATCCTTACAACGGGTAAAGACCGCATCTAAATGTAGCAAACACTCATCAAAGGAGTCGCCGAAAATAGAAAAATCGTCCATGAAGATCTCCAAGAATTTTTCCACCATGTCTGAAAAAATACCCATCATACACCGCTGAAAGGTAGCGGGTGCATTGCATAACCCAAAGGGCATGCGACGGTAAGCAAACGTACCGAAAGGACAAGTGAATGTGGTCTTGTCTTGGTCCTTTTCGGCGATGGGAATTTGATTATAGCCGGAGTAGCCATCCAAAAAGCAATAAAATTCATGCCCAGCCAATCGCTCTAGCATTTGGTCAATAAAAGGTAATGGAAAGTGGTCTTTCCGTGTCGCGGCGTTGAGTTTTCTATAATCGATGCATATCCGCCACCCAGTTTGGGTGCGAGTAGGTATTAACTCATTCGCCTCAGTAGTTATGACCGTAATGCCCGATTTCTTTGGGACAACGTGAATTGGGCTAACCCACTGGCTATCAGAGATAGGGTAAATGATACCACTATCAAGACATTTTATGATCTCTTTTTTAACAGCCTCCTTCATTACTGGGTTGAGTCGTCTCTGTGGATCCCTTGCTGGCTTGGCATCATCCATCATATGTATATGATGTTCAACAATTAGGGGACTAATCCCCTTGATGTCCGCCATAGTCCAGCCAAAAGCTTGCTGATTACTTTGTAAGATCGTTAAAAGGGCTTTCTCTTGCTCGGGGGCTAGAGAAGCCGGGATGATAACATGAAGGATCTCATTCTCACCTAAGTAAGCATATTTAAGGTGAGACGGCAATAGCTTGAGTTCGAGTGTTGAAGGCTGTTCCCCGCCGAAACACGGAGACGCGACCGCGCGGGTCCGTCTTGCCTGAATTTCGGGGCAGATGCTAATTGGTGCTATCCGTCCACCTCTTCAAAGATGCCAAGTTGATTTATGACACCAGGTATCGAAGGTTTAAACGGATGCGGCCGATGTAGCAGACTTCGTCAGATTCCCCCTTATGATGAGGGATTTTTGATTGTGGGGATGCTCTTCCCTACAGGCGCAAGCCCCTGCAGTTAATTACGCTACCACATCGCGTTAACAACTTTCTCCTTCTCCAGATGGTCACTTCGTGTCGTGGGTGTTTGTTTTGTTTTTGGTCGTCCGTAGGGCGTGGATTAGTCCAAATCCGTACTTTCTTAGATTTGGGTTTGGAGGTTGGGTTTAAGGATACGTTAGTCTCATTTGGGACTAAGATCAACTTAAACGTTAGTTAATGATACGTTAGTCTAATTTTAGACTAAAATCAACTTAACGGGATCATTTAGATCCAACAAAAGAGCATTTGGGCTCTATTGTTTAGTTTAGGGACATTGCGGTCGATTAGTTTAAAGACATTACGGTCCAAGGTTAAGGACATCATAGTCCGTGAGTTTAAAGACCTCACAGTCAAGGTTAAGGACATCATAGTCCGTGAGTTTAAAGACCCCACAGTCCAGGTTAAGGACATCATAGTCCATGGGCTTAAGGACCCCACAATCCAGTTTAAAGACGTCATAGTCTATGAAATGTATGGTTGTCGGGACCCGTCACCTCTCTAAAGACGTTGAAGGATTACAACGACATATATCTGAGGGGTTCAGAGATGTACCCTTGAACCAATTTTGGTTGAAAGATCTGTAGTTCAATTTGGGGCTAAGATCTGTTAAAAGATTTATGAGCATATGGGCTCAGTTAATCTGCATTAGAGGACTTATGGCCAATCTTGAGCTAAGTCCCATCAAGTTAAAATGTTTTAACATTCATTTTGGGCTGTTGAGCTTTTATTTGGGCTTAGCCCTTTTAACAATGCAGGGCATTGATTTATATCTTGACAATGTTTTTTCTTTTATTGAATGCTGAGCATTCATCATAGCTCTGGGCTTATTAAAGAACAATTTATGTTCTGTCAGCGCGACACGTGGCGCTCTTGGCGCTTTGTGCCAGTCAAAGAGCGCAGTGCGCTTCTGCCAACTAGCACACACGTGAAGGACACGTGTCGGGCTTGGCGCTAAGCGCCAGATGATGGGCGCAGTGCACCAGTTTATGAGCGCATTGCGCTAGTAGTTTAGTGGCGCACACATTATTGACACGTGGTGCGTCTGGTGCTGAGCGCCAGCCCATGAGTGCAGTGCGCTATTTCAAGAGCGCAAAGCGACACGTGTCGCGCTCGGCGCTGAGCGTCAGTCTCAGAGCGCAGAAGCGCGGTTCCAGAGCGCAAAGTGCAGTTCCAGAGTGCAAAGCGCAGTTCCAGAACGCAAAGGCGCATATGATCAATTTTATGATCCAAAAAGAGACTTTGTCTCAAGATTCTAAGAGCAAAAAGTTTCTTCAATCTCTTATGTTGATGAAAGGCTTTGCCTTTATGGATCTATGATCTATGAGGAAGAAGTAAATTCTTCTTTCATTTTATGATGAGGTCTTTTGATCTCTTTGTAAAAGACTTTTCGTATTTGTAGATCTATGATCTTTTAAAGAAGTGAATCCTTCTTTTCAAATTAATTACGAGATGATTTCATCTCTATGTTCATCACCATTCTTTAACAGTTGAAGTAAAACTCTTCTTTCACCGAGAGCTTGGCTCTTCTTCTTTGAATTTCTTAAAGTTTTTGAGGAGGCTTCTCTCTCTCTTTTTTTGTATCCTTGAGACTTGAAGTCTAGGGGCCTTTTTATAGGGTAGGCTGATTTGTTGAATCAGTTAAAGAGATCTTTCTCTGATTGATTTGGGAATGTTTCCCCACCATTAGATCTTTGATCCTAAGGTTTCTGTTTTACAGAAGGCAATTTTTTTGTTTTTAACAAGATTGATAAATCTTTCCATACAGAATTTATTCTGTCTTTTGGTAATTTTTATTTACCATTGGATCATTTATCCGACGGTGCTCTGATTTACAGAGCACAATCTTGTTATTTGGAAAGATTTTGAGGAATTTTTCCTTAACAGAATTTAATTCTGATTAATTAATAATTTATCATTATTATTAGATCTTTGATCTAACGGTGGGGAGCTTTTAGTTCCAGCGCTAGCGCACCCGTGCTTTACACGTGGTGCGCTGCTTAAAGGGCAGCGCACATTGCACTAGCGCACCCGTGCTTGACACGTGGTGCGCTGCTTAGGGCGCAGCGCACTTGGCGCTGCATCTGAAGCGTTGCTGCATTTCAAAATTTGAATTTTGAACAGAGCTTTGCTCTGATTGGAGGAAACAAATGCCCCCCACCGTTGCGCTCACGTGGTCCACATGTGAGTGCAGCGGTGGCAGCATCTGCGCCCTCGGATCAACTGAGAAGTTGAAACGGCACTCAGTGCCTCTAAGTAGGACCTTTGGTCCTTAGGATGATTTCTATTCATCTTCTTCTTGTTTTCTGAGAATTTTTATTCTCCCACAGTGCATAGCTCTTCATTTTAAGAAATTTCAATAGTCAAAACTCTGCCAAAATTTAGGTAAATATTAGATTTTTTAACGATCTAGGGTTTTACCCTTTAACAGAGTCTTGCTTTTCATAGATCTTTGATCTAAAGAAAACCCTTTTAAGATTTCATTAACAGAGCTTTGCTTTCTCGAAACCATAGATCTAAAGAGATCTTTTTTCAGGGTTTCTTAACCCATGAACAGAGCTTTGTTCATAAAGAACTCTTAGGGTTTGTTTATAAATCTTGAAGATTTCAGAATTTTTCATTCATGTATAAAAATTGATTTCAATTTTTCTGATGGATTATTCCATCATTTTCTTCCGGGCAAGGCTCTTGAGGAATTTTTATTCCTTCATGATTAGAGTTTGACAAGTGTCACTATGTCACAGAGCACTGCTCTGAAGGGGAGATTTACTCCTTAGCCCGAGGGATTTCTCATAAATGAGAATCACTTGAGGATTTCCTCATTTAATTAAAAGTCTCATCAAATGATGAGGCTGTTTTATTAATTGATGAACTGTCATCTAGATTTTGTGGGCCCCCTTTGGTCCTTCTCTACTGCATTGCAGTGCGGTACGAATTTTAAAGTACCAAGTGTCAGCATTTAAATTATAGCACTGGCAATTGACTTTTGTTCTTTTTCGCGCAAGTGACATGTCTTTCGATCCCTTTTTCCCGTTTGTTCGTTCAGAGGGAGGATTCCTTGGAGCGCCTGTAGACCGGAAAGTCTTAACATTGATCAAAGATCATGACCCGGACCATAAGAATCTTCACCTTCGGGGGACATGGTACAATCAAATTATTAAGGGTCGGCAGAGCTTTTCGTGCGCGGTATCCTCAGAGCCCATCATGGCGATCCATTACGCCGACCCACCCCCGGTGAACTATACCGTGGAAGAAGTCAACTGGACTTCGGGAGGTCTTCTTCAGCCTGCTATGGTTTCGATACTCGTTCAGCCTCCAATGTCTTTGGATACCCTGGGGCAACGTATTTGTCAAGGCGAGGCGCATCCGTGGGGACAACCGTATATGATTGGCCTAATTCCTCGTCATCCAGCTGGCTATCTGCAATGGGCCCGTTATATTCTGTCAGCGAAGAAGTCGCAGTTGTTGAGGCTTGGGTTGTATCCTGCCATTTATGCTTCTCTCTTCCAGTATTCTACGCTTCCCGCTTGGTGGGTTAAAGCCTTTCTGGAGCAGTGGAATATTCCTACTCACACCTTCCTTTTGCTGGACCGAGAAGTATCAATTTCCTTAGAGGAATTTGCAGAAGTTTCTGGTTTACCGGTTATGGGGGAGCATTATGAGGAACTGCTTCCTACGGATGAGTACGTTTTTGGTGCCAAGCAAGTGATGACAGGCCTTACCCCAGAGAACGCCATTCAACACCAATTTCCTAGTTTGATCAAAGTGTTGAATATTTATGAGGGCCTTTTCCTCGAATCTGGGAGCCGCGGGGTTAATTTTGAGGATTTCATCGCTCGTTTTCTCCATCCGGAAGTCCTTTCGAAGGAGGCTGCTAAATTCGCCACGCTTGACGACCCTTTCGGCTTAGGTTTAAACAACCTGCCAACGGCGGAGACAGCTCAAAAGAGTTTCTTCTTACCCAACACCCCAGTTGTTTCTTTTGCGGAGGTTGCAGTCCCTGGGATTGATGAGGAAACATTCTTTTTGGGGTTTCTTGCGCTATGGCTGAGCTGGTTTGCGCTCCTGATGCACCCTCGCCGTATGAGGCCATCTGTCTCTACCCAGCTCACTGAATGGTTATTGGGGTGAAAGTGGCTGTCGGGGTTGCCGGGTTAGTTCATTTGTATTACGGCCTCAGCCAAGCGGCAAATACTACTGAACCCGGAGTGCAGCACGTGAACTTCTCGATGCATTACTTCATGTCATGGCTCGAGCTACATGCACTTGGCATTTTCGGAATCCATAAAAGGCATTCCTTCTATAACAGGTGCGGGTTCCCTCAGATCATGCGACTGGTCGTCGCTTCTATTGTGAATCCAACGCAACGGGAAGCTAGAGGCTTGCTTCTTCGCCCGCGCACGGTTGGAGATGGCATGACCTTCACCGATAAGATTCTGACAATCGGCAAAGAGTCCGCAACAACGGTGCAGCCATTGTGGGACATTTTTAAAGATGAAGCCTCTATTATGAAAGCTCGGGAAACCCTTCATCTATATTCCATCAGACCGGTCTTTCTAGTGTTTAGGCAAAATGATGCAACGTTATTCATGAGATACAATCCGCATCGTTTCGCCCAGCAGCTGAGCTACAATCAGGGAGTCCCGCTCGAGGCTTTCTTGTTAGAACCTGCTGTCACTAAAGAGGGAATGCGATACGCGCTGCATCATTTTATGCGCGGTAACTGATTGATACGAAAAAGTATTTGTAGTTAACCGCAATCAATAACGGTGTCGCGTGTAGCTAGACCGAGATGAGTACGGGTCGTCCTCAGGGAAGCGTTGAATCTTTTACTCTTTCTTTAGATGTGTTGAAAAAGAGAGGAGGGATAAAGAATATTGTACAATGGTTTCTAGATCTACGTTAAGCACTAATGCAGAATATAGATCTAGATTATTTTAGGATGTAGTTAATATAATAAGAGGGCTTGTAGGGTTCATTAGGATTTAGTAGTTATGGATGATTAATTAGAAATTACTCTTTTTATCCTTTAATAGATTTAAAACTAGAACGACATAGATGCATGTAGATTAGGGTTTCTAAAGGGAAAAGGGTTCCCACTCTTAACCCCTATCTCGACATGGAACTCCGTTCATATCTAGCCTTTACCAAAACAATCATTAATCTAATCTCTAATCGCGGTCGAGACTAACAATAAATTGGTAGCGCGCCCGATTAGAATGTTAATGATTCTTTTAGTAAAGTTTATAAACTTTATAGGACGTAAAAAGAGTTTAAGGATCTTCATCATCCATTAATCTACCCTAATCCTATGAACCCTAACAAGCGGAGAATTACTCGTGCATGTTGGGAAAAGAATATGAAAAGACAGAGAGGGAAAACATAATGTAAAATGCAAAAGAATTAAATAAAACAACTACCTTTATTAATCAACTTGAACAATCTACACTTTATTCCTTAGAAAATGATTACAAAAACTTGGTTTGCTTCTCGAACTCTTCCGAAGGAGGTAGATGAACAGTTGATGATCAGCCTGGATGCATGAGCCGTCTTGGACTTCGTGATCTCTTCGGCTTGATGCCTTCTAACTTTAGCCCTTGGTCCTTTATATAGCCCTCAAAGAAGAAAACTAGTTACCATATATGGTGACTTCCTAATATGGTGACTTTCCATGCCTAGATTCTGAGTCCCTGTCAGTATTGATTTTATGATTTTGGCAGATTTTGATCTTGACATCTTGAACATCTTGATCTCTTGACCTGAGCTAAATCTTGCACAATATCTCTATGAATAATGTTAGTTTATTTATTAAATTGGAGAGAGTATCTTAATCACTATATATGGTAATAAATCTTTAAGAAACTTGATTAAGAATATTTAATATGCTATGCACTTTATATGGTAATAAATCATTAAGAAACATGATTAAGAATATTTGATATGCTATACATCTTTTAATTACTAAAATATTATGCATATATTTTGAAATATTATTCTAACCATTTGTATGATATTATATCTTTTAAGAATTGTGATTAGAATATTTGATATGATATGCATATTTTCAATTACCAAAATATTATATAAATATAAAATGCCTATATTTTCCTTCATAATATTAATTATAATATATAAACATATGGCAAATAGTATTTTGCAGATAAATCCAAATATGTTTAATATTTATAATAAACACCTTTTATTATTTAAGAAATGTAAGGAAAATACTTATAGCAAAGTGCAATATTTTCAACTGAACAAATACCCCCAAACTTAACTTTGATCGTCCCGAGCAAACTAGTTTATTCAAGAGAAGAAGAAAAAAGAAAGGAGAAAACTAAGCACACTTTCGTAGGCAAACACGATTGCACTGAGCACGTGCAACAAGCCGTTAAACCTCTACGTGTCCCTAGTAGGAGGAGTGTTGTCTCCTGAGGGTTTTCAGGGGATTACACCCACAAAATCCTATAATAAAAGAGAGATGGTGAAATTTACATATAAAGATAAGAACCATAAAAGAAAGACTTTGAAAATAAGAGTTTCCAACTATACTAGCTTTTCAGTTGTCATGAGCCCTATCTTAATAGTCATGAAAAATGTTAGAAATCACATCATCTCTCAATAAAACATCGTCTTTATTCTTCATTCATATCTTTCATCCAAACATCGATCATATATCCCTACGTGTGTGAAATGGACATCCTTACACTCGGAGAATTCAATTCAAGCTATCATACTCTTTTCCATCTACCTCAGTACTTTTTAACTTGATGAATATTTAGATTTGCTCACACATTTTCATGCGACCGCTAATACTTCTTGAGGTACTAACCGACCGATTACTCATGTGCTTGCTGATTAGGTGATAATATTTTCCTCGTCTTGCACCTCCTAAGGCTTAGCAGTGACTCCCAGACCAGTTGGCCTTAGGGCACTAGGTGAAGAGGCGCCCTCGCTATATTTTTTTATTGCTGCCTTGGCGATAACAAAACTAGTGTTCATTTTTTTCTTTTCACCATTTTTACATTTTCTTCTTTTTTTTTATTTCCTTCATACTTTGGCTTTTAGACAAGAGCATTTCAAGGTATCCTCTACTATCCCGAGTTTCAAGACGTGTGTAAGTGCATATAGTAGGGTATCAACATTCAAATGTTTGGCTTCCAGAATAGAAACTATTTTTCAGACTTATTTTTATTCTCAGATTAGTGACTTCCTTCATCTTACTAACCCTTGGGACAACAGCTCATAACTACTTATTACTAGTTTGTTTAAGAAAACTACTAATTTTCTTGGTTTTCTTAAACTATTCCTATCTTTTGGATGTAATTTTTCACTTTCTACTCTTTTATTATAAAAGAATTTTTTTTTCTAAAAAAGTTGTACTTATGCAAAATATGATGCAAATTGATGTGTAAATAAGCACAAACCTCCCCCAAACTTGTTTTCAACAGTGTCCTCACTGTTGCAATCTGCTGGATCACAAAAACCTGTAAGCTTGGGAGGACATTATTAATGGGGGCAAAAATATATGAAAATGAAAATCCTCCCCCAAACTTATTTTTGGCTCATAAATTTGAGGAAAAAAGTTATGTTCAAGAGCCAAAAATATACCCCCCCTCAAACATAAGTTAGACAATACGAAGCATTTTAAGAGGGGGTGAGTCGTTTGGTCAAAGTAAGACTTTACAAAGATCAAAAGTTAACACCAACCATTCAAAGATTTTATCAGTATAGCGTATAGGTTGGTGGAAGAATATGTTGTACCGAGTCAAGAAAAAATGGGGAAAGGATAAGAGGTGGTCTGGAAAGGGTTTGAAATTAGAGAAAAGAAAGAATGGGGATGAATGCGAATGATTAGGAAGAAGGAATGGTGACGGTTCAACCTTTATAGGTGGAGATTGATTAATCACGAAACCCGTATTGTTTAAAAATTCAAGTTCGTCAGCAAAAAGTTCTTCAAAACTTTTATCAATGGTGTGATTGAACATTTTGTTGTCAAAGAGTTTTGTGCCAGAATTTATTCTACGTGATTCATCAAAAATCATTGAGGTAGGGGACTCGAAAAACTCATCTACCTCATTTTCAAAAATATCCAAATCAAGTTGAATTTCTGGTATTATTGAACTTGAATTAACGGATTGTGATTCATCAAAACTCACTGAAACTATAGGAACAGAAGAAGAACCGGAGAAAATGGAAGGTGAGATGGGTAAACAAATTGGTGTGTCGAGTGTTGCTGTACCAGATGTGGAAGATGGAGGCTGTATTTCGGTCTGATCTTCGGGTATACCATTATCATCAACTTCAAGACATATTTGGGGTTCGGGTAGAATTAAAGGCTCAAGATGATGACCACAAGGAAGTGAAAGGATTTGAAGAATTGGTGGGACAAATCAATCCAAAATTTCGGGTTCATCAATCAAAATATCCCCAACGTCAATCACCTCATTCAAGTGAAGGTTAAAATTCTCAAACTCCTCATCAAAAGTATGGTTTTCAATCAGTTTTGGTTCAAGAGTGGAGGTGTAGAGATCATAAGGGTTGGGTATGGTTTCAATTGAATTGGACCCTTCACAGTCGGATAAATCAAACACTACAAAGTCACACAACTTATCAGTCATTCTATTTGGTGTACTTGATGAATCTATGAAACTGGAGTTGTGGATTTCAGTTTAGAATGGGGTGGTTTGATTATGAAGGGTGTACAGTTCTGCCTTACAACCCAAATCCTTCATAATTTGGTTCGACATTTCCATAAATTTTTCTAATGTCTGCTCCAGACTAGTCTTGGGCTGATAAGGGGTTTCAGTATAAGATTGAAATTTCTATGGATAATTAAAACTCCCAAATGACCGATTAGAAGAACTGTCTAGAGTAGGTGGAAAAGTCGGATTGGATTGATAGGAATAGAATGGTTGCGGAACTTGGGTAGGAGTAGGATCAATATTATGATAAGAAGAATATTGATATGGGTTGGTTGGCTAGCTATTTTCAACAGACATCTTATATGGCACAAACCGCATATCAAACTCTTCTCTGGACAGTGGTGGTGATGGTTGATATTGGTCTGGGTTGAAACTTTGGCCTCTAGACCTAGCTATGTGCTCAGCAATGGACATTCGTCTAGGAGCTTCCTCACTCTGGGTATCAACTGAAACAGGTGTAGGATTAGGATACGGTTGATAAGACCTAGACTGAGGTGGCCAACTGTTTCTTCCTGCTTGTTCTATATGATCTCTTAAGGACATGGAAGAGCCGGACGGTATACCGAAGGGATTATGAAAACAAGAGATATCTGGTTGTGGACAGCAAAGCTCGGCAAGTGTTCTTCTGTTTAGGTCACCCATTATAAGAAGAGAAGAAGGGGGAAGGGGTAAAAAGGAGAGAAAGTAATTGGTTTGTTTTGAAAAATGATGGATTTAGACAAATCACACAAAAATGCACAACCCTAGAACTATGGTTACCTAGGTCCAGTCTCTAGACCGCTCCTAGACTTCCAAAGGACAAGCCGCAGGATCAATCCTCTACCGCCTCTGTACTACCCTTGTAGCCAGGTAAGTGCCAGGTAAGTGGGAAGGAACCACAGTAGTGGGCCTAATTAAAAACCACTAGCCTTTGACACACTTGCCTAGACACTACAAAAGTAATGCGGATAAGCGATAGATTACTCACGGCCTTCCTCTGTCCTTATTGAGCGCGACAGTCCTTAGAGTCTGGTCTAGATATTTTTTTAAATTAATGTAGGGTTGATGCAGATGCTCGGTTTGTGATTTGTGGGGCTTAGGAAGGGTGATGAAATCCCCGCCTAATCTTGATTTTGTCTTTGCCCCTTAAAAATCCGTATTAAAATATGCAAAAACAAATCGCAAAACAAAACTTTACAAAAAGATTTTTGAGCGGCGATATTTTGCAAAGAATCCTGCAGAAAATAGATTTTATTAGATTTTAGAGGAGAGAGAAGGAGTTAAGAAAGATACCAAAGAAGTGTGAAACCCTAGATCTCCTGTTTCCTCAAGTCCGTGACTCCAGATTCCCTCGCAAAATTCACACACAAATCGTTAAATATGCAATTTGCAGTTTTGTTTTAATAATGATATGAATCGTCTAAGAATTCAACACAAATAGCAAGAATAAAAAATTACGCACGTTTTCCCGGCAACGGCGGCATTTGATTGATACGAAAAAGTGTTTGTAGTTAACCGTAATCAATAACGGTGTCGCGTGTAGCTAGACCGAGATGAGTACGGGTCGTCCTCAGGAGAACGTTGAATCTTTTACTCTTTCTTTAGATGTGTTGAAAAAGAGAGGAGGGATAAAGAATATTATAGAATGGTTTCTAGATCTACGTTAAGCACTAATGCAGAATATAGATCTAAATTATTTTAGGATGTAGTTAATATAATAAGAGGGCTTGTAGGGTTTATTAGGATTTAGTAGTTATGGATGATTAATTAGAAATTACTCTTTTTATCCTTTAATAGATTTAAAACTAGAACGACAGAGATGCATGCAGATTAGGGTTTCTAGAGGGAAAAGGGTTCCGACTCTTAACTCCTATCTCGACATGGAACTCCGTTCATATCTAGCCTTTACCAAAACAATCATTAATCTAATCTCTAATCGCGGTCGAGACTAACAATAAATTGGTAGCTCGCCCGATTAGAATGTTAATGATTCTTTTAGTAAAGTTTATAAACTTTATAGGACGTAAAAAGAGTTTAAGGATCTTCATCATCCATTAATCTACCATAATCCTATGAACCCTAACAAGCGGAGAATTACTCGTGCATGTTGGGAAAAGAATATGAAAAGACAGAGAGGGAAAACATAATGTAAAATGCAAAAGAATTAAATAAAACAACTACCTTTATTAATCAACTTGAACAATCTACACTTTATTCCTTAGAAAATGATTACAAAAACTTGGTTTGCTTCTCGAACTCTTCCGAAGGAAGTAGATGAACAGTTGATGATCAGCCTGGATGCATGAGCCGTCTTGGACTTCGTGATCTCTTCGGCTTGATGCCTTCTAACTTTAGCCCTTGGACCTTTATATAGCCCTCAAAGAAGAAAACTAATTACCATACATGGTGACTTCCTAATATGGTGACTTTCCATGCCTAGATTCTGAGTCCCTGTCAGTATTGATTTTATGATTTTGGCAGATTTTGATCTTGACATCTTGAACATCTTGATCTCTTGACCTGAGCTAAATCTTGCACAATATCTCTATGAATAATGTTAGTTTATTTATTAAATTGGAGAGAGTATCTTAATCACTATATATGGTAATAAATCTTTAAGAAACTTGATTAAGAATATTTAATATGCTATGCACTTTATATGGTAATAAATCTTTAAGAAACATGATTAAGAATATTTGATATGCTATACATCTTTTAATTACTAAAATATTATGCATATATTTTGAAATATTATTCTAACCATTTGTATGATATTATATCTTTTAAGAATTGTGATTAGAATATTTGATATGATATGCATATTTTCAATTACCAAAATATTATATAAATATAAAATGCCTATATTTTCTTTCAGAATATTAATTATGATATATAAACATATGGCAAATAGTATTTTGCAGATAAATCCAAATATGTTTAATATTTATAATAAACACCTTTTATTATTTAAGAAATGTAAGGAAAATACTTATAGCAAAGTGCAATATTTTCAACTGAACAGTAACACGGGGTCCAATTTCTTTATCAGCGAACCGAGCTGTGTCCCGAAGGCCCTTAGTGTGTATGTGGCGTGGTATCAGCATTAAATGGGCGCCGTCATTAGGGAGGAGAAGCGACTGTTGCTCGATCACAAAGGTGCACCACCTGCTGGTGATCGAAACGTCCCTCTGAAGCGACGGACCATTGTTCATCCTCCTTTGAGAGAGGCCACTGCAGTTGAGACCCCACACGTGCTAAGCTCTACGCACGGGTTGCCCCCATCCAGCACGCCTAAAAAAGAGGTGGCTGTCGCGTCCCCCGAGTCGGACGTAAGAAAAGAAATTGGGACCCATCGCCTCAAGGTGCCCACTAAACGTAAACTTGTGCTTGCGGCGACCAGAGCTCGCTCGCAGAAGAGGAAGAAGAAGTCGATCCTCTCTGCCGACGTTGTATTTGGTCAGGAGCCTCATGCTCCTTATAATGAGGGCTTGGGCGAATATGGGACCAACGAGGGCCTATTCATAGCGCCGGATGACACGGATCTGGAGGCTGCTATTGCAGCTTCTGTACGATCAGCAAGCCACAAAGCAGGAATGATCATCCTTGCCGAGTCAGGTAATCTTTAGTTACATCTTTTTTTTGCTGTTACATATTTTTCTATTATCAAGCCTTGACTAACACCTCATCTTTAACAGGTATTTCTACCGAAGAGGCTCTAGCGGCTTCTCTCACGACTTTCGAGGAGGAGGAGAGGATTCGCGCTTCGCTGGGCATTGTTATATTTCGGTTCATTGCTCCTTCATTCGCTTTTCTTCTGGACAATCTGAACCCTTCTTATCTTATCGCAGGGACTACAATGCCAATCCCGCAGGGTGATGCAGAGATGCTTCCAGGGCCAGCCATTGAAGTCCCGGCCTCCTCAGCACTGCCGAAAGAGGCTTTACTCAAACGACTGATGACGGATACCATAACGGCTTCAGAGGTAACTATTGGTGCAGACGATGACGTCCCTGTTCCCCTCCGAATGGTGGTGCACAAGACTGCGAGGTCCTGACGCTGAGATTCAGGGCAGATGCTATTTGGTTTTATCCGTCTACCTCTCCGAAGATGCCGAGTTGATTTATGGCACCGTGTATCGGAGGTTTAGACGGATGTGGCCGATGTAGCAGACTTCGTCAGATTCCCCCTCGCTTGAAGGGTTTTTGATTGTGGGGACGCTCTTCCCTGCAGGCGCAAGCCCCTGCAGTTAATTACGCTACAGCATCACGGTAACAACTTTCTCCTTCTCCAGAATTTCACTTCGTGTCATGGGTGTTTGTTTTGTTTGTGGTTGCCCGTGGATTGTATACGGAGACTGAGTAATGCCGTCGCCCGTAGGACGTGGATTAGTCCAAATCTGTATTTACTTAGATTTGGGTTTGGTGTTTTTAGTTTAAGGATACGTTAGCCGTGTTGAGGCTAAGATCGACTTAAACGTTCGTTAAGGATACGTTAGTCTTATTTGAGACTAAGATCAACTTAACGTAGTGATTCATTTAATATATGGCCGTCAGGACTCGTCACCTCTCTGACGTCGTTGAAGGATTACAACGACAGGTGTCAGAGGAGCTTGGAGATGTACCCTCGAACCAGAGTTGATTTGGAATTTTATAGTCCATTTGAATGTTTAAGGATACGTTAGCCGTGATTGGGGCTAAGATCGACTTAAACGGGATCGTTTAGATCCAGTAAAAGAGCATTTGGAGGCTCTATTATTCCAGTTTAGGGACGTGGTGGTCCATGTTCCAGTTTAAGGACGTGGCGGTCTATATTCCAGTTTAGAGACGTGGTGGTCTATGGATAGCTTAAGGACATTGCGGTCCATGTTCCAGTTTAGAGACGTGGTGGTCCATGTTCTAGTTTAGGGACGTAGTGGTCCATTATTAGTTTAAGGACATTTCGGTCCAACATTAGTTTAAGGACGTTTCGGTCCACGAGTTTAAAGACCCCATAGTCCATATTGATGGGTGTGGTCATCGGGACCCGTCACCTCTCTGACGACGTTGAATGATTACAACGACATGTGTCAGAGAAGCTCGGAGATGTACCCTTGAACCAGTAGTAAATTGATTTAGGGAGTAGCCGTGCTCAGTCAATTTAATCTGAAGACTTACGGCCAAAATTGGGCTAAGTCCGGTTGAAAAGGTTCAACATTTTATTTGCTTTTGCATTGCATTTCTTTTTATTTTTATTTGGGCTCTACCCATAAAGGATGCAGAGCATCAATTTGTTTTGGGCTCTGCCCATTTATAAATGATGCAGAGCATCAATTTTATTTGGGCTCTGCCCTTTTTATTGCTTAGCAATTTATTTTGGCCTGCTAGGTCTTTTTGACTTGGGCCTGGCCCTTTAAAGAAATGCATTGCATTATTCAGGCGCTTTGCGCCAATCAAGGAGCGCAAGCGCTTGTGGTGAGGACACATGTCATGCAAGCGCAGTGCGCTGTGCCAGTGCGCTGTGTTGCTGTGCTGCTGACACGTGTCACGTTCTGAGGAGCGCAAGCTCAACAGCGCAGTGCGCTGCACTAATACGCTGCGCCTGCGTTGCTGACACGTGGCGCGCTCTGGTGGCTTGCGCCAATCCAAGAGCGCAACAGCGCAGTTTGCAAGTGCAAGGCACTATGATTTAAGAATCTTTTAGATTCAAGAACCAATGGTTCATAAAAGTGCAAAGCACTATTCGTTTCCTTGATCTAATTTAGATCAAAGAAAAACAAGTTTTTCTTTTTATTTCAAGAACCAAAGGTTCATAAAAGCGCAAAGCACTATTTTTTTTATTTTTGTCTTTTCTTGTTTTTTAAAGAACCAGTGGATCATAAGAAGTGCAAAGAACTGTTTATTATATAAAGATCATTGATCTGGTTTTTAGATCAATGATCTATTAGAAGAAATTTCTTCTCTCTCATGAAGGTTTTTTTTTTTTTACCTTTTTCTTGAAATTTTTCTCAGAGTTCTCTCTGTTTGAAGCTCTTGATTTTTTCAAGAATGTTCATGCCTTTGAATTGAGGTCTAGGGTCCTTTTTATAGTACCCATAAATTAGTTGAATTTGTTAAAGAGATCTTTCTCTGAGTGATTTGGGGAATTTCCCCCACCGTTGGATCTTTGATCCAAGGGCTTCTGTTTTACAGAAGAAAATCTTCTTGTTTTAATAAGAACAGAAAGATTTCTTAGAATTTTAATTGTGTTTGGCGCAAATGCTCCAGAGCGTGACACGTGTCGCGCAGCGCTGCTGCGCTTGCGCAACTGCGCCGACACGTGTCGCGCAGCGCAGCGCTTTGCGCAAAAGCGACTGCGCTGACACGTGTCGCGCAGCGCAGCGCTTGCGCAACTGATGCTTTGCTGCTATTTTTGTTTTTTAATAGAGCTTTGCTCTGATTGGGCGCACTGCCTTGGGCGCTGCGCTGCCGTATCAGCATTTGACACGTGGCACGTTGCGCGCAGCGCCAAGAATTTGAAGCGTTGCTTCGAATTTTGAATTTTGAAATTCAAACAGAGCTTTGCTCTGATTGGGGGAAACAAATGCCCTCCCACCGTTGCGCTCACGTGGCGCACACGTGAGTGCAGCGGTGGCAAAATCTTGACCGTTGGATCCAAGGGGTCAGGTGAAAGGGCGCAGGTGCCTATAAATAGGACCCTTGGTCCTTGATAAATTTTTTACCATTTTCAAGAACTTGAATTTCAGAGCCTTGCTCTTGTTTAAGATTTTTAGAGCCTTGCTCTCATTTCTTTCCAGAGTTCAGATTTTTAGAACAACTTAGGTAAAATTTAAATTAAATTAAATTTGATTAACAGAGCCTTACTCTTATAGATCTTTGATCTAAAGAAAACCCCTTTGGGGTTTTATTAACAGAGCCTTGCTCTTAGAAATCTATAGATCTACAGAGATCTTGTTCATGGGTTTTAACCCATGAACAGAGCTTTGCTCATGGATCAAATGTAGACCTTTTCTGATCTGAAAGTGGAGAACTCCTAAAAGTTTTTATGGATCTTTAAGATCCTAAATTTTTAATCTTTAGGAGTTATAGTTTTCCTTTTTGATGGCTTTTCCATCATTATTATAGAGCTGGGCTCTTTCCAAGGAAATTTTTATTCCCTTGAGACCAGAGTTTGACAAATGTCACTCTGTGACAGAGGTTTGCTCTAAAAGAGGAGATTTTCTCCTTGTCTCTAGGGATTTCCCATCAATGAGGATATTCTCTTGGGGATCTTTTCATTAACTGACAGTTTCATCCAACGATGGGACTGTCTTATTAAATGATGCGCCGTCATTCAAATTTTGTGGGTCCTCATTTGGTCCCTTACCCACTGCATTGCAGTGTGGTGTAAAATTTTAAAATGTCGAGCGTTGGAGTTACAACACCGACGGCTAATTAAAATTTTTTGTCTCTCCGCAGGAAACATGTCTGGTAATTTGTCTTTCCCGTTTGTTCGCTCGGAAGGAGGGTTTCCCCAGGCACCGGTGGACCGAGTGGTGCTCGCTCTCATAAAGGATCATGACCCTGAGTACAAGAGCCTTCACCTGTGGGGTAGGTGGTACAGTGAGATTATCCAGGGTCGCCGAAGTTTCAGTTCTGCCACGCCATCTGAGCCGATATTTTCGATCTCTTATGCGGATGAACCCCCGGTGAAGTATGCCGTGGAGGTTAAGAATTGGAATTCAGATGACCTCCTACAGCCTGCAATTGGTGTTATTCCCGTGCAGCCGCCGCCGGCAATAGATATTTTAGGAAGGCAAATCTGTCAGGATGAAACACGCCCTTGGGGACAGGCCTATAATATTGGATTGGTCCCGCGACCCCCCGCCGGATACTTGCAGTGGGCCCGGTATATCCTATCGGCGAAAAGGACCCATTTGACGAAGATTGGTTTGTATTCGGCCATCTATGTCTCGCTCTTCGAGTATCCCTCTCCTCCGACGTAGTGGATCAAGGCCTTTATTGAACAATGGAATATCCCCACCCATACCTTCCTGATGACGGACAGGGAGGTCTCTATCTCTTTGGAGGAGTTTGCTGAAGTTTCGGGTCTGCCAATGAGGGGGGAGCACTATGAGGAGCTGCTTCCTCCCGATGAATACGTCTTTGTCACAAAGCCGCTGGTGTTTGATCTGACTCCGGAGAATGCTATTCAGCACCAGTATCCGGGCTTGGTGAAGGTATTGGAGATTTATGAAGGACTCTATCTGGAATCGGGCGACCGGGGAGTCAGTTTTGCAGATTTCATTGCTCGCTTCATTCGACCGGAGTTCTTATCAGAGTGGAGCGAGAAGTTTGCCCAGCTCGATGACCCTTTTGGGTTCGGTTTTGATCGCCGACCCACATCGGAGGATGACCACAAAGACTTTTATCTTCCCGGTGCCGCCGTCGTCCCTTTTTCAGAAATTGCCATCCCCGACATGGATGAAGAGACCTTCTTTGTAGGGTTCTTGGGCTTGTGGTTGTGCAGTTTTGCTCTTCCTATGCATCCATGCCATATGCGGCCGACTGTTTTCTACCCAGCGCATCGGATGGTGGCTGGTTTGCAGTTGTCAGTAGAAATCGCCGGGCTGGCTCATCTTTATAATGGACTTAGTGTAGCGGCGGACGCTAGTGAGCCAGGGGTGCAACCCGCCAACTTTCCGATGCACTACTTTACCTCTTGAATGGAAATGCACGTGCACGGGGTGTTCTATGCCCATAAGATTCCTCTCTTTTTTGAGAAATGCAGGGTCCCGAGGGTCATACGGCTGGTCGGGGCTTCGATCGTAGTTGCACCTCCGCGGGAGGCTAGGGGGCTGCTCCTTCGACCACACCTGGTCGGGGCGAAGACTTCATTCTTGGATAAGGTCATAACAATAGGTTCAGAGACCACCAAGTCAGTAGTGTCGCTACGCGATGATTTTAAAGACGGGGCTTCCATATTGAAGGCTCGGGAAATCCTCCACCTCTATTCCATTCGGCCGGGCTACCTGGTGTTCAGGCAGAATGAGACAGCACTCTTTATGAGGTATAATCCGCACCGGTTCGCTCAGCAATCGAGCTACAACCAAGGGATCCCGATGGAAGCCTTCTTGGAAAAGCCCGTGGTTAGCCAAGAGGGGATAAAGAACGCAATGCACCACTTAACGCGGCTTAACACGGGTTCTTATTTCTTTATTAGCGAGCCGAGCTACGTCCCCAAAGTCCTCAACACGTATGTGCCCTGGTATGCGCATGCAATGGGGCCCGTTATTCTGATGGAGAAACGTATGCTGGTTGACCGCAAGGGTGCACCTCCCAGCGGCGATCGCAAGGCTCCCTTGAGGCCGAGGACTCCAGTCATTCCTCCATTGAAAGGTGTTGGAGGTGGACCTCCGCGCGTGTTGAATCCTCCACGCGGATTGCCGCCTCGCGATACTGTGGATGCGCCACTAGCCCCCCGTGCTCCAGTGGAGATGGTAACTGTGGTATCGCCGGAGTCCGGTGCAGGTGCGGATATCGGGACCCGCCGCCCCAAGGTGTCCGCCAAGCGTAAATCAGTCCCGGGTGCATCCAGAGCTGGCGGGCAAAAGAAGAAGAAGTCGCTCCTTTCCCTTGACGCGATTCTTGTCTTAGAGCCTGAGGCCCCTCTTACCGAAGGAATAAGTGAATATGGAAGCAATAAGGGCTTCGCGGTAGACCCCGCAGACACCGACCTGGCGGCCGCCATTGCGGCTTCTGAGCGATCAGCGAGGCTTGAAGCGTGGTTAAGTAAACTCACTGAGTCAGGTAATTATTAGCTGCTTTCTTCATCATTTCATCGCATTTTTTATCATTATTCTTGACTAATAATTTTCCCCATTTTCAACAGGTGTCTCTACCGAAGAAGCTATTGCTGCATCTTTGAAAACCTTCCAAAAGGAGGAGGAGAAACGCGCTTTAGCGGGCGCCGGTATGTCCCACCCCCTTTTTTTTAAAACAAATTTCGTTATCTTTTTCGAAGGTCAACCTGACTTTCTTCCTTTGTTTCTTTATAGGGGTTATACCAGTCGATGAGGGGATCCTCTCTGAACCTGTTATTGGAGTTCCGGTCTCGTCGGGGCTGCTGCAAGAGCCTCGACTTGACAAGTCGACAAGGGATGCCTTGAAGAATTTGGAGGCATCCCTGTATACAGACGAGGACGCCTCAATGAAAGAGGCTCTGGTAAGGTCCATTTCAACGGCCCGGGAGGAAAGGAAGCGGCTGAGGCGTGAGGCGAAGGCGCACCGGGCTGCTTTGGCTACGGGAGCGGGCCCAAGCACCATCCCTCGTGCCGACACTCCGTCAGAAGAGTCCCCGGTCGCTTTGTCTACCACTCATAGACAGGAGATCCGCGCCAATAGAGAGGCTAACGACAAGTCTACCTCAGGTAGCACTTCTTTCAGAATTTCATTATAAGACTCATAAAGCTGTCGGTTCTTATATACTTTATCTTGCAGGGCCAAGTCCGACCGAGGGGGAGGCGGAGACCGTTGAACCCAAGGAAACAGAGGAGGCGGCGCCTGTTGAACCTGAGCCGACGGTGGGCAACGTCGCTGAGGCTTCGGAGCCTGAGATGGAGGTTGGGGGGTCTGTAGCCGAGAAGGTCATTGATGCCGAGCCTGAAGTGGCGGCAGATGAAATGATCATTATAACCGAGCCCAGGGTGGTGGCGAACGAGGCGCTTGAGGCCGGCGAGGTGGCGGCGGATAAGCCGATGGAGATCGCGGAGCCCGAGAAAGTAGCGGGTGAGATGGGCACGACTCTTGGGGAAGAGTCAGTCGC
The DNA here is from genome assembly GCA_030015575.1 of Agapanthus africanus. NCBI lineage: Eukaryota > Viridiplantae > Streptophyta > Magnoliopsida > Asparagales > Amaryllidaceae > Agapanthus > Agapanthus africanus. The sequence goes on along the minus strand of JASDDO010000022.1, from coordinate 639,086,397 downwards.
TCTCTCTCAAGAGTCCGGCAATGCTCCGATCATTGCCCTCCCCGTCTACGATCTTCCGCCGTCTCCTGGCCGCGCGAGCACGACGACGGTCCCCATCGAGTCGGGTGATGAGGCCACGGGCGGTGGCCTCATGTCAATAGAGGAGGGAGTCGCCTCCGTTTCAGCCGGTAGCTCACCAGGTAAATCCCAGGTTTCTGTCTTTCTTTACCTCATAATCCTTTCTGACAAGTTCACCTTTTTTCGTAACGCAGATGCAGCCAGCGCTGATGCCCCACTGCTCGAGGGAGCGCCTTCAACGACTGCCTTGGCGGTGGTCACTTCTCAACCCTCTCTCATACCGTTGAAGATGTTGGAAAGTATAGATTTGCAATTTATTAATCTTATCTTCCAAACGCATAATTTGTGTACTAAAGTCGCAACTGTTATGTCTTTTCAGGAGTGCTCTTTGATCATCTATATCAAGTGTTGCTCCCACACTTCTCCTTCCCATCTGAACTTACTTCTTCCTCTGGCGGTGCTGGTGAGTATAGTCCCCGACTGATACCTATCTTTTTCGGTGATAGAATTATTTCTAACTCTCTCTTGTCTTGACTGCAGTGTCACAAATCGAAGGGGGAGAAGAAAGATCGGCCGAGCCACCTGCCCTTCCGGCCTTGCCATCTGTCTCAGCTGGTACGGCGACTATCACATTGATAACTCTCCCTCTTTATTTTTTGTACTTTTATCTGATCACATCTTATTTCTTTTCAGCTGTCGTTCCGGTCTCGGCGCCCTTCGAGCCTCGCATCACAATGCCGGCAGGTTCTTACCTGAGACGTCCATCTTCGAAAGGCGCTGCGAACAGCTTGCGTATGTTGAGCGACTACATTGAGGAGCTCAACGTCGAGACCCTTACGCCTGCTGCGGATTTCGCTACGGCGGTTAACCCGATGCTGGTGATACTCGTGAATTTCCATGACGAGGGTATCATCGCATCTTGGGTTAACCATTGTATGGAGATCGAGGCTCGCCTGCATCAGCTGGAGTCGATGCGTCCTGCCCCCGAGACTTTAGCCGCGAGCAATGAAAGAGCAGCATGGATCGAGGGAAGCGCTTCTTACGTCCACCATTTGGAACAAGAAGCAGTTTTAAGGCTAAGGGAATGCCAAGAGACTTTGAACGAGACGGCCCGTCTGCGTGCTGAGGTTGAAGCGAATGCTGCCCAAGTGAAGGCTATCTTTGAGGGTCTCCTAGAGCGCATCTCCCATGGGCTAAACTTGAAGCGAAAGCTTGATGTAGCCGAGCGCGATACCCCAGGCCAGGAAGCTGCTTATCAGGCCGTCAGGGAGCAGCTTGCATCTGTCTTGCAGCAACGGGCCCAAGTGGAGGCGGAGCTGGCGGTGGTAGCCGATCAGGAGAAAGTGGGGAAGGAATTGCGCGAACAATTGCTAGAGCTATGCAAGACGCTTTCTTCTCAGTAATTCTCCTTGTATCTAGGCACTTGTAGAATTTTTCTTTTTAAGTAATATGTATCCATTCTTTATTCTTTTGTATGCTTCATCTTGTACTTGATTACATTCAATAAAGATACATATTTTTCTTTGCAATGTTTTGTACTGTTTCTTTGCTTTTTCCTTTCTTATTATCAGCATGCTGTCACAATTAGCAGATAATAGAGTAAGCATCTTGATTTCTTCACAGGATAGTGATGGCTTAGGCTGCAGGTTCAGATCTGCCTCCTAAGACTTTTCAACTCTATGAGCCGTGAGGGTCTCATAGAGACTTTTCTCCCTACGTATCGAGATGATCTCGTAGGTGGGTTTTTCTCCTTAGGAGTCGTGAGGATTCCTAAGTGTGTTTTCTCTCATAGGTCGTAAGAATCCTGTAAGAGAATTTTTCCCTCTTATGAGTCGAGAGGACCCGTAAGCGGTTGTTTCCCTCCTTGTCGAAACTCGACTTCGGAGAGTGAGAACCGTGAATAGTATGCAAGAGACTTTTTTAGATCGACTTGCAGGGTCCCATTGTTCAGGAAGCAAGTTTTTTAGTCCCTGCTGCCTGAGGCTTCATCTTGCAAGTTGAGACGAATCGGGAATTTTCCCGCGGAGACACTGGTTTCTCTGCAAACCGACGCGAATCAGGAGGCTCTTGTCAAGGATTGTTTGTTTCCCTGAGTTGAGGTGTTTGCTAGGGATTATTTGTTTCCCTAGCGCCAAGGATTATTTGTTCCTTGGGGTTTGAAACGAGTTGAGAATTTCCCACGGAGGCATTGGTTGCTCTGCGAGTCGACGCGGATCAGAAGGCTCTCGTCAAGGAGTGTTTGTATCCGTGAGTTGAGGTATTTGCCATGGATTATTTGTTTCCCTAGCGCCAAGGATTATTTGTTTCCTTGGGGTTGAAATGAGTCGAGAATTTCCCACGGAGGCACTGGTGGCTCTGCGAGTCGATGCGGATCAGGAGGCTCTCGTCAAGGAGTATTTGTATCCGTGAGTCGAGGTATTTGCCAGGGATTATTTGTTTCCCTAGCGCCAAGGATTATTTGTTTCCTTGGGGTTTGAAATGAGTCGAGAATTTCCCATGGAGGCACTGATGGCTCTGCGAGTCGACGCGGATCATGAGGCTCTCATCAAGGAGTGTTTGTATCCGTGAGTCGAGGAATTTGCTAAGGATTATTTGTTTCCCTAGCGCCAAGGATTATTTGTTTCCTTGGGGTTTGAAACGAGTCGAGAATTTCCCACGGAGGCACTGGTGGCTCTGCGAGTCGACACGGATCAGGAGGCTCTCGTCAAGGAGTGTTTGTATCCGTGAGTTGAGGTGTTTGCTAAGGGTTATTTGTTTCCCTAGCGCCAAGGATTATTTGTTTCCTTGGGGTTTGAAACGAGTCGAGAATTTCCCACGGAGGCACTGGTGGCTCTGCGAGTCGACGCGGATCCGGAGGCTCTCGTCAAGGAGTGTTTGTATCCGTGAGTCGAGGAATCTGCTGAAGACACTGGTTTCTTCGGAGTTGGACTGAACCGTCGAGATTTGGCTTCGTTTTCTGGCGGAGCTTGTTGGGAAAGTATGGTTCCCTCCTGTTTGTTTACGCCCTTGGATTGTATACAGGGATCGATGTGATCTTAACTGTAGGGCCAAAGTTTTATCATCATTTTTTGTTTTATTTCCGCGATGCTCTATCATTTCAGCTTTTATATCGCGAAGGTCGCTATCGCCTAATCATTTCGGCTATTTTTCGCGGTGCCCAATCATTTCGGCTGTTTATTTTATTTTCACTCGCTGCTTTTTATTGCGAGTTGCCCAATCATTTCGGCTATTTTGCATGCATACATTTTTACTTGCTGCTTTTTATTGCAAGTTGCCCCATCATTTCGGCTATTTCATATGCATGTGCAGCTTACTAGCTTTCTACCGTAAACCTGAATTTAGACACCGATTTCGGCATCAATACCGCTACAACTGGGATATTGCCAGGTGCGAATCATCATCTGCCTCTGTCGACGTCGAACAAGGGTGGCTTAGCGAACAGGGTTAAGGTCTTGTCGACTAAGACTTTTGACTTCATGAGCCGTAGGGGTCTCACAAAGTTATTTCTCCCTACAAGTCGTGAGGATTTTGTAGGTGTATTTTCTCCTTAGGAATCGTGAGGATTCCTAAGTGTTTGTTCCTCTGTAAGTTGTAAGGATCCTACAAGAGGGTTTTCTCCTTGTAAATCGAGAGGACTTACAAGGGTTGTTCACCATGCAAACATATCCCCAATCACGGATGAAACTTGGTTAGGGAAATGTTTATTCGCGCCCATGGATTGTATACAAGGGCCAGTATTGAGCCACTTGTAGGGCAATATCGGAAGTTGTGGGGGTTGCTTAAGCACAGGTTTAGGTCTCTGTATCTTAAGACTTTCAACTCTTATGAGCCGTGAGGGTCCCATAAGAGATTTCTCCTTATGAGTCGTGAGGATCTCGCAAGTGTATTTTCTCCTTAGGAATCGTGGGTATTCCTAAGTGTGTTGCTCCCTTGTGAGTCGTAAGGATCTCACGCGGGTAGTTTCTCCTTACAAGGTCGAGAGGGCCTTATAAGTGTCTTTTAACGAGGTTGCGCCCTTTCGGGTTTTCACAAATACTCACCGGTAGTCCTGCTGTTTTTACTCACAGAGCCCTTTCGGGTTTTCATCCGTGCCCATTTTGCTTATGGACATACCGTTTTTATTTTATTGTTTTTTTTATTTATTTTCTTCTTCTCTTTTTTTTACGAGGTCGCGCCCTTTCGGGTTTTTACGAACACTCGCCGGTAGCCCTGCTGTTTTTACTCACGGAGCCCTTTCGGGTTTTCATCCGTGCCCATTTTGCTTATGGACATACCGTTTCTATATATATATATATATTTATTTTTTCCTATTCATCTCGTCAGCCTAAAGATGCTGCGGTAGTAGTTTAAAGACGTTTCGGTCTGCTATTAGTTTAAGGACATTTCGGTCCGACATTGAGAAGGCTGGCTACTGCTGATAGAGTTTGAGCTTAGGAAGATAGCGAGCGGACATAGTCGTCGTCATCTACCATTGACCTAGGCTGTGGCTCATTAAGCATAGTATTTCTTAGGAAGCGACCGTTTATTGGCCTGAAAGGCCTTTCACCGTGCATGTCCATCAGTAGATAGGCCCCACCCTGGTAGACCTTATCTATGATGTATGGGCCTTCATAGTTTGGCTCGAATTTTCCTCGCTTGGTGCGATTGGGAATCATAGGCCTTTTGACCACTAGCACAAGTTCGCCTTGGCGGAATGTCCTCGGTCGGGTCAATCTTTCATATGAGCGCGTCATCTTTGCTTTATAAGCTTCCAGATTTTGCTGTGCTATGAGCCGGGTTTCATCAAGGGCGTCAAGCTCCTCAAGCCGAATGTGAGCATTTTCTTTGTCCGTCAGCTCGTAGTGGACTGCCACTCGTAGAGAGGGTAACTCTATCTCGAGGGGGAGTACTGCTTCCGTCCCAAATACCAACGCGTACGACGTTGTGTTTGTGGCCGTCTTAAATGTAGTTCGATACGCCCAAAGAGCTTCTTACAGTCTTTCGTGCCAGTCCTTCTTATTTCGGGACACCGTTTTCTTTATGATCTTTGTCAAGGTCTTGTTGAAGGCCTCGGCTAGACCATTAGCTCGCGGATTATAAACCGAGGAATATCTCCAGTCTATATTGTGCTGTTGCGCGAAGCGACTGATCTTGTGGCTTCTGTAGGCTGGCCCGTTATCGGAGATGATCCGTCTTGGCGTTCCAAACCGATATATGACGTGCGTCTTGAAGAAATGGAGGATATTCTCCGTCTTCACTTCCCTCAGTGGTACCGCTTCTGCCCATTTGGAGAAGTAGTCAGTCGTCGCCAGGATGAAACGATGTCCTCTAGACGATGCTGGTTCGATGGGGCCGACTATGTCAGTCCCCCACATTTCGAATGTCCAGCTAGCCACCGTTGGATGTAGTGGATTTGGATGCTGGTGGATGAAGTCCCCATGAATTTGGCATGAGTGGCATTGCTTCGCATATTCGAGGCAATCTTGAATCATCGTGGGCCAGTAGTAGCCCATCCGTTTGATCTTCAACTTCATCTTTGGGCCCGCTTGATGAGAACCGCAGAGTCCGTCGTGAACTTCCTGAACGACTCTTTTTGCCTCGTCAGGTCCGAGACATCTCAGCCATAGAGAATCAAACGACCTCTTGTACAGAGTATCGTTGACGAAGGCGAAAGACAGAGTTCGTTTCATGAGCTGATGTCTTATGGACGCTTCTTCAGGCATCCGATGGGATTTAAAGTAGTCTATGAAGACTTCGCTCCAATCCTCGGTATTTTCCCGGTCTTCTATTTGCAAGGTTGTCTGCTCGTTCGCTCCTTTTTCTTCGGATGATTCCGGAGATATTTCTGCTCGTTCTGCTCGTTTACTTGACTAACGATTAGCTGGGAATCTTCATATATGAGGAGGTTTTCAATTCCCATGTCGATGGCGATCTCAAGACCTGCTATCAAGGCTTCATATTCAGCTTCGTTATTCGTCCTCGGCTCTGTTAAGGAGAAAGCGAAGCGCATTATCCCTCCTTGTGGAGTCACGAAGATGAGGCCTACCCCCGATTTGATTATAGGGGTACTTTGTTTGCGTTTTTTCATGGAAGATGCTCCATCGAAATAAAGTTCCCATTGGGTATCACCACCGTCGATCGCGTCAAACGCATGTTCGTCTGGTAAATCGCAATTCAGAGGAGAATCGGCAAGTATCGGGTGCTCAGCAAGGAAGTCGGTGATAGCCTGGCCTTTCACTACCTTGAGAGGTTGATACGTTATTGAGAACTCCATCAAGAGCAGGGCCCATTTAGCAAGTCGTCCCGTCAATATGGCCTTCGACATCAAGTATTTAAGGGGGTCCACCTTCGAAATGAGACGGACCTCATGCGCTAACGCATAGTGTCTAAGCTTTGTTATCGCAAAGATTAACGCCAGGCAGTGTTTTTCAATGGGGGAGTAGCTGCTTTCTGCCCCCAGTAGAACTCGACTTAAGTAGTAGAGTGATCTTTCTTTCCCTTGATCGTTCTCTTGTACCCATAATGCGCCTAAGGAACCTTCGAGGGCGGTTGTATAAAGAATGAGAGGTTTTCCCTTAACCGGAGCAGCCAACACTGGCGGGTTATGCAGGTATTGCTTGATCTCATTTAGCTCGCTTTGGCATTTTTGGTCCCAGACGAACAGGGTTCCCTTCTTCATCAGGTGGCTGTAAGGACGGCACTTACCTGAAAGATTGGCTATAAATCGCCGTATGTATGCGAGCTTCCCTTAGAGAGATCGCAACTGTTTGAGGGTTCTCGGCGGAGGCATTTCCATGATTGCCTTGATCTTTGACGGATCTATTTCGATACCCCGGTGTCGGACGATGAATCCTAAGAATTTGCCTGAGGAAACTCCGAATGCACACTTGAGGGGGTTCATCTTCAAGTTGTATTGTCGAAGACGTTGAAATACGGTCTTTAGATGCTCGAGATGTTCCTCGTATGATTTGCTTTTAACCACGAGATCGTCGATATAACATTCGACGATTTCATGTATAAGGTCATCGAAGATCTTCGTCATGGCCCTCTGATAGGTGGCACCGGCGTTCTTTAGACCGAAGGGCATTACCTTGTAACAAAATATTCCCAAAGGGGTCCGGAAAGCGGTATGCTTCTGGTCTTCGGGATGCATCTTTATCTGATTATACCCTGATGAACCGTCCATGAAGGAGAAAACCTCATGAGTGGACGTATTGTCTATCATCAGTTCGGTGACTGGCACTGGGAAATCATCCTTCGGGCAGGCTTTATTGAGATCCCGAAAGTCCACGCATATGCGCACCGTCCCATTTTTCTTCATCACCGGGACGATGTTGGCGATCCATTCAGGATATTGAACCTCCTGGATAAAGCCAAAGTCGATCAGCTTCTTGACCTCGGCATTGATACTCATATCAAGCTCGAGCCGCATTCTTCTTGGTGCCTGTTTGACTGGCTTGAGGTCCGGGGATATCGCCAATCTGTGTACAGCAATTTCTGGATCTAGTCCCGGCATTTCGGAATAGTTCCACGCGAAGCAATCTCTATGCTGTAGAAGCACGTCCTTTAACGCAGCCACCCTTCCTTCAGATAGCAGCTCGCTGATGAATGTCGGTCGCGGATCGTCTGCCGATCCCAGCTCAATCTCCTTGAGGTTATCTGCAGTAGTATGTATGCCATCTTCTAGTTCTTTCGGAACCGGTGGAAATTCTGAGATTGCCTCATTGTCATTGTTTTCGAAGCACCAAGGGAGCTCATCTATGTCCTCGGGCTCTTCTTTTAATATTGTAATCATGTGACAGGTGCGAATTCGCTTCCAATCCCAATGTGGAACCGGTTCTTCTTTCGTGGCCTTGGGCTCGTGCTTCTGTGGCGGCGTTACCCTCCAGTTATCGGACAGAGCGAACTTGCCAAGCTGATACTGATCTTCGACCCAATTCTTGAAGGTGAAGCAGTCTTCGAGAGGATGCCCTACCACTCGGTGATAAAAGCAATAGTCTGGGTATGAGACTTTACCCGCTTGTTCGGGGTGTTTAGACTCCGGCAGTGTAAGCATTGATGTTTTAGAGCAAGATCAAGTATCCTCTTCGTCTTATCCCGAGGAAAAGAGTATGCTCGACCCATTTTCTTCATGAGGGATAGATCAATAACACTCGACTCCCGTTTGCGTGGCTTCTTAGCCCTGATTTGTTGCTGTTGAGCACCTTTTGGATTTTCGACTTATTTCTGCTTTTGCGTCGAGCCTTCTTTATAACAGGTTGACAAGGAGCGGCATTTCATCTTTCATGGCCTGTTGGAGGAGGCGTTTCATTTTGGCTTTCTCGTAGATGGTCATTTCACGGTTATGGTCGTCTCGGACTTTTTGACCAGCTTCCCTTATAAATTTTCCCATTCGTTCTTCGAACGGCGGACTAGGTACTTTTGCATCTGGAACTTTCACTGGCTTAGGATTAGTGTCCTCCCATTGAGCATCCGCTTATTCATCGAAGTCATATACGACGTAGCAACCGTGTAGTAGCTCTCGTTTCTTTGACCGGATGTATCCAAGCCCGATTGTTTCCATTCTCCCATTAGGCAGTTTGCGTTGAGTCCCGGGAACGTTCCAGATTTTGTCATAGAACTTGGCTTTTCGAACGGTCTGCTTGAAGGATATCCCCTGATGTTTCAGCAGCTTTTTCAAACCCTCTGTATAATATCTGGGAAGACGGATAGGCTGAAGCCTGTCGAGCGTAAGATCCGCGCCATGCCGGATTTCTTTTTCCACCTTGGTTTCTTCAGAGCGGTAGAACAGAATTGCTTTCTCGCTCTCTCGCCTGGGAGGGATATAGAACATTTGCAGCTCTTCTACATTGTAAATATTAAGTGCATCCAGTTCTTTATGGTGTTTAAGCGGCACTATGGCGACTTGTAGACTTTGCCCTTCGTCAGCGAACGTTCGTATTGAAGGTCGAGCAGAGAATACAACATGGATCTCATCTTCTGAGTCACTACCAAAGATCAACGCAGGAGCAGACGGTCCTGGCTTGTTGTGTTGGGATGGACCCGAATAAACTATCTCCTTTTCCTCCTCGGTATCACTGCCGAAGACAGGGATGCTGGCATTAGCTTTGTTCTCCGGCTTGTGACACCTCTCCGTGTCCTCGAAATCCGGTAAGAAGTACTTGGCATCTTCATATTTGCGGACTTCGTTCACGGAAAAAGGATTCAGTTCTCCCGCCACGGTATACTCGAGACCATCCTTAGCGTATTTCATACACTGATGTTGTGTAGAAGGGATGACGTTGTACTTGTGTAACCACGGTCGGCCGAGCAGAGCATTGTAGCATGTCTTGGCGTCTATGACGTGGAATTTAATGTCCGTGACGAGCAGCCCAAAGCGTAACGTCAGTATCACAGATCCAAGAGTCTTTGACGATTGGGAGTCGAACCCGGAGATGGTGATCTTATCCCGAACAAGGTGCTGGACACTCATGCAGATTTCTTTTAACACCCGCACGTTGAGGAGATTAACGGAGGATCCATTGTCGATCAGGATCTTGCCTATCTTAATATCGTGGCAGTATCCTGAGACATAGAGGGGGCGATTGTGTTCGCACGTCCCAAGGAGAAGGTCCTCGTCGCCGAAAGTGACATCGGCCGTGTACACTTCCTCCAATTCATCCCTCATCTTTTCCTCGGCCAGGCATGCTTGGAATTGTTCTGGATCTTGGAGTGCCTTAATCAACGAATCTCTCGCCTCTTTTGATAGCAAAAGGGCGTCAAGAATGCTGAGCTATGAGGGTAGCTTCCTCAGATGTGCTAAGACGTTGTAATCCACCTTATTCTTCTTTGGAGGGTCTTTGGCAGCTAGCTCTTCCACCACTTGGTCATCTAGGGCGATATCTTCAGAGACTTTGTCTTTCCCTTTATATTTTCTGTTCGGGGGTCCGAGGTTCTTTTCGGGCAGCGTGCGATTACGTAGCCGGATATTTTCGCAAACCTTCGGCTCTTCTTCTTTTCCCGAAGTGGACTCTTTAAAGAGAGGGGAAAGTTCTAGCTCTTCATCAGAATCACTCCCGAATGTAGGCACTTGTGACCCACCGGTGTTAACCATGCGACAATCACCGGTAGTTCTGTTAAACCCTTCAGTCATATTTTGGCGCTCCCGACGAGTTTTACGCTTCTCCCGCTTAAAATGTTGTTGATGAGCAACATATCCTTGCCACCATCTATCGAAAGCTTTGCAGTCTTGAGTGGGGTGCGACGCCTTCTGATGATATAAGCAATAGGAAGGGTGCATTTCCATTTCACCAGTAATTTTTCCTTCGGAGGATGGTAGCTTCATGCCCATTGATATGGCTTTAGCGAACTTTTTCCTCATCTTGATTTTGATTTTATCCGCAGTGGGTGTACTTTGCTCCAGCTGGAGTATCTCAATTCTTTCGTCAAGGCGCTGGCGCTTGGCCTTTTCGAATATGACCGCCTCGCGTTCTCGATCAGCTTTACTCTTCAACCGAGCTTCATTAAGGAATGCGTCAATCACTTCATCCGAGGGCCCCAGAATTTTTGATTCAGGATCTGCCCCCAGCGTTTCAGTACAAGAAGTCTCCTCACCGTTCATGAACGAATGGGAAATCACATGACAGCTCGCCACGCATTCTTCAGATTCATCTGACGAACTTTCTCCCTCACCTTCCACTTGAAAGACGTGGTTGAGAAACTCTTGGAATGTAATGGGAGTCCTTGCCTTCTGGTTGTATTCCTCCAGCGCGTCAATTTGTTTTTGCAAGTCCGTGCGCTTGTCACCAGGCTTCACGGGATTCTTTGACTTCTTTTCCCTCTTCTTCGAGGATTTTGACGGCTGGTTGCGAGTGCTTGAGCCACCACCATCGGTCCTTGGAGTTGGACGTGGCTTCAACATCCCTTCAATGACCTGCGGTTCCAACGGGTTCTTCCACTTGATCGTTGGGCATGTCTGAAGGTCGTTCAGCATCCTCTTTGTCTTGGTTGATAATAAAACTTCCCAAGGAGCTTCTTCAACAATGGAGCATGTTGCCCCCGGCGTATTCGTCCCCTTAAAGGTGTGGGGTTGCGGGGGATTCACCTTCCATTTGTCAGATAACGCGAACTTGCCCTGTCGGTACTGGTTTTCAAGCCAATTTTTGAAAACGTAGCAGTCTTCGATCGGATGGCCTAGTACTCGATGATAAGGATAGTAGTTGGGCTCGTTGACATCACTTAGTTGCAACGGACGTTTTGGATCCGGCAGATTTATGAGTCTGTTGCGCAATGCCAGCTCGAATAACCTTCTCGTTTTATCGCGGGGAAAAGAGTAAGGACGCCCTAGCCTCTCCTCAAGGTCTACGTATGGGCGCATATTATTTTGACGCACAACCAGCTTCGAGTTGCTCAGTTGTTGTTGAGCATTAGAGACGACGATCGCTTTTCCCTTCCCTTTGTCATTTCGGGAGTCCGGCTTTGGAAGAGGAGGTTTATGGCCCATCTGATCCATCTGTGCTAGCTTGTCAATCAAGGCCTGGAAGGTAGTCGGCTTAAAAAACATCATAAACTGCGAGATGGTTGCTTGTGGATCGAGGGTTCCCACAAACATACCCACCGCGGGAGCTTCTTCAATGCGCTGCTCGCACTTCGACCACAAGTTCCGCCACCGTATAGCATATTGAACCCACGTCTCGCCCGGCTTTACCCTGGCGTTAATCAGTGCCGTCATCGGGGTGCGTTCACTGGCGCTTGCAAAACGCTGAGTAAACAGCAGCTCCATCTCCGCGAAGGTCTTGATAGAGTCATTCGGGAGCTCAGAGTACCACTCGAACGCCGTATCTGATAAACTTCCAACAAACTGGCGAAGCAATAGCTTGTCGTCACTGCCGGTGTTGCCGCAGAGTGCCCTGAACTGGGAAATATGCTGGTGAGGATTGCCCGTCCCCTTGTTGACATTGAACTTGGGAATTGTATAACCTGGTGGGTACTTGATTTGGTCGTACCAACTTGGATATGGCCGCCCCGTTTTTACGACCTGGCCGCCTGCTTCGGTCGCATGATGAACCCGTATTTGTTGGGCGATGTACTCATCCAAATCAGCTTTGAAGATTGTATCCTCTTTAGCCATCGACAGAGCTGGTGGTGGATTTGATGTCTCTCCCTTATCGTCTCCAAGGACGATCGGGGGCTCTTCGGTCGGAGGATCTTGTTGAATCATCATCCCTATCATGTCTTGGAAGAGGAGGCCCATACGCTGTATGTTGGCTGCTTGTTCAGCAGCCTCTTTGTCCTTCTTCTCTAGTATTCGACGAAGGAATTCGGCGTCGGTTTCTTCCTCCTGGCGTTCATCCGAGGACGTTTCAGGGTTTTCTTTTGGCCCTGTAAGTGCGGCCATAGCATTCATCATTTCTTGGAGCTTCTGTTGCTGCTCCTGCGCCTTGGTCACTGATCGCGTAAGAGGTTGATGACCCGTAGATATGCGACTGTCCTCTTTACCAGACGCAACGTAGACGGTATGAACCATAATGCCCCCTGACTTAGGGCGTTTGGGTTCACCACCTTTGATATTCATCGTTGGCGTAGGGACTTTTTCTGGCCTTCTTCTCTTATGGGCCGTAGAAGTTGAGGGGGCCGTTGCTTTGGGCACCCTAGCGATTGTTGTCCTCTGCTGTTTAATAGGACGGTCTTTTTCTTTTTGCACCTTCGTCTTCTTTTGTTGACGAGAGGGATCTGGTTCGATCACAGAGTCTTGAACCCTTCGCCAAACCTTATATATTTTTGAGGACAGCCGTTGAGGGGGTTGTTCTTGCTTTGTTTCCGGAACTCTCTCCGCGGGCGGAGGAGATCTTTTCAGTGTAGCGGTTGGAGAGTTCTTACGTACCCTCCTCGGCAGTTCAAAACTGTTCCCAGTTGGAACAGCAGCGTTGACTTCCACCACTGGAGCCGGTGGAGTTAGCCCTGAGGGGGAGTTGCCCCATGCCTTCCTTACTCGTCGTCAATGGCGACGTCGAGCGTGACGAGCCGTTGGGACTGGCTTGGAGATAGAGATATCTTCTTTTTGCCCCCTGTTTGAATGGGGCGTCGCCGGTGTTAACCTCTTAAAGACCGAGGTTGTCTTTTGAGGGGTGATATTCAACCTGTCGAAGCCGGATCCTCGAGCAGGGACAGGAGCAGGAATCGTCAGTCTTGAAAAGACTGACTCTTTGACAGGGGAAGCCGCCTTGACGACTTCTGGAGCAGCAGTCATTGCCTTCCTTGGGATAGCCAGTTTAGAGTTCTGATCCAGCCTGGTGAAAACCGAAGCTGTTGGTTTGGCAGTGGGCGACCCGTTGATAGGGGTCGTCGTAGCTGTGAGCCGGTCGAAGACCGACTTTTTGTTCACTTCCGGTGCAGGTATTGGTGTAGAGAAGCTTGTAGGTGGGATCATGGTCCCGAAGAACAGGCCAATGGTGGCTTGGGTCACCTGGTCTACCGGCAGAGCGAAGAAGGAAGCCACTTGGGGCCCATATGCTACACCTCCCGGTGAGGTGGAGCGTCCGTTGCAGTGGCACTTCGAGCAGTTGGTGCAGTTAAAGGCCATTGATGCTTGAGTTCTGCGCTAAGCAAGAGACCAAATCTTAGTAAATTGAAATCCAAAGGAAACCATTTAACAAACCGCGATTGGTTCGCGAGAACGACACACGAAGTGTGGAGTGGAAAGAGTAAAAGGTCCCACCGGGCGTGCCGGAATCTGTTCCCCTCCGAATGGCGGCGCACAAGACTGCGAGGTCCTGACGCTGAGATTCGGGGCAGATGCTATTTGGTTTTATCCGTCTACCTCTCCAAGGATGCCGAGTTGATTTATGGCACCGTGTATCGGAGGTTTAGACGGATGCGGCCGATGTAGCAGACTTCGTCAGATTCCCCCTCGCTTGAGGGGTTTTTGATTGTGGGGACGCTCTTCCCTGCAGGCGCAAGCCCCTGCAGTTAATTACTCTACCGCATCGCGGTAACAACTTTCTCCTTCTCCAGAATTTCACTTCGTGTCATGGGTGTTTGTTTTGTTTGTGGTTGCCCGTGGATTATATACGGAGACTGAGTAATGTCGTCGCCCGTAGGACGTGGATTAGTCCAAATCCGTATTTACTTAGATTTGGGTTTGGTGTTTTTAGTTTAAGGATACGTTAACCGTGTTGAGGCTAAGATCGACTTAAACGTTCGTTAAGGATACGTTAGTCTTGTTTGAGACTAAGATCAACTTAACGTAGTGATTCATTTAATATATGGCCGTCAGGACTCGTCACCTCTCTGACATCGTTGAAGTATTACAACGACAGGTGTCAGAGGAGCTCGGAGATGTACCCTCGAACCAGAGTTGATTTGGAATTTTATAGTCCATTTGAATGTTTAAGGATACGTTAGCCGTATTTGGGGCTAAGATCGACTTAAACGGGATCGTTTAGATCAGGTAAAAGAGCATTTGGAGGCTCTATTGTTCCAGTTTAGGGACGTGGTGGTCCATGTTCCAGTTTAAGGACGTGGCGGTCTATATTCCAGTTTAGAGACGTGGTGGTCCGTGGATAGTTTAAGGACATTGCGGTCCATGTTCCAGTTTAGGGACGTGGTGGTCCATGTTCTAGTTTAGGGACGTAGTGGTCCATTATTAGTTTAAGGACATTTCGGTCCAACATTAGTTTAAGGACGTTTCAGTCCACGAGTTTAAGGACCCCGTAGTCCATATTGATGGGTGTGGTCGTCGGGACCCGTCACCTCTCTGACGACGTTGAATGATTACAACGACATGTGTCAGAGAAGCTCGGAGATGTACCCTTGAACCAGTAGTAAATTGATTTAAGGAGTAGCCGTGCTCAGTCAATTTAATCTGAGGACTTATGGCCAAAATTGGGCTAAGTCCAGCTGAAAAGGTTCAAAATTTTATTTGCTTTTGCATTGCATTTCTTTTTATTTTTATTTGGGCTCTACCCATAAAGGATGCAGAGCATCAATTTGTTTTGGGCTCTGCCCATTTATAAATGATGCAGAGCATCAATTTTATTTGGGCTCTGCCCTTTTTATTGCTTTGCAATTTATTTTGGCCTGCTAGGTCTTTTTGACTTGGGCCTGGCCCTTTAAAGAAATGCATTGCATTATTCAGGCGCTTTGCGCCAATCAAGGAGCGCAAGCGCTTGTGGTGAGGACACATGTCATGCAAGCGCAGTGCGCTGTGTTGCTGTGCTGCTGACACGTGTCACGTTCTGAGGAGCGCAAGCGCAACAGCGCAGTGCGCTGCACTAATGCGCTGCACCTGCGCTGCTGACACGTGGCGCGCTCTGGTGGCTTGCGCCAATCCAAGAGCGCAACAGCGCAGTTTGCAAGTGCAAGGCACTATGATTTAAGAATCTTTTAGATTCAAGAACCAATGGTTCATAAAAGTGCAAAGCACTATTCGTTTCCTTGATCTAATTTAGATCAAAGAAAAACAAGTTTTTCTTTTTATTTCAAGAACCAAAGGTTCATAAAAGTGCAAAGCACTATTTTTTTAATTTTTGTCTTTTCTTGTTTTTTAAAGAACTAGTGGTTCATAAGAAGTGCAAAACACTGTTTATTATATAAAGATCATTGATCTGGTTTTTAGATCAATGATCTATTAGAAGAAATTTCTTCTCTCTCATGAAGGTTTTTTTTTACCTTTTTATTGAAATTTTTCTCAGAGTTCTCTCTGTTTGAAGCTCTTGATTTTTTCAAGAATGTTCATGCCTTTGAATTGAGGTCTAGGGTCCTTTTTATAGTACCCATAAATTAGTTGAATTTGTTAAAGAGATCTTTCTCTGAGTGATTTGGGGAATTTCCCCCACCGTTGGATCTTTGATCCAAAGGCTTCTGTTTTACAGAAGAAAATCTTCTTGTTTTAACAAGAACAGAAAGATTTCTTAGAATTTTAATTCTGTTTGGCGCAAATTCTCCAGAGCGTGACACGTGTCACGCAGCGCACAGCGCAGCGCTGCTGCGTTTACGCATCTGCGCCGCCACGTGTCGCGCAGCGCACAGCGCAGCGCAGCTACGCTTGTGCAATTGCGCCGACACGTGTCGCGCAGCGCAGCGCTTTGCGCAAAAGCGACTGCGCTGACACGTGTCGCACAGCGCAGCGCTTGCGCAACTGAAGCTTTGCTGCTATTTTTGTTTTTTAATAGTGCTTTGCTCTGATTGGGCGCACTGCCTTGGGCGCTGCGCTGCCGTATCAGCTTTTGACACGTGGCGCGTTGCGCGCAGCCCAAAGAATTTGAAGCGTTGCTTCGAATTTTGAATTTTGAAATTCAAACAGAGCTTTGCTCTGATTGGGGGAAACAGTCCCGTTGACGGAGGTCTTGAGAAGATCTGCCCTCACGGCCCGGGCAGAAAGGAAGCGTAGAATACGCGCGGCAAGGGAGCTTAACGCTGCCTTGGCCGCGGGTGCAGGTTCAAGCGCTGCTACCCCTGCCCCTACTCCTTCAGAGAATGTTTCGGCTGCCTTGTCTACCGCCCACAGACAGGCAGCTCGTACAGCTCGGGAAGCAGTCGAAAAACTGACCCAAGGTAACGTGACATTGGGTTCTTTTTATCAAAGTTTTAATCTTCAGATTTTCATATATCCTATCCTGAAGGGCCGAGTCTTGATAAGGTAACGGTAGGTGAGGTGGTTGCAATCGTTGAGCCTGAGGTAGCGGTAGGTGAGGTGGCTGCAATCGCCGAGCCTGAGGTAGCGGTAGGCGAGATGGCTACAATCGTCGAGCCTGAGGTAGCCACTCTTTCTCAGGAGTCTGGCACTGCCCCAATCGCCATTCTTTCCTCCTGCGGTTCTCTGCCATCTCCTGGCGTCGCGAGCGTTACGACGGCTCTCGTAGAGTTAGGGGATGAGGCGACGGGAGGCGAGACCATTCCGTTGGAGGAGGGTGAGGCAGTCGCTGCATCCAGTGATGCCTTTGTTGCGGTCTCGACCGGCGACCTACCAGGTAGATTTTGGGTTATTGCTTTCCTTTTCGTTTTGCAATCCCTTTCGATCTCTCCTGACAGTATTTCTTTCGCTTCTAATGCAGGCATGGCGAGCGTTGAGATTGTGCCACCCGAGGAAGTATCACTAGTTGCTACTTTGATGGTGGTTGCCCCTTTGCCTTCTCTCGTATCCTCTCAAATACTGGAAGGTACGGCCTCGTGACCCATCAGTTTCATTGTGGGCAATATACTTTATGCACTGTCATCGCATTACTACATCATTGCAGGAGTTCTTTTTGATCACCTGTATCAGGTGCTACACCCACACTTCTCCTTTCAGTCAGAGATTGCCTCTTCTAGCGGAGCTGGTGAGTACAGCCTTTAGCTAACGTCCCTTCTTTTCTTTTACGGGTAGTCAAATTGTTTCTAATTTCTCTTTGTTTTAATTACAGCCCTACAGATCGAAGGAGGAGACGAAAGAACAGTTGCAGCACCGGTACTCCCAGTCTTGCCACCAGCTGCAGCCGGTATAATAAACTCCGTTGTTCATGAACCTCCTTTATTTCCTGAACCGTTATTTGACTATGATTTGCTTTGCAACTGTAACACCGACTTCAGCTTCATTCGAGTCTAGACTCCTAATGCCAGCGGGCCCCTTTTCCAGACGTCTATCTTCAAAAGGCGCTGTGAATAGTCTGCGTATGCTCAGTGATCATCTCGAGGAGCTTGACGCGGAGACTCCTGCCCTTGCTGCAGATTTTGCTGCTGAGGTTAATCCCATGCTGGCGACGCTCGTGCACTTTCACAACGAGGGCGTCGTTGAGTCTTGGGTTAATCACTGTAGGGAAATTGAGGCTTGTCTGCATGAGCTCGAGGTCGGACGTCCTGCTCCCGAGGTCCTGGGTATGAATTCTCAACAGGCTGCATGGGTCGAGGAGAGCACTCCCTACTTCCGTCATCTTGAACAGGAATCGGCCTTAAAGCGTAAGGAGTGTGAAGAAGCTTCAAGCGAATCTGCTCGATTGCATGCTCAAGTTGACGCAAACGCTGCACAGCTGAAAGTTATCTTCGAAAGCCTTCTACGATGTATTTCTAACGGGCTGACGCTGAGTGTTCATACCATAATTTTGCATTATTATATTCCCCATTCTTAGTCATTTTACAAATAAACAGGAGCTTTTGATCCATGTCTGCTACATAGTTGCAGGTTACAGGTTCTCGGAACAAAAACAGTGAAAACGATGAAAAGACGATACAAAAGTGAGACTACGACCGATAAATGGTGGAATCTTGATCGTGCCTACATTTTGAGGAACATTGAAGATCAATGAACAAGTTCACAAAGCACAAAGGCAGCACAAGGTTCAAGACTTCGACACGAAACAACGGTAAAAGTCCACGACATTATGCACTATGGAGATCTGGAAGAAAACTAGAAGACATTCTGAAGAACCAACTGAAGAAAACAGAGGACACCAGCAATAGACATAACCCCAGGAAATTACAGCCCACAAGCCCACTAAATGGCCGCGGAACCGCGGCCAAACCAGGCTTTTGGTCGCGGTTCCGCGGCGACGTGTCGCCCGTGTCGGTGCAAAATCTTTGTGGAAGCTGGCGGCGCGTTGATTAGTCTTTTCTTAGGGGGTAAACTTGTAATTGCAGATGTGAGTCGATTGTAACCCTAGGGTTTCTATGTTCTATAAATAGAAACCCTAAAACCTGTTTTAGGTAATGCCTCTTCTTGTGCCTCATTTCATTTTATCAAAATTCAGATCTGTAAATTTCTGCAATGTATGAAGAGAGCATCAAATAAAGTAAGTAGTTTTTTTTATTTCCATGCCCTGGGTAATTTCTTTCCTGTCCTAGTATAGATTTTTATTATCTGCCCTAGTTAAATTTTATTCTTTGCCCTAGTTAGATAGTTTAGAAAATGTTTTTCAATTCCCTAATGAGTGAGTAGCCTCCTCACTTGTCAGGGTTAGATTTGGGGAAGGCTTGAGAGATGAAGATCTCTCACCCCTTTCTTACCCATCATACGTTTTTATAGGACTCCATGCATACATGCACACACCGCTCCCTACGGCACCCTATCCCACGAGGTAGCGATGATATCGTAGTATAAACGACCTGTTGAGAGTGTTTTCCATGGAGGTTAGGGTAAGAATTAAGAAAGGAAGGACAAGAACCTAGAGGAAGAAACACCGTTTCTTCGGTGTTTCTTCCCGATGGTACTAATCCACTTTATTAATTATTACCATAATACCTCATAGATCTTAAATAGGGCATAGAAAGTGGTGAGGAATATTGATTTTCCAAACTTAACCTAAACCTAACCCTAGCAAGATTCTAATCCTAGTGTAGATCAATCTTAGTTTTAGATTTAATCAATCCGACAACAATCGGAATTAACTCATTAGAACAATTAGGAAATACACAAAATCCCTGTGGACCGACCCGTACTCACCGGCTAGCTACCAAGCGACGCCGTTCTTGATTGCGGTTATAAATATTCTTTGATCAATCAAATGGCACCGTTGCCGGGGATGGCGTGTTATTTTCTTTTTGTAATTTCGGGTTAATATAAAATTGAAAAATCATAAAAACTGAAAAGAAAAAAAATATAAATTTTTTTATCATCTTGTTATTTTGTAAAGGGTATTTTCGTTTGAATTTTGCAGGACTGACGAACGAATTTAGATCTGGAAAAATCCAGAGACCAAAACAGAAAAAAAACAGATCTGAACAACAGAGAAAAATCATAACAGAGCAACAGAAAAAGATTTGAAGCCTGAACCTTCCTCCCGACCACGGAACTGCCGCAATTGGCGCTTTTTGCCGCGTTTCCGCCGCATTGTGGTGACATCATCATCTGGAAAAATCACTGTAAGCTTCCTTTCTCCTTCTCTGAACCCCCTGATATCCCCTCTGTAAATTTTGCCTGCAGGATTCTTTGCGCTAAAAATCTCTCCCCCTTCTCAATAACTTGATCTTGTGCAGGATTCTTTGCGCCGCGCTAAATTTTTTTTTTTTTTTGCAAGTGATTGTGATTACTGCTTTGCATATTTTAAATTGACTTTAAGGGGCTTGAACACCAATCCAGATTGGGTGGGGATTTCATCACCCTTCCCAGGACCCCAAAAATCATATAAGGTATATTGCATTGGCCATCAAGTTAAATTAAAAAAGATTAGACTCAGCCCTAAGGATTTCGCGCTCAATAGGACAAAGGAATAGTTGTAGGCATCGACCGTTGATCCTAACCTGACTTTGTGGTGCCTAGGCCAGACAGGTAGTGAAAGGTAACTTTAAAAGGCCCGTCTCACCGTGATTCGTGAGCGGATCCCTCCTTTCTCTACTTGTGCTTACCTGGCCACAATTGGCGGTGAAGAGGCGGTTTGAGGTCCTACTTCTTGCCCTTTGGAACAATTAGGAGCTGTCTAGATGACCTAGGTGACCCTAGATCTAGGCCTGATTGTGCATTTGTGGTTGATTGAACGTGTATCTAAGCCTTTTATCGAAAATCTTTTTGCAAAAAGCTCCATAAAAAAACACAAAAAGAGAAAAGGAAATTTTTTTACAAAAACTTGCAACTTGTCGCTAAGAAATCCGTGCACCCCACATTCTTTTTCTTCCCCTTTCTTACATCATGGGTACCCCACCTCCCAAAACTCTTGCCGAACTTTGGTACCCTCATCCAAACATTGCTTCATACGCGAATTGTTTTGGTCGAATTACGGACGACCCCTCCATGCCCAAAATTTCTTTGAAAAATCGAATAGAAGCGTCTAGGAGAAACGGTTCGACTCCATAATCCACTTTGTATCAACCATTTCTGCCTTCACCACCTTCTTACGTTGATACTACTTTTTCGAGTCCTGTTGTAACTCCGAATCCCATGTCTATCGCTGAATATATTGAACAATCTCATAACCGATCTTTCACTCCTTTCAACACTTCCAGTTCTTGGGATCAACAAGTCCATTCACCTTTTTATCCAAATGTTGATCCTACTCCTGTCCAACCATTCAATTCCTACCAGTCCTACCTGACTTCCGCACCTTCCCTAGACATTGCTTCTACACAGCCATTTGGGAGTTTCACGTATCCAAACAACTTTGAATCTTTTACTGAAATCCCTTCAAAACCCATGTCTAGTCTGGAATAGTCGTTGGAAGCGTACATTGCAGCAACAAACCGACAGATGAGGAATTTGGATGCGTCCATTGCCGCCCTTATGCAACCTAGTGAACCGGTAGCTAGTTTCTAACTAGCTCCAAAAATTCCAATGTATGATGGGGCGGTTGGACAGATCGAGAATTTGAGTGGAGAAAGTGAGCTATACACCCTTCCAAATCAAACCTACCCATCACAAATTGAATCCCACAACTCCGGTTTTGAATGTCTATCAAGTGTTCCAAAAGATTCACCCGTTGAAAATAAAACGTTTAATGAGTTGTGCGACTTTGTCATGCTTGATTTGCCAGATTGTGAGGAGCCCTTTTCGAGTGAAACCATCACCAATCCTTTCGAACTTTACACCTCCACTCTAGAACCTGAATTAATAAATATCCATGCCTTTGATGAGGTGTCTGAAAAAATTGATTTTCACTTGATTGAGGATATAGACGCCGGGAATATTTTGGATGATGAACCCGTAGATTTGACTGAAATTTTATCTCCAATTCATCATCCCGAGTCATTAAATGTTTCTCCCGAACTTCATATGCATCTTGATTTTGATGATAATTGCATGGATGAGATACTTTTTGAGGAGAATTATGAGGATAGTATTGAGAATAGTATTGAGGATAGTATTGAGGATGAACCATTTTTGTTTGATGTGTCGGATTTTCCAATTCATCCTCCGGAACCTTTAACTGTTATACTTCCTAAATCAACCCCCCTCCTTTCCATCGTTCCGACCACACAAAAGATCACGCAGGAGGACTGTGAGCTTGAATGATTTCTCTCCGATCACAGCAGTTTGGACGCCACTAGTGCGTTCCTCTTAGAATCTGACATAGTTCTCACAGCCGATAACGATTACGAGTGCTTCACTTTTTCGGACGATTTTGAAGACTCACCGCCCGAGTTTAAGTCCTTTGAATTTTCAGATGAGTTAGTTGAACCATCAGACTCGGATGCTTACAGTCATTTCGAACCATTGATGGAATCCTTTGAGTTCGAGACAGTTTACTTCGGTGAGAATAAGATTATCCCTAAATCACTCCCCTTCGTCCCTTCCACCGTTTCGACCGCGCAAGAATCCGTCGCGCTTCCATTTTCAATGGATGGTTTACCAAGTTCAACGTACCCATGGTTTCTTGCGAATCTTGAGGGATTTGACCCCATTTCTCGACGGGTTGATAGATTAGCACAATCGCTTTTAACATATCGGTCATCACAAATTGCGCTAATTTATTCACTCGATTTACACCCTCAAGTTCGTACTACACTTCTTTCTCTCTTCCGCCATTCTCCTCCTCCACCGAGACTATATTCCACCTCTCTTTCCATACGGTCTCGTGTGTTTCTCAACTCCTTTCTCTACACTCCATTCTTCCACCAACCCTACCATTATAACGATTAAATTTTTGAATGGTTGGTGCTAACCTTTGGTCTGTGTAAGGCCTTGTATAGTTTGATTTTTTCTCCTCCCTAACTCTGAACTTTAACGCTTAAAACAGTGGAAACACTGTCTCATTTAAGTTTGGGAGGGACCTTTTTGTATATATATTTTGTTTTTCTTTTTAAAAAAATATTAAAAAAATAAACAGGGGAATACCTGCCATTTTGACCCTCTTGGTGTAGCCTGACAGTGAGGACACTGTCAAGTTTAAGTTTGGGGGTGTGCTCGGTAAGTTTTCTTTCTTCGCATTCATATGTATATTTTTGCATTTGCATACTTATTTTAAAACCCATAAAAATTGAAAAAATTTAAAATTGAAAAGTTCAATTTTGGCCATATTTGACTTGAGTTTGACAAAAAGGTTAACTAGCTAGGAACAACTAGATCTTAGACTTAGTAAATTAAAAAACCTTAAAATAACCTTTCTTAAAATTTAACGGTAGAAAGTATATATCTTTGTAGTTTATTTAGAAATAGGCAAATTTCGAGTTGACTTCTTGGGCTAAGTTAAAACAAGAGAAAAGTATTGATATTTTTATTAAAATATAAGTCTGAAAAATAATTCCTAAGTTTAAGTCTAAATTCTGAAAATATATACCCTACAAATTGCACAAACACGAACCTTGAAACTTGGAATAGTAGAAGAGACCTTGAATTGCTCTTGTCTAAAATCCTTAGTATGAAGGAAAATAAAATAAAAATACAAGTGTGAATAAAGAGATAAAAAAATGAACACTGGTTTTTGTAATTACTTAAGGCTGCATAAATAGAAGAAAAAAATATTTAGCGAGGGTGCTTTATCACCTAGTGCCTTAGACCAACTGGTTTGGGAGTCACTGCTAAAACCTTAGGTGTTACAAGACTATGAATTACGCCTTAATGTGCAAACATATTTTGTAATCGGTCGTTGGTACCTCAAGAAGTATTAACGGCCGCATGAAGAATATGTGAGCAATTTCATCTAAAAATACACCAATTGAAAAGTACTTTGGACAATGGACAAGAGTATAAGAGCTTGAATTGAATTTCCAAGTGTAGGGGTGGTACATACACACACGTAGGGGTATATAATTAGGGTTTGGATTAGAGATAGGAATGAAAAATAGGACTTATATCTTTAGTAGAGATGATAAAAATTCCCAAGTTGAGATGGAACCCTAGAAGGAAAACTTAAAAGATGCTAAAAGCTAAGTAAGTCTACAGAACATATATAATCTTAAGTTAAATGATAAGGAAGCGTGAAAAATACGGGTGAATAATTTCTGAGTCGAAGATAATAGAGTTTCTTGTTAGAAGACCTAATTGGAGAATAAAAGTTAATAGGCCGAATTGATAGGATTTTGTGGGTAGTATCCGCTGAAAACTCTCAGGAGACAATACTCCTCCTACTAGGGACACCTAGAGGTTTAACGACTTGTTGCACGAGCTCAGTGCAATCGCGTTTCCCTGCGAAAGTGAGGGTAGGTCTTTTTCGAGAATAAAAACTAGGTTTGCTCGAGGACGAGCAAAAGATAAGTTTGGGGGTATTTGTTCATACCATAATTTTGTATTATTATATTCCCCATTCTTAGTCATTTTACAAATAAATATGTGCTTTTGATCCATGTCTTCTACATAGTTGCAGGTTACAGGTTCTTGGAACAAAAACAGTGAAAACGATGAAAAGACGATACAAAAGTGAGACTACAACCAACAAATGGAAAGATCTTGATCATGCCTACAGTTTGAAGAATAAACGAAGATCAATGGACAATTTCACGAAGCACAAAGGCAGTGCAAGATTCAAGACTTCAACATGAAGAAAGCAGTAAAAGTCCACGACTTTATTCACTGTGGAAATCTGGAAGGAAACTAAAAGACAATCTGAGAAACCAAGTGAAGAAACAAGGAGCCAAAAGCAACAGAATGAAACCCTAAAATTTGCAGCCCACAAGCCTACTAAATGGCCGCGGAACCGCGGACAAACCAGGCTTTTGGCCGCGGTTCCGCGGCCATAAAGATCCTGTGTCGGTGCAAAAATTCTGTGGACGTGAGGCGGCGTGTTGACTAGGTCTTCTTTAGGGGTAAAATTGTAAATGCAGATGTGAATCGATTGTAACCTTAGGGTTTCTATGCTCTATAAATAGAAATCCTAAACCTCTTTTGGAGGTATGCCTCTTCTTGTGCCTCATTTCATTTTATCAAAATTCAGATCTGTAAATTTCTGCAATGTATGAAGAGAGCATCAAATAAAGTAAGTAGTTTTTTTTATTTCCATGCCCTAGGTAATTTCTTTCCTGCTTAGTATAGATTTTTATTATCTGCCCTAGTTAAATTTTATTCTTTGCCCTAGTTAGATAGTGTAGAAAATGTTTTTCAATTCCCTAATGAGTGAGTAGTCTCCTCACTTGTTAGGGTTATATTTGGGGAAGGCTTGAGAGATGAAGATCTCTCACCCCTTTCTTGCCCATCATACGTTTTTATAGGACTCCATGCATACATGCACACACCGCTCCCTACGGCACCCTATCCCATGAGGTAGCGGTGATACCGTAGTATAAACGACCAATTGAGCATATTTTCCATGGAGGTTAGGGTAAGAATTAAGAAAGGAAGGACAAGAACCTAGAGGAAGAAACACCGTTTCTTCCCGATGGTACTAATCCACTTTATTAATTATTACCATAACACCTCATAGATCTTAAATAGGGCATAGAAAGCGGTGAGGAATATTGATTTTCTAAACTTAACCTAAACCTAACCCTAGCAAGATTCTTTGATAAATCACTGAGGCAAAAGCTCGACCTCATCAAGCGAGATGCACATAATCGTGGGGTAGCTCAGCGGGTCGTCAAAGAGCAACTTTCCTCCTATTTACAGCAACGAGCTCAGGTTGAAGCAGAGTTGGTCGCGGCGGCTGACCGTGCGAAGAGGCTGAGGGGAGTGCGCGAGCGGCTAATTGGTCTATTGAAAACGCTTCCCTCCCAATAGTTGTTTTTGCACCACTTGTAACTTTTGAATAAAATGTATCCCCCCCCTTTTTTTATCCTTTCATATGATGTAAATTGTACTCAATTAAATTTATGAATAAAAAATACATTTCTTTCGTACTATCTTGTGTCATTTCTTGCTTTCTTCTTTTCTTTGTTATCGGCATGTCACTTTAGTAAGCGTTGCCTACAGATGATAGAGAGAGCATTTCGTTTTGACTTCTTCGAGAGGTAGAGATGGTTTAGGAAGCAGGTTCAGATCTGCTGCCTAAGGCTTTTCAACTTCATAAGCCGTGAGGGTCTCATAAAGAATTTTTTCCCTACGAGTCGAGAGGATCTCGTAGGTGTATTTTCTCCTTAGGAATCGTGAGGATTCCTAAGTGTATTTTTCTCTTATAAGTCGTAAGGATCTCACAAGAGAATTTTCCCTCTTACAAGTCGAGAGGACTCGTAAGTGGTTGTTTCCCTCCTTGTCGAGATTCGACTTTGGAGAGTGTGGACCATGAATAGTATGCAAGAGTCCATTTTGGACCAACTTGCAGGGCCCCAGTGCTTAGGAAACAGGTTTTTTAATCCCTGCTTCCTAAGGCTTTTCCTTATGAGTCGACTCGAGTCGAGAAGTTCTCGCAAAGACACTAATTTCCTCATGAGTCGAGACGAATCGAGCAGTTTTTCGCAAGAATGTCCTAACGTCACAGTTAACCTATGCTCTATACGACAGAGGTCCGTTAGGGTTTGTGGTACTAGGGTTTTGTCCGTCGTACCGTCGCGTTGGCTGATGTGTTCCTCGATAGGCAATCTTGCTGTTCGAGTAGCCTTGCGACTGCCATGTCTCTGATCCCTTTGGGGGCTGGACAAGACGTCTTCAAGCAATCCTCCTAGGCAGTTTGATCGTCGGAAGAGCAAGCGTTAGGAATTTTGCCATGATGCTTTTTACTTGAGGTTAGGCTCATTTTGGAGAGCCCCGATGAGTCATAACCACTCCGCGCTGGTGTGGGATGATCTCTGATAGTCTTTCAGGTTTTATATGAGTTGTCGTCAAGACCCTGAAGCTAGGAATTTAGCCTTCGCTTCATTTGCTGGCATTGCGTCTGCTATATTGAGACGAATGTCGCGATTGTCTCTAGGTTGTTGGTGAACCGTCGAGGTTTGAAACTAGGGATTTTGCCGTGGCTCCGTTGTTTGATTGTCGCGTCTGAATCCTGCTGGAGGAAGAATGCTGTGGTGACATCTCATCTGCTGTATCGAGACGAACGTCGAGGTGGTGACCACTCCATGCGGGATGATCTCCGGTAGTCTTTCAGGTTTTATATGAGTTACCGTCAAGACCATGAAGCTAGGAATTTGGCATTCGCTTCGTTTGCTTTGGCGTGTCTGAATCCTGTTGGAGGAAGGACGCTGTAGTGACATCTCGTCTGCTGTATCAAGACGAACGTCGAGGTGGTGACCACTCCGCGCTGGTGTGGGATGATCTCCGATAGTCTTCCAGGTTTTATATGAGTTGCCGTCAAGACCCTGAAGCTAGGAATTTGGCCTTCACTTCGTTTGTTTTAGCGTGTCCGAATCCTGTTGGAGGAAGGACGCTGTAGTGACATCTCTTCTGTTGTATCGAGACGAACGTCGAGGTGGTGACCACTCCGCGCTGGTGTGGGATGATCTCCGATTGTCTTTCGGGCTTTATATGAGTTGCCGTCAAGACCCTGAAGCTAGGAATTTGTCCTTCGCTTCGTTTGTTTTAGCGTGTCCGAATCCTGTTGGAGGAAGGACGTTGTAGTGACATATCGTCTGCTGTATCGAAACGAACGTCGAGGTGGTGACCACTCCGCGCTAGTGTGGGATGATCTCTGATTGTCTTTCGGGCTTTATATGAGTTACCGTCAAGACCCTGAAATTAGGAATTTGGCATTCGCTTCGTTTGTTTTAGCGTATTCGAATCCTGTTGGAGGAAGGACGCTGTAGTGACATCTCGTCTGCTGTATCGAGACATACGTCGAGGTGGTGACCACTCCGTGTTGGTGTGGGATGATCTCCGATTGTCTTTCGGGCTTTATATGAGTTGCCATCAAGACCCCGAAGCTAGGAATTTAGCCTTCGCTTCGTTTGCTTTGGCATGTCCGAATCCTGTTGGAGGAAGGACGCTGTAGTGACAACTCATCTGTTGTATCAAGACGAACGTCGAGGTGGTGACCACTCCGCGCTGGTGTGGGATGATCTCCGATTGTCTTTCAGGTTTTATATGAGTTGCCGTCAAGACCCTGAAGCTAGGAATTTGGCCTTCGCTTCGTTTGTTTTAGCGTGTCCGAATCCTGTTGGAGGAAGGACGCTGTAGAGACATCTCGTCTGCTGTATCGAGACGAACGTCGAGGTGGTGACCACTCCGCGCTGGTGTGGGATGATCTCTGATTGTCTTTCGGGCTTTATATAAGTTGCCGTCAAGACCCTGAAACTAGGAATTTGGCCTTCGCTTCGTTTGTTTTAGCGTGTCCGAATCCTGTTGGAGGAGGAACGCTGAGGTGACATCGCGTCTGCTATAACGAGATGAATACTGAGGTGGAGCTGGGATTTTGCCATCACTCCGCTTGGTTTCGACCATGAGGTCTTTCGTTGACGTTGCATCTGCATCCTGCGGGACTGCGAAGGAATGTCGTTGTTGACATTGCGTCTGGTGTAACGAGACGAATGCTGCGGTGGAGCTGGGATTTTTCCTTCACTCCGCTTTGTTTCGACCATGAGGTCTTTCGTTGACGTTGCATCTGCCACTTGCTGGACTGCGAAGGAAAGCCGTTGTTGACATTGCGTCTGGTGTAACGAGACGAATGCTGCGGTGGAGCTGGGATTTTACAGTCACTCCGCTTTGTTTCGACTATGAGGTCTTTCGTTGACGTTGCATCTGCCTCCTGCTGGACAGCGAAGGAACGCTGATTGGTCTTATTTCTCGTTGTCGGTTTAGAAAATGAATAGAATCACAACCAAAAATATTTGACCGCAATCAATAACGGTGTCGGTTTGTAGCGCATTAGTGAGTGCGGATCGTCCACAGGGATTGCGCGATTCGTTCGTATCTTGTTTTGTTTGAATCGAAACTTTAATAGAAAAGAAAATCAAAAATGATTCAAGATTTTTATCGATGAGTTTCAAGTATCACTATTCTAATCAAGAAAACGATAAACATCAAGAATCAAGTATCGATAGAATTCCAATCAATTTAGGTTTCAAGATTTGAAGTAAAGCTCGTAGGAATCGATTCGATAGTAGATGTGATGAAGATTCAAGAATACGATTTCTTATCCATTAACAAGTTGATGCTAAATCGATGTAGATTCATCGAGGATCAAGGATCTTGCGAAGAATTAGGGTTCCTCATCCTATCTTTTGTCCATTCGATGAATCACATTCACTAGATAGCTTCTTGGAAATTGAGTGATCGATTGTTGATCTCTAGATCGTGCGAAAGGAATCAAGAACGCATTCGCATCGATCTAGATCATCTATTATTCGATTTTCAAGAATTTACAATTGTTATAAGACTTAAGAAAACGTTTAAAGATTCATCAACATCATCATTCTAAAATCGTTTCGATTCCTCCACGAGCGGAGTTTTATTCAAGCATCATCACAAAGTACATATTCAAGAATCGAAATATAAGCATAATGCTCGAATTGAAATGTAAGCAAGTTTAAAGAATCTTCACCTTTATTTATTTCAACAATTAGTTACAAATCTCAAGAACTACAAGAGGATGGAACTTTGATCGTCGAATCTTGCGTTGCATCGGCTCCTTGAGTCGTGGATCGGCTTGGATCTCGTGCTCCGTTGAAGTCCGGCTTCGCTTCTAAAGGTTGGTTGAAGACTTGCTCGCTAGAACTCAAAGGATCTTGAATTTGAGGTTTGGATTAGGGTTAGGGTTTGGCACAAGTTTTGTCATTAAACTTGTGTTAGAAAATGGGGGAGATTAGAGATTGAAGAAGAAGAATTTCAACAACTAAAGATTAGCCCACTAAAAATTGATTAGCCTTTAACCCTAGGTCTAGGCTCCTATTTATAGACTTCCAAAACCCTAGATCTAGGATTCAAAATTTGAATTTCCCTCCAAAAGTTAGTTAGCTAGAGAGGCTTCTAGAAGTAGTTAGTTAGAGGGAGCTTCTAGAAATAGTTTGTTAGGAGCTTAATCAAGATTAGCTTAATTAATCATCTTTGCTGATCTGGCAGAAGTTTCGAGAGAATTCTGGAATTTGACGTATCATGCTGAAGTGTAGGCACTGACAGAAGAATAATGCACTGAAATTGGAGTGATGATGTGGCCAAGCCGTCGCGGAACCGCGGCGCAAGGCGGCTCCGGCCGCGGTTCCGTGGCGCTATTGAAGCCTTAGGGCTTGGGCTCTCCGTT
Source organism: Agapanthus africanus (assembly GCA_030015575.1). Taxonomy (NCBI): domain Eukaryota; kingdom Viridiplantae; phylum Streptophyta; class Magnoliopsida; order Asparagales; family Amaryllidaceae; genus Agapanthus; species Agapanthus africanus. The sequence goes on along the minus strand of JASDDO010000022.1, from coordinate 639,056,446 downwards.
GCTGCTTTGGTCTGATGTTTGGGCCTTTTTATGATATGTTGAATTTTATTTGTCTTTCTGCATCACTACCAGATCTCAAATCTTGGAGTTGGTGTAATTTTTATCAGCACTTTTCTCATTTTGGTTTGGTTCCTCTGGAATTTCCTGCACAGACTTCGAAACACAAGTTGCACAATATAGGAATGATGCGATACCATAAAATACAGTCAATTTCCCTAGAATTGCCGGTTTTAAAGTCTAACACATGCAATCTGATATTTTACGACTGATTTGCTAATATGTGCTAAATGAATACCGAACACTTCTAGATGAGTGCAAATGATAGGGAAATTGCCCTGTTAAAAATGCAGTATTTTCGACTGATCAAATTCCCCCAAACTTATTTTCGATCGTCTCGAGCGAACTGTTTTATTAAAAAGAGAAGGAGAAAATAAAGAAAGAGAAAAACTAACTAGCACACTTTCGTAGGCAACACGATTGCACTGAGCACGTGCAACAAGCCTTTAAACCTCTAGGTGTCCCTAGTAGGAGGAGTGTTGTCTCGTGAGGGTTTTCAGCGGATTGCACCCACAAAATCCAATAATAAAAGGAAGATCATGAAATTTACATTTAAAGAAAAGAATTGTAAAAGGAAAGCTTTGAAAATTAGGGTCTCCAACTAAGCTAGCTTTTCGGTTGTCATGAGCCCTATCTTAATAGTCATGAAAAGATGTCAGAAATCACATTATCCCATAATAAAACATCGTCTTTATTCTTCATTCCTATCTTTCATCCAAACATCGATCATATAACCCTGCGTGTGTGTAAAGACATCCCTACACCCGGAGAATTCAATTCAAGCTATCATACTTTTGCCCATCAGCCTCAGTACTTTTTAATTAATGAATATTTAGATGAGATTGCTCACACACTTTCATGCGACCGTTAATACTTCTTGAGGTACTAACCGACCGATTACTCATGTGATTGCTTATTTGGTGTATTTTCCTCGTCTTCCACCACCTAAGGCTTAGCAGTGACTCCCAGACCAGTTGGCCTTAGGGCACTAGGTGAAGAGGCACCCTCGCTATATTTTTTTATTGCTGCCTTGGCGATAACAAAACCAGTGTCCATTTTTCTCACCATTTTATATTTTCTTCATTTTTTTTTATTTCCTTCATACTTTTGGCTTTAAGACAAGAGCATTTCAAGGTATTCTCTACTATCCCGAGTTTCAAGACGTGTGTAAGTGCGAATAGCAGGGTATCAACGTTCAAAATGTTTGGCTTCCAGAATAGAAACTATTTTTCAGACTTATTTTTATCCTCACATTAGTGACTTCCTTTATCTTACTAATCCTTGGGACAACGGCTCATAACTACTTATTACTAGTTCGTATAAGAAAACTTCTAATTTTCTTGGTTTTCTTAAATTTTTCTAATCTCATGGATGTAATTTTTCACTATCTAATCTTTTATTATCTTATTTATGTACAAAAATGTTTTTATTTTTATTTTTTGAAATTTTAAAAAATTTATAGGTTTTGAAAATTTTTTGTGCTTATGCAACGCATGATGCAAATGATGCGAAAATAAGCACAAACCTCCCCCAAACTTGTTTTCAACAGTGTCCTCACTGTTGCCATCTGCTAAATCTCGAAAAACCTGTAAGCTTGGGAGGAATTTATTAATGGGGACAAAATATTTAAGTGAAGAATCTCCCCCAAACTTATTTTTGGCTCATCATTTTGTAAAAATTTTCTTTTCAAGAGCCAGAAAAGATGCCCCCCCAAACTTGAGTTATGAATGTTAATCTTTTGAAAATCACATGAGGGGGTCAAAAATTAGTGGTCGATGCCAAGCTTTGCAAAGACCGAAAATTAACACCAACCATTCAAAAATTTTATCAATGTAGTGCTCTGGTTGGTGGAAGAAGAAATGGGGAAAGGTTAAGTGGTGGAATAGAATGTGTGTGCGTCTCATTTTGGAGAGACGATGCAGTGTATGTGATGGATTACTCGCATTCTTTTTACAGTTCAGAAAAAGGGATGGAGGTTCAATTTCATTGATTGGGACATGATTCATCTCAACACCCATGTCATTCAAAAATGCGAGTTCGTCAGCGAAGATCTCCTCAAAAGTTCCATCAATACCCCGATGAATAATGTCATCACAAAGCGCGGGGTGATTTTTAGACCCCAAAAGCAATTCATAATCAGTGTTAATTGTTGACCCGGACATCTCGGTGGAAGAGTCCGTATGTGTATGATACATAGTTGGGTCAAACAATAACGTATGAAAAGAGTCTAGATTGGTATCAGGAGGATCATCAAATTCGCTGCTGTCGACATCCATTAAGTCGACAGAACAGACATGAGCAGTAGGTTCGGAGGGTACACTTCCCAACTTGTAAATGTTCAGCTCAATTGACCTATTCCCAAAGGATAGGGTCATAGAACCATTTCTACAGTTGATGATAGCATTGGAAGTGGCCAAAAAGGGGCGACCTAAAATCACCGGAATTTGATTCCGTGGGTTTTCTACAGGCTGTGTATCAATTACAATAAAATCCATAGGGAATATAAATTCCCCGATTTTTATTAACACATCCTCCAGTTCATCCCTAGGTTTGGTGATTGATCAGTCAGCCATCTGGAGAGTGCAATGGGCTGGTTTCAACTCTCCGATCCCTAACTGCTCATAGACTGAGAATGGAAGCAGGTTAACACTTGCGCCAAGGTCTAGTAGAGCACGGTTAATGTGTTTTTCCCCAATAGAAATGGAAATAGTAGGATAGCCAGGATCCTTACGTTTCCTTGGTAATTGTTGGGGGAAAGCTGTGTCTACTGTCTTTGCTATGAATATCTTCTTGGGCACCTGTTTCTTCCTCTTTCTAGTGCATAAGTCTTTAAGAACTTTCGCATACGCGGGAACTTGTTGGATAGCATCTAGAAGAGGGATGTTGATATTAACCTGTTTCAAGATTTCAGTGATCTTCTCCATTTGTGGACTTAGTGTGTTTCCCCTTAAACGATTTGGGTAAGGAGCTTGAGCAATAAGATCAGGGTCCAACATTGGAGAAGATCGTGTGGGTGGACCTGATCCCAGAATAGAAGTGGGGATCGTCCGTGGAGAACTAGAAGAGATGGGCTGAGGTGGCGAGCCTTGTGGGAAACGGAGAATATGCTCGCAAGAAGGTGGTGAGGTAGAAGAACTGGGGTCAGAATTAGAAGTAGAAGTGGAAGGAAATGTCTCAGCCGGGGTATCATTGATAGATTTTTCAGTGTCATCAATCTCTTCCCCAACGTGATTGTCAAGCACTCTTCCAGATCTCAACGCGGTGATTGCATTCACATGATGTGAATAGCCAGGATTGGGTAAGGGTTGAGCTGGAAGTTTCCCTTTCTCTCTTGCACTCATTTCGGCTTTTAATCGTGCAATTTCTACTTCCATCGATTTAATACTCTAAGCTTGGGACGCTGAGTTTTTCTCAATTTTATCGACAGAAGACTTCATTTCAGTCGAAACTTGCATGATATTTGTTAAGACCAAATTCATGTATTGTGCAAATGAAGAGGATTCATCAGTCCCGGTCAACTGTAAAGGACTAGACAGTGCAGGTGTGTTGACCGGATATTGGAAGTTTTGTGCTTGGAAGGGGTGCTGACTCAATTGAAGTGGTGGTTGCTATTGTGGTGGAGGGACCCTTTGGAAATTGTTTTGGGTTGGAACCGTATTTTGAGATTGTGATTGGTTCCAAGCAAAATTAGGGTGATTCCTCCAACCCTGATTATATGTGGAAGAAAATGGATCGTTCCTAGGTCGTTGTTGGAAAGCAGAATTGATATGCTCATGACCTTGAAACGGAGAATTTCGTGGACATTCTTCCGTCAAATGAGAAGGATCAGAACAGCAGCCATATACAGTTTTGGAGAGTGACATTTGATTTAGGGCGGCAGCTAAAAATTTGTTTTCCATAGTCTCGAGTTTCTTGTGTATAGCTGAAATGTCAGCTCTAACTCCTATGGAAATATCATTGCCATCCCTAGACGATTGACTCACACCCTTCCACTGTAAAGATTTTTCAGCGAAATCTTCTAGAAATTTCCAGGCTTCCCCATCATCTTTAGTCATGAAGTTGCCTTGACACATGGATTCAAGGGTCTGTCTTGTGTTAGGATTAATGCCCTCATAAATGATTCGGCACAGTTCCCATCTCGGGATTCCGTGATGTGGACATTGAACTAACAGATCCTTGAAGCGTTCAAGACATTTTGAAAATGGTTCATTTGGAAGCTGGGTGAATTGATTTATTTCGCTACGGACTCGAGCTGTTTTATGATGTAGGTAGAATTTCTTAAGGAATGCTTTGACGAATTCTCCCCAGTTTGAGATGGAATGTGCGGTAGTGTTATACAGCCACTTCTCGGCTATATCGCACAAGGTAAATGGGAGAAGACGTAGACGCATGGCATCCATAGAAAGCTGTGAAGTACCCATCATTGCGCATACATTTTCAAATTTTGTGATAAAGGCATATGCGTCTTCAGACTCGAGACCGTGAAATTTTGGTAGAAGGTTGATGTATTGGGGTTTTATTTCAAAATTTTCCCCGTTGGCTGGTGGAATGGAAAGACAGGTCGAAAGAGGACCTCGTGTAGGATAGCACCTCTCTTGGAGAGAGATGCGGGGTGGATTCTGCGCACCAACGGATGGCGGCAGAGTAGTGGAAAAGAAGTTCGATGGAGACGGATCCATCGATGTGGGTGTGGTGGTGGGTAAAGAAGAAGTAAATGTAGAAATACCGACTTTTGGGTCGATAGAGGGAACGCGGACTTAACGGGCACTAGAATCCCGTGTCCAGCCTATCTTGCACTAAAAAGGGTTGGTACAAGTGGCAGCGTGAATTATAATTAGGGGAATGATGAAAGAATGCGGTGTTTGTTTTGAAAAGTGATACGGGTTTTTGAAAATATGATGCAAGCACAACAAATGCAACACACAAAACCCTAATTCTAGGGGTCACCTAGGTCAAATCTCTAGACCGCTCCTAACTGCCAAAAGACAAGTCGCAGGATAAATCCTCCACTGCCTCTTTGTCTCTCTTGTGGCCAGGTAAGTGGGAGGTTCTCCACTACGTAAGTAGTGGGCCTAATTAAGTAACCACTGGCCTTCGACACACTTGCCTTAGACACCACAAGAAAAACGCGGATAAGCAATGAATTACCCACGGCCTTCTTCTGTCCTAAGGGAGCGCGACGGTCCTTAGAGTCATTTCTAGATTTCTTTTAGTTAATGAGGGTCAATGCGGATGCAAATTTTGCGATTTTCGGGGCCTAGAAAGGGTAATGAACTCCCCACCTAATCTGGATTTAGTCTTTGCCCTTAATGTCCGTATTAATTATGCAAACAACCACAAAATCAAAACAGGCACAATTTAATTTTGCTTTTTGCACGGCGCTGCGATTTTTGCAAAGAAACCTGCACAAAATGTTAATTGGAGCAGATTTGGAAGGAGATAAGAAAGTGTAGAAGTATAGCTGAAATTTTGAAACAGTGATGAAGTTATTACGCGGCGGAACCGCCGCAGATGCGCCCTAATGCCGCGGAATCGCGGTCACAGGGAGGGATCACTGCACAGAAAATTAACAGTGAGCTTCTGTTAACTCCTCAAGCTCTCTGGAATGCTCAGAAAATTTTTTCTCCAGCTCTAATGATTCCAGATTTCCTCGCACAAATCACAACAACTCGTATTAGTGTTTGCGCGAATTTTGATTACAAAATTATAATGGAATAAATCTTTCAATTCAAATTTCAAATAAAGAACGAATTAGCGCGCTATCCCCGGCAACGGTGCCATTTGATCGGTCTTATTTCTCGTTGTCTGTTTAGAAAATGAATAGAATCACAACCAAAAATATTTGACCGCAATCAATAACTGTGTTGGTTTGTAGCGCATTAGTGAGTGCGGATCGTCCACAGGGATTGCGCAATTCGTTCGTATCTTATTTTGTTTGAATCGAAACTTTTATATTAAAGAAAATCAAAAATGATTCAAGATTTTTATCGATGAGTTTCAAGTATCACTATTCTAATCAAGAATCAAGAAAACGATAAACATCAAGAATCAAGTATCGATAGAATTCCAATCAATTTAGGTTTCAAGATTTGAAGTAAAGCTCGTAGGAATCGATTCGATAGTAGATGTGATGAAGATTCAAGAATACGATTTCTTATCCATTAACAAGTTGATGCTAAATCGATGTAGATTCATCGAAGATCAAGGATCTTGCGAAGAATTAGGGTTCCTCATCCTATCCTTTGTCCATTCGATGAATCACATTCACTAGATAGCTTCTTGGAAATTGAGTGATCGATTGTTGATCTCTAGATCGTGCGAAAGGAATCAAGAACGCATTCGCATCGATCTAGATCATCGATTATTCGATTTTAAAGAATTTACAATTGTTATAAGACTTAAGAAAACGTTTAAAGATTCATCAACATCATCATTCTACAATCGTTTCGATTCCTCCACGAGCGGAGTTTTATTCAAGCATCATCACAAGTACATATTCAAGAATCGAAATATAAGCATAATGCTCGAATTGAAATGTAAGCAAGTTTAAAGAATCTTCACCTTTATTTATTTCAACAATTAGTTACAACTCTCAAGAACTACAACAGGATGGAACTTTGATCGTCGAATCTTGCGTTGCATCGGCTCCTTGAGTCGTGGATCGGCTTGGATCTCGTGCTCCGTTGAAGTCCGGCTTCGCTTCTAAAGGTTGGTTGAAGACCTGCTCGCTAGAACTCAAAGGATCTTGAATTTGAGGTTTGGATTAGGGTTAGGGTTTGGCACAAGTTTTGTCACTAAACTTGTGTTAGAAAATGGGGGAGATTAGAGATTGAAGAAGAAGAATTTCAACAACTAAAGATTAGCCCACTAAAAATTGATTAGCCTTTAACCCTAGGTCTAGGCTCCTATTTATAGACTTCCAAAACCCTAGATCTAGGATTCAAAATTTGAATTTCCCTCCAAAAGTTAGTTAGCTAGAGAGGCTTCTAGAAGTAGTTAGTTAGAGGGAGCTTCTAGAAATAGTTTGTTAAGAGCTTAATCAAGATTAGCTTAATTAATCATCTTTGCTGATCTGGCAGAAGCTTCGAGAGAATTCTGGAATTTGACGTATCTTGCTGAAGTGTAGGCACTGACAGAAGAATAATGCACTGAAATTGGAGTGATGATGTGGTCAAGCCGCCGCGGAACCGCGGCGCAATGCGGCTCCGGCCGCGGTTCCGCGGCGCTATTGAAGCCTTAGGGCTTGGGCTCTCTGTTGCTGCTTTGGTCTGATGTTTGGGCCTTTTTATGATATGTTGAATTTTATTTGTCTTTCTGCATCACTACCAGATCTCAAATCTTGGAGTTGGTGTAATTTTTATCAGCTCTTTTCTCATTTTGGCTCTGTTCCTCTGGAATTTCCTGCACAGACTTCGAAACACAAGTTGCGCAATATAGGAATGATGTGATGCCATAAAATACAGCCAATTTCCCTTGAAATGTCGGTTTTAAACTCTAACACATGCAATCTGATATTTTACGACTGATTTGCTAATATGTGCTAAATGAATACCGAACACTTCTAGATGAGTGCAAATGATAGGGAAATTGCCGTGTTAAAATTGCAGTATTTTCGACTGATCAAACGCCGTTGTTGACATTGCGTCTGGTGTAACGAGACGAATGCTGAGGTGGAGCTGGGGTTTTGCTATCACTCCGCTTTGTCGACGTTACGTCTGCTATAACGAGACGAATGTTGAGGTGGTCTCTAGGCTGTCTGTGAACCGTCGAGATTTGGCTAATTGTTCTGATGGAGCCTGGTAGGAAGGCATGGTTCCCTTTTTTGTTTGTGCCCCTGGATTGTATACAGGGATCGATGTGATCTCACCTGTAGGGCAAAAAGTTTCATTTCATTTTATTTTTTATTTCTTTCCACGATGCTCTATCATTTCAGCTTTTTATATCGTGAAAGTCGCGATTGCCTAATCATTTCGGCTATTTTTCGCGGTGCCCAATCATTTCGGCTATTTGTTTTATTTACTCACTGCTTTTTCTTGCGAGTTGCCCAATCATTTCGGCTGTTTTGTATGCATACATTTTTACTTGCTGATTTCGTTGCAAGTTTCCCCATCATTTCGGCTGTTTCATATGCATTTGTGGATTTGCTGGCTTTTAGCAAGTATGGAACTTGGAACCTGATGCCAATCTTAGCATCAGCATCTCTGTGACTGGAATATTGCCAGGAGAGAATCATCATTTGCCGTGAAAGGACTTGGGATTTGATACCGATTCAGGCATCATCATCGCTACAACTGGGACATTGCCAGGAGAGAATCATCATTTGCTTCTGTCAATGTCAAACAAAGGTGGCTTAGTAAACAGGGTTAGGATCCCGTCGACTAAGGCTTTTGACTTCAGGAGCCGTAAGGGTCTCCTAAAGGTGTTTCTCCATACGAGTCGTGAGGATCTCGTAGGTGCGTTTTCTCCTTAGGAATCGTGAGGATTCCTAAGTGTGTGTTCTCTTTTAAGTCGTAAGGATCTTATAAGAATGTTTTCTCCTTGCAAGTCGAGAGGACCTACAAGTGTTTGTTCACAGTGTGAGCATATCCCTAGTCGCTGGTGGGACTCTGTTAGGGAAATGTTCATTCGTGCCCGTGGATTGTATACAAGGGTCAATATTGAACCGCTTATAGGGCAACATTGGAGATTGTGATGGCTTAAGAACAGGTTCAGATCCCTGTAACTTAAGGCTTTTGAATCCTATGAGCCGTGAGGGCCTCATAGAGGAATTCTCCTTACGAGTCGTGAGGATCTCGTAAGTGTGTTTTCTCCTTAGGAATGGTAGGGATCCCTAAGTGTGTTGCTCCCTTGTGAGTCGTAAGGATATTTTCTCCTTACAGGGTCGAGAGGACCTTGCAAGTGTCTTTTAACGAGGTTGCACCCTTTCGGGTTTTCACAAAAACTCGCCGGTAGCCCTGCTGTTTTTACTCATGGAGCCCTTTCGAGTTTTCATCCGTGCCCATTTTTCTTATGGACATACCGTTTTTTTAACACCACGTCAGCCTAGGGACGGCGCGGGTTGGTAGTAGTTTAGCGACGTTTCGGTCATAGGTCCAAGATTTTTCGAGCAGCGCACGATTACACGGCTAGATTTTCTTGCAAATCTTCGCATCTTTTGTGTCAGAGGTGGATTCCTTGAAGAGAAGGCTGAGGGAGATTTCTTCGTCAGAGTCGCTTCCAAAGGTGATAACTTGTGATCCCTTAGTGTCGATTATGTGACAGTTGTCAGCGGCTCTTTCGAGCTCATCTGTCGTACTTTTCTATTCCCGACGAGCCTTGCACTTCACTCGTTGAACGTGTTGTCGGTGGGCAACATATCCCTGCCACCTGTGTTTAAAGGCTATGCATTCCTCGGTAGGGTGTGCAATTCTCTGATGGTATAAGCAGAAGTTAGGATGTATGTCTACTTCATCAAGATGTATACTGTCAGGAGAATTTCCTCTGAAAGAGGACAACTTCATTCCTATTGATATGGCTTTGGCGAACCTTTTCCTTGTCTCGAACCTGCTTTTATCTGTCACGGGCATTCCTCGGTCTGGTTGGGGTGTTTTAACCTTTTCGTCCAGTCTTCGGCGTTTGGCTTTTTCAAATATGGCCATTTCGCGCTCTCTATCAGCTTTGCTTTACAGAAGAGCTTCGTTTAGGAATACATCAATCATTCCATCTGATGGCCCCAAGATCATCCCCCAATTTCTTTGCGTCAGGAGCTTCTTCACCGTTTATCAACGAATGAGAGATCACATGGCAGCTTGCCACATAATCATCAGGTTCATCCGACAAGTATTCTCCATTGTCGTCATCTCCATCCTCACGGACGTGGCTGAGAAATTCTTGAAGTGTGATTGGGGTTCGCGCCTTCTTGTTATATTCTTCCAGCGCGTCAATCTGTTTTTGCAGGTCTGTACGCTTGTCATCAAGCTTCACGGGCTTTTTGGTCTTCTTCTTCTTCTTTGAAGACTTTGATGGCTGGGTGCGAGCGCTTTGACTACCACCACCAATTTTTGTAGTTAAGCGCGGTTTCAGCATTCCCTCGACGATCTCGGGTTCCAGTGGATTTTTCCACTTGATTGCCGGGCATGTTTGGAGATCCTTCAGCATTCTTTTCGTTTTTGCCGAAAGAACAACTTCCCATGGGGCTTCCCTTATGAATGAGCACGATGCCCCCGGCATGTCCACTTTTTTAGGGGCGTGAGGTTGTGGCGGGTTCACCTCCCAGTTTTCGGATAATACGAACCTGCCTTGTTGGTATTGGTCCTCAATCCAGCCTTTGAAGATGAAGCAATCTTTGATTGGATGGCTTACTGCTTGGTGGTAAGGGCAGTAATTAGGATTGTTGACATCGCCCGGCTGCAATGGACGTTTTGGATTCGGCAGATTGATGAGTCTGTTGCGCACTGCTAGCTCGAACAGTCTCCTTGTTTTATCTTGGGGAAATGAGTAAGAACATCCCAGTCTCTCCTCGAGGGATGGGCGTGGACGCATATTGTTTTGGCGAACAACCGGCTTTAAGTTGCTTGGCTGTTGTTGAGTATTGGCGACGAAGCTTGCTTTCCTTTTCTATTTTTCATTCCGTGGCTCCGGCTTCGAAGAGGAAAGCATGTGGCCTATCTGGTCCATTTGGGCCAGCTTGTCAATCAAGGCCTGGAAAGTGGTCGGCTTGAAAAACATCATGAATTGGGAAATGGTCGCCTGAGGGTCGAGAGTACCCACGAACATGCCTACCGCGGGAACCTCTTCGATGCGCTGCTCGCATTTTGACCATAAGTTCCGCCACCGTATCGCGTACTGAACCCATGTTTCTCTAGGCTTCACCCTGGCATTGATCAATGCGGTGATCGGGGTGTGCTCGCTAGCGCTTGAAAATTTGTGTGTAAACAGCAGCTCCATCTCTGCAAATATTTTGACAGAGTCGTTGGGGAGTTCAGAGTACCATTCGAATGCTGTTTCTGACAAGCTGCCGACGAACTGGCGAAGTAGCAGTTTATCGTCACCCCCAGTGTTGCCACATAGAGCCCTGAACTGGGCGACATGCTGGTGGGGATTGCCCGTCCCTTTATATACATGGAACTTAGGAATCGTGTATCCTGGCGGATACTTGATCTGATCGTACCATCCTGGATATGGTCGCCCAGTTCAGACGAATTGGCTAGTTGCTTCATTTTCTTAATGAGCCCGTATTTGCTGAGCTATATAATCATCCAGGGCAGCTTTTGTGATGGTCTCCTCTTTGGCTGCTGAACAAGCCGGAAGGGGAGTTGACATCTCCGCTTGGTCATCTTCGAGGATAATCGGAGGATCTTCAGCTGGAAGGTCCGGCTGGATCATCATGCCCACCATATCTTGGAATAGAAGGGCCATTTGTTTTATATTGGCCGCTTATTCCGCAGCCTCCTTGTCCTTCTTTTCGAGGATTCTGCGGAGGAATTCAGCATCAGTTTCTTGTTCCTGACGTTGCTCTGATGATGTTTCCGGGCATTCTTTTGGCCCTGTGAGTACGGCCATCTGCGTCAACATTTCCTGGAGCTTCTGTTGTTGCTCCTGGCCTTTGTTACAGATCGCGTAAGCGGTCGATGACCTGTAGAGATACGGCTATTCTCTTTTCCGGATGCCATATAGACGGTGTGCACCACCATGCCCCCAGACTTGGGGAGTTTAGATTCAGTGTCATTGCGATTTGCCAAAGACGCAGAGATCTTCTCCGACCTCTTTCTTTTATGGACGGTCGAAGCTGAGGGGGTCGTTGCAACGGGCACCCAGGTAGACGACACCTTTTGTGGATTGACAGGATTGTCCTCTTCTCGCTGCGCTTTCATCTTTTTCTGTTGGCGGGGATAGTCTTGATCAATCACAGAGTCTTGGACCTGTCGCCAAACTTTATAAATTTCAGAGGACTGCCGCTGAGGGGGCTGCTCCAGCTTCGCCTTTGTGATCTTTTCAACTGGCGGAGGAGACTTTTTTAGCACGGCAGTTGGCGAATTCCTGCGCACCTTGTTAAGTAGTTCAAAGTTGTTCCCGGTTGGAACAGCAGCATCAACTTCCACCATTAGAGCCGGCGGAGTCGGTCCAGAAGGGGAATTGCCCCCAGCTTTCCTCACTCGGCGCCAGTGGCGACGTCGAGCATGTCGTGCAGCCGGGATCACCTCCGCTGTTGAATGAGCTTCTTCATGCCCCCTGTTTTGAGGAGAGACTGTTATTGGTGCTAGCCTGTCGAAGACTGACACCCGTTGAGAGGGGGTAGTCAGTCTTGCAAAGGCCGACTTTCGAACGGGGAAACAGCCTTCATGACTTCACATGGAGTCGGAACTGAGACGGCCAGTCTTGTGAAGACCGACCCCTTAGCAGGAGAAGCCGCCTTGAGGACTTCAGGAGTAGGAATGGCTATCCATTTTGGGATGATCTCTTCAGGAATTGCGGGCTTTTTCATGGGCCCGTTGGAGCTTTGGCCCAGTCTATTAAAAACTGAGGCAGTGGAGTTGGACGACCTGTTGAGAGGGGCTGCAGTGGTGATAAGTCGATCAAAGACCGACTTCTTTGGGGTCTCCTGCAATGGCATTGGGGTATTGAAGTTCACGGGTGGGAGCATGGTCCCAAAGAATAATCCAGTGGTGGCCTGAGTCACCTGTTCCACCGGCATAGCGAAGATGGAGGTCGCTTGGGGCCCGTATGTCACTCCTCCGGATGGGACGGAGCGAGAGTTGCAGTTGCAGTTAGTGCAGGTTGAAGCCATTGATCTTCTGTTTTCTGCACGGAGCAAGACACCAAATCTTAGTACCTCGAACCCAAGGGCAACCATATCAAACCGCGATTCGTTCGCGAACACGACACATGAAGTGTGGAGTGGAAAGAGGAAAAGGTCCCACCGGGCGTGCCAGAATCTGTTCCCCGCCGAAACATGGAGACACGACCGCGCGGGTCCGTCTTGCCTGAATTTCTGGGCATATGCTAATTGGTTCTATCCGTCCACCTCTTCGAAGATGCCAAGTTGATTTATGACACCAGGTATCGAAGGTTTAAACGGATGCGGCCGATGTAGCAGACTTCGTCAGATTCCCCCTCATGATGAGGGGTTTTTGATTGTGGGGACGCTCTTCCCTGCAGGCCCAAGCCCCTGCAGTTAATTACGCTACCGCATCGCGGTAACAACTTTCTCCTTCTCCAGATGGTCACTTCGTGTCGTAGGTGTTTGTTTTGTTTTTGGTTTCCCGTGGATTGTATACAGAGACTAATGTATGTTGTCGCCCGTAGGGCGTGGATTAGTCCGAATCCGTACTTTCTTAGATTTGGGTTTGGGGGTTGGGTTTAAGGATATGTTAGTCTTATTTGGGACTAAGATCAACTTAAACGTTAGTTAAGGATACGTTAGTCTAATTTTAGACTAAGATCAACTTAACGGAATCATTTAGATCCAACAAAAGAGCATTTGGGCTCTATTGTTTAGTTTAGGGACATTGTGGTCGATTAGTTTAAAGACATTATGGTCCAAGGTTAAGGACATCATAGTCCGTGAGTTTAAAGACCCCACAGTCAAGGTTAAGGACATCATAGTCCGTGAGTTTAAAGACCTCACAGTCAAGGTTAAGGACATCATAGTCCATAGGCTTAAGGACCCCACAGTCCAGGTTAAGGACATCATAGTCTATGGGCTTAAGGACCCCACATTCCAGTTTAAAGACGTCATAGTCTATGAAATGTATGGTTGTCAGGACCCGTCACCTCTCTGAAGGCGTTGAAGGATTACAACGACATATATCTGAGGGGTTCAGAGATGTACCCTTGAACCAATTTTGGTTGAAAGATCTGTAGTCCAATTTGGGGCTAAGATCTGTTAAAAGATTTATGAGCATATGGGCTCAGTTAATCTGCATTAGAGGACTTATGGCCAATCTTGGGCTAAGTCCTATCAAGTTAAAATGTTTTAACATTCATTTTGGGCTGTTGAGCTTTTATTTGGGCTTAGCCCTTTTAACAATGTTGGGCATTGATTTATATCTTGACAATGTTTTGTCTTTTATTGAATGCTGAGCATTCATCATAGCTCTGGGCTTATTAAAGAATAATTTATGTTCTGTCAGCGCGACACGTGGCACGCTTGGCGCTTTGCGCCAGTGAAAGAGCGCAGTGCGCTTCTGCCAAATAGCATACACGTGAAGGACACGTGTCGCGCTTGGCGCTAAGCGCCAGATGATGGGCGCATTGCGCCAGTTTATGAGCGCATTGCGCTGGTAGTTTAGTGGCGCACACATTATTGACACGTGGTGCGTCTGGTGCTGAGCGCCACCCCATGAGCGCAATGCGCTATTTCAAGAGCGCAAAGCGACACGTGTCGCGCTCGGCGCTGAGGGCCAGTCTCAGAGCGCAGAAGCGCGGTTCCAGAGCGCAAAGCGCGGTTCCAGAGGCGCATATGATCAATTTTATGATCCAAAAAGAGACTTTGTCTCAAGATTCTAAGAGCAAAAAGTTTCTTCAATCTCCTATATTGATGAAAGGATTTGCCTTTATGGATCTATGATCTATGAGGAAGAAGTAAATTCTTCTTTCATTTTATGATGAGGTCTTTTGATCTCTTTGTAAAAGACTTTTCATCTTTGTAGATCTATGATCTTTTAACGAAATGGATCCTTCTTTTCAAATTAATTACGAGATGATTTCATCTCTATGTTCATCACCATTCTTTAACAGTTGAAGAAAAAATCTTCTTTCACTGAGAGCTTGGCTCTTCTTCTTTGAATTTCTCAAAGTTTTTGAGGAGGCTTCTCTCTCTCTTTTTTTGTATCCTTGAGACTTGAAGTCTAGGGGCCTTTTTATAGGGTAGGCTGATTTGTTGAATCAGTTAAAGAGATCTTTCTCTGATTGATTTGGGGATGTTTCCCCACCATTGGAACTTTGATCCTAGGGCTTATGTTTAACAGAAGGCAATCTTCTTGTTTTTAACAAGATTGATAAATCTTTCCATACAGAATTTATTCTGTCTTTTGGTAATTTTTATTTACTATTGGATCATTGATCCAACGGTGCTCTGATTTACAGAGCACAATCTTGTTATTTGGAAAGATTTTGAGGAATCTTTCCTTAACAGAATTTAATTCTGATTAATTAATGATTTATCATTATTATTAGATCTTTGATCTAACGGTGGAGAGCTTTTAGTTCCAGCGCTAGCGCACCCATGCTTTACACGTGGTGCGCTGCTTAAAGGGCAGCGCACATTGCGCTAGCGCACCCGTGCTTGACACATGGTGCACTGCTTAGGGCGCAGCGCACTTGGCGCTGCATCCGAAGCGTTGCTTCATTTCAAAATTTGAATTTTGAACAGCGCTTTGCTCTGATTGGGGGAAACAGAGGCGAAACAATTGAAGGTTAAATCGGTGAAATTGTCTCAAACTCGAAGGATTCCAACAGAGGTTCAAAACGAGTATAAGCAGTCGAGTCGGATGGTTCAATTATCTCATCCGAGAATTCAAAGGGTGGTGATGGTTCAAGATCGTTCGTGAAATTGAAACACTCGTAATCATTATCGGGGGTGAAAGCAGTATCAGATTCAAGGAGGAACGCACTAGTGGCGTCAAAATTGTTGTGATCGAACAGAAATTTTTCGAGCTCACAGTCCTCCTGGGTGATCTCTTGGATTGAGCAAATATCAAGTATATTAGTATTAGGTTCGGAGGGTTGATTCCCCAACTTAAAAATGTTGAGCTCAATTGTCATATTTCCAAAAGATAGGTTCATCGAACCATTTCGATAATTGATCACCGCATTAGAAGTTGCAAGGAATGGTCGACCGAGTATCACCGGAATTTGACTCCGGTGGTTAGCTATATGTTGTGTGTCCATAACAATGAAATCAACAGGGAATATGAAGTCCCCTACTTTAATCAAAATATCCTCTAACTCACCCCTAGGATGGGTGATGGATCAGTCGGCCATTTGGAGAGTACAATGTGTGGGTTTCAGCTCTCCAACGCCTAGTTGCTCATATACTGAATAGGGAAGCAAGTTAACACTGGCACCAAGATCTAATAGTGCGCGGTTGATGTTCTTATCCCCAATAGTTATTGAAATTGTAGGACAGCTAGGGTCCTTTCGTTTTTGAGGTAAAAGTTGGGTAAGAGCATCACTTACTGCACTAGCCAAGAAAACTTTCTTAGGTACCTGTGATTTCCTCTTCTTGGTGTATAAGTCCTTCAAGATTTTAGCGTAAGAAGGGACTTGTTGGATTGCATCCAAGAGGGGAATGTTAATGCTAACCTATTTAAATAACTCCACAATCTTCTCCATTTGTAGAGTTTGTTTATTGGATCTAAACCTGTTTGGAAATGAAATATTTTGAAAATTGGTCGAGTCCAATGTTTGTGGAGGAGAATGAGGAGTAGGAACGGATCCCAGTGCTTGTGTATTCGTGGAGTGAGATGTGGGTCCGTTCGGCACAGCAGAAGAAGAAGAGCCTTGTGAAGAATGGAGAACAGGCTTGAAGACGAAGAAGAAGAAGAAGAAGTGGCGGCCGGGGTGTTATCATCAATGCCAACATTATTGTGCAACGTCCTTCCAGATCTCAATATAGTCACGGCACTCACATTATGATTTTGTTGTTCATGAGCAACATGTGCATTTTGTGGGTGACCGGGATTTGGCAGTGGTTGAGATGGAAGCTTCCCATTCTCTTGCTCGCTTAAAGAAGCATTCAGTTGTGCAATTTGGGCTTCAATGGTTTTGATGCTTTGCCCATGTGATGCAGTGTGTTGCACCAAAGACTGAATAGAAGACTGGATGTTGGCTGAAGATTGGGTAGATTGTTTTAAAAACGCATCCAGACTTCGTTCTAGCGAGGTAACCTTATCGTTATTTTACGGAACAAAATTGTTTTGAGGAAAAGAGTTGTTTGGTGCAAAATTGTTCATTTGATTTTGGTAAGGTTGGGGTTGGAAAGGTTGTTGATACTAAGTTTGTTGATGAGCTTGTTGGTGAGGAGGAGGCCTCTGGAAATTGTTGTTGCCTTGGAATTGTTGTTGATTTTGATTCCAAGCAAAATTGGGGTGGTTCCTCCAACCAGGATTGCAAGTTGAAGAGTATGGATCATTTCTTTGTCTTTGCTGAAAGACAGCATTGACTTGATCCTGTCCTTGAGTAGGTGGGTTGTAAGGACACTCTTCAGTCAAATGGGACGGATCCGAACAACAAGCACAGATAGTGCGAGGGGGTAAAGCAGGGGCAGAAGAAGACGATGAGAATTTGCTCTCAATTGCTTCTAATTTTCGTATAATTGCTGCCATTTCGGCTTTCATTGCAATTGACATATCAAGTTGGTGAACACTTGCCCTAGACGGACTGGATGAAGTAGATGAAGTGGACGAAGAGGTCTGTCTAGTTCTTTCCCCCTGGAGTGTTTGTTCAGCAAGATCGTCGAGAAATTGCCAAGCTTCCTCGTCAGATTTGGTAAGGAACTGACCTTGACAAATGGTTTCCAGCAACTGTTTAGTTGCTGGGTTCAGTCCTTCGTATAAAGTTTGGCAAAGTTGTCATCTTTCAATACCGTGATGAGGGTACTGAACAAGAAGGTCTTTAAATCATTCGAAACACTTCCAAAATGGTTCGGAAGGAAGCTGGGAAAATTGGTTAATTTCATTACGAATTCTTGCGGTCTTGTGATGTAGGTAAAACTTTTTAAGAAATGCCTTAACAAACTCTTCCCAACTTTTTATGGAATGCGATGCTGTACTATATAGCCACTTTTCACCCAGGTCATATAATGTGAAAGGAATGACTCGTAGCCTTATAGCATCATCGGATAGTTGGGTGGTCTTCATCATTGCACAAACATTCTGGAATTTGTTAATGAAAATATAGGCATCTTCGGATTCCGACCCGTGAAATTTGGGCAACATATTGATGAAGTGGGGCTTAATTTCAAAATTTTCCCCATTTGCCGGCGGAAGTGAAAGACAAGTAGGAAGTTTGGAGCGGGTAGGATAAAAAAGATCCTGAAGCACGATTCGTTGTGGCGCTTCAACAGGAGGTTGTTGTGGGTTATTCGCACCCAGTTGAGGTGGAATAAGTCCCGAGGTAGGTAAAAGATTGTTGGGATTGAATCCTGACATTTCTTTAGAAGATGATGAATGTGAAGATGAAGTTAAAGATGAAAAAGAAGTGGAGGGAGTTTTGACTTCAGAATCGAACGTGTCGTCAGTAGCGACTAACGAGACACGGACTAATCGGGCGCTACTGTCCCTAGTCCAACCGGACATACACTAAACGAGTTGTAGTGTAGTCAAAAAGTAGAATGTGAGGGTAAGAAAACGTCAATGGGGAAATATGGGTGAAGGTTGGGTTCAATGGCAAGTTTTTGTAAAAATTTTGTTTTGTATTTTTTTGTATTTTTTTATAAAGAGTTTTGCAAAAGATCTTGTAAAGAACTATGACACACTTTCAAGCAATCACAATTCAAATATGCACAATCAAGCCTAGAGCTAGGGTCTCCTAAGTCAACTAGACTGCTCCTAACTGGTCCAAAGCGACAAATTGTGAAATATCCCTCAAATCGCCTCTTCACCGCCAATTGTGGCCAGGTAAGCACAAGTGAAGAAAGGAGGGTTCCGCTCACGAATCACCATAAGACGGGCCTTTTAAAGTTACCTTTCTCACTTGTCTAGCCTAGGCACCACAAAATCAGGTTTAGATAAACGACTGAATGCCCACAACCTTCCTCTGTCCTAATGAGCGCGACAGTCCTTAATTGGCTGAGTCTAATATTTTTTAATTAGCTCAAGGGTGATGCATATGCTTTAGTGATTTCTGGGATCTTAGGAAGGGTAATGAAATCCCCACCCAATCTTGATTGGTGTTATAGCCCCTTAAATTCCGTTTTAAAAATGCAAAGCAGTAACACACAAAATCTAAAACACTTGCCAAAATTTTTTCTTTTTATTTGCGGCGCAAAGAATCCTGCATAAAATGATTTATTGGAGAGGGAGAAGAAATTTTTGCGCAAAGAACCCTGCAGGAAAAATTTTCAGTGGAGATCAGAGGATAGGAGAGAGGACAAAAATACTTACAGAGAATTTTGAAGCACCGACGTCAGCAAACGGCCGCGGTTCCACGGTCAATTACTCAAATCTGCGGCGGTTCCGCGGTGGATAAGTCGGTTCAGGCCTCCAAAATTTTTTCTATGTGCTGTTATGGTTCTCCTCTGTCTGTTCAGATCCTCTGTTTCTTGCTTTGTTCACTGGGCTTGCTCCAGATCTGAATCAGTCCGTCTTCTTTTCCTGCACAATTCACACAAAACCCCTCAAAAATAACAAAATGATTTTTATGTATTTTTTATTTTTTCAATTTTTATATTTTTTATTTAATTAATCCGAAATTACAAAAAGAAATAACTACCGTTTCCCTGGCAACGACGCCATTTGACTGATGAGATTTTTGTGCGTGCGTTTTAAAATTTAAATTAAGAATACTGCAATCAAGACGGTGTCGCTTGGTATCTAGCCGGTTGAGTACGGGTCGGTCCACAGGGAAATGGTGTTATTGTCTTTAAGCTCTAACGAGTTAAGTCCTATTTTTGGTAGGTTTTGTTTTAAATTCTAAGAATGAGATTCAATCGATTTAAAGTCTTGCTAGGGTTAGGATTAGGTTAGTTTGGAAAAGGGATTCTACTCACTGCTTTCTTTGCCCTAATTAAGAATATAGGCGTTAGGATAATAGTCAACAAAGGGGATTAGCACGACTAGGAAGAAACGTAGTTTTTTCCTTTTGGTCATTGTCCGTCCTTTCTTAACTCTTAGCCCTAACCCTATTTAAATCAACCACAACTGGTCTAACTAGGGAATCATCGCTATCTTGTAGGATAGGGTGCCGTAGTGAGCGGTGTGTGGTTAATGTAAATAGAGTCTGTATTAATTAAAATTATAGGGGCAAGGAAAGGAGTGAGAGAGATTTACTTCTCTCAAACCTTCCTTATCCTAACCCTAACAAGTGAGAAATTACCCACTCATTAGGAAGTTAACGATAAAATTCATTTTTATAATTTTTATATTAGAAAACTAAATTTCAGATAAAGAAAGAAAGATAAAAAAATGCAGGAATTAAATTCTGATAAAAAAAATGCATGATAAAAAAAACAAACCTTACTTTATTGATGACCTCTTCAACGATCACAAGGAAATAAAATTTTAATCTAGAAAATAAAAAGAGGCATACCTAATTAGGCTTTCGGCTTTCCTATTTATAGATAGGAGAAACCCTAGGTTTTACATCTGATCCATACATGAAATTACAAGACTACCCTAAGAAAGCCGGGTCAAAGCACCGACACCCACCGACACCTGCACCGACAAGTGCACTGCACGGCCGCGGAAGCGCGGCAGAAAGCCATGTTCGGCCGCGGTTCTGCGGCCATATTGAGGGATCTCTGGCTCCATCTTTCAGGGTTGCTTCATGTTGCTTTTTCCTTCTGTTTTCTTCACTTGGTTCCTCAGAATCTTTTCTACTTTCTTCCAGATTTCCAACAGTGCAGATGATGTGGACTTTTTACCATGAGCTTCGCGTTGAAGTATTGAATCTTGTACCGCCTTTGTGCATTGAACTGTCTGCTGATCTTCATTTGTTCCTTGAACCGGTAAGCGGCATCATACGGATTCATCTATTGTTTGCCATAGTCTTACTTTTGTAACGTCTTTTCATGAATTTCACTGTATTGTTCTGAGAACCTGTAACTTGCAACTATTTAGCAGACATGGATCAAAAGCACCTATTTATTTGTAATATGATTAAGAATGGGCGATATAATAATGCAAAATTCTGATATGAACACCACTTTTTAAACATTTCATTAAAATTTTCCTTTAATTCAACAAATATCTAGATATTTTGGGAGAGAAAGTTTAAAGCTTAATCTTGTGATTAATTTAACATAGATTCACTTTAGCATAATTAACCCAAACCAAATTGTAATTACCACTAATTAAGTGTATAATTAAAAGCTTATAATAATATTTTAATTAAGGAAAAATATTAAAGTGAACTAAAATTTTCAAGTGACAACTAAAACCTCAAACTAGCAATTTCCTAGTTAAACTAGGTGCAGTCAAGTCAATACTGAAAAATGATCACCTCTAGGTTTTTACGGAAAACACAACTTATTTTACCTATTAACGGAAAATTCGCCTAAACGATTTCTAAAACGTTACAACCTTCCCCCCTTAAAGAAATTCTGTCCCCGAATTTAAAATTCTTACTATGCGTACCTTCAAAAAGATGAGTGCAAATCATCCACATCCCGCTCGTAGCCTCCCAAGTGATCTCCTCACTAGATGGCTACGCCAAAGAAAACCTCCATAGATGGCAAGACCCTTGACCGAAGTTTCTCCACCTACCGATCCACTATCACTATCGGCTGTTGGTGAACAAAAAAAAATCGCGTCCAAGCTAAATGGTCTGGTGCTAAATCATGTAGGATGGGTCCTGAAGGTATTTGCGAAGTATCGATACAAAGAATACGGGGTGAATACTCAGAAATTTAGGCGGAAGTGCCGATAGGCAACGGTACTAACTCGCTCGAGAATCTCAAAAGGACCTACAATTTGGAACTAAGCTTCCCCAAAACTCAACACGCCATTCATCGGAAAAATCCGTAGGAATACATGATCTCCCACTGCGAACTCAAGTCTGCGACAACTCCAGTCGGCATAAGACTTCTCTCTGCACTGAGCTTCTCTCATCCTGACCTGAACCACTGGTTTTTCTCCGTAGTCTCATGATTAGCCGGGGTCCAAAAATCTTGCTCTCGCGGAGTCGGTAAAACAAACTGGCGATCGACACAATCTAACATACAAGTCTAGAAAGGTGCCATCTGAGTCGTCTCCTGATAACCGTTATCGTAAGAGAGCCCCATCAATGGCAAGTGAAGATCCCACAGTCAACAAACAATTAGTACGCACGCACAAGCATATCCTCCAGAGTTTGTATAGTCCGCTCTGTCTAACCATCGGCCTACGGATGGAAAGCGGAGCTAAAGCTCAACCAGGTACCCAAGGCCTCCTGAAGCTTCTGCCAACGATGGCTAGCGAACTGAATGCCTCTATTGGATACAACGCATGAAGGAACTCCGTGCAAACGCACCAATCTATCGAAAAAAAACAACTGAGCAAACTGAGCATAACCGGACAACAATCACTCAAATGGAGTCATACCCTTAACTAGACCTGGTAGACTCACAACGAATTTCATGGAGATCTGCTCCCATTCCACTCCGGAACGGTCATAATTCGCAACTCTCCTGTCAGTCTCAAATGCTCAACCATAGCTCGCTAAAAGCCAAACACTTCAAAACGAAATCCAAAACTTCACTCTTCATCCCTGCCCACCCGTAACTATCTCACAAGTCACGTTACATCTTGGTGGAACTTGGGTGAACACTGAAAGCTGACTGATGTGCCTGCTATAGGATCTCGCGTCTCTACCCATCAGTATCTGGTATACACAAGTGAGTCCCGTAACATAACACACCCTGGTCATAAATCAAGAACTCCGAATCTATACCCTGCCGAACATGCTCAAGAATCTCAGACAAACGAGAATCGGTGGGCCGTGCCTCACGAAAACCATTAATTTGAAGTGGACGGGCGCGGACATGAGCAAGATGTCCCCTAGTAGAGGTGAACTTAAGCTGTACTCAACGGTCACACGAGACCTGCAAATCTGCAAAAGATTGTCTCTGAACTGCGCTCATCTGGAACAAGCTAACCCCCGGGCCTACGACTCAAAGCATCAGCTGCCACAACCGCCTTGCCCCGGGCAATAAAGGATCTCACAATCATAATCCTTCACAAGCTCCATCCAACGGCGCTGTCTCAAACTCAGATCCCGCTGCAGGAAGATGTACATATAGCTCTAGTGGTCCGTGAAAATCTGACACGACTCTCCGTACAAGTAGTGTCTCCAAATCTTCAACGCACGATCACCGCGGCCATCTCTAGATCATGAGTGGGATAAATCTACTCGTGCTCCTTCAACTATTGGGAAGCATAAGCGATAACTCTATCGTACTACATCAGTACACAATCGAGCCCCACTCGTGAAACACCACAATAATCGACAAAGTCGCCCGATCCAGAGAGCAAAGGTAGAACTGGTGCAGTCGTCAACCGAGTCTTCAACCGCTAAAAACTCAGCTCGCATGCCTCAGTCTAAAGAAAAGGAACTCCCTTCCTGTTCAGTCCGGTCGGCGGTGCAATGATACTCAAGAAATCCTGCACGAAACGGCGGTAAAAACCGGCTAAGCCCAAAAGGCTGCGGACCTCTGTCACTGATACAGGTCTGGGCCAAAGCTGTACGGTCTCGATCTCCCTCGGGTCCATACGAATACCGTCTCCCGTAACTACATGACCTAGGAAATCAACACTATCAAGCCAGAAGGAACACTTCGAGAATTTAGCAAATAGCTAGTGCTCTCTCAATGTCTGCAAAGAAATCCTCAAGTGCTGCTCATGTTCCCCTCGACTCTTAGAATAGACCAGAATGTCATCAATAACATAACAATAAACTGGTCGAGGAACGGCCTGAAAAATCTGGTTTATCACATCCATGAATGCTGCTAGGGTATTGGTGAGTCCAACGACACCACCACCAACTCATAAAGCCCGTAGCGCGCACAAAAGCAGTCTTCGGAATGTCATCACTCCGAACCCGCAACCAATGATGACCTGATCCCAAAACAAACTTAGAAAATGTCTCGCACCCTGGAGCAGATAAAAAAAATCGTCAATGCGAGGTAAAGGATACCTAATCCGCACCGTAACTCGATTCAATTGACGATTAATCAATACACAACCTCAAAGTGCCGTCCTTCTTCTTGACGAACAGAATAGGAGATCCCCAAAGCAAAATACTTGGACGTACAAGTCCCCCATCAAGTAACTCTGCAGCCGATCCTTAAGCTCCTTAAGCTCAGCCGGCTCATCTGGAACAACGTCGGAAAAGTCTCGCACGATAGGAACCCGGTCCAACGAATCCACTGTGGCTTCGGTATCACGATTAAAAGCCAAGAATCCTCGACATCTTCTCCTCAAAAGCCGATTAGCGTAAAAGGCTGAAATCAAGCTGTGAAGGGCCGCACCACAGCCCCCCTGCACAACAAGAGCCGACTTGCCGGGAAAACAAAACCTGATTGTCTTCTCGCGGCAGTCCACAGACGAATAGCACGTAGCTAACCAGCCCGTACCCAGGAGAACGTCAAAGTCCAACATCTCTATAAGGATCAAACCGATGGACGAATCTCTATCTCCTATCCGATTGGCACATGACTGAAACACGTGTCGCGCAACCAAAGGATCGCAAACAGGATTAAACACAACAACGGCTGATCTAACATACACGACTCTCGGTCCAACCCCGGCATGAAGTGTGTAGAACAAACGAGTGCATAGATCCCGAATTAAACAACAAACATGCGCATCAGAAGAATGTACGAATAAGATTACCTGAAAACTCTGTATTGGACGCCCGCGCGTCCCGATGAGTAGAAGCAAACACTCGTGCCTGCCTTCTACCTACAACTGGCTGTCTTCCTCCTCTACAATCCTGTTCTCTCCGAACGAACCCTCTGCGACTATGACATCTCTGAACATAAGTCTGACGCGGTGCGACAACAGGCACAAAGGGCAATGCTCCCTGAAGTGAAGGTGGTAAGGTAAAATATGGTACTGCTGCCCTCCTCTGGCGTATCAAGGTACAATTTCTGACGAGGTGATGGAAACTCCCGCACCAGAAACATCCATACGATGACTGATGATCCTCCTTGGGATAAGAGCTAAACCACTGACCTCGTCCCAAGCCTCTGCTACTCTCGCGAACTGAACGAAATCTGTCACGGCATCTAAGCATCTATCTCTGGGCTGATACGCTTGTACGAGCCCTCCTCGGTCCTGAAACTCCTAAAGTCTCGGGAAGACGCTCCTCATCTAATAGGGCTGCGTCCACTGTTGCTGTATACGTGACACAATGTTGTGTGCTGATAGCAAGGAATAACTGGGTAACATGGGTGGCAAGCTCCTGTCGCTGCGCTCGACTGGACTCAACCAACGATCTCATCATCTGGCGCAAATCTTGCATATCCGTCTCTAGCCTAGCGATACGATCTATCGAAGACGGATCAATCTGCTCCTGTATAGCGAGCGTACCGTCCTGGTCAGTCCTCGTCCCAAACAAGTCAACTCTGACCTCTGCTCTCGCTGCATCTCTCTAAGCCCTCATAGTCATCAGCGGCATAAAAGCTAGAAATGGAAATAGGATTCGATATGAATATGGAAATCGAATCACAAAGATATGTATCAAGGAATTTCAAGCAATTAGTACTCAGGTCACTTAGACGGAGTACCGTGTCGTAAGTATGCCGCGGACATACATACGCTACATCACTCTGCTTAAGCTACCTACTCCATCATACCAAGGTCATCCTACAGTCCTAAAGGTAAAACCTAGTGCTTTGATACCAACTGTAACACTTGAGTCTGTGTTTAATAGTAATTACGTGTTAATGTGGGATTTTGGCAAAAAGTTTACCAAAAATAGGTTTCTTAAAAACTATCTGGTTTTGTGGTTATTTTTGTGGAATATTATCTCGACCACACACCAGCAAATTACAGCTGATTTTTAGCCAGCCAGAATGAGCACCATCAGCTCCCATCATTTCCACAGCACAATTAGCTGCTTAAATTCAGCTGAGGATACTCTACGACGTCTACTAAACTATCACATCAGCACCACAACACCTTATTCATCACCTGTCACATTTCACATCAGCCAAAGCATCCAATCAGCCACCATTTTCAACACTTCAGCATCCAATCAGCCTCAAATTTGTGTGCAAATTGAGCTTGAGGTCAGCTATGGCTGCTGCCATAGCCACCTAACACCATGGAAATTCAGCTGAGGCTATCCCATCATTGCATCAGCCCCCTCCCCTACCACTCTACAAAAGCACCAAGTCACATCAGCCCCAAGTTTTCAAACTTCATCAGCCATTTTTCAACAGCAACAGCTGTTACATCAGCTCCAAACTTTTGACATAAACCCTCCCCCATAATCACGCAACCCTTCCCACAATCATACCACCATCCCTGCTGCTGCTCCTACTTCAAACAGCAACAAAAACAGCAATAAAATCATCAGCTAGCAGCCCCAGCAACCCATTTTCTTGCATCAGCCCATTTTTCATAACACCATCAGCATCAGCCCTTGCTGCCCCAGCACCAGCCTCATACCATACACCATATCAACTCCATACCACACCATATCATCATCATACCACACTACACAACACCTCACACCACTACAACAACAACAACAACAACAACAACAACAATCAGCAACAGCAACACATTTTTTTAGCATCAGCAAACTCAGTTTTTGCATCAGCATCAGTGCACCAGCCCCGTTCCAGCCTCGTTTGATGCACCTACCCTCTTCTTCTTCTCCTTCTCCCTTGTTGCAAGGTTCCTAGAGGGTATATCTCCTAAACTTTTCGTATATTACGTAGATTAGACGCTTGTTTAGCTAGTTGTCGCGACAAATAGGATTTTCATGCTAGAATTGTGCCATGATGCTAAATTTAGAGATTTTGGAGTGTTTGTAGGTTAATGAGCCATCTTTAGTGTTAACTAATCTGATGAAGCCCAGTAGTATCATTAAAATTGGATGATTAGCCTAAATTGCTAAAATCTCGATAATCTAGTTTAATCGATGTCCGTATCATGCTTAAAAGTGATATTGGGTGTTTTATGGAGATTTTGAGAAAAGTGAGAGTTACGTTAGTTATAATAAACTTCTTAGGTCCTAGTGAGGCCAGCCAACCAGAGGAATCCCCCAGATTTCTCGTAGAAACCTGATTTACCCGACTTGGCGTATTTTAGCAGATTTAGTGGTTTTTAGCCTTTTTGAAATCTGCTGTTGACCCGATCACTTCAGAAAAATTCTAGAGAAGACTTCAGTATGGTGAGAGGAGTAGGAACACACACCCAGAGTACGGGGACCCATCTCCCCAACTTGGCCGCCAATTATTGCATTCTGGCCGCAATTTGCGGCCAGGAAGGGGGTGGGGGTGTTGGGTTTTGGGGTGTGGGTTTGGTCTGGGTAGCTAGGGTTTTTGATATCTCTAACTTTTCAAGTTTGGCCGTGAGGCAAAATCTGGAACTAGTTACGTGTTTTCGATGTTCTAAGACTCGTGCGATACGCGCGTGATACGCGTGGTTCTGTGGCGCGCTGCGCGACACAGCGGGTCAGTTCTGATTCAGGTAGGTTTGTGCGCGTCGCGTCGCGTCGCATCGCGTCGTGTGCACACGCGTTTGGTTTCACGCACGCGTATCCCTTTTGTCGATATATTGCGTTTCGCATGACTTTTCCTTATATGGTGACTCTTGTAAATTCTAGGTTCGCCGGCAGGAACTTCAAGCGCAGCTGAAAAGGGAAAATAGGTGGTCGGACACACTTAGCACAGGACCACTGGTGAGTAGATTTAACATCTACGGGGGACAATCGTTTGGATGGCGCAAGTCGCCCGATAGATTTAGTAGACTTGGTATTACTGGAAACATTGAAGTAAAAATGATAAAACTTGCATGATAATTGCTGTAGTCAGTACCTATATGATGTTCCATATACGCAGATTCATTATAGGACACATGCACCCTTACCAGGTTTTATATGTTGCACAAGCACTATTCATGTGGACACACACACCCTGGTAATTGCCATGTCACGACACTAAATAACTTTAAATCTGGAAAATGTTAACTGCCTAGAAATGTGACATTGAAATAAGTATTTAAATTGATACCATAAGCATTCATAACCATCGGCATATGCATTTATGATAATTTTGTGAGATTTATGATATTTCTGGATTTCGGGGGAAAGCCGCAAGATTTTCAACTGATAATTGTTAAATATAAAAACTGCGGTTTTCTAGTGATGTAAAGTGTCGTCCACCATGAGTTTGCTGTGGTTTTTGAGACCCGTTTCGAGGAGGTGGATGAACCGTCTCGGGTACATGGTGGGCCCGGTATGGTACCTCGGGGCAAGAAGATCGCAGATGATGGCGTTGAGCCTGGCAGGGGACGGATTACCTACCGGTGATTTCATTTGGCACGGCGGATATCCAGAGGATACCGACCGTGGCTGCTGGATTGAGATTTGGATTTTGATATGGATCAGCCGGATAGCTGAGGCCAGAGATACTGGACATGGATATATGATATTTGGTCAGTTTTGAGGTGTCGTTGCTGGACACGGATTTTTACTGTTTTCCTGGATATTATTATTGATGTTTAAAAAGGGAGTTTCAAAACAAAGTAAGAATAATTCTCATACACACTTGATTGTATTTTCATGTGGCATACATACCTGTTATCACCTCCATGTGACATATATACTTGCTGGTATACTGTTGATGCATACACACCTGCTGGTACATATAGCTATACCTGTTTTAGGGATGTCAGGATACTTGTGTGCATGCATACGATAGCCTTAGTAAATGTTATCTATTACTCACGAGCTGGCAACTCACCCCCGTTGTGCCACAGCTTCTCTGCAGGTCCATTCCGTCAGCACTGTAGCGGCGGATACCTTTGCTTCATTTGTACTTCTTTCCTGGACCAGAGGCTTTTGCTCATAGGTGGGTCATTATCAGTTTGTACCACCTTATTATGCTCATTGTATCTAGAGTACTCCATCTACCATATCTACGACTACTGTTGTTGCTACTACTGTTGCCATTACTGCTACTATCATTTCAGTTGTACCTACTTTATTCGGATGACTGTATATTGACCTAGATGTGAGATTGTGAGACTTGAGGATTTATTTATGATGTATCAGGGTCGAGCTCACTTGAGTCGACATGTTATTCCTCATGCACTGATTTCTTTTATATATTCTGCTGGAATTCTGGAATAAGGGCAATTTGATTAGGTAATGAGGTAAAAGCTTAAATTAATTGGTTTTCCTTCACTCTAAAATTCTTAATTGGGTTTAGTATTCTGGGCTTCGGCTTACTTATTTTACGGACGCCTTGAGACGTTTCGTAACTTAAGTGCCGGTCGCGTTCCGTACTTTTCGGGTCGTGACAAAGTTGGTATCAGAGCTATAGGTTTCACCTTTCTGAGTGTAGGATGACCCTTAGTAGATGGAGTAAGTGACTTAAGCAGGGTAGCGTGGCGTACGTATGTCCGCGGCATACTTGCGTTGCGATACTCCGCCTAGGTGACTTTAGGATATATTTGCTTGAAATTCCTTCTTCAATTCCGTGTATCTTACGATCTTATTCTTGTTCCTATACCAGCTACTATGCCACCAAAGACTACCAGAGCACAGAGGGCTGCCGCCCGAGACGAGATTCGAGCTGGCTCATCCGAGACTAGGACTGAGCAGGGTAGTATGCCTACACCGCAGGAACAAACCGATCTGCCTTCCCCAGGCCGTATGGATAGACTCGAGACTGGTATGGAGGAGTTGCGACAGATGATGGGGAGTATGCAGGAGCTACGTCAGATGGTAGGATCCTTCGTTGCGGCCAGTCATGCACCGAGGCCGGAGGACGTACCCACTGCATCCCAGACTACTGTGATACCTGCTCCTACTACTACCACCGTGACCATTCCGGTTTCGCTACAGGAGTTCATGAGGCTGAGACCTCCAGTTTTTACGGGTACCGATGTAGCGGAGGACCCGCAGACGTTCCTTGACAGCTTGGCCAGGATCTGCCGTTCACTGAGATGTTCCGATGATCGCTGGGTAGAGCTTGCGAGTTTCCGACTAGAGGGTCTCGCACAGATATGGTGGGAGTCAGTTCTGAGAGGTCGAGCTGCAGGTCTATCGCCCATGACCTGGGCCGAGTTCACAGCAGTTTTTCTTGCTCGATTCCTCCCGGAGAGCGTTCGCGACGTCAGAGCTCGTAGTTTCGAGGCCTTGGTCAAGACACCGGGGATGACGGTATCTGAGTATGATGTCCAGTTTACACAATTGTCCCGATATGCTCCGTATCTGGTGGATACCGAAGAGAAGAGAGTGAAGAGGTTTATACAAGGACTGGATGCCCAGTTATATCTTGCCATTGGCGCCCAGCATTTCGATACCTATTCGGCAGCTATGAATACATCATTGCGGATGGAGGCACGTATTTCAGCAACTTCGGCTGTTACCGGGCCGAAGAGGATTCGTACTGGCATGCCAGATCAGAGGCATCATGCCAGATTCCTTCCAAGAGATAGGACCGGCAGAGGATTTGGACGAGGACATCTTTATGGATCGTATACACAAGGACAGCAGTCGTCGCCAGGATGCTTCGGGTGCGGGAGTCTGCACCATCGTGTTAGAGACTGTCCAGCAAGGCGACAAGGAGCAACGACCGTTCCGCATGTGACTCTACCTCCATCACCGCCCCCTCCTCAGAGAGCCTTACTTCCTGCCACAGGCAATGCTCCACGCCAGTTGGGTGTACCCAGAGGCCGTGGACGTGGCGCACCGATCCAGAGAGGACGAGGAGGCAGAGGCCGAGGCCGAGGTCAGCCCGCTATCGGAGGAGGTCAGGCCCGAGTTTTTGCATTAACACCCCAGGATGCGCAGGCATCCAATGCCGTCGTTACAGGTACTCTATCAGTTTGTTCTGTTGATGCACGCGTGTTATTTGATCCCGGATCCACGCACTCTTATGTTTCCACACACTTCGTACCGAGTTTGGGTAGAGAGTCCGGTTTGCTTGATCAGCCACTTGTTGTGACCACTCCTATGGGAGAGTCCTTTGTTGCTAGGCACGTGTTCCGATCCTGTACCGTTCGTATTGGCGAGCGAGAGCTGCCTGTCGACTTGATCCTTCTGGAGATGTTGGACTTCGACATTCTTTTGGGCATGGATTGGTTAGCCACGTGCTATGCGTCCGTGGACTGCCGTGAGAAGACAGTTAGATTTTGTTTTCCCGGAGAGTCAGTTTTTGTTGTGAAGGGGGACCGTGGTGCCGCCCCTCACATGTTGATTTCTTCTCTTTGCGCTAACCAGCTATTGAGGAAGGGATGTCAGGGATTCTTGGCTTATGTCAGTGATACTAGAGCTACAGATGTTCCGTTGGACCAGGTCCCGGTTGTTTGTGAGTTCCCTAATGTTTTCCCTGATGAGCTTCCTGGACTGCCGCCTGAGCGCGATATCGAGTTCTGTATTGATTTAATTCCTGGTTCGGGACCTATTTCTATACCGCCTTATCGAATGGCCCCGGCAGAACTTAGTGAATTGAAGGTTCAGCTGCAAGAATTGTTAGATAAGGGACTTATTCGACCTAGCGTTTCACCATGGGGTGCTCCGGTCCTGTTTGTTAAGAAGAAGGACGGAAGTTTGCGCTTATGTATCGACTATCGCCAGCTGAACAAGGTGACCGTACGGAACAGATATCCGTTGCCACGCATAGATGATTTATTCGACCAGCTTCAGGGTGCGGGTTATTTTTCTAGGATCGACTTACGATCAGGATATCACCAGCTGCGAGTCCGACAGGAGGATGTACCGAAAACAGCCTTCCGTACACGCTATGGCCACTATGAATTTTTGGTGATGTCGTTCGGACTCACCAACGCCCAAGCAGCATTCATGGATTTGATGAACCGTACATTCAGGCCGTATCTTGACTTGTTCATCATCGTGTTCATCGACGATATTTTGGTGTATTCCCGGAGCCAAGAGGAGCACGAGCAGCATTTGCGGATTACGTTACAGACCTTGAGGGAACACCAGCTTTTCGCAAAATTTTCCAAGTGTGCCTTCTGGTTGGACAGTGTCGGATTCTTGGGTCACGTGATTACGAGAGACGGCATATGTGTGGACCCGAAGAAGATCGAGGCCGTCCAGCAGTGGCCCAGACCGACATCGGTTACGGAGATCCGTAGTTTTCTAGGCCTTGCAGGCTACTACAGGAAATTTGTACAAGATTTCTCCCGTATTGCTGCACCTTTGACAGGTTTGACCCGGAAGGGAGTTCCTTTCGTTTGGACGGAGGAATGCGAGCGCAGTTTTCAGCAGCTGCGGACATGTTTGACTACGGCGCCAGTATTATCATTGTCTTCAGGATCAGGCGGATTTGTGGTTTACTGTGATGCTTCGCGAGTAGGACTAGGATGTGTATTGATGCAACATGATAGGGTAATCGCGTATGCTTCGCGACAATTGAAGAAACACGAACAGAACTACCCTACTCATGATCTGGAGATGGCCGCAGTGGTCTTTGCACTAAAGATTTGGCGACATTACCTATACGGCGAGTCGTGCCAAATATTCACAGACCACAAAAGCTTAAAATACATATTTCAGCAGCGAGATCTGAACCTCAGACAGCGTCGTTGGATGGAGTTGGTGAAGGACTATGACTGCGAAATCTTATACGACCCGGGCAAGGCAAATGTAGTAGCAGATGCTCTGAGCAGGAGGCCTGAGGGTAATCTATCTTATATGTGCGCAGTGCAAAGGCAGTCGTCAGCAGATTGGCAGATTTTATGCGACAGCCGAGTTGAGTTCGAGTTCACTCCAACAGGGGGACAGCTCGCGCATGTTCGTGCGCGCCCACAGTTGCTTGACCGAATATATGAGGCACAGCGCAGCGATGACCGTTGTGCAGAGATCATAGCACAGATGACACAGGGCAGATTTTCCGAGTTCGTGGTTGATGAACAGGGAATTTTACGATTTGGATCCAGACTGTGCGTACCAGATGCTGAGGGATTGCGGCGCGATATTCTTGAGGAAGCACACCGATCGGCGTATAGTGTCCACCCAGGTTCCACCAAGATGTACCATGATTTGAGAGAGACCTACTGGTGGGACGGAATGAAGAGGGACATCGCAGAGTTCGTATCAAGATGCCTGACTTGTCAGCAAGTCAAGGCCGAACACCAGAGGCCAGCAGGAGAACTACAGCCGTTACCCATTCCAGAGTGGAAATGGGAGCAGATTTCGATGGATTTCGTTGTGGGTCTACCCAGGACCAGTCGAGGGTACGACTCCATTTGGGTGATCGTAGATCGATTGACGAAAGCGGCTCACTTCCTGCCAGTGAAAACCACTTTTAGCTTCGCTCAGTATGCCCAGCTTTACATTGATGAGATCGTACGATTGCATGGCGTACCGACTTGTATCGTGTCAGATCGAGGAACTCAGTTCACCAGCCGACTTTGGCAGAAACTTCAGAAGGCATTGGGCACTCGTTTGAGTTTTAGCACAGCATTTCATCCGCAGACCGACGGACAATCAGAGCGGACCATTCAGACTCTCGAGGACATGCTTCGAGCGTGTGTTTTAGATTTCGGAGGTAGTTGGGATCGTCATTTACCTCTAATAGAGTTCTCCTATAACAACAGTTTCCAGGATACTATTCAGATGGCACCTTTCGAGGCGTTGTATGGAAGAAGATGTAGATCGCCCGTTTGTTGGACCGAGTTGAGCGAAAGCAGTATCTTCGGACCACAGATCGTGCAGGAGACGATCGAGAAAGTACAGCTAATCCGAGACCGGATGAGAGCAGCCAAGTGCAGGCAGAAATCATATGCGGACAGACGCCGTCGCAAATTAGAGTTCGCAGTTGGCGACCATGTTTTTCTGAGAATCTCTCCGATGAAGGGCGTGATGCGATTTGGGCGAAAGGGGAAGCTTAGCCCTAGATTCGTAGGTCCCTTCGAGATTCTCGAGCGTGTCGGCGCTGTTGCGTATCGTTTAGCTCTTCCACCTAGTTTTTCAGATGTTCATCCCGTTTTCCACGTATCGATGCTACGCCGTTATCTTCATGACCCTTCTCACGCGATTCAACACCAGACGGTTCAGCTCGAACCAGACCTTTCGTTCACCGTGCAGCCAGTTGAAATTTTAGATCGGCAAGTGAAGAAACTCCGATCAAAGGTCCTGCCGTCCGTAAAAGTTCTTTGGCGCAGCCCGAACAGTGAGGAGATCACTTGGGAGGCCGAGGGAGAGATGCGGAAGAAATTCCCCCATCTTTTTGAAGGTATGCGTAGTTGCATATTTTAAAATTCGGGGACGAATTTTTTTAAGGGGGGAAGATTGTAACACTTGAGTCTGTGTTTAATAGTAATTACGTGTTAATGTGGGATTTTGGCAAAAAGTTTACCAAAAATAGGTTTCTTAAAAACTATCTGGTTTTGTGGTTATTTTTGTGGAATATTATCTCGACCACACACCAGCAAATTACAGCTGATTTTTAGCCAGCCAGAATGAGCACCATCAGCTCCCATCATTTCCACAGCACAATTAGCTGCTTAAATTCAGCTGAGGATACTCTACGACGTCTACTAAACTATCACATCAGCACCACAACACCTTATTCATCACCTGTCACATTTCACATCAGCCAAAGCATCCAATCAGCCACCATTTTCAACACTTCAGCATCCAATCAGCCTCAAATTTGTGTGCAAATTGAGCTTGAGGTCAGCTATGGCTGCTGCCATAGCCACCTAACACCATGGAAATTCAGCTGAGGCTATCCCATCATTGCATCAGCCCCCTCCCCTACCACTCTACAAAAGCACCAAGTCACATCAGCCCCAAGTTTTCAAACTTCATCAGCCATTTTTCAACAGCAACAGCTGTTACATCAGCTCCAAACTTTTGACATAAACCCTCCCCCATAATCACGCAACCCTTCCCACAATCATACCACCATCCCTGCTGCTGCTCCTACTTCAAACAGCAACAAAAACAGCAATAAAATCATCAGCTAGCAGCCCCAGCAACCCATTTTCTTGCATCAGCCCATTTTTCATAACACCATCAGCATCAGCCCTTGCTGCCCCAGCACCAGCCTCATACCATACACCATATCAACTCCATACCACACCATATCATCATCATACCACACTACACAACACCTCACACCACTACAACAACAACAACAACAACAACAATCAGCAACAGCAACACATTTTTTTAGCATCAGCAAACTCAGTTTTTGCATCAGCATCAGTGCACCAGCCCCGTTCCAGCCTCGTTTGATGCACCTACCCTCTTCTTCTTCTCCTTCTCCCTTGTTGCAAGGTTCCTAGAGGGTATATCTCCTAAACTTTTCGTATATTACGTAGATTAGACGCTTGTTTAGCTAGTTGTCGCGACAAATAGGATTTTCATGCTAGAATTGTGCCATGATGCTAAATTTAGAGATTTTGGAGTGTTTGTAGGTTAATGAGCCATCTTTAGTGTTAACTAATCTGATGAAGCCCAGTAGTATCATTAAAATTGGATGATTAGCCTAAATTGCTAAAATCTCGATAATCTAGTTTAATCGATGTCCGTATCATGCTTAAAAGTGATATTGGGTGTTTTATGGAGATTTTGAGAAAAGTGAGAGTTACGTTAGTTATAATAAACTTCTTAGGTCCTAGTGAGGCCAGCCAACCAGAGGAATCCCCCAGATTTCTCGTAGAAACCTGATTTACCCGACTTGGCGTATTTTAGCAGATTTAGTGGTTTTTAGCCTTTTTGAAATCTGCTGTTGACCCGATCACTTCAGAAAAATTCTAGAGAAGACTTCAGCATGGTGAGAGGAGTAGGAACACACACCCAGAGTACGGGGACCCATCTCCCCAACTTGGCCGCCAATTATTGCATTCTGGCCGCAATTTGCGGCCAGGAAGGGGGTGGGGGTGTTGGGTTTTGGGGTGTGGGTTTGGTCTGGGTAGCTAGGGTTTTTGATATCTCTAACTTTTCAAGTTTGGCCGTGAGGCAAAATCTGGAACTAGTTACGTGTTTTCGATGTTCTAAGACTCGTGCGATACGCGCGTGATACGCGTGGTTCTGTGGCGCGCTGCGCGACACAGCGGGTCAGTTCTGATTCAGGTAGGTTTGTGCGCGTCGCGTCGCGTCGCATCGCGTCGTGTGCACACGCGTTTGGTTTCACGCACGCGTATCCCTTTTGTCGATATATTGCGTTTCGCATGACTTTTCCTTATATGGTGACTCTTGTAAATTCTAGGTTCGCCGGCAGGAACTTCAAGCGCAGCTGAAAAGGGAAAACAGGTGGTCGGACACACTTAGCACAGGACCACTGGTGAGTAGATTTAACATCTACGGGGGACAATCGTTTGGATGGCGCAAGTCGCCCGATAGATTTAGTAGACTTGGTATTACTGGAAACATTGAAGTAAAAATGATAAAACTTGCATGATAATTGTTGTAGTCAGTACCTATATGATGTTCCATATACGCAGATTCATTATAGGACACATGCACCCTTACCAGGTTTTATATGTTGCACAAGCACTATTCATGTGGACACACACACCCTGGTAATTGCCATGTCACGACACTAAATAACTTTAAATCTGGAAAATGTTAACTGCCTAGAAATGTGACATTGAAATAAGTATTTAAATTGATACCATAAGCATTCATAACCATCGGCATATGCATTTATGATAATTTTGTGAGATTTATGATATTTCTGGATTTCGGGGGAAAGCCGCAAGATTTTCAACTGATAATTGTTAAATATAAAAACTGCGGTTTTCTAGTGATGTAAAGTGTCGTCCACCATGAGTTTGCTGTAGTTTTTGAGACCCGTTTCGAGGAGGTGGATGAACCGTCTCGGGTACATGGTGGGCCCGGTATGGTACCTCGGGGCAAGAAGATCGCAGATGATGGCGTTGAGCCTGTCAGGGGACGGATTACCTACCGGTGATTTCATTTGGCACGGCGGATATCCA
Organism: Agapanthus africanus; assembly: GCA_030015575.1. Taxonomy (NCBI): domain Eukaryota; kingdom Viridiplantae; phylum Streptophyta; class Magnoliopsida; order Asparagales; family Amaryllidaceae; genus Agapanthus; species Agapanthus africanus. Next base: position 639,019,616 of record JASDDO010000022.1, on the reverse strand, counting down.
GAGGATACCGACCCTGGCTGCTGGATTGAGATATGGATTTTGATATGGATCAGCCGGATAGCTGAGGCCAGAGATACTGGACATGGATATATGATATTTGGTCAGTTTTGAGGTGTCGTTGCTGGACACGGATTTTTACTGTTTTCCTGGATATTATTATTGATGTTTAAAAAGGGAGTTTCAAAACAAAGTAAGAATAATTCTCATACACACTTGATTGTATTTTCATGTGGCATACATACCTGTTATCACCTCCATGTGACATATATACTTGCTGGTATACTGTTGATGCATACACACCTGCTGGTACATATAGCTATACCTGTTTTAGGGATGTCAGGATACTTGTGTGCATGCATACGATAGCCTTAGTAAATGTTATCTATTACTCACGAGCTGGCAACTCACCCCCGTTGTGCCACAGCTTCTCTGCAGGTCCATTCCGTCAGCACTGTAGCGGCGGATACCTTTGCTTCATTTGTACTTCTTTCCTGGACCAGAGGCTTTTGCTCATAGGTGGGTCATTATCAGTTTGTACCACCTTATTATGCTCATTGTATCTAGAGTACTCCATCTACCATATCTACGACTACTGTTGTTGCTACTACTGTTGCCATTACTGCTACTATCATTTCAGTTGTACCTACTTTATTCGGATGACTGTATATTGACCTAGATGTGAGATTGTGAGACTTGAGGATTTATTTATGATGTATCAGGGTCGAGCTCACTTGAGTCGACATGTTATTCCTCATGCACTGATTTCTTTTATATATTCTGCTGGAATTCTGGAATAAGGGCAATTTGATTAGGTAATGAGGTAAAAGCTTAAATTAATTGGTTTTCCTTCACTCTAAAATTCTTAATTGGGTTTAGTATTCTGGGCTTCGGCTTACTTATTTTACGGACGCCTTGAGACGTTTCGTAACTTAAGTGCCGGTCGCGTTCCGTACTTTTCGGGTCGTGACACCAACTTTGTCACGACCCGAAATTTGGCACGTGACGGCACTTAAACTACGTAACGTCTACATGCGTAACACAATTCAAGTAAGCCGAAAACCCAGAAATTTAAACCATCAAAATTAGTAAGTGATAAGAACATTGTTAAAACTTTTGGAAATCTCAAATGAAAATCTTTAACTTAAGTTTCTTTCTTAAAAATTTCGGCAGCACCTCCTTTGTAAAAACTAGCCCCGAAACGGGTACAACATAGAATATAAATAAAGCATCCCCAAACGGGAGCAAATCCACGCCCAAAGGCGGAAACAACCACCAAAACAGATATACGACGCCGGAGCGAAGAAAATGGACGATATAAAGTGACAACAGCATAAAAGACATCCAAAGTCACAAAATAATATACAATATCGTTCTCACAACTCGTCTCTAAGTCAAAACATGAAGTAGTAGATGGAGAGTACTATATAAAACGAATATACAAATGAGCATCATCTGATAACCGCAAAACCCACTTATAGCAAAACTGCACACAATCAGCCGTAGCGGTATCCGTTGCAAAAGATGATACGATGTGATGAAGAAGCCCTGCCGCGACTGCTCCGAGGGACACCTGTAAACACTGTGGCACAACGGGGGTGAGTTGCCAACTCGTGAATAGTAAATAACATATGCAGGTAATCGCAGGTATGCACGTACTGCGGTAATCTATCACATGCAAGCTGATAGCAATAAATAACACTATGTATATGCAACAGTCATGAAAGGTACTCTATCAGGTACTGCTAAAACATGAAGCAATGCATATCAAATAAATGCTGAGTATGGGATAAAACATATCATCAACACGGAATCCTCATCGTGGAGAAGCTAGTGTTCATCAATGACACTCTAAATCCCAATACCATAGGCACCGCATCCTCAGGTCGGCCCTCATATCCTGTAAGTCTTATGGAACCTGAGTGTCCAACATCGACACCCGAAAATATCATGAAAACTATACCTGTGTATATATATATATGTGTGTGTGTGTGTCTCTCAATGACACATCAAAATCATGAAACCTGAGTGTCCAACATCGACACCCGAAAACATCATGAAAACTATACCTGTGTGTATATATATATATGTGTTTGTGTCCCTCAATGACACATTAAAATCATGGAACCTGAGTGTCTAACATCGACACTCGAAACATCATGAAACCCTTGTCCAGCATCGACACGTAAATACTCATCTATCAGGTGCCGTCACCACGACTGGCCCTGATGTCATGTCCGTATATCTCATGACTCCGGTCGGTATCCCCACGATAACCGCCGAATCCAAATACTATCACCGGTAGGTACTAGCCCTCCTGCCAGGCTCATCGCCATCACCTGCGATCTTCTTGCCCCGGAAAACCATACCGGGCCCCACCATGTACCCGCACACGGCCCACTCCACTCCTCGCATCGAGTATATATCACAAATCTCAGAACGAGAAATCTCATGGTGGACGCATCGAAATATCATATCAAGAGAAACCGTGGTATTTTCATAAAATTATGCATTGTTTAAAAAACCATGGTATTATCATATCACTTTGACGGGCGTACACACGATCCGACGCCCTTAAGAAAATACCACTCTCTGCCCGGGAATGCACGGCCGACGATATCTTCAAATGAGAACTCACCTCGGATGATCGGTCAGACCACTCTCGACCCGACCCGGGAGCGGGTCGAGACGAGAGTGGGGGGATAATGATGAAGCTCGATATCGTGACTCCCCAGATACAGACACGTGGCAGATGACGTGCCCCCGAACTACGAGAAGGGATCAAGAACTTCAGTTGGGAGCGCACCTCGGATTCCGGACCGAGGAGTCTCCCGACCTTTGGCAACCTTCCCGACCTCTCCTGGATCGCTCGGAGTTATCATGGTACAAAGACGCCTCGGCCTCTTGCTCGTTCCCGAGCCTCCCGCCGAGCTCATCTTCCTCGGTCTCATCCTGACCGACCCGCAGCGCTGATCACAGGCACCTACGCCACGGCTCCGCGAATCTCGCCATGCGTGAGATATCCGCCGCCCACGATCCCACGATCCCACGTTCCACGCCATCACGATCCCCCATTAACGAGCCTGTCTCGCCATTAATGCGGGATCCTGCCTATCACGCGGGCGTGACATCATGGGCATAACGGCCGGCGTGATTCTCGCACCTTCCTGCCCATTGCCGCCGCTATATAAACCCCCCTCTCAGACGATCGAGATACACAATTCTTTCCACTAGGCCGCCATTCTGCCCAACTTGCACCACTAACTTGATCGTCGGAGGGTCCTCGGTGGCACAACCACCCCAGGACTTCCTTACAGGTAGCTCGTCCACAACCACTCAAAGCCCATTGAGATCCACACTCTTCAGGGGTAAACCCTCCAACTCAATCTCAGTCGTCCATCAGCCCCTGCAGCGGATCAACGGAGGATAACATCTGAAGGAGATCTAGAGCTCCATCAGTATTTGATTACTAATTGATGTTGGGTTTGCCAAAATTTTTGGGAATTTTGCATATCTTGTTCTGGATATCAAGTGTTATCACCGAGAGCCTCCGATCCGTCACCGCCATCTCCGCCTCCATCCTCTCTGGCCACTACAACCAAGCCTCCTCACATACGCACAATGGAAAGGGGGGAAGAGCGCTTAATTCATGATTTCACGACAAGTAATCTCCACCGGCGATGGGTTTGTGAGAAAGAAGGTTGAGTATTTTTTGCAAAAGCATGGAGAAGTGGGAGTAACCTCCACCGGCGACGACAGTAAACTCCACAGGTGATGTTTAAAAAAAACACAAACAAACAAAATATTAAAGGACTGTGAGTTGATGTTAAGAAAATAATAGAAAAATACTCACCACTATCAATCAGGATGAGAAAAATTGAAAGTAACCTACACGTGTAGTAATTCTGTAGTTTCAACCGGAAACAATTATATTTTATATGTACGCATGTTTTCCTAAGTGGGAAGAGGGTGTGAAGCACCAAAGAATTTCCCCCTAAAATAATGCGGAGGATCTCAAACACACGCATGTTGCCTGTGGTCCCACCGAACTGTATCTACACCCAAATAGTACAGGAGCCGTGTTTGTGATGGGGCCCACCGGATCCTCCTATTTTACTACTACTACTTTTTTCTCTCACCTAATTACCGTTGAAGAAATCAAAAATATCAATATTAATTAAGCAAAGGATATTTGCGCATACAGTTGCTTTTCAAACGTCCCTCTTGCACAAAGTTTAAAGCCAGCATGTAATAACAACTCCCCAAATTAATTTCATTTTTCTATAAATTCACTAAACAGTATAAAGTTAGAAAAGCTACAGCCTTTTGATGAGGCACAATGGTTGAGTGCTGTCATGATGGAGAAGGGAATCTCCAGCCCATTCCCTCACTGTTCTTATAATGTGAAATCACACAATGAACATAAAAAGAAAATCAATATGTTCCATTTATGTACCCCAAAAAAAAACAGAAAAAAGTGAAACACGTTGCCATTACATCACAAGTAACGTTCGACTGCCAAACAGAAAACCCCAAAATAAAAAAATTTAAATTAAATCAGGACATGAAGACCAGGAGGGAAGCCTTCCTGCTGACGTGGCAGACGGGACACGTGTTGGCCTTGGGGCCGCAGGAGCTGCATAAGCAAAGGTGCCTGCAGGGGAGCAGCAGGACGCTCACGTCCCTGCCTCCGCACAGCCTGCAGCCGCCTCTAACGGCGCCGTTAGATTTCCGTTCCTCCGCGATCCCTTCGTAGCAGCACGACTCCGCCGCCGTTCCGTCGCTGTCGCCGTAGCCTTCCTTGGCACCGACGACGCCGATAGATGTAACGGCCGCGGCGTTGTCGTTTTGAAGCAGCACCTGCTCCAAGCTCGCCTTCAAGTTGGCTGCGACCGCTTCGTTGTTCCTGGCGATGTTGAACCAGATCTGGCTCTGTACGCTCATCTGCTGCGCTCTCTCTTCGAGCTCCGAGTTTTTCCGCATCGCGTTCTCGAGTTCCGTCTCTTTCTCTCGAAGCCTCAGCTGGAGATGGTGCTCGAAGATGGAGACGAGGGATCTGCAATGCCTCTTCTGCCTCTCTTCCATCCCCAAACGCAGCCTCTCGTTCTACAGCACAAAAATCATCCACAACAAAAACACAAAGATAAGAATCCAAACTAATGAAAATTTCGAAGAAAAGCATCGATGGATCAAAAAAGATTTTAAAGTACCTGAAGACGAATGAGAGCGTCGATCTCGACGCTCTGATTATAGAGATGAGCCACGAGATCCAGATATCGCAGCCCGCTCGTCGACGCCGCTGCCGATTCAACGAGCCGAGTTTGATCGATGGGATCAGCCACGTGTCCATCAAGATTCGCGTAGATACGAGGCATCATCATCGCCATCATTGGGGGTTCGTCGTCTCTGATTCTCTTCTTTGATACAGAGCCATTACCAGTCATCGTCATCTCCTCCCTATTGCTATTTGTGTTGTGGATCAAATGGAGCTCGTCAATCAACGCGTTGCTCTGGATCCTACAAGGGGTTTAAATAAATAGCAAGATTAACAAAACAGAAAGGATAAGATTTTAGGAAACTTAATGATAGTAATAATAGAGCGGAATCCAAAAGAATCGCTCAAAAATAAGAAACCGATTTCACCAAGAAATTAATTATAGAATCGAACCTGCTGCTAAAATTGTGGGAAAAGGCGTTGGAAGAGTGATGCGCTTGCACATCCATCACTGCTATTTTTGAAGCCAGATTAGTGGGGTAACTGGCGCAGAAATGGCACGATATATGCAGAGACCCTCTCTATTTATAAACCCAAGACACGTAATAAATAATGAATAACAAAAAGTTAGCAGATACTGTTCACAAACGACAATCTTGTTGCCAATGGGCGCTACAATTAGTAAACAAACCTTTTCCTTTATACTCCATAGAAAGATAGAAGCCCTGAATTTTACTACTGCTATTTGTGGGTAAACAAAAATATAAAATCTCAACATTAATGATCTAATAATTACTTTATTTACGTTTTAGCTCATGCAAAAAGAAATTCCTTTCTAAAATAAAAGGTTGTCGGTGTCATTCATGGCATTCATTAAAGAAAAAGACAACTACTTAATTTGTAATGAATTTTGGACATAGTTTATTAAGGATATAGATGATCGGGTAAGCGGCCGTATCAGCCAACAGTCTCTTCCATAGTTACATCTTCTCGTTTGGAAATTTTTGTCGTGTAAGACAATTCTCCTTTGTTATTATGGAACGTGCGATAAGTATAGTTGACTTCATATTTTGCATATAGATATTTTTACATAACTGTCTAAAGACAAAAATAGTTGACTTATACCATAATGCGGAAATCTTATACTCAAATACATGATACTTAACTATGTATCACCAATTTAAGCATCATGAAGGATCCCCAAGAGACCAAACTATAATGTTTTCTTGCGTGTTTGCTCGTCTTTTTCAGATCTTATTGTTGTTGCTTATGCCTTGTTTGAAGCTCTTCCGATCGGTGTCTGATAAATCTCGTTCATATCTTATTATGTTTACTATTATACCTCAAAACCAAAAAGATTGATTTCAAGATTAATCTAGATTATAAAAGAATATTTACAGTTCTTTTTATCTCGGGGATGTTACCCCCGTCTCTTATCTCCCGCGTCGTTTTACATGATAAACTAAAGGGTAAATTGTCAAAAATTAAAATAAAAAAACTTTCACGCCAAGAAAAACACCCTCCCCAGAAGAATGTTTCCAAAACCTTCCTAGTCAATGTTCTGGGTGTCAAAAGGTCCTCCACATACCTTTTTAATCAATGGGTTTTTGTATATACACATTATATATATCCTTTTGGACTCATGTGAGCAGTGAGACAGAAGTGATTTGTATTTGTGTCAGGCTTGCAGCTAAAACCGAGATATCTATAAAGTTGTATGAGATATCAAAGCATTTGCTTGAGATATCTATTTAGTTGAATGAGATATCTATGCATTTGCTTGAGATATCTATTTAGTTGAATGAGATATCTATGCATTTGCTTGAGATATATATGCATTTGCATAGATATCCAGCCAGTTTGTTAGATATAACTGTCATGAAGGCAATTATTGTAATTGAACATGTCCTATTTATATGGAACAATCTTGTTCGAAATGATAGTATGTTATATGTTGGATATAGTACCCTCAAGTCAATTATTGTAATCGCATGTAGGCGATTATGATGATTGAAGGAGGATATATACGGGTAGAACAGTCTTACTCGAGATGATAGTATACTATATGGTTTGACTTTATCATCATGTAAATGCATTATGTGGTATTACAAATCACTTTTACATGTTGATAGAGCCCATAGAATTCTTGTTTGACTACCAGCATTATGATGACGATCATATACATGGGAGCTGGATAGTCTATAAGCACATCCTTAAATATCCCTAGTCGAGAGAGTATTGAGACTGGGCATCAATACTCCGGAGTAGACTAGTGTATACTTTTCGAAACCCCGATGAAGGGCAGTGGCCGGTCTCATAAGCCATTAGTGTCAGTTGGTCACCTAAGATAGTATACAGGTGCTCACTGGAGGTGAGTACACTGTACGGACTCGTCGGGAATATGTTAGACGGTATTATACCTATTGTCAATAGCAGTTCTCAGGTGACATGAGTACATGTTAGTCTGTCAACCTAAGATCGTCATTTGTCTTGTGTGAGTTCCCACTATGCATAGATTACTACCTTACCACGGCTTAAAGGAATCGTGCAAACATGTTTTAGTTGGGTACAATCCCGAGCCACATGGAGGCAGTGAGCGGATCGTCGGGGATTCTTCTCTCCCGATATTAGGGGTAGATGTCGCTCTGTGCACGGGAACCATCACCAGAAATCCTTGGCCAAGGTGGACGGGAATTACTAATTTGGATCAGTAGTTTCTTAGTGGGTGACGGGCTTCACACCGACACGAAATATCGCGTTATTAAAGGTCTGACTTTATCCACCCCCTAGACCCGGTATGCGATACTCTCAGATGAACAGAACGGACTGTATGGAGATTGTCACAGATATGCTCAGTAGGGATACAGATGAGTTTGCTTGTTGGCCTTCCTTTCGCTCAATACCTGGGCTGCCGTTACGTACAGCTAGTGCCGCTGACGTGCTTGTGGTTAAACTCACTGCCACCGTATTGACAAGTTTTTAGAGTCCCACACAGAGCGTTTTCCCGGTTCACGCGATATGATGTAGATGACATATGTTGATACATACATGTGTTCGATTAAATATGTATACAGGCTACACAGACTTTAATCGGACGATTGATAATACTAGCGGCTTAGAATTCATGCTGCTTTTGTTGACTGTGTCAAGGTGTAGTGTGCGGTAGCTAAGCGGTGCTTGTTTGTAGCATATAGATGCCATTGGATAGGACAGTCGTGCGGCCTTGTTGACTGTTTCAAGAGCTCGTGCAGGGAGGGGGGGTTAATGAAATCAAGATAATGATGGTTTGAACTTGATTAGGACCCTTTGATTTGTTGATTTTGTCAAGGTCACTTGGGTCCTAGGGGTAAAAACCATATCGGGAGTTTCATACATATAGAAAACTTACCAAGAATGCGCATACCTTCTGGAGTGTGATGACTTGAGTGGCTTCCATCAAGTTATCAAACAATGATAGTGTTGGGTTACGTCAACTCCCTGGCTATCTGCCGTGGCCGGTGAGGAACAAAAACTGACATTTAAAAACTTGGCACTAACGAAACCCGCTAGAATCGAACCATAAACCTATACTAGCAAACTACAAAGAGCTAAACCACCGAGATAAAAATGGTTATACCGAATGAACAAAGTCCTTCGGTCTTTTACCATCTTTCCAAGCTTCTTGAGGCATCCTGAACTGAACTTGGTCGCCGGTCTTCCTTCGTCGATGATGATCCACCCAAGAGATGTAGTACTTGGCTCTAGCTCCATACCATAAACAAGTGAAGCAATTAGGGACTCTAGATTGCTAATCTAGAGTGCTTAGGATGTAGTGAATGGATCTATGTGTTTATCTATCTCACCTCCTCTCTTGATTCTTAACTCATGAGATTGTAGAGAGGAGGTTGAGATTGAAGGTGGAGGAGCTCAAGAAAAAACACTAGAGAGAAGAGTGAAGCATGATGGTGCGGTTGCAAGCTCAAAGAAAAATGAACCATCTATAGAGAGAGAAATGAGAAGCTAGGTTTTGTAAAACCAATTCTTTCAATATAATATCAAGCCCATGCTTGAATAGTTTGCACAAAGGAATTAATAATTCATTTGTGCACACTATGCAAGCATGGTTCTCACCATACTCTCCTCTCTCAATTATCCACCTCATTATCCACTTAAAATAAATGGTCAAATCCAAAATGAGGTGTCCACCTTCTAGAATGTTTTCCGGATAAATACGGATTACATTCTACTGTATATACATACCTGTATTCGTACCGAAATACGAATATCCGAAAGATAGAATAACACAAACAACATAATACTAGAATATACATGTCGAAATACATATACGTAAATTATTAAATCAATACATGATTTAATAATCCGGCTCAAACCCGAGCCGGCTAGTATTATCAGTCGTCCGATCGAAAGTCCGGGTAACTTGGACACTCATTCGATCGGAACCCTGCACGTATCCAATACGGCCACTATATCATTTCGCCAGAAACAGGGAAACCCTCTGTGTGGGACATTAAAGACTCGTCAACATACTGGCAGTGGGTTTAACCACAAGCACATCAGCGACACTAGCTGTATGTAACGGCTACAAAGGTATTGAGCGAAAGGAAGGCCGACGAGAAAACTCATCTGAACCCCTACTAAGCCTGTCCGTGACAATCTCCGTACAATCCGATCTATTCGTCTAAGAGTATCGCATATCGGGTCTAGAGGGGTGGATAAAATCAGACCCCTAATAACGCGATATTTCGTGTCGGTATGAAGCCCATCATCAACTGAGAAACTACCGATCCAAATCAGTAATTCCCGTTTACCTTAGCAAAGGATTTCTGGTGATGGCCACCCATGCACCGTGTGACATCAACCCCCAATATCGGGAGAGACGAATCCCCGACGAACCGCTCACTGCCTCCATGTGGCTCGGGACTGTACCCAACTAAAATCTGTTTGCACGACTCCTTTGAGCCGTGGTAGGGTAGTAATCAAAGCACAGTGGGAACTCACACGAGACAAATGAAGGTCTCAGGTCGATAAACTAACCTGTACCCATATCACCTGAGAACCGCTATCTGACAATAGGTAAAATACCAACTAGCATGTTCCTGGCGAGTCTGTCCAGTGTACTCATAACCCAATGAGCACATGTATACTATCTTAGGTGAGTAACTGACACCAATGGCTTGTGAGACCGGCCACCGCCCCTCGTTGAGGTCTCGATAAGTATACACTGGTCTATTTCGGAGTATCGATACCCAGTCTTGATACTTCCTCGACTAGGGACATTTAAGGATGTGTTTATAGACCACCCAGCTCTCACGTATATGATCGCCATCATAATGCTGGTAGTCAAGAAAGAATCCTATGGGCTCTATCAATATGTAATAGTGATCTGTAATACCACATAATGCATGTACATGATGATAATGACAAACCAGATAGCATACTATCATTTTGAGTAAGACTGTTCTATCCGTATAGGTCCTCCCAAAATCATCACAATCGCGTGCCTGCGATTACAATAATTGACTTGAGAGCACTATAGCCAACAATCTCCCACTTGTACTTAAGGCTAATTATTGCGGTGTCGCATACTCACAGCCCGTGTGATACCGAACACCCAACTTCTCTACTAATCAGTCTCGCAAAGCCCGTTTGTGAAACTATTGCGTTCGAGAAATAGCCTCAGTGAGTGGATCCACTCCAATGTTTCTATCTTTATTTCTCTATATCTCAACTTCACGGAAAAAGACCATCTCCCGAAATGAGCAATACCTGTCTTAGAATTTGTCTGGATATCTGATAGGACCCAGTTCACAAATGAACTTCAAATCCAACAAACTTCTTAGACTATATCATCCACTGAATTTAATCAGTATCCTGCGCCATGCCTTCCACAATATCCGCTTAGACCACCTGTCCAACATACTGCCCCTCAAAAGAGGGAAAACTATAACTCTAACAGCCACTCTGTCATCCATGTCACCTTGAAAGCTTAAAATGATAACCGCCTCCGGAAGGAGGCTGTACCAAGAACATCCACTTATGTTCATAATTGCTTCCCAACGTTTCTCCAGGATTGGATTAATATATGTTTATTGCAGCCAGTGCAAAAATAATATCTGGTGTGGTACTTGACATCTCATGATCGACTCAATTGCTTAAGAAAGTGACATGCCAATCATGCAAATCCCTCTCCTCATCAGTCTAGAAGACATCTCTTTAGAGAGGGTGACTCCTTCACCTGCGGGTACACCACCATGTCAGGAGTCATCCATTCTAAAATACTTTAGAACAGTTTCAAGTACCCAAATTGGGACAAATCCCAAATCTAGATCTAAAACCATAGATCTAGTTACCAGAATCCATGATATTTTATCCAGATTCTATGTGGGGAAACACCTTGTGACAACCACAGTATAACCGATCGTAGTATAGGAAAATCACTTCATATAAAGAGTATGTCATCCCAAAACCAGGATACCACTCTCTACCACCTTCTTACCAGGTCCATCTGTTGTTCTGATGAAGTCAAACTCTATGACTGTCACATCAAAACTAGACGGTCTATCTCTGCTATATTTGATTTAGTTTACAAATAGACATAAGTTACTTGCCCACTATGCTTCCGCTGCTCCCACTGACTACAACAACCCTCTGGCAGAGTCATATACATGTGCATTTCTAAAGCTAATTTAGAACGACGTTATACTCATCTTCCTGCCAGATCTCATAGTTTAGAACAGCAGCAGTGGCAAGTTTGGGTAATCAAAAACCTCCATGTCACCGTCTTTAAGGAGACCGAAGTAACTCTCGGGTGCCTGAGGTTACCCACCAAATCAGCATAGTGGCTAATGGAATGTCGAATCCAATTGAATTTTTAGGTTCTACTTAATTTTCAGTAATCGTTTGTGGTTCTGGGATAACTTCCAGTTCTACCATACTCCCACTAATGTTTTCTGAAAAGAATCCATTTCACTAAAACTGTGGTGAGTCAAGAACAATATAACTATTGATCTTCCAGATGGTAGAATATTAACCCTCGTCAAAGCCCAGGATAACCCATAAACTGCCATTACTGAAACGTGCCCATAGTTTATCCGGATTCTGGTTTTAAGCATAAGCCGGACAACTCCGTATACCTTAACATTGTTAAGATATGAATCCATTCTATATATCCAATATAGAAACAAAGGTACTAATTTAATTTGAACCATATTCAAAATACATGCAGCCGTTTCCAGTGTATATCAACTAAATGGAAGGAGGCCAAGCAGCATTACTCATCAAGGAATGTACCCACGTATGAGTAACCTGAAAGAGAAGCAAGTTCTTAAAATTATTACTTACAACGGAATACCAAACACAAATATCTATATCTTCGATCACCTTGAAGAATCCTGATACTTGCAACATATTGTTCTCCACTTTATTCTTATACCTATATCTTCTCAAAATCTGGACCTTCTATTTCAACGAAATACTTATGTAAAACTAGAGAAGTCATGAGTAAACAGAATATAGTACGAGTACCGACCCCTTTGTCCTAACGGACAGTGGACAACATACAATACTCTGTATAAGTCCACTGAGTTTAATAACTTAAACTCCGTGCGTCGTAGCTTGAAAACTATGCTATGGTTAAGAAGAATTACACCGTTGTTGAATGCTCCTTACCTAACCATCAACTGATATGGGTAAATGTCATAGACTTAATTTCAAAAAGTTATATCTCACTTTATTAAATAAACATACAGATATACCAGTTTGAAATTGGTGCATAACAACGAATATTCAAAACCAAATATTTGTCGTCAGACAAAACCCAGGTGATTTCCTCAAATATCACCAATTATAAAGAATTTCGATATATAGAGGACCTAATCACCCAATTCCCAATATCTTATTTCCACTCGGCTTCCGTAACACCATACAGATGTGAGAATCAAATCTGTTAAATACATACCCTGAACTTAGAATCTAATTGGGAAAATAGTTTTCACTTAACACCACACAGAAAAACTGAAACATGAAAATGTTTCGAAGGGGTGGCTGTGTATTCCTAGTAATGTTTCTTCCACTATCCAGATTCATGACAGTAACCGTATACTTCCTTACCCTCACTGCAATCCCTTTATATGTCTTTACTTATTACCTTTTGTACACCACACTTAGGCTAATTGGTTTTCTTCCTTCCCTACCTTTTGGTACCTGCCTATGGTTTGGAAAAAGACTATCCAATAAGTGCAATAGGTGTACTCTCCTAATACTGGGAGCCCTCACAACCTGAGAGAAGGTAAAGGGAAAAGACAACCGAATAAGCCTATTCAATTTCTCCAGAACCGGAATCTATTCTCGAACTGGAACAAGTTCCTTCAAGTTCGTATGTAACTATACGATGGAATATCCAAGAAATATGGATATTCGTAGTGATACGGAGTGTTCTGGAAAAATACAAAGGGAGAATAGGAGTGGCAATGATATATGCGACTAAATGACAATCCAATAGCCAAAGTGTTTTAAGAAGGTTCGGTTAACTTGGTTCATTAGTTCTTAAGGTCAGGCCATGGTCGCTGCCAAAGAGAGAGAGAGAGAGAAAAGAAACACTCAGCGTGCACTCTAACCTAAATTAGATTGGTTAATCATTTTATCTAATCTGTATGGCTCCTACTGTTTCCTCGAATTCTCCTTCAAACCCTAAAAAGACAATTAGTCGGGATCATCTGAAAATCATCCGAGGAGTAATACATACTCATCTGTGGGAATCAGGATCCAACTATCATCGTTTGATAACTTGATGGAAGCCACTCAAGTCACCACACTCCAGAAGGTATGCGCATGCCTGATAAGTTTCCTGTATATTTGAAACTCCCAATATGGTTTGTACCCCTAGGATCCAAGTGACCTTGACATTGCCAACATATCAAAGGGTCCTAGTCAAGTTCAACCCGTCATTATTTTGATTGCATTAAACCCTCCCGTACGAGTCTTTGACAATGCCAACATGACCGTACGACTGTCTTAACCAATCACATCTAAAGCTACAAACAAGTAATACTCAGCCACCGTACACTATGCCTTGACAATGTCAACATACGCAACACGAATACTGAGCACTACTCATAGGAAATGACGGAGGGCTATTTGGCAAAAAACCTTTAATGTAATGAACTTGATATCTTTGAAGGAACCCGAGCGGTTTTACAAATATATAGTGACGCAAACTTTTGCTAAAGAGGTCACTGCCTGTGAAGGGATCTCGGCTCTTTCCTCATCGAATGAGGTGCAGGATATTCCTAACTGAATACCACGATGCAAAGCAAAAGAATCGACTATAGTGAACTTATTACACTGACGTAAACTTTTGCCCAAGAGGTCACTCCCGATAAAGGGATCTCGGCTCTTGCCTCGTCGACTGAGATGCTGGATATTCATAACCGAATACCACTGTGCAAAGCAAAAAGAAATGTCTGTAATAACAGTTTTCAAAAATTGGTTCCAACAATATCATATAGGTTTGTTTTTCCTTGCATTAATCAAAGTTAATGCGGTCCCATCAATTAATCCATATAACACTAGAAAAAGGAACGAAAATACAATGTACGTATATGCCATCCGCATTCGCCACGGGGCCCCGTCAAGCACTGTTAGGTTACTTAACTAACAGCAGAGCGGGGGCTGGACTAGCGCGGATGCAAAACATATGCAACATCTAGCAGTATATATAAATATATATAACATTCGTCCCAGGTATGATATAAGCAACATCACAGAACATAACAAGCAACACATAATGATGGATAATCTTGGAGTCTCGGGTTTCATTTAAGCCTCAAATGAGATCCGACATTTCCGGTCGTGTGGATAGCCCGTGCAATGAAAACCTGGACCCTTACGAGCGCGGCAAGTTATCTGCCAATCCCAGAAGTGAGGAAACCCCAATCAACAAAGTGAATGGGTCACTCAGCACTTCATGGAATTCGGTAACTTGAGCACCCCTCCGTGGGTCATCCTATACCCCCTATGAGTGCGGCGAATAGTCCGCCAATTCTAGAGTGAAGCCCCCTACGTCTCAACACCTTGAGATGCGGGCCCGTTGCCCTCTAGAACCCGGCTATTCATGTACTCCACCGCGGGGTAATCCTAGTACAGAAAAGAAAAGTATATATACAATGGCGACATCGACCTCAACCAGGTCGTGCCCCAATAAAAGAATATATAATCTGGCAGAGACGACAGTCCACATGTCGGACGCTCACCCCGCAATAACAAATATACAAATGAATTTGAACTGTACTACTACCATTACACCACTGGCTATCCACTACGACAATCCAACCACAATCTCAGCACAAACATAGAACAGCAACGTGAATGTCATGTTCACAAACTCGTCTAAAAGAACATATAGCAGTTAGAAGGGTTATACCGCTCTAATGACATTCACGGTCGCAGATAGTAATGTATGTACTAAAACTTATAAACGGTGTTAAAAATAGAGACTTTGAAATACTCCGTATTGCCCCAATACCAAAGAGAACAGAATATGTAATTTAGGTAAAAACAAACAATACCTAAAAACCAATATTCAAGAGCCTAGAAGACCACAAAATTTTCAAGTCCCAAAACCTAAACAGGACCGGCCATGCCGGTTTTTTGGTCATTCTCGCCGGCTAAGTTTTGGATTTTAGGGCTCTTTTTTAATGGTGTTCTAGTTATAAGATGAGTAGCCTTCTGCAATTGTTTAAAAAAAATTTAGAAGACTATAAAAAATCGACAAAAACTTGAATATTTTGGCGATTGTTACGGAGTTATTTCGGTTTCGTTATTTTGAACTTCGTTTAAACTGCTAGTTAAGGTTTATGGGTGTCTCTAATACCATGTTGGGTTACGTCAGCACCCTGGCCATCTGCCGTGGCCGGTGCGGAACAAAAACTGGCGTTTAAAAACTTAGCGCTAACAAAACCCGCTAGAATCGAACCATAAACCTATACTAGCAAACTACAAAGAGCTAAACTACTGAGATAAAAATGGTTATACCGAATGAACCAAGTCCTTCGGTCTTCTACCATCTTCCCAAGCTCCTTGAGGCGTTCTGAACTGAACTTGGTCGATGGTCTTCCTTCATCGATGATGATCCACCCGAGGGATGTAGCACTTGGCTCTAGCTCCACACCATAAACAAGTGAAGCAACTAGGGACTCTAGGTTGCTAATCTAGAGTGTCTAAGATGTAGTGAATGGATCCATGTATTTATCTATCTCACATCCTCTCTTGATTCTCAACTCATGAGATTGTAGAGAGGATGTTGAGGTTGAAGGTGGAGGAGCTCAAGAAAAAACAATAGAGAGAAGAGTGAAGCATGATGGTGAGGTTGCAAGCTCAAAGAAAAATGAACCATCCATAGAGAGAGAAAATGAGAAGCTAGGTTTTGTAAAACCAATTCTTTCAATATAATATCAAGCCCATGCATGAATAGTTTACACAGATGAATAAATAATCCATTTGTGCATACTATGTAAGCATGGTTCTCACCATACTCCCCTCTCTCAATTATCCACCTCATTATCCATTAAAAATAAATGGTCAAATCCAAAATGAGCTGTCCACCTTCTAGAATGTTTTTCGGATAAATACGGATTACATTCTACTGTATATACATACATGTATTCGTACAGAAATACGAATACCCGAAGAGATAGAATAACACAAAGAACATAATACTAAAATATACATATCGAAATACATATACGTAAATTATTAAATCAATACCTGATTTAATAATCTGGCTCAAACCCGAGCCGGCTAGTATTATCAGCCGTCCGATTGAAAGTCCGGGTAACTAGTACACTCATTCGATCGGAACTCTGCACGTATCCAATATGGCTACTACATCATTTCGCCAGAACCAGGGAAACCATCTGTGTGGGACTCTAAAGATTCGTCAATATGCTGGCAGTGGGTTTAACCACAAGCACGTCAGCGGCACTAGCTGTATATAACGGCTATCCAGGTATTGAACGAAAGGAAGGCCGACGAGCAAACTCATCCGAACCCCTACTGAGCCTGTCTGTGACAATCTCCGTACAGTCCGGTCTATTCATCTAAAAGTATCGCATATCGGGTCTAGGGGGTGGATAAAGTCAGACCCCTAATAACGCGATATTTCGTGTCGGTATGAAGCCCATCACCAACTGAGAAACTACCGATCTAAATCAGTAATTCTCGTCTCCCTTGGCCAAGGATTTCTGGTGATGGCCACCCGTGCACCGCGCGGCATCAACCCCCAATACCGCTCACTGCCTCCATGTGGCTCGGGACTGTACCCAACTAAAACCTGTTTGCACGACTCCTTTGAGCCGTGGTAGGGTAGTAATCAAAGCACAGTGGGAACTCACACGAGAAAAATGACGATCTCAGGTCGACAAATTAACCTGTACCCATGTCACCTAGGAACTAATATCTGACAATTGGTATAATACTAACTAGCATCTTCCCGGCGAGTCCGTCCAGTGTACTCATAACCCAATGAGTATCTGTATACTATCTCAGGTGACTAACTGATACCAATGGCTTGTGAGACAAGCCACCGCCCCTCGTTGGGGTCTCGATAAGTATACACTAGTCTACTTCGGAGTATCGATACCCAGTCTCGATACTCTCTCGACTAGGGACATTTAAGGATGTGCTTATAGACCACCCAGCTCCTATGTATATGATCGCCATCATAATGTTGGTAGTCAAGCAAGAATCCTATGGGGTCTATCAACATGTAATAGTGA
The DNA here is from genome assembly GCA_030015575.1 of Agapanthus africanus. Lineage (NCBI taxonomy): Eukaryota > Viridiplantae > Streptophyta > Magnoliopsida > Asparagales > Amaryllidaceae > Agapanthus > Agapanthus africanus. Next base: position 639,001,631 of record JASDDO010000022.1, on the reverse strand, counting down.
TCTGTAATCTCACATAATGCATGTACATGATAATAAAAACAAACCAGATAGCATACTATCATTTTGAGTAAGACTGTTCTATCTGTATAGGTCCTCCCTCAATCATCATAATCGCGTGCCTACGATTACAATAATTGTCTTGAGGGAACTATAGCTAACAAATAGCCGAGTCCCGATTCCCACTGATGAGCAGGTGTTACTCCTCGGGTGATTTTCAGATGATCTCGACTAATTCTCTTTTTAGGGTTTGAAGGAGAATTCAAGGAAACAGTGAGAGCCATCCTGATTAGATAAAGTGATTAACCAATCTAATGTAGGTTTGAGTGCATACCGAGTGTTTCTTTTCTCTCTCTTTCTCTCTCTTTGGCAGTGACCATGACCTGACCTTAAACTAAAACTCTTGAACCAAGTTAACTGAACCTTCTTACACACTTTGGCTTTTGGATTATCATGATTCACGACAAAGCCGCATATATCCCCCTTTGCATTTCACCAGAACACTCCGTATCACTACGAAAATCCATATTTCTTAGGTATGTCATCGTATAGTTATATACGAACTCAAAGAAATTTGTTTCAGTTCGAGGATAAATTCCGATACTGGAGAAATTGAATATGATTATTCGGTTGTATTTTCTTTTTTTCTTCTCTCAGGTTGTAGGGCTCCTAATATTAGGAGAGTACACCTATTACGCTTATTGGATAGTCTTCTTCCAAATCTTAGGCAGGTGTCGAAAGGTAGGGAAGAAGAAAACCAATTAGTCTAAGTATGGCGTACAGAAGGTAAGAAATAAAGACATATAAAAGGATTGGAGTGAGGGCAAAAGAAATTGTGACTACTGTCATGAATCTGGATAATAGAAGAGGCATAACTAGGAATACCCGGCCACCCCTTCGAAACATTTTCATGTTTCGGTTTTTCTGTGCGGTGTTAATTGAAAACTGTTTTCCCAATTAAATTTTGACTCTGGGGTATTGTTCACACCAGAATATTGCATTTAATACTGCCCATTCTTCTGCTCGTTTATTTATAGGTAGGTGCTTTTGATCTGTGTTTGTTATATATTTACAGGTTACAGGTTCCTAGTCCAAAATAATGCAAATCATACAAAATTTCCATAGTTATCCCAAAATCCAGAACAACTGCCACAAACAGATAAAATCTGGGTTCCGGTCATCTACACCCGTCCAGTGCCACTTACCAGTTCAAAAGACAGGACAAATAACAGTGGTCATTCATGTCTCGGTCAAGCACAGAGCATGAGAGAGGCAACACAAAATTCAAGAGATGCGCGGAGCTCGAGGGAGATAAAGGTCAAATAGATTAAAAGTATAGCCATTTTGGACCGTTGAAAATCTGAACATATTTTGGAAGCATTTTGAAATTTGGGACCTATAAAATAGAAGAAGAAAGCAACATGGAGAAGCCCCAGAAAAATGACTCAATAAAGCCTCCAAACGACCGTGGAACAGCAGCCAATATGGCGTTTAGGCGGCGGTTCCGCGGCCATGTCAAGTCCTTGATAGATCATATTTTGGGGTAGTTTTGTAATTATGTAAGGGCTCAGAATATGGCCCTAGGGTTTCAGTTCTCTGCCTATAAATACTCCAGTTTTGAGCGCAACCAAGGATGCCTTTTCTTTACTAGATTTATTGTAGTTTAGTTTGTAGTTCTTCTTCTTCATCATCTATTCTCCATGAATGTGTAGTGATAGCTCTTGAGTGGAAGTTAATAAAGATGGTTTTTTTTTCTTAACTTGTATTTTTATTTTCTTATCTTGTAATTTTAATTTCTAGTGTAATTTTATTTATTGTTGTTAAGTAGTTGTTTTTATTTCTTGTTTTATTTTCCTTCTTTTCTAAACCATATTTTCAAGCCATGATACTCTATGGAGTCCCTTGCTTAGGTGAGGGTCCAAGTAGTTAGCTTGCTACTATTTGTAAAACCGTATTTTTTCCATTCTTTCTTTTCTTCTTTTGTTTTTCTTTTAAATGTGTGAATAATTCCACACTTGTTAGGGCTAAGGAAGGTTAGTATGAGGGACGAAAAAATTCCTTATGCTTCTCTTCGCCAAACATCTTAAAACGAATCTAGACCAAACAAACACAAGCCCCTCACTTAGGCGCGCTATACGTGACATATAGCCGCGACCTAAGTCGAGAATTCCTTTGGGCGTACTACAACGTGACATGTGGTTGTGACTTAATTGAACACATGGTTGCGTATGTTTATCCGAGGGTTGGAAATAAACGCATGTAGCGGACGGACATGGGGTACTAGGAATGGATTTAACGTTGGAAATCTTGTTTAAACTCGCAAATCCCATTCCTATTTCCTCCTAATCCCCGTTACTTCCGATTATCCCAACATCAATGTAAGAATGACAAAAGACAAGTACATGATTAATCTTAACTCTACTAACCAATCTCAACTCTAACAAGTTTACTTGAACATAAAATACGAACACTAAGAATAGATTTGAACATACACATATACATTCTTGAATTGAATTGTCTAAGACAAGAATGGAAATACAACCATCTTCCTGCGTACGACCCGTGCTCAACCGGCTAGCTGCAAAGCGATACCGTCTTGATTGCGGTAAGTAGGACTTATAGAACGCTTAGCAAAGCACAAAACTCATTCAATCAGGTATGTATTTACCAGACTTGATTCTTATATCTGTATGGCATTACAGATACTGAGTGGGAGTAAAATATTGGGAATTAGGTGATTAGATCATCGATATCAGAATTCTTTATAATTGGTGATATTTGAGGAAATTATCTGGGTTTTGCCTAACGACAAATTTTTGGTTTTAAATATCCGTTGTTATGCACCAATTTCAAACTGATATATCTGTACCTTTATTTTATAAAGTGAGATATAACTTTTTGAAATTATGTTTATGACATTTATCTATATCAGTTGATGATTAGATAAGGTGCATTCAATAACGGTGTAATTCTTCTTAACCATAATACAGTTTTCAACCTACGACGCACAGGGTTTGAGTTATTAAACTTAGAGGACTTATACAAGGTATTGTATGTTGTCTGATGTCCATTAGGATAAGGGGTTGGTACTCGTACTGTATTCTGGTTACTTATGAATTCTCTGGTTTTAGACACGTATTTCGTTGAAATACAAGGTCCAAATTTTGAGAAGTTATAGGTTTGGGAATAAGTAGAGAACCATTCGTTGGAAGTATTATGATTCTTCGAGGTGATCGAAAATTTAGATACTTATGCTAGAATTCCATTGTAAGTAATATGTTTGAGAACTTGTTTCTCTTTCAGGTTACTCATCCGTGGGTGCGCTCCTTGATAATTAATGCTGCATAGCCCTCTTCTATCTAGTCGATATGTACTAAAAATAGCTACATGATTTTTGAATCTGGTTCCAATTAAATTAGTGTCTTTGTTTCTATATTGGATATAGAATGGATTCATACGTTAAAGATATTAAGGTATATGGAGTAGTCCGGCTTATACTTAAAACCAGAATCCGGATAAACTCAAGGCACGTTTCAGTAATGGCAGTTTGTGGCCCAGACTTTGATAAGGGTTAACATTCTACCATTTGGAGAATCAATAGTTATATTGTTCTTGACTCGCCACCAGTTTTAGTAAAATGAATTCTTTTCAGAGAATATTAGTGAGAGTATGGTAGAACTGAAAGTGATTCCAAAACTACTAACGGTTACTAAAAATTTAGTAAAACTTAAGAATTCAATTTGATTCGACAATCCATTAGACACTCCGCAGATTTGGTGGGTAATCTCAGCCACCCGAAAGGTACTTCGTTCTCCTCAAATACGGTGACAGAGAGGTTTTGATGACCCAAACTTACCACTACTGTTGTCCTAGACTATCAGATCTGACAGGTGGAAGACTATAATGTCATTCTAAATTACCTTTAGAAGTGCACATGTATATGACTCTACCATATGGTTGTCGTAGTCAGTGAGAGCAGCGGAAGCGTGGTGGGCCGGTAGTTTATGTCTATTTATAGATTAAAGAAAGTATAGCGGAGATCGATCATCTATTTTTTGATGTGACAATCATAGAGTTTGGATTCATTAGAACAATATATGGACCTAGTAAAAAAGTAGTAGGGAGTGATGTCCTGGTATTTAGATGGCGTACTTCTTATAAGAAGTGATATTTCTATACTACGATCGGTTATACTGTGGTTGTCACAAGGTGTTTTCTCCACATATGATCTGGACAAAATATCAGGGATTATGGTGACTAGATGTATGGTTTTGTATCTAGATTTGGGAAGTGTCCCAATTCGGGTATTTTGACACTATTCTAAAGTGTTTTAGAATGGACGACTCTTGGCGTGGTAGTGTACCCGCAGGTGATGGAGTCACCCTCTCTAAAAAGATGTCTTCTAGACTGATGAGGAAAGAGATTTGCATGATTGACATATCACTTATTTAGGCAATTGACTCAATCATGAGACACCAGATACTGCTTTTGCACTAGCTGCAATAAGCATATATTAATCCAATTCTGGAGAAACATAGGAAAGCGGTTATGAACATAAGAGGATATTCAGGGTATATGGTAATGGCAGCCTCCTTCAGGAGGCGATTATCATTTCAGGCTTTCAAGATGAATTTGATGACATAGTGACTATAAGAGTTAAAGTTTACCCTGTTCTGAGGGGCAGAAAGGCATGGCGTAGGATACTGATTAAATTTAGTGGAGAATAAAATCTAAGAAGTTTGTTGCATTTGGAGTTCATTTATGAACTTGGTCCCATCAGATATCCAGACAAATTCTAAGACATGTATCGCTCATTTCAGGAGATAGTCTTTCTCCGCGAAATTGAGATATAGAGAGATAAAGATAGAAACATTGGAGCGGATCCACTCACTGACGCTATTTCTCGAATGCGATAGTTTCGTAAACATTCTTTGCGAGACTGATTAGTAGAAAAGTTGGGTATTCGGTAGCACACGAGCTGTGAGTATGCGACACCGCAATAATTAGTCTTAAGTGCAAGTGGGAGATTGTTAGATATAGTGCCCTCAAGTAAATTATTGTATTCGCAGGCAGGCGATTATGACGATTGAGGGAGAACATATACGGGTAGAACAATCTTACTCGAGATGATAGTATGATATCTGGTTTGACTTTATCATCATATACATACATTATGTGGTATTACAGATCACTGTTACTTGTTGATAGAGCCCATTGGATTCTTGCTTGACTACCAGTATTATGATGGCGATCATATACGTGGGAGATGGGTGGTCTATAAGCACATCCTTAAATGTCCCTAGTCGAGAGAGTATCAAGACTAGGCATCAATATTCTGGAGTAAACTAGTGTATATTTTTCGAGACCCCGATGAAGAGCAGTGACCGGTCTCACAAGCTACTGGTGTGTGTTGGTCACCTAAGATGGTATACAAGTGCTCACTGGAGGTGAGTGCACTGGACGAACACACCGGTAACATACTATATAGTATTATACGTATTTCAGATAGCAGTTCTCAGGTGATATGAGTACAGGTTAGTCTGTCGACCTGAGATCGTCATTTGTCTCATGTGAGTTCCCACTGTGCTTAGATTACTACCCTACCATGACTCAAAGGAGTCGTGCAAACAGATTTTAGTTGGGTATAGTCCCAAGCCACATGGAGGCAGTGAGTGGATCGTCAGGGATTCGTCTCTCCCGGTATTGGGGGTAGATGTTGCACTGTGCACGGATGGCCATCACCAGAAATCCTTGGCCAAGGTGGACAGGAACTACTGATTTGAATCAGTAGTTTCTCAGTGGGTGATGGGATTCACACCGACACGAAATATCGCGATATTAATAGTCTGACTTTATCCACCCCCTAGACCCGGTATGCGATACTCTTAGACGAACAAATCGGACTATACGAAGATTGTCACAGACATGCTCAGTAAGGGTATGAATGTGTTTGCTCATCGGTCTTCCTTTCGCTCAATACCTGGGTAGCCGTTACGTACAGCTAATGCCACTGATATGCTTGTAGTTAAACCCACTGTAAGCGTATTGACGAGTTTTTAGAGTCCCACACAGAGGGTTTTCCTGGTTCAGGCGATATGATGTAGATGACATATATTGGTACATACAGGTGTCTGATTAAATATGTATACACGGTACACAGATTTTAATCGGACGGTTGATAATACTATTTTGAGAATCTTGGATCAGGTTTTTAAATAACTAAGTTCTTAATTTGAAGGAACTAAGTTCCTGGAGTATTATGGACTCCATCTTCTTCTTTTTTTCAACTTTGTTCTTTCCTCAATGTTTGATTCCTTAGAACAAGATCTTCCCGATGGGAATTAAATTCTCAAATTGTGGAAGACTTGTTTTGTGGATCTCATATCCAGAGAAATAACTAAGTTCTTGAGAAGGGTTAAACACTTTGATAGGTATAGGAGATATTTTGATCTATGTGTTTTTTTTACCTAGGGTTTTGCAGAGGAAGATCTTCTTCTTTGAGAATTAAATTCTCTGTTGTTTTGTGAAAGCTTTTGGAGAGCCTTCTGTATATTTTTACAGAATCTGTTTACCGCCGAAAACAGTGATGAACTAAGATTGAACGTCTTGCCTGAACTTGGGGGCAGATGCTATTTGGACATATCCATCCACCTCTCCGAAGATACCAAGTTGATTTATGGCACCGTATATCGGATGTTTGGATAGATGCGACCAATGTAGCAGACTTTATTAGATTTCCCCTCATTTATGAGGGGTTTTTGATTGTGGGAACGCTCTTCCCTACAGGTGCAAGCCCCTGCAGTTAATTACATTATCGCGTTGCAATAATAACTTTCTCCAGCTTAAGATGGTCACTTCGTGTCGTGTGTTATTTTATTTGTTTTATTTTGGTTGCCCGTGGATTGTATACGGAGACTAATTTATGTCATTACCCTAGGGAGCGGATTAGTCTAAATCCGTACCTATATTTTCATCATTTGGGTTTGGGTCAAGGATTTTCTTGACGGGATCCACGTTGGTAGCTTGGTTTGCCAACAGGAATGAACTTAGGATGCATTTCTCATATTTGTGAGGTCCATCAGTTCACAGGATATTTGAGTTTGATCTAGGGATCATTAGTCATATTTGAAACTAAGATCAACTTAGGAACAAGTGAGCATATCGGCTCAAACTGATCATTAGATCACATATGCATTGCCCATGGATAGTATACGGTAGTCAATATGGAGACAGTCCAATGTAAGTCGATGTCGCGCACCCCGCGAGTCCACAGGAAGGCGGAATACATAAAAAATGATTTTTTCTATTTCAAAAGAGTGGCTTCGCAATATCGACCAAGACAACTAAGGATTTTAATTAAACCATAACTAGCTATGGCTAACTACGAAGAGGTTCTAATTACTCGGTGAGAGTTTATACCTCATTGATCTAGTCCTTCGGGTCTTCTAGTTTTCTTCTTAGCTCCTTGGTTCGAGTTTGAATCTTCTTCTCCTCTTCTTGGCTCCTAGAAAGCTTGAATGGAACTCGATTGACGGTCTCCTCTTTGTCGAAGATGATCCACCCGAGAGCCTATGGTTCAAGCTTCAACTTCCAGTGTGAGGTAACTAAAATGTCTAGTTTGCTAGACTAGACAACTTAGAAGACGTAAAGAAAGATGAATGGAGTATTTTATCTCAAGAGTCCTAGGATTCACAACACATGTGAGGGTTAGGGCTTGAGGAAGAAGGAGGAGAGGAAAAATGGAGGGAGAATGAACAAACACAAAATGAGCTAAAATCTTGTGTTGTGGTAAGTGAGGAATGGCTTAGTCATCCACAATAATCAAGCATGCAATATTTTCAATAGAAAATAATCACCCATGCTTGAATAGTAAAGTCAAAAGCAATATATAAATCAACTAGCCATGCTTTACCCATACCACAAATATCTCCATTTTCCACATCATTAATCTATTTCCATAAATAGATAAATCTAATAATGAGGTGTCTCCTTCTAGAAGCATGTCTTGTGAAATTACAAGAATGCTCTCACCGTATATACATACCCGTATTTGTATTCCGAAAAGTACGAATACAATGATATAATAATAATCCAAAAATATAATACTAGGATCCGGTTTAAACCAAAGCCCACTAGTATTATCCGTCCGAACAACATCCATATAGCCAGCACACGTATATGATCGGAACACTGCCGTAAAACCATACGGCCTCTACATCGTTTCGCCTGAACCAGGGAAACCCTCTGTGTGGGACTTTAAAGACTCGACAGTACGCTAGCAGTGGGTTTAACTAAAAGTCCGTCAGCGACACTAGCTGTACGTAACGGCTATCCAGGTATCTATCGAAAAAGAAGGCCGACGAGCGAACTCATCCGAACCCTTACTGAACCTGTCACGCTGTGATCGTTTGGTCAACACCATAAGTCCTTGGCCATGGAGGATTGAGAATTACTGGTAGTTGGACTAGTAGATTCTCGGATGGTCTTGAGCCACACCGACATGACTCGTATGGTTATTGGGGGTCTGACGTTTTCCACCTATCGCTCTAAGTCTCGCAAATATACAAGTCTGTCTAGGTCTTCCAATATACAAAGTCTAGTTTCTGATTGATGGAACTTATCTAGATACATAGGAATAAAAGGTACAAGAGTGGTGACGATCCAATGTGTGTCCCACCTAATAAAGCAAAACACCCTGAAGAAGGCTATGTGCCAGCAATACCGCTACTGATCCAAGCAGTCGAACCTGCAAGAAAACTGTGGCACAACGGGGATGAGTTGCCAATTCGTGAGTAGAAAACATCAGCAGGTAGAAATCGAATAAAAAGAGATCCCTAGGTACTACTGTATCATGAAGGTAATACTATGGTATCTAGGGTGACCATGTATGCATATGTATCAACAATAGAGTCATGCCAATAATCAGTATGTAAATAAAATCATCTGAATCATATGCCTGTATGTATGTGAAATCAATCAACGTGTGTCCATCAACAACACATCAACATCATGGAACCTGAGTATCCAACATCGACACTCGAAACATCATGAATCCTATATCCAGCATCGACACGTAAATCCTCATTTTTCAGGCGTCGCATCCTCAGATCGGCCCTCATATCCATCTCACGACTTCGACCGGTATCCTCCGGATAAGCGCCGGATCCAAACTATCACCGGTAGGTAGCACATCCCCCAGCCAGGCTCATCGTTGACTCTACGATCTTCTTGCCCCGAGGTACCTTACCGGATCCACCATGTACCCGCAGACGGCTCAGCCTACTCCTCGAATCGGGTATCACATAGCTCAGAACCGAGAAAACTCATGGTGGACATGAAATATCATATCACGAGAAACCACATTTTTTCCTTTGAAATTAACCGCGGTTCTCAAATCCAGAGATCTCATGAAAAAAGCATCTCAATGCATGTAACCATAAAGTACGATACATGCAAACATGGAACAGTAATATGAGCATATCAAGTATATCATGCAGGCATGTCATGTGATAGTACTGAACAATGAATGTACTTTACGGTTATGAATAATACTGTGATATAGCAGTTCTACTGTGTAAGTGGCATAGCAATTACCAATAATGAAAGTGTGAGCCGGCAAATCTGTGTAAGTGTAACATGTGCACCATCGGTAATTATGCAGGTGTACTAGCAAACAATATCATATAACGGTAAATACCGGGAACATAACACGTATGTCACAAGGGATAATCCAACATAAACATGAACTATAAAAAAGTATGAAACTACACATGAACCATATGATCAGTTTAAATGATACGAATTGTAGTTTTGAAAGTGGGGGCTATGGTGTTTTTGAGAAAAAGAAACCATTTAAAAATCCATAGCGTCCCTTGAGATTTCCATTTAAAAGTGCATACGATTCATCAGTTTTGGAAATAAGTATGGTTCAGGTGAAATCTTTACGTCGGCGATCCAGCCTCATAGCATCAGATATGGCAATATCCTCGATCATCATCCATAAATCATGAGCATGGATCAATCCTCCGGTATATCTCATCGCGTACGGTAATCCATCGTATGGTGGCATCAAACAGAATAAGGATCCTATCGTCCTATTCATCAATAACGGTACGGATCTATGGTCTTGTACATCATATCATCTTTTATTCTTATATAAACATACATACATATATGTATGTATGTATATACATACATACATACATGTATGTATATACATACATACATACATGTATCATGTCATATCCTTATCGATCTCATATCATATTATTAACAATCTCATTTCATATCTTGGTATATGTATTTAAATATTCATATCACCTCACATCCTCATATCAAGCATATCCGCTCATATCATCTTATATCATCATATTGACATCTCAATTCACGTCATATTGTATTAATCATATCATCTCATACTAACTCTTTGATCATATCCATAAGTTCCTATCATAAGTTTCTCTGAATTATATTATATATATTGGCTTTCCATTATATAATTGCGGGAGTGCTATATGCCATCCACCCGACTCCCCCATAGATATAAATCTACTCACCTGCTAAACTCCATGCTTAGTCGAAGTCGATGTGCTTCGTCGTCTCGGAAGTTCACGCGAAGGTACCTACAATCAAAACACGCTGTATTGCTATTAAAACCAAGTCTGAAAAACTGATACGGCACACGAAGTGCTCATAGGTTAGAACCTATAGCCTATGCGTGCAAAAATAACCAAATAACTCTCGTCGTCAACGTACAAATGTCCAACGACCAAGTCCAAATTCAAATACCCAAAACCAAGTTTCAGAAATCGCAAAATCCGAAATCAGCAACCTAGGAAAACCACTCCCAGATTCTACCTTAGGTCAAATCAAGACATTTTGCATATAGGGTAGGTCTAGATATTAGATAACAAAGCCACTCCTCAAAAACCAATGACATACCCTACAGTGTGGCCGCAATTTGCGGCCACAAGGATTAAATCCGCGGCCCGTTCTTGGGGTTTGGGTCTCGGGTTTCAGGGGTTGCTTCATGGTTTCCTGCTCGTCTCACTGTGATGTGAACTTATTTTATGGGGCTCTCGGGTCATACCAGATTCCATATAACTATCGCAAACTGTCAAAAACCCGATGTTTGAAAATTCTAAGTTCGTGTATTGGGTTGATAGTCTTCTATTTTGGCACTAAAGTCTTTTAAACACAAACTAAACCTCAATTGCATCTTTACTAGTCAAATCACCCAGTAATAATCAACCTAGAAATATCCTAGATCACTAAAAATGCATAAACGATCTCTAAACACGAATAGTAAGCTAAGAAGCTAGATAACAAGATGAAAGGTGAGAGTTATACCTCTTGGAGAAACTCAAGAAAATTACAAGATGGTACAAGTTGCTCAAATCCAAACTTGAGCTCACTAGGGTGTGTAGGATGAGGCGGTGGTCATTTTTAATGAAGGTGGGGTGATGTTTTGATAAGGTTTTGGGGTAGTTTCATGGAGGTAGAGAAGGGTGAAGAAGGAGGAGAAGGAGATGAAGATGGAGGAGTTGAAGAAGAATGAAGGATGAGATGAAGAAAGGTCAAGGGTGTAGCAGCCATCCTCTCTCTCTCTCTCTCTTGAGCCCATGCCTCAAGCCATCATGTTGCCCCTCTCTCTCTCATCAATTTTCTTTTCCTTTCCTTTTCTTCTCTTTTCCTCTCTCATCTAAATAAAACCAAATATCAACAAATGCAAATGAAGCCAACTTGCAACAAAATGTAACATGTCATGGTGCACTAGTCATGGTTAATTAAAAAGACAGATTTGACTTAATCATGATTAGTAGTGCACTAATCAAGTTTAATTTAAACTTTTATATAATTAATTATAAAATGCCCAAATCCAATAAATACCTTTTTAATAAATAATACATATTAATCTCCAATTATTTTCCAAATATTGGTATATAATTATACCATTTTACGAAAACCCCAATTCGTACTCGAATAGTTTTCGTGAAATATATTATTTTATTATTTAAATTTCAAAAATAATATTTTATATTTCTGAAATGTTACAATCTTCCCCTCTTAAATAAATTCGGTCCCCGAATTTAAATTTAAACCCCTAAATACTAAAACATTTCAATAATCAGTTCAAATCAACGGGGCTCCGAAATCACGGAATACTCAAACATAACACAGCGCATCGAGTGCGCATGAAAACGAATGCAAAACTCATAATCAAACTCCGTCAAGCGTCACGCAATCACTGAAGTTATAAAGGATATGAAAATCTTGAAATCCACTGCTAAAATCCGATATACTATAGTCAAAATCGTACTACGTATATTGTATGCATCCTTTTAAAACCATTTTAAAAGCTGAATAAAATACATGCAAAATCTTTTCTGAATCGTCGTGCGATGCGTAACTCACGGTACAAGTGGTGGACGCTCATTTGTTAATTAGTAAATATACGTTCATATATGTTTTGCTCAAATATACGTTCAGCCTTTTTGAAATATCCCAAAAGGTTTTCCTTGTGAAATTTCGTGCCACTCCTCGGCACGTAGAAAAATAGTGAGACTATAGCTCCTTTTTTAAAACCACTTGGTAAACTTTATGCATGTAAAAGTACTCAAGTACTGTTCTCAGACCAGTCATCCTCGGCTACTATATAATATAGTATCTATCATGAAAATATGATGGTCATGAGTAAAATCAGCCTCAAAAGGCGTATCCAACATCACGTGCGACTGGTGCGCACAAAAATCCAAATCAAATACAAGTGCCACGAATGTGCACAAAAGCAAAAACTAAGTACAATGGATATGCACGAAAGTATCTGTCAAGTGCAACGGGTGTGCATGACAACAATATCAAGTGCATCTAGAGTGCACGAAAATCTCAACCAAATGCAACTAACATGCACGAATAAAAATCTCAATCAAGTGCATCTGGTGTGCACAAAATCTCATCCCATGCGCTCAGTATGCGCGAAAATCTAAATCAAGTGCGTCAGGTCCACACAAAGACATCCAGTGCAGTAGAGTGCACGATAACGAACGTCGAGTGCAGACAGTGCACGAAAACATAAATCTAGTGTAACAAATGCATGAAAACAAATATCAGGTGCACTAGGTGCCCGAAACTCGTCAATGTCTCAAATGTGCACAAAAACAATACCGAGCGTACCAAGGTGTATAAAATCATAAATGTGTGCAACTGCATGCATAAAATCCGTATCAATGCACTGCAAGCACATGTGAGCTATACTGAGTGCATAAATCAAGTCAAGTACATACTACATGCACAAAATCAAATCAACAGTATCGAAATCCACAGAATCATAAATATGTGCAGCCAAGGCACAAAATCGATATCAAGTGCAATAAATATGCACAAATCATAAACCAATGTAACGGTGTATAAAACATAATCAAGTGCAATAACTGTGCACAAATGAATTCAGTAGGTGAAGCCATGGTGCACGAAAACAAATATCACGAAACTCAATCATCAAAACTCAAAGTCCAAGCGATAAAAGTGTAATACTCGGATCACGAAATGCAAATCGCAATAAATGACATTGAGGTACACATCCTCAAATGTCGAAAAATACCGGTGCACCCAAGGCTGGCAGAGCATGAACATCCGCTTACCTACTGCTCACGGTCTGGCATCTTCTGTCTCTGGGTCCTTGTCTTCTCTGTTGATTATCAATCCCACCATCTTTTTGCTCGTCGGTCCGGTTGGGTATAATAACAGAAACAGTTCCGCTCTGGCACTCCTCTGATCCTCTCTTAGCCAATTAATATGACCACTCGTAAAACAGTACGTTGACGGTGGCATCTGGCCCTCTGAATACGCCCGATACAACTGTTTCTGGGTGCAATTCCTTATCTCTATGGCATCCTGGAAAGAACCTACTTAAGGTCTCTTCCGATCTCACCTATGCTGAACTATACGGAGGTTGACACTCTTTACTTAATCCTTTTTCTCATATCCGGACAGTTGCATCCTCAGCATGGCTTCCCTCTGAAAATTGACCGTATCCAATGCTCATGCATACATATCAATCTTATGGTATCAACGGGGAGTAAAAACAGCTCGTTAATATCTTGCACGAACCTATTGCTCCACTCGTCTTCATTATCATCCACTTCGATGTCATAACTTGCTGGCTAAGTATTGCAATTCGTTCTCGGCTGCAGTTAATCCGGAGTCTCTCACACGGATTCGAAATTACAAACTCGGGTATCTTCACCACTCTGTGGAAGATATCTAGCCGATTATAACCTCGGGAACTCGTCCAAATTATCGGAAGAATACGCTTCATTCGTCCGTTCTCAATCAACTCACAACGCATCTGGGTGAGGTCCTTCTATCCGAAGTTGGTCAACTTACCGATCTCACATCGGAGCATCCAACAAACAATATCCTCTCTTGATCGATTTACTCTATATCTGAATAAAATCCTTCAAACAGGAATTGTTCAACTTAACTAAGCCCGTGTCGGCGCATCCAATTAGACGAATCTTCTCCATCTCTCTATTCAAGATGGACTAGCGATCTTCTGTCACATCTCTGTCTTTAAGCTCCTATGGTTTCAGCTCATAAACTCTGGAGACTACATCCCGTCAATCTCAGCAATAGCTGGGTCGTCTTTCTGCACGGTAGACAGCATCGCGACCCTTGGGGTAGGCTGTACATCAACAATCCTCTCAATCTGGCAGCCTCTATCAATGGCCCGATCATCCGGTGCAAATCTGAACACTCGCATCAAACGAGAGATCTCAACACAAATACTATACCAATACGTCCCTATGTCACCAGAAAACATCATGGTCAGCCTCGTCCGTGACGAGCTCGCTCTGACCGCATCTCTAGCAGCAGTTCTATCTTCACTCAAAGCCATGGTGACAGGAACCTCAAGAAGGTGCCGATGAAGATAGATTAAAGAAACGAAAGGAATCGATAAGTCCGAAATGGATATATGATCATAGGAAAGAATGGAATCAATAGGAGTATGATCATAGAAACGAATAGAAATACAGATCTCAAGAAAGGTTTATTCTAAGGTCACTTAAGTGGAGCAGCGTGTCGTAAGTATGCTGCAGAACATACACACGGTACGTCACTCTACTCAAGCTACCTACTCCATCAACCAAGGATATCCTATAAGGTGAAAACTTGGGTCTCAAAAACCCCCCTCAGTCAAGTTTAAGTTCCGTAAGGTCAAGCCTAAACTCGAACAAAAATTAAACATAACGCTTTGATACCAACTTTGTCACGACCCGAAATAATGGCACGTGACTGGCACTTGAATCACGCAACATCTAAAAGCGTAACGTAATTCAAATAAGCCGAAGCCCAGAAATCTAAACATTTTTGCGGAAAATAGTGGAGGTGCAGTTTTGAAATAAAGGTATAAAGAAATCAAGTTCTTCTTTAAATGCATAGATAATGATATATGAAAATGCAAGTGAATTATATACTGGTTGAAAACATTTTTCGTCCTTTTAAAAAAAATTGGCAGCACCTCCCTTGTATATTTTGATCCAAAACCACATACATTCAATAAATAGGCATCCCCAAGAGGAAGCTAGATCTTCGTCAATTGGTGGAATCACAACCACGAAATAAGCAGTAAATATACGACGCACTACGGCGAAGATCAAATATAGAAAGAACAATAAATAAAGTAAGACATCAACAACTCAAATAGCGAACATACACCCATCGCTCTAAGTCTCACAAATATACAAGTCTGTCTAGGTCCACCAATATACAAAGTCTAGTTTCTGATTGATGGAGTTTATCTAGATACATAGGAATAAAAGGTACAAAAGTGGTCACGATCCAATGTGTGTCCCACCTACTAAAGAAAAACACTCTGAAGAAGGCTGTGTGCCAGCGATACTGCTACTGATCCAAGCAGTCGAACCTGCAAGAAAACTGTGGCACAACGGGGATGAGTTGCCAACTCATGAGTAGAAAATATCAGCAGGTAGAAATCAAATAAACAGCGATCCCTAGGTACTACTGTATCTTGAAGGTAATACTATGGTATCTAGGATGACTATGTATGCATATGTATCAACAATAGAGTCATGCTAATAATCAGTATGTAAATCAAATCATCTATATCATATGCCTGTATGTATGTGAAATCAATCAACGTGTGTCCATCAACGACACATCAACATTATGGAACCTGAGTGTCTAACATCGACACTTGAAACATCATGAAACCTGTGTCCAGCATCGACACGTAAATCCTCATTTTTCAGGCGCCGCATCCTTAGATCGGCCCTCATATCCATCTCACGACTCCGGCCGGTATCCTCCGGATAACCGCCGGGTCCAAATTATCACCGGTAGGCAGCACATCCCCCAGCCAGGCTCATCGACTACTCCACGATCTTCTTGCCCCAGGGTACCTTACCGGGTCCACCATGTACCCGCAGACGGCTCAGCCTACTCCTCGAATCAGGAATCACATAGCTCAGAACCGAGAAGACTCATGGTGTACAAAAAATATCATATCATGAGAAACCGCGTTTTTTTACACAATACATAATTTCCTTTGAAATATAACCGCGGTTCTCAAATCCAGAGATCTCATGAAAACTGCATCTCAATGCATGTAACCATAAAGTACGATATATGGAAACATGGAAAAGTAATATGAGCATATCATGTATATCATGCAAGCATGTCATGTGACAGTACTGAACAATGAATGTACTTTACGGTTATAAATAATACGTGATATAGCAGTTCTACTGTGTAAGTGGCATAGCAATTACCGATGATAAATGTGTGAGCCGGCAAATCTGTGTAAGTGTAATAAGCGCATCATCGGTAATTGTGCAGGTATACTAGAAGACGATATCATATAATGATAAATACCTGGAACATAACACGTATGTCATGAGGGATAATCCAACATAAACATGAACTATAAAAATATATGAAACTACACATAAACCATACGATCAGTTTAAATGATACGAATCGTAGTTTTGAAAGTGGGGGCTATGGTGTTTTGAGAAAAAGACACCATTTGAAAATCCGTAGCGTCCTTTGAGGTTTCCATTTAAAAGTGCATACGATTCGTCAGTTTTGAGAATAAGTATGGTTCAGGTGAAATCTTTACGTCGGCGATCCAGCCTCATAGCATCAGATATGGCAATATCCTCGATCATCATTCTCAAATCACGAGCGCGAATAAATCCTCCAGTATATCTCGTCGCGTACGGTAATCTATCATACGGTGGCATCAAATAGAATAAGGATCTTATCGTCCTATTCATCAATAAGGGTACGGATCTATGGTCTCGTACAACATATCATCTTTTATTCTCATATATACATACATATATATCTCATGTCGTATCTTTATCGATCTCATATCATATCATTAACAATCTCATTTCATATCTTGGCATATGTATTTAAATATTCATATTGCCTCACATCCTTATATCAAGCATATCCGCTCATATCATCTTATATCATCATATTGACATCTCAATTCACATCATCTTGTATTAATCATATCATCTCATACTAACTCTTTGATCATATCCTTAAGTTCCTAGCATAGGTTTCTCCGAATTATATTCTATATATCGGTTTTCCATTATATAATTGCGCGGTGCTATACGCCATCCACCCGACTTTCTCTGTAGATATAAATCTACCCACCTTCAAAACTCCTTTCTTAGTCGAAGTTGATGTGCTTCGTCGTCTTGGAAGTCCACGCGAAAGTACCTACAATCAAAATACATCGTAATGCTATTAAAATCAAGTCCGAAAAACCAATATGGCACGCGAAGTGCTCATAGGTTAGAACCTATAGCATATGCATGCAAAAATAACCAAATAACCCTCATCGTTGACGTACAAACGTCCAACGACCAAGTCCAAATTCAAATACCCAAAACCAAGTTTCAGAAATCGCAAAACCCGAAATCAGCAACCTAGGAAAACTACTATCAGATTCTACTCTAAGTCAAATTAAGACATTTTGCATATAGGGTAGGTCTAGATATTAGATAACAAAGCCACTCCTCAAAAACCAACAACATACCCTACAGTGTGACCGCAATTTGCGGCCACAAGGATTAAATCTGCGACATGTTCTTGGGGTTTGGATCTCGGGTTTCAGGGGTTGCTTCATGGTTGCCTGCTTGTCTCACTGTGATGGGAACTTATTTTATGGGGCTCTCGGATCATACCAGATTCCTTATAACCATCGCAAACTGTCAAAAACCCGATGTCGGAAAATTCTAAGTTCGTGTATTGGGTTTCTAGTCTTCTAGTTTGGCCAGAAAATCATCACTAAAGTCTTATAAACACAAACTAAACCTCAATTGAATCTTTACTAGTCAAATCACCCACTAATAATCAACCTAGAAATATCCTAGATCACTAAACATGCATAAACGATCTCTAAACATGAATAGTAAGCTAAGAAACTAGACAACAAGATGAAAGGTGAGAGTTATACCTCTTGGAGCAACTGAAGAAAATACCAAGATGGTGCAAGTTGCTCAAAATCCTAACATGAGCTCACTAGGGTGTGTAGGATGAGGTCGTAGTCATTTTTAATGAAGGTGGGGTGATGTTTTGGTAAGGTTTTAGGGTAGTTTCATGGAGGTTGAGAATGGTGAAGGAGAAGAAGGAGATGAAAATGGAGGAGTTGAAAAAGAATGAAGGATGAGATGAAAAAAGGTCAAGGGTATAGGAGCCATCCTCTCTCTCTCTCTCTCTCGGACCCATGCTTCAAGCCATCATGTTGTCCCCCCTCTCTCATCAATTATCTTCCCTTCTTCTTTTCTTTTACTTTCCTCTCTCATCTAAATAAAACCAAATATCAACAAATGCAAATGAAGCCAACATGCAACAAAATGTAACATGTCATGGTGCACTAGTCATGATTAATTAAAAAAACCGATTTGGCTTAATCATGATCAGTAGTGCACTAATTAAGTTTAATTTAAACTTGCATATAATTAATTATAAAATGCCCAAATCCAATAAATACCTTTTTAATAAATAATACATATTAATATCCAATTATTTTCTAAATATTGGTATATAATTATACCATTTTACGAAAACCATCGTCCCTTATCAGGGTCTAAATGTGTATACACTAGTCTACTCTGGAGTATCGATGCCCAATCTTGATACTCCTACGACCAGGGACAGTTTAAGGATGTGCCTATCGACTACCCAGCTCCCGCAAGTATGATTACCATCACAACGCTGGTAATCAGGCAAATATCCTACGGGCTTTATCAACATGTATACAAGATATGAAATACTAAGTAAAACACATCACATGTTAAGATAAAGACAAACCAAATAGCGTACTATCATATCGAGCAAGATTGTCTTGTACATACATATCTCTAGTATCCTATACAATGAAGGCCTCTAGGGCATACATATCTAACAAGTCCGCAAGGCAAAATATATTATTTTAAGGACATAGCGGTCCATTATCGCCTTATTTGAGACGAATATTAGTTTAAGGACATTTCGGTCCAATATTCCCATGTTTGGGATGAAGTTCAGTTTTAAGAACATTTCGGTCCAACATTCCCATTTTGTGACGAATGTTAGTTTAAGGACATTTCGGTCCATTATCGCCATGTTTGAGACGACAAAACAGGAGTTGTTGGTTGTTGAGACTCGCCATCTATCCGAAGACATTGAAGAATTACAACGACATATATTAGAGGTATGGAAAGATGTACTCTTGAACCAAATCCCGTATTTGAGGGAAAAGATCATGGTGGACCTAAAAATCGTTAGTCATATTTGAGACTAAGATTACCTTAGGAGATATGAGATGAATATCATTTTAGATGTCATCGATGAAAGATCATTAGTCATGTTTGAGACTAAGATCATTCTAGAAATCACGTGCATATGGACTTGCTTGATTTAAAATCAAAGAGGTTTAACTTCAGAAAACTTACCCAATTTGGGCTAAAATTGGGTTTCTGTACAACCCAGAAGTGATAAGCACTAAGTTATACAACGCTCACGTGTGTTTCACGTCGGGCACTAGAATTTTGCTAAGCACTAGTTTTCTCTGGCCCTCACTTGAGTTTCACGTGAGGCGCCGATCTTTGGGCACTCACATGAGGTGCCGAGCTTTGGGCGCTCACATGTTGAGGTTCGGTGCCCGCTCCGCAGAGGCCACGACCGAGACGGAAGCGAAAACAAAAACTTTTGCAAGCACCAAACACTCGTAAAAACCAGGATACGATCCAAAAACCTAAACTAGCTAACTAGAAATACAAGGGTTGCGAAACTATAACTTTTGTTGCGTGTCCACCTAATTGTGGAAAACCCCTCCAAGCTCATAGCCGTCGGGATCACGCTTGAAAATCGACTACCCTCGCCGAAGACAATCCACCCGAGGGAAACCGATAGAGCTCTAACCAATGATCCAAACTTATTAGGTGTGGATGGTCGGTGACGTAGGAATATTTTACTAAACTTTTCTCTCCTATTCTCAAGCTCAAGTGAGCAAGAGAAAGAAGAAGGAGAAGAGGTGAGGATGATGGTTGCTAACACTTGCAACCATGAAGCATGAAGCAACTCAAGAAGAAGAAAAATCATCAAGTTTAAAAAGAAAAGAGAATGGCTACACATAAGCCACCATGCATCAATAGTGAACCAATAAATGCACATAATCCAAGCGATATGTAACATTTCAGAAAAATAAAATTATACTTTTGGAATTTAAATAATTAAAATAATAAATTTCATGAATATTATTAAAGTATGGGAATTAGTTTTAATAAGATGGTATAATTATATACCGATAGTTATTTGGAAAATTAATATGATTATTGATTTTGAAAGAATTTATGTGATTTAGACATTTCATAAATTATTTATATGCAAATTATGTTAAACTTGATTAATATTTCGCTAATTATGCATTAATCCGGTTTATGGGAATGACATGCAACAAATCATGTTGCAAAACACTTGTTACATTTTTATGAAACCATGACCTTATTTCTTCATGTGCATGTGTATATGGTTTTTGTTTTTTTTTTTTTGTTTAAAAAATAAATAGAATTAAAGATGAGATATTTTGTGAGAAGGGAACATGGGTGTATGGGCAAAGAGAGGGAGGGGGGTTATCTTGTGACCATGGCTCAATTCATTCTTTTTTCATTTCTCATCTTCTTCTTCTCCTTCTCCTTCATTCTCCTCCACCTTCTCTTCCACCACAAAACACCATCAAAAACTAGCCAAAACCTTATGCCACCTTCACTAAAAATGATCCCAACCTCACTACAAGCATGATAGTAGGAGCAAGTTACAACTTTGAGCAATTTGGGCAACTCAAGAATTTTCTTGAGTTGCCAAATGAGGTAAACCCTATATCTTTAGTTAAGTTTTTAGTGTTTCTCATATCCTATAGTGATTTAGAATTAAGCTTATGTGGTTTAGTGATGTTGGAATATTTCAAGATGAAATTTAGGGTATATTTTGGTTTGTGAAAGTGTATATGAGGTGTAGTTAGTGACAACAGACCATTTAGTGTATTATGGATCAAAATTGAGCATTGAAACCCCAAGACTTGAGTTTGAATTTTTCCGATGACGGTTTTTTGAAGGTTTGAGGACTACAGGGAATCTGGAGTAACTTGGAGTGTTTATAGGAAAATCAAATATCTACATTGGCCTAGTTAGACCACTAGAAGACCACCACAGAGAGACGAGACCTAAATTCCAACGTAGGATCGGCGACACCGGTTTTTTGGGCTATCTCGCCGGCCAATGTGTGGGAGTTGGTGTTGGGGTTTAGCCTGTAGCTCACTTACCTTATAACCTAGCCTATGTATTGTTAGTTTAGTGCCAATATACCTGAGCAAAAATCTGCGAGATTTTTGATGTTGATTTTGGCAATGTTTTTCCGATTTCTAAAACTTGGTTTTTGGTATTTGAATTTGGAATTCGCTGTTGGAAGTTTGTACGTCAATGACGAGGGTTATTTGATTGTTTTGCATGCGTAAGCCGTAAGTTCTAACCTATGTGCACTCCTCGTACCATGTCGGTTTTCATATGCTATTCTTGTTTACGATACGATGTGCTTGAAACTGTAGGTACTTTTGCGTGGACTTCGGATGACAAGAGAGAGCGTAGCGTCATCGACTTTGGCAAGTGAGGATCGGGGTAAGTAGATGTATATCTAGGGGGGAAGTCGGGTGGATAGTGTATAGCACCCCCGCAACCGTAGAATATGTTATATATATTATATATGTGTGTTGATACAAGATTTGGATACTTATCAAATAGGGTTTTAGGGGACCGTAGGATTAGAATAAGCGTGTTCGTTGAAGGGTATAACCTTAGTCTCTTTTACCTTAGTCATGAACCTTGGGATATGTGTTGTCACACACACACACACATACATACACTTGGTATTTATGTCTGTGTGTATATGTGTATATATATGTGTGTGTATGTTTATATATATATATACATATACATATACACGTGAGATGATGATAGTATATGGTAATGGGCATGAGTCGATATGATCGGACATGATGTCGTGAGGCTATGATATATGATCGTGTGAGACCCCGTATATGATTTGATATATTAAGGATCGTTGGGCGAAATACAAATAACATGCGATAACATGTGACCTGATGATATAATAGAATGTACGTAACCTTAGATCCGTATCCTTAATTATGACATGGTACGATGGATGATACCGTACGAATGGTGATATATATATATGATATTTGACCCGTACCTTCGATTTTGAGGATGCCGTACGACGGACTATACCGTACGAGATATATTGATGATGATTGATCCGCACTCTTGACTCAAGAATGCCGTACGATGGATTATACCGTACATGATGCTATGAGGCTGTATCGCCGACTATTAGATATATTGACTCGGATATGTATAGTTTACTATTTACTTTCTGCTCTGTTCTTGTTAATTCTATTTCATTGCATATATATACGTGTGTTTTCATTAGCTTTTATGATCTCATCTGCTAGGACACATGCACCATTATCGATGATGCGTATATTGCACGTACACTTGCTTGCCGGCTCACACACTTCATCATCGGTAATTTCCATGTCATGTACACATTAAAAAAACGTTACTTCACTTATGTAACCTGCTCGCTGGTAGTTTGTTCATATTGTTAGTATTCTTGCTCTCACATGCTAGTTAGATATCGCAATTCTTATTTAGATACCACATTGCATTCATATACATACATTCTGGTTATGCACTGTAGATTGGCTTTACACCGGTACTCACTATTTCATTATATCCTCATGATTATGAGATTTCGATTTCATGAGATTTCTGGATTTGGGAAACCGCATATGAATTTGAAAACTTATACTCCTTTTAAAAGAAAAATGCGGTTTTTCCTTGATATGATGTGTGACGTCCACCATGAGATTTCTCGGTTCTGGAGCATATATGATATATGGCTATCCGCCACGAGGAGTGAGTTGGCACTATCTGCGGGTATATGATGGACCCGGTGCGGTACCCCGGGGTAAGAAGGTCGTATAGAGATTGAGACGTTGAGCCCGACAAGGGAGCACTACCGTCCGGTGATAGTTTGAACCCGACGGATATCCGGACAATACCGACCGGAGTCGTGAGATGGATTTGAGGGCCGATCGGAGAATGTGTCGCCTGAAATATGAGGATAATGTATCACAGATGGACACGATTTCCATGATGTTTTCGAGTGTGTCGCTGCTGGGCACACATTGATTGATGCATTTACACTCATACATACATTTACATATGTCTTGTACTACTTTATGACATTGACACGTGTACCTTGGTTTATACTTATGCTTATACTGTTACCCAGATTATTACTCTATGTCGATGTATATTATTATTATACTGTATGACCTAGGAGATAGTCATACATTCGGTTTCTACTAGGTGATATCTTCTACTCACGAGTTGGCAAATCACCTCCGTTGTTCCACAGTTTCTTGCAGGTTTGACCACACAGGTTTTTAGTAGCGGCTTTGCTGGCACACTGCTTTTCTTTCGGGTGATTTGCTTTGGTAGGTGGGGTTCACTTTCCTCGTGACCGCCATTTGTATTTGTATAATTATTCAGTTGTATCTAGTTAAACCTCCATCAACCAGACTATGTATATTTGTAGACTTAGAAACCCTTATTGTATATTCTTTCGGCCTTAGAGTCATGCTCATGTATTTATTCTTTATGCTGGTTCTTGATGATGTTTTTATGGTTCCTTATTTTATTTCTGTGCTTGATCCTCGCCTTCGGCGTTGTATATTTATATCATTGCATGGTTGTTTCTGCCAATTGGCAAAGAGCTAGCTCCCGCTTGAGGATTCCTTTTATTATTATTACTTGTATTTATTTTCGGGTTAAAATATACAAAGGAGGTGCTGCCGAAATTTTCAATGACGAAACTTGTTTTCAAGATAGCTACAAAATATTGTGTTTTCGTATACTATTACTTATCTTTTAAAGAAAGAACTTGTTTTCATTATACTGTCATTTCAAAACTTCACCTCCACTATTTTCCCTAAAAGGTTTAGATTTCTGGGCTTTTGGATTACTTGAATTAGGTGGGGTCCTATAGACTTCACATGATTCAAGTGTTAGTCACGTGCCTTTTCCGGGTCGTGACAAAGTTGGTATCAGAGCATTGCCTAATTTCAAACTTATTTAATTTTTAAATTTAATTCTAATATTTTTTTACAGTTCAAAAGATTTCTAAAACCAATTTTAAAATCTTTTAAAATTTTCATAACAGAATCAGATCCTAACTCTCTCTCCCATTTTCCTCTGAGCCAATCAAATCTCTTCTCCTATTCACCGGGCCCCACCTATATCTCTCTCTTTTCCTTTCCTCTTCTCTTTCTCTCTCCCCAGCGCGACTCTCTCTCTCTCTCCTCTCGCACTCTCTCTCGCTCCTCTCGCAGTCACTGTAGATTCCTCGAGTCCCGTCACCCCCCGCGGATCTCGTCACCTCCCTTCTACGTATTCCCTTCTTCCTTCTTTTTTTTTTACCGAGCTCCCTCGTCTCGTCCCCATCACAAATCCTTCCTCCTCAAACCCTAACCCTAAACTCCATCACCTCTCAACTCAGCAGAGCCTCCTCTCTCTCCTCCTCGTCATCTTTTTATTTTCCTTCTTCCATTTCCCGAGCCTACTGCACCCACAAGAACCCTTCACCACCACCACATCCCGTCGCCGACGACCTCTCGCCGTCGCCTCCTCATTCTTCTCCTCTCTCCAAACTCCCTAACACCAACCCAACACCTACACCAGAACTCCCCCTGCACAGAAACCCTAGCACCCGAGCCCATTCCCTGCAGCCAAGAACCCTTGCTGCCTTGCCGTCGTTCTCGCCGGCGATTCCTTGCCGACGACCTCCCACCTTTGCAACCACATCTTAGCCTTCTTCCAACCCCAGTGAGCAACCCCTTCTCTCTCATTCTTCTCTTCTTCTTTTTTCTCTTCTTCTTTCTTTTATTTTTCTTTTCTGTTTTTTTTAAATACCTCTGTAGATCGCCGGAGTCGTGATGATGTCGACGATCCCGACGACCCAACGAGCGTACCTGACCCGTGTGTTCACTTTGTGCGTTGTTTGGATCTGTTTCGTATACCGTGCGCGCGTCGCGACTTTTCCCGCCGACGTGTGACATTCCGGATACCCGTTTCTTGATCTGTCGAGGCAAGTAAAACTTGCTACATGCTATTTATATTATTTCATATTTATTTAGATATATATTAAACATGTTGTTTGAATTTAGTACCATATATTACATTTTACCATTCGATGTCCCGTTTATATCATTTTAGAGTTAAACATGAAAACATACCTTGTTGCATGTTAGATTACAATGTGTTGTAACCACGTCCATATTTATATCACATGGTGCTTGGTTGCATAGCCCATAATACCATTTTAATAATTTATAACCTTTCAAACACCCGTTTGCATCCATCTCATCTAGTATACATATTATTGCATCCAATGATCACTTGAATATATAACATTGAAATTTTAACATTCCATATTTGATAAACTGTATTTAATTAATGTTGGAACCATAACCCTAACTCTAATCGATAACCGTGCATCCATATATTTAAATCTGTACCTATTTGCATACCACATTACAATGTTCCATTTTATTGTTCCATTAGTACCCTATACTTGTTTCGTATACCCCTGCTTATTTAGTTTGATTATGAGCACCCACATGACATTTTGTGCACCCCTGACATGACTTGTTACACCTACTGCTTGACACGACATGGTACCGTGCACCTCTTGACATGACATGATACCTATGTACTACTTGACTAGACCTGATGTACCATGGCTTTACCTGTTACCTGATCTTGTTACTAATGCCAACAAACCTGACCTGTTGTCCCTACGGACATTTCCTGTTGTCTATCCAGACAAACCTTTACCTGCTGATCCTGTGTTGACATTAGCTCCAGATTTAATACTTGACTTGAATACACAACCTGGGGGTATGGGGAAATCAATGATGAAACCTGACTTGTAACTCGACAGTTCGATACCTTTACTGATCAGTTTTAGAGGCTAGGCCAGCCTTGGGATGATGCTGCTGACATCATCCATCGTTACTCACTACCTTTTAGAGGCTAGGCCAGCCTTGGGATGATGCTGTTGACATTATCCATCATTACCCCTTTTTCCTTTTAGTGCCTAGCGGCATGTCTCGGTTTCAGCCCGAGAATCTTCACCGTGATCCCGGGCACGCACATGATACTATTGAGTTACATCGATGATTCATCAAATTGATTTCAAAGACTTGAGAGTAGTTAACCCAATAGACCGGTTTAGATTACTCACTACACATTACCCCACCGTCCTTACTTATATCACCGTTATGCCTGTTTATCATTTATACTCATATCTGCATGTATTGGTACCCCCTGTTTATAGTATTGCTTGATATTATGACGCTCTGACGTCTGGGTTTTTCATGGCCCAGATTCCTTGCCTTTGCTGCAGTCCGAGCAGGAGTATTTCAGTCAGCAGGCTGAGCAGTGAGGACTTGCTAGTAGTTAGTTTATTTTACTTTCGGTATTTTCATTCCTGATGTGAGCCCGCATTATGGGACGTACATTCCAGTTTATTCTTGTATTGGATCTTTTACTTCCGCATTATTTTATTCTTGACTCGTTTTATTTTGGCTTATGGACATGTGTTAGATAGTTTATTATTGTTCTTGATATCTCTACAGCCGTAATGTGACTGTGGAAGGGTATTTTCTATCCAAAGGTAGCATGGTTGGCTATGTCACGTGCCTATCTTAGCGTACTCTGGGAAGCGGGGCGTGACAGGTGTAACCTTAGTTCGAGTTTATGTTTGACTATGCGGAGTCTAGGGTGTATATATATTCGGAATCTAGGCTTGACCTTACGGAACTTAGACTTGGCCAAGGGGGTATTAGACCCGAAATTTCGTCGCATTGGTTGACCTTAGTTGATGGAGTAAGCAACTTATGTAGAGTGACATACCGTGTGTATGTTCCACGACATACTTACAATACGCTACTTCGCTTAAGTAGCCTTAGGATGTACATTTCTTATACATTGTATTTCTATTCATTCCTATGATCTATCCTCATCGATATCAGATTGTGATTTCCGTTACCATGGCTACACGAATAGTCAGCACAAGCTCGTCAGGGATGAGGACTGACCAGGATGTATTCCGGTGACACACGAACGTTTTGATATATTGTTTTACTACGTTTTCTCATTGACGTGAACGTTCGAGATCTGCACCAGTTGATCGGGCCATTGCCAGAGGCCAGCCATATTGTGAAGACTATTAAGGTACCGTCTACTCCAGATGGTCGAGGCGTTGTCTACCGTGCGGACAGATGAGCCAACTGTTGCTGAGTTTGATAAGATATCGCCCCCAGACCTATGTAGCTAATGCAGCATGAGGTTATACACGGAGATGTGATGGAAGACAGCTAGTCACCCTTGGATGAATGACTAGGACAATTTGTTCGTTTGGATGCTCCGATGCAAGGTATCAAATTGACTAGCTTCAGCTAGAAGGGGACCTCACTCAGACGTATTATGAGTTGATCGAGACAGGACGAGAGAAAGCGCATTATCCCGGTGACTTGGACGAGTTCTGAGGACGTAATTGGCCAGAAACCTTCTACAGAATATTAGAAATGCCGAATTCGTAGCTTCAAAAGAGACTCTAAATACGACTACAATTAGTTGGAGCGCAGTCCACACAGCTACGAAGAGATGATTTCGAATTGGTCCATATTGAAGGGAAGCGGAATAAGATGTTCGTGCGAGATTTTCACGAGTTGTCATTCCACTCCGTGGCTGCCAGAGAATTACTACGCACGCAGAGGCGTTCAATACAGCCAAAATTTCTTGAGGAAAGACGTGATGAGAATGCAACTGTCCCGGAACAAGAAACGAATTAAGTAAAGAGTGCCAACTGTAACAACCCTGATTTTTCCTATACACTTTTCTATACAAATTTTTTTTTAATTTTTTTTAAAAAATCCATAAAGGAGTATTTTAACCTGAGCACAATATATATATAAGTAATTATTTTGTTTTTAAATAATTCCATTTTTAGTGTACATAAAATTGTTTAAAAATTAAAGTGTACTTGGGGTATTTAGTGTTGCTGTTACCACTTTAAGTAGTTATTTTCCCACAATAAATACAAGAAGGAGCTTGTAGCTCATTGGTAATACCTTGCACTATTGAACCAAGCCACCAGAGTTCAAATCCCATGCCCCACATTATTTTTGTATTTATTTTGTTTTAATTTTTTTTGAAGTCAACGGTCAAAGGCCATAACTCACAAAATATGTACTGGACAACAAAAAGTAAATATACCAAATTGTACCCCCGAAGTTTCCCCGGCCTCTGGTGGCCTGACTCGGACCGACTCGGCGCCGCCGGCCGGCGACGCGGCCGACTCGGTCCGGCGCCGCCGGCCGTACTTGGCCGGACTGCCGAGTCACCAACAGAGAAAAGTTGTCTCTTGACCTGGTCCACCCTCCTGCATACTCTAAATGCTTTGATCGGTTATCATTTTCCCAATAAATCCCTTTTACTCCTATATTTAATGAATTTTTAATGATTTTGTATATTTTTTATATTTTATTAAAAAACCTAACCCTAGCCTAACCCTATATAAACCCCCATACCCTTTACCCTCTCACCCTACATTCCTAAGTCCACTCTCTAAAAATTTCAAGAGAACTTGGTACGTGAGAAAACGAGCGAAAGGCGAAGCGCTGACGAAATCGACGGCGAAATTCCGACGATCGTGCTAGGACCTCTCAACGACGATTCGACGTACCGACAAACCCTCTAACTCTCTCTTACTCTCTAACGTTGTCCAAACCCGTAAGTCCCTCTTTTCTACCTTTCTATTCTTCATAAATACGACTTTTCTAACCCGACGGAAATCGGAACAAACCGATTTCCGATTCAGTTTTCTATCAAATCTCACTTATCACTAATTTTATAATGCTTAAACAGATTCATGTTGACTACCAATCACTTAAAAATTAATTTGAATAAGTTTTCACACATGAAATGATAGCTTTTGTAATATACCGTATTTTTGCACTTAAATACCACCATGTTTAGTTTATCACATTTAACCTTTTAACATTGCTATACCTTAAAATGCATCACGAGGTAATGACCTACCTCCTCACACACTCATATGTACTCATAATACGCTACCTTGAAAATTTAGAATACGACAAAACAAGATTTTACATTAAAATACCATTTTCTTAATAAAACATTTTCTAAAAGTTCTAAGTTATATACAATTTTAAAACAATATCTTTTAAAAGGAAAATACGATATGTCGTGGACATCGATCGTTTATCTAAACCTGACTTTATTGTGTCTAGGCAAGTGTGACCAAGGCGAGTGGTTACTTAATTAGGACCACTACTTGTAGTGGAGAGCCTCCCACTCACCTGGCACTTACCTGGCCGCAATTGGCGGTGAAGAGGCGATTTGAGGCTTCTATGACTTATCGTTTAGACCATTTAGAAATAGGTTAGTTGGCTTAGGAAACCCTAGAATCTAAAATACGGAAATTTACACCCTTTTACAAATAAATAGCTTATCTTTATAAAACCGTTTTCTAAATGATTAGTATTTATAAAATCTTTGCAAAGCGCCACTACAACCCACATTTGGGGAACCCGTTAGGGATTGTACGGTTTATCGTGCACCCTCGGGCTTAGTAGTGCGAGATTCAGACCTCCGCAAGGAGCATTCGGTCTCGAAAGGTTTAAAATACGACATTTAAGAAAAATGAGATTTTTGGAAAATAAAATATTTATTAAAAATTATTCTTGTATAAACATATGTATATCTATCATTTAAACACCTATTTTATTATAAGATAAAGTTTCCACCTTTTCCTAAAAATTACAAGATTAAAAGTTGCATTAAAATACCATGAATTTCAATAAATCAAAATTACAAATTAATACCTTTATTTATGTAATTTTCACTAGAAATAAGACAAAATAAAATCACACTCATTATAACTATAAAGACGAATAATAAATACTTGAGGTGTATCTTGAAAACTATACAAAAGTATTTTACATAAAACCCCCTCAAGTTTTATAAATTACAATAACGACCCTAACAAATATAGAACTTCGACGTACATTTCTTTTAGTCTGACTCGGGTTTGAGTCTGATTATTTCTGACTTGAATATGATTCAAGTCAATCTATATTCTTTAATATTCCAACTCAATATGAACACATGAATCCCAGAATCCAGTTAACAATCTATATAACTTGACTGAACCAAACCATGGATATACATCCATTATTCCGTTATTCCATTTACCTGATTATGCAGTTACAATCTGTTTACTGATATCATGGTTTTGGTCGGTCATCCAACTTACACAACACAATACAACAATACAATCAAAACACTACGGGGTTTAAGGGGTAGATTGGTACGGAAGATGTTAAAAGTGGCACGAGACGGTCAGACTTAAGATACCTAACATGAATCCAATTGCCGTTGTTCCGGGTTGTATAACGGAGCCTTGTACTCTATATTCCGTTTGTCATGGTCTCTAGCATATAGAGACCCCTCTCGTATACACCGGCATTCTTCTGTACCAAGCTACAAACAACAGCGTTAATACAACATTACAACAATACAATACAATATTAAAAGCTACTCTCTCTCTCCCACTCTTTGTCTATTTCTCCCTTATCTTTGGGACTTACCGAGCGACCTGTTCGCTGACGACATTCTATTTCTTTCTTCTTTGAATGTCGTCAGGTATTTTGGACCCAGCAGAGATCGAGCCTATCGGTGAAGACTTGGATCAGTTTCATGAAGACCCTGAGCTCTAGACATTGTACCTTGTTCAATTCAGTATTTTCATTTCCTGTTATGCCATTGTTTAGGCATCTCTTTTCATTCCAGTTGTATTTACTTTTCATGCATTGTACAAAAGAATGTTGTTAATAAAGTTGTTGTTATTTCTATATCTCTTGTCTCTTGTGATTTACTTTTATATTGCTTAGATACGTTTAGCGTATGTACTTCTAAGTATATACGTAGCGGACCTCGTCGCATCCCCTTCGTCGTACACCGGGAAGCGGGGCGTGACAGGTTTTGTTGGTGGCCCATGCAGGTCAGAGCTGTATGAATCCCTATCATGCAGTTCTGGTCTGCGTGAACAACCTAAGCAATATAACACAAGAACCAGCAACTAAAACATTCTTTACAATCATGTCCCTTGAATCCTTTCTTTCATATTCCTTGAATCATATACTTTGAATCTATGCTAACCCAAAATTCCCTCACCTCTTTTACAATTTTATCAAAACCTTCGCATTCTTTCATTCCTTCACACATTCTTCACATTTTTAAAACCCTTGCACCACCTTGTTATTTTTATTCATATATTGTCAGTACACAAGCACCAGACTTTCCTTGAAACTGTTACACTTTCCTTTTTCAAATTTCGAGAACGAATTTTTTTAAGGAGGGTAGAATGTAACAACCCTGATATTTCCTATACACTTTTCTATACAGATTTTTTAAAATTTTTTTTTAAAAATCCATAAAGAGGTATTTTAACCTGAGCACAATATATATATAAGTAATTATTTTGTTTTTAAATAATTCCATTTTTAGTGTACATAAAATTGTTTAAAAATTAAAGTGTACTTGGGGTATTTAGTGTTGCTGTTACCACTTTAAGTAGTTATTTTCCCACAATAATTACAAGAAGGAGCTTGTAGCTCATTGGTAATACCTTGCACTACTGAACCAAGCCACCAGAGTTCAAATCCCGTGCCCCACATTATTTTTGTATTTATTTTGTTTTAATTTTTTTTGAAGTCAACGGTCAAAAGGCCATAACTCACAAAATATGTACTGGACAACAAAAAGTAAATATACCAAATTATACCCCCGAAGTTTCCCCGGCCTCTGGTGGCTGACTCGGGCCGACTCGGTCCGGCGCCGCCGGCCGGACTTGGCCGGACGGCCGAGTCATCAACAGAGAAAAGTTGTCTCTTGACCTGGTCCACCCTCCTGCATACTCTAAATGCTTTGATCGGTTATCATTTTCCCAATAAATCCCTTTTACTCCTATGTTTAATGAATTTTTAATGATTTTGTATATTTTTTATATTTTATTAAAAACCCTAACCCTAGCCTAACCCTATATAAACCCCCATACCCTTTACCCTCTCACCCTACATTCCTAAGTCCACTCTCTAAAAATTTCAAGAGAACTTGGTACGTGAGAAAACGAGCGAAAGGCGAAGCGCTGACGAAATCGACGGCGAAATTCCGACGATCGTGCTAGGACCTCTCAACGACGATTCGACGTACCGACAAACCCTCTAACTCTCTTTTACTCTCTAATGTTGTCCAAACCCGTAATTCCCTCTTTTCTACCTTTCTATTCTTCATAAATACGACTTTTCTAACCCGACGGAAATCGGAACAAACCGATTTCCGATTCAGTTTTCTATCAAATCTCACTTATCACTAATTTTATAATGCTTAAACAGATTCATGTTGACTGCTAATCACTTAAAAATTAATTTGAATAAGTTTTCACACATGAAATGATAGCTTTTGTAATATACCGTATTTTTGCACTTAAATACCACCATGTTTAGTTTATCACATTTAACCTTTTAACATTGCTATACCTTAAAATGCATCACGAGGTAATGACCTACCTCCTCACACACCCATATGTACTCATAATACGCTACCTTGAAAATTTAGAATACGACAAAACAAGATTTTACATTAAAATACCATTTTCTTAATAAAACATTTTCTAAAAGTTCTAAGTTATATACAATTTTAAAACAATATCTTTTTAAAGGAAAATACGATATGTCGTGGACATCGATCGTTTATCTAAACCTGACTTTATTGTGTCTAGGCAAGTGTGACCAAGGCGAGTGGTTACTTAATTAGGACCACTACTTGTAGTGGAGAGCCTCCCACTCACCTGGCACTTACCTGGCCGCAATTGGCGGTGAAGAGGCGATTTGAGGCTTCTATGACTTATCGTTTAGACCATTTAGAAATAGGTTAGTTGGCTTAGGAAACCCTAGAATCTAAAATACGGAAATTTACACCCTTTTACAAATAAATAGCTTATCTTTATAAAACCGTTTTCTAAATGATTAGTATTTATAAAATCTTTGCAAAGCGCCACTACAACCCACATTTGGGGAACCCGTTAGGGATTGTACGGTTTATCGTGCACTCTCGGGCTTAGTAGTGCGAGATTCAGACCTCCGCAAGGAGCATTCGGTCTCGAAAGGTTTAAAATACGACATTTAAGAAAAATGAGATTTTTGGAAAATAAAATATTTATTAAAAATTATTCTTGTATAAACATATGTATATCTATCATTTAAACACCTATTTTATTATAAGATAAAGTTTCCACATTTTCCTAAAAATTACAAGATTAAAAGTTGCATTAAAATACCATGAATTTCAATAAATCAAAATTACAAATTAATACCTTTATTTATGTAATTTTCACTAGAAATAAGACAAAATAAAATCACACTCATTATAACTATAAAAATGAATAATAAATACTTGAGGTGTATCTTGAAAACTATACAAAAGTATTTTTACATAAAAACCCCTCAAGTTTTATAAATTACAATAAGGACCCTAAAAAATATAGAACTTTGACGTACATTTCTTTTAGTCTGACTCGGGTTTGAGTCTGATTATTTCTGACTTGAATATGTTTCAAGTCAATCTATATTTTTTAATATTCCAACTCAATATGAACACATGAATCCCAGAATCCAGTTAACAATCTATATAACTTGACTGAACCAAACCATGGATATACATCCATTATTCCGTTATTCCATTTACCTGATTATGCAGTTACAATCTGTTTACTGATATCATGGTTTTGGTCGGTCATCCAACTTACACAATGCAATACAACAATACAATCAAAATACTACGGGGTTTAAGGGGTAGATTGGTACGGAAGATGTTAAAAGTGGCACGAGACGGTTAGACTTAAGATACCTAACATGAATCCATTTACCGTTGTTCCGGGTTGTATAACGGAGCCTTGTACTCTATATTCCGTTTGCCATGGTCTCTAGCATATAGAGACCCCTCTCGTATACACTGGCATTCTTCTGTACCAAGCTACAAACAACAGCGTTAATACAACATTACAACAATACAATACAATATTAAAAGCTACTCTCTCTCTCCTACTCTTTGTCTATTTCTCCCTTATCTTTGGGACTTACCGAGCGACCTGTTCTCTGACGACATTCTATTTCTTTCTTCTTTGAATGTCGTCAGGTGTTTTGGACCCAGCAGAGATTGTGCCCACCGGTGAAGACTTGGATTAGTTTCACGAAGACCCCGAGCTCTAGACATTGCACCTTGTTCTATTCAGTATTTTCATTTTCTGTTATGCCATTTTTTAGGCATCGCTTTTCATTCCAGTTGTATTTACTTTTCATGCATTGTACAAAAGAATGTTATTAATAAAGTTGCTGTTATTTCTATATCTCTTGTCTCTTGTGATTTACTTTTATATTGCTTAGATACGCTTAGCGTATGTACTTCTAAGTATATACGTAGCGGACCTCGTCGCGTCCCCTTCGCCGTACACCGGGAAGCGGGGCGTGACACCAACTTCCGAGCATTCCTGCGGAGATGAGATTTGGGAGAGACCCCGACAAGATCTTTCTAGAATACTATACGAGAAGACTTAGTCAAGGATTGATTGTATCGCGCACACTCAGTGGGCCAGAGGCTGACATTTTTGACGTGATACATTACGAGTGGCCATGTTAATTGGTCAGGAGATCTTCAGAGAAGCGCCAGAGCGGAACTGTCTCCATCATTACTCCGAATCAGGCTGTCAAGCTGAGGAGTCATGTAACTGGTAATCCGCAGAGAGAAACGAGGACCTAAAAGCAGAAGACGCCAGATCGTGGGCAAGAGGCAAGTAGATATTCTTGCTCTGCCAGCGTTGGATGCACCTACACCTTTCGACATTGGAGGAGGGACACATCGATGATAGTTATTTATGATTTGTGATTTGGTGATTCGGATATCACGTTTCCGTTGTTTTGGATTTCGGTATTTTGACGATTTGTTTTATGATTGATATTTTCCTATGTGCACCACAGTTGCACTTGATTCATATTTTCATGTATTTACTGATTTTCATTTTTGTGCATACCTATTTGCACTTGATTTTGATTTCATGCACTCTGATATATTTGATTTGATATCGTACATATAGTATGCAAATGATTTTCACTAATGCATTCGATGTGGTTTACACGTGCTTTCAGTACTTCGATATGGTTTTGTGCATGCAGTTGCACATGTTTATGAGTTTATATACTGCGGTATACTTGATTTGATTTGGTTTGGCGTATGTCATATACCGTTGATTTTGATTTTTGTACTCGATATTCGTTTTTGTGCACCCTAGTGCATTTGATTTATGTTTTCGTGCACCTTATGCACTCGATAGGGATTCTTGCGCACACTTGGCGCATTAGATGTGTTTTTGTGCACACCAGATGCTCTTAATCGATATTCTTTGTGCACATTAGATGCACCCAGTATTTTTGTCAGGAACACCCGTTGCACTCGACATATGTTTTTGTGCACACCCGTTGCACATAGTTTTGGTTTCTGTGCACATTCGTGGCACCTATATTTACTTTGAATTCCTTGCACACCAGACCCACGTGGAATTTATTGTATATACTATTTGAGATGATTTCCTTTCGGGCACCATATTTTAATGACATATACTATACGGTTTAGTAACCGAGCAGGACTGATTTGAGGACAGTACCTGAGTATTTTTGCATGCATCGATATTTACCGAAGGGATTTTCAAAAAGGAGCTATAGTCTCAATATTTCCCTACGTGTCCATGATGACACGAAATTTTACGAAGAAAACCCTTCTAAATCATTTTCAAAAGACGGGACGTATATGTTAAGCAAAGTATATGTATATATATAGCTATTTTCTTTAAAATGCATGTCCGCTACTTGTGCCATGATGTGCGCATCGCACGACGATTTGAAAAGGGATTTTGCATGCACTTTCATTTGGTTGTTTTTTACGGCTTCACAACGATGCGTACTATATATATGATATAGTCATAACTACATTATACTTGATTTTCGTAATGGATTTGACATTGTATTTTCGCATTAACTCCGATTATTGCGTGACGCTTGACGGAGTTTTGATTTTAAGTTTTGCACTCGTTTTCACGCCATATGATGTGTTATGATATATCTTATGTATTCAAGATTCCGGAGCCCCGACGACTTGATCATTTAACTGAAATGTTTTAGTATTTGGAGGGTTTAAATTTAAATTCGGGGACCGAATTTATTTAAGGGGGGAAGATTGTAATATTTCAAAAAAATAAAATATTATTTTTGGAATATAAATAATTAAAATAATAAACTTCATGAATATTATTAAAGTATGGGAATTAGTTTTAATGAAATGGTATAATTATATACCGATAGTTTGGAAAATATTTGGAAAATTAATATGATTATTGATTTTGAAAGAATTTATGTGATTTAGATATTTCATAAATTATTTATATGCAAATTATGTTAAACTTGATTAATATTTCGCTAATTATGCATTAATCCGGTTTATGTGCATGACATGCAACAAATCATGTTGCAAAACACTTGTTATATTTTTATGAAACCATGGCCTTATTTCTTCATGTGTATGTGTATAT
Organism: Agapanthus africanus; assembly: GCA_030015575.1. Lineage (NCBI taxonomy): Eukaryota > Viridiplantae > Streptophyta > Magnoliopsida > Asparagales > Amaryllidaceae > Agapanthus > Agapanthus africanus. The sequence continues at coordinate 638,964,248 of JASDDO010000022.1, read as the reverse complement.
GGTTTTTGTTTTTTTGTTTAAAAAATAAAAAGAATTAAAGATGAGATATTTTATGAGAAGGGGACACGGGAGTATGGGCAGAGAGAGGGGGGTTATCTTGTGACCATGGCTCAATTCATTCTTTCTTCATTTCTCATCTTCATCTTCTCCTTCTCCTTCATGCTTCTCCACCTCCTCTTCTACCACAAAACACCATCAAAAACTAGCCAAAACCTTATGTCACCTTCACTAAAAAAGATCCCAACCTCACTACAAGCATGATGGTAGGAGCAAGTTGCAACTTTGAGCACTTTAGGCAACTCAAGAATTTTCTTGAGTTGCCAAATGAGGTAAACCCTATATCTTTAGTTAAGTTTTTAGTGTTTCTTATATCCTATAGTGATTTAGAATTAAGCTTATGTGGTTTAGTGATTTTGGAATATTTCTTGATGAGGTTTAGGGTATATTTTGGTTTGTGAAAGTGTATATGAGGTGTAGTTAGTGACCACAGACCCTTTAGTGTATTCTGGATCAAAACTGAGCAAAGAAACCCCAAGACTTGAGTTAGAATTTTTCCGATGTCGGTTTTGTGAAGGTTTGAGGACTACAGGGAATCTGGAGAAACTTGGAGTGTTTATAGGAAAATCAAATAACTACATTGGCCTAGTTAGACCATTAGAAGACCACCACAGAGAGACGAGACCCAAATTCCAACGTGGGACCGGTAACACCAGTTTTTTGGGCTATCTCGCCGGCCAATGTACGGGAGTTGGTGTTGGGGTTTGGCCTATAGATCACTTACCTTATAACCTAGCCCCTGTATTGTTAGTTTAGCGCCAATATACCTGAGCAAAAATCTGGGAGCTTTCTGATGTTGATTTTGGCAATGTTTTTCCGATTTCTAAAACTTGGTTTTTGGTATTTGAATTTGGAATTGGTCATTGGACATTTGTACGTCAATGACGAGGGTTGTTTGATTATTTTGCATGCGTAGGCCGTAGGTTCTAACCTATGTGCACTCCTCGTGCCGTGTCGGTTTTCATATGCGATTCTTGTTTACAATATGATGTACTTGAAACTGTAGGTACCTTTGCGTGGACTTCGGACGATAAGAGAGAGCGTGGTATCATCGACTTCGGCAAGCAAAGATCGAGGTGAGTAGATGTATATCTATGGGGGAAGTCGGGTGGATTACGTATAGCACCTTCAACCGTAGAATAGGTTATATATATTATATATGTGTTGATAGAAGATTTGGATACTTAGCAAATAGGGTTTTAGGAGACCGTAGGATTAGAATAAGCGTGTTCGTAAAAGGGTATAACCTTAGTCTCTTTTACCTTAGTCGTGAACCTTAGGATATGTGTTGTCACATACACACACACATACATACACTTGGTATTTATGTTTGTGTGTATGTGTGTGTGTGTGTGTGTGTTCATACACACACGCATACACGTGAGATGATGATAGTATATGGTAATGGGCATGAGTCGATATGGTCGGACATAATGTCGTGAGGCTGTGATATATGATCGTGTGAGACCTCATATATGATTTGATATATTAAGGATCGTTGGGCGAAATACAAATAACATGCGATAACATGTGACCTGATAATAAAATAGAATGTACGTGACCTTAGATCTGTACCCGTAATTATGACATAATACGATGGATGATACCGTACGAATGATGATATATATATATATGATATGATATGATATTTGACCCGTACCCTTGATTTTGAGGATGCCGTACGACGGACTATACCGTATGAGATATATTGATGATGATTGATCTGCACTCTTGACTCGAGGATGATGTATGATGAATTATACCATTCGTGATGCTATGAGGCTGGATTGCCGACTATTAGATATATCGACTCGGATATGTATAGTTTACTATTTACTTTCTGCTCTGTTCTTGTTAATTCTATTTCATTGTATATATATACGTGTGTTTTCATTAGCTGTCATGTTCTCGTCTGCTAGGACACATGCACCATTTCCGATGATATGTATGTTGCACGTACACTTGCTTGCCGGCTTACACACATCATCATCGGTAATTGCCATGTCACGTACACATTAGAAAAACGTTACTTCACTTATGTAACCTGCTCGCTGGTAGTTTGTCCATATTGTTAGTATTCTTGCTCTCACATGCTAGTTAGATATCGCAATTCTTATCTAGATACCCCATTGCATTCATGTACATACATTCTGGTTATGCACTGTAGATTAACTTTACGCCGGTACTCACTATTTCATTATATCCTCATGATTTTGAGATTTCGATTTCATGAGATTTCTGGATTTAGGAAACCGCATGTGAATTTGAAAACTTATGCTCCTTTTAAAAGAAAATTGTGGTTTTTTCTTGATATGATGTGTGACGTCCACCATGAGATTTCTTGGTTCTGGAGCATATATGATATATGACTACCCGCTACGAGGAGTGAGTTGGCACCGTCTGCGGATACATAGTGGACCCGGTGCTGTATCCCGGGACAAGAAGGCCGTATAGAGATTGAGACGTTGAGCCTGACAGGGGAACACTACTGACCGGTGATAGTTTGAACCTGGCGGATATCCAGACGATACCGACCGAAGTCGTGAGATGGATTTGAGGGCCGATCTGAGGATGCGGCACCTGAAATATGAGGATATTGTATCACAGATGGACACGATTTCCATGATATTTTCGAGTGTCTATGCTGGGCACTCAGGTTTTATCATGATTTAGTGTGTCGCTGCTGGGCACACATTGATTGATGCATTTACACTCATACATACATTTACATATGTCTTGTTACCACTTTATTGTAAGTCGATGTCACGCACCCCGCGGGTTTGTGGGGAGTCGGAATAGGTAAAAAACGATTTTCAAAAGCATGGTAACATCGACTAAACTCCATGATCGTATCAAACCCTAACTAACAAACTAACGATGAGGTTTAACTATTGTGTAGGAAGGTTATACCTCAAGCTACTAGTCCTTCTTCTCCTCGCTATCCTTCTTTTCGTCATGAGATTCTTGGGGTATGTGTGGACCGCGCCTCCTCGTCGGCTTCTCCACGTCAAAGAAGATCTACCCGAGAGTCTTTATCTTGAGCTTCTACCTCTAAGATGAGATAACTAGGGTATTTGGTGTGCTAAACTAAGTAGTTTAGAATGAGTAGAGAGTGATTTTGGATAACTAAGTCTCACTAACCCTTGGATTCTAAACACATGAGACAATAAGGGCTGAAAGGAAGTGGAAGAGAGAGAGCTTGAGGAAAGAGAAAGTGTTTTTGATAATGATAATTGAAAATGGCTTTTGATAAGACTATAAGCATGCCAAAAAATATCTCACACAAAATATCTAGTGCCACAAAAATATCTCACAAAATATCTAAGTCAAACAAAGCCTCAATAGTCAAACCAAGTAGCCATGTTTCAATTATCATAAATAAAAATAACAATTCATTTCATCCATCTCATAATTGTTTTAATCAAATAAATAATCAAAACCCTAACGAGGTGTCTCCTTCTAAAAGCAATTTTAAGGAATTACAAGAATGCCCCCTCATCTGTACATACATACCCGTACTCGTATTCCGAGAAACACGAATACAATGAGACGAAACTAATCCAATAATCTAATACTAGGATCCGGCTTAAACAAAAGCCCACTAGTATTATCCGCCCGAACATCATACGTGCACAAGTACACGTATGTGATCGAACCGTGTCATATAACCATACGACCTCTACATCATTTCGCCCGAAGCAAGGAAACCCTCTGTGTAGGACTTTAAAGACTCGACAGTACGCTGGCAGTGGGTTTAACCACAAGCACTTCAATGGTACTAGCTGCACGTAACGGCTACCCAGGTATCTGTCAATAATAAGGCCGATAAGCAAACTCATCCGAACTCCTACTAAGCCTGTCTGTGGCAATCTCCGTATAGTCCGGTCTGTTCGTCTAAGAGTATCGCATATTGGACCTAAGGGGACGGTAAACTTCATACCCCTAATAGCGCAATAAGTCGTGTCGGAATGTAGCCCAAAACATCCTGAAAAACTACTGGTGTACCTATCAGTAAATCTCGCTTGCCCTGGCCAGGGACTTTGTGTAATGTCTTTCCGAACACAGCGTGACATCGACCTCCAATACTGGGAGAGATGAACCCTATCTAACCGCCACTGCCTCCAAGTGCTTCGGAACTGCACCCAACTACTACCTCTTTGCACGACTCAATAGAGCCGTGGTAGGGTAGTAATCTAAGAACAGTGGGAACACACTTGAGGTGAAGTAGCAGTGTCAAGTCAACGGACTATGCTTTACTCATGTCACCTGGGAACTGCTGCCTGACGATAGGTATAGTACCAATCAGCAGTACCCCACGAGTCCGTCCAGTGTAACTCATAACCCAATGAGCACCTGCATACTATCTCCACTATGACGTACTAATGGATGTGGGATAGACCATCTCCCCTGCTGGGATGAGAAGCGTATACACTAGTCTACTCTGGAGTATTGATGCTTTGTCTTGATAATCCTACGACTAGGGACTTGTATAAGGATGTGCTTATAGACTGTCTAGCCCCCACTAGTGTTATTGCCATCATAACGCTGGTAGTCAAGTAAAGATCCTAAAGGCTCTACCAATATGTATTAGCGATACGTTAAAATAAGCATATACACCTATTAAAATAGATACAAACCAAGTAGTATACAACCATATTGAGCAAGACTGTCATAAATCCGTGTATATATCCTAAGCTTCCAAAATGTAATATACAAACTAGTACTATACAATAATGGCCTCTAGGGTATATAACACTAACAATCTCCCACTTGCACTATGGCCATGTTCTGGTATATCGCAGACCTATCATCTCAAATAGACTCTCGAACTGCGTCTGAGAAATGGCCTTTGTGAGTGGATCTGCAGTGTTGTTCTCCATAGCAACTCTCCGCATCTCGATCTCCCGGCTATCCACGATCTCCCTTATCAGGTGATACCGCCTCAAGATGTGTCTGGATTTCTAATGGGACCTGGGTTCCTTTGCTAAAGCTATAGCCCCGTTGTTGTCACAATATAGAGGTATTGGATTAATAATGGACAGAACCACCTGAAGTTCTGTTAAGAACTTCCTCATCCAAACAGCTTCCTTTGTGGCGTCACAAGCTGCGATATACTCCACTTCCATTGTCGAGTCAGCAATGGTATCCTGTTTCGAACTCTTCCAATAGATCGCCCCTCCATTAAGGGTAAAGACATAACCCGACATCGACTTGGAGTCATCCTTGTCACTCTAGAAGATGGAGTCAGCAAAGGCCTCAATCTGGAGGTCTTTTCCACCGTACACCAAGAATATCTCCTTAGTCCTTCTCAGGTACTTGAGAATCTTCTTTACTGCTATCCAGTGCTTCTCCCTAGGGTTTGACTGATACCGGCTTACCAGGCTTAGTGCATAAGCAACATCTGTTCTGGTACACAATATCGCATACATTATAGAGCCTACCACAGAAGCGTAGGGTATAATAGACATGCGATCCCTTTCCAAATCAGTCTTGGGAGACATCTTTTTGGAGAGTGTGATTCCATGACAAGCCGGTAAATTACCGTGCTTTGAATCTTCCATACTGAATCTCTTCAGTATGGTGTCGATGTACCTGAACTGTGAAAGTTCCAACATCCTCTTAGATCTATCACGATAGATCTGGATCCCCAGAATGTAAGAGGCATCACCCAGGTCTTTCATGGAGAACCTTTGTGACAAGAATCCTTTGACAGATTGTAGCATAGGAATGTCATTTCCTATCAAGAGAATGTCATCCACGTACAAGATGAGGAATACTACAGTTCTCACTACAATCTTACTATAGATGCATGGTTCATCTGAATTTTTGATAAAGTCAAATTCTTTGACTGTCTCATCAAGACAGATGTTCCAACTCCGCGATACCTGCTTTAATCCATAAATGGATTTAAGCAACTTGCACACTTTCCCGCTGCTCCCACTCTGAATGAAACCCTCTGGCTGGTCCATATAGACGCACTCTTCTAAATTTCCATTCAGAAAAGTGGCCTTTATGTCCACCTGCCAAATCTCATAATCGTGGAAGGCAGCAATGGAAAGAAGGATCCGAATGGATTTAAGCATAGCCACTGGAGTAAAGGTTTCATCATAGTCCAAACCAGGTTTTTGACGAAATACTTTTGCAACAAGTCTAGCCTTATAGGTTTCAACTTGTCCATCTACACCAATCTTCTTTCTGAAGATCCATTTGCAGCCTATGGATTTTACCCCTTCTGGAGCAATGTCCAAAGTCCATACTTTGTTGGTGTACATGGACTCCATTACGGTCCTCATTGCATCCAGCCATTTTACCGAGTCTGCGCTCTTAATGTCCTGCTGGAAGTTAGTTGGCTCATCATTATCAATGATGCAATCCTCTCTATCCCCGTCTATGAGAAAACCGTAGTATCTCTCGGGCGGATGAGACAACCTACTACTCCTGCGGAGTGGCGCAGAAATGTCATATTCTTTTGAAACCTCTGGTTCTACCATGCTTTCAGTAATAGCTTGTGGTTCTGGAATTTCTTCCGGTTCTATTGCGCTCCAACTAGTTTATTTTTCTAAAAATTGATTTTCAAAAAGTGGGCATGACGAGAAACAAAAACCTTTTGTTCCTCTACGTAATAAAAAAATACCCCCTGGAGTTCTTTGGGTATCCCATAAACTTACACAGTACTGAACGTGCCTCGAGCTTGTCCGCATGTTGCTTTTTTACAAAAGCTGGACATCTCCATATCTTCAGATACTGAAGATACGGTTTCTTCCCACTCCAAATATGATATATTGTGGTAGGCACAGTTGTTTCCCCCCCAATAAGAGAGCAAGGCACTGTTCAAAATTTGAACTGAGGCAGCGCCTCACGTGCAAAGCACGAGAGCGCCAGCGCCCAGAGTTAAAAAAAACTCTGAGGCAGCGCCTCACGTGCAAAGCACGAGAGCGCCAGCGCCAGAACTAAAAGTTCTCTACCCTTAGATCAAAGATCCAACAAAAATGATAAATCATCAAATTACAGAATTAAATTCTATTGAGGAAATATTTCTCGAATCTTCCTAAAACAAGAAAGGTTAATCTCTGTAAAACAGAGCACCGTTGGAGTAAAGATCCAAGGGTAATTAAAAATCACCAAGATACAGAATAAGCTTTGTATGGGAAAATATTTTCCCAATTTTGTTGAGAACAAGAAAAATATCTTCTGTAAAATAGAAGGCCTAGGATCAAAGATCCAACGGTGGATAAAATCCCCAAATCAATTAGGGATCTCTCAATGAGAGATTTTCTTAACTAAATCAACAAATCAACCTCCACGATATAAAGGACCCAAGACTTCAAGTCTTGTAGAGAGGAACCCCCCTATAAACTTCAAGTTCAAAAAAAAAAAAAGAGCAAGCAAAAAAGAGCTTTCAAAAAGAAGAAAGAAGAAGAACTTTCTTCAAGGTAAATAGAGATCATAATATCTCATCTGCATACCCAAGGGTTTAACCCTTATAAAAGAATATAGTTCTTTCCCTGGATTTGATATCCATGAGACAAGTCTCCCATAAATGAGAATTTAAATCTCACAGGGATGAATTTGTTCTTGGGGATTGAAGATCCAGGCAAGAACAAAGAATTGAACTCTTCAAAAAAAATGCACAAAGAAGGAAACAGCGCTGAGCGCCTCACGTGCCCCTCACATGGGCGCTGCTAATAAAAGAAAGATTGCTTCGCACTCAGTGGTTGGCATCCAGCGCCAAGCGCCCCACGTACCCCTCACGTGGGCGCTTCTAATGAGATAAAGAGTGTTTTGCACTCAGTGGTTGGCGCCAAGCGCCCCACATGCCCCTCACGTGGGCGCTGCTAATAAAATAAAGTGATTTACACTCAGTGGTTGGCACCCAGCGCCACGCGCCCCACGTGCCTCTCACATGGGTACTAATAAAATAAAGAGTGCTCTGCACTTAGTGGTTGGCGTCCAGCGCCAAGCGCCCCACGTGCTCTTTACGTGGCGCTAATAAAATAAAGAGTGCTCTGCACTTAGTGGTTAGCGCCCGACGCCAAACGCCCCATGTGCACCTCACGCGCGTTGTTTAACATAAAGCGCTCTGTAAATATAGCCCATCACCATAAAGAGTGTTTAACACTCCATAAAAAAACAAAGGAATGGGGTGAGAATCAGAGCCCATATCAATACTCAGCATTGTTGCTCATAAAAGGGACCGAGCCCAAACAAGTGTTTAACACTTTATTCAATACTAAGTGGACCGAATCCAAGTTGACCAAAAGTCCCTAATTCAGATCAACCGAGCCCATGTGCTCACATTCTTTCTAAATTGGTCTTAGTCCCAAACCCAACTACAGATCTCCCAATTGACATTGGTTCAAGGGTACATCTCCCCACACTTCTGATATATATCATTGTAATTCTTTAACGTCTTCAGAGAGGTGGCGGGTCCCAACAACCAACAATTCCATGGACCGCAACGTCCTTAAACTAGCTATGGACCGCAACGTACTTTAACTAATAATGGACCATAATGTCCTTTAACTACAATAGACCGCAACGTTCTTAAACTAATAACGGACCGCAACGTCCTTAAACTACTGTGGACCGCAACGTCCTTAAACTAAACCCTCACCTCAAAAATGGTGATCTATGGACCGCAACATCCTTAAACTAATAATGAACCGTAATGTCCTTAAACTACAACGGACCGCAACGTCCTTAAACTAGGTATGGACCGAAAACGTCCTTAAACTAAAACAGTAGAGCCCAAATGCTCTTTTGTTGGATCTGAATGAACCCAAAATCCTATTGAGTAGATCTTAGTCTAAAATTAAATTAGGTATCCTCAACAAACGTTTAAGTTGATCTTAATCTCAAACGAGATCAACGATCCTTAAATCAACTCAAACCCAAATCTAAAAATATACGGATTTGGACTAATCTACGCCCTACGGGCGACAACACAAATTAGTCTCCGTATACAATCCATGGGCAACCAAAAATAAAACAAACACACACGACACGAAGTGAACATCAGGAGCAGGAGAAAGTGGTTACCGCGATACGGTAACGTAACTAACTGCAGGGGCTTGCGCCTGCAGGGAAGAGCGTCCCCACAATCGAAAACCCCTCACAACGAGAGGGAATCTGACGAAGTCTGCTACAACGGCCGCATTCGTCCAGACCTCCGATACACGGTGCCATAAATCAACTTGGCATCTTCGGAGAGGTGGACGGATAAAACCAAATAGCATCTGCCCCCAAAATTCAGGCCAAACGTCCTAACGTCCAGGTCCCGTTTTCGGCGATAAACAGATTCCGGCATGCCCGGTGGGACCTTTTCCTCATTCTACTCCACACTTCGTGTGTCGTTTTTTTTCCGCGATCAAATAATCTCGGTATATATGTTTGTTGTTGCCCTTGGATAATGGGATACTGAAGGCGGCGTTTTGTCTCTATGAAGAATGGAGTTTGCTCCTACCCTAGCAATTCAGACTCTGTCACATCTGGTGGAGTCAAGTTTGGGCCACTTGCAGCCTCAAATCTCTGCAATCCGGCTCTTCAAGAAATCAACGGGCTCCTCTTTGGGTCGATACTCCCACATCCCACCCTCGGTGCCTCAACGCTGATGGAGGAAGCCCAGAGGAAGTCTGTCTTCCATAGGCTGGTTCCCCAAGCTGCGGCTTTGCCGACGTAATCAGTCCTCAAACAACTGGCACCTGCCAAGGACCAAGGTCGACATAGGGGGAAGAATATTCAAGCTCTCAAAGAAAACAGGGGGCAGGATCGGAAAAATCCTGAAGCTAATCAAATCCCGGCCGTAAGAAAGGGTCGACGTCGATATCGGCATCATACAAAATGAGCTGGGGGCAGTTCTCCGTATGGTCCTGTTTCAACCCCAGTGGTGAATGTTGTTGTTCCAACTGGGAACAACTTCAAACTGTTGCGAATGGTCAGACAAAATTCTTCTACCGCAATATTGAAGAAATCTCCACAGCCCATGGAGATCCCACGAGAGCAGAAACCAGTTCGTTCCCTGAGACAACTGTCCTCATCTATATATATAAGGTGTGGAAGCAGGTGAAGGGGACTCATCCCAAGACGGATCCTGATACAGCGGTTCCTCCCAAAACCAAAGCGGCTTTTCACAAAAAAGAGAGGCCTAATAAAGCTCAAGTGCCCGAAGCAAACTTCAAAGGCCAAAACTCCAAACACCCCAAGCCTAGAGGCATGGTAGTTCACATAGTCTATGTGGTGAATTCCAAAGATGAAGTTAGAGCTTCTACTAGTCACCGACCTCAAACTCGGTCCCTGACAAAAGTTCAAATGCAACGTGAAGAGCTGCTGGAGATGCTTGCTCAAGCGGCATCACTCGCTAATCCATCGTCTAAAGCAAATTCCGAAGACGCACCTGGAGAAAGAACAGAGCACGAGTTGGATATTGATTTCCTAAATCACGCTCTCAAAAAAAAAGATGAAGAAGCGGCAGAAATGCCCGGAATGATGGTTCAATCAGAACCACAAGCAAGTGAACTGCCGGTAGTCGCTCTTAAAGATAAGGGTGACATTTCAAATCTTCTATGAGTCTCATCAACGGCCGAAGTGGAAATGATTCCAAAAGCAAAGCTGGACACATATATCGCTCAGCAAGTCAAAACTCACTATGCCAGTGAAGCCTCAAATAGGCCAATCAAGACTGGTCGACCGTATCCGGCATGCTACGATCAAATACAGTACCCGCCAAAATACATACTTCCGACTCCACATATACAAAGGAACCGGGAATCCTTACTAGCAAATCGCGCGATTTAAATCCATGTGCGGTAACACTGGAGAGAATGATATACTTCTCTTCTGATAGTTCGTCAGTTGTCTGGCCTGCATTGCCTTCGAATGGTATGCGGAACTCCTAAATGACTCCATGAATACCTTCGATGAGATGGATATGCTCTTCTGTCAGGGATTCGGTAATGAGAACGAACATACTACTGTGATGGCGCAGGTCAACGAAAGGGTTACACCGAATGAGACTTGGGTTCAATATGTTACCCGATGGCGAAATCTCTGGTCAAATACAAGCAACGCATCGATGAAGTTGCAGCCATGGGAATGCTCATAGCCACCCTTGACCCAAATTCAAAGGCGTCATTGTATATGGACCTCCTCAAGCTGACGACCTTCCAAGAACTCATGGATAAAATGGTTCGATTGGATCAAATGGGTCAAAACTCTTTCTTATCCGATGATGACGAGTAAAAAAGCGGAGGCAAGATTGCATTTTTTGCCTACGCTCAACAAAAATAAGCGGCTCTAAAGCAACCTGTCGCCAAAATAGCGACGGCGTGGGTACTCGTTCCCTCCGAGATATACACAGGGGGCATATTCCTCACTGGCGGAAGAATCTCTATGTAGAATGCCCCTTTCTTCTCAAAAGACAGGAAGGATATTAAGGGGCCTACAAACAGGTCCGACAATCTTGTGGAATGCCCCACTTAAAAAAAACAAAAGAAAAAAAAGAAAAAAAACGGTATGTCCACAAGCAAAATGGGCACGGATAAAAACCTGAAAGGACGCCATGAGTAAAAACAGCAGGACTGCCGGCGAGCTTGTGAAAACCTGGAAGGGCGCAATCTCATGAAAAAAACGAAAAACAAAAAAAACGGTGCGTCCGCAAGCAAGATGGGCACGGATGAAAACCCGAAAGGACGCCATGAGTAAAAACAACAGGACTGCCGGCGAGCTTGTGAAAACCCAGAAGGGTGCAACCTCGTTAAAATAAATACACTTACGAAATCCTCACGATTTATGAGGAGAATCCCTCCTGTGAGACCCTCATGGCTCATAGGATTCAAAAGCATTAAGTTACAGGGATCTAGACCTGTTCTTAAGCCGTCATATCTCTCAAATTGCCCTACAGGCATGGGCACGAATAAATATTTCTTTGCCAAGTTCTACAAATGGAAAGAAATGTCCCCATATGGTGAATAACATTTGAAGATCCTCTCGACTTATAAGGAGAAAACACTCTTGGAAGATCCTTACGACTTACAAGAGAAGACATCACTTATGAATCCCCACGATTCTTAAGGAGAAAATACGCCTACAAGATCCTCACGACTCGTAGGGAGAAAACCCTTTATGAGACCTTTACAGCTCATAAAGTCAAAAGTCTTAGTCGACAGAGTCCTAATCCTGTCTACCAAGCCACCTTTGTCCAAATTGACAGGGGCAAATGATGAGTCGCTCCTGGCGATATCCTAGTTGTAGCGATGCAGATGCCTAAACAGGTGTCAAACTCCAAGTCAACCTCTCCGGCAAGTGTCGTCCTTACAACCATCTAATGAAGAAGGGGACCGCGTTCGTCTGGGATCAGAAATGCCAAAGTACATGGGATGAAATCAAGTAATACCTGCAGAATCGACCGGTACTGAACGCTCCGGTCAAGGGTAAGCCCCTCATCCTGTACACAACAGCCCTTGAAAGTTCTTTAGGCGCGCTATGGGCATAGGAGAACGACCAGAGGAAATAGAGAGCTCTTTACTATTTGAGTCGAGTTCTCCTGGGGGCAGAAAACAATTACTCTCCCATCGAAAAGCATTGCCTGACACTGATCTTTGCGGTAAAGAATCTCCGAATTACGCCTCGGCACATGAGGTCCATCTCATGTCAAAGGTGGATCCTCTCAAGTACTTGATGTCAAGAGCCATACTAACAGGAAGGCTTGCCAAATGGGCCCTCCTCTTGATGGAGTTCTCGATAGTATATCGACTCTTCAAGGCAATAAAAGGCCAGGCCATCGCTGACTTTCTCGCTGAGCATCCGATACTTGCCGACTCTTCCTTGAACTGCGAGTTGCCGGACGAACACGCGTTTGACCCAATTGACAGGGAGAAAGAAGGGAATGATACCCGATGGGAACTCTACTTCGATGGAGCGTCCTCCTTGAAGAAGCGAAAGCAAAAAAAACCCATGATTAAAGACGGGTTGGGCCTTATCTTCGTGACTCCACAAGGAGAGATTATGCGTTTTTCCCTTTCCTTAACGGAGCCAAGAACAAACAATGAAGCTGTGTATGAAGCTTTGATAGCAGGTCTCGAGATTGCTGTCAACATGGGGATCGAAAACCTTCTCATATATGGAGACTCCTAGCTGGTCGTTAGCCATGTAAATGGCGACTACCAGACGAGCAAGCCAGAACTGATCAGGTATGGTGAAAGAGTGAAGCAATTGCTGACGCAAATCCCCTCCTACACCCTAGAAAGCATACCGAGTGCGGAAAATAGCAAGGCGGATGCGTTAGCCAAGCTCGCTAAAGAACTGGCCGACAAAAACGTCGATGACGTAAGGATCATTGTGCAAAGCCGTAGGTTTCTCACCCCAGCGAAAATATCTCTGAAGTTGTCTGAAAGAAGGGGAGCGACTGAACAACCGGCCTTCCAAATAGAGGATGAAGAAAAGGATAAATATTGGAGAGAAGTATTCATAGACTACTTCAAATCCCATCGAACGCCCTAAGAAGCGTCATCAAGACATCGGCTCATAAAACGAGCTCTGTCTTTCGCCTTCGTCAATGATACTCTATATAAGAGATCGTTCGACTCTCTGTGGCTGAGATGCGTGGGACCGAAAGAAGCGAGTAGAGTTGTTCAAGAAACCTCTCATCCCACCACCGGCTGCAAGTGAAGGGCCTTAATTTCATTCTGCCGGCTTAAACCCACGATGGACTCTGCGGTTCTCATCAAGCCGGGCCAAAGATGAAGCTAAATATCAAAAGAATGGACTACTATTGGCCCACGATGATTCAGGACTGCCTCGAATACGCGAAGCAGTGCCACTCGTGCCAAATTCATGGTGACTTCATCCACCAGCATCTAAATCAGCTACACCCAACAGTGGTTAGCTGGCCGTTTGAAATATGGGGAACCGATATAATTGGGCCCATCGAACCAACGTCATCCAAAGGACATCGGTTCATATTGGCGACAACTGATTACTTCTCTAAATGGAAAGAAACAGTACTGCTAAGAGAAGTGAAGATGGAGAACATCCTCCATTTCTTCAAGACACACGTCATCTATTAGTTCGGCACTCCGCGACGGATTATCTCTGATAACGGGCCAGCCTACAAAAGTCACAAAATCAGCTGCTTCGCACAGAAGCATAATATAGACTGGAGATACTCTTCGGTCTATAATCCCCGAGCTAACGGTCTAGCTGAGGCTTTCAACAAAACCTTGACAAAGATCATAAAGAAGACGGTGTCCAAAAATAAAAAGGATTGGCACGAGAGACTGCATGAAACTCTCTGGGCGTATCGAACTACGTTCAAAATGGCTAAGAATACAACACCGTATGCATTGGTATTCGGCACGGAAGCAGTACTCCCCTTGGAGATAGAACTACCCTCTCTACGAGTGGCGGTTCACTATGAACTAACGGATGAAAAGAATGCTCATCTTTGGCATGAGGAGCTCGACGCCCTCGATGAAACTCGTCTCATGGCGCAGCAAAACTTGGAGGCTTACAAAGCAAATATGACACGCTCATACGAAAGATTAACTAGGCCGAGAATATTCCGCTAAGGCGAACTCGTGCTAGTTGTCAAAAGACCTATGATCCCCGTACCAAACGGGAGAAATTTGAGCCAAACTATGAGGGCCCGTACATCATAGAAAAGGCCTATCAAAGTAGAGCCTACTTGCTCATAGATATGCATGGCGAAAGACCCTTCCGGCCAATAAACGGCCGATTCCTGAAAAAATACTACGCCCGACGAGTCACGGCCCAGGTCAATGATAGATGACGGCGCCCATGTCCGCTCACTATCTTCCCGAGTCCAAACTCTATAAGTGGTATCTGGCGAAACCTCGCCTCAAAATCCCAACGGGCCGCAATGTCCTTAAACTAGCTATAGACCATAATGTCCTTAAACTAGCTATGGACCGCAACGTTCTTAAACTAACTGTGGACTGAGTTGTCCTTAAACTAACAACAGACCGAGATGTCCCTAAACTAACAACGTCGCCTCAAACACGGCGATAGTGGAATGCAAGTCCACAAGTCTCAGCGGTGAGGACTGCAACTCAAATCCCACTGGAAAACGATGGATCACATGCGGAGAAACAATTCTCGAGAGTTTTATCGCGCAAAAAAAAACTGTACATCCTTGAGCGAAAAGGGCACGGATGAAAACCCGAAAGGGCGTCGTGAGTAAAAACAGCAGGACTGCCGGCGAGTTTGTGAAAACCCGAAAGGGCGCAATCTCGTTAAAATAAAGACACTTGAAAGGTCCTCTCGACCTTATGAGGAGAAAATACCTGCGTGAGATCCTTACGACTCACAAGGGAGAAACGCACTTAGGGATCCCCACGATTCCTAAGGAGAAATTACACTTACAAGATCCTCACGACTCGTGAGGAGAATTCCACCTACGAGACCCTCACGGCTCGTAGGATTCAAAAGCCTTAAGCTATAGGGATCTGAACATGTTCTTAAGCCATCATATTCCCCAAATTGCCCTACAAGCGGTTCAATATTGACCCTTGTATACAATCCACGAGCACAAATAAACGTTTTCCTCACCGAGTCCCGCCAACGACGAGGAATGTCCTCATATGGTGAACGACACTTGTAAGTCCTCTCGACTCATAAGGAGAAAACACTCTGTAAGATCCTTACGACTTATAAGAGAACATACACTTAGGAATCCTCATGACTCCTAAGGAGAAAACACACCTATGAGATCCTCATAACTCGTAGGGAGAAACATCTTTATGAGAACCTTACGGCTCATGAAGTCAAAAGCCTTAGTCGACAGGATTCTAACCCTGATTGCTAAGCCACCTTTGTTCGAACCAACAAAGGCAAATGATGATTCACTCCTGGCAATATCCCAGTTGTAGCGATGCTGATGCCTAAATCGGTATCAAATTCCAAGTCCTTTCACGGCAAATGATGATTCGCTCCTGGCAATATTCCAGTCGCAGCAATGCTGATGCTAAGATTGGTATCGGATCTCAAGTCCATACTCGCAACAAAATCAGCGAGCCAAAAATACATATAAAAATAGCTGAAATGATTGGGCAACTCGCAATAAAAAGCAGCGAGTAAAAAGAAAAATAGCCGAAATGATTGGGCACCGCGAAAAATAGCCGAAATGATTGGGCAATCGCGACATCTGCGACATAAAAAGCCGAAATGATAGAGCATCGCGGAAGGAAATAAAAAAAATTATTAAAGAATGAAACTTTTTCCCTATAGGCGAGTCCATACTTACACCTGTATACAATCCATGGGCATAAACGAAAAGGGAACCACATTCCCCAACAGACTCTGTCAAAGGGAAAGTCGGATCTCGACGGCAACATCTGCATCCCAGAAGATCAACGCGGCTTTCCTTCTCGACACCGCAGAAAACGGAGCAAGTCAACCCCGACACCGCAGAAAGCGGAGCAAGTCAACCAATGACCTCCCTGTCGGAACAATGCTTCGACCCGGAAACAAGTCAACAAATGACCTCCTCGTCGGAACAATGCTTCAACCCGGAAACAAGTCAACCAATGACCTTCCCGCCGGAACAATACTCCGTCTCGGAAACAAGTCAACCAACGACCTCCCCACCGGAACAATGCTCCGTCTTGGAAACAAGTCAACCAACGACCTCCCCGCTGGAACAATGCTTCGACCCGGAAAAAAGTCAACCAATGACCTCCCCGCCGGAACAATGCTTCGTCTCGGAAACAGGTCAACCAATGATCTCCCCGCAGGAACAATGCTCCGTCTCGGAAACAGGTCAACCAATGACCTCCCCGCCGGAACTATGCTCCATCTCGGAAACAAGTCAACCAATGACCTCCCCGCCGGAACAACGCTCCGTCTCGAAAACAAGTCAACCAACGACCTCCCCGCCGGAACAACGCTCCATCTCGAAAACAAGTCAACCAACGACCTCCCCGCCGGAACAACGCTCCGTCTCGGAAACAAGTCAACCGATGACCTCCCCGCCGGAAAAACGCTCCGTCTCGATAACAAGTCAACCGATGACCTCCGCGCCGGAACAACGCTCCGTCTCGAAAACAAGTCAACCGATGACCTCCGCGCCGGAACAACGCTCCGTCTCAGAAACAAGTCAGACAATGACCTCCCCACCGGAACAACGCTCCATCTCGGAAATAAGTCAGCCAATGACCTCCCCGCCGGAACAACGCTCTGTCTCGAAAACAAGTCAGCCGATGACCTCCCCGCCGGAACAACGCTCCATCTCGGAAACAAGTCAGCCGATGACCTCCCCGCCGAAACAACGCTCCGTCTCGGAAACAAGTCAGCCGATGACCTCCCCGCCTGAACAACGCTCCGTCTCGGAAACAAGTCAGCCGCTGACCTCCCCGCCTGAACAACGCTCCGTCTCGGAAACAAGTCAGCTGATGACCTCCCCGCCAGAACAATGCTCCGTCTCGGAAACAAGTCAACCAACGACCTCCCTGCAGGAACAATGCTCCGTCTCGGAAACAAGTCAACCAATGACCTCCCCGCCGGAACAATGCTGCGTCTCGGAAACAAGTCAACCAATGACCTCCCCGCCAGAACAATGCTCCGTCTCGGAAACAAGTCAACCAACGACCTCCCCGCCGGAACAATGCTCTGTCTCGGAAGCAAGTCAACCAATGACCTCCCCGCCGAAACAACGCTTCGTCTCGGAAACAAGTCAACGACCTCCCCGCCGGAACAACGCTTCGTCTTGGAAACAAGTCAACCGATGACCTACCCGCCGCAACAACGCTCCGTCTCGGAAACAAGTTAGCCGATGACCTCCCCGCCGGAATAACGCTCCATCTCGGAAACAAGTCAGCCGATGACCTCCCCACCGGAACAACGCTCCATCTTGGAAACAAGTCAGCCCATGACCTCCCCGCCGGAACAATGCTCCGTCTTGGAAACAAGTCAGCCAGTGACCTCCCCGCCGGAACAACGCTCCGTCTCGGAAACAAGTCAGCCGATGGCCTCCCCGCCGGAACAACGCTACGTCTCGGAAACAAGTCAGCCGATGACCTCCCCGCCGGAACAACGCTCCGTCTGGGAAACAAGTCAGCCGATGACCTCCCCGCCGGAACAACGACAAGTCAGCCGATGACCTCCCCGCCGGAACAACGCTCCGTCTCGGAAACAAGTCAACCAATGACCTCCCCGCCGGAACAACGCTCCGTCTCGGAAACAAGTCAACCAATGAC
Organism: Agapanthus africanus; assembly: GCA_030015575.1. Classification (NCBI taxonomy): domain Eukaryota; kingdom Viridiplantae; phylum Streptophyta; class Magnoliopsida; order Asparagales; family Amaryllidaceae; genus Agapanthus; species Agapanthus africanus. The sequence goes on along the minus strand of JASDDO010000022.1, from coordinate 638,945,982 downwards.
CTCCCCGTCGAAACAACGCTCCGTATCGGAAACAAGTCAACCAATGACCTCCCCGCCGGAACAATGCTTCATCTCAGAAACAAGTCAACCAATGACCTCCCCGCTGGAACCATGCTCCGTCTCGGAATCAAGTCAACCAATAATCTCTCGATTCGTCTCGACCACCAGGGAAATCAGTGTCCCTGTGCAAACCTCTTAACCCGTAAAAAGAAAACTCTCTTGTGAGATCCTTACAACTCTCAAAAGAAAACACACTTAGGAGTCCTCACGACCCCTAAGGAGAAATTACACCTACGAGATCCTCTCGACTCTTGGGGAGAAACGACTTTATCAGACTCTCACGGCTCATAAAGTTGAAAAGTCTTAGGCGGCAGATTTGAACCTGTTTCCTAAGCCATCGCTACCCTACAAGGAGTTCAAGATGAACCGTTATCTACCATCTACAGGCCACATTTGCTAAAGTCACATGCCAATGACACGACAAAGAAAAGAAAGTGCCAGTATGAGATAAAATATGTCCTTTATTCATGAATCAAAATGAATAAAAGATATTCCTATTTGTAAATGAATACAAAAAATACACAACGATGAAAAAATGCTTAAGCCGACGTATGGTGCAGCAGGCTCATAAGCTCGTCGGCACTGTTCAAAATTTGAACTGAGGCAGCGCCTCACGTGCAAAGCACGAAAGCGCCAGCGTCCGGAGTTAAAAACTCTGAGGCAGTGCCTCACGTGCAAAGCACGAAAGCGCCAGAACTAAAAGTTCTCTACCCTTGGATCAAAAATCCAACGAAGATGATAAATCATAAAATTACAGAATTAAATTCTGTTGAGGAAATATTCCTCGAATCTTCCTAAAACAAGAAAGGTTGATCTCTGTAAAACAGAGCACCGTTGGTTAAAGATCCGATGGTGATTAAAAATCACCAAGATACAGAATAAGCTTTGTATGGGAAAATATTTTCCCAATCTTGTTGAGAACAAGAAAAATATCTTTTGTAAAACAGAAGGCCTAGGATCAAAGATCCAATGGTGGATAAAATTCCCAAATCAATTAGGGATCTCTCAATGAGAGATTTCCTTAACTAAATCAACAAATCAGCCTCCACTATATAAAGGACCCCAAGACTTCAAGTCTTGTAGAGAGGAACCCCCTATAAACTTTAAGTTTTAGGGAAAAAAAAAAGAAGAGCAAGCAAAAGAGAGCTTTCAGAGAGAAGAAAGAAGAAGAATTTTCTTCAAGATAAATAAAGATCATAGTATCTCATCTGCATACCCAAGGGTTTAACCCTTATAAAAGAATATAGTTCTTTCCCTGGATCTGAGATCCATGAGACAAGTCTCCCACAAATGAGAATTTAATTCTCGCAGGGATGAATTTGTTCTTGGGGGTTGAAGATCCAGGGAAGAACAAAGAATTGAACTCTTCAAAAAATGCACAAAGAAGGAAACAGCGCTGAGCGCCTCACGTGCCCCTCACATGGGCGCTGCTAATAAAATAAAGAGTGCTACGCACTCAGTAGTTGGCGTCCAGCGCTAAGCTTCCCATGTGCCCCTCACGTGGGCGCTGCTAATAAGATAAAGAGTGTTCTGCACTCAGTGGTTGGCGCCCAACGCCAAGCGCCCCACGTTCCCCTCACGTGGGCGCTGCTAGTAAAATAAAGAGTGCTTTGCACTCAGTGGTTGGCGCCCAGCGCCAAGTGCCCACGTGCACCTCACGTGGGCGCTAATAAAACAAAGAGTGCTCTGCACTCAGTGGTTGTCGCCCAGGGCCAAGCGCCCCACGGCTTCTTACGTGGACGCTAATAAATAAAGAGTGCTCTACATTCAGTGGTTGGTGCCCGGCGCCAAGCGCCCCACGTGCCCCTCATGTGGGCGCTGTTTAACATAAAGCACTCTATAAATATAGCCCAGCACAATAAAGAGTGTTTAACACTCCATAAAAAACAAAGGAATGGGGTGAGAATCAGAGCCCATATCAATGCTCAGCATTGTTGCACATAAAAGGGACCGAGCCCAAACAAGTGTTTAACACTTTATTCAATACTAAGTGGACTGAGTCCAAGTTGACCAAAAGTCCCTAATTCAGATCAACCGAGCCGATGTGCTCACATTCTTTCTAAATTGGTCTTAGTCCCAGAGCTAACTACAGATCTCCAAATTGACATTGGTTCAAGGGTACATCTCCCCACACCTCTGATATATATCGTTGTAATTCTTCAACGTCTTCAGAGAGGTGGCGGGTCCCGAAAACCAACAATTCCAAGGACCGCAACGTCCTTAAACTAGCTATGGACCGCAACGTTCTTAAACTAATAATGGACCGTAATGTTCTTAAACTACAATGGACCGCAACGTCCTTAAACTAATAACGGACCGCAACGTCCTTAAACTACTGTGGACCGCAACGTCCTTAAACTAAACCCACACCTCGAAAATGGTGATCTATGGACCGTAACATCCTTAAACTAATAATGGACCGTAATGTCCTTAAACTATAACGGACCGCAACGTCCTTAAACTAGCTATGGACCGAAAACGTCCTTAAACTAAAACAATAGAGCCCAAATGCTCTTTTGTTGAATCTGAATGATCCCAAAATCCTGTTGAGTAGATCTTAGTCTAAAATTAGACTAACGTATCCTCAACAACCGTTTAAGTTGATCTTAATCTCAAACGAGATTAACGATCCTTAAATCAACCCAAACCCAAATCTAAGAATATACGAATTTGGACTAATCCACGCCCTACGGGCAACAACACAAATTTGTCTCCGTATACAATCCATGGGCAATCAAAATTAAAACAAACACACACGACGTGAAGTTAACATCTGGAGCAGGAGAAAGTGGTTACCGCGATAAGATAACGTAATTAACTGCAGGATCTTGCGCCTGCAGGGAAGAGCGTCCCCACAATCAAAAACCCCTCACAACTAGGGGGAATCTGACGAAGTCTGCTACAACGGCCGCATCCGTCCAGACCTCCAATACACGGTGCCATAAATCAACTTGGCATCTTCAGATATGTGGACGGATAAAACCAAATAGGATCTGCCCCCAAAATTCAGGCCAGACGTCCTAACGGTCTGGTCCCGTTTTCGGCGGTAAACATCAGTCTTGGTAGGAACCTTGTTCAAAAGATATGCAGCTGATTCTAGTGCATAGCCCCAGAATGATTGTGGTAACTCAGTGTTACTCTTCATGGAACGTACCATATCCAATAGGGTTCGGTTCCATCTCTCCGATACACTGTTGTGTTGTGACGTGTATAGAGGAGTAAGATGATAGAGAATTCCATTCTCTTTTAGGTAATCCAGGAACTCGACACTCAAGTATTCACCATCTCGATCAGATCTCAGTGTCTTGATACTTTTGCCGGGTTTTTTCCATTTCATTCTTATATTCTTGGAATTTCTCAAAGGCCTCGTAATTATGTTTCATCAAGAAGACATGTCCATACCTAGAGAAATCATCCGTAAAAGTAATGAAATAGGAATAACCACTTCTTGCATGTGTAGACATTGGACCACATACGTCGCTGTGTATGAGTCCCAAGAGCTCGCTCGCTCTTAATCCATGTCCAGTGAACGGAGTCTTTATCATCTTTCCTTTGAGACATGATTGACAAGTTGCATAAGATTGATATTTGAACGGATCCAAATATCCTTCTTTTTGTAACTTCGTCAACCGTGTTTCATTGATGTGACCCAGTCTACAATACCATAAGAAACCTTGATTTAATTCTGGAGACTTTCTTTTATGTGTGTTCTGGACATTGAAAACTTGTAGTTGGTTTAATACGTATATACCGTTGTTTAGTGTACCCGACCCAATCAAACCAGGATTAAGGTGGATGTTTTACGATATCGCTTACAAATGTAAAATCATAACCTTCTTTTGATAATAAAGATACAGAAATGATATTACAAGTCAAACTAGGTATACAAAAACAGTTGCGCAAAACCAAAATATGTCCACCTGTCAATCCTAAGTAATATTCCTCTACGGACACAACATCTACACTTGCTCGGTTAGCAACCCTGAGGGTCATATCACCCATCTTCATAACTCTACGGCTTCTCAGTGCTTGCAAAGAATTACAGATATGAGATCCTGATCCGGTATCCAATACCCACGAAGTAGAGTTGATTGACAGACAATTTTCAATTACAAACACACCTGAAGCCGAAGCCACAACTTGCTTCGGATTCTGGTTCTTGGCTCTCCAGGCCCTGCAATCCTTCTTCCAATGGCCCTTCTTATGACAGTAAAAGCATTCTTCCTTCCCTACCGTCGGCCCCCAAACTTTTTCCTTGCCCTTTGCTTCTACCTCACTAACACCGCATTTCGGCTTGGTGGGGGCCTTCTTCTTCTTTCTCTTAGCTTTCACTTTGGATCTAGAAAAGGAAGATCTACCAACAAGCAGAACGGGTGTTTTCCTGGACTTCTGTAGGGTGCCCTCAGCGCTCCTAAACATGTTGAGGAGTTCTGGAAGTGTAACTTTTTTACCATGAATATTAAAATTCAAGATAAACTGGGCGTAGGTAGAAAGGAGGGACTGTAGAATCAAGTCTGTATACAGCTCGTTCTCCAACGTGGTCCCTAGGTCCGTGAGTTCCTCAATGTAGCTGATCATCTTAAGGACGTGGTCCCCTACAGATGACCCGATAGCCAATCTCGCTTGAAATAGCTTCTTCGAGGTCTCGTATCTTGAGATACGAGATTGCTCTCCATATAATTCCTTAGTATGGAGGAATATGGACTCAAGATCCATATTCTCGTGCCGCCTCTGGTGTTCATTGTCCATAGAGGTCAGTACGAGGCACTTGGATTTTGCACTGTCAATTTGCAAGGTCTTAAGGATCTCAATATCCGCTACGCAGGAATCTGGACCTGGGATGGTGGAGGCTTTAATAGTAAGAAAATAGCCCAGTTTGTCATATGTGATGGCCATCTTGACATTCCTAATCCAATCTTTATAGTTCGGCCCCGTCAATATGTTTTTATCTAAAAGTAACTTAAGGTCGGTCATATTGGTCGCTGCAATTAAGATAGAGAGAGAGAGAGAAGAAAACACTCAGCATGATGCTCTTGTAAGTTTAGATTGGTTTTTAGTTTATCTAAATAGGATGGCTCCCACTGTTTCACGAATCATTCCTCAAACTATAAAAGAAGAATTAGTCAGGATTAATCTCACCGTACAATTCTTGCTTAACCTTTCAGCCAGGCGAGTGTCGGTACTTCGAGAGAGGTTTTACGACGCTTCGCGAAGTTCCTTAATTAAATAACCACTTTTCTCTGGAGGCGTAGCCCCGCTAACACCTTTCTAGACACCTACTTGGTTTATAGCATTGATCGTTAAGTGGAAAAAATCTCCCGAGGAGTAGCATATACTCATAGTAGGATCAGGATCCAAATATCATTATGTGATAAAGTCTAAGGAATCCTACCAAAATTATCACACTCCAAATGGTATGCAACACTAGCAAGTTTCAGTTTCTTTATAAACTCCCGATGCGGATTTTTTCCCCGTGCTCTTATGACCTTGACGAAGGCCAACATATCATAAGTCACATGTCAAGTTCTACCCGTCATTGTCCAGGTTAATTTGAACCCACCCATACATACCCTTGACTAAGGTCAACATAGTGGTACGACTGTCCCAAACCAACACATCTGTCTATGCTACAGATGGATATTCAGCAGCTACCAATCACTATGCCTTGGCAAAGGTCAAAATAAATAGCTTGAATACTACTGAATACCCAACTGAAATGACGGAGGGCTATGAATGATTTTGGCAAAACCGTGAACGTAGTGAACTTGATATAATCGAAGGAACCTAATAGATTTTAAAAGGAGTGGTTTAAGCTCCGCATTTTTAAAAGTTTGTTGTTTTGAAAAAACCGAGTGGATTTAAAATTGTTCCAACGATTCTGCTTTGGTTTGTTTGCTTTGCATTAATATAATGCAGTCCCATCAATTAACCTACCATTGCAGAAAAAAACAAAAATACAACGTACGCTTATGCCGCCCGCATTCGCCACGGGACCCCGTCTTACACCGTTAGGTTACTTAACTAACGCCAGAGCTAGGGGCTGGACTAGTGCTAATGCAAAACATAAGCAATGTCTATTATAATATATATATATATATATAATATCCATTCGTCTGACGCAATAATAGGCATTCCAGATCACAGATGAACAAATTGGATATACTAGGAATTCCGGTTTCGTTTAAGCCTGTAACGAAAGACGGATTCCACGATCGTGATGAATAGCCAAACCCTACCCTAGACCCCTACGGGTGCGGCAAACTACCCGCCAAATTCCCAAAGTGAAGCAACCTCTCTCAACAACGTGAGTAGGCCACTCAGCACTTCAAAGAACCCGGTAGTTTGTGCACCCCACTTTGGGTCTATCCTAGAAGCAGAAAACAATACAAAAAATAATACAACGGTGGCTACAACCTCAACTCGGATGTGCCCTGCGGAAAAATATTACATCAAATTACAAATTACATCGAATGATAGATAAAATACTCATCTCACATCCCCGTCTATTCATCCACGACGATCCAACAAGTTCATATACATAAACCAACATCACAGATCACAGATATGTGCAACCCCTACTAATCGACGTATAGCGATTAGCGGACGTTCAGCACATATATCACAACACAGATAAAACCCGATTAGCCAATATACTTAGAATTTCGATCGATAACCAAATTTGAATCTACCCCAAGTACAAAACTGTACACACTGAGATCCTGGGCAGAAACAAAATATCCCAAATATCATAAATCCCCAATATAGAACAATAGAAGAATTTTGGACCGAGTCGGGGTTGACTAGGCCGCGGAACGGCGGCAGAACACTCTGTTCTGCCACGGTTCCGCGGTGGTCTCACCGATTCAAAGGCCCAAATTTCTTGTGTTGTCTAATAACACCCTGCAAGTATTTTTAAAGCCCCTGAAAAGATTTTTGGGCCAGTATATAAAATCGACAGAGAACGTGCAAATCGGACGTGATTTTTGGATTTCCTTTCCTATCGAATTTCTAAAATTTTGCTAACAAGTTAGTTATGGTTTATTTTGGCTCTGATACCACTGTAAGTCAATGTCACGCACTCCGCGGGTTCGTGGGGAGGCGGAATAGGTAAAAAACGATTTTTATAAGCATGGTAACATCGACTAAACTCCAGGATCATATCTAAACCCTAATTAACATACTAACGATGAGATTTAACTAATGTATAGGAAGGTTATACCTCAATCTACTAGTCCTTCTTTTCTTCGTGAGCTCCTTGGAGTATGTGTAGATCGCGCTTCCTCGTCGGCTTCTCCACGTCAAAGAAGATCCACCCAAGAGTGTCTACCTTGAGCTTCTACCTCTAAATGAGGTAACTAGGGTACTTGGTGTGCTAAACTAAGTAGCCTAGAGTGAGTAGAGAGTGATTTTGGATATCTAAGTCTTACTAACCCTTGGATTCTCAACACATGAGACAATAAGGGTTGAGAGGAAGAAGAAGAGTGAGAGCTTGAGGAAAGAGAAAGCGTTTTTGATAATGATAATTTAAAATGGCTCTTGATAAGACTATTATCATGCCAAAAAAATATCTCACACAAAATATCTAGTGCCACAAAAATACTCACAAAATAACTAAGTCAAACAAAGCCTCAATAGTCAAACCAAGTAGCCATACTTCAATTATCATAAATAAAAATAACAATTCATTTCATCCACCTCATAATCGTTTTAATCAAATAAATAATCAAAACCCTAATGAGGTGTCTCCTTCTAAAAGCAATTTTGAGGAATTACAAGAATGCCCCCTCATCTGTACATACATATCCGTACCCGTATTCCAAGAAACACAAATACAATGAGACGAAACTAATCCAATAATCTAATACTAGGATCCGGATTAAACCAAAGCCCACTAGTATTATCCGTCCGAACATCATACGTGCACAAGTACACATATGTGATCGAACCGTGTCGTAAAACCATACGACCTCTACATCATTTCGCTCGAAGCAGGGAAACCCTCTGTGTGGGACTCTGAAGATTCGACAGTACGCTGGCAGTGGGTTTAACCATAAGCACGTCAGCGGTACTAGCTGCACGTAACGGCTACCCAGGTATCTGTCGATAAGAAGGTGGATGAGCAAACTCATCCTAACTTCTACTGATCCTGTCTTTGGCAATCTCCGTACAGTCCGGTCTGTTCGTCTAAGAGTATCGCATATCGGGCCTAGGGGGCGGTAAACGTCAGACCCCTAATAGCGCAATAAGTCATGTCGGAATGTAGCCTAAAACACCCTGAGAAACTACTGGTGTACCTACCAGTAAATCTCGCTTGCTCTGGCCAGGGACTTTGTGTAATGGCATTCCGAACATAGCGCGACATCGACCCCCAATACCGGGAGAGACGAATCATACTAACCGCCACTGCCTCCAAGTGCTTCGGGACTGCATCCAACTACTACCTGTTTGCATAACTCAATAGAGCCGTGGTAGGGTAGTAATCTAAGAACAGTAGGAACACACTTGAGGCGAAGTAGCAGTGTCAAGTCAACGGACTATGTTGTACTCATGTCACCTGGGAACTGCTGCCTGACGATAGGTATAGTACCAACCAGCAGTACCCCACGAGTCCGTCCAGTATAACTCATAATCCAATGAGCACCAGCATACTATCTCCAGTACGGCGTACTGATGGCTGTGGAATAGACCATCTCCTCTGCTGGGATGAGAAGCGATACACTTGTCTGCTCTAGAGTATCAATGCCCTGTCTTGATAATCCTACGACTAGGGACCTGTGTAAGGATGTGCTTATAGACTACCCAGCCCCCACTAGTGTGACTGCCATCACAACGCTGGTAGTCAATAAAGATTCTAGGGGCTCTAGCGATACGTTAAAAGAAACATATACACATATTAAGATAGATACAGACCAAGTAGCATACTACCATATCGAGCAAGACTGTCATAAATCCGTGTATATATCCCAAGCTTTCAAAATGTAATATACAAACTAGTACTATACAATAATGGCCTCTAGGGCATATAACACTAACATTTATGACACTGACACGTATACCTTGGTTTATACTTATACTTACACTATTACCCTGGTTATTACTCTATATCGATATATATTATTATACCATATGACCTAGGAGATAGTCATACATTCGGTTTCTACTCGGTGATGTCTTCTACTCACGAGTTGGCAACTCACCCCTATTGTACCACAGTTTCTTGCAGGTTTGACCGCACGGGTTTTTCGTAGCGGCTTTGCTGGCACACTGCTTTTCTTCTGGGTGATTTGCTTTGGTAGGTGGGGTTCACTTTCCTCGTGACCACCATTTGTATTTGTATAATTATTCAGTTGTATCTAGTTCAACCTCCATCAACCAGACTATGTATATTTGTAGACTTAGAAACCCTTATTGTATATTCTTTCGGCCTTAGAGTCATGCTCATGTATTTATTCTTTATGCTGGTTCTTGATGATGTTTTTATGGTTCCTTATTTTATTTCTGTGCTTGATCCTCGCCTTCGGCGTTGTATATTTATATCATTGCATGGTTGTTTCCGCCAATTGGCGAAGAGTTAGCTCCCGGTTGGGGATGCCTTTTATTATTATTATTTGTATTTATTTTCGGGTTAAAATATACAAAGGAGGTGCTGCCGAAATTTTCAATGACGAAACTTGTTTTCAAGATAGCTACAAAACATTGTGTTTTCGTATACTATTACTTATCTTTTAAAGAAAGAACTTATTTTCATTATACCATCGTTTCAAAACTTCACCTCCACTATTTTCCCTAAAAGGTTTAGATTTCTGGGCTTTTGGCTTACTTAAATTAGGTGGGGTCCTATATACTTCACATGATTCAAGTGCCAGTTACGTGCCTTTTCCGGGTCGTGACACCATAACTCTTTATTTATCTTGCCATGCTTCATGCCACCTCATTTCTACCTCATTTTCCATTTTTTTTTCTAAAAAGAAAAAACAAATATGTGGTGTCCTTCTTTTAGAAGTATTCCCGTATAAATATAGGATACTTCACCTGTTATATGTATCGCTACATATACGCGTATTCGTATAAAAATACAGATAGCACCAAAGAGAGAAAACGAATGGTGAACAATAATACTAAAATATATGTATCAAAATACATAGCCGGATTATTAAATCAAAATCTGATTTAATAATCCGGCTTAATCCTAAGCCGACTAGTATTATCAACCGCCCGATTAAAGTTCGTGTATCCCATACACGTATTTAATCAGACCCCAGCACGTACCAACGTACTGCTCCTACATCTATCGCCTGGACCGAGAAAACCCTCTGTGTGGGACTCTAAAAACTCAACAATACGCTGGCAGTGTGTTTAACCACAAGCACGTCAGCGGCACTAGCTGTACGTAACGGCTATCTAGGTACTTGCCGAAATGGGGGTCGACAATCAAGTACGTCCTTACCCTACTGAGCCTGAATGTGACAATCTTCATACGTCATACCCCTTCTAACTCGATAAGTCGTGTTTGAGTCAAGCTCATCACCAATAGAGATACTACTTATCAACTATCAATAAATCTCATCCACCATGGCTATGGATTTCTGGTGATAGCCAACTGAACACAGCGCAACATTGACTCCTAATACCAAGAGAGACGAATCTCTAACAATCGACCACTGCCTCCATGTAGCTCAGGACTGTACCTAACTAAAACCTATTTACACAACTCTCTTGAGCCGTGGCAGGGTAGTAATCAAAGTACAGTGGGAACTCACACGAGACAAATGACGATTTCAGGTCAAAGGACTAACCTGTACTCATGCCACCTGAGAACTTCTATATGACGATAGATATAATATCATCTAGAAGTTCTCGACGAGTCTGTCAAGTGTACTCATCTCCAGCGAGCACCTGTATACTATCTTAGATGACTCAATATCAATGGCTTGTGAGACAGGCCACCGTCCCTCGTCGGGGTCTAGAAACGTATACACTAGTCTACTCCAGAATATTGATGCCCGGCCTCGATACTCTCACGACTAGGGACATTTAAGGATGTGCTTATGGACAACCCAGCTCCTACATATATGATTGCCATCATAATGCTGGTTGTTAAGCAACAATCCTACGGGCTTCATCAATGATAAAGACAAATCAGATAGCATACTATCATCTTGAGTAAGACTGTTATACCCATATAGGTCCTCCCTTAATTATCATAATTGCCTACTTGCAATCATAATAATTGCCTTGAGGGCGCTATATCCAACAATCTCCCACTTGCACTTAAGGCCAATTATTGCGGTATCGCGTACCCACAGCTCGTGTGCTACCGAATACCTAACTTCTCTACTAATCAGTTTCGCAAATCATGTTTGTGAAACTTAATTTGTTCGAGAAATAGCCTCAATGAGTGGATCCGCTACAATGTTCCAACTTTATCTCTCTATATCTCAACTTTGCGAAGATCAACAATCTCCCAAACTGAGCGATACCCCGCCTCAAGAATTTGTCTGGATACTTAATGAGACCGGTTCATAAATGAACAACTCTATCTAACAAACTTCTTGGGTTGTATCCTCTGTTGAATGATAACACGCATCCTGCACCACGATTACCTCAGTATCCCTATTGAAATACTATCCAATATACTGATCCTTGGAAGAGGCTAAACTCAAAACCCTGACAGCATCTCTGTTATCCAGGTCACCTTGGAGGCCTTAACCGATAACCTCCTTCCATAGGAGGTTGTCGTTACCTTATATCAATAACATCCACTTATGTCCATTACTGCTTCCCTTTGTTTCTCCAGGATTGGATTAATATATGCTTATTGCAGCTAATGCAAAAGCAATATCTGGTGTTGTACAAGATATTGCATGATTGACTCAATTTCTTAAGCAAATGATATGTCATTCATACCGGTCCCTCTCCTCATTAGTCTATAAGACATATCTTTAGAGGGGGTGACTCCATCACCAGCGTGTACACTACCACGCCAGGAATCGTCCATTCTAAAATACTTTTAGGATGCTGTCCAAGTACCCGATTGGGAAACTTCCCAAATCTAGATCTAAAACCAGAATCCCTGATACATTATCCATCTGGTTTTGTACAAGACATTACATGATTGACTCAATTGCCTAAAAAATGATATGTCATTCATGTCAGTCCCTCTCCTCATCGGTCTAGAAGACAACCTTTTTAAAGAGGGTGACTCCGTCACCTGCGGGTACTCCACCACACCAGGGGTCATCCATTCTAAAATACTTTTAAAATGATGTCTAAGTACCTGATTGGGGAACTTCCCAAATCTATATCCAGTCACCAGAATTTTTGAGTTTTTAAGGTAAGTCATGGGTGTAAGAAAGTTCGGTTAACTTGGTTCATGAGTTTTTAAGGTAAGTCATAGGTCGCTGTACCAGAAAGAGAGAGAGAGAGAAAATACTCAGCGTGCACTCTATCAATATTAGATTGGTTTTCACTTTATCTAATCTGGATGGCTTCCATTGTTTCCTAGAATTCTCCTTCAAACTCTAAAAGTAGAACTAGTCGGGATCATTTACACTTTACAAGTTCGCTAACTGTTCAGCCAGGCCAGCGTTGGTACTCCGAGGGAGGTCCCCCGTGCTTTCACACGAACCCAATTAATAACCCCATTTCCGCAGATGCGTAATCTCGTTAACACATTCTAGACACATAATAGGTTAGTTAATTATGAAGTGAAAAATCTTTCGAGGAGTAATATATACTCATCCGTGGGAATAGGGACCCAACTATCATCATGTGATAACCTGAAAGAATCCACTCAAGCCACCACACTCCATAAGGTATGCGCATGCCTGGCAAGTTTCCCGTATATTTGAAACTCCAGATATGGTTTTTGCCCATAACGGTTTATGACCTTGACTAGGTCAACAAACCATAAACCACTATTCAAGTTCAACCTGTCATTTTTTTTATTGCATTAAACCCACCCGCACGTGACTTTGACTAGGTCAATAAGGCCGCACGACTATCCTAACCAATAGCATTACAATGCACAGAAAAGCACCACTTAGCTACCATTCACTACGTCTTGACTAGGTCAACAAACGCAGCACGAATACTAAATAATACTAATCTGAAATGACGGAAGGCTATGGCTGGTTTTTGACGAAAACGTTTGACGTAATGAACTTGATATCGTTGAAGGAACATGAGTGGTTTTGAAATGGAGTGATTTAAGCTCCGCTTTTTAAAACTAGTAACATAAATCTTTGCTTAAGAGTGAACTCCCAGTGAAGGGATCAAGGCTCTTCCCTCATAGAATGAGGTGCGGGATATTGCTAACCCAATACCTCTATGCAAAGCAAAAGAATATGACTATGAGTTTTGAAGAAAACTGAGTAGTTTTAAAATTGGTTCCGACAACATCATTTAGGTTTATTTTTTCTTGCATTATTCAGATAATGTGTTTCCATCATTTTAAGTTTCCAAGCCACAAAAGAAACAACCAAAATAACATGCTATTTATATGCCATCCGCATTCGCCACGGAGCCCCGTCATGCATCGTTAGGTTACTTAATTAATGGCAGAGCGGGGGCAGGACTAGCGCGGATGCAAAACATATAGAAGCGTTTACTAAATATATATATATATATATATATATATATATATATATATAATATATATATATATATATCAATATCGCAGGCAGATAATAGTCATCACAGGCAGATAAAAATCATCACAGGCATGCGAATAACAATATGGAATAGAGGATAATCTTGGAGCCCCGCATTTCATTTGAGCCGTAAATGAGACGTGGTGTTCCCCGGTCGTGTGGATAGCCAGTGCAATGAAGAACCTAGACCCCTATGAGTGCGGCAAATTACCCGCTAATCCCCGAAATGAGGAAACCCCTATCAACAAAGTAAATGGGTCACCCAGCACTTCACGGAATCTGGTAACTTGAGCACTCATCCATGGGTCAACCTATACCCCCTACGAGGGCGCCGAATAGCCTACCAATTCTAGAGTAAGCCCCCCCGGTCTCAACGCCATGAGATGCGGGCCCATTGCCATCTAGAAACGGCTATTCGAGCACTCCTCCGTGGGATAATCCTAGTACATAAAACAAAAATATATAAACAACGGTGACATCAACCTCAACCCGGTCGTGCCCTAATAAAAGAATATACAAACTAGTAGAAACGGAAGTCCACATGTCGGATGCTCGCCCCGCAATAATGAATATACAAATGAATCTGAACTGTACATCTAATATTTCACACAAGGCTATCCATCACGACAATCCATCTATAACATCCGTGCAATACAGAACATCAATGTGAATATCATGTTCGTAAACCCGTCTGATTGTACATATAGCAACCAGTCGGTTTATACCGCGCTAAGATATTCACGGTCGCAGAAACTAACAAATACACTGAAAACAACGAATTCAAAATTTCAATCGATTAAAACTTTCCGCATTGGCCCCAAGTACAAATCAGTATTCAAATAAATCTGGGCCAAAACCAAATATACCAAAAATCACATTTCCATAGCCTAGAGCACCAGAAAAAATTTAGGGCACAACGGCCAAAATTTGACTGCGGAACCGCGGCCAAATGGAATGTTCGGCGGTGGTTCCAAGGACAAATTTTGGGCTTATGTGCCCAAATTTTTTCCTTGTCTCTAGTTTTTCCTGCATATAATTTTAAGGCAACTTGAACAATTTTTTGAACAACTTTAAAATTCTAACAGCAAGCAGTGAATTTGGAAATGCGATTCGGAAAAATCCACCGATCGAAGCTCTAAACTAGTGTAAACTAGCTAGTTAAGGTTTATGGAGTGGCTCTGATACCATGTTGGGGTTCGGTGCCTACGCCGCGGAGGCCGCGGCTGAGGCGGAAGTAAAAACAAAAACTTTTGCGAGCATCAAACACCCGTAAAACCCAGGATATGATCCATAAACCTAAACTAGCTAACTAGAAATACAAGGGTTGAAAAACTACAACCTTTGTCGTGTGTCCACCCAATTGTGGAAGACCCCTCCAAGCTCATAACCGTCGGGATCGCACTTGAAAATCGACCACCCTCGCCGAAGACAATCCATCCGAGGGAAACCGGAAGAGCTTTAACCGATGATCTAAACTTGCTAGGTGTGGATGGTCGGTGATGTAGGAATATTTCGCTAAACTTTTCTCTCATATTCTCAAGCTCAAGTGAGCAAGAGAAAGAAGAAGGAGAAGAGGTGAGGATGATGGTAGCTAACACTTGCAACCATGAAGCATAGGGAACTCAAGAAGAAGAAAAATCGTCAAGTCTAAAAAGAAAGAGAATGGCTACATATAAGCCGCCATGCATTAATAGCGCATCAATAAATGCACATAATCCAAGCCATACCTCTTTATTTATCTAGCCGTGCTTCATGCCACCTCATTTCCACTTCATTTTCCATTTGTTTTTCTAAAAAGAAAAACAAATATGAGGTGTCCTTCTTCTAGAAACATTCCCGTATAAATACGGAATACTTCACCTGGTATATATATGGCTACATATACACGTATCCGTAAAAAAATACAGATAGCACCAAAGAGAGAAAACGAATGGTGAACAATAATACTAAAATATATGTATCAAAATACATACATAAATTATTAAATCAAAACCTGATTTAATAATCCGGCTTAATCTTAAGCCGGTTAGTATTATCTATCGTCCGATTAAAATCCGTGTATCATGTACACGTATTTAATCAGACCCCTGCACGTACCAACGTTCGACTCCTACATCTATCGCCAGGACCGGAAAAACCCTCTGTGTGGGACTCTAAAGACTCAACAATACGCTGGCAGTGGGTTTAACCACAAGCACGTCAGCGGCACTAGCTGTACATAACGGCTACCCAGATACTTGCCGAAAGGGGGTCAACAATCAAGTACGTCCTTACCCTACTGAGCCTGAATGTGACAATCTCCGTACAGTTCGGTCTCTTCGTGAAAGAGTATCGCATATCGGGTCTAGGTGGTGAATAACGTCAGACCCTTACTAACTCGATAAGTCATGTCTGAGTCAAGTTCATCACCAATAGAGATACTATTGATCAACTATCAGTAAATCTCATCCACCGTGGCCACGGATTTCTGGTGATAGCCAACTTAACACAGCGCGGCATCGACTCCTAATACCAGGAGAGACGAATCCATGACAATCGACCACTGCCTCTATGTGGCTTGGGACTGTACCCAACTAAAACCTGTTTGCACGAGACAAATGACGATTTCAGGTCAAAAGACTAACCTGTACTCATGCCACCTGAGAACTTTTATATGACGATAGATATAATACCATCTAGAAGTTCTCGGCGAGTCTGTCCAGTGTACTCACCTCCAGTGAGCACCGGTATACTATCTTAGGTGACACGACACCAATGGCTTGTGAGACCGGCCACCGCCCCTCGTCAGGGTCTAGAAACATATACACTAGTTTACTCCGAAATATTGATGCCTAGTCTCGATACTCCCACGACTATGGACATTTAAGGATGTGCTTATAGACAACCCAGCTCCCACATATATAATTGCCATCATAATGCTGGTTGTCAAGCAACAATCATACAGGCTTCATCAATGATGAAGACAAACCAGATAGTGTACTACTATCTCGAGTAAGACTGTTATACCCGTATAGGTCCTCCTTTAATTATCATAATTGCCTACTTGCAATCATAATAATTGCCTTGAGGGAACAATATCCAACATACGTGTGTTTCGCGTGAGGCGCTCAGGCTTGGCTTTTTTTGAGTGCTCGTGTGCATTTCACGTGAGGCGCTGGGCTTCTGGCGCTCACATGTGTTTCACGTGAGACGCTGTGTTTTTGGAGATTTAATTTCTGGTGATATTTTTAGAGAATTTAAACCTCTGTTAATGGTTTTTTAACCATTAACAGTCACCAAGATCACTATTTTGAGGATCTTGGATCAGATTCTTTAAGAACTAAGTTCTTGATTTTGAGCGCTCATGTGTATTTCACGTGAGGGCTGGGTTCTTAGAGATTTGATCTCTGTTCATATTTTCAGAGAGGTTAAACCTCTGTTAATGGTATTTTGACCATTAATGAACACTAAGATCACTATTTTGAGGATCTGGGATCAGATTTTTTAAGAATTAAGTTCCTGATTTGAGGGAACTAAGTTCCTGGAGTATTATGGACTCTATCTTCTTCTTGTTCTTTTCTTCCATATCCTTTTCGAAATTGCTCTTTCCTGAATTTTCGAGGCTCAAGAACAAGATTTTCCCGATGAGAATTAAATTCTCAACTTATGGGAACTTGTCCTGTGGATCTCAGATCCAGAGAAAGAACTAAGTTCTTTTAAAGGGTTAAGCCCTTAGATAGGTAAAAGAGATATTTTGATCTATGTATTTTCTTTATCTAGGGTTTTGAGGAGGAAGATCTTCTTCTTTGAGAATTAAATTCTCTATTGTTTTTGTGGAAGCTTTTGGAGAGTCTTCTATATATTTTTTTACTGAAGTTTATAGGGTGGTCTCTTCTTTTCAAGATTTAATCTCTTTGCTCTAATTTATAGGAGAAGAGAAAAATCAATTTGTTGGAGGAAATCTCTCATTGAGAGATCTTGATTGATTTTATAATCAATCAAAATGATCTTAAAGATCAATTGGTGAATTTTATTCACTATTGGATTTTTAATTCAAAATCTCTCTATTTAACAGAGAAGATCATTCTTATTTGTTTAACTAGATTAGGAAAATATTTTCCTAAGATAGAATTTAATTCTATCAGATGATCGATGAGTGATTTTATAATCATCATTGGATTTTTGATCCAAGGGTCCTCTGTTTAACAGAGAGGATCTTTCTAGTTTAAGAAATATCAGGGAAATATTTCCCCCGTAGACTTTAAAATTCTATCAGATGGTTTAATTGGTGATTTTATCACCATTGGATTTTAAATCCAAAATTCTCTGTTAGAGAAAGATATTTCCATATTAGAAAGATCAGGGAAAATATTTTCCAAATAGAATTTAGTTCTATCACATAGAATTTAATTCTATCAGATAAGAGCATTTTAAATTGGGATGCTCATGTGCTATCACGTGAGCGCTGCCATATACATATGTGGCAGCGGCGCTCACGTGTTTTGTATGTGAGCGCTGCCAAAAGAATGCGGTAAGAGAACTCACGTGTTTAACACGTGGGCGCTCACATGTTCAACACATGGGGGCTATCATAAGATTTAATCCTATCTGAAGCCGGTACTCACATGCTTTGCATGTGAGTACTCACGTGTTTAACACGTGAGGCGCTACTATAGGATTTAATCCTAACTGCAGCAGGTACTCGCGTGCTTTGCATGTGAGTGCTCGCGTGTTTAACACATGGGCGCTGCTATAGGATTTAATCCTAACTACTGCAGGTACTCGCGTGCTTTGCACGTGAGTGCTCACGTGCTTTGCATGTGGGGGTTGTCCTCCATTTTTATAAAAGGAACAACAAGTTTTAGCTAAAATTTTGGCGGGAACACTAACGGCTTAGGATTAAGCTGGATTATTAAATCAAGTTTTGATTTAATAATTTATATATATGTGTGTGTGTGTGTGTGTGTGTGTGTTTTTTCTTGAATTATTGTTCACTATTTATTCTATCTTGGTTATTCGTATTTTTATATGAATACGCGTATATGTATTTCGATACGTATACCGGGTTGTATTCCGTATTTATACGGAATTTGTTCTAGAAGATGGACACCTCATTTGTGAATATTCATTTATGAATATTCATGAAATGAGGTGGAGGGTAAGACGGCATTGAATATGGTTGAAGACATGTAGAGAGGAATGGGCTTCATTATTTTTATTTGCAAATTGTCACGTCCCGCTTCCCAGTATACGAAGAAGTACACGTGACGGGCCGCGACGTATTTACTCAGAAGTAAACACGTTAAGCATAAATAAGCAATATAAATGAATACACAAGAATAATAAGAGATGTAATAATAACAACAACTTTTATTAACACTCTTTCTTTACATTACAACTGATTTGAAAAGGAAATGTACAATTTTGAAAGCAATGCCTAAACAGTGGCATACAATGAAAAGAAATAAGTACAAGTAATCTAGAAGTCTATTTGGGCCAAAATCTGCTCCAAGTACTCCAGGCTGGGCTTGGTCTCCTGAGAGTCGGGTCCTCCTGACGAACATTCCAAAGAAAGAAAGAAACAGGAATGTCGTCAGCAAACTAGCGCTCGATAAGTCCCAAAGATAAGAATGGAATAGACAAGTAAAGAGGAGAGAACTGGTAATATAAACAGGTATATGTTTGTTATACTAACGTAGTTGTTTGTAGCTTAGTACAGAATGTAACAGTGTATACGAGAGGAGTCCAACTTGCACCGTGGATTATGGTAATCGGAAGTACAAGGCCCCATCAAAACCCACGGGACAACGGCATGGATGTTCATGTAGGTGTCTTTTAGTGACCATCTCGTTCCACTTCTAATACATTCCGCACCAGTTTACCCCATTAAACCCCGTAATGTATATTGTATAGATTATAGTTATCAGATTTGCCGAGACCATGGATATAAGTTGTTCATGTAAACGGTTTCCGGATTGTATCAACTAGTCATATAATCAAGTCAAGTCATAACCATGGTTCAGTCAAGTCAAGTCATGTTTGCATATTGATATTGTTCTGGTATTCAGGTTCATGTTTGGTATATTGGATTCATGTTTGGATTGGATTCAAGTTAATTTGGACTCAGACTTGAGTCAGACACTTAGAACTGATTGGATCCTGAATTAGGTTTATGAGTTATCGGTAACTGCTGCACATGGACGGCAGGATTTATGTCTTTTTCCAGGACAATTACCATTGATAACTCCGTTTTAGTTTTCTACCTTAAATAGGCAAGCAGTCACTTTCTCCGGCTCTCTGAGACTCAAGAGAATTGATCCCGCTTAAACCTATATTTACTAAGGTCCTTAAATGTAATTTTATATAACTCGAGGGGGTTTTATGAAAAATATTTTATTTACTTTCAAAATAAATCTCGAGTATTTATTTATATTATTTAGGATTTCCATAATTTGTGAATTTTAAAAATGTGAAGTATTTTAGTGAATATTAACTTAACTTGAATAGCTCATGGTATTTTAGTGAAACTTGTTTTGTATTGATACTTGATTGTATTTTGGTGAAACTTGTCATTCTTTTAGAAAAAATGGAATATTATTATAACTTGAAAATATGTTGTTTGATAATATTTAATTAGTTTTTATTATTAAATAGAAAATCTCATTTTTCTTAAAAATCCTATTAAAAATCTTTCGAGACTGAATGCTCTGTGAGGAGGTCTGCATCTCGCTTTACTAACCTGAGGATGTGCGATAATCCGCACCATCCGATACCGGGTTTCCCAAAATGGGTTGTAGAGACATAATCGCAAAGAATTTTTGATAATACAATTCAAAGAAAACCGGGTTTTATAGTTCATGGTAGTTTAATGAAATGTTATAATCGCTATAAAAATAGGTTCCCAAGAGAATCGTTCTATGTCAATATGTGTGTTATGAAGGGTAGGTCATTACCCCGTGATGTTTTCTAAAGGTAAGATTAAGCTAAGTAATAACATACGGTAAATACAAAGTTCATGGTATTTAAAATTAAAACTCAATTTAAAATTATCTAGCATGATGATTTAGGCTGAAAGTTGTTTCTAATTATTAGTTTCATGTTTAACAATTCAAGGTATAGAATATGAATGAGTAATGCTTAATAAAAGGTGTAGTTTCAAGGGTTTTAGAAACTAATATCGGTATAACTCCACTTACCGACATGTTTTATAAAATGAGACTTTTTTAAGTATAAAGAGAAGAAGGAGGTAGGACTTACTAGCTAGAAAGAGGGAGGGGAGGTAGAAGAAAAGGGTGGTAGCCTTCGTGGGGTCGCCAGAACTTGTGTAGATCCTCGCCGGAAGTCGTTCTTGGGCTAACTCCACTTCAACTCCACTTGTACTTAGAAAATTTTGATATTTTAAATAGAATTTTCAGAATGAGGAGGGGCTAGAGTATGGGATTGTATTTATAGGGTGGAATTAGGGTTTTGGAATTGAAAGATTAAATTAAAATGCATTAAAAATTGGATTAAAGGTGAAATTGAATTCTCTGTTAAATTGCAGAGAGAAAAAAATAGTGCAGGGGTAATGGGGTAGGCCAAAGGGTTTTGTATGCAAAACACGGGGGATTTTTCCCTACGGACACCCGCCGTCGCCGGCCCTAATGGCAATCTCGCCGGCCAAAAAGTTGAAGGGAACCGTCGGATGCTTGTCACGTGTCCTACTCGCTGTTAACTCTAATTTGCACATGTTTTTCTGTCTTTTCATTTCTTATGTGCAATGCACGTGTAAACTTTTGGGCTTCCAAAAAGTTTAAAAGAAAAATTCAGAAAAATAATATGTGGCTGATGGGATTCGAACACAGAGGCTGCGTTACAGCATTGTAAGGCTTTACCAATGAGCTATAAGTTGCTTCTTGCTGTTTTTACACAAAAACAACTTTTAAAGTGTACTCAGGCTTGCAAACTCCATTCTATACATTAACTTAAAAAATTTCATACAGTAAAATTAGAGTCATTACACAAATAGTTATGATATTTTGTGTATGATTCAAAATTATGAAGCCATTCTTCGTTCTACACTTGATGCATTCTTCACTCAAGTCTTCTTCACTTGAACATGGCTATCTTTCCTCTCCTCCTCCTTCTTTAGATGCTCTCTTGAGTTTAAATTTGAGAGAAAAAGATAGTGGAAAATTCCTACATCCCCACTCTCCATTCCTAGCAAGTTTGGAGCGTCGGTTGCTTTGCTAGGTGAAGCCGGAGCTTGGATCGGTTCTCTCGGGTGGATCATCTTCGGTAAAGGAGGACCGGCTTGTTAATGCGACCCAGAGCTCTCGAGAGCATGCTAGAGTCCAACCTAATTGGAGCAAATGAAGACGCTATAAAGGTTGTGATTTCAATCTTGTTATAGTTCTAGTTTAGGTGTTTGGTCGATTCTTGAGTTTTAGTTTCTAGTGCCTAGAATATTTTTTGTTTTTGAATTCCGGATTGTCCACTGGTTAATTGCAAGGGCACTAAGAACTTTCACTATCTGGTTTACTTTATCAGTTATGTATATATGTATTACTTGCTATTACTATCGTTAATACATACTGATAAATTCCTTAGGATGTTGCGGGACTATGAGGATTATGATAAGATCATAATAGTGGGACCTGGATAGTTGTCAAGAACATTCTAAGCTGTTCCTAGTCGTTAGAGTATCGAGACAGAACATCGACACTCCAGTGTAGATGTCACATCCCGCTTCCCAAAACACGGGAGCATGTACGTGACGAGACCCGTACGTATTTATTCAAAGAAGATCCTTTTTCAAAACAAATACGCTAACTATATATCAACAATATAAAATGACACAAGATTAAGCATGAAACAAAAATTTATAACAACAATTTTATTTACATTCAACTTCAACAATTTTAATTACATTGATAGATTTTCTGAAAAGGAAATAACATGAATTATAATGCCTAAACAAGTGGAAAATATAAACTGAAACTAAAAAGGAAATCTATGGATTGGCTTATGAGCTGAGCTGGTCATAGTCCTCTATAGTCAGTTCTACCTCCTCAGTCTCTAGATAATCTGACAAACATTTCAAGAAAGAAAGAAAGAAAGATAGATGGAATACCCGTCAGCGAACTTGTGCTCGATAAGTCCCCAAGAAAGGTGGGATGTGAATGCATATAAATGGATATGCAAGATGACATATGATATAATATAAATAGAAATAATACAACACGAACAAGGATAACATGGCAATGTTAATGGCAACTATGTAAGCATGGCAATATAAAATGAGTATGGCAAACAAGTATAGTATGGCCATGTAGTGTATGTATAGTGAACATGAAGTGTACTGTCAATGTGTCCTAAAGAAGTCACTAATAAGATAAGTTAACTAACGAAAGTTCAAGTGTGAATGCCAACCAATCTTAAGAGTGTTCTCGAACTCAAGGGTAGGACCCCTGGAGCAAAGAACCACGGGCCCTCATTTGTAAATTCGTGAATTTGTGAAGTGGCGTTAGTATGGAGCTCATGAGATTCTATTGGATTCATACTCAAATTGTTGGATATAGATGCCCTCTAGTCAATTATTGTAATTAAAGGAGAACCTATACGAGAGAACAATCTTATTCGAGATGATAGTATGTTATTTGGTTTGTCTTTATTTTTCATGTGATGCATTTTATTTACCATTACGTCTCATTTAGACATAAAATAAAACCTTAGAATTTTGCTTGACTACCAGGACAATGATGAAGATCATACTAGTAGGGCCTGTGCAATCGATAAACACATCCTTAAATATCCCTAGTCGTAGGAGTATCGAGACTAGGTATCGGTACTCCAGTTTAGACTAGTGAGTACGTTTCTTGTCCCGGTTGGAGGGCGATAGCTGATCCTGCAGCTATTGGTGTTTGACATCGAGGATTTTATATAGGTGCTCATTGGATGAGTTACACTGGATGAACTCACTGAGAACTCCTAGTTGGTAATATACCAATGTCAGGTAGCAGTTCTCTTGTGACATGGGTACAGGGTAGTCCCTAGAACCTGAGATCGCCATAGTGTCTCATATGTGTTCCTACTATACTTAGACTTATACCTTACCATGGCTCAAAGGAGTCGTGCAATCAGGTTTTTGTTGGGTATAGTCCCGAAGCAAGTGGAGGCAGTGAGCGGTCGAGGGGATTCGTCTCTCCCGGTTTAGAGAATTGATGTCGCACTGTGTAGGACATGACTACAATCATAAGTCGATGGCCATCGCAGTAGAGATAAAATGATAAGCGTTATCGGTTGTATCTTCGGTTGGTTATGAGTCCTCTGTCGCACGACTTATCTAGTTATTGGGGTCTGACAGATTCCAAACCCTATACCTGATATGCGATACTTGTTCATCTCAGAAAACTGCATTTTAGTACCCTCATTCATGATCTATTTTGCTATTTATCGATACTTTTAACCAGAGTCTGCTCAGTAATTACAAATTACAGGTGTTCGTGATAAAATATTGGAAACACATTCAAAATCACGGATATAACGTTTGGGAGCTGACACTGCAGACAAAACAGAAAAACGACCGATATCCAAAGAGTTCGTTTTGCAAATAAATGTGTACATACTTTTTGTCTAAAATGGCCCAACTCATACAAGTGTAGACACAACTCTTTAGCTTGGACCATGGTGGGGCTGCCCATGGCATGATGGTTTGTGCAAGTAGGTGTGATGTGCATTGATGAGCATTGAATGCTAAAAGATATGATGTGATTTGAAGCATCTAGTTTCCTTCCAAATCCCTGAGTGCATCCAAGGCCTCTACTAACAAAACTAGCAGCACCAGAGTGATATTGGGATACACATATGACCATGCCAAGACGAGCCCATGTGCTCGGTTTTGAACCGGCCACATGCCCCATAAAACCGGCGAGCTCGGCCCCCCTTGCCCCAATGTGCACCAAACTTCTGTGGTCCCTCCCTTGCTGCCACGTCACCTTATTTTTATTGTTTATTTATTTTTCTTTGGTGCCTATAAAAGCAGACCAGTAGGCAAGGGAAGGGCTCTCTCTCATTCATATTATACCTCATTTTGTTTTTCTTTAGTTTTTGTTTAGCTTGAGGGTGAGTGGGCTTCATCATTGGTTTCTTCTTTTTCTTCCCTCTTGAAGTTTTCTTTAGAGAGCTTCATTAAGAAGGTTGAACAAGTAACCAAAATCTTGTATCTCTTTTCTCAAGTGTTAATAATATTATTGTTTCTTTTCTTTACTTGCTTTGTTTTTCTTTTATTTATCATGCTTAACTAATCTTCTTGGTGGTGGTAATGATAAGGAAGTGAGATGAAAGGCTTTGCCTCCTCCTCCTCTTGTTTATATTTAATGTGCTTTACCATGATTATAACTTAAGGATTGCTTTATATATTGATGTGATATGGTATTTTGAAACCATGGTTACTTTGTAACCTCTTCATATACTATATTCACTCCCTTTCCCTATTTAACAATGTTTAAATTAGAATCAATTTGGTGTTAAATTTGCTAAGTTTGGATACGGTATTTTGTGACCAAGAGCTTGACAAACCCTCGGTTTTCATATACCGTATACTATCACAAACCCTTAGCAAAGTTAACACTAAAATTATTTGCTCTCACTCACTACTTTGTGTTTTTATTGT
Source organism: Agapanthus africanus (assembly GCA_030015575.1). Classification (NCBI taxonomy): domain Eukaryota; kingdom Viridiplantae; phylum Streptophyta; class Magnoliopsida; order Asparagales; family Amaryllidaceae; genus Agapanthus; species Agapanthus africanus. The sequence continues at coordinate 638,920,638 of JASDDO010000022.1, read as the reverse complement.
TGTGGTATGTTTGCTAACCCTAGTGTTTAGTGTTGATACCCCAAGCTCAGAAATATAAACGGTAAGTGAACAAACGGACTCGTTTCGTGCTTTGTGGAGAATATCGGAATTTGACGACTTGTGCCTCGCAACCGCTTTAACAAGTCGTGCTTCATGCTGGGTTCAACGTGAGGACGGACAACTCATGATCAAAAGAGCGTCGAGGGAATCGTCGTGATTCGACCTTCCAAGCCAAAGCCACAATCATTTCTTACTTGCTTGTTTTCTTGCTTTTTTTTTGTTTTCATATTCTATTCATTTTTTGTGACAACCAAACAATTCGTTAATTTGTTGAACCTTAAAAGACAAGACTTAATACACAATTCCCTGCGGATCGAACCGTGCTTGTCGGCTCGCTACGACGCGTCGTGCACTTGCGGTCGTGCATTTGTTAAACCTTAAAACATGAACGATCTCGCGTGCGCAATATTTCTTAAAAATAATCTCTATTTCAAAACATACGCGTTTGTGCGCGCGGGTGAGTTCCCAACAATACTCTTAGACGAAGAGACTGGACTGTATAGTATTGTCACTGATAGACTTTGCAGGGTTCTTATGAGCTTGCTCGTTGACCTTCTTTTGATCAATATATGGGTAGCCGTTACGTGCAGCTAGTACCGTTGACGTCCTTGTGAGCTATGGATATGATCCTAACCTACTGATAGTGTATTGTCGAGTCTTTAGATTCCCACACAGAGATTTCCCAGCTCATATGAAACGATGTAGAGCACATATAGGGATACGTGCAGGAGTTCAATTAAACACATGTACTTGATACACATATTTTAATCGAGTGTTTATTGATATTAGCCGGTATATATATGATATAGCCGGATTATTAAATCAAGTGTTGATTTAATAATTAAATGTATATTTATATATTGATATATTTATATATTAACTAATATCATGCTCACTTAATTATTAGCTTCTCTTTAATTATATTTATATTTGATATAAATACTATGTCATGTATGATGATACATTGGAGATGGGTGTATATTTATCGAATCAGGACGGCTCCCACTGTTCCGTCAAATCTTCCTTCAAACCCTAAAAGGAGAATTAGTCGGGATCAAATTCCGAGTAACTATTACTCACGGTGGGAATCGGGATCCAAACTATCATGGAGTGATAACCTTGATAGGGTCAACAAGTTACTCCACACCATAGAAGGTATGCAATCTCATTGCAAGTTTTAACACTTGAAACTCTCGATATACGTTTTTACCCCTAACGTCTTATGACCTTAACGAGGTCAACAAATCATAAGTTGCTAGTCAAGTTCAACCCATCATTTCGTGATTACTTTAGACCCACCCACACAATTCTTAACGAGGTCAATAAAGTCGTACGACCATTCTAACTAATCGCATCACATGCAAGAAGGAAGATATCACTTAGCTACCGTACACTATGCATCAACGAAGTCGAAAAACGTAGCACGAATACTAAGTACTTTACTTTCTGAAATGACAAAGGGTTACGGATGGTTTTGAAGAAAACCTTTAACTTAATGAACTTGATCTCATCATAGGAACCGAGTAGTTTTGCAAATTTATAGTTACGTAGACTATTGCTTAAGTGCGGATTCCCTGTGAAGGGATCAGGGCTCTTACCTCATTGAATAAGGTGCAGGATATTCCTAACCGAATATCTCGATGCAAAGCAAAAGACTACAGCTATACAATTTGCAAATTTATAGTAACATAAACTTTTGCTTAAGAGTGAACACCCGGCGAAAGGATCAAGGCTCTTCCCTCATCGAATGAGGTGCAAGATATTCCTAACCGAATATCTCTGTGCAAAACAAAAGATTCGACTATAACACCACAATATCAGATATTTGGTTTCCACAACGTGTTTTAGATTTATTATCTTTGCATTAATCCAAATCAATGCAATCCCATCAAAAAGATAATCACATTACCTTGAATCTCTTCACACCATTACAGATAAAGTATGATATGAAAAGAAAAATAGAATGCACATATACGCCATCCGCATTCGCCACGGGGCCCCGGGTCTTCAGCGTAAAGTTACTTAATTTACGGCAGGGCGGAGGCAGGGCTAGTGCGGGTGCAAAATATATATAGCATTTATTTATATATCATATATATATCATTATATATATTATCGCAGAAAGATAATCAACATTACAGGCAAGAGATAAATATCATCACAGGCAGGTAATCACATCACAAGCAAGTAATGAACATCACATAATAGGAATAGTCGGATCTCCTAGTAATCCCGCTTTTCGTTTGAGCTACAAACGAAATGCGACATTCAACGGTCACGTGAACAGCCCGTGCGCAGCCAAAAGCAGACCCCTGCAAATGCAGCAAGCTACCAAGCAACCCAAGAAAAGAAGCAACCCAACATCATCATCATGAGGGGCCACCCGAAACTTTCTCAAATCCGATGACTTGAGCACTCCTCCACGGGTCTATCCTATACCCCTACAAACACGGCAAACCACCCGCCAATCCTAGACTCGAGCGTCCCGATCTCAACTTCTTGAGATGGCCACCCACTGCAATCTAAAATTCGGTTGCTCGTGCGCTTCTCCGCGGGGTAATCCTAAACCTGTATTACACAATGGCGACAACGATCGCAACCTGATCGTGTCCTAACGATTAATAATGTATCGCGGTGACGACGACCACAATTCGGTCGCTCACCCCGAAAAAGAATATACATATAGCGGAAACGGCAGCCACAAGTTGGAACTCGTCCCGAATAAATGAATATACAAGATATCTACAAGTATGAATGAAAATAACACTTATCGCAATATCACACTTCCGCGTGTATACTATTCATTTCACGACAATCCAACACAAACTACCCCAGCACCTCGTGTATACTAGTCAATGATTAAACTTATCAGCCTTGATCGAATCTATGAATACAAAAGATGATATATAGTATCGAGTTTTCAAGATTGAGTTCATGTCAAGGATCATGTAGTCATGTCATGTGGAAATCATGTCAAGAGGTCAAGTCAAGTTCAAATTCGAGTTCAAGTCAAGTTTGAGCAAGTAATAGGTTTAATCAAGTGATTCAAGCATGTGGTTCATGATATAGGACTATTATGAAAGTAAATGTGATTTCGGGTTACAAGTCAGGTATTAAAATCAATTTCCAATTTTAGTCGTTATGAATTAATTCGTTTAAAATAGCTTGGCAAGTGAATCATTGCTTGTCTCTGGCTCCATCAGTTACTTAAATACCTTTAAAAATAGTTGTTTTATGGATTCTAAGTATATATGTGAAAATATATCATTTGGAAATTTTAAGGTATTTATTTAAATTAGACCACTTCAAAGCTCGAGGGGGTTGTATGTAAAATACTTTATGTTAAAAGTAAACCTCGAGGGTGTTTTGGGAAAAATATATTGATTAGAATATCGAGAGTTTTTAATAAAAATATAGTTTAGATTTCGTGATATTTTAGTGACAAAACCTAACCTTGAAGAGTTTATAGTATTTTAATGAAAAATCTATATTTTGGTCAACTTGAGGTATTTTATTAAAAACTTAATATTTTCATTTTTGGGTTTTCCATTTAAATTCTAATTTGAAAATTATTTATTTTCTTTGAAATTACAAATATGACATTTAAGTTATTTTTAAATTTGTTTAACTTTGTTTTAAAATTTTGTATTTTCTTTTCCTTCGAGAACGCGCTCCGTGAAGAGCTCTGATCTCACCCACTAAATCCAAAATATGCGATAATATGCACCATTCTCAATAGGGCTACCCTAAAGAGGGTTGTAGGGGCGAAATTGCCAAATAATAAGAATATCGATCAATTTCCGTATTTTGAATTTGAGAGTATTTTAATGAAATTCGATTCTTTTAGAAAAATGTTGTACATATGATATTGTGCTAGGTCATTACCCCATGCGTAATTACATTAGCATGTAACAAGAAAATACTATCGAGCAAGCATAAAAGAATATGGTACTAAAACATTAATTTATATATATATATATATATATATATATATATATCGATTAATAATGCTTGGTTAACATGTCATAAAATTCTATTTCATGAAAAGATTTATGATAGCATGGGTGATTTTATTATAAAGAGGATTTCATTTAAGTTTGGAAATTTGCTTTATGACAAGAGATTAGATTCAAAGAGAGAGTATGAGAGAGGGGAAAGAGTTACAGATTTGTGCGTACAGGAGGGGATGAAGAGAAAGCCTCAGTTGGAAGAACCGAGACTAATGATGTAAGAAGAAAACTTGACGACGCCAAGAATGACCTTGAAGGAACCTTGAGCTTGGTTTGGATCCTTGAAGAAATTTGACTTCTATAGGAACTTGAAGGTGATTAACTTTTTGGTTAGAATATAACTTGAGAGATAGAGTTTTTGAGTGAAATTTTTAGATTGTTTCAGAGGGGAAGAGTGTTGAAGCGGGTTGGGGTTTATATAAGAATGAGGATTGAAGGGGTTATATGAAGAATTTAATTAAATTGCATTCAAAAAGAGGTTAATTGGAGAAATGAAGAGACCGATGTTCTCTGGTTAAGTTTAAGAGTTTTAGCATATTAGAAGGGGTAAAATGGAGTCGAAAGAACCACGAGCAGAAGACGGAGGAAATTGAGCTCCTCCAGGCCTCCCAAACCCGCCCCCGGCCGGCCCAGGGTTCTGGTCTCGGGATTCGGGACGTGTCGTCGTGTTTGGTCCATTTTCATATATGTTTTCTTTTGTAACTTGTCGTAACTCCGTGAATCACACGTGCAAGTTTCAGGATTCAATAACAACAAAAAGAAATAAAATAAAATAAATGGAGATGTAAGGATTTGAACACGCGGGTTATGGGACAGCAGCGTAGAGACTTAACCAGTAGGCTACTAGATATTCTTTGCACATATTTAGCAAATATTAAATATATGCTTAAATCAGAAAGGAATACAATAAGAGATAATTCAAAGGTATATGAATTTAGGCTCATTAAATTCTACCCTCCTTAAAACTAATTTTGTTCTCGAAATTACACAAGAAATATATTGCAACAGAGCAAAGAAATAAGGTGGTTACAAGAAAAATCGAGATGATGATGAAAAGTTTACAAATCCGTTTCCGTTGTGTCGAGTCATGATCATCGGGAAAATAAAAAGAGATTCATTAGGATAGCATTCAAGAATGCAGTCGTTACAAGTCTACCCTCCTTAAAAGAATTTCGTCTGCGGAATTCTCTTGAGAAGAAAGTGACAACATGCACGGGAAGCTAAGGATAAAGCCGTGGAAAATCGTCTTCGAGCTCCTTCAATCGATATTCAAACTAGGTGAGCTAATAGGCAAAAAAGAAGGGTGAACAAGAATTAAGGATTCAAAAGTTGGGAGATGATCATCAAAGAAATTGAAGTGAAGTTCAAAATTGATTCAAGGAATAGGATAAGATTCAAGGAAATGAAAAGCAAAGAATATAAAAGTTGTTGAATTTCATAATTCTTATGATATACTGCTTAAGACTTCATGCAGAACTGACCTGTAAGAAACACCAATAAAACTTGTCATACCCCGCTTCCCAAAAGACGGGAACAGGTACGTGACGAGGCCCGTGACGTATTTATTCCGCGAAGGTCTTTTCTCAAAATAAATACGCTAAGCATATATAAGAAATATAAAATGACATAAGAATAAGTATGAAACTAAAATTTCCAACAACAATTTTATTTATATTTTTCACGCCCCACCTCCAATACAGAGAGTATTGTCCGCTCTGACCGAAGCCGCACGGTTTTGTCCTTTGGGGCGAACCGGACCCGGCCAAGGGCCACTTCCCAGGAGGTCACCCATCCCAGAACTTCCCTGGCTCGAACACGCTTAACTACGGAGTTCTCAAGCTCCTGTAGTGCCAGTTCACTTAAAAGGCGTCTCTGTATTGAAAAGTGGTATCATTCCATTTATAGTACAGATCTGCACTCTTTCGGAATGTATTACGAAGATTCCTCATTGTTCTACAATGGGTCCCACAGACTCAAGAGGTGGCCCCCACGGATTCAAGAGGTGGCATCCGCCCCCTTAACATGACACTTGGCGAGGCACTTTGTTCCGTGTGGCACTTTGCTCCGTGAGCAAGAACCGGGTCCCGACATTCTCCCCACCTTTGAACAATGGTTCGTCCTCGAACCACAGACCTACTATTGAGGGACCAGCTCTGATACCATTCTGTCATGCCCCACCTCCAATATAGAAGTATTGTCCGCTCTGACCGAAACCGCACGGTTTTGTCCTTCGGGGCGAACCGGACCCGGCTAAGGGCCACTTCCCAGGAGGTCACCCATCCCAGAACTTTCCTGGCTCGAGCACGCTTAACTACGGAGTTCTCAAGCTCCTGTAGTGTCGGTTCACTTAAAAGGCGTCTCTGTATTGAAGAGTGGTATCATTCCATTTATAGTACAGATCTGCCCTCTTTCGGAATGTATTCCGAAAATTCCCCATTGTTCTACAGTGGGTCCCACGGACTCAAGAGGTGGCCCCCACGGATTCAAGAGGTGTCCCCCGCCCACTTAACATGACACTTGGCGTGGCACTTTGTTCCGTGTGGCACTTTGCTCCGTGAGCAAGAACCGGGTCCCGACAATATTTAACATCAACAAGTTTAATTACATTGATAGATTGTCTAAAAAGGAAATAGCATGAAACATAACGCCTAAACAGGTGGTAAACATAAACTGAAACTGTAAAGGAAATCTATGGATCGGCTTATGAGCTGAGCTGGTCATAGTCCTCTATAGTCGGTTCCACCTCCTCAGTCTCTAGATTATTTGACAAACGTTCCAAGAAAGAAAGAAAAATGGGTGGAATGCCTGTCAGTGAACTTACGCTTGGTAAGTCCCCAAGAAAGATGGGTTGTGAATATATATAAATGAATATGCAATGTGACATGTGATATAGTATGAATATAAATAATGAAGAACGAACAAGTATAACATAGCAATATTAATGGCAACTATATAATATGGAAATGTAACATGAGTATGACAAACAAGTATAGTATGGCTGTGTAGTATATGTATAGTGAACATGAAGGTACTGTCAATGTGTCCTAAAAAGGTCCCTAATAAGGTAAGTTAACTAACGTGAGTTCAAGTGTGAATGTCAACCAATCTCAAAAGTGTTCTCGAACTCAAGAGTAGGACCCCAGGAGTAAGGAATCACGGTCCTTCATTCGTAAATTCATGAATTCATGATGTGACGTTAATATGTGACTCATGAGATTCCGTTGGATTCATACTCAAACTACCCCAACACCCGGTGTATACTAGTCAATGATTAAATTTATCAGCCTTGATCGAATCTATGAATACAAAAGATGGTGTATGGTATCGAGTTTTCAAGATTGAGTTCATGTCAAGGATCATGTAGTCATGTCAAGTGGAAGTCATGTCAATTTTATTCATGGTTCGAGTCGAGTCGAGTGAAGTTCAAATTCAAGTTCGAGTTCGAGTTCGAGTTCAAGTCGAGTTCAAGCAAGGAATAAGTTTAATCAAGCGATTCAAGCATGTGGTTCATAACATAGAACTAGTATAAAAGTAAATGTGATTTTAGGCTACAAGTCAGGTATTAAAAACAATTTCCATTTTTAGTCGGTACGAATTGATTCGTTTAAAATAGCTAAGCAAGTGAATCGCTTCTTGTCTCCGGCTGCCCAAGGCTCAAGAGAGAATAGATCACTTAAACCGATCAGTTACCTTAATACCTTAATAATAGTTTTTTTTATGGATTCTAGATATATATATATATGTGAAAATATTCCATTTGGAAATTCTAAGGTATTTACTTAAATTAAATCATTTGAAAGCTCGAGGGGTTTTATGTAAAATACTTTATGTTAAAAGTAAACCTCAAGGGTGTTTTGGGAAAAATATATTGATTAGAATATCGAGGGTTTTTAATAAAAAAAATATATTTTAGATTTCATGGTATTTTAGTGACAAAACCCAGCTTTTAAGATTTTATGGTATTTTAATGAAAAATCTATCTTTTGATCAACTTGATGTATTTTATTAAAAACTTAATCTTTTCATTTTGGGATTTTCCATTTAAACTCGAATTTGCAAATTATTTATTTTCTTTGAAGTTACAAATATGACATTTAAGTTATTTTTAAATTTGTTTAACTTTATTTTAAAATTTCGTATCTTCTTTTTCCTTCGAGAATGCGCTCCATGAAGAGCTTCAATCTCACCCAATAGACCCAAGATATGTGAGAATCCACATCATTCTCAACAGAGCTCCTCTAAAGAGGGTTGTAGGGTTGAAATTACCAAGGAATAAGAATATCGATCAATTTCCGTATTTTGAACTTTAGGGCATTTTAATGAAATTCGATTCTTTTAGAAAAACGCTATACATATGATATCATGCTAGGATTCAAAGTGGGGGGTAGGTCATTACCCCATGCGCTAATTACGTTAACATGTCACAAGAAAATACTATCGGGCAAGCATAAAAGAATAAGGTACTAAAATGTATATATATATATATATATATATATATATATCGATTGGGAAGCTGGGTGAACTGGTTGATCTCGCTCCTAATATGGGCAGTCTTATAGTTTGGGTAAAACTTCTTAAGAAATACAATTACGAATTCATCCCAGTTAGTGATAGAGTGTGCGGCAGTATTATAAAGCCATTTTTTTGCCAAGTCGCACAGAGTGAATAGGAGAAGACGCAAGCGCATAGCATCCACAGTCAATTGTGAAGTACCCATCATTGCGCATACATTTTCGAATTTGGTGATGAAAACGTACGCGTCTTCCGACTCAAGTCCGTGAAATTTGGGCAGCAGATTAATGTAGTGGGGTTTAATTTCGAAATTATCCCCGTTAGCTGGTGGAATAGATAGACAAGTGGGAAGAGGACCAAGGATAAGATAGCATCTCTCTTGGAGAGAGATGCGCGGTGGATTCTGCGTACCTACGGGCGGTGGCAGGGTGGTGTTATAATCTAATGGATTACCGTCCATCTCGGTCGATGTGGTGTGTGGTGGGGGAAAAGAAGATGAAGAAGCACCGACTTCGGCGTCGATAGCAGGAACGCGGACAAGACGGGCACTAGAATCCCGTGTCCATCCAAGCATGCAATAAGCGGCTTTAGCGCAAGTCGCAGCGTATGTGTGATTTAAAATTGGTATGTTTTGAAAAAGTGTGTCGGACTTAGGACAAATCACACAAAAATGCACAAACAACCCTAGAACTAAGGTTACCTAGGTCCAGTCACTAGACCGCTCCTAGACTTCCAAAGGACAAGCCGTAGGATCAATCCTCTATCGCCTCTTTACTACTCTTGTAGCCAGGTAAGTGGGAGGTTGTCCACTACGTAAGTAGTAGTCCTAATTAAGTAACCACTTACCTTAGACACACTTGCCTAGACACCACAAAAGTAATGCGGATAAGCGATAGATTACCCACGACCTTCCTCTGTCCTTATTGAGCGCGACAGTCCTTAGAGTCTGATCTAGATATTTTTTAAATTAATGTAGGGTTGATGCAGATGCTCGGTTTGTGATTTGTGGGGCTTAGGAAGGGTGATGAAATCCCCACTTAATCTGGATTTGGTCTTTGCCCCTTAAAGTCCGTATTAAAATATGCAAAACAAAACCAATCACAAAACTTTGCAAAAAGATTTTTGAGCTGCGATATTTTGCAAAGAATCCTGCAAAAAAGAGATTTTATTGGATTTGAGAGGAGAGAGAAAGAGGTTAGAATCTTACCAGAGAAGATTAAATCCCTAGATCACCTAATGCGCCGCGCTTCCGCCGTGAATGCACCTCCTTTGCCGCGGTTGCACCTCCCCGGCAACGACGCCATTTGATTCGTTCGAAAAATTGTTTTTGTAGTTTAACCACAATCAGAACGGTGTCGCTCGTAGCTAGACCGAGATGAGTGTTCCCCTCCGAAGGACGGCGATGACGTGATGGACGTTTTGCCTGAGATTCGGGGCAGATGCTATTTGGTTTTATCCTTCTACCTCTCCGAAGACGCCAAGTTGATTTATGGCACCGTGTATCGGAGGTTTAGAAGGATGCGGCCGATGTAGCAGACTTCGTCAGATTCCCCCTCGTTTGAGGGGTTTTTGATTGTGGGGACGCTCTTCCCTGCAGGCGCAAGCCCCTGCAGTTAATTACGCTACTGCTTCGCGGTACCAACTTTCTCCTTCTCCAGAATTTCACTTCGTGTCGTGTGTGTTTGTTTTGTTTGTGGTTGCCCGTAGATTGTATACGGAGACTAAGTGATGCCGTCGCCCGTAGGACGTGGATTAGTCCAAATCCGTATTTACTTAGATTTGGGTTTGGTGTTTTGGTTTAAGGATGCATTAGCCGTATTTAGGCTAAGATCGACTTAAACGTTTGTTAAGGATACGTTAGTCTCGTTTGAGACTAAGATCAACTTAACGTAGTGATCCATTTAATATATGGCCGTCGGGACTCATCACCTCTCTGACGTCGTTGAAGGATTACAACGATAGGTGTCAGAGGAGTTCAGAGATGTACCCTAAAACCAAAGTCGATTTAGAGTTTTATAATCCATTTGAATGTTTAAGGATACGTTAGCCGTGTTTGGGGCTAAGATCGACTTAAACGGGACCGTTTAAATCCGGCAAAAGAGCATTTGGAGGCTCTATTGTTCCAGTTTAGGGACGTGGTGGTCCATGCTCCAGTTTAAGGACGTGATGGTCCATGTTCCAGTTTAGGGACGTGGTGGTCTATATTCCAGTTTAGGGACGTGATGGTCCGTATTCCAGTTTAGGGACGTAGTGGTCTATATTCCAGTTTAGGGACGTGGTGGTCCGTCATTAGTTTAGGGACGTTTCGGTCCAACATTAGTTTAGGTACGTTTCGGTCCACGAGTTTAAGGACCCCGCAGTCCATATTGATGTGTGGTCGTTGGGACCCGTCACCTCTCTGACGTCGTTGAGGGATGACAACGATAGGCGTCAGAGGAGTTCGGAGATGTACCCTCGAACCGGTTGTAAATTGATTTAGGGAGCAGCCGTGCTCAGTCAATTTAATTTGAGGACTTACGGCCATGATTGGGCTAAGTCCAGTTGAAAAATATTCAACGCTTTTATTTGCATTGGTCTGTTAGACCTGTGCTAGGGCTTAGCCTATTTTTAAATAATGCATTGCATTATTTACTATTTTTTTTGTTTGGGCTCTGCCCATAAAAGATGCAGAGCATCAATTTATTCTGGGCTCTGCAAGGCATCTACTTTGTTTGGGCTCTGCCCCTTTTAAAATGCATAGCATTTTAATTATTTTGTTTGGGCTCTGCCCTTTTATAAATGATGCAGAGCATCAATTTAATTAGGCATGCTTGGTCTTTTGACTTGGGCCTGGTCCTTTGGGAAATGCATTGCATTTATCAGGCGCTTTGCGCCAATTAGAGAGCGCAAGCGCTTAAGTGCTGACACGTGTCGCGCAAGCGCAGTGCGCTGCACTGATGCGCTGTGCCTGCGCTGCTGACACGTGGCGCGCTCCGGTGGCTTGCGCCAATCCAAGAGCGCAACAGCGCAATTTTCAAGTGCAAAGCACTATGATTTAAGAATCTTTTAGATTCAAGAACCAATGGTTCATAAAAGTGCAAAGCACTATTTTTTTTATTTTTGTTTTTTCTTGTTTTTTAAAGAACCAGTGGTTCATAAGAAGTGCAAAGCACTGTTTATTATATAAAGATCATTGATCTGGTTTTTAGATCAATGATCTTCTCTCTCGTGAAGGTTTTTACATTTTTCTTGAAATTTTCTCAGAGTTCTCTCTGTTTGAAGCTCTTGACTTTTTTTTCAAGAAATGTTGATGATTTTGAATTGATGTCTGGGGTTCTTTTTATAGTGCCCATAAATTAGTTAAAGAGATCTTTCTCTGAGTGATTTGGGGAATTTTCCCCACCGTTGGATCTTTGATCCAAAGGCTTCTGTTTTACAGAAGAAAATCTTCTTGTTTTGACAAGAACGGAAAGATTTCTTTGAAATCTTAATTCTGTTTGGCGCAAATGCCCCAGCGCGTGATACGTGTCAAGCAGCGCACAGCGCAGCGCGACTGTGCTAGCGCATCTGCGCTGACACGCGTCGCGCAGCGCGACTGCGCTAGCGCATCTGCGCTGACACGCGTCGCGCAGCGCAAAGCGCAGCGCGACTGCGCTAGCGCATCTGCGCTGACACGCGTCGCGCATTGCAGCGCTTGCGCAACTGAAGCGTTGCTTCCTTTAATTTTTCTTTAAATAGAGCTTTGCTCTGATTGGGTGCGCTTCCTTGGGCCCTGCGCTGATGTGTCTGTGCTTGACACGTGGCGCGTTGCACCCGGGATTTGAAGCGTTGCTTCAAAATTTGAATTTTGAATTTCCAGCAGAGCTTTGCTCTGATTTGGGGAAACAAATGCCCCCCACCGTTGCGCTCACGTGGCGCGCACGTGAGTGCAGCGGTGGCAAGCCCCTGACCGTTGGATCAAGGGGTGAGCTGAAGGGGCGCAAGCGCCTTATAAATAGGACCTATGGCCTTTTAGAAAACTTCACCATTTTCTAGATTTTGATTCCAGAGCTTTGCTCTTGCTTAGAACTTCAGAGCTTTGTTCTCGTTTCCAGAACTTTAGAGCTTTGCTCTCATTTTCCAAGTTAGAAAACTTTAGGTAAAATTAATCTTGAGTTAAATTAATTTTAATTAACCAATAGAGCTTTGCTCTCACAGATCTTTTGATCTAAAGGGATCCCCATTGGGGTTTCACCAACAGAGCTTTGCTCTCATGAATCCATAGATCTGAAGAGATCTTGTTCATGGGTTTTAACCCATGAGCAGAGCTTTGCTCATGGATCCAAAAATAGATCTTTTTTTTAATCTAAAAATGAAGAACTTCTAAGAGTCTTCAAAATGTTTTAATTTCTTTAGGAGCTTTAAATAAATTTTCTCATTATCACCACAGAGCTCAGCTCTTTTTAAGGAATCTTATTTCCCTGAGACCAGAGTTTGACAAGTGTCACTCTGTGACAGAGCTTTTCTCTGAAAGAGGAGATTTTCTCCTTGTTTCTAGGGATTCTTTTTTTTTTTTTAATTATTATTAATGGGAATGTTTTCCTGGGGACCAACTGACAATCTCATCCAATGATGAGGTTGTCTTATTAACTGACATATTGTCATCCAGATTTTGTGGGTCCCCCTTTGGTCTTCTACCCGCCGCACTGCTGTGTGGTGTAATTAATTAATTTTAATTTAATTAATTAATTAACGCATTTTCTTTTTTAAACGCCAAGCGTTGGAAATACAACACTAACGGCTAAATTGTTCTTTTGCAGCGACCATGTCTCTCGATACCTCGTTCCCGTTTGTTCGTTCAGAGGAGGGATTTCCCGAGGCGCCCTTGGACCGTGAAGTCCTGGCCATGATTAAGGAGTACGACCCGGAATACAAGAGTCTCTACCTTTGGGGGTCGTGGTATAATCAGATAATCATGGGCAGATGGAGCTTCACATGCGCGGTGCCGTCAGAACCCATAACGGCGATTCATTATGCTACCCCACCCTCGGTGCAGTATGCCGTGGAGATGGTGGATTGGACCGCGAACAGCTTTCTTCATCCCGCTATGGATGCGGTTCCGGTCCATCGTCCTATGGTCTTGGATATCCTAGGATACCGTATCTGTCAGGGCGAGGCGAGACCCTGGGGGCAATCATATAATATTGGTCTGATCCCCCGCCACCCGATTGGCTATCTGCCATGGGCCCGGTACATCCTGTCGACGAAGAAGTCGCAGTTGATAAGGTTAGGACTGTACACCGCGGTCTACGTCTCTATCTTCCAGTATCCTACGCTCTCCACCTGGTGGTTCAAGGCTTTCTTGGAGCAGTGGAATATCCCTACCCACACTTTCCTTGCCATGGACCGGGAAGTGTCAATCTCTTTGGAGGAGTTCACGGAGGTATCCGGTTTACCAGTCATGGGGGAACATTATGAGGAGTTGCTCCCGACAGATGGGTACGTCTTTGGTGCTAGGCCGGTGATAAGAAGGGTCACACCGGAGAACGCTGTTCAACGTCAATTTCCAAGCTTAATTAAAGTGTTGAACATCTATGAGTCTCTTTTTATCGAACATGGGAGTCGGGGAGTTAACTTTGAGGATTTCATCACTCGGTTCCTTCGCCCAAGCGTCCTCTCATCAAGGGCTGCTAAGTTTGCCACTCTAGATGACCATTTCGGTTTAGGTGCGGATAACCTACCGGAGAAGGAGATAGATCAAAAGGGTTTTTTTCTTCCAGACTTCCCGAGCATGTCTTTTGAAGAGATTGCAACCCCTGGGATGGACGAGGAGGCTTTCTTCTTAGGATTTCTCGGGTTGTGGCTGAGTTGGTTTGCGATCCCAATGCACTCTCATCGTATGCGGCCCTCTATTTTTTACCCAGCCCACCGAATGACTATCGGGGTAAAGGTGGCCGTTGGGATCGCCGGCTTGGCGCACTTATGTCATGGCTTCAGCCGAGCAGCGGATGCTAACGAGCCTGGGGTGCTGCACGTGGTCTTCCCGATGCACTACTTTATGTCGTGGCTCGAGCTACATACGGCGGGTGTCTTCGGCATGCACAAAAGGCCCTCATTCTACGAAAGGTGCAGCTTTCCTCGCCTCATACAGCTGATTGGCGCATCAATTGTGAATCCATCGCCACGAAATGCCTGGGGTTTACTCCTTCGCTCCCACACCGTTGGAGCCGGTGTGTCTTTCGTCGACAAAGTGTTGACTATTTGGAAAAGCGTCTACTACTGCAGTGCGGCCATTGCAAGACACTTTCAAAGATGGAGCTTCGGTTTTAACGGCCCGGGAGATCCTTCACTTATATTCCATCAGACCGGGCTTCTTGGTGTTTAGGCAGAACGGGGCAGCGATCTTCATGAGATATAACCCGCATCGTTTCGCCCAGCAGCTGAGCTATAATCAAGGGGTACCACTGGAGGCTTTCTTATCGGAACCTGCTGCGACCGAAGAAGGGATGGAGAGAGCGCTGCATCATTTCATGCGTCGAAACACGGGCTTTCATTTCTTTATCAGTGAGCCGGCTTGCACCCCACGACTTCTCAGGGTATATACAGAATGGTACAGTCATTCGACGGGAGCGGTCATAAAGGAGGAAAGGCGGTTGTTGATCGACCGTAAGGGTGCACCTCCAGGTAGCGATCGCAAAGCTCGTTTGGTGCCAAGGACCCCGGTAATCCCCCCTCTAAAAGATGCCGTTGCCGGACGGTCCTCCACGCGGATTGTCGCTCCCTGACATTGCGGATGCACCACCAGCGCCCTGTGCTCCAGTGGAGACAGTGGTTATAGCCTCACCGGAGTCTGGCGTGGGTGCAGACATCGGGACCCGCCGTCCCAAGGTGGATGCTAAACGTAAGTCGATCCCGCGTGCACCTAGGGTTGGCGGGCAGAAGAAAAAGAAGTCGCTCTTCGTCGCCGATGTCGTGTTTGGTCAGGAACCCCATGCTCCCTATGCCGAGGGCCTGATCGAATATGGGACTAACGAGGGATTAGTCATGCCGCCGCCGGACGATACAGACCTGGAGGCCGCTCTCGAAACTTCAGCGTTGTTGGCAAGGCGTGACGCGTGGCTAGCTAAGCTTGCGCAATCAGGTAACTACTAGTCGCGTTTTCTTTATTGCAACATATCCTCCTCATTGCCTTTGACTAACGCTTTTCTTTCTTTTCTTCCAACAGGTATCACTGATGAAGAAGCCATTGCCGCTTCTCTGAAGGCTTTCCAAGAGGAGGAAGGTCTTAGAGCGTCCATGGGCCTTAGTAAGTTTCGATTCATCAAGTTTTTATTTCCCTTATGTTATGGTTGATCTAACCTTTCCTTTTTTATCACAGGAACCTCAATGTCGCTCCCGCCAAGCGACGCAGATGTTCTACCAGTTGCTGATGTTCCTGCTTCCTCAGGGTTACTGCAGGAAGTTCGTCTTGAAGAGCCAATGAGAGAAGCCTTAAAGGCTCTGGAGGCATCTTTAAATGAGGACGACGACGCTTTGATGAAGGAAGCATCAAGAAGGTCCGTCGTGACAGCTCGGGAGGAACGGAAGCGGTCGAGGCGCGAAGCAAAGGCACGCAGGGCTGCCTTGGCTATGGGAGCGGACCCTAGCACCGCCTCTCGTGCTGATACTCCATCCGAAGAGGCCCCTGTCGCCCTATCCACTGCTCGTAGACAAGTGGCGCGCGCAGTTCGGAGCGCAAACGGTAAATCCACTTTAGGTAATAATCCTCTCAGAGTTTTTGTTGTAAGAATTTTAATGCCATCGGTTCTTATATATCTTATCTTGTAGGGCCAAGTCCGACCGAGGGGGAGGCGGAGACCGTTGAACCCAAGGAAGCAGAGGAGGCGGCACCTGCCGAACTCGAGCCGACGGTGGGCAACGTTGCTGAGGCTTTGGAGTCTGAGGTGGAGGTTGAGGGGGCTGCAGCCGAGAAGCTCATTGATGCCGAACCTGAAGTGATGGCAGATGAAATGATCATTATAACTGAGCCCAGGGTGGTGGCGGATGAGACGCTTGAGGCTAGCGACCTCGTGGTGACGGTGGACGAGACAACCGCGACTACTGACCCCGAGGGAGTAGTGGGTGAGGTGGCCATGATTTCCGAGGACGAGCCAACCGCTCCTTCTCTGGAATCTGGCAATGCTCCAGTCATAGCCCTCCCCGTCTATGGTCCTCCGCCGTCTCCAGGTCTCGCGAGCACAACAACGGTTCCCATTGAGTCGAGTGATGAGGCCACGGGCGGTGGCCTCATGTCAATAGAGGAGGGAATCGCCTCCGTTTTAGCCGGCAGCTCATCAAGTAAATCCGAAGTTGCTGTCTTCTTTATCTTACAATCCTTTCTGACAAGTTCATATTTGTTTGTAACGCAGGTGCAGCCAGTGCTGATGCCCCGTTGCTCAAGGGAGCGCCCTCGACTACTGCTTTAGCGGTGGTCACCTCTCAGCCTTCTCTCATACCGTCAAAGATGTTGGAAGGTATGGGTTTGCAACTTATTAATCTCACTTTTCAGACGTATAATTTGTGTACTAAAGTCATACTGTTGTGTCTTTCAGGAGTGCTTTTTGACCATCTTTATCAGGTGTTGCTCCCACACTTCTCCTTCCCATCCGAACTCGCTTCTTCCTCTGGTGGCGCTGGTGAGTATGATTTCCATTGATATCTTTCTTTTTCATTGATGGAATTACTTCTAACCCTTTTTCTCATCCCGACTGCAGCGCTACATATTGAAGGAGGGGATAAAAGATCGGCTGGGTCACCGGTCCTTCCGGCCTTGCCACCTGTCTCAGCTGGTATGGCGACTATCATATTGATGACTTCCCCCTTTTTTATTTCCTGAACTGTTATCCGATCACATCTTGCTTCTTATCAGCTGTCGTTCCGGTCTTGGCGCCTTTTGAGTCCCATATTACAATGCCGGACGGCCCTTCTCAGAGACGTCCGTCCTCAAAAGGTGCGGCAAATAGTATGCGCATGTTGAGCGACTACATCGAGGAACTCGATGTCGAGACTCCTACGTCTGCTGCGGACTTTGCTATGACGGTTAACCAGATTTTGGTGATATTTGCCAACTTCCATGACGAGGGCATCGTCGCATCTTGGGTTAACCATTGCAGGGAGATCGAGGCCCGCCTGCATCAGTTGGAGTCGCTGCGTCCCGCTCCCGAGACCTTGGCCGCCAGCGATCAAAGATCAGCGTGGATTGAGCGGAGCGCTTCATACTTCCGCCATCTCGAACAAGAAGTCATTTCAAGGCGTAAGGAGCAAGGTGAGACTTTGAGCAAGTCTGCCCAACTGCATGCTCGGGTGGAGGCCAATGCTGTACGGCTGAAGGTTGCCTTTGAGGGTCTTCTGCAATGTCTTTCCGAGGGGTTATCCTTGAGTCAACAACTTGACGTTATCGAGCGGGACGCACCCAGCCAAGAAGCAGCCCAGAAGGCGGCCGAGGAGCAACTTTCATTCTTTTTACAGCAGCGGGCCCAAGTGGAAGCGGAGGTGGCCGCAGCAGCCACTCAGGAGGAGGCGCTGAAGGAAGTGCGAGAGCAGCTTGTGGATTTACTAAAGACACTTCCTCCTCAGTAGCTATCCCTCTTTTTATCGTTTGTACTTGTAGATAAAAGAATGTGTATATATATTTTTTTATTCTTTGACATAATGTATCCTGTACCCAATCAAGTTTATGAATAAAAGATACACATTTTTTTTGTAATGTCTTGTGTCATTTTCTCCGTCTTTTCTTTCTTTTATTATCAGCATGCCACCTTAGTAACCATGGTTGACGGATAATAGAGCACGCGTCTTTACTTTCTTAAGAAATAGTGATGGCTTAGGCTGCAGGTTCAGATCTGCTGCCTAAGACTTTTCAACTCTATAAGCCGTGAGGGTCTCATAGGGATTTTTCTCCTTACGGATCGAGAGGATCTCGTAGGTGGGTTTTTCTCCTTAGGAATCGTGAGGATTCCTAAGTGTGGTTTTCTCTTATAAGTCGTAAGGATCCTATAAGAGAATTTTTCCCTCTTACGAGTCGAGAGGGCCCGTAAGTGGTTGTTTCCCTCCTTGTCGAGATTCGACTTTGGAGAGTGAGACCCATGAATAGTATGCAAGAGATCTTTTTGGATCGACTTGCAGGGTCCCATTGTTCAGGAAGCAAGTTTTTTAGTCCCTGCTGCCTGAGGCTTCATCTTGCAAGTTGAGACGAATCGGGAATTTTCCCGCGGAGACACTGGTTTCTCTGCGAGCCGACGCGAATCAGGAGGCTCTCGTCAAGGATTGTTTGTTTCCTTGAGTTGAGGTATCTGCTAAGGATTATTTGTTTCCCTAGCGCCAAGGATTATTTGTTTCCTTTGGGTTGAAACGAGTCGAGGATTTCCCACGGAGGCACTGGTTGCTCTACGAGTCGACGCGGATCAGGAGGCTCTCGTCAAGGAGTGTTTGTATCCGTGAGTTGAGGTGTTTGCTGGGGATTATTTGTTTCCCTGACGCCAAGGATTATTTGTTTCCTTGGGGTTGAAACGAGTTGACGATTTCCCACGGAGGCACTGGTTGCTCTGCGAGTCGACGCGGATCAGGAGGCTCTCGTCAAGGAGTGTTTGTATCCGTGAGTTGAGGTGTTTGCTAGGGATTATTTGTTTCCCTGGCGCCAAGGATTATTTGTTTCCTTGGGTTTGAAACGAGTCGAGAATTTCCCACGGAGGCACTGGTTGCTCTGCGAGTCGACGCGGATCAGGAGGCTCTCGTCAAGGAGTGTTTGTATCCGTGAGTCGAGGAATTTGCTAGGGATTATTTGTTTCCCTAGCGCCAAGGATTATTTGTTTCCTTGGGGTTGAAACGAGTCGAGAATTTCCCACGGAGGCACTGGTTGCTCTGCGAGTCGACACGGATCAGGAGGCTCTCTTCAAGGAGTGTTTGTTTCCTTGAGTTGAGGTATTTGCTGAAGACACTGGTTTCTTCGGAGTTGGAATGAACCGTCGAGATTTGGCTTCGTTTTCTGGCGGAGCCTGTTGGGAAAGTATGGTTCCCTCTTGTTTGTTTACGCCCTTGGATCGTATACAGGGATCGATGTGATCTTAACTGTAGGGCCAAAGTTTTATCATCTTCTTTTTTTTGTTTTATTTCCGCGATGCTCTATCATTTCGGCTTTTATATCGTGAAGGTCGCGATTGCCCAATCATTTCGGCTATTTTTCGCGGTGCCCAATCATTTCGGCTGTTTATTTTGTTTTCACTCGCTGCTTTTTATTGCGAGTTGCCCAATCATTTCGGCTATTTTGCATGCATACATTTTTACTTGCTGCTTTTTATTGCAAGTTGCCCTATCATTTCGGCTATTTCGTATGCATGTGCGGCCTATTGGCTTTTCGCCGTAAACCTGAAATTAAACGTCGATTTCGGCATCAGCACCGCTACAACTAGGATATTGCCAGGAGCGAATCATCATATGCCTCCGTCGGTGTCGAACAAAGGTGGCTTAGCGAACAGGGTTAAGGTCCCGCCGACTAAGGATTTTGACTTCATGAGCCGTAAGGGTCTCACAAAGATATTTCTCCCTACAAGTCGTGAGGATTTTGTAGGTGTATTTTCTCCTTAGGAATCGTGAGGATTCCTAAGTGTTTGTTCCTCTGTAAGTCGTAAGGATCCTACAAGAGGGTTTTCTCCTTGTAAATCGAGAGGACTTACAAGGGTTGTTCACCATGCAAACATATCCCCAATCACGGATGAAATTTGGTTAGGGAAATATTTATTCGCGCCCGTGGATTGTATACAAGGGTCAGTATTGAGCCACTTGTAGGGCAATATCGGAAGTTGTGAGGGTTGCTTAAGCACAGGTTTAGGTCTCTGTAACTTAAGACTTTCAACTCTTATGAGCCGTGAGGGTCCCATAAGAGAGTTCTCCTTACGAGTCGTGAGGATCTCGCAAGTGTATTTTCTCCTTAGGAATCGTGGGGATCCCTAAGTGTGTTGCTCCCTTGTGAGTCGTAAGGATCTCACGCGAGTGGTTTCTCCTTACAATGTCGAGAGGACCCTATAAGTGTCCTTTAACGAGGTTGCGCCCTTTCAGGTTTTCACAAACACTCGCCGGTAGTCCTGCTGTTTTTACTCACGGAGCCCGTTCGGGTTTTCATCCGTGCCCATTTTGCTTATGGACATACCGTTTTTATTTTATTTTTTTTTATTTATTTATTTTCTTCTTCTCTTTTTTTTTCTACGAGGTCGCACCCTTTCGGGTTTTCACGGACACTCGCCGGTAGCCCTGCTGTTTTTACTCACGGAGCCCTTTCGGGTTTTCATCCGTGCCCTTTTTGCTTATGGACATACCGTTTTTTTTTATATTTATTTTTTTTTATTTTTATACATTTTTTTTTATTTTGTCATCCTACGGATTCTGCGGTATTAGTTTTAAGGACATTTCGGTCCGTTGTTAGTTTAAGGACATTTCGGTCCGTCTTGGAGAAGGTCGGCTACTGCTTATAAAGCTTGAGCTTAGGAAGATAGCGAGCGGACATAGTCGTCGTCATCCATCATTGACCTAGGCCGTGGCTCATTAAGCGTAGTATCTCTTTAGGAAGCGACCGTTTATTGGCCTAAAAGGCCTTTCACCGTACATGTCCATGAGTAGATAGGCCCCACCCTGGTAGACCTTATCTATGATGTACGGGCCTTCATAGTTTGGCTCGAATTTTCCCCGCTTGGCGCGATTAGGGATCATAGGCCTTTTGACCACTAACACGAGTTCGCCTTGGCGGAATGTCCTCGGTCGAGTCAATCTTTCATATGAGCGCGTCATCTTTGCTTTATAAGCTTCCAGATTTTGTTGCGCTATGAGCCGGGTTTCATCAAGTGCGTTAAGCTCCTCAAGCCGAAGGTGAGCATTTTCTTCATCCGTCAGCTCGTAGTGGACTGCCACCCGTAGAGAGGGTAACTCTATCTCGAGGGGGAGTACTGCTTCCGTCCCAAATACCAACGCGTACGGCGTTGTGTTTGTGGTCGTCTTAAATGTAGTTCGATACGCCCAAAGAGCTTCTTGCAGTCTTTCGTGCCAGTCCTTCTTATTTCGGGACACCGTTTTCTTTATGATCTTTGTCAAGGTCTTGTTGAAGGCCTCGGCTAGACCATTAGCTCGCGGATTATAAACCGAGGAATATCTCCAGTCTATATTGTGCTGTTGCGCAAAGCGACTGATCTTGTGGCTTCTGTAAGCTGGCCCGTTATCGGAGATGATCCTTCGCGGAGTTCCAAACCGATATATGACATGCGTCTTGAAGAAATGGAGGATATTCTCCGTCTTAACTTCCCTCAGTGATACCGCTTCTGCCCATTTGGAGAAGTAGTCAGTCATCGCCAGGATGAAACGATGTCCTCTAGACGATGCTGGTTCGATGGGGCCGACTATGTCAGTCCCCCACATTTCGAATGGCCAGCTAGCCACCGTTGGATGTAGTGGATTTGGATGCTGGTGGATGAAGTCCCCATGGATTTGGCATGAGTGGCATTGCTTCGCATATTCGAGGCAGTCCTGAATCATCGTAGGCCAGTAGTAGCCCATCCGTTTTATCTTCAACTTCATCTTTGGGCCCGCTTGCTGAGAACCGCAGAGTCCGTCGTGAACTTCCTGAACGACTTTTCGCTTCGTCAGGTCCCAGGCATCTCAACCACAGAGAATCAAACGATCTCTTGTACAGAGTATCGTTGACGAAGGCGAAAGATAGAGCCCGCTTCATGAGCTGATGTCTTGTGGACGCTTCTTCAGGCATTCGGTGGGATTTAAAGTAGTCTATGAAGACTTCACTCCAATCATTGGCATTTTTCTAATCTTTTACTTGCAGGGTCGTCTGCTTGCTCGCTCCCTTTTCTTCGGATGATTCCGGAGATATTTCTGCTGGGGCAAGCACTCGACGGCTTTGTACCACTATTCTAACGTCATCGAGGTTCTCGTCAGCCAGCTCTTTAGCAAGTTTGGCCAACGCGTCTGCTTTGCTGTTTTCCGCGCGCGGTATGTTCTCCAAAGTATAAGAGGGAATTTGGGTCAACAATTGTTGCACCTTTTCTCCGTACTTTACCAATTCTGGCTTGCACGTTTGGTAGTCACCGTTTACTTGACTAACGACCAGTTGAGAATCTCCGTATATGAGGAGGTTTTCAATTCCCATGTCAATGGCGATCTCGAGGCCTACTATCAGAGCTTCGTATTCGGCTTCGTTGTTTGTCCTCGGCTCCGTCAGGGAGAACGCGTAGCGCATTATCCCTCCTTGTGGAGTTACAAAGATGAGTCCTACCCCCGATTTGATTATAGGGGTACTTTGTTTGCGCTTCATCACGGAAGATGCTCCGTCGAAATAAAGCTCCTATCGGGTATTATCACCGTCGATCGCATCAAACGCATGTTCGTCTGGAAGATCGCAGTTTAAAGGAGAGTTGGACGGTATCGGATGCTCAGCGAGGAAGTCGGCGATGGCCTGGCCTTTCACTGCCTTGAGAGGTTGATATGTTATCGAGAACTCCATCAAGAGCAGGTCCCATTTAGCGAGTCGTCCCGTCAATATGGCCTTCGACATCAAGTATTTGAGGGGGTCCACCTTTGAAATGAGACGGACCTCGTGCGCCAACGCATAGTGCCTGAGCTTTGTTATCGCGAAGATCAACGCCAGGCAGTGTTTTTCAATGGGAGAGTAGTTGCTTTCTGCCCCCAGCAGAACTCGACTTAAGTAGTAGAGTGCTCTTTCTTTCCCTTGATCGTTCTCTTGTGCCCATAATGCGCCTAGGGAACCTTCGAGGGCGGTTGTATAAAGAATGAGGGGTTTTCCCTTGACCGGAGCAGCCAATGCCGGCGGGTTCTGCAGGTATTGCTTGATCTCTTCTAGTGCGCTTTGGCATTTTTGATCCCAGACGAACGGGGTTCCCTTCTTCATCAGGTGACTGTAAGGACGGCACTTTCCTGAAAGGTTGGCTATAAATCGCCGTATATACGCGAGCTTCCCTTGGAGAGACCGCAGCTGTTTGAGAGTCCTTGGCGGAGGCATTTCCATGATCGCCTTGATCTTTGACAGATCTATCTCGATACCCCGGTGTCGGACGATGAATCCCAGGAATTTGCCTGAGGAAACTCCGAATGCACATTTGAGAGGGTTCATTTTCAAGTTGTATTGCCGAAGACGTTGAAATACAGTCTTCAAATGCTCAAGATGTTCCTCGTATGATTTGCTTTTAACCACGAGATCGTCGATATAGCATTCGACGATTTCGTGTATAAGGTCATCGAAGATCTTCGTCATGGCCCTTTGGTAGGTGGCACCGGCGTTCTTTAGACCAAAGGGCATCACCTTGTAACAGAATATTCCCAGAGGAGTCCTGAAGGCGGTGTGCTTCTGGTCTTCGGGATCCATCTTTATCTGATTATACCCTGACGAGCCGTCCATAAAGGAGAAAACCTCATGAGTGGACGTGTTGTCTATCATCAGTTCGGTGACTGGCACTGGGAAATCGTCCTTCGGGCAGGCTTTATTGAGATCCCGGAAGTCCACGCATATGCGCACTGTCCCATTTTTCTTCATCACCGGGACGATGTTGGCGATCCATTCAGGGTATTGAACTTCCTGGATGAAGCCAGAGTCGATTAACTTTTTGACCTCGGCGTTGATGCTCATCTTAAGCTCGAGCCGCATTCTTCTCGGCGCTTGTTTGACTGGCTTGACTTCCGGAGATATCGCCAATCTGTGCACAGCAATTTCTGGATCTAATCCCGGCATTTCGGAGTAGTTCCATGCGAAACAATCTTTATGTTGTAGGAGCACGTCCTTTAACGCAGATACCCTTTCTTCAGATAGTAGCTCGCTGATGAATGTCGGTCGTGGATCGTTTGCCGTCCCCAACTCAATTTTCTTGAGGTTATCTGTAGTGGTATGGATTCCATCTTCCAGCTCTTTTGGCGCTGGTGGAAATTCTGAGATTATCTCGTCGTTGCTGTTTTCGAAGCACCAAGGAAGGTCATCCATGTTCTCGGGCTCTTCCCATGATATCATTATCACGTGACAAGTACGAATTCGCTTCCAATCCCAATGCGGAACTGGTTCTTCTTTCGTGGCCTTGGGCTCGTGCTTTTGTGGCGATGCTACCATCCAGTTGTCGGACAGAGCGAACTTGCCAAGCTGATACTGATCTTCGACCCAATTCTTAAAGGTGAAGCAGTCCTCGAGAGGGTGCCCTACCACTCGGTGATAAGAGCAATAGTCTGGGTGTGAGACTTCGCCTGCTTGTTCGGGGTGTTTGGACTCCGGCAGTGTAAGCATCTGATGTTTTAGAGCGAGGTCAAGTATCTTCTTCGTCTTGTCCCGAGGAAACGAGTATGCTCAACCCATTTTCTTCATAAGGGATAGATCAATAACGCTCGACTCCCGTTTGCGTGGCTTCTTAGCCCTGCTTTGTTGTTGTTGAGCGCCTTTTTGGCCTTTCGACTTATTTCTGCTTTTGCGCCGAGCCTTCTTTATAACAGGTTGACAAGGAGCGGCATTTTCATCCTTCACGGCCTGTTGGAGAAGGCGTTGCGTCTTGGCTTTCTCGTAGATGACCATTTCGCGGTTATGGTCGTCTCGGACTTTTTGACCCGCTTCCCTTATAAGCTTGTCCATTTGTTCTTCGAACGACGGACTGGGCTCTTTTGCATCTGGAACTTTTACTTTTTCAGGATTAGCGTCCTCCCATTGAGCGTCCGCTTCTTCATCGAAGTCATACATGACATAGCAGCTGTTTAGTAGCTCTCGTTTCTTTGACCGGACGTATCCAAGCCCAATTGTTTCCATTCTCCCATTAGGCAGTTTGCGTTGAGTCCTGGGAACGTTCCAGATTTTGTCATAGAACTTGGCTTTTCGAACGGTCTGCTTGAAGGATATCCCCTGGCGTTTCAGTAGCTTTTTCAAACCCTCTGTATAATATCTGGGAAGACGGATAGGCTGAAGCCTGTCGAGCGTAGGATCCGCGCCATGCCAGATTTCTTTTTCCACCTTGGTTTCTTCATAGCGGTAGAACAGAATTGCTTTCTCGCTTTCCCGCCTGGGAGGGATTTAGAACATTTGCAGCTCTTCTACATTGTAAATATTAAGTGTGTCCGGTTCTTTATGGTGTTTAAGCGGCACTATGGCGACTTGTAGACTTTGCTCTTCGTCAGCGGACGTTCGTATTGAAAGTCGAGCAGAGAATACAACACGGATCTCATCTTCCGAGTCGCTACCAAAGATCAACGTAGGAGCGGACGGTCCTGGCTTGTTGTGTTGGGATGGACCCGAATAAACTATATCCTCTTCCTCCTCGGTATCACTGCCGAAGACAGGGATGGTGGCATTAGCTTTATTCTCCGGCTTGTGACACTTCTTCGTATCTTCGAAATCCGGTAAGAAGTATTTGGCATCTTCGTATTTGCGGACCTCGTTCACAGAGAACGGGTTCAGTTCTCCCATCATGGTATACTCGAAACCATCCTTAAAATACTTCATACACTGATGTTGTGTAGAAGGGATGATGTTGTACTCGTGTAACCATGTTCGGCCGAGCAAAGCGTTGTAGCATGTCTTAGCGTCTATGACGTGGAACTTAATGTCCATGACGAGTAGCCCGAAGCGTAGCGTCAGTATCACAGACCCAAGAGTTCTTGATGACTGGGAGTCAAACCCGGAGATGGTGATCTTGTCACGAGTAAGGTGCTGGACGCTCATGCAGATTTCTTTTAACACCCGCATATTGAGGAGATTAACGGAGGATCCATTGTCGATCAGGATTTTGCCTATCTTTATATCGTGACAGTATCCTGAGACATAAAGGGGGCGATTGTGTTCACACGTCCCAAGGAGAAGGTCCTCGTCGCCGAAAGTGATATCGGCCGTGTGCACTTCCTCCAATTCATCCTTCATCTTTTCCTCGGCCAAGCATGCTTAGAATTGTTCCGGATCTTGGAGTGCCTTAATCAACGAATCTCTCGCCTCTTTTGATAGAAAAAGGGCGTCAAGAATGCTGAGCTGTGAGGGCAGCTTCCTCAGATGTGCTAAGATGTTGTAATCCACCTTATTCTTCTTCGGCGGGTTGTTAGCGCTTAGCTCCTCCAGAACTTGGTCATCTAAGACGATATCTTCAGAGACCTTTTCTTTCCCTTTATCTTTTTGTTTGAGGGTCCGAGATTCTTTTCGGGCAGCGTGCGATTACGTAGCCGGATATTTTCGTAGACCTTCGGCTCTTCTTCTTTTCTCGAAGTGGACTCTTTAAAGAGAGGGGCAAGTTCCAGCTCCTCATCAGAATCGCTCCCGAATGTAGGCACTTGTGACCCGCCAGTGTTAACCATGCGACAATCGCCGGTAGTTCTTTCAAGCCCTTCGGTCGTATTTCTTTGCTCCCGACGAGTTTTGCGCTTTTCCCGTTTAAAGCGTTATCGATGAGCAACGTATCCTTGCCACCATTTATCGAAAGCTTTGCACTCTTGAGTGGGGTGCAAAATCTTCTGATGATATAAACAATAGGAGGGGTGCGTTTCTATTTCACCAGTAATTTTTCCTTCAAAGGATGGTAGCTTCATGCCCATTGATATGGCCTTAGCAAACCTCTTCCTTATCTTGAATTGGCTTTTGTCAACGGTGGAGGCATTTTGCTCCAGCGGTATCGTCTCAGCTCTTTCATCAAGTCGCTGGCGCTTGGCCCTTTCAAATATAGCCGTCTCGCGTTCTCGATCAGCCTTACTTTTCAATCGAGCTTCGTTAAGGAACGCGTCAATCATTTCATCTGATAGCTCCAGAATTTTTGGTTCAGGATCTGCCCCCAGCGCTTCGGTACAAGGAGTTTCCTCATCGTCCATGAACGAATGGGAAATCACATGACAGCTCGCACGCATTCTTCAGACTCATCTGACGAACTTTCTCCATCACCTTCTTCTTGAAAGATATGATTGAGAAACTCTTGGAGTGTATGGGAGTTCATGCCTTCTGGTTGTATTCTTCTAGCGCATCAATTTGTTTTTGCAAGTCCGAGCTCTCGTCGCCAGGCTTCAAGGGCTTCTTTGACTTCTTCTTCTTCTTTTTCGAAGATTTTGACGACTGGTTGCGAGTGCTTGAGCCACCACCATCGGTCTTTGGAGTTGGACGTGGTTTCAACATCCCTTCAATGACCTACGGTTCTAACGGGTTCTTCCACTTGATCGCTGGACATGTCTGAAGGTCATTTAGCATCCTCTTTGTCTTGGCTGATAATACAACCTCCCAAGGAGCTTCTTCAGCGACGGAGCATGTTGCCCCCGGCGTATTCGTCCCTTTAGAGGTGTGGGGCTGCGGAGGATTCACCTTCCATTTGTCAGATAACGCGAATTTGCCCTGTCAGTACTGGTTTTCAAGCCAATTTTTGAAAACGTAGCAATCTTCGATCGAATGGCCCAGTACTCGATGATAAGGACAGTAGTTGGGCTCGTTGACGTCACTTGGTTGTAACGGACGTTTTGGATCCGGCAGATTTATGAGTCTGTTGCGCAATGCCAGCTCGAATAACCTTCTCGTTTTATCGCGGGGAAAAGAATAAGGACGCCCTAGCCTCTCCTCAAGGTCTACGTACGGGCGCATATTATTTTGATGCACAACCGGTTTCGAGTTGCTCGGTTGTTGTTGAGTATTAGCGATGACGATCGCTTTTCCCTTCCCTTTGTCATTTCGGGAGTCCGGCTTTGGAAGAGGAGGTTTATGGCCCATCTGATCCATCTGCGCTAGCTTGTCAATCAAGGCCTGGAAGGTAGTCGGCTTGAAAAACATCATAAATTGCGAGATGGTTGCTTACGGATCAAGGGTTCCCACAAACATACCCACCGCAGGAGCTTCTTCAATGCGCTGCTCGCACTTCGACCATAAGTTCCGCCACCGTATAGCATACTGAACCCACGTCTCGCCTGGCTTTACCCTGGCGTTAATCAGTGCCGTCATTGGGGTGCGTTCACTGGCGCTTGCAAAATGCTGAGTAAACAACAGCTCCATCTCCGCGAAGGTTTTGATAGAGTCGTTCGGGAGTTCAGAGTACCACTCGAACACCGTATCTGATAAACTTCCAACAAACTGGCGAAGCAACAGCTTGTCGTCACCGCCGGTGTTGCCGCAGAATGCCCTGAACTGGGCAACGTGCTGGTGAGGGTTGCCCGTCCCCTTGTAGACATGGAACTTGGGAATTGTGCAACCTGGCGGGTACTTGATTTGATCGTACCAACTTGGATATGGCCGCCCCATTTTTACGACCTAGCCGGCTGCTTCGGTCGCATGATGAACCCGTATTTGTTGGGCGATGTACTCATCCAAATCAGCTTTGGAGATTGTATCCTCTTTAGCCGTCGACAGAGCTGGTGGAGGATTTGATGTCTCTCCCCTATCGTCTCCAAGGACGATTGGGGGCTCTTCGGCTGGAGGATCTTGTTGTATCATCATCCCTATCATGTCTTGGAAGAGGAGGCCTATACGCTGTATGTTGGCTGCTTGTTCAGCAGCCTCTTTGTCCTTCTTTTCCAATATTCGACGAAGGAATTCGGCGTCAGTTTCTTCCTCTTGGCGTTCATCCGAGGACGTTTCAGGGTTTTCTTTTGTCCCTGTAAGTGCGGCCATAGCGTTCATCATCTCTTGGAGCTTTTGCTATTGCTCCTGCGCCTTGGTCACTGATCGGGTAAGCGGTCGATGACCCGTAGATATGCGGCTGTCTTCTTTACCAGATGCCACGTAGACAGTGTGAACT
The DNA here is from genome assembly GCA_030015575.1 of Agapanthus africanus. Lineage (NCBI taxonomy): Eukaryota > Viridiplantae > Streptophyta > Magnoliopsida > Asparagales > Amaryllidaceae > Agapanthus > Agapanthus africanus. The sequence continues at coordinate 638,891,333 of JASDDO010000022.1, read as the reverse complement.
ATAATGCCCCCTGACTTAAGGCGTTTGGGTCCACCACCTTGGATATTTGTCGCCGGCGCAGGGGTTTTCTCTGGCCTTCTTCTTTTGTGGGTCGTTGAAGTTGAAGGGGCCGTTGCAGTGGGTACCCTAGCGATCGTTGTCCCTTGCTGTTCAATAGGATGGTCTTTTCCTTTTTGCACCTTCGTCTTCTTTCGTTGACGAGAATGATCTGGGTCGATCACGGAGTCTTGAACCCTCCGCCAAACTTTATAAATTCTTGAGGATAGCCGTTGAGGGGGCTGTTCTTGCTTCGTTTCTGGAACTCTCTCCGCAAGCGGAGGAGATCTTTTCAGTGTAGCGGTTGAAGAATTCTTACGTACCCTCCTCAGCAGTTCAAAGTTGTTCCCAGTTGGAACAGCAGCGTTGACTTCCACCACTGGAGCCGGTGGAGTTAGCCCTGAGGGGGAGTTGCCCCATGCCTTCCTCACTCGTTGCCAATGGCGACGTCGAGCGTGATGAGCCGTTGGGACTGGCTCGGAGATTGAGACATCTTCTTTTTGTCCACTGTCTGAATGAGGCGCCGCTGGTGTTAACCTCTTAAAGACTGAGGTTGTCTTTTGAGGGGTGATATTCAACCTGTCGAAGACGGATACTCGAGCAGGGGCAGGAGCAGGAATCATCAGTCTTGAAAAGACTGACTCTTTGACAGGGGAAGCCGCCTTGACGACTTCTGGAGCAGCAGTTATTGCCTTCCTTGGGACAGCCAGTTTAGAGTTCTGATTTAGCCTGGTGAAAACAGAGGCTGTCGGTTTGGTAGTGGGCGACCCGTTGACAGGGGCCGTCGTAGCAGTGAACCGGTCGAAGACCGACTTTTTGTTCACTTCCGGTGCAGGTATTGGCGTAGGGAAGCTTGTAGGTGGGATCATGGCCCCGAAGAACAGGCCAGTGGTGGCTCGGGTCACCTGGTCTACCGGCAGAGCGAGGAAGGAAGCCGCTTGGGGCCCATATGCTACACCTCCCGGTGAGGTGGAGCGTCCGTTGTAGTGGCACTTCGAGCAGTTGGTGCAGTTAGAGGCCATTGATGCTTGAGTTCTTTTTCTGCGCCAAGCAAAATACCAAATCTTAGTAAACTTGAAATCCAAAGGCAACCATTAACAAACCGCGATTCGTTCACGAAGACGACACACGAAGTGTGGAGTGGAAAGAGGAAAAGGTCCCACCGGGCATGCTAGAATCTGTTCCCCTCCGAAGGACGGCGACGACGTGATGGACGTCTTGCCTGAGATTCGGGACAGATGCTATTTGGTTTTATCCGTCTACCTCTCCGAAGACGCCAAGTTGATTTATGGCACCGTGTATCGGAGGTTTAGAAGGATGCGGCCGATGTAGCAGACTTCGTCAGATTCCCCCTCGTTTGAGGGGTTTTTTATTGTGGGGACGCTCTTCCCTGCAGGCGCAAGCCCCTGCAGTTAATTACGCTACCGCTTCGCGGTACCAACTTTCTCCTTCTCCAGAATTTCACTTCGTGTCGTGTGTGTTTGTTTTGTTTGTGGTTGTCCATGGATTGTATATGGAGACTAAGTGATGACGTCGCCCGTAGGACGTGGATTAGTCCAAATCCGTATTTACTTAGATTTGGGTTTGGTGTTTTGGTTTAAGGATGCATTAGCCGTATTTAGGCTAAGATCGACTTAAACGTTTGTTAAGGATACGTTAGTCTCGTTTGAGACTAGGATCAACTTAACGTAGTGATCCATTTAATATATGGCCGTCGGGACTCATCACCTCTCTGACGTCGTTAAAGGATTACAACGATAGGTGTCAGAGGAGTTCAGAGATGTACCCTTGAACCAAAGTCGATTTAGAGTTTTATAATCCATTTGAATGTTTAAGGATACGTTAGCCGTGTTTGGGGCTAAGATCGACTTAAACGGGACCGTTTAGATCCGGCAAAAGAGCATTTGGAGGCTCTATTGTTCCAGTTTAGGGACGTGGTGGTCCATGCTCCAGTTTAAGGACGTGATGGTCCATGTTCCAGTTTAGGGACGTGGTGGTCTATATTCCCGTTTAGGGACGTGATGGTCCGTATTCCAGTTTAGGGACGTGATGGTCCGTATTCCAGTTTAGGGACGTGGTGGTCTATATTCCAGTTTAGGGACGTGGTGGTCCGTCATTAGTTTAGGGACGTTTCGGTCCAACATTAGTTTAGGGACGTTTCGGTCCACGAGTTTAAGGACCCCGCAGTCCATATTGATGTGTAGTCGTTGGGACCCGTCACCTCTCTGACGTCGTTGAGGGATGACAACGATAGGCGTCAGAGGAGTTCGGAGATGTACCCTCGAACCGGTTGTAAATTGATTTAGGGAGCAACCGTGCTCAGTCAATTTAATTTGAGGACTTACGGCCATGATTGGGCTAAGTCCAGTTGAAAAATATTCAACGCCTTTATTTGTTCTTGGTCTGTTAGACCTATGCTAGGGCTTAGCCCATTTTTAAATAATGCATTGCATTATTTACTATTTTTTGTTTGGGCTCTGCCCATAAAAGATGCAAAGCATCAATTTATTCTGGGCTCTGCAAAGCATCTACTTTGTTTGGGCTCTGCCCCTTTTAAAATGCATAGCATTTTAATTATTTTGTTTGGGCTCTGCCCTTTTATAAATGATGCAGAGCATCAATTTAATTAGGCATGCTTGGTCTTTTGACTTGGGAATGGCCCTTTGGGAAATGCATTGCATTTATCAGGCGCTTTGCGCCAATCAGATAGCGCAAGCGCTTAAGTGCTGACACGTGTCGCACAAGCGCAGTGTGCTGCGCTGATGCGCTGCGCCTGCGCTGCTGATACGTGGCGCGCTCCGGTGGCTTGCGCCAATGCAAGAGCACAACAACGCAATTTACAAGTGCAAAGCACTATGATTTAAGAATCTTTTAGATTCAAGAACCAATGGTTCATAAAAGTGCAAAGCACTATTTTTTTTATTTTTGTTTTTTCTTGTTTTTTAAAGAACCAATGGTTCATAAGAAGTGCAAAGCACTGTTTATTATATAAAGATCATTGATCTGGTGTTTAGATCAATGATCTTCTCTCTCGTGAAGGTTTTTACCTTTTTCTTGAAATTTTCTCAGAGTTCTCTCTGTTTGAAGCTCTTGACTTTTTTTTCAAGAAATGTTGATGATTTTGAATTGAGGTCTGGGGTTCTTTTTATAGTGCCCATAAATTAGTTAAAGAGATCTTTCTCTGAGTGATTTGGGGAATTTTCCCCACCGTTGGATCTTTGATCCAAAGGCTTCTGTTTTACAGAAGAAAATCTTCTTGTTTTGACAAGAACAGAAAGATTTCTTTGAAATCTTAATTCTGTTTGGCGCAAACGCCCCAGCGCGTGACACGTGTCAAGCAGCGCACAGCGCAGCGCAACTGCGCTAGCGCATCTGCGCTGACACGTGTCGCGCAGCGCAAAGCTCAGCGCAACTGCGCTAGCGCATCTGCGCTGACACGCGTCGTGCAGCGCAACTGCGCTAGCGCATCTACGCTGACACGTGTCGCGCAGCGCAGCGCTTGCGTAACTGAAGCGTTGCTTCCTTTAATTTTTCTTTAAATAGAGCTTTGCTCTGATTTGGTGCGCTGCCTTGGACGCTGCGCTGATGTATCTACGCTTGACACGTGGCGCGTTGCGCCCGGGATTTGAAGCGTTGCTTCAAAATTTGAATTTTGAATTTCCAGCAGAGTTTTGCTCTGATTGGGGGAAACAATGAGTACGGGTCGTCCTCAGGGAAACGTTGAATCTTTTATTCTTACTTTAGATGTGTTGAAAAAGAGAGGAGGGATAAAGAATATTGTAGAATGGTTGTAGGATCTAGATCTACGTTAAACACGGATGCAAAATATAGATCTAGATTAATTACGGATGTAAGTTTATATAAGAAGAGGGCTTGTAGGGTTCATTAGGATTTAGTAGTTATGGATGATTAATTAAAAATTACTCTTTTTATCCTTTAATAGATTTAAAACTAGAACGACAATGATGCATGTAGATTAGGGTTTCTGGAGGGAAAAGGAATCCTATTCTTAACCCCTATCTCGACACGGAACTCCGTTCATATCTAGCATTTACCAAAACAAACATTAATCTAATCTCTAATCGCGGTCGAGACTAACAATGAATTGGTAGCGCGCCCGATTAGGATGTTAATGATTCTTTTGATAAAGTTTATAAACTTTATAGGACGTAAAAAGAGTTTAGGTATTTTCATCATCTATTAACCTGCCCTAATTCTACGAACCCTAACAAGCGGAGAATTACTCGCGCATGTTGGAAGAAAAAGAGATGGAGAGAGAATTCATAATGAAACTACAAAGAAATAGAATAAGAAAAAGAACTACCTTTATTAATCAACAAAACTCATTACACTTTGTTTCCTTAGAAAATGATTACAAATACTAGTTTGCTTCTCGATCTCTTCTAAGGAGGTAGATGAACCGTTGATGATCAGCCTTGATGCGTGAACCGTCTTGGACTTCGTGATCGCGTCGACTTGATGATTTTTCCAAGAGGCTCTCGGTCCATATTTATACTCCAAAAGCCAGAACCCTAACTTCCAAATTTGGAAGCCATCAGTTAAGATTCCACCATCCAAAATCCAGCTCATAAGCCTTCTGGAACGCGGCGGATCTGCGGCCAACAGGGGGGTTTGGCCGCGGATCCGCGGCCAAGTAGGGGGATCTTTTGATTTTCTCTTATGGGCTTTTCTCCTTATGACACGTGGAAATCTCTGGAATTTGGAAATCTTTTCTTTGTTTCTGCCAGAATTGATTTCTTATTTTGCTTTCTTAATTAGGCAGGTTGCTCCAACAACTTTGATTCCCTTGATTTTAGTCCTGCAAATTCTGCACAATAACTCAAATAATATTTAGTAGTGTTTGTTATATTGAGATATTAATTTCACCATTAATATTTGGTCAATGGTATTTTTGCATACATTTTCCTACCAAATGTTAATTATAATATATCAACATATGAAAAATAGTATTTTTACAGATAAACCCTCATATGTATCATATATTATAATAAACACCTTTTTTAGTATAGAAATAGTAGGAAAATGTAATAACAAATGTGCAGTTTTATCAACTGAACAGAACCTTGAGCTTGGCTTGGATCCTTGAAAAAATTCGACTTCTGAAGGAACTTGAGGGTGGTTAACTTCTTGGCTAGAATATAACTTGAGAAATAGAGTTTTTGAGTGAAATTTTTATATTTTTTCAGAAGGGAAGAGTATTAAGGCCAGTTGGGGTTTATATAAGAATGAGGATTGAAGGGGTGGTATAAAGAATTTGATTAAATTGCATTTAAAAAGAGGTTAAATGGAGAAATGAAGAGATTGATGTTCTCTGGTTAAATTCAGGAGTTTTAGCATATTGAAAGGGGTAGAGGGGATTCGAAAGGATGCACGGGCATAAGACGGAGGCAATTGGGCTCCTCCAGGCCGCCCCAACCCTCCCCTAGTCATCCCCAGGTCGGCCTCTGGGTTTGGGTCTCGGGGCCCGGGCTCGTGTCGTCATGTTTGGATCATTTTCATATATCTTTTCTTTTGTAACTTGTCGTAACTCCATGAATCGCACGTGCAAGTTTCAAGATTCAAAAACGACAAAAAGAAATTAAATTAAATAAATGGGAATGCAAGGATTCGAACACGCGGGCTATAGGACTGCGGCGTAGAGACTTAATCAATGAGCTGCTAGATATTCTTTGCACATATTTAGCAAATATTAAATATATGCTGAAATCAGAAAGGAATACAATAAGAGATAATTCAAAAGTATATGAAATATGGGATCATTACATTCTACCCTCTTTTAAAATAATTTTGTCCTTGAAAATACCTAAGAAAGATATTGCAACAGAGCAAAGAAAAAAGTGGTTACAAGAAAGATCAAGATGAGGATGAAAAGTTTACACATCCGTTTCCTTTGTGTCGAATCATGATCATCGGGAAAACAAGAAAAGATACAATGGGATAGGATTCAAGAATGTTGTCGTTACGGTAGACTAGTGTATACTTTACTAGACCTTGTCGGAGGGCGATGGCTGGTCCCGCGGTCATTGGTGTTTGACACCGTAGTATTATGTACAGATACTCATTGGGGAATGAGTTCACTGAACGAACTCGTAGAGAACTCCTGATTGGTATTATACCTAGCTGTCAGACAGCAGTTCTTAGGTGATAATGATACATGATAGTTCTTAGACCTAAGATCCTCATAGTATCTTGTGTGTGGAATGATTATACTTTGAATTCTATCCAACCACTGCTCTACGGAGTTGTGCATATGATTGATCGTGAAAAGTTTCTATGTGTGTTCTAAATACCGCAATCACTAACGGTGTCACAATAGCTAGCCGCTAGTGAGTATGGGTCATCCACAGAGAAACGGTAAACTGCTTTTCTTGCTTTAGACGGGTTGATAGAAGAAAGGTAGAATTGTTATCGTTTATTACTAAGAAGGTTTGAAAAGTTTATAATAGAAGGCTTATAGGGTTTATAGGATTTAGTAGTTAATGTATAGAGTTTTTTAAAAATAATTTTTTTTATCTTTTAATTATTTATTACTAGAGAAATAGCGATGAATGTGAATTAGAGTTCTTGGAGGGAATTAGGGTTTCTCTCTACTGACCCTTATCCTTCCATTGATCTCTATTTATCTCAAGCTCTTAACAAAACAAGTATTAACGAATCTCAAATCGAGGTCGTAACTATCATGAATTGATAGCACGCCTGATAAGAGGGTTAATATTTATTTTGCTAAAGTTAATAAAAATTAAAACTTTAAAAAGAATTTAAGTGATATTTTTCATTCATTATTCTACCCCATCCTACAAACCATAACAAGCAAGAATTTACTCGCTCATAGAGATCAACGAAGTAAAGAAAGGTTGAAGATGAATACATAACCTATAAGTTAAAAAGTAAAAATGCAGAAAGTAAATGCAGAATGAAATTGCAGAAAGTAAATGTGGAAAGTAAATGTAGAAAGTAAATGCGGAAAGTAAATGCGAAAAAATTAAAAGAAATAACTACATTTTATTGAATAATTAATGCATTACAAAAAGTTGCTCGCTGAAAAACCAAATTACAAAACCTTAGTTTTCTCTAGATTTCTTGGTCGGTAGATTAGTCGATTCTTTTATGGATTCCCCTTTTTGATAGATAGCTCTCGGTCCTTTTATAAGCTCTGAAACTTGAAACCCTAGAAGTCATATTGAAGTGTGTGCAAAGACGATCAAGCCCCTAATTTTTCACATCCTACGACAGCCCAACCGCCGCCACTTGCCCTTATTGGCCACGGACCCGCCGCCCCTTGGTGGGTTTGTGCCTTCGAATTTCTCGTGCCTTCCACTCTCAATATTTGGAGATAATTTTTATAAAAATATTCTAAAAATAATGCTCTTATTCTCTGCCGTTGCGAGATTCTTCAATTTGCTCCTAATATTCGGCCGATTTGGTTTAATGAATCGATTTGCTGTGGATCTCTTACTTATAGTTCAGACCTGAGCCGATTTATTATAATACCTGCACAATATCTCAAATCATATTGTTAGTAGTATTTGTTTTATTTGAGATAATATTCCAACCAACTAATTGATATGATATCTTAATAATATTGGTTAAGAATATTTGATATGATATGCATATTTTATTAATTAAAAATCTCATGAATATTTTATTTAAATATGATATGGATATATTACACCCAATTATATTAATTATAACTTAAGAAACATATGACAATCTTTTTACAAATAAACCCATATATATTCTTAAATTACAAATAACACATTTTAGTAATTAATAATAGTAGGGAAAATGACCATAAAAATGTGCAATAAATATGACTGATCAAATACCCCCAAATTTATCTTTTGATCGTTCCGAGCAAACTATTTTATTTTAAAAAGAAAAAGAAAACCTAGCATAATTTCGTAGGCAACACGATTGCACTTAGCTCGTGCAACAAACTGTTAAACCTCTAGATGTCTTTAGTAGGAGGAGTGTTGTCTCCTGAGGGTTTTCAGCGGATTACACCCAAAAAAATCCCAAAAATTTAGAAAATAAAGGAAAGAAGACGAAAATTACATGCAAAGATAAGAACATATAAAAGAAAAAACTTGAAAATAAGAGTTTCAAACTACACTAGTTTTTTAGTTGTCATGAGCCTTATCTTAATGGTCTTGAAAAGATGTCGGAAATCACATCCTCTCTCAATAAAACATCGTCTTCCTACCTCTCCTCCAAAGATCGATCATATACCCCTACGTGTGTGTAAAATTCATCCCTACACTTGGAGAATTCATTCAAACTAGCATACCATTTGTCCATATTCCTTAGTACTTTTTAGTCGGTGATGTTTTATATGGATTTGCTCACACATTTTTATGCGACTGTTAATACTTCTTAAGGCACTAACCAACCGATTACCGAATGTGCTCACTTATTAAGGCGTTCTTAGCAATATCCTAATCTTGCAACTCCTATGGCTTAGCAGTGACCCCCAAACCAGTTGGTCTAAGGCACTAGGTCATAAGACACCCTCGCTATATTTTTTATATGCTGTCTTAAGTAATTACAAAATCAGTGTTCATTTTTTTTATTTTATGCACCATTTATATCTTGTTGATGATTTTTTTATATTAAGGTCAGGCAAAAGTATTTTAAGGTATTCTCTACTATCCCAAGTTTTAAGATGTGTGTAAGTGCGTATAGTAGGATATCAACGTTCAGAAGTTTGGACTCAAGAATAGAGACTATTTTTTAGACTTATTTCTATCCACAGATTAGTGATTTCTTCATCTTACTAACCTTTGGGATAACGGCTCATGACTACGTATTACTAGTTTCGTTTTAAAATATCTAATTTTCTTGCATTTCTTAAATCTTTTCGTCTCTTTTTCATATGTATTTTTCACTTTCTAACTTTTTTTCCAAAAAAAACTCATCATTTTTTAATGCAATGCAAAATGATACGTAAATACAAACCTCCCCCACAAACCTGTCTGCAGCAATATCCTCACTGATGCTATTATTCGAGCGCAAAAACCTATAGACTTGGGTGGAGAATAATAGGGTCAAAAGATAGTCAAATGGAAAGCCACCCCCAAACTTGTTCATTAGCACGCACATATATTTATTTATTTATTTATTATTATACACACCTCCATTCTTAGATGAAATAGTGTTACCGAAATATGGAGATGAGGCGGAGGAAAGTTAATCATGATAAAGCGGCTCCTACAAGAACAGGAGCTCTTTCGATGGATCAGCGGAAAAGTACGGTTTTAATCTATGTCCATTTACTTTGAAAATAGAACCATTTTCTACATTTTCTATATCCACTGCACCGTGTGGGTATACATACCGCACCACAAAAGGCCTTTCCAACGAGATCTTAGCTTACCCGGATGAAGATGGAGACGGGAATCGTAAAGAATGACTTTTTGTCCCGGTGTGAATGTTTTTCTCAAAAGATATTTGTCGTGGAACACCTTTATCCGATTCTTTACTATAACCGTATTATCGTAGGCTTCATCACGAAGCTCGTTTAGCTCATTTAATTACAGCTTCCGATAGCTGCCTGCTTGGTCAAAATCGAGATTAAGCTCTTTAATTGCCCACATTACTTTATGTTCAATCTCGACAGGGAAGTAGCAAGCCTTCCCAAACACCAGTCGGTAAGGAAACATGCCAAGATCGGTCTTATATGCGGTACGAAAAGCCCAAAGAGTATTAGTTAGTTTAGTGGACCAATCTTTACGGCTCTTAGAAACCGTTTTCTCCAAAATTTGCTTAATCTTGTCTATTAGAGACTTCAACTTGCCCGATCGTTTAGAGATGATAGGGCGTAGAAAGCTTGTGGTTGATTGAATATTTCCGCATCAAAGTCTCGAAAGACCAATTACAGAAATGCGTCCCATTGTCGCTAATGATAGCACGAGGGTGCCCGAACCGAGAAAAGATATTTTTTTAAGGAACTTAACAACAACCTTGTTGTCATTAGTATGGCTCGGTTTTGCTTCAACCCATTTAAAGACATAATCAACTACTAATAAAATGTATAAGTTCTCAAAAGAGTTGGGAAACGGGCCCATGAAATCAATTCCACATACATCAAATATCTCTACAACCAAGATTGGTTGGAGTGGCATCTCGTTTCTCCATGAAATCTGACCCATATGCTGACACCGTGAACAAGTTTTGCAATAATCATATATATCTTTAAATAATGTTGGCCAATAAAAACCACATTACAAAACTTTCTCCGTGGTTTTTCTTGGACCAAAGTGACCTCCACACGCTTGATCATGGCAGAAAGGCAATACACTCTTGAACTCGTTATTAGGGACACGTCGACGAATGATTTGACCGGGACAATACTTAAAAAAATAGGGTTCGTCCCAGTTGAAGTGTTTCACCTGGGATAAAAATCTGCAATTGTCTTGATTTAACCATTCGCTTGGTAGAAGTCCAGTTGCTAAATAATTCACAATATCAGTGAACCAAGGTTCGCAAGATATGGTTAAGAGATGTTCGTCCGGAAAAGAGTCGTTTGTTGGCACGGTCAACGTTAGTGAAGAAGAAAGTCGTGAAAGATGGTTAGGTACGATATTTTCACATTCACTTTTGTCTCTTATGACAAGGTCAAATTCTTGCAACAAGACAATCCAACGTATTAGCCTGAATTTAGCATCCTTCTTCGATAAAAGATGTCATAAGGCGGAATGATCGGTATAGAATACGACCGGAGAGCCAATTAGGTAGGACCTGAATTTTTCTAATGCAAATACAACTGCCAAGAGTTCTTTCTCGGTGGTTGTATAGTTCATTTGGGTATCATTCAAGGTCTTGCTTGCATAATAAATCACATGTGGAATCTTATCGATGTGATGTTCTAAGACTGCACCAATAGCAAAGTCGGATGCATCACACATAAGCTCAAAAGGGTGATTCCAATCTGGAGATGATACAACGGGGCAGTAGTGAGGGAACGTTTAAGTGATTCAAAAGCAGCCAAGTAATCCGAGTCGAAGTGAATTGTTGTATTCTTGGTCAAGAGAAAAGTTAAGGGTCTAACAATCTTGCTAAAGTCCTTAATGAATCGTTTATAAAATCCGGTATGACCAAGAAAGGATCGTATATCCAGCCACCTCGTGATGTGGGCTTTGGATCCACTGCATTGTTGGACAGAAAGCTACCCGTTGTAGATGGATCGGGTAGAAAGCTAGCCAGCGGCCTCATGGTGAGGGCTTTGGATCCACGGCATTGTTGGGCAGGAAACTACCCGCTGCGGATGGGCCGGGCAAGAAGCTACCCGGCCGCCTCATGATTAAGGATTTGGATCCACGGCGTTGTTAGGCAGGAGCTACCCGCTGTGAATGGGCCGAGCAGGAAGTTGTCCAGCGGCCTCGTGATGAGGGCTTTAGATCCATGGCATTGTTGGGCAGGAAACTACCTGCGGTGGATGGGCCGGGAAGGAAGCTACCCGGTGGCCTCGTGGTGAGGGCTTTGGATCATTGTTGGGAAGAAAGATACCCGCTGCGGATGGGTGCGATGAGCAGGAAGCAACCCGCGGGCCTCGTGTTGAGGGCTTTAGATCCACGTCTTCATTGAGCGGGAAGCTACCCACTATGGATGGGCCGAGCAGGAAGCTACCCGGGCGTCTCGTGATGAGAGCTTTGAATTCACAGCATTGTTGGACAGGAAGCTACCCGCTGCGGATGGGCTGAGCAGGAAGCTGCCCGGTGGTCTCATGATGAGGGTTTTAGATCCACGGCATTGTTGAGCAGAAAGCTACCCGCGTTGGATGGGCCTCGTGATGAGGGTTGTAGATCCACTTCTTCGTCGGGCAGGAAGCTACCCATTATAAATGGGCCGAGTATGAAGCTACCCGGCTACCTCGGGATGAAAGCTTTAGATCCACGTCTTCATTAGGCAGGAAACTACCCATTGTGGATGGGCTAAACAGGAAGCTACCCGGTCACCTCATGATGAAAGATTTGGATCCACAGCGTTGTTGGGCAGGAACCCACCCACTGCTGATGGGCCAAGCAGGAAGCTGCCCGGCGGCCTCATGATGAGGGCTTTAGTCCACGGCGTTGTTGGGAAGGAAGCTACCCGTAGTGGATGGGCCAAGCAGGAAGCTACCTAGCTGCCCCGTAATGAGGGCTTTAGATCCACATCCTCGTTGGGCAGGAAGCTACTCATTGATGATAGACCGAGCAGGAAGCTACCTGGTCGGCTCGTGATGAGGGATTTGGATCCACTGCGTTGTTGGGTAAGAAGCTACCAGCTGCGGATGGGCCGAGCAAGAAGCTGCCCGGCAGCTTCGTGATGAGGGTTTTAGATCCACGTCTTCGTTGGGCAGGAAGCTGCCCGGCAGCTTCATGATGAGGGTTTTAGATCCACGTCTTCGTTGGGCAGGAAGCTGCCCATTATGGATGAGCCAAGTAGGAAGCTACCCGGCCGCCTCGTGATGAGGGCTTTTGATCCACGGTATTGTTGGGCAGGAAGATATCCGTAGTGGATGGGCCGGGCAGGAAGCTACTCGATGGCCTTGTGGTGAGGGCTTTGGATCCACAGCGTTGTTGGGCAGGAAGCTACCCGCTGCGGATGGGTCGAGCAAAAAGCTACCCGGCGCCTCATGATGAGGGCTTTAAATCCATGACGTTGTTGGACAGGAAGCTACCCGCTGCGGATGGGCTGAGCAGAAAGCTACCCGCTGCGGATGGGCTGAGCAGAAAGCTACCCAGTGGCCTCGTGATGAGGGATTTGGATCCACGTCTTCGTTGGACAGGAAGCTACCCGCGGTGGATGGGCTGAGCAGGAAGCTACCCGGCGGCCTTGTAGTGAGGGCTTTGGATCCACAGCGTTATTAGGCAAGAAGATACCCGTTGTGGATGGGCCGGGCAGGAAGCTACCCAGTGGCCTCATGATGAGGACTTTGGTTGGCTACCTATAGGAACATCCGAGCTTCATTTACATGAGTGAAGGGCTGGTCTTTGCTTGACGGGAAGGAAGCTACCCGCTGGCCCTGAGGGATATTTTAGCATGGAAACAAAAAGAAACAGTTCAGATTGTAGGAAAGTAAGAATCTTTATTATTAAAGAGAATACAGATTCGATGATACGGTTTAAACTCTCCTGCATTGAATGACCGGAGTGTTGGGTTAACCTAGCACCTTATAAGGGTTTGTCTTGCATCAAACATGCTACAATGAAATTTTTGGGGTGCTAAGTAAACTAAACTAGGATCAAACTAGATATTTAGGGTAACAAAAATAGTTTCACATACTAGATCTAGTGTCTAACACTAAGAGGATAGTAATACAATCTTTTTAGACCTCCTTAGACTCCTTAGATCAACTCGGTGTTTGGACATGTCCGCTTGAGTTCTTCGTTGTCCACGACGATCCTCTGCGAAATCCCTTGGCTCAAGCTCCTTGCTTCACTAGAACAAAGTAGAAGTGATGCAAACAACTTATACTAGTGGGCAAGACTAGTGTAGATTGGTGATGTAGGTTTGGATCTCACTTAAAAACCTTTTCTTTTTAATTTCTTCTCTTTCTTTTTAAACCCTAGAGAGTTTTGAGGAGAGAAAGGAAGAAAGAGATGGCTCAAGCTTGACTCAAGTGAATAACGAATAATTCAACCTAATCTCAAGAGAGTAAGTGAATTATCTCATGCTAAACAATGGTTACAAAATATCTAGATATTTTGTGACTTGAGATTAAGCAAAACCATGGGCTACAAAACCATGGGCAAATGAAACCATTGACTTGGGTCAACTCAAAAGAGTTGAATTGTCAACCATGATTATGTTGCCAATTTGCTTTTCTCAAATAAACAAAATATTTAAATATGTTACCATGTAAGTCTTGCATCGCCACCACCAATGTATCATCAACCATGACACATGTATGCTTGCATGTGTGCATCCTTATCAACATATACATACACTTATGCATGCATCATAAAGAAATAGGTTTTAATAAATGAGCTAATAGAATTAATATTAAATCAAAACTTGATTTAATATCCCGGTCATATCACATACGACTCATCCAATAGAAAACGCCCGATTAAAATACGGTATCCAATACATGCATTTAATCGAGCTCCTGCGCATATCACATATGCACCCCACATCGTTTCGCCTGAGCTAGGTAACCCTTTTGTGGGACTCTAAGACTCGTCAATACACCAGCAGTAGGTAATGATCATATCAAACACCCACAAGCCGCAAGCGGTCAGCTAAACGTAACGGCCACCCAGGTATTGAGCGAGCAGAAGAAAAACAAGCGAATCTGTCAAAACTCCTGTCGAGCCAACCGGTAACACTTACCGTACAGTCCGGTCTCTTCGTCAAATATGTTGCATATCGAGTCTAGGGATGGCATCGTCGACCCCAATAACTCAATAAGTCATGCCGATGTATGGCCTCTAACAGATCGAGAAACTACTGATAACACTTATCAGTAAACCTCATCAGCCCTGGCCAAGGACTTGCTGATATAGCCAATCGAGCACAGCGCAACATCAACCCCCAATACCGGGAGAGACGAAACCCCTCCTATCGCTCATTGCCTCCATGTGTCTCGGGACTGTATCCAAAAGCCACATGTTTGCACGACTCAGTAGAGTCGTGGTAGGGTGGAAATCAAAGTACAATGGGAGAACACACAAGACTCTATGGCGATCTCGGTTCTACAGACTAACCTGTACCAGTGTCACCTGAGAAATGCTATCCAACGATAGATATAATACCATATAAGAGTCCTCGGCGAGTCCGTCCAGTGTACCCAGTCTCCACTGAGCACCCGTATACAATCTTAGTGTCATACACCAATGGATATGGGATCATCCATCGCCCATCAAATGGGTCAAGAATCATATATGCTAGTCTACTCTGGAATATCGATCCCCCGTCTCGATACACCCATGACTAGGGACATTTCAGGATATGCTTATAAACTACACACATCCCACTAGTATGATGTGCATCATAATCACAGTAGTTAAGCAAATATCCTCAGGGCTTTATCAACATGTACCAAATGAATAAAGCATGATCAAGTGAACATGTCAGGATAAAGAGTAACCAGATAGCATACTATCATGTCGAGCAAGAATGTCCTCTGAATATATATATACATGTAAAGATACATCCACTATCAAATAATGGCCTCTAGGGCATACATATATCCAACAATCTCCCACTTGCACTAAGGCCAATTATTGGCGTATCTCATACCCAACATCTCAAAAAGTCGCTCATGCTGCGGCTGAGGGAAGGCCTTGGTGAGTGGATCTGCGGTGTTATTCTTTGTATCTACACTCCGAATCTCGATCTCGCGGCGATCAACTATCTCCCGGATCATATGAAATCGCCTCAGGATGTGTCTGGATCGCTGATGGGACCTGGGCTCCTTGGCTAACGCCATAGCCCCATTATTGTCACAATACAATGGTAATGGATCAATAATGGTTGGAACTACTCCTAGCTCCGAGACGAACTTCCTCATCCAGACGGCTTCCTTGGCGGCATCATTTGCAGCAATGTACTCAGCTTCCATCGTAGAGTCTGCAACGGTATCCTATTTGGAACTCTTCCAACACACCGTCCCTCCGTTGAGGGTAAATACAAACCCGGAGATAGATTTGTTGTCGTCCTTATCACTCTAGAAGCTCGAATCGGTAAAGGCCTCCAGTTGGAGATCTCCATTACTATACACCAAGAACAATTCTTTAGTCATTCGCAAGTACTTAAGAATGCTCTTCACAGCTATCCAGTGATTCTCTCCTGGGTTGGATTGATACCCGCTTACTACACCTAGTGCATAAGCTACATCAGGGCGTGTACACAACATCGCATGCATTATAGACCTATGGCTGAATCGTAGGGAATAATGATCATGCGAGCTCTCTCTTCATCAGTCTTTGGGCAAAAGTCCTTAGAGAGAGTGGCTCCATGGCAAGCGGGTAAGGCACCCCACTTGGAGTCTTCCATACTAAACCTCTTTAGGATGGTGTTGATGTACCTGGTTTGGGACAATCCCAATAACCTTTTGGATCTATCCCTATAGATCCGAATGCCCAATATGTATATGGCATCACCCAGGTCCTTCATGGAGAACCTTTGTGATAAGAATGATTTGACCGACTGCAGCATAGGAACATCATTTCCTATCAGAAGAATGTCATCTACGTACAATACGAGGAATGCGACAGTTCTCCCTACAGTCTTCTTATAAACACAAAGTTCATCTGGATTTTTGATGAAATCAAACTCTTTGATAACATCATCAAAACAAATGTTCCAACTCCGCGATTCCTGCTTTAATCCATAAATGGATTTAAGCAACCTACATGCTTTCCCGCTGCTCCCACTGTCAACAAAGCCCATCTGGCTGATCCATATAAACGCATTCTTCTAAATCACCATTTACAAATGCAGTTTTAACGTCCATCTGCTAGATTTCATAGTCGTAGTGAGCAGCAATAGCAAGTAGAATCCGAATGGATTTAAGCATGGCTACGGGAGAAAAAGTTTCGTCATAGTCCAAACCTGGTCTTTGACGAAATCCTTTCGCCACAAGTCTTGCCTTATAGGTCTCCACCTGCCCATCTACACCAATCTTTCTTTTAATGATCCATTTGCATCCTACGAGTTTTACGACAGAGGGTACAACGTCCAAAGTGTAGGGTACCTAGGCACACTAATGAAGTCTCACAAGTGATCAAAACATGCTCAATTCAAAATTTTCATATGCTTACAAACCCTAATACGGATCGTTAACTAGATATATAGGCGATACGATGCAAGTAATCGAATTATAGCTAAAGGAAAGAGGCTACAACCTTTGTAGACCCGGTCCTCCACCTCCTAGGCTCCGTGATGAAGTCCCCTCACTGTCCAAATCATATCTTGGACTCTAGCATCGGCTTCATCGGAAAAATGGGCGGGCTAGGTCGTCGACGTCGATGCCGAAGATGATCTACGTCGAGGCATCACAAGATCAAGCTCACACTTCACCAAGTCATGAAACTTGTGAAGAAAACACCCTATACTACTTGGCAAGAGGTAGAGGATGAAGAAATAGGAAGTGGGTTCACTTTGGATTTGGATTTCTCACTCATTTTCACAAGTTGCCATTGATGGAGCAAGCTTTCTTCATGTTTGAAGAAGAAGAAGATGATGAAAAGAATATGATAAGTTATTATAAAATAGAAAATAAAATCAACACTTATCATATGGCAACCATGATTAGGTGTAGAGAATAGACCATGGTTAATTGGAAGGGTTAGGGTTAAGCATGAAGACAAAATGGTCACTTGGTCAAAGCTTCAAGAAGCTTCAATAACAAACAAAGAAAGCCACCATTTTCTCTTTAATCTTTTGCCAAAATAAATAAATAAATAGATAAGAAAAAGAAAACCCTAACTATCACATAACCATGGTTTAATCTAAACATACACACTAACATTTATGTATCATCAAACATGATACAATCTTGTGCACAAAAGTATATCACATATACAACTTGTGTACATCAAGTGAGAAAATCCAATTTAAGTGAACCAATACTAGTTAATGCAAAATAATATATCAAATATATAATTATGCATTAAATCATTAAATCAATACTTGATTTAACGATCCGGTCATGTCGCATATAACCGACTAGTATCCAATGTATCGGCTTATCGAATCAATCCTTGAATCGATAACTAGGTTATATCACATACAACCTTTCGATACATTCATCGCGAGAATAGAATACGGTATCACATACACGCATTATTCTCGGTCCCGTACATATCTCATATGCGCTCCTATTTCGTTTTGCTTGAGCCAGGAAACCTCTGTGTAGGACTCTAAAGACTCGTCAATACGCTGGCAGCAGGTGATGATCATATCAAACACCCACAAGCCGCAAGCGGTCTGCTAAATGTAACGGCCACCTGGGTATTGAGCGATCGGAAGATCGACGAGCAAGCCCGCTCACACTCCTGTGAATCCAACCAGTAACACTTACCGTATAGTCCGGTCTGTTCGTCTGATATGTCGCATATCTCGCCTAGGGGTGGTAAACGTCAGACCCCAGCAGCTTGATAAGTCATGCCGACGTAAGGTCCATAACATTCGTGAAACTACTGATAACTCTTACCAGTATATCACTGCAACCCTGGCCAGGGATTTCCTGTTATGGCCAGTCGAGCATAGCGCAACATCCACCCCCAATGCCGGGAGAGACGAATCCCCTCCTATCGCTCATTGCCTCCATGTGAATCGGGACTGTACCCAAAAACCACCTGTTTGCACGACTCAATAGAGCCGTGGTAGGGTGGAAATCAAAGCACAGTGGGAGACACACAAGACTCTATGACGATCTCGGGTCAACAGACTAAGCTGTACCAGTGTCACCAGAGAACTGCCATCTGACGTGAGGTATAATACCATCTGGGAGTTCTCGGCGAGTCCGTTCAGTGTACCCAGTCTCCACTGAGCACCCGCATACCATCTCCGATGTCAAACACCAATGGATATGGGATCATCCATCGCCCATCACATGGGTCGAGAAGATATACGCTAGTCTACTCTGGAATATCGATGCCCCGTCTCGATATTCCCACGACTAGGAACTATGAAGGATGTACTCATTGACTACCCAGGCCCCACTAGTATGATCTTCATCATAGTCCTGGAAGTCGAGTACACATCCTAAGGGCTTTATCAACATGTAATCAGAGAGATAGAAAGTATACATGTTAAGATAAAGAGCAACCAGATAGCGTACTATCATGTCGAGCAAGAAAGTCCTACCTATATATGTCCCAGCATCCACTACAATATACATCCTATGTACAGTAATGGCCTCTAGGGCATACATATAACTAACAATCTCCCACTTGCACTAGAGCCATCTGTACCAGTGGTTGCAGTATCACATACTCAACCATCCCATATGAGTCTCTCTCTGGGAAAAGGCCTTCGTGAGTGGATCCGCCGTGTTGTCCTCTGAGTCTGCTCTCCTAACCTCGATCACCCTGGAGATCAACTATCTCCATGATCAGGTGATGCTTCCTCAAAATATGTCTGGGTCACTGATGGGATCATGGTTCCTTGGCCAAAGCCACAATTCCATTGTCACACAATGGTGGGAACCTAGTTCATCTTATGAACCAATATACACCCAAACTTCCTCTTTGGTAGTATCTTTAATAGCGATGTTACCAGCCTTTATCATCTAGTTTGCCACGGTATCTAGCTTGGAACTCTTCCAACATACCGTCCTTTTACCGAGGGTAAAGACAATGCCTGCGACTGACATTCAGTCGTCCTTATCACCCTGGAACCTTTCCACGGATTCTCCTCAGGATCGATTGATACAATCTTACTATAGCTAGTGAGAATCCTAACATCCATTTAGATCTATCTCATAGACCCAAATCTCAGGATTTAGGAGGTATCGCTTTGATCCTATATGGAGAATCTATGTGATAAGAGGAGATCGACCGATCGCAGCATAGGAAACTATTTTCCTATCAAGAGTACGTTGTCCACGTACTCTACGAGGATCATTACCATACTCCATACTACCC
This sequence comes from Agapanthus africanus, assembly GCA_030015575.1. Classification (NCBI taxonomy): domain Eukaryota; kingdom Viridiplantae; phylum Streptophyta; class Magnoliopsida; order Asparagales; family Amaryllidaceae; genus Agapanthus; species Agapanthus africanus. The sequence continues at coordinate 638,871,702 of JASDDO010000022.1, read as the reverse complement.
TTTTGTACATACAAGGTTCATCTACCATTTTGATGAAGTCAAACTCTTTGACTACCACATCAAAACAGATGTTCCAACTCCGCGATACCTGCTTTATCCTGTAAAGCAACTTGCACACGTTTCCGCTGCTCCCACTGTTTACGAAGTCCTCTGGCTGTGTTCTTATAGACATTCTCTTCTAAATCAGTATTTAGAAAAGCAGTCAGGGCACCCAACCACCAGATATCGTAGTCATGGTATGTAGCAATGTTAAGTAGGATCCGGATGGACTTAAGTATAGTCACTTGGAAAGGGTTTCATCATTATCCATGCCTGGTTGATGACGAAAACCTTTAACAAGTCTAGCTTTGAAAGTCTCAACTTTTCCATCTACACCAAGTAATCTTCTCAAGATATACTTGCTCCTGATGGGGATTTAACCCTTCAGATATCGCAACCAAAGTCCATACTTTGTTGGTGTATATGGATTCTATCTCAGATCGCTAAGCATCCAGCTATTCTTACAGAGTCCCTACTCTTGATGGCCTGCTCGAAACTAGTTGGGTCATCATCTCATGATGCATTCCTCGCTCCCACTGTCATCGAGAAACGAGGTATCTCTCAGGTAGGTGAGGAACCCTACTAGATCGGCGGAGAGGCTGAGGTTCGTCGGGGACTATAGAATCCTTTGGTTCTGTCAAATCATCAACAGTAGTTTTGTATAGCTGGAACCTTTCCAGTTCTACAGAACTGACCTTGCCTCGATTTTGTCCGGATTTTGCTTTAGACATAGGCCGGACAATCCCAAATCTTAACTTACTTAAGAGATAGGCTCTTCCCATACCATATCTTATATGGAATGGTAGGCACTGATTTGATTCGAACTTAATTCAATAGGTATGCAGCTTCTCAAGTGCACAACCCCAAAAGGAAATAGGTAACTCAGTAGTACTCATCATAGAGTACACCATATCTGATACGGTGCGATTGCTCCGCCCTGATACACCGTTGTGCTGTGGTGTATTCAAAGGAGTAACACTGAGAGAGAATCTCATTCGCCTTTAGAATAGTCCAGGAATTCTATGTACAAGTATTCTCCTCCCTGATCTCATCATAGGTCATAATACTTATACCCGTATTGATTCCCTACTTCTAACTTATATTCTGTGAATACCTCAAAAGCTTCGGACTTATGTTTCAACAGAAACATATGACTGAATCTTGAGAGATTGTCAGAGAATATAATGAAGGATAAAGAACCAGTCCTGACATGTGTAGACAGGAGACCTTATATACATCATCATGTATTAGTCCCAAGAGTTCATAAACTCTATCTCTGTTTCCAATAAACAGGGCTGCGGTCATCTAATCTTTGTGACATGACTGGCAAGTTTCACAAGATATAAATTCAAACTGATTTAAATATGCATCTAAAATGTAACTTCAGCCAGTCGGGTCGCATTGATGTGACCTAGTCTACAATGCCTCAAGAAGGATTCGTTCATTTCTGAACTCTTCCTCTTGTGTGTGTTCTGTATACTAGGAACTGTAGTTTGATTTAGAACGTCAATGCTTTTAAATAACGTGCCTGAACCGATCAACTTTTGATATAGGAAATGTTCAAAACATTATCCATCAATACAAAATTTTATCATTTCTTTACTAATAAAGAGACTGATATGATTTTGTATATCAGGTTCGGTATCTAATAGTATTTGTTCAGAATCAATGTATTGGTAATACAGGGTGACAGTGACCAACAGACTTGGCTGCAACACTTGCCCCGTTTTCTGTCTCATGAAACTTATCACCCGTTCTCAGTTTTTCTACCTTTTTGTAGCCCTATGTAACAGATTACATATCTGGGATCCTGATCTGGTATCAAATACTCAGGATGCAGAGAATACTGAGAAACAGTTCTTTATAATGAACATACCCGAAGGAGATGCATCATATGCACTTTCTTCGTTTGGGCGGCATAGGAATTCTGGTATTCCCCTATTTCCTGCTCTGTCTTATAACAATTATAAGTTGGAGCGGGACCAACGTTCCCCAGCTCATTATAACAAGCGGGTTCGGTCAATTCATCTATATTATTATCTTGATTAAGGAGTGATATGGTCGCTACCAGGAGAGAGAGAAAAGAAAACACTCTGCGTGCGCTCTTGCAAGATCAGATTGGTTATTTATTTTATCTAATCAGGATGGCTCCCACTGTTTTTATCAAATCTTCCTTCAAACCCTAAAAGGAAAGACTAGCCGGGATTAATTACACTCTACAAGTTCGCCAATCTTTCAGCCAGGCCAGTGTCGGTACTTTGAGGGAGGTTCCCCGTGCTTTCGCACAGACCTAATTACTGTAAACCTCGGTTTCCCAGAGGCGTAACCCCGTTGACACCTTTCTAGACACCTACTTGATCGGCTAATTGCAAAGTGCAAAACTCTCCCAGGAGTAACAATTACTCGCAGTGGGTATCGGGATCCAACTATCACATAGAAGGTATGCAATCTCATTGCAAATTTCAACACTTGAAACTCCCGATAAAGGTTTTTACCCCTAGCACCTATGACCTTAACTAAGGTCAACAAATCATAAGTACTAGTCAAGTTCTACCCGTCATTTCTTGATTAATTAGACCCACCCACATGACCCTTAACTAAGGTCAACAAAGTCACGCGACTGTCCTAACTAATCGCATCATATGCGATGTAGGAAGACATCACTTAGCTACCGTACACTGTGCCTTGACTATGGTCAACAAACACAGCACGAATACTAAGTACTCTACTTCTTAAAATGACGGAGGGTTGCGGCTGGTTTTTAAGAAAACCTTTAACGCTTTGAACTTGATCTCGTTGCGGAATCAAATGGTTTTTAAATGGAATGTTTTTGAGGCTTTTCTAGTTTTGCTAAAGGGGTCACTCCCGGTGAAGGGATCGTCGGCCCTTTCCTCGTCGAATGAGGTGCGGGATATATCATATATATCACTGTGCAAAGCAGAAACAATAGAAGCAATCAAAAGACAAACCGAGAGTTGTAGCATCTGCCAGTTATTGCTAAAGGAGTCACTCCCGGTGAAGGGATCTCGGTCCTTTCCTTATCGAATAAGGTGCAGGATGTTCTACAAGGAACACCACGATGCAAAGCAAGAACTGTAGCTACCTGTTTTAATTTGAAATTCGATTCCACAACATCAATTAGGTTTATTTTCTGTCATTAATCTCATTAATGAATATCCCATCATTTAAGTTACCTAAACATCACAGATAAATATGACGTACACTTATGCCATCCGCATTCGCCTCGATGTCCCCTCGTGCACCGTTAGGTTAGGTAACTAACGGCAGAGCGGGGCAGGGCTAGCGCGGGTGTAAAACATAAGTAACGTCTATATAATATATCATATATACTATATATTATATCTATCATAGAACATCACATGATCACATCACAGATAACGCAGCAGAAAATATCATATGAAATATTGGATATACTAGGACGTCCGTGTTTTCAATACGAGCCAGTATAAAACACGGATTCCACGGTCGTGATGAATAGCCAATCCCACACCCCTAGACCCCTACGAGAGCGGCAAGCAACCCTACCAATTCTAGGGTTAGGAGACCCGGACTCGACTCCTCGAGTTGGTCTCCCACTGGACCCCAGAACCTGGTTACTTGTGCTCCCCTCCTTGGGTCTATCCTAATGCGGAAATGTAAATAATATACAAACGGTGACATCTTCCGCAACCTGGAAGTGCCCCAATAAAAGAATATTACATACAATTTTTTACATGAATGAAAATGAAAAACACTCATCACACATAACCCCCCCCCCGGCTATTCGAACACGACGATCCAATATAACATATCCAGCAACACATAACATCACATGTCATCAACGTAAGTAAATATGCGCACCCCAATTGTCGTTGACATATAGCAACGAAACCGGCGATATCACATATTACACTTACGGTCACAGAAAAGAAAGTGTAAAACTACAACAGTTGGAATCCGCAATCTCTTTAGACATCGCATGCCTAGCCAAATGAATTCCTTAGACATCACATGCCTTACAATTATAAACCCCGCATTTCAGTCTCATTTATCGAAAACTCTTTTCAATAACATGTCGGGCAATTCAACAGGATTCCCGACATTCTGATCGAATGCTCGTCGCAAACTTTAGTAGGCGGCCGCACCCCTGATACCGTCGACGAAGTGCACTAAGGCGGAACACCGCTGCCGCGAGCACCCGGACGGATGCTTTCGGCGACGGGGTTCTCCTACAGTCACTTGGTCGGGGCTATGGAGTGAGGCTGTCTATTAAGTTTACCCGGCGAGTATCCGCGTACGCTACGTGATTGCGACGGACTTTTGATCACATCAAAATTCCGTGGCAACCGATCAAATGAAACTAAACTGCTAGATTTATAACATTCATTCAGTTATCTCATAACTATTTGTGAATTCCAATTATTGTATCACATTCCAGATAAATAGAAAATGTTAAACTTTCCGATCGAACAATCGAACACCCAAGTTTTCCCGATACAGTCCAACACATGAAATAAGTCTAAAAACACTCAGTTCGTGCCTCAGTACCAATGGTCCAGCCGTAGAAGGGTCAAGCCAACGCCTCACATGTGGCACGCCGTACTGCCCCAAACCCTAAGGTTCAAAGGGCAGTTCAAGACGGTCACATAATCGAGTTAACGTTTGTTGTCTTCTAGAGGGACCATCGTGTTACTTGCACTACTTAGAACGTCGTTAAACCACGGAAAAATCCAACACTTGGAAATTTCCCGGCAGGGGAAAAAATGGGTATTTATATCCGGTCGAACTTTTTAACATATTCTAAAATTACCCGGAAATCACACAGACAAAATTAGACAATCCGATCGAAACACCGAGTCCCCAATACAACCCAGAAAATTCAACTCTTGAATAAATATTAAAAATTCCCAGAAAAACCAGAAACAAAATATAAGAATTACTGTACAGAAAAAAATGTCTGAAGAGACCAAGTTGCCGTGGAACCGCCGCATTAGGCATGCTAATGCCGCGGTTCCGCCGCACTATAATCGATTCATGGGTCCCGTTTTATACAGTAATTCTTAGAATCTTCTACTGAGTTTTCTGCATATTTTTAATTCAAAAAAATCCCCGAATTTCAAAAATGTACAGAGAGCATTTTTGGGTTTGGGTTTTGGTTCGATCGGACTTCTAACTCCGTCTACGCATCGCCTAAGGCTCTAGCTAGGCTTTGATACCACTGTAGGGTTCCTAGGAACACTAATGAAGTCTCACAAGTGATCAAAACATGCTCAATTCAAAATTTTCATGTGCTTACAAACCCTAATACGGATCGTTAACTAGATATATAGGCGATACGATGCAAGTAATCGAATTATAGCTAAAGGAAAGAGGCTACAACCTTTGTAGATCTGGTCCTCCACCTCCTAGGCTCCGTGATGAAGTCCCCTCGCTGTCCAAATCGTATCTTGGACTCTAGCATCGGCTTCATCGGAGAAATGGGCGGGCTAGGTCGTCGACGTCGATGCCGAAGATGATCTACGTCGAGGCATCACAAGATCAAGCTCACACTTCACCAAGTCATGAAACTTGTGAAGAAAACACCCTATACTACTTGGCAAGAGGTAGAGGATGAAGAAATAGGAAGTGGGTTCACTTTGGATTTGGATTTCTCACTCATTTTCACAAGTTGCCATTGATGGAGCAAGCTTTCTTCATGTTTGAAGAAGAAGAAGATGATGAAAAGAATATGATAAGTTATTATAAAATAGAAAATAAAATTAACACTTATCATATGGCAACCATGATTAGGTGTAGAGAATAGACCATGGTTAATTGGAAGGGTTAGGGTTAAGCATGAAGACAAAATGGTCACTTGGTCAAAGCTTCAAGAAGCTTCAATAACAAACAAAGAAAGCCACCATTTTCTCTTTAATCTTTTGCCAAAATAAATAAATAAATAGATAAGAAAAAGAAAACCCTAACTATCACATAACCATGGTTTAATCTAAACATACACACTAACATTTATGTATCATCAAACATGATACAATCTTGTGCACAAAAGTATATCACATATACAACTTGTGTACATCAAGTGAGAAAATCCAATTTAAGTGAACCAATACTAGTTAATGCAAAATAATATATCAAATATATAATTATGCATTAAATCATTAAATCAATACTTGATTTAACGATCCGGTCATGTCGCATATAACCGACTAGTATCCAATGTATCGGCTTATCGAATCAATCATTGAATCGATAACTAGGTTATATCACATACAACCTTTCGATACATTCATCGCGAGAATAGAATACGGTATCACATACACGCATTATTCTCGGTCCTGTACATATCTCATATGCGCTCCTATTTCGTTTTGCTTGAGCCAGGAAACCTCTGTGTAGGACTCTAAAGACTCGTCAATACGCCGGCAGCAGGTGATGATCATATCAAACACCCACAAGCCGCAAGCGGTCTGCTAAATGTAACGGCCACCCGGGTATTGAGCGATCAGAAGATCGACGAGCAAGCCCGCTCACACTCCTGTGAATCCAACCAGTAACACTTACCGTATAGTCCGGTCTGTTCGTCTGATATGTCGCATATCTCGCCTAGGGGTGGTAAACGTCAGACCCCAGCAGCTTGATAAGTCATGCCGACGTAAGGTCCATAACATTCGTGAAACTACTGATAACTCTTACCAGTATATCACTGCAACCCTGGCCAGGGATTTCCTGTTATGGCCAGTCGAGCATAGCGCAACATCCACCCCCAATACCGGGAGAGACGAATCCCCTCCTATCGCTCATTGCCTCCATGTGAATCGGGACTGTACCCAAAAACCACCTGTTTGCACGACTCAATAGAGCCGTGGTAGGGTGGAAATCAAAGCACAGTGGGAGACACACAAGACTCTATGACGATCTCGGGTCAACAGACTAAGCTGTACCAGTGTCACCAGAGAACTGCCATCTGACGTGAGGTATAATACCATCTGGGAGTTCTCGGCGAGTCCGTTCAGTGTACCCAGTCTCCACTGAGCACCCGCATACCATCTCCGATGTCAAACACCAATGGATATGGGATCATCCATCGCCCATCATATGGGTCGAGAAGATATACGCTAGTCTACTCTGGAATATCGATGCCCCGTCTCGATATTCCCACGACTAGGAACTATGAAGGATGTACTCATTGACTACCCAGGCCCCACTAGTATGATCTTCATCATAGTTCTGGAAGTCGAGTACACATCCTAAGGGCTTTATCAACATGTAATCAGAGAGATAGAAAGTATACATGTTAAGATAAAGAGCAACCAGATAGCGTACTATCATGTCGAGCAAGAAAGTCCTACCTATATATGTCCCAGCATCCACTACAATATACATCCTATGTACAGTAATGGCCTCTAGGGCATACATATAACTAACACAAAGTCCATACTTTGTTGGTGTACATAGACTCCATTTCTGATCTCATAGCATCCATCCACTTCACAGAGTCACCACTCATGATAGCTTGCTGAAAACTAGTAGGATCATCATCCTCCATGATGCAATCTTCTCTATCACCATCAATGAGGAAACCGTAGTACCTCTCCGGTGGATGAGAAGTCCTACTAGATCTACGGAGTGGCTGAGATTCATCAGTTTCTGTTGCAACAACAGGCTCAATCAGGTCGTCATTTATAACTTGTGTTTCTAGAACCTCTTCTAGATCTACCACATTGCCATCAGTATTTGTAAAAAGTTCATTTTCTAAAAATGTGGCATGTTGAGAAACAAACACCTTTTGTTCCTCCTTGTGGTAGAAAAGATATACATACGAGTGTTTTGGATATCCCACAAACTTACACATGACTGCCCGCGTCTCGAGTTTGTCCGGATTCTGCTTTTTGACATAAGCCGGACAACCCCAAATCCTAACTCGTTTAAAAGACGGTCTCTTCCCATACCATATCTCAAATGGTGTGGTGGACACGTTTTTGGTTGGAACCCTGTTCAACAGAAATACTGCAGTCTCCAATGCATGCCCCCAAAATGAGACAGGTACCTCAGCATCACTCATCATGGAACGTACTATATCTAATAAGGTCCGATTCCTCCGTTCTGACACACCGTTGTGCTGTGGTGTGTAAGGAGGAGTGAGCTAAGAGAGAATCGCATTCTCTTTTAGAAAGTCTGAAAACTCTGTACTGAGATACTCTCTATCTCGATCTTATCGAAGTATCTTGATGCTCAATCCGGTTTGTTTTTCTACTTCAAGTTTGTACTCGGTGAATTTCTTGAAAGCTTCAGACTTATGCTTTAATAAAAATACATGACCGAATCTTGAGAAATCATCATTAAAAGTTATGAAGCAAGAAAAACCGCCTCTAGCCTGTGTAGACTTTGGCCCGCATACATCACTATGTATGAGGCCTAAGAGCTGAATAGCTCTTTCTCCGTGTCCTGTAAACGGAGTTTTTGTCATTTTACCCTTGATACAAGACTGACAAGTCGCATAAGATTTATATTCAAAGGGATTTAAATATCCATCATTATGTAGTTTGTTTAGTCTTATTTCGTTAATATGACCAAGTCTACAGTGCCAAATAAAAGATTCATTTATTTCTGAAAATTTTCTTTTATTAGTGTGTTGTATGCTGAAAACTGTGTGTTGATTTAGGACGTATATCCCGTTATTAAGTGTACCATACCCAACCAACATTTGATTCAGGTTAATGTTCTTAACATTATTCTGCAATACAAAATTATATCCTTCATTGTTTAACAAAGAAACAGATATTATATTACAAAGCATACTAGGTACATAATAACATGGGTTCAAAACCAATATACACCCTGATGGCAACCCCAGGTGATACTCTCCTACTGAAACCGCATGTACATTGGAACCATTTCCAACCCGGAGAGTATGGTCACCTGTCTTCAAAACTCTGCTATTTCTTAGCCCCTGCATGGAATTGCATATGTGAGAACCTGAACCGGTATCTAATACCCAGGAAGTAGAGTTTATAGAAAAACGGTTTTCTGTCACAAACACACCTGAAGCGGAAACATCACCATGCTTCTTCTTCTTCTTGAGATCCAGGTACTTAGCACAGTTGCGCTTCCAGTGTCCCGATTTGTGACAGTAATAACACTCCCCTTTCCCAATTCCTCAGCCGTGGACTTGTCTTTCACCTTAGCCTTTTTAACTCCACCTCTAGATTTGGTGGGTTTCTTCTTCATCTTTCCCTTGGCTTTAGCTTTTGGGCGAGAAGAGGAAGATGACCCAGCAATCAAAGCGGGAGTCTTCACAGCCTTGAGTGTTCTCTCTGCACTTCTCAACTTATTGAGAAGTTCAGGTAGTGACTTCTCCATGTTGTGCATATTGAAGTTTACTACAAATTGAGCAAAGGCAGGGGGGAGAGGCTATAGAACATTATCAACATATTGTTCGTTCTCCATTGTCTATCCGAGATCCTCAAGCTCTTCAATAAGAGCTATCATCTTCAAAATGTGGTCACCTACTGGTGTGCCAGGAGCCATCCGCATCTGAAACAACTTTCGCGATGCTTCGTATCGTAGGACACGAGATTACTCCCCATACAACTCTTTTGTTTGGAGAAAGATAGATTGAACATCCATCTGCTCGTGCTGCTTTTGATGTGTGTTGTCCATCGATGCAAGCGCGAGGCATTTGGCCATGGCACAGTCAATATTCTATGTTTTTCGGATCTCCCTATCCGCAACTGAAGATTTAGGGCCTGGGACGGGTGGGGCTGGAGCCGTGAGGAAATATGATACCTTATCATAAGTCAGGGCAATGTTAATGTTCCTCAACCAGTCTTTATAATTGGTCCCATTCAGTTTATTTTTCTCTAGTAGAAGCTTAAGTCCAGTCATTGGTATCTTCCATTAAGAGAGAGAAAAGAATACACTCAGCGAAAGCTCTTGCAAAGATCAGATTGGTTATTATCTTATCTAATCGATGTCTCCCACTGCTTTTATCAATTTTTCCTTCAAACCTTAAAAATAAAGCTAGCCAGGATTAATTACATTCTACAACTTCGCTAACCGTTCAGCCAGGCCAGTGTCGGTACTTTGAGGGAGGTTCCCCGTGCTTTCGCACGGACCTAATTAAAATAAACCTCATTTTTCCAGAGGCGTAGCCCCGTAGACACCTTTCTAGACACCTAATGAGTTAGCTAATTGTAAATTGCAAAACTCTCCTGGGAGCAACTCTTGCTCACAGTGGGATCGGGATCCAACCATCATATGGAAGGTATGCAATCTCATTGCAAATTTCAACTCTTGAAACTCCTGATATGGTTTTTACCCCTAGCATTCATGACCTTGACTATAATCAACATATCATAAGCACTAGTCAAGTTCTACCCGACATTTCTTGATTAATTAGACCCACTCATATGACCCTTGACTATAATCAACATAATCACATGAATGTCCTAATTAATCGCATCATATGCTTTGTAGAAAGACACCACTTAGCTACCGTACACTACGCCTTGACTATAATCAACATACGTAGCACGAATACTAAGTACTCTACTTCCTAAAATGACGGAGGGTTGCGGATGGTTTTTAAGAAAAACCTTTTACGCTTTGAACTTGATATCGTTGTAGAATCAAATAGTTTTCAAAAGGAGTGGCTTATTCTCCACAATTTTGAAATGTAGCTTTTTCGTAAAAAGCCGAGTGGGTTTCAAATTTAATTCTACAACATATTTTAGGTTTATTTTCCTTTACATTAATCACATTAATATAGTCCCATCATTTAAGTTCCTTAAGCCATCACAGAAAAGAAATGAAAATAGAACGTACGCTTATGCCACTCGCATTCGCCACGGTGTCCTGTTATACACCGTTAGGTTACTTAACTAACGGCATAGCGGGATGGGGCTAGCGCGGATGTAAAACATAAGCAACGTTTATTATATATCATATATATAATAATATCATTCGTCTCATCATACAAAGTGATCACATCACAGAATATCAACAGCAGAAGCACATAAATGAAAATATAGCACATAAATGAAAACATAAGCAACGTTTATTATATTTTTTATTTAGCCAACGATAGAAAATACGGATTCCACGGTCGTGATGAATAGCCAATCCGACACCCTAGACCCCTATGAGAGCGGCAAGTGACCCTACCAATTCTAGAGTTAGGAGACCCGGTCTCGACTCCTCGAGATGGCCTCCCACTGGACTCTAGAACCCGGTCACTTATGCTCCCCACCTTGGGTCTATCCTGATGCGGAAAAGTAAATAATATACATCAAAGGTAATATCATCCTCAACCCGGATGTGCCCCAATAAAAGAATATTACATACAATGAATTTTACATGAACGAAAAAGAAAACTCTCATCTCACATAAAAACCCCGGCCATTCAATCATGACGATCCTATACATCATATCACAGCAACACATAATATCACATGTCATCAACGTAAGCAAGTATGCGTACCCCAATAGTCGTTGATATATAGTAACGAAACCGGCGATACACAACATACTACACTTACGTTCGCAGAAATAAGTATCATATATTAAGACGATGTTAAACGTTTCGATCGAATCAACAAACACCCACAAATTATCCCGAGAGCTCAACACTTGAGCAAAGTTAAAATATCCAAAAAAAAACGTGCCACAGTGTCTATGGACCAGCCGTAGAAGGGTCAACTCTTGCCTCACATATGGTGCCACAGGACTACGGCAAACCCTAAGGTTTGGCCATGGTTCCGTGGTCATAATGTCGAGTTAGGGTTACGTTCGTATAGAGGGTCCATAGAATTACTTGCATGATTATTCGAATATTTTTAACTTGGAAAATTCCAACACTTAGAAAATTTCAGCGAGAGTAATGAGGTGGTGTGTGATATTCGTTCTAACAGTTAAACGCCGTCCAAGTTACCAATACAATGTTAAAACATACGACTACGAAACACTCCGAATAAGCCCCGAAGCAAAATTAGCATCACATGAAATTTTGGCTTAAACAAACAATACCTGAAACCCCAAAACCTACAAACCAGAGCACCAGAGCAAGACGAGACAATTCTAGGGAAGGGGGGCCGGCCAGGCCGGTTTTGAGAGGGTGGTGCTCGGCCAAAATTCTAGGGAATTGCCTCAAATTTGTTCTGTGTTCTCAGTGCATCATATACAAGCTTCTGCAGTTGTTTAAAAAAATTTCGAGCCCGTTTTAAAATCGACAGAGAAGCTTATTTCAGGGTTTCAGTTTTGTTAATTCGGAGTTGTTTCGGTTTCGTAATTAATCTAACATCATATAAGTTTCTAGCTTGGCTCTGATACCACTGTTGGGTTAACCTAGCACCTTACAAGGGTTTGTCTTGTATCAAACATGCTACAATGAAATTTTTGGGGTGCTAAGCAAACTAAACTAGGATCAAACTAAATATTTAGGGTAACAAAAATAGTTTCACATACTAGATCTAGTGTCTAACACTAAGAGAATAGTAATACAACCTTTGTAGACCTCCTCCTTAGACTCCTTAGATCAACTTGGTGTTTGGACGGGTCCGCTTGAGTCCTTCGTTGTCCACGACGATCCACCGCGGAGTCCCTTGGCTCAAGCTCCTTGCTTCACTAGAGAAAGTAGAAGTGATGCAAACAACCTATACTAGTTGGCAAGGCTAATGTAGATTTGTGATGTAGGTTTGGATCTCACTTAAAAACCTTTTCATTTTAATTTCTTCTCTTTCTTTTTAAACCCTAGAGAGTTTTGAGGAGAGAAAGGAAGAAGGAGATGGCTCAAACTTGACTCAAGTGAATAATGAATAACTCAACATAATCTCAAAAGAGTAAGTCAATTATCTCATGCTAAACTATGGTTACAAAATATCTAGATATTTTGTGACTTGAGGTTAAGCAAAACCATGGGCAAATGAAACCATTGACTTGGGTCAACTCAAAAGAGTTGAATAGTCAACCATGATTATGTTGCAAATTTGCTTTTCTCAAATAAACAAAATACCTAAATATGTTACCATGTAAGTCTTGCATTGCCGCCACCAATGTATCATCAACCATGACACATGTATGCTTGTATGTGTGCATCCATATCAACATATACATACACTCATGCATGCATCATAAAGAAATAGGTTTTAATAAATGATCTAATGGACTTAATATTAACTCAACACTTGATTTAATATCCCGGTCATATCACATACGACTCGTCCAATAGAAAACGCCCGATTAAAATATGGTATCCAATACACGCATTTAATCAAGCTCCCACGCATATCACTTATGCACCCCACATCGTTTCGCATGAACTAGGTAACCCCTTTGTGGGACTCTAAGACTCGTCAATACGCCGGCAGTAGGCGATGATCATATCAAACACCCACAAGCCGCAAGCGGTCAGCTAAACATAACGGCTACCCGGGTATTGAGTGAGCAGAAGAAAAACAAGCAAAACTGTCAAAACTCCTGTCGAGCCAACCGGTAACACTTACCGTACAGTCCGGTCTTTTCGTCAGATATGCTGCATATCGAGTCTAGGGATGGCATCGTTGACCCTAATAACTCAATAATTCATGCCGATGTATGGCCTATAACAGATCGAGAAACTACTGATAACACTTATCAGTAAATCTCATCAGCCCTGGCTAGGGACTTGCTGATATAGCCAATCGAGTACAGCGCAACATCAACCCCCAATACCGGGAGAGACAAAACCCCTCCTATCGCTCATTGCCTCCATGTGTCTCGGGACCGTATCCAAAAGCCACTTGTTTGCACGACTCAGTAGAACCGTGGTAGGGTGGAAATCAAAGCACAATGGGAGAACACACAAGACTCTATGACGATCTTGGGTCTACAGACTAACCTGTACCAGTGTCACCTGAGAACTGCTATTCGACGATAGATATAATACCATATAGGAGTTCTCGGCGAGTCCGTCAAGTGTACCCAGTCTCCACTGAGTACCCGTATACAATCTTGGTGTCAAACACCAATGGATATGGGATCATCCATCGCCCATCACATGGGTCAAGAATCGTATACTCTAGTCTACTCTAGAATATCGATGCCCCGTCTCGATACACCCACGACTAGGGACATTTCAAGATATGCTTATAAATTATACACGTCCCACTAGTATGATCTGCATCATAATCACAGTAGTCAAGCAAATATCCTCAGGGCTTTATCAACATGTACCAAATGAATAAAAACATGATCAAGTGAACATGTCAGGATAAAGAGTAACCATATAGCATACTATCATGTCGAGTAAAAATTTCCTCTGAATATATATATATATATACACACACACATGTAAAGATACATCCACTATCAAATAATGGCCTCTAGGGCATACATATATCCAACACGGAGTCGGTGGGTTCTTTGTTGCTTGAACTTGGGTCGGTCGGTGACGAACTATGATCTGCCCGATCGTCGGCTCTCCGGCTTCAAGTTGGTCGGCTTCCCCCTATCTGCTTGACGTTTGTCTCACAGGTATTTTTCCAAGTGACCGGATTGGATAAGCTCCTCGATGTAATCGCGTAGCTGTTTACAATTCTCGGTCGGATGCATTTACGTCCGATGATAAGCACAATACGGGCCGCGGTGCCAGGCTTTCGTGTCATCGGTGGCAGCTTAAAGAATCTTTTGCTCCTTCCCTCCTCTAGTAGCTTAGCCTGCGAGACATTGAGAGGTATCTACTCGCGAAATATCGGCATATAAGGTTTCGACTAATCAGCCTTCTTCCCGGTCCCTTCTCTTTTGGCCTGTCCGGTCTCCCCGACAAAGATGTGTGTTAACCTTTGATTCGAGCTGTATTTCCCATTCAGTCCAGACTTCTACCTCGGCCAAGATCTTAAGTTGCGCTAATGCAAAAGAGCGGAGCCACTCTTTGTGCCTAAAACCATACCTCATGGTGGTTATGACTGTCTCATCCCGGTGCTCGAGTACCTCCAGAGGGGCATTGTAGAAACGGGTAATATATCTTTTGAATGACTCTCTGTCCTCGCACTTGATAGTGAACAGGTAGTCAACCGATCTCTTCTGTCAATGGTTGCCGACGAAATGGCTGAGTAACTGCGTGGCCAATTCTTCAAAGGTTGAGATCGAGTGCGGAACAAGCCATGGAACTAGTCTCATCCTACTCGAATGAGGGTGGTGGGGAATGCTCGGCACTAAGCGGCATCCAAGTTATCCTGATAGCTCATGCCCGCGGTGAACATGTCCAGATGGTCTTTTGGATCGGACTTCCCATCGAAAATAGCAACTTTGGACGTCTTGTTCCGGGAAGAGACTCGCTCTCTTAGTAGCTGTTCGGTGAAAAACTTCGTGAGAGAGTCCAAGGAATATCTCGTCGACCCCTCAGATTGGCTAGTGGCGATCTGCATGTCCTTGATCTTCTTCTCAAGGACGTCGATCCGTTGCTGGTACCCCGAGGATTCTCCTTGGTCGGAGCCCTCGATGTATCCGCTTCGGGCTTGAGCAACGGAATGGCTTCGGCTCCGCTCTATTATGTTCCTCAGATCCTCGGATTGGACCTTACACAGTTCTCTCTGGCGAACTCCATGTGCAAGGCATCGGTGATCGTGGTTGCATCGGTTGTTCCTGGAATCAGGTGATCTGACCGACGTCGTCTCGGAGGGCGGGGGCCGCGGCGAGCGTTGAACTGATACCTCGGCATTGGACAATTCAACGCCCAATTAATCATGGAATCATTCCTCGTATGGGGGTCGTGACTGCCGGAATCAACATGCCGATGTCACGTAGTGTCAGGATCGACACAAGCAAGGCCGTGGACTCGAGCGTGTTCGTCCTCCATCTCGTTTCCGCTGTCGTTCTGGAGAGCAGGTGTGGCGGTTTGCTGGGTCTGAGCAACAGCTTGAATGCGAACGAGCATGTCCACAATCACCGCCAGTCGGTCGATCCGTACTGTTAGGGCTTCGACGATGTTTGGAGGTGGAGTGGAACCACCCCCGCCTCCGTTGCGAAGTAAGGGATGGCTGTCACGACCCGAAAGTACGGAACGTGACCGGCCCTTAGATTACGAAGCGTCTAGAGGCGCAACGTAACCTAAGTAAGCCGAAGCCCAGAAATATAAACCATAAAAGAAGAAGAAGTAAAGGAAAACATGAAGAAAACAAGTTAAAAAGCATCATCCAATTTTCTCAAAAATTTCGGCAGAGTCTCCTTTGTAAAAACTGGCCCCAAACGGGTACAACAAGTATAAATACATATAAACAATAAAAAGGCATTCCCAAACGGGAGCTAGCTCAACGCCAACAGGCGGAAACAACCACAACAAGCACAATAGTATACAACGCCAAAGGGCGAGGCTCAAAACTCAAAAGAAAACAAATTCACCAAACCAGAATAATACATGCGCGACTCTAAGGTCGAAATAAACAACTGGTCCAATAAACTTATCAAGTAATACAAATTTGGTTGATGGAGCTTTCTAGATACAAATGAACTAATAAAAGTACAATGGCGGTCCAGATACAAGTGAACCAACCTACCGTGCAAATCACCCTGAATGAAAAGATGTGCCAGCAAGCTGCCAGGAAAACCTGTACATCGAACCTGTAATAAAATTTGGCACAACGGGGGTGAGTTGCCAACTCGTGAGTAGAAGATATCTGCGAAAAGAAATCGAATGCACGACGCTATCTTAGGTCATAATAATATACTAATATACTACTAGTCATCAAGTAATACAGGATAATAAGCTACGTGTAAGTGCAAATGCTCCGTGCTCGTATCAGTGCCTCATATAGAACTATGTCATGTGAATCAGTATGCATGCACCATGAATGTGAAATAACCAATCCTGAAATCTAGATATATCTGTATAAGAAATCTTTAATTTTTATCATGGTAAAATGTGTATAGAAATCTGAAATATCAACGATGAAATCCATGGAAATCCGTGTCAAGCATCGACACAAAACATGTAAATCTCAAGTCTCAATACCTCATAATCTCAATGTTTATAGTCTCAATATCTCGGGCTCCGTCAGTCTGGATGGGCCCATATCATCAAATCTCACGACAACGGTCGGTATCCTCCGGATATCCGCCGCGCCAGACATCACCGGTAGGTAGTCCTCCCTTGCCAGGCTCATCGTCTACAACTCAATCTTCTTGCCCCGGGGTACCATACCGGGCCCACCATG
Organism: Agapanthus africanus; assembly: GCA_030015575.1. Classification (NCBI taxonomy): domain Eukaryota; kingdom Viridiplantae; phylum Streptophyta; class Magnoliopsida; order Asparagales; family Amaryllidaceae; genus Agapanthus; species Agapanthus africanus. The sequence goes on along the minus strand of JASDDO010000022.1, from coordinate 638,854,480 downwards.
TACCCGAGACGGTTCATCCACTCCTCAAATCGGGTCTCGAAATCCAACAGAAAACATGAAATCTCATGGTGGACGACACATACATCACGAGAAAACCGCATCTTATGTTTCAAAAAGAGAGGAGGAGAGAGAGAGAAGTTTTTATATATTCTTGCGGTTTTCCCCAAAAATCCAGAAATCTCATAGAAATACAAAATCCCAAAATCAAGAGTAAGTATATGATAAGTGTCGGCATATGCCCCATAATACTGCATGATAACATGAAAATGCGAATGCATGAAATGTCTAAGTAATAAATACCATATCTATACTAACACTAGAGAGTAATCACAATATTATATCGATCTAGCTGTTAGCTGATTGTATCAATAAAAGATAATATGATCTAAAGTGTACGTGACATAGCAATTACCGATGATGATGTGTGTGAGCCGGCAAATAAGTGTGCGTGGAATATGCGCATCATTGGTAATGGTGCTGGTGTCCTAACAGGCAAAGTTTTATTCTGATTATAGAAACATATGAATGAACATGCACCATTATGACTACGGTATGAATGTAAAGACGGATGTGTAATAACCACTCATCTGTGATAAACAAGTATAACTACAACTATATGACTCGAGCCTAAACTAGTGTCCATCTAACCTCCTAAGGAACTAAACCTAAGAAACTAGTCAATAAGAATTAAGAGTCCACCTAAGGTCTGAATCCATATCTCTAATAGTCGGCGATCCAGCCTCAACAGCGTCACGTACGTAGTACGGCTTCCTCGAATCAAGAGTGCAGATCAATCATCATATCTATGCCTCGTACGGTAAAATCCATCGTACGGCATCCCAATATCGGGGTACGGGTCAAGTATCTCCTACGTGTCTCATCATTCGTATAACATCATCATCAACACATATCAAGATCAAGGTGCTATACTGTAATCGCATACATCAATCATATATCATTGCCAGCATAAATATACATCGTTAATTTATCCTCAGAAATATCATGTCATATGTATCATATTGTTATTAAGTCACACTTAGATCATATCGTAATCAAGTCACACCTATATGATATCGTAATCAAGTCACACATATATGATATCGAAATCAAGTCACACCTATATGATGTCGTAATCAAGTCACACCTATATGATATCATATCAGAATTTCAGGTACAGGTTCCGGTCCGGGTTCTATTTTAGAGTCCCATATACTTCAATATCATCGCCACCCTTCATTATTGATCATGTATACAAATCCATTATCTCATTTTCTAATGATCCGCTAACATCATAACACGACTGTATAGCCAAGAATCACGGCATCAGCCCAGTTACATTGTTTCATCCCCGTGTATCATATCACATCCTTGTATCACATATACGTATTGTGTGTATATATATATATACCTATACCTAGTCCTATATATATATATATATATATATATATATATATATATATATATATATATATATACATACACGTATACACCACGTCGAGTCTCAGTGTGTGCGTGTGTGTGTATCTACCTGAAACCTACGAATCTCTTCCAAGGTATTCATCCTCTGGTATGATCTTTCTAAATCAGTCTAGTCCAACCTAGGGTCATTACTAGGGTCCTACTCATCAAGAATCTAAGGTCACGTCTGGCTTCCTAATGAAAATAAGTACTATCCCTATTCTACGTTTGCGGGGGTGCTAAACGCCATCCACCCGACTTCCCCCCGTAGATATACATCTACTCACCTGGTCCTCGTCTGCCCAAGACGGTGTCGCCTTCCTCTTCTTCACTGCCCGCAGTCCACGTGAGGGGTACCTATATGCAAACACATATAATATCGTAAACTGAATCACGGACAAAACCAAAACGACGCACGACACACGCATAGGTTAAAACCTATGTCCCGCTCATGCAAAAGAACCAAATATCGCTCGATGTCGGCGTACAAACGCCGATTAATCGAGATAAATATCAACAAACAACTTGTAGTTTAAAAACTCATTACTTATAATATAAAACATGATTTAATCCATCGAAACCCTAAAAATCAATCAAATCGTCTGATTTCGAAAAAACCCGAAAACGCCAATTTACCGTTTTACTTCAAAACTTGATGTTTAAAAGAAACTAATGGTCATAATATTCATTAAATAGCATAACTATATCATACAACCCATTACTATATTTTTAACGCCCCAATTGTATTAATTGGAAAAATTCTAGTTTGCAAACTTGCCCGATTTCGATACTTTTACGCAAAATTTCACAATATCACAACTAAACTTGATTTTGCATGAATTAATGTATTAAACTACAATTCATGATGATGATAATATAATGAAATCATAATTTAGATTTTAAACCTCATTTAATTAAGAATTTCCAAATTCTAGTTAGCAAAAATAGCATTTTTATTACTATTTTTCAATTATCAATTGAAACTAGTAACCAATTTAAGTTTTTCATTCCACTAACAAGTTAATATCCTCTTTAAAACCACAATCTAGTGTTACAAACATTAATTGGAATTTTATCTCACCAATATATACAACTTATAGAAATCTAGTTTGCAAAAATACTTAATTTAAACAAATTGGAATGAACAAATTATAATTCAACAACCATGCAAGATTTTCCACTTCTAAAAATGTTAAACTAGTTATTATAACCCTACTTAATTAATAAAAATCATAACTTAATTTTATAACCCTAACTTGAATTTTTAAAACTTGAAGATAGAATTAATTTATTAAATCTAATTATACTTAAATGAAACATCTAATAACAATAAATCAAAAGAAGAAGATTTATACCTCCACAACATGAGATCCAAACATGAAAATAAGCCTCTAAAATGAATGCTTTCCATCTCCAAAATCCATGTAAAGATGAGCAAAGAATAGAGGGTAGGAATTTATTAGGATTTTGTGGATTTTTTATTGAATTTTTGATGATTTTTGATGATTTTTAATGCAAAAATGATGGGGGAAATTTTTTGGGGCTGCCCATGGAGGTGAGGCCGGCCATGAGGTGAGGAAAAGAGAGGAGAGTGAGAAAAGGTGAAGAAAAGTGTAGAAGGTTTCACAAAAATATCACACAATTAAGTCTTTTCATGAATTTATTTAAAATTTCTTTATTTTCTTCACTCCATTTGACCTAGAATGGTCTAGAACATTTGTAAAATTTTGAAAATAAATTTTGCATGAAACACACTTGATTCTAAGATGCAATGGTTCATTTTTGCAAATTTAACCCATTCAAATTCGTAATTTACACTAATTTAGTGTAAAAATAAAGCTTATGTTAATATTTAAAATAATTAATTTAAGAAAAATATTTAATTAAACTAAAAATTTATAAGTGGCTAAATAAACACCATTTACTAGTAATAACATAATTAAAATAGGTATTTTTAAATTTATAGTGAAAAATAATTACAATTTAGTTTTACAAAAACAACGTTTTTCTTTACCGAAAATCATAAAATTCACTTAAAGAATTTTATTTATTTATTTATTTATTTATTTTAAAACGTTACAATCTTCCCCCCTTAAATAAATTCGGACCCCGAATTTAAATTAAAACTCCCCCCAATTACTAAAACATTCAGCCAAAACACCCAAATCGTCGGGGCTCCGAAATTATCAATACATAACTAAAATCAACTCCGTCAAGCATAACACAATCATCGGAGTTATGGCGAAAATAAAATACCAAAACCCAATACGAAAACCAACATAATATACATCAAAACTACAACTTATATATTGTGGGCATCATAGTAAAATCGTCCGAACATCTGGATAAAGAAGCATGCAAGAACCCCTTTTGAAAATCGCCGTGTGATGCACGTGCCACGGCATAAGTAGCGGACGTTTATTTTAAAAAAATAGCTATATATATGTATCTTTTATTTAACATACACGTCCCGCCTGGTTACCAAATCAATAGTAATGATTATAAAAACATACTGATCAAACTGAAATCAATCCCAATCACATCATAAAAATATCATGTGCGTCCGGTGCGCACTGAAATCGAAACCAAATACAGATGCCACGAATTCACACAAAAACAAAACTGAGTGCAACAGGTGTGCACCAAAAACATCTGTCAAGTGCAACGGGCGTGCACGACTCTAATATCAGGTGCATCTAATCTGCACAAAACCACGATTTAGTGCATCTGGTGTGCACAAATCGTATCAGGTGCACCAAATGTGCGCAAGAATCTCAATCAGGTGCACATGGTGCACGAAAACATACACCGAATATCAAAATCGAAATCACAGTACGAAAATACATGAAAACTAGGTCGAAGCATATGTCAAAATCATGTGTAACCCATAAGCACGAAATCAAATCAAAATCTCAAAATGTATAAAACCAAATCGAGTGTACTGGGTATATACAAAACAACATCAATACAACTGATATATGAAGCACGAATAGAATGTAATGAATGCACACATAAGAAATACCAATCGTAGAACAAAATCCTCAAAATACCAAAAAAAAAATCCAATCAACGGAAATATGAAATTCAAATCACCAAATCACAATCGTAAACACTATGGTCAATGTGCGCCTCTTTCCCCCTTTCCTCTGGTGTCGACTGCTTCGAACTTGTCTCTTCATAAGTGTGCTGACTGCGCTACCAACGGCAATACTCATATCTAAAGTCTCCCACGTAGTCGATCCCTTCACCTGATATCCGGACTACATTAAACTTTTCGATCGATCCATCAAAATCCCATAATTCCCCGAGAGCTCAACACTCAAGTACGGTTTAAAAATATCCGGTACATACCCCAGCATCGATGGTCCAGCAGTAGAAGGGCAAACCCAAGCCTCACTAATGGCACCGCGGAACTGCCGTAAACCCTAAGGTTCAAGGGCGTTCTCGTGGTCATTATGTCGAATTAGTGTTTCATTCTTCTAGAGGGTCCATCGAAATACCTGCATGTTCTTCCGAATACTTTAAACTTGGGAAAATGGGTTTCTGACAATCGTTCGAATCCTTTAACTTCGTCTGGACGGCATGTGAATACCCTTCTCCCGCATGCTAAACAATGCTTCAATCCTCAAGAATAACCGATACCCTAATGGTTATCGCATTCGAGCCGTAGCTCCCTCTGCCTGCGCGCCCGTGGTAACAGAAACCACCCTCCGAAATCGACGAAGATAGGTCAAAGGAACGAATGAAATACGGTGCAAAGAAATGTACATCCTAAGGCTCCTTAAGTAGAGTAGCGTATCGTAAGTATGCCGCGGACCATACCCACGGTACGTTACTCTACCTAAGTCGCCTACTCCATCAACCAAGGGTCACCTAGACTCAGACAAGGTTAAACCTAACGCTCTGATACCAACTTTGTCACGACCCGAAATTACGGAACGTGACCGGCCCTTAGATTACGAAGCGTCTAGAGGCGCAACGTAACCTAAGTAAGCCGAAGCCCAGAAATCTAAACCATAAAAGAAGAAGAAGTAAAGGAAAACATGAAGAAAACAAGTTAAAAAAACATCATCCAATTTTCTCAAAAATTTCGGCAGAGTCTCCTTTGTAAAAACTGGCCCCAAACGGGTACAACAAGTATAAATACATATAAACAATAAAAAGGCATTCCCAAACGGGAGCTAGCTCAACGCCAACAGGCGGAAACAACCACAACAAGCACAATAGTATACAACGCCAAAGGGCGAGGCTCAAAACTCAAAAGAAAACAAATTCACCAAACCAGAATAATACATGCGCGACTCTAAGGTCGAAATAAACAACTGGTCCAATAAACTTATCAAGTAATACAAATTTGGTTGATGGAGCTTTCTAGATACAAATGAACTAATAAAAGTACAATGGCGGTCCAGATACAAGTGAACCAGCCTACCGTGCAAATCACCCTGAATGAAAAGATGTGCCAGCAAGCTGCCAGGAAAACCTGTACATCGAACCTGTAATAAAATTTGGCACAACGGGGGTGAGTTGCCAACTCGTGAGTAGAAGATATCTGCGAAAAGAAATCGAATGCACGACGCTATCCTAGGTCATAATAATATACTAATATACTACTAGTCATCAAGTAATACAGGATAATAAGCTACGTGTAAGTGCAAATGCTCCGTGCTCGTATCAGTGCCTCATATAGAACTATGTCATGTGAATCAGTATGCATGCACCATGAATGTGAAATAACCAATCCTGAAATCTAGATATATCTGTATAAGAAATCTTTAATTTTTATCATGGTAAAATGTGTATAGAAATCTGAAATATCAACGATGAAATCCATGGAAATCCGTGTCAAGCATCGACACAAAACATGTAAATCTCAAGTCTCAATACCTCATAATCTCAATGTCTATAGTCTCAATATCTCGGGCTCCGTCAGTCTGGATGGGCCCATATCATCAAATCTCACGACAACGGTCGGTATCCTTCGGATATCCGCCGCGCCAGACATCACCGGTAGGTAGTCCTCCTCTGCTAGGCTCATCGTCTACAACTCGATCTTCTTGCCCCGGGGTACCATACCGGGCCCACCATGTACCCGAGACGGTTCATCCACTCCTCAAATCGGGTCTCGAAATCCAACAGAAAACATGAAATCTCATGGTGGACGACACATACATCACGAGAAAACCGCATCTTATGTTTTAAAAAGAGAGGAGGAGAGAGAGAGAAGTTTTTATATATTCTTGCGGTTTTCCCTAAAAATCCAAAAATCTCATAGAAATACAAAATCCCAAAATCAAGAGTAAGTATATGATAAGTGTCGGCATATGCCCCATAATACTGCATGATAACATGAAAATGCGAATGCATGAAATGTCTGAGTAATAAATACCATATCAATACTAACACTAGAGAGTAATCACAATATTATATCGATCTAGCTGTTAGCTGATTGTATCAATAAAAGATAATATGATCTAAGTGTACGTGACATAGCAATTACCGATGATGATGTGTGTGAGCCGGCAAATAAGTGTGCGTGGAATATGCGCATCATTGGTAATGGTGCTGGTGTTCTAACAGGCAAAGTTTTATTCTGATTATAGAAACATATGAATGAACATGCACCATTATGATTACGGTATGAATGTAAAGACGGATGTGTAATAACCACTCATCTGTGATATACAAGTATAACTATAAATATATATGACTCGAGCCTAAACTAGTGTCCATCTAACCTCCTAAGGATCTAAACCTAAGAAACTAGTCAATAAGAATTAAGAGTCCACCTAAGGTCTGAATCCATATCTCTAATAGTCGGCGATCCAGCCTCAATAGCGTCACGTACGTAGTACGGCTTCCTCGAATCAAGAGTGCGGATCAATCATCATATCTATGCCTCGTACGGTAAAATCCATCGTACGGCATCCCAATATCGGGGTACGGGTCAAGTATCACCTACGTGTCTCATCATTCGTATAACATCATCATCAACACATATCAAGATCAAGGTGCTATACTGTAATCGCATACATCAATCATATATCATTGCCAGCATAAATATACATCGTTAATTTATCCTCAGAAATATCATGTCATATGTATCATATTGTTATTAAGTCACACTTCGATCATATCGTAATCAAGTCACACCTATATGATATCGTAATCAAGTCACACATATATGATATCGAAATCAAGTCACACCTATATGATGTCGTAATCAAGTCACACCTATATGATATCATATCAGAATTTCAGGTACAGGTTACGGTCCGGGTTCTATTTTAGAGTCCCATATACTTCAATATCATCGCCACTCTTCATTATTGATCATGTATACAAATCCATTATCTCATTTCTTAATGATCCGCTAACATCATAACACGACTGTATAGCCAAGAATCACGGCATCAGCCCAGTTACATTGTTTCATCCCCGTGTATCATATCACATCCTTGTATCACATATACGTATTGTGTATATATATATATACCTACACCTAGTCTTATATATATATATACATACACGTATACACCACGTCGAGTCTCAGTGTGTGCGTGTGTGTGTATCTACCTGAAACCTACGAATCTCTTCCAAGGTATTTATCCTCTGGTATGATCTTTCTAAATCAGTCTAGTCCAACCTAGGGTCATTACTAGGGTCCTACTCATCAAGAATCTAAGGTCACGTCTGGCTTCCTAATGAAAATAAGTACTATCCCTATTCTACGTTTGCGGGGGTGCTAAACGCCATCCACCCGACTTTCCCCCGTAGATATACATCTACTCACCTGGTCCTCGTCTGCCCAAGACGGTGTCGCCTTCCTCTTCTTCATCGCCCGCAGTCCACGTGAGGGGTACCTATATGCAAACACATATAATATCGTAAACTGAATCACGGACAAAACCAAAACGACGCACGACACACGCATAGGTTAAAACCTATGTCCCGCTCATGCAAAAGAACCAAATATCGCTCGATGTCGGCGTACAAACGACGATTAATCAAGATAAATATCAACAAACAACTTGTAGTTTAAAAACTCATTACTTATAATATAAAACATGATTTAATCCATCGAAACCCTAAAAATCGATCAAATCGTCTGATTTCGAAAAAACCCGAAAACGCCAATTTACCGTTTTACTTCAAAACTTGATGTTTAAAAGAAACTAATGGTCATAATATTCATTAAATAGCATAACTATATCATACAACCCATTACTATATTTTTAACGCCCCAATTGTATTAATTGGAAAAATTCTAGTTTGCAAACTTGCCCGATTTCGATACTTTTACGCAAAATTTCACAATATCACAACTAAACTTGATTTTGCATGAATTAATGTATTAAACTAAAATTCATGATGATAATAATATAATGAAATCATAATTTAGATTTTAAACCTCATTTATTTAAGAATTTCCAAATTCTAGTTAGCAAAAATAGCATTTTTATTACTATTTTTCAATTATCAATTGAAACTAGTAACCAATTTAAGTTTTTCATTCCACTAACAGGTTAATATCCTCTTTAAAACCACAATCTAGTGTTACAAATATTAATTGGAATTTTATCTCACCAATATATACAACTTATAGAAATCTAGTTTGCAAAAATACTTAATTTAAACAAATTGGAATGAACAAATTATAATTCAACAACCATGCAAGATTTTCCACTTCTAAAAATGTTAAACTAGTTATTATAACCCTACTTAATTAATAAAAACCATAACTTAATTTTATAACCCTAACTTGAATTTTTAAAACTTGAAGATAGAATTAATTTATTAAATCTAATTATGCTTAAATGAAACATCTAATAACAATAAATCAAAAGAAGAAGATTTATACCTCCACAACATGAGATCCAAACATGAAAATAAGCCTCCAAAATGAATGCTTTCCATCTCCAAAATCCATGTAAAGATGATCAAAGAATAGAGGATAGGAATTTATTTGGATTTTGTGGATTTTTTATTGAATTTTTGATGATTTTTGATGATTTTTAATGCAAAAATGATAGGGGAAATTTTTTGGGGCTGCCCATGGAGGTGAGGCCGGCCATGAGGTGAGGAAAATAGAGGAGAGTGATAAAAGGTGAAGAAAAGTGTAGAAGGTTTCACAAAAATATCACACAATTAAGTCTTTTCATGAATTTATTTAAAAATTCTTTATTTTCTTCACTCCATTTGACCTAGAATGGTCTAGTACATTTGTAAAATTTTGAAAATAAATTTTGCATGAAACACACTTGATTCTAAGATGCAATGGTTCATTTTTGCAAATTTAACCCATTCAAATTCGTAATTTACACTAATTTAGTGTAAAAATAAAGCTTATGTTAATATTTAAAATAATTAATTTAAGAAAAATATTTAATTAAACTAAAAATTTATAAGTGGCTAAATAAACACCATTTACTAGTAATAATATAATTAAAATAGGTATTTTTAAATTTATAGTTAAAAATAATTACAATTTAGTTTTACAAAAACAACGTTTTTCTTTACCGAAAATCATAAAATTCACTTAAAGAATTTTATTTATTTATTTTAAAATGTTACAATGGCTCATGCTAGTATCTCCATTGCGATGATCGCCGGCCATCGAATTGAAGGCGGAAGATCAACTTTTGTGGTGGAAAAAACTTCTTCTTTCCTACAGACGGCGCCGACTGAGGGAGGTCGGAATCTCCTTCAGATATTGCCCTCCATCGATCTTGTTGCCAGCGGTGCTAAACGGTTGAGATTTGAGGTGAGCGTTGAGCGTGTGGATCTCAATAGGTTGTTGGTTGTTGTTGACACCGAGCTACATGCAAAGGAATTCCCGGGGTGGGAAACCACCGCAGGACCTTCCGACTATTAAATAAGTACTGAGAAATATTAGCACAGAGTAGCGGCGTATTGGAATGAGTTCGAGATACCTGAATCGTTTAGAAGAGGGGTTTATATAGGGGTCGCATTGGAGCGAGCCGATGCGAGATTCTCGTCGTCTGTTTCGCTCACGCTCGCATTGATGGTGAGATACGCTCATTAATGATGAGATACACTCATTAATAGTAAGATACGCTAGCGTGGGATGCGGGACGTGGAGCAACGGAGATCTCGTCGTGGCGAGATACATGGAGCCGTTACGGGGACGCTCGTACCCCGTGCCCCGTGCTCCCGGACAAACAGGGATGCTGAGGAATCTCAGGTATAGGATAACTCGGAGACGAGCTAGGGAGCTGAGATAGCTTAACTCTATGATTGCTCGGAGACGGGTAATAGCTGGTAGTTAGACGAAGAAGGAACATTGTCACGCCTCGCTTCCCAGAGTGCGCTAAGATCGGCACGTAACAGAGCCAACCATGCTACCTGTGGCTAGGAAACAGCCCTCCACAGTCACATTACGGCTGTCCATAAGATATCAAGAACAGTAAAATAGAAAATAAACTATCTAGTACATGTCCATTTGCCAGAATAAACGAGTCAAGAAATAATATGCGGAAGCATAAATCCAACAAAACAATAACATCTGGAAAGTACGTCCCAAATACGGGCTCACATCAGGAAATGAAAGTACGGAAATAAAACTAAACTAAACTAGATACTAACAGGATCCTCACTGCTCGGCCTGACGGCGGAAATACTCCTGATCGACCTGCGAAAGAGACAGAGGATCTGAGCCATGCAAAACTCAGACGTCAGTGCATCATAATATCAAACAATAAAATATAATCAGGAGGTAACAAGATATGCGGCATGAGTATGAATAGTAATGAGTGTATAACAATAACATGAATATGTAACAATGAAGTGTATGTGCATGCGGTGAGTAATCTATGCTACTGGGTTAATTACTCTCAAGTCTTTGAAATCAATTTAATAGAATCGTCGATATAACTCAATAGTATCCCGTGCGTGCCCAGGACCACGGTCCAGATTCTCAGGCTGAAATCCGAGACATGTCGCTAGGCATTAAACAGGAAACATGTACAGATGAATGATGTCAGCAGCAGCATCCCGGGGCTGGCCTAGACCGTAAAACTGATCAGTATAAGCGCCGAACTGTTGAGTTACAAGTCAGGTTTCATCATTGATTTCCCCTTACCCCTAAGGTTATGTGTTCAAGTCAGGTATTGATAAATCTGGAGCTAATGCCAACACAGGATCAAGCAGGTACAGGTTTTGTCTGAATAGACAACAGAATATGTCCGTCGGGACGACAAGTCAGGATTGTCGGCATTAGTAACAGGATCAAGTAACAGGTCAAGTAGTGGTGTATCAGGTCATGTCATGTGGTGCATATATATCAAATGGATACTCATAATAAAACTGTAGCAAGTACGGATGCACGATAAAAGTTCGGACGCACGGTAAAACACGGACACACAAATATCTATCAGGGATTACAACTACAACTCCATGACTACGTAGGATGCACATTATCAAGCATGGGGTGCCAAGGTAACAGTAATATGAAATAGTATGGCATGCAAATAAACATATAATAAATTGTACGGATGCGAACGGATATTGTAAAATTGTAAAACTGTAAGATAGGATGTGAAATGCAATGTACATGTAATAATTCTATACCTACGGATGTAAAATACGTTGCATAACCTGTAACGAGATAAAATTGCATGCGACTATATATGTGGTAAATGATACGGATATGAACGGCTATCCAAAAATAGTAACATGGATGTATAATGCAGTAAACATGTGATATTTTTATTCATATGGATGCAAAATATGCAACATAGCATGTAGCAAGATAAACTTGCCTGAACGGATCTCACGACGGGATGCGTACGTTGCGTCCGACGTCGGGTAAACGTCGTAAAGCACACACGGCGTACAGAACTGAACCAGGCAAAGCAAGAAGGTGACCACGCTGGCTGGGAACGTCCTGGGTCGCCCGGATCATCGGCGACGGCACGGCTCCGGCGATCTCCGGGAAACGCGAATCCAAGAAAGCAAGAGAAGAAAAGAAGAAGCAGAAGAAGAAAAGGAAGGGCTGTGGTCTGGTGTTCTGGTGTTTGGCTCTGGAGTCAGAGAAGGTGCGATGGGGTGATGATGAGGTCATGGGTCACCGGAGATGGTGTTTTTCCTACGAGGCAATGGATCAAGGTTCTTGGTTTCTTGGGGTCAGTTTCTGTGCAGGGTTCTTGCTGGGTTTTAGAGTGTAGGAGAAAGGAGAAGAAGGAGATGGAGACGGTGATGAGTGGAGTCGACGAGGTCGACGAGGCAGGTGAGGTCGTAGGCCAAGATAGGGTTCTTGGGGCCCGGGATAGGTTCGTCGTCGGAGTTTTGGGTAAGGATGAGAAGAAGGATGGAAGCGGTAGAGGTTGTGAGGACAAGGGTGAAGAGATCGAGGTTTAAGGTGGAGGCGGCGACGGCAAGGTGCGGCGTGGGTTAAGGTTAGGGTTGAGGCGCGGGGAAAAATGAGGAATGAGAGAGGAAAACGCGAGTAAAATAAAAAAAAATAGGGTTATATAATATTATATATATATATATATATATATAGGCAAAGGAGAGAGAGAGAGAGATGGTCAGTTTGCATAGAAAATCTTTAAAAATATTTAAAACGGAATAAGATATTCGAATATAGTTTTAACAGTAAAAAATAGTAAGGATAAAAATATTGATTGTAATTGAGATTTTGGGCTAATACAAAAATAGTCCAAAACATGCCCGGGTCGGGTCTAAAATTATGGTTTGAAAATACGGATAACATACGTATTAACCAAAACCAAAATAGGATAACCGAGTAACGAAAATGCATACCCCCAAGAACGGATACACGTAGCATGCACGTAGCTATCCAAACGAGTCCGTTTCACTGAACGGGATAAGAACATGATGTACGGATGCTACAACAGGGTTAGGGGTATGATACAGGCCATGCTAGATATTTTTAAAATATTTTTTTTGACTTTATTTGTTTTATTAAAAAATGCAGATGCCATATATAATTCAAGTATGCAGTATAAACAATATGAAAGTGCACGGATTCTTATAACTAGCCGGGATAAATCACAAACAAGAATCAAGATGGGTTTCCAGCAAGCGGGTCGGGTCGGATGCAAATACAGATACCAATTACACTATTCGCACCCAAAACACAATAAATCAAGAAATAGCCATAAATAAAGAAATACCCAAAAATAGAACTGGTATAAATGAACTAGGGTGTTATATTATACCCAACTACAAAAGAATTTGGTCCTCGAAATTCCCAAAACAAGAAAAGACAAACAAACATGAAACTACGAGAAGAGGTATGGAAACTTCTGTCAAATCTCGTCTTCTCGTTCTCAAGTCGATTCTCCATGCGAGCGATTCTCCCATGAAACAAGTACGAGCGGGATAACCTTGTTCTTGAGGACCTTTTCTCTTCGATCAACAATCGTCATCGGTCGTTCTTCGTAAGTCAAATCCTCCCTTACAGTCAGCTCCGAAAGATCTAGTACGTGTATTTCATCTCGAACATACTTACGGAGTTGAGATACATGAAACACGTCATGAACACTCGCCAAAGATGGTGGTAAAGCCAATCGATAAGCCACTTCTCCAACACGCTCCATAATCTCGAAAGGCTCCACGAATCGAAGACTAAGCCTGCCTCAACTCCCAAAACGAATCACTCCTCTAGTCGGTGATATCTTCAAGAATACCAGATCACCAACAGCGAACTCGAGAGGTCTTCTCGATATATCTGCCCAACTCTTCTGCCGATCCTGTGTTGCCTTCATGTGATTCCGGATAGTATTAACTTTCTCTATTGTTTACACGACAAGATCCGGTCCCAACAATCTTCGTTCTCCAACATCGTTCCAATAAATGGATGAGCGACACTTGCGACCATACAATGCTTCGATGGATCCATCTGAATAGTCGCCTGAAAGCTGTTATTGTAAGAAAACTCCACCAAGTGTAGATGATCCACCCACGAGCCCTTGAAGTCTAACATGCAAGCTCTCAATATGTCTTCAAGAGTTTGGATCGTTCTCTCCGACTGGCCATCTGTCTGAGGATGATAAGCAGTGCTAAACTTCAATCGCATCCCCAAACATTCCTGTAAGCTCCTCCAGAAGTGCAACAAGAATCGGGTATCACGGTCGGAGACGATGCTCACAGGTACTCCATGCAATCTCACAATCTTCTGCATGTACCGTTCTGCTAACGCTTCCGTTGACTGACCAACTTGAAATGGTATGAAATGAGCTGTCTTGGTCAATTGATCAACAACCACCCAAATTGCATTATTGTCCTTTGGACTCCACGGTAAAGCTGTCACGAAATCCATGGCTATATGTTCCCACTTCCACTGAGGAATCGGAAGTGGTTGTAATAAACCAGCTACTCTTTGATGTTCATCCTTAACTTGCTGACACACCAAGCACTTCGCTACAAAGTGGCCAATCTCTCTTTTCATGCCTTCCCACCAGAAATGCTGTCGTAGATCACGGTACATCTTCGTGCCTCCTGGATGTACGGAATATGTGGAACTGTGTGCCTCCTTCATCACTTCTTCGCGAATGTCTCCTTTCGGCACACACAAACGGCTACCATAACGCAACGAACCATCTTCATGAATCAACAAGTCCGTTCGAAGTCCCGCTTCTATCTGTTCTCGAAACTTCTGCAATCTTGGATCGTGCGACTGTGCTGCTTTAATATTATCGATCAACGACGACTATACTTGCAGCTGCATCAACTGTCCTGAAGAATGCGGTAACACGATCTCCAACTCGAATCTCCAAAAATCATCTATAAGCTCCTTCTGTGCAGTCAACATCCGCATTGCTGGCAATCGACTAAGCGCATCCGGCACTACATTAACTTTCCCCGGATAGTACTTGAGATCAAGATCATAGTCAGCCATCAGCTCCAACCATCTACGCTGCCTTATGTTAAGCTCCTTCTGCGTGAACACATACTTTAGGCTTTTGTGATAGGTGAATACTTCGACCCTTTCGCCTAATAAGTAGTGTCTCCAAATCTTCAAAGCGAATATCACAGCTGCTAGCTCTAAATCGTGAGTTGGGTAATTCTTCTCATGGGTCTTCAACTGTCTCGATGTGTAGGCTATAACCTTCCCATGCTACATCAAAACACATCCCAAATCTTTCCCAGATGCATCACTGTGAATCACCAATCCTCTGGAACCATCTGGTACAGTCAAAATAGGAGCGGTTGTCATGCACAACTATTCGTCCAAACGAACGATACTTTTTTCCACGTAAGCTTGGTCAAAGGCTAAGCCAATCGAGCAAAATTCTCCACAAATCTTCTGTAGTATCCTGCAAGTACCAGAAAACTTCTGATCTCCGCTACATTCCTCGGAATCGGCCAATCTTGAACTGCTACAATTTTCTCAGGGTCAACGGCGATTCCATCTCCGGATACGACATGCCCCAAAAACTTCACTTCTTCAAGCCAAAACCCGCACTTGCTCATCTTTGCATACAATCTTTCATGCCTCAATGTCTACAGTGTGATCCTCAAGTGTTATGCATGCTCTTCCAGGCTCCTCGAGTAGACCAGAATATCATCGATGAACACCACTATAAACTGGTCCAAGAACGGTGAAAAGATTCGGTTCATCAAGTCCATAAATATCGCCAGTGCATTCATGACTCTGAATGGCATCACTAAATACTCATAATGTCTATATCGAGTTCGGAACGCAGTCTTGCAAATATCCTCTGATTTAACTCGAACTTGATGATATCTGGATCGCAAATCCAGCTTCGAGAATACCCTCGCGCCACTAAGCTGCTCGAACAATTCGCCAATGCGAGGGATCGGGTACTTGTTCTTAATAGTCACCAGGTTTAATTCTCGATAGTCGATGCACATCCTTCTTGTGCCATCTTTCTTCTTGACTAGAAGAACTGGAGCTCCCGAGGGTGAATTGTTGCTGCGAATCCAACCCTTCTCTAACAATTCGGTAACCTGCTTTTTCACTTCTTCCAACTCTACTGGTGCCATCGGACAGTATGCCTTTGAAATTGGCACTGCACCAGGAACAAGATCGATCGCGAACTCCACATCTCGTTCTGGCGGTAAACCCGATATGTCCTCGAACACGTTAATGAACTCTCGAACTACAGCTGGCGCTTCCTCCTTATCAACTTCCATCGACGAAAGAACACTGTTTGTCGGCCTAGCCCTAAACTCGACTGGCCCGACAGAACTGCTACCTCCAGCAAAAACAAACTCCGGATGACCGGGAATCTGGAAAATCACTTTCTTTGCCCTATAATCAACGTGAGCATGCAAAGTGCCGAGAAAATCCATTCCCAAGACAACATCATAACTGCCAGTATCGATCACCAAGAAATCTGCAAATAACTCTCGTCCGCAGATAACAACCGAACAATCCTTGCATTCACTACAAGATATAATCTTCCCATTCCCAGTGTGTGTATCCCAACAACAAGACAGGGCCGTGCAAGCAATCAAGTGTGCAGCAATAAACTTGGACGACATAAAACAATGGGATGCACCAGAATCGAATAATGCTAATGCGGGAAAATCATAAACAAGTAGGATACCGAAAACGACTTCATCTGACGCCAAACACTGAAGAAGATAAGCACGGTAAACAGGATTCAAGCTTGCGATAAAATATGAACTAGTAAGCAATGAAACTGAGAGAAGTAAGGTAATATAATGACGATAGATCAAGGAAATGAATCAAGACTAGGACTCCAAATTACTTAAATAGAGTACCGCATTGTAACCATGCTGCAGTTCATAGTTACAATCACATAACTCCGTTCAAGTCGCCCAAATCCTAGTATCAGAATCAAAAGAATAGGACGGGAGAAACAATAAGGAAACAAAAGAATTTCAAACCGAGATGCAAAGTTGTTTGCATATCGTCAAGACAAAGGTCAAGAGAAAGATATGATTCAAGAATCACGATAACAATGTGGCAGGACATGTTCCTAATTACGGGTTTTCTGATTCGTGTATTGGGTCCAATACCCAACTACAAAAGAATCAAACCCGATTAACCTAAATCCTATGGCTCTGATACCAAACAAACCCTGTCACACCCCGCTTCCCAGAGTGCGCTAAGATCAGCACGTGACAGAGCCAACCATGCTACCTGTGGTTAGGAAACAGCCCTCCACAGTCACATTACGGTTGTCCATAAGATATCAAGAACAGTAAAATAGAAAATAAACTATCTAGTACATGTCCATTTGCCAGAATAAACGAGTCAAGAAATAATATGCGGAAGCAATAAATCCAATAAACAATAACATCTAGAAAGTACGTCCCAAATACGGGCCCACGTCAGGGAATGAAAGTACAGAAATAAAACTAAACTAAACTAGATACTAACAGGATCCTCACTGCTCGGCCTGACGGTGGAAATACTCTTGATCGGCCTGCGAAAGAGACAGAGGATCCGGGCCATGCAAAACCCAGACGTCAGTGCATCATAATATCAAACAATAAAATATAATCAGGAGGTAACAAGATATATGGCATGCGTATGAACAGTAATGAGTGTATAACAGTAACACGAATATGGAACAATGAAGTGTATGTGCATGCAGTGAGTAATCTATGCTACTGGGTTAATTACTCTCAAGTCTTTGAAATCAATTTAATGGAATCGTCGATGTAACTCAATAGTATCCCGTGCGTGCCCGGGACCACGGTCCAGATTCTCGGGCTGAAATCCGAGACATGCCGCTAGACATTAAACAGGAAACATGTACAGATGAATGATGTCAGCAGCAGCATCCCGGGGCTCGCCTAGCCCGTAAAACTGATCAGTATAAGTGTCGAACTGTTGAGTGACAAGTCAGGTTTCATCATTGATTTCCCTTTACCCCCAAAGTTATGTGTTCAAGTCAGGTATTGATAAATCTGGAGCTAATGCCAACACAGGATCAAGCAGGTATAGGTTTTGTCTAACTAGACAACAGGATATGTCTGTCGGGACAACAAGTCAGGATTGTCGGCATTAGTAACAGGATCAAGTAATAGGTCAAGCAGTGGTGTATCAGGTCATGTCATGTGGTGTATATATATCAAACGGATGCTCATAATAAAACTGTAGCAAGTACGGATGCACAATAAAACACGGATGCACAAATATCTATCAGGGATTACATCTACAACTCCATGACTACGTAGGATGCACATTATCAAGCATGGGGTGCCAAGGTAACAGTAATATGAAATAGTATGGCATGCAACTAAACATATAATAAATTGTATGGATGCGATCGGATGTTGTAAAATTGTAAAACTGTAAGATACGATGTGAAATGCAATGAACATGTAATAATTCTATACCTATGGATGTAAAATACGTTGCAAAACCTGTAACGAGATAAAATTGCATGCGACTATATATGTGGTAAATGATACGGATATGAACGGCTATCCAAAAACAGTAAAACAGTAATATGGATGTATAATGCAGTAAACATGTGATATTTTTATTCATATGGATGCAAAATATGCAACATAGCATGTAGCAAGATAAACTTGCCTGAACGGATCTCACGACGGGGTGCGTACGCTGCGTCCGGCGTCGGGTAAACGTCGCAAAGCATACAAGGCGTACAAAACTGAACCAGGCAAAGCGAGAAGGTGACCACACTGGCTGGGAACGTCCACTGGGTCGCCCGGATCGTCAGTGACGGCACGGCTCCGGCGATCTCCGGGAAACGCGAATCCAAGAAAGCAAGAGAAGAAAGGAAGAAGAAGAAGAAAAGGAAGGGCTGGGGTCTGGTGTTCTGGTGTTTGGCTCTAGGGTCAGAGAAGGTGCGAGGGGGTGATAACGAGGTCGTGGGTCACCGGAGATGGTGTTTTTCCGGCGAGGCAATGGATCAAGGTTTTTGGTTTCTTGGGGTCAATTTCAATGCAGGGTTCTTGTTGGGTTTGAGAGTGTAGGAGAGAAGAGAAGAAGGAGATGGAGACGGTGATGAGTGGAGTCGACGAGGTCGATGGGGCAGGCGAGGTCGTAGGCCAAGATCGGGTTCTTGGGGCTCGGGATGGGTTCGTCGTCGGAGTTTTGGGTGAGGATGAGAGGAAGGATGGAGGCGGTGGAGGTTGTGAGGACAAGGGTGAAGAGATCGGGGTTTAAGGTGGAGGCGGCGACGGCAAGGTGCGACGTGGGTTAAGGTTAGGGTTGAGGCGCGGGGAAAAATGAGGAAGGAGAGAGGAGAACGTGAGTAAAATAAAAAATAGGGTTATATAATATAATATAAATATATATATAAGCAAAGGAGAGAGAGAGATGGTCAGTTTGCATAGAAAATCTTTAAAAATATTTAAAATGGAATAAGATATTCGAATATAGTTTTAACAGTAAAATATAGTAAGGATAAAAATATTGATTGTAATTGAGATTTTGGGCTAATACAAAAATAGTCCAAAATACGTCCGGGTCGGATCTAAAATTACGGTTTGAAATACGGATAACATACGTGTTAACCAAAACCAAAATAGGATAAACGAGTAACGAAAATGCATACCCCCAAGAATGGATACACGTAGCATGCACGTAGCTATCCAAACGAGTCTGTTTCACTGAACGGGACAAGAAAATGATGTACGGATGCTACAACAGGGTTAGGGGTATGATACAGACCATGCTAGATATTTTTAAAATATTTTATTTGACTTTATTTGTTGTATTAAAAAATGCAGATGCCAGATATAATGCAAGTATGCAGTATAAACAATATGAAAGTGCACGGATTCTCATAACTAGCCGGGATAAATCACAAACAGGAATCAAGACGGGTTTCCAGTAAGCGGATCGGGTCGGATGCAAATACAGATACCAATTACACTATTCACACACAAAACACAATAAATCAAAAAATAGCCATAAATAAAGAAATACCCAAAAATAGAACTTGTATAAATGAACTAGGGTGTTTCAAACATACTCAGGGGAGGCCTCCAAAAGGTTGGGTGCAATCTCGGAGGCTAGACGCTGAGGAATGTTCTCAATGTATCATACTTGTTCCGGCTCCATAACCTCCAGAAATCTTGTGGGCTTACGTGGTCGACACGTCATCTGCTACTTGTCGTGATCTGGAAAATTCCCACTTATGAGTATCATCACTCTCTTTATATGAAAAAAAGAAAGTCCTTTTTTTTAATTATGCACACTCATTAACAAGTGGTTAAGTGCATGTTTGGTTGCCAGATTGCTAAATTTGGATTCCAAGATCCTTAGATTAAAATTTTATGGATTGTGAAATATGTTGTTTGGTTGGTATCAAATCCTAGTAATACTTGTTCGGTTGGTGAAAAAATTGGGATCTTGGAATTGAGGATTATAAATAGAGAGGAGTTTTTAACATTAAAAGTGACAGTGGGGCCCACATAATTGCCCAAATCCTCTTGAATCCGGCAATTTTTTTAGGAATGAGGAATTCTCAAAACGGGTAGGCCCCACCACTAAAAGACAACCCAATCCAAATAGCAAATCAACTCAACCAAACACAAGATTGGTGAATCCCACTTCTTTTTTTGGATTTCTTAATCTAAATAGTGAATCTTTTTCCAAATACTACAACTAAACAGCCCCTAACTACTCTAAAATTTTACTCATGCTATATTAGTAATTAACTAGGTTAACCTTAATAATTAGGCTTCATTATTTTACTTGAAAGCTTAACAAACAATCAACAAAAAATTTATTAGGGTGAAATTTGGAAATCTATTTATATATTGCTATTTTCAAGATGCATGGAGTGCTTTATTGTCCTTGAAAACTTTAAAAGTCTTTCTTTTTTGAAACAAATGAAATAGCAAAAAAGGACTTCCATTTTGAAACAGAGGGATTATGTTTTTTAAGGACCATTTCAATATTATTCGTATCCTTATCAATAGGTATGCGCTACATCTTCATCCGAACCATATCCTTCTAATAAACGAAAAAAGATTGGATCTGAATCTATCTACGGCATCCTGGTTAATTGCATAATACAAACAATGAATTTTTCTAAATCTTAAAAGTAAATAACAACCGCTGCCCTTTTACTTGACTAGTTTGAAAAGACTAAAGAAATATATATATTAGGGGTTAAGGATTGTGATTTGTTATCATTTTAAGCTATGGGTACTTCTTTTAAGTTATTCTAGTAGGTCTAAATTAAAGCTTCATGTCTGTACCAAATGTTGTAGATTATGGTTCTCAAGTTATAATAGAAGCAAATTTGGGATATTAGAATATCAATGATTCTATTTGATATTTTAATTATGAGTTATTTTTTTTAATTTACTTGCAATTTTGTCACAATCTAGAATTTATAGGTTAACAATTTTTTTGGTTTTATAAAAATAAAAGTAATTAAATGTGTTTGGGTAATCGGTTTTGACCAAATATTAATGGAGGTTAATGGAGAAAAGAGGCCATAGGAGGGAATTTCCTCCTATGTCGTCGAAAAAATACTCCCCCTCATTTTTTCTGACGATCGGCACCCACTATCTTTATCGTTAGCATCTAAGATGTGGGTGGGTTCAAAATTAATGGTTTACCGACAATCGAACTTTTTACATTGTTAAATCAATGGTGAAAAGATTGTAGAATCACATGAAATTTGGTGTGCCCACATCTTAGATGATAACGATGAATATTGTGGGTGCCGATCGACGGAAAAAATGAGGGAGTGTGTATTATTTCAACGCCATAAAAGGAAATGAGGGAGTATGTATTATTTCAACGCCATAAGAGGAAATTCCCTCCTATGGCATCTTTCTTCCATTACTCTTATATTAATGGGTCTAAGTTTGGGTCAATTTCATACACACCATGTTCAGTCGAAAATATCGCACTTTTGATATATTATTTTCCTTACTTTTCTTAGATATCTAATGGTGTTTATTATAAATATGACACATATAAAGGTTTATCTGTAAAAATACTTTTTAACATGTGTTTATATATTATAATTAACATTATGAAGAAAAATTTATGCATATAATATTTATATAATATTTTTATTATGCATATCATATCAAATATTCTAATCATGATTCTTTAAAAGATATAATATCATACAAATGGTTAGAATAATATCTCTATAACAAATATTACTAACAGTATTCATTAAGATATGGTGCAAGTTTTAGGTCAGGTCAGGAGATCGAGATATCGAGATGTCGGGAATCAAAAATCTGCCGATAAAATTAGATAAAATCGAAGAATCAATACTGACAGAGACTAAGAGAAGATATGAAGATTCCAAATATCACAACTATCTCCAAGTATCAACACCAGAGATCACAGAAAATTTCATCACCTAACCCCACCAAAGTGCGGCCCTTCCGCGGCAATAAGGGGCTTCTGGCGGAGGATCCGCAGCTATATGGAGGAGTTGGGATGTGGGATTTTTTGGGTAAGATTGCAACAACAAACCCTAATACTGGGGATCTATAGTTTCTGGTTTTGGGACTATATAAAAGACCGAGGGCTAAAACTAGAAATCACCACCTTTTACACGAAGCCAATCACCAATAAAGAACAAGTAATCCATGACAAGTCCGCGATTCGACGTAATAAAACGACGTGAGTGTCGACGGAACATATACTTCCTACGAGGCAGAGATCGAGAGCAATTTCTTCTTGCTCTTGTAATCTAAACTCATAGGATTTGTACTTGAGAATTTGATTAATAAAGATAGATCATTAGATTAATTATTTTGCATTTATTTTTTGTATTTTACATTATGATCTCTATCCGTTCTTCTTCTTCTATCTCCATCATGCGCGAGTAATTCTCCGCTTGATAGGGTTCGTA
Organism: Agapanthus africanus; assembly: GCA_030015575.1. Taxonomy (NCBI): domain Eukaryota; kingdom Viridiplantae; phylum Streptophyta; class Magnoliopsida; order Asparagales; family Amaryllidaceae; genus Agapanthus; species Agapanthus africanus. The sequence continues at coordinate 638,831,228 of JASDDO010000022.1, read as the reverse complement.
GGATTAGGGTAGAACAATGGATGAGAAAATATTTTAACTTCTTTTAAGTTTTATAAAGTTTATAAACTTTAGCAAAATAATCGTTAACATCCTAATCGGGCGCGCTATCAATTTATTGATAGTCTCGACCGCGATTTGAGATCAGATTAACAATTGTTTTGCTAAGGGCTAGACATGAATAGAGATCAATGAAAGGACAAGGGTCAATAGTGTGGAAACCCTAGTTTCTTCCAAAAACCCTAATTCTCATTCATCACTACCAATCTAGTTTTAAATCTATCAATAGATAAAAAGAGTAATCTTTATTAGTAATCCATGAGTACAAAATCCGAACGAACCCTACAAGCTCTCTTCTTATATACTCTATATCCTTATTTAAACTAGATCTGAAAAATATATTCTACATCCGTGATTTGACGTAGATCTAGAAACTATTTTCCCTTATTCTTTATTCTTCTAATCTTCCTCTTTTCAATCAACACGTCTAAAGCAAAATTAAAAGTTCCACTTATCCCTGAGGACGACCGTACTCATCTCGGTTAGCTACACGCGACACCGTTATTGATTGCATTTACTACAAACACTTTCACAGATCAATCAAATGGCGTCGTTGCCGGGGATACGTGCATAATTTTTTTCTTACTATTCGTGTTGAATTTTTATTCGATCCATATCATAAAATAAAACAAAACAGCAAATTGTGTATTTAACGATTAGTGTGCGATTTTTGCAAGGAAATCTGAAGACACTAAAATGAGAAAACAGAGATTCAGAGACCTTCAGAGAGGACCATAGAAGCAAATGAGGCCACAGTAAAAAAATTGTCAACAGAACCCACCTTCCTGTGGCGCTTCCGTGGCCAAAGTACCATATTTGCGGCGGAACCGCGGTGGAATTAGGGAATCGTGCTTCCAAACTTCTCTGGTAACTTTCCTATCTCTTTCTCTCTCCTCTGAAAAATCCAATAATATATTTTTCTGCAGGATTCTTTGCAAAATATCGCCGCTCAAAAAAAATCTTTTTTGCGTGTTTGGTAATTGGTTTGTGCATATTTTAATACGGTCATTAAGGGACAAAAACCAAATTCAGATTAGGTGGAGATTTCATCACCTTTCCTAGGCCCCACAAATTATAAAACGAGCATCCGCATCACCCTACATTAATTAAAAAATATCTAGACCAAGATTCTAAGGACCGTCACGCTCATTAAGGACAGAGAAATGTCATGGGTAATTTATCGCTTATCCGCATTTATTTTATGGTGTCTAGCAAGCGTGACTAAGACAAGTGGTTACTTAATTAGGTCCGCTATTTTCCGTGATTCGTATAGCGGATACCTCCTACTTACCTAGCACTTACCTGACCACAAGAGTTATAAAAATGTGGTAGAGAATTGATCCTGCGACTTGTCTTTTGGAGGTCCAGGAGTGGTCTAAAAACTTGACATAGGTGACCTTAGTTTTAGGGTTGATTATGCATTTTCCGTGTGATTTGTCTGAATTTTTCAAAACAAACCAATTTTAAACCACACACACGCTGCCACGTGCGCTAAACCCGCTTAGTACATGCTCGGCCGGACACGGGATTCTAGTGCCCGTCTTGTCCGCGTTTCTGCTATCGACTCTGAAGTCGGTGCTCTTCATCTTCTTTTTCCCCTCCACCCACCACATCCGCGATGGACGGCTCTCCATCAGATTTTACCAACACATCTCTGCCACCACCCGTAGGTGCGCAGAATCCACCGCGCATCTCTCTCCAAGAAAGATGTTACCCGATACGCGATCTTCTTCCTACTTGTCTATCTATTCCACCAGCCAATGGGGATAATTTTGAAATCAAATCCCACTTCATCAACCTTTTGCCCAAATTTCACGGGCTTGAGTCTGAAGACGCATATGTTTTTATCACCAAATTCGAAAACGTATGCGCAATGATGGGTACGTCACAACTGTCTGTGGATGCTATACGCTTACGTCTTCTCCCTTTTACTTTGTGTGATCTAGCAGAAAAATGGCTTTATAACACTGTCGCACACTCTATTACCAATTGGGATGAATTAGTTATAGCATTTCTTAAGAAATTTTATCCCAATCATAAGACCGCCCATGTTCGAAGCGAGATTAACCAGTTCACCGAACTTTCCAATGAACCATTTTGGAAATACTTTGAACGGTTTAAATATATGCTTGTCCAATGTCCTCATCGCAGAATTAATAGATGGGACCTTTGTTGAATTATATATGAGGGTATTACTCCAGCGACAAAGCGGATGCTTGAAACCACTTGTCAATGCAATTTCATGTCCAAAGACGATGGTGAAGCTTGGAAATTTCTGGAAGTTCTCGCTGAACACATTTTGTAGTGGGAAAGCGTTAGACCATCATCATCTAGGGGAGGTATCCATCAGCTCGATATTTCCATCGCAGTAAAAGTAGAAATGGCAGTGATGCAAAAGAAACTCGACGCTATAGAGAACAAATTCTCATCAGCCTCTCTAAACCAAATTACGCTCCCCAAAACCGTGTGTGGTTGCTGTTCCGACCCATCACATCTGACAGAAGAATGTCCTTTAAGTCCACCGTTTCAAGATCAAGAACAAATTAATGCTACTTTTCAGCAACGACCTAGAAACGATCCTTATTCTTCCACATACAATCAGGGATGGAGGAATCATCCTAATTTTGCTTGGAACCAAAACCGACCTCAAAATCAAAACCAGTTCCCAAGCAACTATCAAAGACCTCCCCCACAGCAATAGCAACTACTGCCACAGAGTCAGCACCCCTTTCAATCGCAAACTTTTCAAAATCCACCCAACAATTCTGCACCGATTAATGATTCTTTCCAAACGGCTGGTACCGAAAGACTCTCCGCACTCGAACGAAGCATGGATATGTTTATTCAACATTCCATGAAAATGACGGATGAATTAAAGTCTTCTATCCAAACGTTAACGCAGACCACCACCTCCCACGGTGAAAGTATAAAATCGATAGAAGCACAACTTACACAAATAAATGCCGCGATGAGTGCGAGAGAAAAAAAGAAACTTACATCTCAATCCCAACCGAATCATGGCCACTCACAAAGTTATAATGTGAGTGCCGTTACCACGTTGAGATCGGGAAGAGTGCTGAACAACCAAGTCGGTGAACATGTTGATGATGATGAATCAATTGAAACCCTTGTTTCTACTTCTAACTCTATTTCGTCTAGTCCACTTTCTTCCGAGCCTATTCTCCGTTTTTCCCAAGGCTCGAACTCTTCGCCCACTTTCTCGAGTCAACCTAAGATGATCTCAATTCCAATTCTGGGATCCATTCTATCCCCACAATCTTCTCCAATGTTGGACCCAATCCTTATTGATAAAGCTCCTTATCCACACAGGTTAAGAGGCAACAGACCAAGTCCATAAATGGAGAAGATTGTGGAACTTTTTAAGCAAGTTAACATAAATATTCCTCTCCTAGATACTATTTAACAAATTCCGTCTTATGCGAAAATCCTAAAGGACTTGTGCACTAGGAAGAAAAAAATTCAAGTGCCTAAAAAAGTTTTCTTAGCGAGTAATATAAGCACAGCTTTTACCCAACAATTACCCAAGAAACGAACGGACCCCGGAAGTCCTACCATATCTATTTCTATTGGGGGTAAAACTATCAATCGTACTCTACTCGATTTAGGCGCTAGTGTTAACTTGCTTCTGTATTCTGTGTATGAGCAATTAGGGATCGGAGAGTTAAAACCGGCGCACTGCACTCTTCAGATGGCCGATCGATCTATCACCCAACTTAGGGGTGAGCTAGAGGATGTGTTAATCAAAGTCGGGGAATTTATATTCCCTGTGGACTTCATAGTTATTGATCACAGCCTGTAGCAAACCTACGAAACCAAATTCCGGTGATTTTAGGTCGACCTTTTCTTGCGACTTCCAACGCAATAATCAATTGTCGAAACGGCTCCATAACCCTATCCTTCGGGAAGATGTCAATTGAGCTTAACATTTACAAATTGGGAAGTGAACCCTCTGAACCCTATGCTCAAGTATGCTCTGTCGAAACGATAGATTCCGACAGCAGCAAATTTGAAAAGCTTCATGATACTGATCTTGACTCCGCTAGTACGTTATTGTTTAACCCTGCTATTTGTTATACACATACGGACCCTTCTATCGAGCTGTCCTGGTCAACATCTAACACTTATTATAAACCTTTTATGGAGTCCGAGTATCATTCTGTTCTTTCTGATGAGATTATTATTCGGGATATCGATGAAAGCTTTGAAGAAATCTTCGCTGAAGAACTCGCATTCTTAGAAGACATGGGAGTTGTGATGAATCAACCCCAAAACAAAGAAGTTGAACCGCCAATTCTTCTTCTTATCAATAACGAGAATACGAGTAATCCACCATCATTGTTTCGTCTCTATAAATCGAGACGTAAACCCGTTCTATTCCACCTCCTATCTCCCCACTTCTTCAAATCTCTGATCTTCCACCAACCAATGTATTACATCGATAAAATATTTGAATGGTTGGTGTTGACTTTTGGTCTTTGTAAAGCTTCGCATAGACCAATAACTTTAACTCCCCCTCATAATTTTAAATGCTTAATACGATTTCACTCAAGTTTGGGGGGATATATCTTGGCTCTTGTACGAAAAGAAAAATTTTACAAAATTGTGAGCCAAAAATAAGTTTGGGGAAGGATTTCACTGTCATTTTTTCTTGTCCCCTTTAATAACTTTTCCTCCCAAATCTACAAGTTTTTTTAGGCTTAACGGATGGCTTCAGTGAGGGCACTGCTGCAAACAGAATTGGGGGAGGTTTGTGCTTATTCACGCATTATTTTAGATTATACTATATGAAAATTTGAAAGTGAAAATTTGAAAGTGAAAATTTATATATGAAAGATAGGAATAGTTTAAGAAAAGTAAGAAATTAGATGTTTTCTTAAACGAAACTAGTAATAAGTAGTTATGAGCCGTTGTCCTAAGGGTTAGTAAGATGAAGGAAATTACTAATCTGAAGATAAAAATAAGTCTGAAAAATAGTCCATATTCTTGAGGCCAAACATTTGAACGTTGATACCCTACTATACGCACTTACACACATCTTGAAACTTGGGATAGTAGAGGATACCTTGAAACGCTCTAGTCTAAAAGGCTTAGTATGGAAAATATATATATATATATATATATATATAAGTGGTGAAGAGAAAAATGAACACTGGTTTTTTAATTGCTTGAGGCAGCATAAAAAATATAGCGAGTGTATTTTATCACCTGGTGCCTTAGACCAACTGGTTTGGGAGCCACTAATAAGCCTAAGGTATTGCAAGACGAGAAATTACGCCTAAATGCACGAGCACATTTTGTAATCGGTTGGTTAGTATCTTAAGAAGTATTAACAGTCGCACGAAAAATGTATTAGCAATTTCATCGAAAATATTCACCGACTATAAGATGCTAAAGAAGATGGACAAGAGTATGATAACTTGAATTGAATTCTCTAAGTGTAGAGATGTCTTTTACACACACATAGGGGTATAAGATTAATGTTTAGAAGATAGATGGGGAGGAAGACTAAAGGCGGTGTTTTATTGAGAGATGATATGGTTTCTAACATTTTTTCATGACCATTAAGATATGACTCATGGCAACTGAAAAGCTAGTGTAGTTGAAAACTTTTATTTTCAAGTTCTTTCTTTTATAATTCCTATCTTTGTACGTAACTTTCATTTTCTTTCTTTTATTATACGATTTTGTAGGTATAATCCGCTGAAAACCTTCAGGAGACAACACTCCTCCTAGTAGAGACACCCAGAGGTTTAACGGCTTGTTACACGTGGTCAGTGCAATCGTGTTGCCTACGAAAGTGTACTAGTTAGTTTTTCTTTTTCTTCTTCTTTCTTTCTCCCTCTCTTGAATAAATAGTTTGCTCGAAACGATCAAAGTTAAGTTTGGGGGTATTTGTTCAATCGAAAATATCGCACTTTTGATATATCATTTTCCTTATTTTTTTTAAATATCTAATGGTGTTTATTATAAATATGACACATATGAGGGTTTATCTGTAAAAATAATATTTACCATGTGTTTATATATTATAATTAATATTATGAAGGAAAATGTATGCATATGCATATCATATCAAATATTCTAATCATGATTCTTTAAAAGATATAATATCATACAAATGGTTAGAATAATATCTCTATAACAAATATTACTAATATTATTCATTGAGATGTGGTGCAAGGTTTAGCTCAGATCAGGAGATCGGGATATCGAGATGTCGGGAATCAAAAATCTGTCGATAAAATTAGATAAAATCGAAGAATCAATACTGGCAGAGACTAAGAGAAGATATGAAGATTCCAGATATCACAACTATCTCCAAGTGTCAACACCAGAGACCGCAGAAAATTTCATCACCTAACCCCACCAAAGTGCGGCCTTTCCACGGCAATAAGGGGTTTCTGGCGGCGGATCCGCGGCTATATAGGGGAATTGGGATGTTGGATTTTTTGGGTAAGATTGCAACAACAAACCCTAATACTGGGGATCTATAGTTTATGTTTTTGGGACTATATAAAGGACCGAGGGCTAAAACTAGAAATCACCACCTTTTACACGAAGCCAATCACCGTCAAAGAACAAGTGATCCACGACAGGTCCGTGATTCGACGTGATAATGTGACGTGAGTGTCGACGGAACATATACTTCATACGAGGCAGAGATCGAGAGCAATTTCTTCTTCCTTTTATAATCTAAACTCATAGAATTTGTACTTGAGAAGTTGATTAATAAAGATAGATCATTAGATTAATTATTTCGTATTTATTTTCTGTATTTTACATTATGATCTTTATCCGTTCTTCTTCTTCTATCTTCATCATGCGCAAGTAATTCTCCACTTGATAGGGTTCGTAGGATTAGAGTAGAACAATAGATGAGAAAATATTTTAAGTTCTTTTAAATCTTATGAAGTTTATAAACTTTAGCAAAAGAATCGTTAACATCCTAATCGGGCTCGCTATCAATTTATTAATAGTCTCGACCGCGATTTGAGATCAGATTAACAATTATTTTGCTAAGGGCTAGATATGAATAGAAATCAATAAAAAGACAAGGGTCAATAGTGTGGAAACCCTAATTTCTTCCGAGAACCCTAATTCTCATTCATCACTATCAATCTAGTTTTAAATCTATCAATAGATAAAAAGAGTAATCTTTATTAGTAATCCATGAATACAAAATCTGAACGAACCCTACAAGCTCTCTTCTTATATATTCTATATTCTTATTTAAACTAGATCTGAAAAATATATTCTATATCCTTGATTCGACGTAGATCTATAAACTATTCTCCCTTATTCTTTATTTTTCTAATCTTTCTCTTTTCAATCAACACGTCTAAAGCAAGATTAAAAGTTCCACGTATCTCTGAGGACGACCTGTACTCATTTTGGCTAGCTACATGGGACACCGTTACTGATTGTGGTTACTACACACTCTAAAATAGAATCAATCACACCCCATCTAATAAATTGATAGATCTTGGTCCATACAAAATAAGCGGGACTAGCTTTGGACCCGACCCAACCTGAGTTATTTACAAGCCTAATAACTCTTTAATTATAAACTAGAATTTTTACACAGAAAAGAATAATTACTGGTGAAAGATTATGTGTTTGATTTGAATAAAAGTTTACTTAGGCAGCAAACAATTTTTAAAGAAATTACAATTAAATTGTTGGATGTATTTTTTTTTTATTTTGGAAATGAAGGACGACATGGATATCCTAAAAAAAATTCATTTCCTTTTAAAAATTTTTTTGTTCTAATTATAATTATAAAGATATCTGCTGTTAGGTCTTTCAAAACCAATGAAAAATTCAAAATTGCACTTTGGACTAATCAGGCTTGCTTGGTTTTCGTAAAGCCATTGACTTAACCTTAATTCATGATTGGTGCATTGTTTAGCTTTGGTTTAAGTAAATATTTTTGTGGCTTCAAAATTGAGATTGTTTGAGTAATCTAAAGTTCAATCCAAACCAATTTTCTAAGGGAAAAACATCCAAAACAATCCTTTTGGAGTGTACAGGGCTTTGCAAACAAGAGTTTGCATAATCTCGCAACGTATAGATAACTCAAAACTCACCTTCGGCTATCCCGACCGTAAGCATGAGTACATCCTTACAGTAACAGGACTGTTTCGTTAATCAATTATATCCTCTGCATCTTCACCAAAACCAATTTAACTTAATTACTTTATCTAAACAATTTTTAATCAGTAAATTTTTTTCTTGCTCGCTATTTTATTGAGTTATTTTCTTTGCAGATTTAAATGTTAATAGAATCTCCGATTAAATATACCATACCAAACATTTTTTTCTCCCTCTAAAGATAAAATCATAAATCGATTTACATATAAATGACGTTCTCGGTGTTTTTCCCTCTAAAGCTAAATATAAATGGATTAATGTTTACTAACATAAATTATTAAAGTATTATGTTGTCTCGATATAAATTGTTATCTCATAACCTAGCAGTTTAAGCTTTTGGATTAACCGGTTCGAAACATAAATCACTTTGGGAACAATACAAATAATTCTGGAGTTTGCAATACAAATAATTCTTGCTTCCATGGCCTTTTACACAAAAAAAAGGGGAGAAGTTTTGATGGAGTACCACTATTCATTACTTGTTCTGCATAGTGTTTTACTTTGTGTACAGAAATGAAAAGAAAGAGGCAGAGTTGTGCTCTGAGCAAAATCCTGACCCTTTTCAGTCTTGAGATTATTAATCAAACCAAGTACTCACTGGTCAATATTGGGTTCCCTTTTGGTAAGAACCCCAAGGATCAAAGCATAGAGTTAATACACCAAGTCTTGGTCAATTGAGGGGGAAAAATTAAAAGAAAGTCATTTACTCTTATTTATTTTTGCTTTATTTCCCTACTTCTCCTTTTCTTAGGTAAATCTCACAAGAGCCCAATGGGTTTGCAGTAGTTACGTCCCTTCATGTGTAATGGGGGATGACGGATGAGGCTTTTATTTTAAGTGAGGAAGACCCCGTCCCTCGGTGGCCGGTGAATGCGAGAGCGATTTTAGGGCTGCGCTCGGTCTCAGCCACATTAAAGTCATCTTATAAAACGCCATTGATCTTTCAAGACTTTTATATAGTACCATTTAACCTTTAAGATGCAAGAAAGCCCTAATTCAAGGGTAATTCGGAGGATTTTTCTCCCTCAAACTGTCATATTCAATTCATTTTGTCTATTCACTTCGGTGCAAGGCCATTTTGGAATTATTTAATCCATTTGTGTTTCAAAACGAGTTATAGAAACTAACATTTCTGTACTATATTGCTAGTTCAAGGGGTTCCGGACATGTTTAAAGTTCAATTACGCTATCTCAAAAACCTTAAAACTTTGCTGGTGGTTTATAATATTTACTCCCTTTTCTTTATTAAAACCTCTGTGAGTAGAAATCCTTTCTTTTTTGTTCTGGGAAATTACTATACAAAGATCTAATGCAATTGTGTGCGGTACAAAACTTGGAATCCTATTTGCCTCCCTTGTTATAAGCTTAATAGGTAACTTTTTTTGCAATCTGCTTCGTTACAGCGTCTTCAATTCAATTCTAGCTAATTATGGATTGCATACTAAATCTACAAATTCAACCGAAATCAAACATGTACACATCAATAGTGGGTCAATGGAAATTGGCTAGTGAATAATGGAACAACTAGGTTAGAAGTTAGAAGAAGCTATCATAATAACTTTATTGGTCCTTTTCCTCACCCTTTAAGTAGAATTTTTCTTGCTTTTTTCTAAATGTTGGTGCTTTGTGTAGACATGAAGCACAAGTTGGTTTATGGACCTTTATGGGGGCAACAAAGGTGGGAGAATTTGGTGCCGTGGGCCCAAAGTCCTTTCCAAGATGCTGCATTGCCAATGGCAAATCTATATACGAGGGAGAGTCCTCTTTCTTTTTAACTTCTCCTAAAGTGTCCATTATTTATAGGAGAAGTATATATGATATTGATATGATACGAGAGTGATGCTCAATGACTATGAGCAAGATAAGAAAGCGAATGTCAAGGGTTCTTGAAAAGTTCAATAATTCACATGGGTATAGCCGACTAAATTATTGTTGTATAGACATCTAAAAGAAATTATCTAATTACATATATCATCAACTGATTTAAGCTTGATTCTATTAAAATACCCGACTGTGATTTATAGAAATGACCAAAAAATAATAACTAAAAATTGGCCGTAGAAAGTTATCTACACATATGGAAAAAGTAATTTGAAATATTCACAATGTTAATTTGAAATATTAACATTGTGTTATTGTTCCTACTATATTTATAACATGGTGATAAAAGTTTCTTTAAAAATTGCAATTGCCCAAGCAAGTTTGCATAAAGGATGAAAAATGTAAAGAAGACAAAATATGTATAAATAAATAAATATATATAATCCTCTCAATCTCTTTCCACTTCTCTTCTCTGAGAAAAGTGTGTTGGTGCTATTCTTGCTTCCTAAAGCACTCAATAGACCTTCACTTTTTCCTACTGTTGGAACAATGAAATGAAGAAGATTGGCATTTGGCAACATCAACATTTGTACTACCCAAAGTTGCATCCAAGTCATTTTATTACTTGATTCTTGAATTATAAGGACCCACTATTTCATAATTGGTTCCTGATTTGGACCTAAGATAGGCTGGCTACCCAAAAGATAGATATGAAGCCCCATTCATGAGGTGCACCACAAAATCTTGCATCTATCTAACTTTAGAACTTTAGTTATGCATCATATCAATGCATTAATTTGTGTGGGGCTGTAGTCATCACAAGGACAATGGAACTTTTGATATAGGGAGCATTATCGTTTTCTGAGACTCGTCAATTCAATACATTACCATTCCTTTTCTCTTTTGTTCTCTTTTTATTATGCTTCTCTCTCCATTTGAAAACATGCAGGGTCTTCCCTTTCACATGGAATGGCTCATAACTGCTCATGTTTGTCGCTTTTGCAGGGAATAAAACTTGCTGCGATCCAGGTTTAAATCCCACCCGACGTGTATTTAAAACGGATTAGTTTAAGACAACACTACCGGTATAAAACTGCCTTTCAGTCCATATAAAAGAAACTGTTAACATATGAAGACGTGTTAAAATATAAGATTACACCCAGCAGCCTTCTTCACGGCCCATGAGTTTATGATAAGTTAGGTTCGGGTGCAAACATGTATAGAATTTAAGTAAACAAGCATTGAGTATTAATACAGTTGGATATGGCATTATCAGCTCATAACCCAACAATGATAAAATGATGCTAGAAAAATCAAATAGGGGTTACCAACACATTAAAGATAGAAGAAAGAACTTTTTAAGTTGAGCACTAGGGTTGCAGCGCAGAACAAATGTAGAACCAACACAAGCCACTTCAGTGCTATGTTTGCCCAATAAACAACCATAGTAAAACTTAGATAGTTTCAGAACAAATTTATGATACACATCTCTGATGCTGAGAGTCTGGAAAAGAAATTATATAGCAAGAACATATTACAAAATGAAAAGGAAAAAAAAGGGTTTGAAATCTCCTTACAATGTTGTTCACAAAAAGATGGAAAAATTCAAATTTTATGGAAGGGCTCGCTTCCAGTTGTTGGCAACAATGTCAGCCAAGTCAACCACCCTCTGTGAGTAACCCCACTCGTTGTCATACCAAGCAATCACCTTCACCATATCATCACCCATCACCATAGTCAACGATGCATCCACAGTCGAAGATACATCCGAGCATCGGAAGTCAACCGAGACAAGAGGTTCATCACAAACGGAAAGTATACCAGCGAGCTCTTTCTCGGCGCTGTCTCTGAAAGCGGCGTTGACTTCCTCGGCGAAAGTCTTCTTTGTGACTTGCACGACTAGGTCAACCACGGAGACGTTGGGGGTTGGGACTCGAAGGGCGATGCCGTTGAGCTTGCCCTTGAGAGTTGGGAGAACGAGAGCCACAGCCTTGGCCGCACCTTTTGTTGTTTTTTTTAAGGAGAAGGCGAGCTAATTAGTCCGCTATTGTTAAAAAAATTGGTTATAATTCACTAAAACATATAGCTTTCTTTTATAGATAAACATCATTAAATTTATAAATTGCAAATAAATACCATGAACTTAACCCGTTGCAAATAAACATCATGGACTATCCCTAATTTCCAATCTTAACCATTTACTGTTTTTCTAGCCTTCAATTTGATACTGAAATGAACAAATTGTAATTCAAAAATTGAGTATGCTATTAAATTTTTAAAAAAAAAACTGAAAGCTCGTGGTATTTAACTGGAAAGAAGGAAGCCATTGATATTTATTTGAGATTTGAAGATTTTATGGGGGTTTTTTTTCTCAAAAAGGCTGATAGTTCATGGTAACTTGGTAAAATCTGCTTTAAGAAGTATATAATGAGACGCCAAAACCAAAGATTTAGTGGCACCTGTTGAGGTGGGGACGATGTTGAGGGCGGCAGCTCGGGCACGGCGAAGGTCACGGTGGCTTGCATCGAGAAGCCTTTGGTCGCCAGTGTAGGAGTGGGTGGTTGTCATGGTGCCTTTGATGATTCCTGATGTAAATTCACATTAGGGTTTGAGATCAATGGAGTTTTACTTATATCAGAAGTAATGAAGATTGTATATTGATGCACAGCTTAACATACATCCTTAAAGGCAAATCCACGACCCGATAGGTTAACTGGTTAAGTACTTAAGTTCTTGGGTGAACTGGCCAGAGACAGTTTAAAAACAATGTGTTTGAACAGTAGCAAGTTTAAACCGCATCTTATAATGTAAGAGAAATATGTCCTGCCTTTCCCGGCGGAGCCATGTTTCTGCTGGAGGCCTTTCCACATGGCTCAAAAGCTCACATAAGGGGAGCGATAAGGGTTAAATTAGCTGCAAAACATTGTCAATACATTAGCCTGATCGATTATTTTTCTATGGTTCTTAATAGTATGTACATGCATTCTAGTAAATAAAGGTCTTTACAAAAATTTCAATCATACCTAATGCACCATAGCAGGCCTGGTGGGCAGTTGCAAAGCCAAAATTATGTTTGTCGTTCATCTCTTTTTTCGGGTGAGGTCAGGGCACACAAATATATATAAACAAAATATAATCCAAATCCTAATGATGCAACAGCATTTCTACCGGACAAAATCAAACTCAGATAAGAAAAAATGTAGCTTGCCATCAAGACGATAAATTGGACAAGAAAATGTAAAAGCTTACTGTTTTCAATCTGGCAAGTCATTGTATTAGATCACTTATCTAACTGTGCAATCTTACTGTTCTCGATTAACCAAGTCAGAGTATATTGTTAGCTTATTTATCTGCCTTCGTTCATCATCACTTTCGTTGCTATCTCTTTTGATCCTACATGTTAAAATACATATTTTCATCGAATAATCTGCGATGAGAACCTACACTTTCGATTTTACATAGAATTGTATACAAGAAGACTGGTAAACTCTTTCAGGGTGTTGCTAAATCAATAACATCAACATTACCTAAAGAAATCTAGGCCTAATAGTAATAAGAAATATTATTGGTCATGGTTAATCAAAGGAAATACAATTAAAAATAATAACTTATTCGGAAAGTACATACCGAACTTTTGATCGAGGACCTTCACGAACGGGGCGAGACAGTTGGTGGTGCAAGAGGCATTGCTAATGATGGGCTCATCGGGATTGTATTGATCAGCATTGACACCAACCACATAGGTCGGGATGTCTCCTTTACCTGGTGCGGTAATTAAAACCTTCTTGGCACCGGCTTGAATATGCTTACCTGCTCCCTCTCTATCAACAAACACTCCTGTTCCCTCTATCACCAAGTCGATTCCCAAATCCCTGAGACAAGAGGAGTTGTTTTTCATTATCGAAATGAAAATGGAATCTCACCCGAGATTTGGCATGTTAACTAAGTGACTATTGCTATTTTGTATTTATACAATTTATATGGCCATAGTAAAACGATCTCCAGCTGTAGCGACATGAAAAATTCTATAGGGTGGCAATAAGTTGAATTGGAAATTTAGTTTCAATTGTTCTTGTTAAAGTTGACCTTAGTCTTCAAATATCTCATTCTTAAGCCTCACAAAGCTTCACAAACCATCTTTCTTAAGGTACTGTTGCCAGAGCGCATCTGAATTAACCGATGTTAAAAATATTACAATATATCAAATTCTTTGAATATTAGAACATATCAAAATGTTCAAAGTTTAGATTATCTACAAAGATTAGTGATCAGCATGCTTTGCCTGTAAAGATAAAAAAAATCATTTTTTTAAAATAATGCAGATAATTCATATATCTGGACCTACAGATATTTAATATCTTCACCCTATCCAATTGCCTTTATTGGAGAAAAATTGTTTTAATTGTGTTTTGCCGAAGGACACAAGAAATAAAGAAATTACATCTTTACTCGTATGTTTTCATTGTGTTCTACCTGATTTGATGTGTTCTACTTGAAATAAATTCAGATATATGAGATGAAGACACACAAGTTGAAGAAATAATGTGATCAAAAAAGGTCTAAGGTGCTGCCTCCAAAACTTGGTTGCTGAAGCACTTGTATCCAAGATTGAGATAAATGCTGGTATGAAAATATGGTGTTCTGCTTCAATCAACAGCTCATTCAAGGTTGATTCATTACATGTATCTTTGGGAAGATGATGTCAGCAAATAGGATTACTAAGCATCACATGATCTCATCACCTCATCAATTGCATTTGGTTATGTGAAGAATCACTTTTAGCAAAAGCTTAAGTCGTTGTGTCAAATGACAATGTATATCAATCCAGCGGCGGATCCAGGGAATTTGGTCAGGTAGGACGGAAATTAAATGGCCTTAAAATATTTTAAATAAGCTTCGAAATTTATAATTAAAAAAAAGATCCTCTGATATACATCAAAATTTGGACAGCATTTTCCAAGCTAAGTTCGTTATTGCCAAAAACCTTTTTCTGATGATTAATAAAATGAAATACCAATTAACTTCTTATTTATATGATTGTTGGGCCTAAATTTCAACATATATTAAGATATACTATGTATACATGGTTAGACATAGTACATTTCTTGTTTCGGTGAACATATAAAAAAAACTTAAATGTATTATATGGAATTTACGAATCAATAACATAAAGAAACATTACAAATGAATGCATCGACGCATTTTCTATTCTAGGATATATTTTTATGCTAAAACAAAATAAAATTACTTGTTTTCTACTTCTATTTTACAAACTAGGGTCTTTTATTAAAAAATGATATTGTAAAAAATAATGATGCCCAAGGGGCTCGAACCCATGACATGTGATCCTAAGCACTGGGACTGCATGCACAAACCAATGATCTGTTTGCTCTTTTTGTTGTAAGCTATAGAATATTTTTTATATATAAATAGTTTATTAAATGTGCATATCCATATCGATAACACGGATACAGGTGAGGCGACCACCTAGCCTCGCCTCTATGTAGATTCGCCCATGTATCAATCTAACCAAGATAAAGCCTCAACTATGAGTTTGATATTAGAATCAATATGATTTCTGATGGCATCGACCCTACATTTTAAAAAGCATTTACGACTATCATCGTGCATGTTTTTATTTTTGAAATTGACCCGTAAGCCTAACCCATGCACACAACACAACACAACACACACGCACCTAGAGGACCCACAAATTTGCCCCCAAAGCGTTAAATTGTGGTCACTTCGGGGATCGAATCCCACACTATCCTCAGGAGAGGAAGTGTCATACCAATTAAGCTATTGCTCATTGGTGCATTTGGACACCTAGAGTGATGTCTTGAAAGCACAAATGAAAAGTTATAATAATCAAGCATTAGTTATATAGACTATGCATTGAAAAAGATAAATAAGTCTATCGATCGCAAAGAAAGTTATGCACTAGCTAAGTCAAACATGCTTTAGCACGACACCAAGATAACGAAACACCAAAATAAAACATTCACAATGCTAATCAAGCTACAAGGACCTTTTTTTTTGTTTTGCGATCATAACAAAAATAATCCTATCATTTCATAAGAACTCTACATATTTTCAGCTAGCACTAAGAAATCCAGCCAAGAGGTCCTCTTTCAAGGGTCCAAATAACATTAACAACCCCAACTTCATTCCATTTTATAAATAACTTCTAACAACACTAGCATATTTTTTATCAATTCTGTGTCACGACTCAAAGCCAACCATTTAAGTCAAATTATCATGAACTATCCATCATTTCACAACAATTCAACACATTTTCACATCAAACATCAACAAATCCGACTAAAAATTGCTCTTTTAGGGTTCAAACAACACAAACAATCCCAAAACCATTCAATTTCAAGAACAAACCCAAACAAATTTTAAAGAGAAATCGCTTACTTCCAAGGGAGATAGGCAGGGTTGCGATTAGAGACGACTTGAATAACTTTCCCATCGACGGAGATGGAGGTGTCGCTGGCAGGCTTGACGTCGGCGTCGAAGATGCCGAGGGTGGAATCGTACTTGAGGAGATGCGAGGCTTGCTTCACGCCGCCGGTGTCGTTGATGGCGATGACGTCGAGGGGCGAATCTTTGCGGCCGTGCCAGCACCGGAGAAAGTTTCGGCCGATACGACCGAAACCGTTGATTGCTACCTTTACCTTCGCTTCTGTTACTCCCTTCTTCGAGCCTCCACTGCTACCAACCTGATTTTAAAGAAAAAGAGGGGGTTATGTGTAAAATCGAGGAGTTATTGTTGGGCTTGGGGCTGGGTGGGCTGGGCTTGGGCGTAGTCAACGATATATGGAATTCATTTAATGACTGATCTCATCTATCCTCATCAACATATTGAAAAACATATACATATAAAAATATATGTGATTTTGATCATTTGGACCGCAGGGATGCAGATTTATTAGTCATGTGGAAATCCTACTGCATATGCTTTAGGTCATGATGACTAAGACTAACAATGTCCATTGACAGAGTAAGTTTGAGAGTTTCCGCTTTAGTAAAGAATTTTTTTCTACGGCCCTGTAACTCCCCACATTTCTCCTTTTATTAAATTCCATTTTTCTAAGAATATTTCTAGCCATAACCTCTTTGTAATAAAAAAAATTTAATGACGGGGAGTTTTGGTATAAGAGTTGGATTGTATGAGAAAGAATAATGGTAGTTAAAATGAGGGGTAAAGTGCAATGATATTTAATCGGACGGTAGTTTCCATATTCAAATCGATCCAACTAATGTTATTAGATATGAGCTAGACTTTTGATGTATATTTGTGGACCGGCTTAGCTGAGCTAAATATTTGCATCCGAATGGTCATTTAAATTTAGTTATTTTATGAACATTATATACTTTGGATGTTTCTAGAAGTTTACTGCTGTCTAAGGCTTATGCATGTGTAGTTTACTAAATCAAAAGGAACTCATGTAAAAGTAGTCGAAGAAACAGGGTGTGTTTCAAGCTTACAGCTGAGGTCTTGAAGGCCACCACAGAAAGGAAGTCATCGGAAGAGCTCGCCTTTCTCGATAAAGGAAGCGAAGACGAACCCCTCAACCCCGCAAACTCCGAGAATCCTTTGCCATTGGCCTGCATGCATATACGCACACGCATACCACACGCATGATGTCAAATGATCAACAAAAAGACAGGGAGTTAAAATGAGAATGAGAGTTAAAATTTGAGACTAGCTAGCTAGGTATGGGACCTGAAGAGAAGAGGCGTTGGCTACTGAGAGAGTAGCCATGGGTTGAGCTCTGCGCAAGGATTTATGCGAGAAAAGAGAATGAAGAAGGGAGTTTATATGATCATATAAAAGATAAAAGAGAGAGGTTGTGGTGTATGGAACAAGTGAGGACTGAGAGGAGAAAAAAATGGATGAGATTATGGATGACCCTATCAGTGAACGTATGGCTAATATCCGATCCTCAAATCAGCCAACAATGAGCTTGTGATTGAGGAGCAACCTATAGTCTACCTGTTGCATGCACATTGTGATACTTGGGCTTGGGGGCCTGGAATTTAAAGCCTTGTTGTTCTTTATTGTTTTCCCACATACTACTAGTGGAGAAATTATTCGAAATGGAATGAACTGGAATGCAAGAGAGGGGAAAATAAGATATATATATATATATATATATATATATATCAGGCCTGGTTTTGGTTTCGAGCCTAAGGTAAATTACATAAAACATCATTAAACTTTTCGTGTTACATTCAAAGAGAGAAGCAACTGCAAAAGCCATAATGCTGCACATAATATTGTTCAAAATACACTCAATTTGATCTCCTACTGAAATGGAAGGAAGTAAAACGCTTTATACTGCCCTTCATCATCCATGTCCTCTCCGTGTACATAAACCCTGATCCAAAGTAATACAAGGCAAGGGACTAAATGTGCATAATCATCAGTTGATAAATCGCGCTTGTAGGAATTACAAACTGACCAAATATATCCCCGAATGTATTAAAATGACCCCTCTAATGATGCAAAATTTAACCATATATTTAGCCCCTTTCACTTATTTTATTAATGCCATCTCATAAATACTCGCTAACTCATCCATCCCATGATTTCTCTACACATATTTCTACTATCGCAGCGATATAGGCACTCGAAGCAGGTATACAGCTATAGTAGCCACTTTGTTTCAACTCTTTCTCTCTCTAGCTATTGGCGAGTGCAATGAGTTCATCCACTACATTTGGCTCAGCAAGGGTGCTAATATCCCCAAGTTCATCTAGCTGTCTCGAAGCAATCTTTCTTAGGATTCTCCTCATGATCTTTCCGCTTCTGGTTTTTGGGAGCCCTGGGGCCCAATGGATCTTGTCTGGGGCAGCAAACGCACCGATCTGACAGAAACCAAATTGATGTCAGTGAAAGGTAGATATCAGTGTATATAATTAGGAAGTTCATTTACGTCGATGTTGGGTTTTTCTTTTCTTCTCTTCTCTTTATAAATGAATATGGATAGGTTCGGAATGACCGACATTTCATTGAAAATATGAAATGAGATATGCACACTATGCATCTCCAAAAGAATTTTCTAAATAAAAAAGTTATAAAACATATTGAAGAAGCTTCAACCATCAGCGATAAGGATATGGCTCTCTTGTTTCAATTATCTGCTGGTACAACAATATATCAACCGATATATTGTTTACATTTTACAGCATAGTATCGCGATACGAATGAAAATATATTGCCTGCTGATACAGTGATACATCATCTTGTATCAGCCAACATGACCTAGTTATCTCATATTTATATGTATTCTAATTTCACTTTGCAGTCAAATTTCTGTAATTTTTCATTTATTTTTTTAACATTGTATGCGTAGTAATTACAGTTTCCATTGGGATCGGATAAATAGCTATTCAGGATCTATGATTTTATAGAAGCACAGAATGCAAGTAGAGGTAATTTGATTAGTAAATGCTGAGTGGTATATCTCCGACTAGCTAAATGTTGTTGCTGAGTATTCGATGTGAAGTGAAGAACATTATATTTTGGCATTGCATGGTTACTGAAAGCCAATTCAAATAACTTAGAACTTATCATGAATATGACCAAACCAATTGTTTACTCGAACTTTTCCTTTTTAATTTGTTTTTTTTCTTTTTTTGCACGGCGCAAGTATATCGAATGCCTTCTAATGTAGCTAACAATAGATATAGGGTAAATTACAGTAAAATACCCTCAACCATAGTTAGTTTTCACAAAAAATACTTGCACAAATTTAATTACTCTAGAATACCTTAAATCATTATCATCTTTTTCAATAAAGTGCCTTCCATCTGCATTCTGCATTCCATCCAGTGAGTCATTTTTTTGTAACATGGTACCCCCTATATTAGTGATTATTTTGCATCTTTTTCTCAATTTCCTCCCCACTCCTCCCCTCTATCCACCTCTTCTCCGCACGCCTCCTCTCCTTTCCTCCTCCCCTCTATCCACCTCTTCTCCGCACGCCTCCTCTCCTTTCCTCCTCCCCCGCTCCCTTTCATCCTCCCCCGTGCTTCTCCACTGTTTCCACCTCTTCTCCCCCACCTCCTCTCTAGATCACCTGCTCTCCCTCCTCTGCCGCCCCCCC
Source organism: Agapanthus africanus (assembly GCA_030015575.1). Lineage (NCBI taxonomy): Eukaryota > Viridiplantae > Streptophyta > Magnoliopsida > Asparagales > Amaryllidaceae > Agapanthus > Agapanthus africanus. The sequence continues at coordinate 638,811,060 of JASDDO010000022.1, read as the reverse complement.
CTCCCTCTCCAAATTCCTCGACACCATCATTTCAGCCAAAGTCGACTTCCACCATCCCCGCCTCTTTCTAGCTCTTCCACCTCATGGAAATGATAATTGACATGGCAAGGGCCAACAAGGTAAAACAAACTATCCTTTTACAATTTACAATTCCAGGGTATTAATTGTTTAAGGTATTTAAGAGTAATTAAAATTGTTGAAGGTATATTAGTGAAAATAAGCGATGGTTGAAGGTATGTTATAATTTACCCATTATTATATGCACCAAATCTTTGAAGTTCTGACCTGCAAATTTTTTTCCCTTAAAGACGGTAAAAGAAACTTAGATATACAACCATATAAGTATTTTCAATATTTACTTAATATTACAAAACGTGTCAAGAGAGTTAGCAAGAAAAACCTGCTTTCGAACTGTTAAAATGAGGCTCTTCTTTAGTTCATCACTGTAAGGAACACCCTCCTTTAAAGTAACAAAAGCATAAATGCCCTGCCCTTTGACCTGATACAAAACTAGCTTTTGTTAAAACTCGGTATATTTTCAATAGGAAGAAAACAAATAAAGTAGAAGCGAGGATACTCACCTCATGCTCGACACCAACCACGGCAGCCTCTGCACACTGAGGGTGGGAGACGAGTGCAGATTCTACCTCAGCTGTCCCAATACGATGCCCACTGCAAAATTTAAATCAAGATTCTTAAAATGCGTCTTCAATGAGTGTAAAAAGAAATTAGGTTGTTTCTATGATTGCCTTTATAACGGTTACTCGAGTAGAATGCGGAAAGAGTGTATAAGAACAAGAAGAAGAAGCCTCCATCCTAAACTAAATATTGGAATCAGCTACATAAATTCTTTTCTTCCAGTCAGCTATGTTAAGGGCCACGATTCTTTTAATTAAATTGACAACTACCATAACTATTTTAACCACAATCAGCAATTTTCATTTAGCCTATACCCTTTATTGCTCCATTAATCACAATTTATCAGCCCCCATTGCACATGTCTCGACTATCTCTATCAGTTCTCTACTTTCAATTGGATATGAATTTCTAGAGTACATCAGCTCATCCATCTTGATATTCTCATTTTAGCTACAGTCATGTTTTGGACATGGTGTTTCCTAATTGCCGAACATTGTGTCTCATAAAACAATGCTGATCTTAATATCCACTTCAATAAAAAACGGTACTTGGAAAATTACCTGACGTTGATGACATCGTCAACTCTTCCTGTAAGCCAATGGTAGCCATCCTTGTCCCTATCAAGAATAATTACTAGAACAAGTCACTACATATCATGTTGATGCTAAATAGAAAATCATGTGAGTTGCATGTGTCTGTGCAAAAGTTGTATAATGGACTAAAGCTCATGTAACAAAGTGACGTATAAAATTCGAATAAGTTACCTGCTGCAGCCGTCACCAGAGAAATAATAACCAGAAAACGGCTTAAAGTATGTAGTTTCGTATCTTTCGTGATCACCATAAAGTGTTCTGAAGGCACCAGGCCACGAGTTTTTGACACAAAGATAGCCATTGCATTCACCTTCTATTTCATTTCCTTTCTCATCAACAATAACGGGCTGCAATATATATTTTTCAATTCCAAAATAAGGATAAAATCACTTTTTGGAAAAGTGAATGAAGTACCTGAACGCCGAAGAATGGAAATGTGGCCGAGCCTGGCTTCTGTGGCCACGCACCAGGTAGAGGAGTAATCTAAAGCACATAAAGATAATAATAAAAAAAATGGAATCAGTCATATGACGAGAAAAATAAGGAGAAGTAAGGAGATTGCACCCAAAAAAAAGGAAGAAAGACTAAAGTTACCATGAAGCCACCAGTCTCTGTCTGCCACCACGTATCCGAGATTGGACATCGAGAATCCCCAACAACATTATAAAACCACCTAGAGTATAAAATGGTAGATAAGTAATTTAATTAAAGAACTATATTTGCACACTAGTCCCTACAAGAGAAAAGTATATGATTATTAACCTCCATGCAGTTGGATTAATTGGCTCCCCTACACTTCCAAGGACTCGCAATGATTTACGAGAGTAACGAGTGACATACTGCATAACAACATTAAAAATGAGATCAATATAATACATGTATAACTCAAAAAACACCCAGCTATAATCATTATCTTTTTCTCTTATCTCGATCTACAAGGGAGAAAAAAGGTTGAGTACATCAAAGTATTTTTTAGAAGCGACACATTTACAAGTAAAATTTACCTCAGTACCCTCACGCATGAGAGAACGAATTAGCGTTGGAGCAGTGTATAATATTGTCACCTTATACTTATCAACAATGTCCCAGCTACGTCCAGCATCTGGATAATTTGGAGCCTATGTATTTGCCCAAAAGAAAGAATTGCATAATTTTTCACATATTCTAATAAATGGTATACTCAAGCTCAAAGTGAGTCAATGGTACAACCCGCAACTAAATTGTGATGCATACCACTGATTCTGCACGTTACTACACTTTTTTGTGCCTTTGCAGAAGCATCATTCCAGATGTATTAACTCTATCTACAAATTTATAACACAAGCAACTTACCCCTTCGAAAACCACAACACTAGCTCCATTTAAAAGAGGCCCATATGTCACATAGCTGTGTCCAGTAATCCAACCACAGTCGGCTGTGCACCTGAGATAAAAAAAATAAAGAGAGATGGTATACTCTCAACTATATATATATATATATATATATATATATATATATATATATATATATATATATATATATATATATATATATATATTAATTACACAAAACTGCCCTGTAGGTTACCCCCTATAGCACTTAGACCCCTTCTAATGATATATTAATACTCCAAGACTTAAAATAAAATAGGGCTTTTTTATATCTCACCCCCAAAACATATATATTTCTAAATTTCACACCTAAAAATTCATATTTCTAAATTTCTCACTTAAAACCTTCAACTTGTTCAAAAATCTCCCCTACTAAGATTTACTCAGCATCTTATAAGAATTTTCCGTCGGTTTTGAATTTTCACTTGTTAAGAGACTTGAAAAAGACCAAAATGCCCTCAACAGTCATCTTCCTCTTTCAAATTAGGACTAGGGTTAGGATTTCTTCTTGATTTCAAAATTTGGGCTTTTCTTCAGAGAAAAGAATTAGAGATTTTCCTCTTCTCGCCCATTGCTTATGGGTTGTTGCAAAGGAGTTTTGAGCTCCTTATTGTACCAATTTTGACAACTCAAATGAAACAAACGATCTAAAAGATCTATTGAAATGAAGAAACCCATGAAAAGGTTGGAGACGACAAGAGAAGAAGAAGGATTCTTGGTCCTTTGAGAAGAAAGATGGAGGCCTCTAACTCGAGTCCTTGGTTAAATCAAACTAAGCCATGTTAATTCTCACGGAAAATCAAACTAAGCCATGTTAATTCTCACGGAATATAGATGACGTGGATTTTTAGGTTAACGGAGAACTTTTAAGGGGGGATTTAGAAATATGAATTTGGTGAAATTTAGAAAAATGTAAGTTTTGGGGTGAGATGTTAAAAATACCCAGTAAAATATTAATTCTAGTCTAAGCAACTCAAATGATTGTCTAGTTTAGCTCAAATGATTGTCTAATTTAAATTCTAGACTTTCGAGTAGAATTGGTTTTCGAGGGGTTTAGTCAACGAGATGAGGGGGTGTTTGCACTAATAAATTACGAGATGGTACAAGTGCTATACAAGATTACCTCAGGGTTTTTTTCGGCATTACTAACCTAAAACAAATGAAGATGAGGAATAAAGAGCAAAAGAAAGAAACGCAATCTTCAAACAAAATAGGCTTAATTACCAAAAACTAACCTAAAGTTTCCGCCATTTTCAACAAACTACCCTAAAGTTTTAAATGTGATGATAACTATCCTTTTTAATGGTCAATGATGGTCAATGTCCAAACATGTTACTTATGACCATTTTATCCCCATACTAAATCTAATTAATTATCTTAAATATTAATTAGGGCTAGGGTTAGGTGATGGGGAAGCCGGCGGCGATGGCGATGAGGCAACGACGGCAACTGAGTGGAGGCGGCGGCGGAGAGGAGGTGGTAATGATGATGGAGGTGGCCGTGAGAAGATGAAGAAGAAGATGGTGATGATGATGGAGGTGGTCGTGGGAAGGCGAAGAAGATGGTGATGATGGTGGCGGCGGCGGCGGAGGTCGGGAAGGAGGGGAAGGCGCGGGTGGGAGGTCGGGGGAGGCACGGGAAGGCGTGGGGGAGGAGTGGGGAGGATGATGATGGTGAAGAAGAAGACGATGATGGTGAAGAAGAAGACGATGATGGAGGTGGTGGCGGCGGTGCGGGGGAGGAGAGGGGAGGTCATGGGAAGGTGTGGGAGAAAGGGGAGGCGGTGAAAAGAGGAGGGAGGCGGTGAATCATGATGAAGAAGAAGATGATCATGGAGATGATGGCGGGGTAGGTTGGGGAGAGGGGTGGGCGTTGGGGAGGCAGCGGGAAGAAGGGATGGGTGGGTGTGGGAGAAAGCGGGACTGGGGTCGACGGCATGGAGGAGGGTGTTGGGGTGGGGGTGGAGGCGGCTGTGGGGAAGTGGTCGACGGCATGGAGGGAAGGAGGTTGATGGCGAGGCTGCAGGGAGTGGCGGCTAGGGTTAGGGTTATGGTTAACGCTTTCGATAAGATGAAGTTTGAGTGTAGTTTAGGAATTTTTTTTATTTTTTTACGAAATGGAAATTTACTGACGTGACACCATTAGGGCTGACGTGTCACCGTAAAAAAGGGTAGTTATACTCACATTTAAAACTTTAGGGTAGTTTGTTGAAAATGGTGGAAACTTTATGCAGTTTTTGGTAATTAAGCCAACAAAATTTTCAACAAGAGCACACAGCGCAAAATAATCGCCAACATACCAGTATATATCTGATGACTTGTAGTCAAATGCATATTTAAATGTTGTTGCAGAGTATACCATGTATCCCCCGGTCGTGTGCAACACACCCTGCCAACATAAGCATTAATATAAAACTCTATACATAAAAAATGTAAGGGCTAAATTACACCAATTACCCTTAACTATCATTCTTTTTCACTAAATTAAATTAGATTTCTTTTATTACAATGCCCTGAAACATTGGTTTAAAGGAAGTTTATTCGCTAAAATACCCTTAAATGTAGTACTTAAAGGGAGCCCACTATAACCAAAAAAGAAAGAAAAGAAAAAAAACTATAATGTATTTAGTGAAAAACAATGATAGACAAGAGTAGTTTAGAGTAAAGTAGCCTAAAAATGTCTACAGATTGTACTTAAAAGGGGGGAAGTCACCTTCGGTTTCCCAGTACTGCCACTTGTGTACAAGAGAAATAGCGGGTCTTCAGCATCAACCCATTCCACAGGACACTTGGTAGGAAATTGCGGGACTACATCCTGCGAGGCAGTAATTTATGAAGAACAGAGAGATTAAGAAAATATGTTTAAGAAATATAGTACAAAACAAACATTTGACCACAAATATGGAAGACGGCACCTTTTGTTGATTGTGATATTAAATAACAAGAAGCTCTAGAACTAGCATATACATTTAGCAACCAGGAAGGCTCATTTTAGGACAAACCTGCCACCATATATCTCGTCCATCTTGACATTTTGTTACGTCTCGCTTCATGGCTGACTGATTTTCATAAGTCAAGCACAAATCTGGTACCAGACAAAAGGACAGTCAAATAGATTCGATGAACTATGACTCGGCTAATAGCTACTGGCATAGAAGATTTAAATGTGTGGAGATTTAATGCCGTCGTCGTCGTCGTCATCTAAATTATTCTCCCATTTAAATTTGGTCAGCTGTGAGACAAAGTTTAATGAAAGATTTGACAAACTTTTACAACTGGTGCTCGAAACCAAACTTTAAGGGTAGAGAAAACGCTCAAAGTTGAGGGTAGTTTAGTGTAATTTATCCTAAAAACAAAGGAGCTAGTTTTCGTACCTACAGGAACTCCACTCTTTGCTGTTTCAACAAGCGCATTATCCACTATGTCTTTGAGATATATAGGTTTTGCGCCTCTACGCACAGCATTGCAGGTAACCACTAGCTTTGGTTTGCAATCAACAATTCTTTGAGCTAGTGACTCCGCAGAGAAGCCAGCAAATACAACCTATATCAAAGCAAAAGACACTTCTAAAACCCAATTCCTCAAGGTATGAGAAACCAAAAAAGAAGAAAAGATCAGTCGGACATTTCGATACCGAGTGCACAGCACCAATTCTAGCACATGCCAACATCGCAATAGGCAACTCCATTAACATAGGCAAGTAAATCACGACCGCATCGCCCTTTTTAACACCCACGCTCTTCAAATAGTTGGCAAGCTGCAAAAGGATGAGATTAGTATACATAACCAGCTGGGGGGGGGAGGGGGTAGAGGGGGGTCTGGGGAGTTGAGTTAGGATAAAATAAGTTTTGTACAGTTATCAGAGCTTAGCTTCAAAATCATAACGGTCTACTTGGTTACGATTTTGGAGCTGAAGTGACAAGAATTATCTGAACCTAAGAGTTCAGATAACTGAAGTTCGATACCTTGACTTACCTAAAATACATACCAATCTCATGTATCTAAACTTAATGACACTAAAGCCAAACAATACTAGGTGGAGGTAAATGCTTGCAAATTGGAGTTAGCATAACCTATATACCCACCTGTTCTTGGGTGTGGAGTTGGGATAACTAGAATTTATTTTAAGTGGAGGTATAGGCCATGCAGACTTTACTTTGCAAGGCCTCGCCTCCACTTAAATTTAAACTTTGATGGGTAGCCTGGCTTTGAAGTTATTGAAAATCCAAAAGGGTTGTTTTTGAGTTATCTAAACTCGAAGTTCTCTCATCTGTTTATGGAGTTCGAAGAAATGGGATTAGAATAGAATAATGGATTATAGATAACTCCGGTTATCTCAACTTCGATACTAAGATAACTCTAGTTACGTGAACTCCATAATGAAAGCTAGGCGGAGCATAGTTAGGAATTTGGAGTATTTACTGATTATCCTAGCTCAACCCCGACACCAAACATGCCCTTAAATGACGACTCTGGATATCCGTACTCTAAAGTCAAATGAAGACAAAATATTTCCACAGTCAAGAAGAGTTGCAACTTTACCTGGCAAACTTTATCTAATAGCTCATTGTAAGTCAACCTCCCATCATGGCCTGGTTCATTCCCTTCCCAATACAATGCAATTTTGTCGCCGTTCCCCGCTTCGATGATTCGGTCCAAAGCATTGTAGCATATGTTTGTGCTTGCTCCTTTGAACCACTGCAAATGGTTCAACATAAAAAAATCAAGTAAAAAATCTTCTCTCTTCTACCTCAACAAACTACTAAATTAAACTAACCTCAATCTTAATAGGCCCCTTCGTAACATCAAGGTTTTCTGAAAACACCTCAGGGCCCCACTTCTCTTTCCAGTAGAACTCAGATGCAATATCGGACCAGAATCCTGCAGGATCCTCAACCGACCGCTTGTACATTTCCAGATACTATCACATGAAATTTATAAAGATGTCAGCCAGTCAGTAAAAACTAACTCTTTTACCAGGAAACCAACCATTCGCTTTTCATTCGAAACATAAGAACAAAAAACGACATTCTACAGCTTATAAGCGGAGATCATGGTTGAATTGTTACTCTAATCAGTGTATTACCCTCAACGAACATTCTTTAATAAACCTAATAAGTAATAATTTTTGAACAGGAAACAGCAGAACTGAGGTTAATCAATGATAAAGAATTACAAATTTTGAGATACAAACATGGAAGTTCCTAGTAGTTTTAAATTTTTAAAACAATAACAATTTATGAAATATATACAGCAGAACTGAAATTCCCGAACCCAACCCCCCCCCCCCCGGATAACCATCACATTAAAATTTTATAATGCCCCAATAACTATATCAATGTTAGATGCATTACACATCATCTTATTCTTTATCAGCCAAAAAATGAATCTTTAACCACGATCATAACAAGCACCGAACTAAGATTGATTACTAACAAAATACATTCTTAATTTATTTATTTTTTGGCATGAAACTGGTGAACAAAACTAAAATCGTAAAATACACAAATTTATTTAAGAACCTAATTAATTGGAGAAAAAAGGGCGACATTTGTCACTATCGAGCAGAATATTCTAAAATTCAAATCTTTACTCCCAATAAAAGCGCACACAAAGAGAGAGAGAGAGAGAGAAAAGCGACGGTTTTTCCAAAGATGCAACCTCAACGATCCACAGCAATCAACGAAAAAGGGCAAAAAAGAAGGGCATGTACCTGTTTAGGAGAAGAAACGAGGGCCTGCTTGCAAAACTCCTCGCTAGGGTAAACGAGGTCGTCCTCCTCGGCGGCGCGCGACTCTCCGAGCACGACGGCGTTGAGGCGCGAGATCTTTCCGGCGCCGGAGGGGAACTGCGACATGGACGCCACGTGGCGGAGGTGATCCGAGCTCGCGATCCTCTTCTTGATCGGTGACGAATTGGCCCCCATCGCAGGCGACGAATGGCAGAAGGATGAAGGGCGGGGGCTGAAAATGGGAAATTGGAGGGGGCAGATGTGAGATTGGGGTAGATAGATATGGGCCATTATTGCAAATAATTTTTGGAGTTTTATATATTTTTTTTTTGGGTAGAGTTTAGTGCGCAGTTGAAAGCATTGAATTGTTATTTCTCTATTTATATATCTCTTTCCCTTTCTCTTTTGGTATCCTATGTATATTTATATATTTATATTTTCTTATCTTTCTTTGGAATTATGGATGAAAAAGCCCACGTTTTTGGATTTAGGTGGGTACTGCTAAAAAGGTTGTCAGGATTCATTGAATCTTATTGGGTGTCATCTTCAATATAATTAATTTTTTCGTTTTTATCTAGGTTGGTTTAGAATTAATTAGTGGGTAATATAAGTAGTAGGAGCAGTAGTTGACCTGGTCTTTTCGGATAGGCTATCAGCCTTCTCGACTCGGATGGAGAACTGATGATGATTGGAACACCATTGAAACTGCTTCGATATGTTATCTAATGATGATTGTAGTTTAAGGTGGTTTTTTTGGCGCATGATACATTTTGGGTCAAATCAGAGTCATGCATGAATCATATTGAAGATAGGTGTGTTAAGTGGGTTCTCGATTTTTCGGATAGCTGGAATGGGACACAGCTTGTAATGAACTGAAGCATGGTTTTGATTGTTGCCCAATGTGAATTTTGCTGAGAAATCAAGGAGCTGTGGGTAACAGTCTGGGGAGTGGGGCCAACCTGCGATCTTAAGATGGTCAAGATACGATTCTTCATGCTTGGTTAGCTGTCAGTTTGCCTGTATGTCACAAGGAGGAGCACTCTTTCTCACTTTCAAATGGAGCATACTCGTTAGCAGCTCGCTTCATCTACATTTTTTCTATGATTGGTTGCTTTTATGCTATTATATAAAGTCCAGGTCATTGCATGATTGTGACTGCCCAAAAGGGTAATTTTTTATATTCAACCATACTAAAATAATATTTTTTAAAATAAATCATTTTCAAAACATATTATAAAAACGTGTCACTTTCTGTCTCGTATGCGCCACGTCAGCGCCAGCTGGCGCCAATAAATAAGTTTTTTTAAGGGGCGCGGTTTGAAACTGCGTCCATTACAAATATATGGTGCGCACCTTAAATGTAGCAAAATAATATGAATCATTAAGTTCACCATTTTCATTTTTGGGACTTTGTTTTTTTTTGGCAGTTGCAAACTGCGTCCCAAAAAGAAATATACTCATTCACGGGTTTGTGTATTTTTATGACACGGTTTGCGTGTACGCCTCAAAAGAAAACACAATCATTCACGGGAATGTGTTTTTTTTAAGTGTGGTTGCCAACTGCGCCAAAAAAAAAAACATACCCGTAAATGATTGTGTTTTCTTATATGAAGAGCTCAATCTATTCCTCTCTATCTCAAATCTCACTCTCTGTGTCAAGCTATCTCACTCTCAGATCTCATCGCCATCATTGTCTCTATCTTTCTCCCTCTCAGTTTTCAGTCTCGTTCTTTCTCATTGTCAGGATCTTCATCTGCAGAATTGCCATCAATCGATAAAATTAAGAGTCATGAAATCTGTATACACGAGAATATACTACTCTACTTACAAAAGCATTCTCTTTTGATTACAGGGGGATATGAACTGGCCGGTGAAAATCGATCGTAAAATCTTGCGGCTCTTGCACTTAGCCGTATTGGATGTGCTCTCGTCTCCCCCTGAAGAACTAACCCATGACCATCATGGAAAAGAAAAATGTCGTCTCCACTCTTTTCATTTTATGGGTCTTCTATCTGGTCGCAATATCGAGTACTCCACAAGCTCTCTCTACTGCATCTTCATACACCGTCGGACTTTGAACCATCTCGAACTCACTTGAGATTCCGTGGTAGATAATGAGGCCATTGAGGCAATTACAGAGTGGATTAATTCTGTTGTTACGAAGCTCGGTAACGTAGAGCATTTATTTCTGAAATTTTAGTGATGAATTATGGTGGTGGTGTTGTTCTTGCTATCTATTTTGTCTGCGTCATTCTCATGTATATTATGGATGTGTGTACCATGTGTGTGCAATATATCTTGTATGAACATGTGTTTGTGTGAGAGAGAATCAATGTTTGAATTAAAATGAATTAAAGTGTTATTTTGTAAAGAAATAATGTTTGAAAATCGGACAGCACCTCCATCATAAATTTTGAATAAAATTCATGTACAAACATAGTAAAATAATAGCATTCACAGACGGAGCTAACTCAACGCCCAAACGGCAGAGACACAATCCACGCAAAATATACGACGTCCGAACGACGAAGACCAATAAGCTGAAAATAATAAATAATGTAAAATAAATAATGAAGTCATCGCAACACAATACAACACAAATACTCCGTGCAATTTAACGAAGTCACCGCACCATCCCTGGTGTCCTCCTCTTCGGTACAGGACGTCGACGTTGTGACGGTCCGGCTTCATCGACGGTAGGCGGCTGAGACGGCTCTGGCTGTGATGGTCCATACTCGTACTCATCGAGACGCTGAGACGGCTCCGGCTGTGCCCATCTAAGTCTTGTTCGTGCATATGTGATAGGAATGGCTGGTGCGGACTCAACTGGTGGAGGCACGAGTGGTGCAGGCACGGGTAGTGGAGGCACGACCGATGGACGTGTGAATTTGTGTTTCATTATCACACTCTTGATGAGGGACTTGATGTTCATAAAGCAGCTCGTTGAGTTCCTGGTGCCACTAATCACCTCATCAGCCATATTCTCTAACGTGTAAATGGTTTGGACCTATATTGATGGTAAATAAGATAATGAATTTCATAAAAATAATATTATAGTTATAAAAGGTTTGATATAAAGTTACCAAATCTCTCCCTATCGGTCCTCGAGACGTATATGAGTGGGCGGAGGGACGGCTGTGATGACGAACCTGCGGGTAATCATCTAATATCAGGCAAGATACTGGTCTATCGTTATACCCGGCTGTATCTCATCAGTTATGTGGTTTACCCGACCATACCATCGACCTACCCAAATTTGATACTACACGAGCCAAGCATCCCCAACTAGCGCTCCACCCTGACGCGATGTCCGCTCCGCCGCGCCTCGTATGTGTTGCCTCAAGCCGAACTGGTGAAGGACACGATCTGGCACGTGCATCTGAATAATATCGTTGCAGACGATCGGCTCCGCGCATGTCAGAAACCTGCGCCTGCCAAGCATAATGGATGCAGAGTGCCCATCAGGCCAGGTGTGTACGGTGCCTACATAACTGATGCCTCTTTCATGACATCGAACTCGTTGCAGTAAAAACGGAGGCTGCGATCCGGTGTCGCATCCCATGACCTAGGCACATTCTACCTCCATAGAGATTATACACAAGTTAATATTCAAAAAAACTTGAAATTTGAAATATGTGCATAGGTTCAATTACTTACTAGCAACCATATGGCATTTGGCCATCTAAAGTGAATTGTGTCGTAATGGTCGGACGACTAATAGAGAGACATGACCATATCTGAAATAAAATATGATAGAATTACATTTTATATTGAATATCAATTTAATTACGCAAAATTAGTAGAATGGGATTTTAAATATTTTATACCTAAAGAAGCGTCAAACAGCCCCCAAAACTCTTCTACTCCATCAATGCAGCCATTCTCGTCTTCCTGTAGAGGAATGACAGAACTGCACTCACCCACGATAAAGTGGTATACTGGTCGAGATCAGCTAAAAGAGACAGCCCGACAAGACCGACTCTGCTCTTGCTCCTATTCAGGAACAAGCGAACCCCTATCTGATGTAAAATATAGACTCATGCGTGCTGCTCGATCGCCGCAGGGGTAGCATCCATGGAAGGCTCAGCACTAAACGCCTCCCTCAACCAACTCAAGTTAATACTACCACATCTCCTCTGCTCAATAGGCGGAATCCTACCCAACAAGTTGGAACACAAATCTAACCAATCGTGGTTGTACTCCACAGCAACCACATCTCCATATATAGGCGACCAAATAGCGCAGCGATGTCCTGAAGGGTGATAATCATCTCACCAACTCTAAAATGAAATGTGGAGCTCTCTGGTCTCTATTTATCTACCAAAACCGTAATCAAGTTTCTATCCAGACGTATATACTCTAATCTAGATAGAAGATGAAAGTTTGCACGTTACAGCTCAGCCTATACACGGGCATCTCCAGCTGGGGTCCTACTGCTATGGACTGAGGGTCAACGCATGCAATCACCTGATCACTCTGCCAATTACAAAAAAGGACTTGTATCAGTAACATATAAATAACATATGTAATTAGAGAAAATAAAATTACAATGTTTTACCTGTACTACTGCGACGTTGGCTGACATGTGGTTGTTCAGTCGAAAATATCGCACATTTGAAATAACATTTTCCTTACTTTTCTTAAATATTTAAAGATGTTTATTATAAATATGAAACATATTGTTTCCCCCAATCAGAACAAACCTCTGTTTTGAAATTTAAAATTCAAAAATTGAAGCAACGCTTCTGATCCAGCGCTAGGCGCGCTGCGCGCCACGTATCAAACACGGATGCGCTAGCGCCAGGTGCGCTGCGCCCTAGGCAGTGCACCCCCAATCAGAGCAAAGCTCTATTTTGAAATTCAAAATTCAAAAATTGAAGCAACGCTTCCGATCCAGCGCTAGGCACGCTGCGCGCCACGTGTCAGACACGAATGCGCTAGCGCCAGATGCGCTGCGCCCCAGGCAGTGCACCATGTGTGCGCTAGCGCTAGGCGCGCCGCGCGCCACGTGTCAAACACGGGTACGCTAGCGCAGGCTGCGCTGCGCTCTGAGCAGCGCACCACGTGTCAAACACAGGTGCGCTAGCGCAAAGTGCGCTGCGCTCTGAGCAGCGCACCACGTGCAAAGCACGGGTGCGCCAGCGCTGGAATTAAAAAAATTCCCCACCGTTAGATCAAAAGATCTAATAATGATAAATCATTAATTAATCAGAATTAAAATTCTGTTATGGAAAGATTTCTCAATCTTGTTAAAAACAAGAAGATTGCCTTCTGTAAAACAGAAGCCCTAGGATCAAAGATCCAACGGTGGGAAATATCCCCAAATCAATCAGAGAAAGATCTCTTTGACTGATTCAACAAATCAGCTGGCCCTATATAAAGGCCCCAAGACTTCAAGTCTGAGATAGAGAAACCCCCCTGCAAACTTTGAGAAAAACTCAAAAAAGAAAGAAGAGCAAGCTCTTGAAAGAAGACTTTTCTTCAAGGTAAAGATCATGAATGATGAACACAGAGATGAAATCATCTCATAAAAAAAAATTATCTTCTTAAAAGATAATAGATCTGCAAAGACCAAGGTCTTTTATAAACAGATCAAAAGATCTCATCATAAAAACAAAGAAGTACTTACTTCATTCACAGATCATTGATTTATAAAGGCAAACCCTTTCAAAAAATATGAACTGTTATTCTTGAATCTTGAGACAAAGTCTCTTTTAAAAGAAGAACATAAATTTGTTCACAGATCATAAAAATTGATCAAATGCGCTTTGCGCTATTGAAATGCGCTTCGCGCTATAGAAATGTGCCTTGCACTCTTGAATAGCGCTTCGGCGCTCTCTAGACCAGCGCTTAGTGCTAAAATGTGCCACGAGTCTATGCAACTTGCGCTTCTGAAATAGCGCACCGCGCTCATGGGCTGGCGCTCAGCGCCAAGCACGCCATGTGTCACTCACGGGCACGCCATTAAATTAAAAGCGCAACGCGCTCATGGACCAGCGCTCAGCGCTCACAAATAGACATCTGCGCTCATCCCTTACATGTGCGCCACGTGCAGAAGCGCACTGCATTGGCGTAAAGCGCCTAGCGCACCATAGGTTGCGCTGACAGAACACAAATTGTTCTTTAATGAGCCAGAGTCTGATGAATGCTTTGCATTCAACATAAGACAAAAGAAAAGATTTTTTACCAATATTTAATGCTCAGCATTATTAAAAGGGCCAAGCCCAAATAAAGGCTCAATAGCTAGAATAAAATGTTAAACATTTTAACCTGGTTGGACTTAGCCCAATATTTGGCCATAAGTCCTCAACTTATATTTACTTGAGCCTATCTGCTCATGAATACTTAACAGATCTTAGTCCCAAATTGGACTACAGATCGTTCAACCAACTCACACCGGTTCGAGGGTACATCTCTTTACTCCTCTGATATTTGTCGTTGTAATCCTTCAACGTCTTCAGAGAGGTGACGGGTCCCGACAATCATACATTTCATAGACTATGACGTCTTTAAACTGGACTGTGGGGTCCTTAAACTCACGGACTACGATGTCCTTAACCTGGACTGTGGGGTCCTTAAACTCATGGACTACGATGTCCTTAACCTTGGACTGTGGGGTTCCTTTAAACCCACGGACTATGATGTCCTTAACCTTAGACCACTATGTCCTTAAACTGGTAATCGACCGCAATGTCCCTAAACTAAACAATAGAGTTCAAATGCTCTTTTGTTGGATCTAAATGATCCTGTTAAGTTGATCTTAGTCTAAAATTAAACTAACGTATCCTTAACAAACGTTTAAGTTGATCTTAGTCTCAAATGAGGCTGATGTATCCTTAAACCCAAACCAAAACCTAAATCTAAGAAAATACGGATTTGGACTAATCCACACCCTACTGGCGACAACATAAATTAGTCTCCGTATATAATCCACGGGCAACCAAAAACAAAACAAACACACACGACACGAAGTGACCATCTGGAGAAGGAGAAAGTTGTTACCGCGATGCGGTAGCGTAATTAACTGCAGGGGCTTGCGCCTGCAGGGAAGAGCGTCCCCACAATCAAAACCCCCTCAAAATGAGGGGGAATCTGATGAAGTCTACTACATCGGCCGCATCCATTTAAACCTTCGATATATGGTGTCATAAATCAACTTGGCATCTTCGGAGAGGTGGACGGATAGCACCAATTAGTATCTACCCCGAAACTAAGGCAAGACGTCCGCCGCGTCTTCGTCCGCGTCTTTCGGTGAGGAACAGATTCTAGCACGTCCGGTGGGTCCTTTTCCTCTTTCCACTCCACACTTCGTGTGTCGTGTTCGCGAACGAATCGCGGTTTGCTATGGTTACCTGTGGATTCGAGGTACTAAGATTTGGTGTCTTGCTCCATGCAGAAAACAGAAGATCAATGGCTTCAAACTGCACTAACTGCAACTGCAACTATTGCTCCATCCTGTCCGGAGGAGTGACTTACGGGCCCCAAGCAGCCTCCATCTTCGCTATGCCGGTGGAACGGGTGACTCAGGCCACCACTGGATTGTTCTTCGGGACCATGCTCCCACCGATGAGCTTCAACGCCCCTGTACCATCGCAAGAAGCTCCCAAGAAGTCGGTCTTTGATCGGCTTGCAACTACAGCGGCCCCTCTCAACGGGTCGCCCAAATCCAGTGCCTCAGTCTTTGACAGACTGGGCCAAAGCTCATTTGGGCCCATGAAGAAGCCCGTGATACCAGAAAGGGTTATCCCAAAAAGGATAGCCATTCCTGCTCTCGAAGTCGTCAAAGCGGCTTCTCTCGCCAAAGGGTCGATCTTCATAAGACTGGCTGTTTCAGCTCCCGTTTCAGGTGAAATCGTCAAGGTTGCTTCACCTGCTCGGAAGTCTGCTTTCGATAGGTTGGCCATCCCCACTCAGCGGACTTCAGGGCATGAGGAAGTCACTCCTACAGCTGAGATAATCCCAATGGCTCGACACCCTCGACGTCGCCACTGGCGGCGAGTAAGGAAGGCTGGGGGCAACTCTCCTTCTAGACTAACCCCTCCGGCTCCAACGGTGGAAATCGATGCTGCTGTTCCAACTGGGAACGGCTTTGAACCGCTAAGGAGAGTGCGCAAAAACTCTTCGACTGCCGTGCTGAAGAGATCTCCTCCACCCGTGGAGAACGCTACTAAGGTGAAGCTAGAGCAGCCCCCTCAGCGGCTGTCCTCTAAAATTTACAAAGTTTGGCGACATGTTCAGGACTCGGTGATTGATCAAGGTTACTCTCGCCGAAAGAAAAGGGTGAAGGTTCAGCAAGAAAAGGACCATCCCGTCGAGCCACAAAAGGCAACAGCTGTTTGGGTGCCCACTGTAACGGCCCCTTCGACGACAACCATTAACAAGAGAAGGAGGCCGAAGAATGCCCCTGTAACCGCGGCAAACCGCAAAGACGCTGAGCCCGAACGCCCCAAGTCTGGGGGCATGATGGTGCATACCGTTTATATGGCTTCCGGAAAAAAGGAAAGCCGTGCTTCTACGGGTCACCGACCGCTCACCCGATCCATGACAAAAGCCCAGGAACAATAACAGCAGAAGCTTCAGGAGATGCTGACTGCAATGGCCGCACTCACCGAGCCAAAAGACAATCCAGAAACCTCGGAGCAGCGTCAGGAACAAGAAACCGATACCGAGTTCCTTCGAAGAATGCTCAAGAGGAAAGAAAAAGAGGCTGCGGAATAGGCAGCCAATATAAGACGAATGCCTCTCTTGTTCCAAGATATGGCTGGGATGATGTTACAGCCGGAACCCCCAGCTGAAGACCTTCCGATCATCATTGAAGATGACAGAGGGGAGACATCGAACCCTCCTTAGGCTCTTTCAGCAGCCAAGGAAGAGATCATCTCCAAGGCCGCTCTGGATGACTACATTGCTCAGCAAATACGAGCTCACCAGACGAATGAAGCGGCCGGCCAAGTTGTTAAAACTGGGCGACCATATCCAAGCTGGTATGACAAAATAAAGTACCCGCCGGGATATACGATCCCCAAATTTCATGTATATAAGGGTAAGGGTAATCCACATCAGCATGTCGCTCAGTTCAGAGCTCTTTGCGGCAATACTGGAGGTGATGATAAACTTCTACTTCGCCAGTTCGTCGGTAGCTTAGCAGAGACAGCTTTTGAATGGTACTCGGAGCTTCCCGACGACTCCGTCAAAATGTTTACGAAAATGGAGTTGCTATTCACTCAGCGGTTCGCAAGTGCCAGCGAACGCACCCCAATCACGGCATTGATCAACGCCAGAGTAAAGCCGGGAGAGACATGGGTGCAGTATGCAATCCGGTGGCGGAACCTATGGTCGAGATGCGAACAACGCATAGAAGAAGCTCCTGCCGTGGGCATGTTCATGTGGACCCTTGACCCTCAGTCGACTATCTCCCAATTCATGATGTTCTTCAAGCCAACCACCTTCCAGGCCTTGATCGACAAGCTGGCCCAAATGGACCAGATGGGCCATAGGCCTTTCCCTTCAAAAGTGGGTTTTCAGAATGAAAAAGGCAACGGGAAAGCGACCTTTGTCACCAACGCTCAGCGACAGCTGAGTAACCCGAGACCGTCTGTTCATCAAAGCAACAAGCCGCGATCCCTCGATGAGAAGTTGAAACGTCCTTACTCATTTCCCAGGGATAAAACAAGGAGACTGTTCGAACTAGCAGTGCGCAACGAGCTCATCACTCTACCAGATCCAAAACATCTGTCGCAACCGGGTGACATTAACTATCCTAACTATTGTCCCTACCACAGAGTAATGGGTCATCCACTCGAAGATTTCTACGTCTTCAAAGGCTGGATTGAGGATGAATACCAACATGGCAAATTTGCGTTGTCTGACAACTGGAAGGTGAACCCGCCACAACCACTTGCGCTTTGCGCTTCTGAAATAGTGCACTGCGCTCATGGGCTGGCGTTTAGCGCCAAGCGCGCCACGTGTCACTCACGGGCGCGCCATTAAATTAAAAGCGCAATGCGCTCATGGACCAGCGCTCAGCGCTCATCATCTGGCGCCTAGCACAGAGCGCAACACTTGTCCCTTACATATGCGCCACGTGGCAGAAGCGCACTGCATTGACGCAAAGCGCCTAGCGCACCATAGGTTGCGCTGACAGAACACAAATTGTTCTTTAATGAGCCAGAGCTCTGATGAATGCTTTGTATTCAACATAAGACAAAAGAAAAGATATTTTGCTAAGATCTAATGCTCAGCATTATTAAAAGGGCCAAGCCCAAATAAAGGCTCAATAGCTAGAATAAAATGTTAAACGTTTTAACCTGATTGGACTTAGCCCAATATTTGGCTATAAGTCCTCAACTTATATTTACTTGAGCCTATCTGCTCATGAATACTTAACAGATCTTAGTCCTAAATTGGACTACAGATAATTCAACCAACTCACACCGGTTCGAGGGTACATCTCTTTACTCCTCTGATATTTGTCGTTGTACTCCTTCAACGTCTTCAGAGAGGTGACGGGTCCCGACAATCATACATTTCATAGACCATGACGTCTTTAAACTGGACTGTGGGGTCCTTAAACTCACGGACTACGATGTCCTTAACCTGGACTATGGGGTCCTTAAACTCACGGTCTACAATGTCCTTAACCTGGACTGTGGGGTCCTTAAACTCACGGACTACGATGTCATTAACCTGAACTGTGGGGTCCTTAAACTCACGGACTACGATGACCTTAACCTGGACTGTGGGGTCCTCAAGCCCACGGACTATGATGTCCTTAACCTTGGATTGTGGGGCCCCTTTAAACCCACGGACTATGATGTCCTTAACCTTAGACCACCATGTTCTTAAACTGGTAATCGACCGCAATATCCATAAACTAAACAATAGAGTTCAAATGCTCTTTTGTTGGATCTAAATGATCCTGTTAAGTTGATCTTAGTCTAAAATCAGACTAACGTATCCTTAACAAATGTTTAAGTTGATCTTAGTCTCAAATGAGGCTAACGTATCCTTAAACCCAAACCAAAACCCAAATCTAAGAAAATACGGATTTGGACTAATCCACACCCTACGGGCGACAACATAAATTAGTCTCTATATACAATCTACGGACAACCAAAAACAAAACAAACACACACGACACGAAGTGACCATCTGGAGAAGGAGAAAGTTGTTACCGCGATACGGTAGCGTAATTAACTGCTGGGGCTTGCGCCTGCAGGGAAGAGCGTCCCCACAATCAAAAACCCCTCAAATGAGGGGGAATCTGACGAAGTCTGCTACATCGGCCGCATCCGTTTAAACCTTCGATATACGGTGTCATAAATCAACTTGGCATCTTTGGAGAGGTGGACGGATAACACTAATTAGCATCTGCCCCGAAACTCAGGCAAGACGTCCGCCGCGTCTTCCTCCGCGTCTTTCGGCGGTAAACACATATGAGGGTTTATTTGTAAAATATCTATTGTCATATGTTTATATATTATAATTAACATTATGAAGAAAAATATATTCATATTATATTTATATGATATTTTTGTAATAAAAATATGCAGATCATATCAAATATTCTAATCAAGATTCTTAAAAGATATAATATCATACAAATGGTTAGAATAATATCTCTAATTTAACAAATATTACTAATATTATTCTTGGAGATATTGTGCAGATTTATCTCAGGTCGGGAGATTGGGATATCGAGATGTCAGAATCAAAAATATACCGATAAAGTTAAATAAAATCGAAAAATCAATAATGGCAGAGACTCAGAGAAGATATGAAGATTCCAGATATCACAAAAATCTCCATGTGTCAATATGAGACTACAGAAGAATTTTCATCAACTGATTCTACTAATCCACCGCTCTTCCGCGGCAAATACCCCATAAACGCGGTGGATCCACGGCCGTTCTGAGGAATTAGGGTTTGGGATTTTGTGGGTATGATCTTCTCAACAAACTCTTACATATGACATCTAGGCTTTGCATCTTCTGTGACTATAAATAAGACCGAGAGCTTCACTTGGAAAGGCATCAAACCAAAGAGATCACGAGGCCACAGACGATCCATGCATCCAGGTTGATCATCAGCTGTTCATCTACTTCCTTCAAGAGAGATCGAGAAGCAAATTAGAGTTTTGTATTCCACTTTCTAAAGGATCAAAAAGTGTAATTGACTTAGCTGATTAATAAAGGTAACTGTTTTATTCTTATCGTATTTTTACTTTCTGCATTATGATTTCCTTCTCTCTCTTTTCTTCTTCTATCTCCATCATGCGCGAGTAATTCTCTGCTTGATAGGGTTCGTAGGATTAGGGTAGAACAATGGATGAGAAAATATTTTAATTTCTTTTACGTCTTATGAAGTTTATAAACTTTAGCAAAAGAATCGTTAACATCCTAATCGGACGCGCTATCAATTTATTGATAGTCTTGACCGCGATTTGAGATTAGATTAACAATTGTTTTGTTAAGGGCTAGACATGAATAGAGATCATTGAAGGGACAAGGGTCAATAGTGGGGAACCCTAGTCTCTTCTAAGAACTCTAATCCTCATTCATCACTATCAATCTAGTTTTAAATCTATCAAAAGATAAAATGAGTCATCTTTATTAGTCATTCATGACTACTAAATTTGATGAACCCTACAAGCCTTTTCCTTATAAAATCTATATCCGTGTTTAACATACATCTAGAATCTATTCTCTTTTCTTCTTTTATTTTAATCAACTCGTCTAAAACAAGATTAAAAGTTCCACGCATACTTGCGGACGACCCGTACTCATCTCGGCTAGCTACGCGTGACACCGTTATTGATTGCGGTTACTACACAAAAACACTTTTTCACGATCAATCAAATAACGCCGTTGTTGTGGATACGTGCGTAATTTTTTTTGCTATTCGGGTTGAATTCTTATTCGATCCATATCATAAAAATAAAATAAAACCGTAACTTTCATATTTAACGATTAGTGTGCGATTTTTGCGAGGGAATCTGAAGTCACTGGAACGAGAAAATTGAGATTCAGAGACTTTCAGAGAGGACCAGAGGAGCAAAGGAGGCACTGTAGGAAAAATTAACAAAAGACCCCTCAAACAAGCGGTGGAACCGCAGTAATAGTGGGTAATCTGCGGCGGAACCGCGACAAATTGAGGGTGTTACGTTGCCAAACTCCTCTTGTATCTTCTACACATCTTTCTCTCTCCTCTGAGATCCAATAATTTTATTTTCTGCAGAATTCTTTGCAAAATATCGCTGCTCAAAAATCTTTTGCGTGTTTTGTAATTGGTTTGTTTTTGCGTATTTTTAACCGGACTTTAAGGGGCAAGACCAAAATTTAGATTAAGTGAGGATTTCATCACCCTTCCTAAGCCCCACAAATCACAAAACAAGCATCCGCATAACCCTATATTAATTAAAAAATATCTAGACCAAGAATTTAAGGACCGTCGCGCTCAATTAGGACAAAAGAGGGTCGTGGGTAATTTAACGTTTATCCGCATTTCTTTTGTGGTGTCTAGACAAGTGCGACTAAGGAAAGTGGTTACTTAATTAGACCCGCTATTTTCGATGATTCATATAGCGGATACCTCCCACTTACCTGGCACTTACCTGGCCATAAGAGCGATAAAAAGATGGTAGATGATTGATCATGCGGCTTGTCCTTTGGAAGTCTAGGAGCGGTCTAGTGACTTGACCTAGGTGACCTTAGTTCTAGGGTTGATTGTGCATTTTTTGTGTGATTTGTCCCACGTCCAACATTTTTCAAAACAAACCATTTTAAATAGTTCTCACACACGCTGACGCTTGCGCTAAACCCGCTTAGTGCATGCTCGGCTGAAGACGGGATTCTGGTGCCCGTCTTGTCCGTGTTTCTGCTATCGACTCTGAAGTCGGTACTTCTTCGTCTCCTTTTTCCCCTCCACCCACCACATCGACCGAGATGGACGGTTCTCCATCTGATTTTAATAACACCACTCTGCTACCACCCGTAGGTGCGCAGAATTCACCGTGTATCTCTCGTCAAGAAAGATGCTACCCGATACGCGGTCCCCTTCCTACCGTCTGTTCCCCTCCAAATGGCGGCCAACGACGCGACGGCGTCTTGCCTGAGATTTGGGGCAGATGCTATTTGGTTTTATCCGTCCATCTCTCCGAAGATGCCAAGTTGATTTATGGCACCGTGTATCGGAGGTTTAGATGGATGCGGCCGACGTAGCAGACTTCGTCAGATTCCCCCTCGCTTGAGAGGTTTTTGATTGTGGGGACGCTCTTCCCTGCAGGCGCAAGCCCCTGCAGTTAATTACGCTACCGCATCGCGGTAACAACTTTCTCCTGCTCCAGAATTTCACTTCGTGTCGTGTGTGTTTGTTTTGTTTGTGGTTGCCCGTGGATTGTATACGGAGACTAAGCGATGTCGTCGCCCGTAGGACGTGGATTAGTCCAAATTCGTATTTACTTAGATTTGGGTTTGGTGTTTTTAGTTTAAGGATACGTTAGCCGTGCTTGGGGCTAAGATCAACTTAAACGTTCGTTAAGGATACGTTAGTCTCGTTTGAGACTAAGATCAACTTAACGTGGTGATCTGTTTGGTATATGGCCGTCGGGACTCGTCACCTCTCTAACGTCGTTGAAGGATTACAACGACAGGTGTCAGAGGAGTTCAGAGAGGTACCCTTGAACCAAAGTTGATTTGGAGTTTTATAGTCCATTTGAATGTTTAAGGATGCGTTATCTGTGTTTGGGGGCTAAGATCAACTTAAACGGGATCGTTTAGATCCGGCAAGAGAGCATTTGGAGGCTCTATTGTTCCAGTTTAGGGACATAGTGGTCCATAGGTAGTTTAAGGACGTTGCGGTCCATTGCCAGTTTAGGGACGTGGTGGTCTATGTTCCAGTTTAGAGACGTGGTGGTCCGTGTTCCAGTTTAGGGACGTGGTGGTCCGTGTTCCAGTTTAGGGACGTGGTGGTCCAATATTAGTTTAAGGACGTTTCGGTCCATGAGTTTAAGGACCCCGCAGTCCATGTTGATGTGTGGTTGTCGGGACCTGTCACCTCTCTGACGTCGTTGAAGGATTACAACGATGGGTGTCAGAGGAGTTCAGAGATGTACCCTCAAACCGGTCGTAAATTGATTTAGGGAGCAGCCTTGCTCAGTCAATTTAATTTGAGGACTTACGGCCAAAATTGGGCTAAGTTCAGTTGAAAATGTTCAACATTTTATTTGCTTTTGCATTGCATTTATTTTTATTTTTATTTAGGCTCTACCCATAAAAGATGCAGAGCATCAATTTATTTTGGGCTCTGCCCATGTATAAATGATGCAGAGCATCAATTTTATTTGGGCTCTGCCCTTTTTATTGCTTTGCAATTTATTTTGGCCTGCTAGGTCCTTTTGACTTGGGCCTGGCACTTTAGGAAATGCATTGCATTTGTCAGGCGCTTTGCGCCAATCAGAGAGCGCAAGCACTTATGGTGTTGACACGTGTCACGCAAGCGCAGTGCGCTGCGCTAATGCGCTGCGCCTGCGCTGCTGTCACGTGGCGCGCTCTGGTGGCTTGCGCCAATCTCAGAGAGCAAGACTCTATTTCAAAGCGCATAGCGCAAATGGTTCAGATGTTGACACGTGGCGCTCTCAGGTGGCTTGCGCCAACCCAGAAGCACAACAGTGCCGATCTCCAAGTGCAAGACACTATTAATTTGAGAATCTTTTAGATTCTAGAACCAATGGTTCATAACAGAAGTGCAAAGCACTATTTTTACTTTTGTTTTTTTATTAAAGATCATTGATCTTGTTCTCAGATCAATGATCTATTCATAAGAGAATTTTCTCTTTTTCTTAAGGTTTTTTTACCTTTTTTGTTCTTGAGGAATTCTCTCCAATTCTTCAGAGTTCTCTTTGTTTTATTTCTCCAAAAAAAATGTTGATGCCTTTGAATCGAGGTCTGGGGTCCTTTTTATAGTGCCCATAAATTAGTTAAAGAGATGTTTCTCTGAGTGATTTGGGGAATTTTCCCCACCGTTGGATCTTTGATCCAAAGGCCTCTGTTTTACAGAAGAAAATCTTCTTGTTTTAACAAGAACAGAAAGATTTCTTTAGAATCTTAATTCTGTTAGGCGTAAACGCCCCAGCGCTTGACACATGTCGCGCAGCGCAGCGCTTGCGCAGTTGTGCTTGCGCAATTGCGCAGACAAGTGTCGCGCAGCGCAATGCTTGCGCGGCTGCGCTTGCACAACTGCGCAGACACGCGTCGCGCATCGCAGCGCTTGCGCAGCTGTTCTTGCACAACTGTGCTTGCACAACTGCGCAGATACGTGTCGCGCAGCGCAACGCTTGCGCAGCTGAAGATTTGCTTCCTTTAATTTTTGTTTTAAATAGAGCTTTGCTCTGATTGGTGCGCTGCCTGGGGCGCTGCGCTGATGTATCAACTTTTGACACGTGGCGCGTTGTGCGCAGCGCAAAGAATCTGAAGCGTTGCTTCATTTACTAAAGTTTAAATTTTCAAAGTAGAGCTTTGCTCTGATTTTCATCTTCCGCCTTGGAATTTGAACAGAGCTTTGCTCTGATTGGGGTAAACAAATGCCCCCCCCACCGTTGCGCTTACGTGGCCTTCAAACGTGAGCGCAGCGGTGGCAGAATTCCAACTGTCATGGCAACTCTTGGAAGTTGAAAGGGCATTTGATGCCTATAAATAGGACCTTTGGTCCCCAACAGATGATCATCATCTTTTAAGAATTTTACTTTCAGAACTCAGAGCCCTGCTCTTTATTTTCAAGAACTTCAAGAGTTAAACTCTTAAAACTTTTAGGTGAAAATTTTAATTTGAATTAATTAAGTTAAATTAATTTTCATTGACAGAGCCTTGCTCTCAACAGATCCCTGATCTAAAGGAAACCCATTTAGGGTTTCACTTAACAGAGCTTTGCTCTATAGGTCTAAAGGGATCTAAAGAGAACTAAAGGGGGCCCTATTAGGGTTCCATTAATAGAGCTCTGCTCTCTGAAAGATTTTCCTTGGATTTTCTTAATTCATTAATGGAGCTTTGCTCTTTCCAAATCATATAGAAGAACTCTTAAGAGTGTTTCATTGATCTTGGAGTTTAAAGATGTCATTTTATTCCTCAGTGCATTATATCGTTTTGCTTAACGATCTTTCTGATAATTTTGTTAATTTTCTTTTACAGAAACAATGAACGCCCACATGTACAATCTTAACGAGATCATCTCTTACGGGGACATCCGCCGACTTGGCCGTTATCAATATTGAGAGTTCACAAACGCGGAGTGTACTGAAATCATGAGCCGCTTCGACGCATATAATGGTCCACTGCTTCCCCGATGTTCCTCCCTCCTGAAACTTATCGTGGGAGCCATCTGGGAAGCACTTCCCCTATTCTGTTCCGGTGTGCCGCTTAGGGCGTTGGATGCCGCTGAGGATAAAATGCACTCGGTGTACCTGATGAACTTTATCTCGAAGAGACGGCGAGACAGTCTCGTCGATCTCTTGCACGAGGTCTTCCAACAGTCTGCCATACTCGCTGCTTATCGGAGGGTGGAAGACATCAGGGGATCCTGACGCTTGTGCACGCAAAAGAAAGCATACCAGGATGGTCCGTGAGGCTTGGAAAGTCATAGATAGGGTCGCTTTCGAGTTCCTCAATCCATGTCCTGGGTTCGAGGTTATACCTTTGTGATAATATTTCTCATTTATTGCTTTATGATTGTAAGAATTTTTGGCAATATTAATGGAAAAGTTTTATCCCAGCTTGTCTTATTTTTCGTTCTGAGTCTTTTGCCTATGCATGAATGAGTGTGTCTCGAGTGCTTAATCAAATGCAAATCGGATGTTCTTTCTGTCGCTTCTCCCTTTCTTTTATTATCAGCATGCTGTCTGAATAAACAGGGTTGATAGATCTAGATTTCTCCAAGAGATAACAATGGCTTAGGCCGCAGGTTCAGATCTGCCGCCTAAGACTTTTCAACTCTATTAGCCGTGAGGGTCTCATAAAGACTTTTTCTCCCTACGGATCGAGAGGATCTCGTAGGTGTGTTTTCTCCTTAGGAATCGTGAGGATTCCTAAGTGTGTTTTCTCTTATAAGTCGTAAGGACCTCATAAGAGAATTTTTCCCTCTTACAAGTCGAGAGGACCCGTAAGCGGTTGCTTCCCTCCTTGTCGAGTTTCGAGTTTGGAGAGTGAGACCCGTGGATAGTGTGCAAGAGACCGTTTTGGGCCAACTTGCAGGGTCCCAGTGCTTAGGCAACATGCTCCTTTTATGCCTACTGCCTAAGGCTTTATCTCACAAGTCGAGCCGCATCGAGAATTTCTCGCAAAGACATCAGTTTCTTCACAAGTCAAGACGAATCGAGCATTTCTCGCAAGAATATCCTAACGTCACAGTTAACCTCTGCTATTTTCGACAGAGGTCCATTAGGGTCTGTGGTACTTAAGGTTTTGGCCGTCGTACCGTCGCATAAGCTGATATGTTCCTCGATAAGCAATCGTGCTGTTCGAGTAGCCCTGCGACTGCCGTGTCTCTGATCCCTTCGGAGGCTGGACAAGACGTCTTCAAGCAATCTTCCTAGGCAGTTTGACCGTCGGAAGAGCAAGCGTTAGGAATTTGCCATGTCGCTTTTTACTTGAGGTTAGGCTTATTTTGGCGAGCCCCGATGAGTCATAACCACTCCGCGCTAGTGTGGGATGATCTCCGATAGTCTTTCGGGCTTTATGTGAGTTGCCGTCAAGACCCTGAAGCTAGGAATTTGGCCTTTGCTTCGTTTGCTGGCATTGCGGCTGCTGTATCGAGACGAATGTCGCGGTTGTCTTTATGTCGCTGATGAACCGTTGAGGTTTGGAACTAGGAATTATGCCGTGGCTCCGTTTGTTTGATTAATGCGTCTGACCCTTGCTGGAGGGAGAACGCTAGGGTGACAACTCGTCTGCTGTGTCGAAACGAACGTCGGGGTGGAGCTGGAATTTTGCCGTGGCTCCGTTTGTTTGATCGTCGCATCTGAATCCTGCTGGAGGAAGAACGTTAGGGTGACAACTCGTCTGCTGTATTGAAACGAACGTCGGGGTGGAGCTGGAATTTTGCCGTGACTCCGTTTGTTTGATTGTCGCGTCTGAATCCTGCTGGAGGAAGAACGCTAGAGGGACATCTCGTCTGTTGTATCGAGACGAATGTCGTAGTTGTCTCTAGGTTGCTGGTGAACCATTGAGGTTTGGAACTAGGGATTTTGCCGTGGCTCCATTTGTTTGATGATGTTGCGTCTGCTGTGTCGAGACGAACGTCGGGATGACATCTCGTCTGCCGTATCGAGACGAACGTCATGGTGGAGCTGGGATTTTGCCGTTACTCCGTTTGTTTGTTTGTCGTGTCTAAACACTGCTGGAGGAAGAACACTGGAGTGACATCTCGTCTGCTGTATCGAGACGAACGTCGTAGTTGTCTCTAGGTTGCTGGTGAACCGTTGAGGTTTGGAACCAGGGATTTTGCCGTGGCTCCAATTGTTTGATGATGTTGTGTCTGCTGTGTCGAGACGAACGTCGGGGTGACATCTCGTCTGCCGTATCGAGACGAACGTCGTGGTGGAGCTGGGATTTTGCCGTTACTCCATTTGTTTGTTTGTCATGTCTAAACCCTACTGGAGGAAGAACACTGGAGGGAAATCTCGTCTGCTGTATCGAGACGAACGTCGTTTGTTTGATGAGGTTGCGTCTGCTGTGTCGAGACGAACGTCGAACTGGTGACCATTCCGCACTGGTGTGAGATGATCTCCAGTTGTCTTTCAGGCTTTATATGACTCGCCGTTAAGACCTTGAAGCTAGGAATTTGGCCTTCGCTTCGTTTGCTTTGTCACGTCCGAATCCTGTTGGAGGCAGGACACTGTTGTTGACATTGCGTCCGCTGTATCGAGACGAATGCCGAGGTGGAGCTGGGATTTTGCCGTTACTCCGCTTGCTTGACCATGGGGTCTTTTGTTGACATTGTATCTGCATCTTGATGGACTGCGAAGGAACACCTTTGTTAACATCTCGTCTGCTGTATCGAGACGATTGTTGAGATGGTCTCTAGGTTGTCTGTGAACCGTCAAGATTTGGCTTCGCTTTTTTTTATGGAACCTGTTGGGAAGGCATGATTCCCTCTTTGTTTGTGCCCTTGGGTTGTATATAGGAATCGATGTGATCTAACCTGTAGGGCAGAAGTTTCATTCATTTTTTTTATTATTATTATTTTATTTCCGTGATGCTCTATCATTTCAGCTTTTATATCGCGAAGGTCGCGATTGCCCAATCATTTCTGCTATTTTTCGCGGTGCCCAATCATTTCGGCTATTTATTTTATTTTCACTCGCTGCTTTTTATTGCGAGTTGTCCAATCATTTCGGCTATTTTGTATGCATAAGTTTTTACTTGCTGCTTTTTTATTGCAAGTTGCCCTATCATTTCGGCTATTTCGTATGCATGTGCGGCCTACCGGCTTTTCACCGTAACCCTGAAATTAGACACCGATTTCGGCATCAGCACCGCTACAACTGGGATATTTCCAGGAGCGAATCATCATTTTCCTCCGTCGATGTTGAACAAAGGTGGCTTAGCGAACAGGGTTAAGGTCCTGTCGACTAAGGCTTTTAACTTCATGAGCCGTAAGGGTCTCACAAAGGTATTTCTCCCTACAAGCCGTGAGGACCTTGTAGGTGTATTTTCTCCTTAGGAATCGTGAGGATTCCTAAGTGTATGTTCCTCCGTAAGTCGTAAGGATCCTACAAGAGGGTTTTCTCCTTGTAAGTCGAGAGGGCTTACAAGGGTTGTTCATCATGCGCACATATCCCCAATCACGAATGGGATTTGGTCAGGGAAATGTTTATTCGCGCCCGTGGATTGTATACAAGGGTCAGTATTGAGCCACTTGTAGGGCAATATTGGAAGTTGTGGGGGTTGCTTAAGCACAGGTTTAGGTCTCTGTAACTTAAGACTTTCAAATCTTATGAGCCATGAGGGTCCCATAAGAGAGTTCTCCTTACGAGTTGTGAGGATCTCGCAAGTGTATTTTCTCCTTAGGAATCGTGGGGATACCTAAGTGTGTTGCTCCCTTATGAGTCGTAAGGATCTCACGCGGGTGGTTTCTCCTCACAAGGTCGAGAGGACCCTATAAGAGTCTTTTAACGAGGTTGCGCCCTTTCGGGTTTTCACAAACACTCGCCGGTAGTCCTGCTGTTTTTACTCACGGAGCCCTTTTGGGTTTTTCATCCGTGCCCATTTTGTTTATGGACATACCGTCATTTTTTTTACGAGGTCGCGCCCTTTCGGGTTTTCACGAACACTCGCCGGTAGCCCTGTTGTTTTTACTCACGGAGCCCTTTCAGGTTTTCATCCGTGCCCATTTTGCATATGGACATACCGTTTTTATATATTTTATTTTTCTTCTTCTTCTTTTTTTATTTCGTCAACCTACGGATGTTGCGGTATTGGTTTAAAGACGTTTCGGTCGTTTGCAAGTTTTAGGACATTGTGGTCCGTCGTTAGTTTAACGACGTTTCGGTCTGTCATCGCCGTCTTTGAGGCGAAGCTCTAGTTTACTGACTTTTCGGTCCCTGGGGCCTTCCCTATTAATGAGCATGATGCCCCCGGCGTCTCCATCTTTCCCGATGCGTGCGGTTGTGGCGGGCTTACCTTCCAGTTTTCGGAGACGACGAACTTGCCTTGTTGGTATTGATCTTCAACCCAGTTTTTGAAGACGTAGCAATCCTCGATCAGGTGACCCAGTACTCGGTGATAGGGACAGTAGTTGGGCTCATTGTTGTCATTTGGTCGCGACGGACGTTTTGGCTCCGGCAGATTTATGAGTCGGTTGCGCAACGCCAACTCGAACAGTCCCCTTGTTTTATCTTGCGGAAACGAGTAAGGATGTTTCAACTTTTCTTGGAGGGGTTGCTGCTTGTTGTTTCGGCAAATAACCGGTCTAGGGCCACTCGATTGCTGTCGAGCATTGGCTACGATGGCTGTTTTTCCCTTCCCTTTATCCTTTTTGCTTGATCCTTTGTTTGCGGGGCCGAGATTTTTTTCGAATAGCGTGCGATTGCACGGCTGAACGTTCTCGCGGCTCCTCAATTCCTTCATTTTTGAAATAGATTCCCCGAGGGAAGGGTTGAGGGTAGCTTCTTCGTCAGAGTCGCTTCCAAAGGTGATAATTTGCGATCCTTTGGAGTCGGTTATATGACAATCGTCGACGGCTCTTTTGCGCTCATCTATCGCATTTTTTTGACGTCTACGAGCTTCACATTTTGTCCTGTCGAAGTGTTGCTTTTGAGCGACATACCCTTGCCACCAACAGTTAAAGGATTCGCAGCCTTCGGTAGGATGTATGATCTTCTGATGATATAAACAGAAGTTAGGGTGCATCTCTACCTCAGCGAGAGTATTTTCTTCAGAGGGCGGTAGCTTCATTCCTACTGATAGAGCTTTGGCGAACCTTTTCCTCATGTTGAATTTGTTTTTATCCGCAGTGGATGGCTTTTGATTTGACGGGAATGCCTTGGCTCTTTCCAGTATGGCCATCTCACACTCTTGATTGGCTTTTGCTTTCAGACGAATTTCATTTAGGAAGACATCGATCAACTCGTCTGATGGCAGTAGAATCTCCGGCTCAGGGTTCGCCCTTGGTTTCTCAGCGCAAGGAGCCTCTTCATCATCCGTCAGTGAATGAGAAATTATATGACAAGTCGCTACGTAGTCTTTGGATTCATCTGATGAATTTTCTCCATCGTTTTCGTCCTCGACGAAAGAACAAGCTGCCCCCGGCGTGTCCCTCTTCTTTGGAGAGTGCGGCTGTGGTGGGTTTACCTTCCAGTTTTCAGACAGCGCGAACTTGCCTCGTAGGTACTGATCCTCGATCCATCCCTTAAAGACGAAACAATCCTCGATCGGGTGACTTACCGTTTGGTGGTAAAGGCAATAATTGGGATTATTAAGATCGCCTGGCTGTGATAGACGCTTTGGACTCGGCAGATTGATGAGTCTGTTGCGCACTGCCAGCTCGAACAGTCTTCTCGTTTTATTTTGAGGAAACGAGTAAGGACGTCCTAGCCTCTCTTCGAGGGATGGGCGTGGACGCACATTGTTTTGGCGAACGACCGGCTTTGAGTTGCTCGGCTGTTGTTGAGCATTGGCAACGACAGTCGCTTTCCCTTTTCCTTTCTCATTTCAAGAGTCTAGTTTTGGAGGAGACGGTCCGTGGCCCATCTGGTCCATTTGGGCTAATTTGTCGATCAATGCCTGGAAGGTGGTCGGCCTGAAGAACATCATGAATTGCGAGATGGTCGCTTGCGGATTAAGAGTGCCCACGAACATGCCTACCGCAGGTGCCTCTTATATGCGTTGTTCGCATTTCGACCATAGGTTCCGCCATCGTGTTGCGTATTGGACCCACGTTTCGCCTGGCTTTATCCTGGCATTTATTAGTGCTGTTATCGGGGTGCGTTCACTAGCACTCGCGAATCTTTGTGTAAACAATAACTCCATCTCCGCAAATGTTTTGACAGAGTCGTTAGGTAGCTCCGAATACTATTCAAAAGCTGTTTCTGCTAAGCTGCCGACGAATTGGCGAAGCAACAATTTGTCATCGCCTCCAGTATTGCCGCATAAGGCCCTGAATTGAGCGACATGCTGATGTGGATTCCCTATCCCTTTATATACATGGAACTTAGGGATCGTATATCCCGGCGGGTAATTAATTTGGTCATACCATCCTGGATAGGGTCGTCCAGTTCTAACAGTTTGCCCAGCCGCTTCACTCGCCTGATGAGCTCGTATTTGCTGAGTTATATAGTCATCAAGCGCGGCCTTGGAAATGGTTTCTTCCTTGGCTGCTGAAAGAGCAGGAGGAGGATCAGATGTTTCCCCTCCGTCATTTCCGACAATGACTGGAGGGTCTTCAGCTAGAGGGTCCGGCTGTAACATCATCCCTACCATGTCTTGGAAGAGGAGTGCCATTTTTTTTATGTTAGCCGCTTGTTCTGCGGCTTCTGTGTCCTTCTTTTTGAGGATTCTATGTAAGAAGTCAGCATCAGTCTCTTGTTCGTGACGCTGTTCTGATGATACTTCCGAACTTTCTTTCAGTTCGGTAAGTGCAGCCATCACAGTCATCATTTCCTGAAGCTTCTGTTGCTGCTCCTGGGCTTTCGTCACAGATCGGGTGAGCGGTCGGTGACCCGTCGAAGCACGGCTTTCCTCCTTTCCGGAAGCCATATAAACGGTGTGCACCACTATGCCCCCAGACTTGGGGCATTTGTGTCCGGTGTCTTTGCGATTTGCCAAAGACACAGGGGCTTTTTGCGGCCTCCTTTTTTGAATGATTGGAGTTAAGGGGGCCGTTGTAGTGGGCATCTAAGTAGCTTTTGCTTTTTGTGGCTTGACAGAGTAATCCTTCTCTTGCCGCACCTTCATCTTTTTCTATCGGCGGAGACAGTTTTCATCAATCACCGACTCTTGGACCTGTCGCCAGACTTTGTAAATTTTAGAGGACAGCCATTGAGGGGCCTGCTCTAGCTTCTTCTCTGGAGTATTCTCCACAGGTGAAGGAGTTCGCTTCAACATCGCCGTAGGAGAGTTTCTGCACACCGTATTCAGCAATTCAAAGCTCTTCCCGGTTGGAACAGCAGCATCGATCCCTACCATCGGAGCTGGTGGTGTAAATCCAGAGGGGGAGTTGCCCCCAGCCTTTCTTACTCGACGCCAGTGGCGACGTCGAGCGGGTCTTGCGGATGGAGTCACTTCCGTTGTTGGATAAGCTTCTTCATGCCCCCTGCTTTGAGGAGAGTGATGGGTTTGTTTAGCACCCTATGAGGTGTTTTGAAGCATCACATGTCCAAAAGTTATGATTTTTAATGTGCTAAACAAACACGCAAGTGGATCGATCCTAGAAAATTAGGTTTATAAAACTTTAAACTAGAAAAGCTTAGGGTTTGAAGGCTACAACCTTTGTAGCTCCCCTTTTGTTTTGCTCCTTTGACTTTGGGGTGTTGGAAGAAGGTCCACTCGTCGTCCTCTTGCGTCCACGACGATCCACCCGGAGCTTCCCGTCCAAGCTAGCAAGTTTGGTAAAACAAGGAGAACACTCTAATCAAGTGAGCTAGACTAGATTAGAATGAAGTTGTGGCTATGGATCTCACTTCAAAATCCTATTTTTATGAGTGATTCACTCTCTTGTATGAACTAGAGAGCAAAAGCATGGAGGTTGATAAAGATGGTGGATTTTTGGAAGAAGAGAAATGAATTATCTTGTGAAAGAGAAAAGAAAAATAACTATATATATTTTTTCTCTCTCTTAACCAACCATGGTTAGATATATAGATATCATTTTATTTTAAATTAAAAGCATGATAAGAAAATAAACTATGGGTTAAATGTTAGGTGAGCATGGTTGAGTTAGAAGAGTGTAGAAATTCTTAAGTGATTTAACCCATTTTTCATTTTCTTTTGCTTTAATTTAAATCCAATAATTATCCAAATACAACCATGGTGTAATTCTTATACATCCACCATTCCCATTGTATAAACAACCATGATAATATATGATGTATGTATGCATGTGTGCTTGCACATCCATATGTGCATGAACAAGAATGAATGCACACATGCATGCATACATCCTACATAAACAAGATAGGATTTGTAGTGAGAAACTAATGATGAATCAACACTTGATCCACTAATCCGGTCATATCACATATGACCCGACCATTAGCAAGTTGCCCAATTAATATACGGTATCCCATACACGTATTTTAATCGGGTCCAAGCGCATATCGCATACGCGCACCACAACGTTTCGCCTGGACTAGGTAACTCCTATGTGGGACTCTAAGACTCGTCAATACGCCGGCAGTGGGTGATGATCATATCAAGCACCCCCAAGCCGCAAGCGGTCAGCCAAACGTAACGGCCACCCGGGTATTGAGCGATAAGAAGAAAACAAGCGAACCTGTTACAACTCCCGTCGAGCCATCCGGCAACACTACCGTACAGTCCGGTCTCTTCGTCAGAGATGCTGCATATCGAGCCTAGGGATGGTCACGTCGACCCCAATAACTCAATAAGTCGTGCCGGTGAATGGTCTATAACAGTTCGAGAAACTACTGATAACACTTATCAGCAAATCTCAGCAGCCCTGGCCAGGGACTTGCTGCTATAACCAGTCGGGCACAGTACAGCATCAACTCCCAATATCGGGAGAGACGAAACCCCTCCTATCGCTCATTGCCTTCGTGTGTCTCGGGACTGTACCCAACGGCCACCTGCTTGCACGACTCAGTAGAGCCGTGGTAGGGTGGTAATCAAAGTACAGTGGGAGAACACACAAGGCTCTATGACGATCTCGGGTCTACAGACTAACCTGTACCAGTGTCACCTGAGAACTGCTATCCGACGATAGATATAATTCCATATAGGAGTTCTCGGCGAGTTCGTCCAGTGTACCCAGTCACCACTGAGCACCCGTATATGATCTTGATGTCAAACATCGATGAATGTGGGAACATCCATCGCCCATCACATGGGTCTAGTATCACATACGCTAGTCTACTCTGGTATATCGATGCCCCGTCTCGATACACCTCCGACTAGGGACATTTCAGGATATGCTTATAGACTACAGATGTCCCACTAGTATGATCTCTATCATAATCAGAGTAGTCAAGCCGATATCCTTAGGGCTTTATCAGCATGTATGAATGAATAAAAGCATGATCTAATCAACATGTCAGATAAAGAAGAACCAGATAGCATACTATCATGTCGAGCAAGAATGCAAACCGAATATATATACATGTATAGATACATCCACTATCACATAATGGCCTCTAGGGCATACATATATCCAACAATCTCCCACTTGCACTAAGGCCAGTTATTGGCGTATCTCATACCCAACATCTTAAAAAGTCGCTCATGCTGTGGCTGAGGGAGGGCCTTGGTGAGTGGATCCGCGGCGTTGTTCTTTGTATCTACTCTCTTAATCTCGATCTCGCGGCGATCTACAATCTCCCGGATCAAATGAAATCGCCTCAGGATGTGTCTGGACCGCTGATGGGATCTGGGCTCCTTGGCTAACGCCATAGCCCCATTATTATCACAATACAAGGGTATTGGATCAATAATGGTTGGAACTACTCCTAGCTCCGAGACGAACTTCTTCATCCAGACGGCTTCCTTGGCGGCATCATTTGCAGCAATGTACTCAGCCTCCATCGTAGAGTCTGCAACGGTATCCTGTTTGGAACTCTTCCAACTTACCGCCCCTCCATTGAGGGTAAATACAAACCCTGAGATAGATTTGCTGTCATCCTTATCGCTCTGGAAGCTCGAATCGGTAAAGGCCTCCATTTGGAGATCCTTATTACCATACACCAAGAACAATTCTTTAGTCCTTCGTAAGTACTTAAGAATGTTCTTCACAGCTGTCCAGTGGTTCTCCCCTGGGTTGGATTGATACCTGCTTACAACACTAAGTGCATAAGCTACATCTGGGCGTGTACATAACATCGCATACATTATAGATCCTACTGCCGAAGCATAAGGTATAATGCTCATGCGAGCTCTCTCTTCATCGGTCTTTGGACAAGAATCCTTGGAGAGAGTGACTCCATGGCAAGCGGGTAAGGCACCCCACTTGGAGTCTTCCATACTAAACCTCTTTAGGATGGTGTTGATGTACCTGGTTTGGGACAATCCCAATAACTTTTTGGATCTATCCCTATAGATCCTTATACCCAGGATGTATGTGGCATCACCCAGGTCCTTCATGGAGAACCTTAGTGATAAGAATGATTTGACCGACTGTAGCATAGGAATATCATTTCCTATCAGAAGAATGTCATCCACGTACAATACGAGGAATGTGACAGCTCTTCCTACAGCCTTCCTATAAACACAAGGTTCATCTGGATTTTTGACGAAATCAAACTCTTTGATAACATCATCGAAACAGATGTTCCAACTCCGAGATGCCTGCTTTAACCCATATATGGATTTAAGCAATCTACATGCTTTCCCGCTGCTCCCACTGTCAACGAAGCCCTCTGGCTGATCCATATAAACGCATTCATCTAAATCTCCATTTAGAAATGCTGTTTTAACGTCCATCTGCCAGATTTCATAGTCGTAGTGAGCAGCAATAGCAAGTAGGATCCGAATAGATTTAAGCATGGCTACGGGCGAAAAAGTTTCGTCATAGTCCAAACCTGGTATTTGACGAAAACCTTTCGCCACAAGTCTTGCCTTATAGGTCTCTACCTGCCCATCCACACCAATCTTTCTTTTAAAGATCCATTTGCACCCTACAGGTTTTACCCCAGGGGGTACAACGTCCAAAGTCCATACTTTATTGGTGTACATAGACTCCATTTCGGATCTCATGGCATCCAGCCACTTCATAGAGTCACCACTCGTGATAGCTTGCTGAAAACTGGTAGGATCATCATCATCCATGATGCAATCTTTTCTGTCACCATCAATGAGGAAACCGTAGTACCTCTCCGGTGGGCGAGAAGTCCTACCAGACCTACGGAGTGGCCGAGGTTCTTCAGTTTCTGTTGCAACAGCCGGTTCAACCAAATCGTCATTTGTAGTTTGTGTCTCCAGAACCTCTTCCAGATCTACCACTTTTCCATCATCTCTATCTGTGAAAAACTCTTTTTCCAAGAATGTGGCATACTGAGAAACAAACACCTTTTGTTCCTCTTTGTGGTAGAACAGATATCCATAAGAATTCTTTGGATATCCCACAAAGTTACACATGACTGACCGTGTCTCGAGTTTGTCCGGATTCTGCTTTTTAACATAGGCCGGGCAACCCCAAATCTTAATTCTTTTAAGAGATGGTCTCTTCCCATTCCATATCTCATATGGCGTGGTAGACACGGCTTTGGTTGGAACCCTGTTTAGCAGAAACGCTGCAGTCTCCAATGCATGCCCCCAAAACGAGACTGGTAACTCAGCGTCACTCATCATGGACCGGACCATATCTAATAGGGTCCTATTCCGTCGTTTTGACACACCGTTGTGCTGTGGTGTGTAAGGAGGAGTGAGCTGAGAGAGAATCCCATTCTCTTTTAGGAAGTTTGCAAATTCTGTACTGAGATACTCACCACCTCGATCTGATCGAAGCATCTTAATACTCAATCCGGTTTGTTTTTCTACTTCTTGTTTATATTCAACGAATTTCTCGAAAGCTTCGGACTTGTGCTTTAATAAAAATACATGACCGAATCTTGAGAAATCGTCGGTGAATGTAATGAAGTATGAAAAACCGCCTCTAGCCTGTGTAGACATTGGCCCACATACATCACTATGTATGAGGCCAAGGAGCTGAGTAGCTCTTTCTCCGTGTCCGGTAAACGGAGTTTTGGTCATTTTACCCTTGATACAAGACTGGCAAGTCGCATAAGATTTATATTCAAAAGGGTTTAAATATCCATCTTTATGTAACTTGTTCAGTCTTGTTTCGTTAATATGACCAAGTCTACAGTGCCAAAGAAAAGCCTCATTTAATTTTGAAAATTTTCTTTTATTAGTGTGTTGTACACTGAAAACTGTGTGTTGATTTAGGACATATATTCCGTTGTTAAGCGTACCATACCCAACCAACATTTGATTTAGGTGAATGTTCATAACATTGTTCTGCAACACAAAATTATATCCTTCATTGTCCAACAAAGAAACGGATATTATATTACATAGCATATCAGGTACAAAATAACATGGATTCAAAATCAAAATACATCCAGATGGCAACCCCAAGTGATACTCTCCCACTGCGACTGTATGTACATTGGAACCATTTCCAACGCGGAGAGTATGGTCACCTGTCTTCAAAACCTTACTATTTCTCAGCCCCTGCATAGAATTGCAAATGTGAGAACCTGAACCGGTATCCAATACCCAGGAAGCAGAGTTTATAGAAAAACAGTTTTCAGTCACAAACGCACCTGAAGCAGAAGCATCACCATGCTTCTTCTTGAGTACTCTGTGCAATTGCGCTTCCAATGTCCTGTCTTGTGGCAATGAAAACACTCGCCTTTCCCTTGGTCTCCAGCCGTGGACTTTCCCTTCCCCTTCGCCTTTTTGACTCCACCCTTAGGATTAGTGGGTTTCTTCTTTTTCTTTCCCTTGGCCTTAGCTTTTGGGCGAGAAGAAGAAGACTGTCCAATGGTCATAACGGGAGTCTTTGCTGACTTCATAGTGCTCTCTGCACTCCTTAACATATTAAGGAGTTCAGGGAGTTCCTTCTCCATGCCATGCATGTTAAAGTTCACTATGAACTGAGCAAAGGTGGAGGGGAGGGACTGCAGAATAATATCTATATATTGTTCATTGTCCATTGTCCATCCGAGGCCCTCAAGCTCTTCTATAAGAGCTATCATCTTCAAAACATGGTCTGCTACTGGTGTGCCAGGGGCCATCCGCATCTGAAACAGTTTCTTTGATGCTTCGTATCGTAATACGCGAGACTGCTCCCCATACAACTCCTTTGTATGGAGCAGTATCCCGTGAATGTCCATGTCCTCGTGCTGCTTTTGATGTGTGTTGTCCATCGATGCAAGCGCGAGGCATTTTGCCGTGGCACAGTCAGCGTCCCATGTCTTGCGGACTTCAATGTCCGCAACTGAGGACTTTGGGCCTGGGACGGGCGGGGATGAAGCCGTGAGGACATATGATACTTTATCATAAGTCAAGGCGATCTTTAGATTCCTCAGCCAGTCTTTATAGTTGGTCCCATTCAGTTTGTTCTTATCTAGTAGAAGCTTAAGTCCAGTCATTGGTATCTGCCATTAAGAGAGAGAAAAGAATACACTCAGCGAAAGCTCTTGCACAGATTAGATTGGTTTATTATCTTGTCTAATTGATGTTTCCCACTGCTTTTTATCAAGTTTTCTTTCAAACCTTAAAAAGAAAAACTAGCCAGGATTAATTACAGTCTACAACTTCGCTAACCGTTCAGCCAGGCCAGTGTCGGTACTTTGAGGGAGGTTCCCCGTGCTTTCGCACGGACCTAATTAGAGTAAACCTCGTTTTCCCAGAGGCGGAGCCCCGTTAACACCTTTCTAGACACCTAATGAGTTAGCTAATTGTAAACTGTAAAACTCTCCTAGGAGCAACTATTGCCCACAGTGGGATCGGGATCCAACCATCACATGGAAGGTATGCAATCTCATTGCAAATTTCAACACTTGAAATTCCCGATGTAATTTTTTACCCCTAGTACTTATGACCTTAACTATGGTCAACAAATCATAAGTACCAGTCAAGTTCTACCCGTCATTTCTTGATCAATTAGACCCACCCATTTGACCCTTAACTATGGTCAACAAAGTCGTATGAATGTCCTAATTAATCTGCATCATATGCATTGTAGGAAGACATCACTTAGCTACCGTACACTACGCCTTAACTAAAGTCAACAAACGTAGCACGAATACTAAGTACTCTACTTCCTAAAATGACGGAGGGTTGCGAATGATTTTTAAGAAAATCTTTAACGCTTTGAACTTGATATCGTTGTAGAATCAAACAGTTTTCAAAAGGAGTGGCTTAAGCTCCGCAGTTTTGAAATGTAGCTTTTTCATAAATAGCCGAGCAGTTTTTAAATCCGATTCTACAACATCTTTTAGGTTTATTTTCTTTACATTAATCACATTAATGTAATCCCATCATTTAAGTCCTTAAGCCAATCACAGAAAAGAAACGAAAATAACACGTACGCTTATGCCATCCGCATTCGCCGCAATGTTCCGTTATGTACCGTTAGGTTACTTAACTAACGGCATACCGGGACGGGACTAGCGCGGGTTTAAAACATAAGCAACGTCTACTATATATCATATATATAATAAGTCATTCGTCTCAGATTTCACAGAACACAGGCAGCAGAAATATAGATATAACGTGGGATATACTAGGACATCCGTATTTAGTATTTAGCCAGAATAGAAAATACGGATTCCACAGTCGCGATGAATAGCCAAGCCCACACCCTGGACCCCTACGAGAGCGGCAAGTGACCCTACCAATCCTGGAGTTTAGGAGACCCGGTCTCGACTCCTCGAGATGGCCTCCCACTGAACCCCAGAACCCGGTCACCTGTGCTCCCCTCCTTGGGTCCATCCTAATGCGGAAGAGTAAATAATATACAACACTGGTGACACAACCGCAACCTGGAAGTGCCCCAAATAAAAGAATATTACATTACATTTGAATTTACATGAATGAAAATATGAAACTCTCATCTCACAAAAAAACCCCGGCTATTCGATCGCGACAATCCTACACATCATATCTCAGCAACACATAATATTACCAACGTAAGTAAGTATGCATACCCCAATTGTCGTTGATGTATAGCAACGAAACCGGCGATATCTAACATACTACACTTACGGTCACAGGAAAAAAAAAGTGTAAAACTACAATATTTGGAATCCAGATTCTCTTTAGACATCATAAATGCGAAATATCACATATCTCGTATTTCATGCCTAAACCATATGAATTCCACATATTGTATCACATTCCAGACAAACAGACAGTATTAAAGTTTTCGAACGAACAATCAAACACCCAAGATTCACTAAAGCTCAACACTTGAGCAGGGTTCAAAAGAAATCTGGAGTGTGACCCAGTAGCGGCGGTCCAGCCGTAGAAGGGTCAAGCCAACGCCTCACATGTGGCACGCCGTACTGCCCCAAACCCTAGGGTTCAAAGGGCAGTTCGAGACGGTCACATAATCGAGTTAAGGTTTGTTGTCTTCTAGAGGGACCACCGCAAAAAGACTTGCACGTATCTCCAAACTATTTAAAACCCCGTGAATATTGAGTAAATGATATTCGTTCAAATACTTCAATACTTTCTAGTTTACCCGGAAAAGAAAGCGAAATGAAAAATCCGATCGAAACCACGAGGCCAAAAACATCTCCAGAATTTTTCAACAGCAGATTCAGATTAAACATACTCAGAATATAATATAGCAGGTAAGGAAAATTACTGTGCAAAAAATTGTCAAAGAGCCCCTTATATGGCCGCGGATGCGCGGCCTAAGCTTGCTTATGCCGCGCTTCCGCGGCCAAAGTTACTGTTCACTGGCTCGAATTTTCCAGATTGTCTAATTTTTACCTGCTCTATTTTTTGAGAATTTTTAATTCTGAAAAAGGTCAGTTTTTAAAAATTTTCCAGAGAGCATCCCATAAATTCGTATTTTTGGTTCGATCGGACTTTTTACTTCGCAAAAAGGTCGCCTAACGTTCTAGGTCGGCTCTGATACCAATGATGGGTTTGTTTAGCACCCTATGAGGTGTTTTGAAGCATCACATGTCCAAAAGTTATGATTTTTAATGTGCTAAACAAACACGCAAGTGGATCGATCCTAGAAAATTAGGTTTATAAAACTTTAAACTAGAAAAGCTTAGGGTTTGAAGGCTACAACCTTTGTAGCTCCCCTTTTGTTTTGCTCCTTTGACTTTGGGGTGTTGGAAGAAGGTCCACTCGTCGTCCTCTTGCGTCCACGACGATCCACCCGGAGCTTCCCGTCCAAGCTAGCAAGTTTGGTAAAACAAGGAGAACACTCTAATCAAGTGAGCTAGACTTGATTAGAATGAAGTTGTGGCTATGGATCTCACTTCAAAATCCTATTTTTATGAGTGATTCACTCTCTTGTATGAACTAGAGAGCAAAAGCATGGAGGTTGATGAAGATGGTGGATTTTTGGAAGAAGAGAAATGAATTATCTTGTGAAAGAGAAAAGAAAAATAACTATATATATTTTTTTCTCTCTCTTAACCAACCATGGTTAGATATATAGATATCATTTTATTTTAAATTAAAAGCATGATAAGAAAATAAACTATGGGTTAAATGTTAGGTGAGCATGGTTGAGTTAGAAGAGTGTAGAAATTCTTAAGTGATTTAACCCATTTTTCATTTTCTTTTGCTTTAATTTAAATCCAATAATTATCCAAATACAACCATGGTGTAATTCTTATACATCCACCATTCCCATTGTATAAACAACCATGATAATATATGATGTATGTATGCATGTGTGCTTGCACATCCATATGTGCATGAACAAGAATGAATGCACACATGCATGCATACATCCTACATAAACAAGATAGGATTTGTAGTGAGAAACTAATGATGAATCAACACTTGATCCACTAATCCGGTCATATCACATATGACCCGACCATTAGCAAGTTGCCCAATTAATATACGGTATCCCATACACGTATTTTAATCGGGTCCAAGCGCATATCGCATACGCGCACCACAACATTTCGCCTGGACTAGGTAACTCCTATGTGGGACTCTAAGACTCGTCAATACGCCGGCAGTGGGTGATGATCATATCAAGCACCCCCAAGCCGCAAGCGGTCAACCAAACGTAACGGCCACCCGGGTATTGAGCGATAAGAAGAAAACAAGCGAACCTGTTACAACTCCCGTCGAGCCATCCGGCAACACTACCGTACAGTCCGGTCTCTTCGTCAGAGATGCTGCATATCGAGCCTAGGGAAGGTCACGTCGACCCCAATAACTCAATAAGTCGTGCCGGTGAATGGTCTATAACAGTTCGAGAAACTACTGATAACACTTATCAGCAAATCTCAGCAGCCCTG
Source organism: Agapanthus africanus (assembly GCA_030015575.1). Lineage (NCBI taxonomy): Eukaryota > Viridiplantae > Streptophyta > Magnoliopsida > Asparagales > Amaryllidaceae > Agapanthus > Agapanthus africanus. Next base: position 638,768,058 of record JASDDO010000022.1, on the reverse strand, counting down.
GCCAGGGACTTGCTGCTATAACCAGTCGGGCACAGTACAGCATCAACTCCCAATATCGGGAGAGACGAAACCCCTCCTATCGCTCATTGCCTTCGTGTGTCTCGGGACTGTACCCAACGGCCACCTGCTTGCACGACTCAGTAGAGCCGTGGTAGGGTGGTAATCAAAGTACAGTGGGAGAACACACAAGGCTCTATGACGATCTCGGGTCTACAGACTAACCTGTACCAGTGTCACCTGAGAACTGCTATCCGACGATAGATATAATTCCATATAGGAGTTCTCGGCGAGTCCGTCCAGTGTACCCAGTCACCACTGAGCACCCGTATATGATCTTGATGTCAAACATCGATGAATGTGGGAACATCCATCGCCCATCACATGGGTCTAGTATCACATACGCTAGTCTACTCTGGTATATCGATGCCCCGTCTCGATACACCTCCGACTAAGGACATTTCAGGATATGCTTATAGACTACAGATGTCCCACTAGTATGATCTCTATCATAATCAGAGTAGTCAAGCCGATATCCTTAGGGCTTTATCAGCATGTATGAATGAATAAAAGCATGATCTAATTAACATGTCAGATAAAGAAGAACCAGATAGCATACTATCATGTCGAGCAAGAATGCAAACCGAATATATATACATGTATAGATACATCCACTATCACATAACGGCCTCTAGGGCATACATATATCCAACAGAGAGACTGTTATTGGTGCTAGCCTATCGAAGACTGACACCCGTTGAGAAGCAATGTCTAATCTGTCAAAGACAGACCTCTGAGCAGGGGAAGCATCTTTGAGGACCTCGCCTGGAGCAGCAACCAGAATGGCCAGCCCTGTAAAAACTGACTTCTTGGAAGGAGGAGCCTTTCCAATGATTTCGTCCGCTTGAGCTGGGATAGCTATCCGCTTTGGGATGGCAATTTCGGGTATCGCGGGTTTGTAGACGTTCTGGCCCAGTCTGTTGAAAACTGAGGTATTGAAGCTGGGCGAACCGTTGAGAGGGGTCGCGACAGTGGTAAGCCGATCAAAGACCGACTTCTTTGGGGCTTCTTGCAACGTCATTGTGGCATTGAAGCTCAACGGTGAGAGCATGGTCCCGAAGAATAATCCAGTGGTGGCCTGAGTTACCTGCTCCACTGGCATCTTGAAAAGGGAGGCCTTTTGGGGTCCGTAAGTCACTCCTCCAGCAGGGACCGAGCGAGAATTGCAGTTGCAGTTTGAAGCCATTGATCTTTTGTTTTCTGCACGAAGCAAGACACCAAATCTTAGTACCTTGAATCCACAGGCAACCACAGCAAACCGCGATTCGTTCGCGAAAATGACACACGAAGTGTGGAGTGGAAAGAGGAAAATGGTCCCACCGGGCGTGCCAGAATCTGTTCCCCTCCGAATGGCGGCCGACAACGCGAGGGCGTCTTGCCTGAGATTCGGGGCAGATGCTATTTGGTTTTATCCGTCCACCTCTCCGAAGATGCCAAGTTGATTTATGGCACCGTGTATCGGAGGTTTAGACGGATGCGACCGATGTAGCAAACTTCGTCAGATTCCCCCTCGCTTGAGGGGTTTTTGATTGTGGGGACGCTCTTCCCTGCAGGCGCAAGCCCCTGCAGTTAATTATGCTACCGCATCGCGGTAACAACTTTCTCCTGCTCCAGAATTTCACTTCGTGTCGTGTGTGTTTGTTTTGTTTATGGTTGCCCGTGGATTGTATACGGAGACTAAGTGATGCCGTCGCCCGTAGGACGTGGATTAGTCCAAATCCGTATTTACTTAGATTTGGGTTTGGTGTTTTTAGTTTAAGGATACGTTAGCCGTGCTTGGGGCTAAGATCAACTTAAACGTTCGTTAAGGATACGTTAGTCCCGTTTGAGACTAAGATCAACTTAACGTGGTGATCCGTTTGGTATATGGCCGTCGGGACTCGTCACCTCTCTAACGTTGTTGAAGGATTACAATGACAGGTGTCAGAGGAGTTCAGAGAGGTACCCTTGAACCAAAGTTGATTTGGAGTTTTATAGTCCATTTGAATGTTTAAGGATGCGTTAGCCGTGTTTGGGGGCTAAGATCAACTTAAACGGGATCATTTAGATCCGGCAAGAGAGCATTTGGAGGCTCTATTGTTCCAGTTTAGGGACGTAGTGGTCCATAGGTAGTTTAAGGACGTTGTGGTCCATTGCCAGTTTAGGGACGTGGTGGTCCGTGTTCCAGTTTAGGGACGTGGTGGTCCAATATTAGTTTAAGGACGTTTCGGTCCACGAGTTTAAGGACCCTGCAGTCCATGTTGATGTGTGGTTGTCGGGACCTGTCACCTCTCTGACGTCGTTGAAGGATTACAGCGATGGGTGTCAGAGGAGTTCAGAGATGTACCCTCAAACCGGTCGTAAATTGATTTAGGGAGCAGCCTTGCTCAGTTAATTTAATTTGAGGACTTACGGCCAAAATTGGGCTAAGTCCAGTTGAAAATGTTCAACATTTTATTTGCTTTTGCATTGCATTTCTTTTTATTTTTATTTAGGCTCTACCCATAAAAGATGCAGAGCATCAATTTATTTTGGGCTCTGCCCATGTATAAATGATGCAGAGTATCAATTTTATTTGGGCTCTGCCCTTTTTATTGCTTTGCAATTTATTTTGGCCTGCTAGGTCTTTTTGACTTGGGCCTGGCACTTTAGGAAATATATTGCATTTGTCAGGCGCTTTGCGCCAATCAGAGAGCGCAAGCACTTGTGGTGTTGACACGTGTCACGCAAGCGCAGTGCGCTGCGCTAATGCGCTGCACCTGCGCTGCTGACACGTGGCGCGCTCTGGTGGCTTGCGCCAATCTCAGAGAGCAAGGCTCTATTTCAAAGCGCATAGCGCAAATGGTTCAGATGTTGACACGTGGCGCTCTCAGGTGGCTTGCGCCAACCCAGAAGCACAACAGTGCAGATCTCCAAGTGCAAGGCACTATTAATTTGAGAATCTTTTTGATTCTAGAACCAATGGTTCATAACAGAAGTGCAAAGCACTATTTTTACTTTTGTTTTTTATTAAAGATCATTGATCTTGTTCTCAGATCAATAATCTATTCATAAGAGAATTTTCTCTTTTTCTAAAGGTTTTTTACCTTTTTTGTTCTTGAGGAATTCTCTCCAATTCTTCAGAGTTCTCTCTGTTTTATTTCTCCAAAAAAATGTTGATGCCTTTGAATTGAGGTCTGGGGTCCTTTTTATAGTGCCCATAAATTAGTTAAAGAGATGTTTCTCTGAGTGATTTGGGGAATTTTCTCCACCGTTGGATCTTTGATCCAAAGGCCTCTGTTTTACAGAAGAAAATCTTCTTGTTTTAACAAGAACAGAAAGATTTCTTTAGAATCTTAATTCTGTTAGGCGTAAACGCCCCAGCGCTTGACACGTGTCGCGCAGCGCTTGCGCAACTGCGCAGACACGTGTCGCGCAGCGCAATGCTTGCGCAACTACGCAGACACGCGTCGCGCAGCGCAGTGCTTGCAGACACGCGTCGCGCAGCGCTGTGCTTGCGCGGCTGTGCTTGCGCAACTGCGCAGATACGTGTCGCGCAGCGCAGCGCTTGCGCAGCTGAAGCGTTGCTTCCTTTAATTTTTGTTTTACATAGAGCTTTGCTCTGATTGGTGCGCTGCCTGGGGCGCTGCGCTGATGTATCAACTTTTGACACGTGGCGCGTTGCGCGCAGCGCAAAGAATCTGAAGCGTTGCTTCATTTACTAAAGTTTAAATTTTCAAAGTAGAGCTTTGCTCTGATTGGGGGAAGTGCTTCATCTTCCGTCTTGAAATTTGAACAGAGTTTTGCTCGATTGGGGTAAACACCGTCTATCTATTCCACCAGCCAATGGGGATAATTTTAAAATTAAACCCCACCACATCAAACTGTTCCCCAAATTTCACGGGCTTGAATCCGAAGATACATACGTTTTCATAACCAAATTCGAAAACGCATGTGCAATGATAGACACGTTATAACTTTCTGTGGATGCTATGAGATTACGTCTTCTCCCTTTTACCTTATGCGATCTTACAGAAAAATGGATTTATAATACTATCGCACATTCTATCGCCAAATAGGACGAATTCGTTATAGTATTCCTTAAGAAATTCTATCACAATCATAAAACCGCCCGTGTTCGAAGCGAGATTAACCAGTTTACCCAACTTTCCAACGAACCATTCTGGAAATGCTTTAAACGGTTCAAGGATCTTCTTCTATAATGCCCCAATCATGGAATCGATAAATGGCAACTTTTGCCGCATTATATATGAGGGTGTTAACTCAGCGACAAAACTGATGCTTGAAACCATTTGTCAATGTCATTTCATGTCTAAAGATGAAAGAGAAGTTTGGCAATACCTGGAAGATCTCGCTGAACAAACTTTACAGTGGGAAAACGTTAGATCAATATCGTCTAGGGCAGAAATCCATCAGCTCGATATTTCCATCGCAGTGAAAGCCGAAATGGCCGCGATACAAAGAAAACTCGAGGCAATAGAAAACAAAGTCTTTTCAGCCTCCCTAAACCAGGTTACGCTCCCTAAAACCGTATGTGGTTGCTGTTCCGACCCATCACATCCGACGGAAGAATGTCCTTTGAATCCTCCATGTCAAGTCAAGAACACACTAATGCTTCCTTTCAGCAATGACCTAGAAACGATCCTTATTCGTCCATATACAATCAGGGATGGAGAAATCATCCTAATTTTGCCTGGAACCAAAACTAAACTCAAACTCAAAATATGTTTCCAAGCCAAAATAACTATCAAAGACCTCCTCCACAGTAACAACAGCCACCATCACAGAGTCAACACCCGTTTCAATTGCAAACTTTTCAAAATTCAGCCAACAATTCTGCACCGATTAATAATTCTTTCCAAACGTCTGGTACCGAAAAACTCTCCGCACTCGAACGAAGCGTGGATACGTTTATTATACATTCTATGCGAACGACGGATACTTTAACGTCTTCTATCCAAATGTTAATGCAGAACACCGTTTCCCACGATGAAAGTATAAAATCGATAGAAGCACAACTTACACAGTTAAATTTCGCGTTGAGTGCGAGAGAAAAAAGGGAAACTTCTATCTCAATCTCTACCGAATCCTGGCCACTCACAAAGTCATAATGTGTGTGCCGCAACCACGTTGAGATCGGGAAGAGTGCTGAACAACCAAGTGGGTGAACATGTTGATGACGTTGATATTAATGATACCCCGGCTTCTGCTTCTTCTCCTACTTCGTCTAGTCCACCACCTTCTTCCGAGCCTATTTTCCGTTTTCTATTAGGCTCGAACCCTCCGCCCACTTCTTCGAGTCAACCTAAAACGATCCCAGCTCCAATTCTGGGATCCATTCCACCCCTACAATCTTCTCCAATGTTAGACCCAACCCTTATTGATAAAGCTCCTTATCTAAACAGGTTAAGGGGCAACATACCAAGTCCACAAATGGAGAAAATTGTGGAAATTTTTAAGCAAGTTAACATAAATATTCCTCTCCTAGATGCTATTCAACAAGTTCCGTCTTATGCGAAAATCCTAAAGGACTTGTGCACTAGGAAGAGAAAAATTCAAGTGCCTAAAAAAGTTTTCCTTGCGGGTAATGTAAGCATTGCTTTTATACAACAAATACCCACGAAACGAAAGGACCCCATAAGTCCTACCATATCTATTTCTATTGGGGGTAAAAATATCAATCATGCTCTACTCGATTTAGGTGCGAGTGTTAACTTGCTTTCATATTCTGTCTATGAGCAATTAGGGATCGGAGAGTTAAAACCGGCGCATTGCACTGTTCAGATGGCCGATCGATCTATCACCCAACATAGGGGTGAGCTAGAGGGTGTGTTAATCAAAGTCGGGGAATTTATATTCCCTGTGGACTTTATCGTTATAGATACACAGCCTGTAGCGAACCCATGAAACCAAATTCCGGTGATTTTAGGTCGACCTTTCCTAGCGATTTCCAACGCTGTAATCAATTGTTATAACGGCTCTATAAACCTATCTTTCGGGAAGATGTCAATTAAGTTTAATATTTACAAGTTAGGAAGTGAACCCTCCGAACCCTATGCTCAAGTATGTTCTGTTGATAGGATGGATTCCGACAGTAGCGAATTTGAACAGTTTCACGATACTGATCTTGACTCCGCTAGTACGTTATTGTTTGACCCTGCTATTTGTTATACACATAAGAACCCTTTTATCGAGCTGTCCGGGTCAACATCTAACGCTAATTATGAAGCTTTTATGGAGTCCGAGTATCATCCCGTTCTTTCCGATGAGATTATTATTCGGAATATCGATGAAAGTTTTGAAGAAATCTTCGCTGAAGAACTCGCATTCTTAGAAGACATGGGCGTTGTGATGAATCAACCCTGACATAAAGAAGTTGAACCACCACCCCTTCTTCTTATCCGGAACAAGAATGCGAGTAATCCACCATCATTATTTCGTCTCTAGAAACCGAGACATAAACCCGTTCTATTCCACCTCTTATCCCCTCCCCACTTCTTTACGTCTATAGGTGGCATGTTCTTCTACCAACCTTGGTGCTACATTGATAAAATATTTGAATGGTTGGTGTTGACTTTTGGTCATTGTAAAGCTTTGCATAGACCAATAACTTTAACCCCCCTCATTATTTTAAACGCTTAATACTATTTTACTTAAATTTGGGGGGGGGGGAGAAAAATCTTTTGGCTCTTGAAAGAAAATAAATTCTTACAAAACTGTGAGTCAAAAATAAGTTTGGGGGAGGATTTGACTGTCATTAATTCTTGTCTCCGTTACTAACTTTTTCTCCTAAGTCTACATTTTTTTTAGCTTAACAGATGACATCAGTGAGGACACTGCTGCAAATAGGTTTGGGGGAGGTTTATACTTATTCATGCAAATAGGTTTGGGGGAGGTTTATATTTATTCATGCATTATTTTGCATTATCATAAATATAAGCACAAAATTTTTTGATAATGAAAATTTGAAAGTGAAAACTTACATACGACAAGATTGGAAAAGTTTAAGAAAAGCAAAAAAGTTAGATGTTTTCTTAAATGAAACTAGTAATAAGTAGTTATGAGCCGTTGTCCTAAGGGTTAGTAAGATGAATGTCACGCCCCGCTTCCCGGTGTACGGCAAGAGGACGCGACGAGGCCGCTATGTATCTACTCAGAACTAAATACGTTAAGCGTACCAAGCAATATAAAGTAAAGTACGCAAGAGACAGGAATGTAAATGAACGGAAACTTTATTTATTTAACATTCTTTTACAGTACAACTGAAATGTAAATATATGGAATGAAAGAAATGCCTAAACAATGGCATAACAAAAATGAAAATGAAATATGTACAAGTATGTAAAGCTCCAGGTCAAATACTAACTGCTCCAAATCCTCGGTGCTAGGCTCGATCTCCAGTGAGTCTGATCCACCTGACAACATTCCAAAGAAAGAAGAAAAGGAATGTCGTTGGCGAACAATTGCTCAGTAAGTCCCAAAGGTGAATAGAGATAGAATAGACAGGAGGAGAATATAAGTTTTAATATTTTATTATATTGTTAACACTGTTATTTATAGCTTGGTACAGAGAAGCCAGTGTATACGAGAGGAGTCCCACTATTCCGGAGACTAAGGTATTCAGAGCACAAGGAACCGTTCAACCACAATACAAAGGCAATGGATATTCAGGTTATGTGTATTATGGTTACAGTTTCGTGCCACTTTTAACACCTTCCATACCAATCTACCCCTTATAAATCCCGCGATGTCTTTATTGTATTGATTGTATTGTCTTGTATTGTATTGTAAATTGTAAATGGATGACTTGCCAAAACCATAATATCAGTAAATGGAACGGATATAATGGATGTGCATGTAGATGGGGTATATTCATGGTTCGGTTCGGTCAATATAGATTGATATGGATTAAATAGACGGATTCATGTTGAATTGTAGTTTATACTTGAATAACATTCAAGTCAGATTGATTAGATTGAGATTTGGTTTGAGTCAGACACTTTAAAAAGAACTTGAAATTCTGAATTAGTTTTGATGTTATCGGTAACTTCTGCACATGGACAACAGGATTTGTGTCTTTTTCCAAAAAAAATTACCGTGTTGATAACATTGTTTGTTAGATTATCTACCTTAGATAGGCAAGCACCCATATCTCCGGCTCTCTGAGGCTCAAGAGACTGGTCCCGCTTAAACCTATATTTACTAGGGTCCTGATTGTAATTTAGCATAACTTGAAGGGGTTTTATGTAAAAATAATTTGATATAATTTTCAAAATACACCTCAAGTATTTAATTATCGTCTTTAGGGTTTTCATAGATGTATATTTTATAAAAATGAAATTTCTAGTGAGTAAAACCTAATTTTCATAGTATAGGGTATTTTATTGAAATATCGGCATTGTTTTGTATTTGGATGGTATTTTCATGTATTGGTGATTTCTTTTGAAAACATGGAATATTTAGATAATATAATTAAAGTAGATATTTTGATAATATATATATATTTAATGAAAGTAATTTTATTTATTTTCTTGTAGAAATCTCATTTCTAAAGAAAAATGCATAAAAATTCCATCGAGATCGAATGCTCTTTTCGGAGGTCTGTATCTCGCTCTATTAGGCCCGAGGATATGCGATAATCCGCACTATCCCGAACGGAGTCCCCAAAAGTGGGTTGTAGAGGCGCAATTGCAAAGAATTGTTTAATACACTTTTTTAAAGAAATGGTTTTATAAGTTGATGGTATTTATTTGTAAAGTCGTGTTATCCCATGAATATATTGTTAGTTATATGTACGCCCTAGAGGCTATTATTGTACATGGGATGTATATTGTAGTGGATGCTTGGACATATATGGGGAGGAATTTCTTGCTCGACATGATAGTATGCTATCTGGTTGCACTTTATCTTAACATGTTGACTTGTATAAATGATGTTGTCTTACTCTCACATGTTGATAAAGCCCTTAGGATGTGTACTTGACTACCAGGACTATGATAGAGATCATACTAGTGGGGCCAAGGGTAGTCCACAAGTACACCCTATAACTGTTCTTAGTCGTGGGGGTATCGAGACAGGGCATCGATACTCCAGAGTAGACTAGCGTATGCGCTTCTCGACCCATATGATGGGTGATGGATGATCCCATATCCATTGATGTTTGACATCAGAGAAGGTATACGGGTGCTCGGTGGAGACTGGGTATACTGGACGGACTCGTCGAGAACTCCTAAATGGTATTATACCTATCGTCAGATAGCAGTTCTCTGATGACACTGGTACAGGTTAGTCTGTCGACCCGAGATCGTCATAGAGTCTTGTATGATTCCCACTGTGCTTTGATTTCCACCATACCACGGTCAAGAGATCGTGCAAAAAGATGGTTTTTGGGTACAGTCCCGAGTCACATGGAGACAATGAGCGATATGAAGGGATTCGTCTCTCCCGGTATTAGGAGTTGATTTTGCGCTATACTCGATTGGCCATAACAGGAAATCCCTGGCCAGGGTTGCTGAGATTTACTGGTAAGTGTTATCAGTAGTTTCTCGAACCGTTATGGACCTTGCATCGACATGACTTATCAGGCCATTGGGGTCTGACGTTATACCACCCCCAAGCTGTGATATGCGCCATATATGACGAAGAGACCGGACTGTACGGTAGTGTTACTGATTGGATTCGCAGGAGTATGAGCAGGCTTGCTTGTTGATCTTCTGATCGCTCAATACCCTGGTGGCCGTTACGTTTAGCAGACCGTTTGAGGCTTGTGAGTGTTTGATATGATCATCACCTACTGCCGGCGTATTGACGAGTCTTTAGAGTCCTACATAGAGGTTTCCTGGTTCATGCGAAACGAAGTAGGAGCGCATATGTGATATGTGCGGGACCGAAATTAATGCGCGTATGTGATACTGCATTCTATTCTCGTAATATGTGATATCGGTCGGTTATATGTGATATAGTCGGGTTATCGGATCAAGTGTTTGTTTCCCCAATCAGAGCAAAGCTCTGTTTGAATTTTGAAAATTCAAATTTTTGAAGCAACGCTTCAGATCCCGTGCGCTGCGCGCAACGTGCCACGTGTCAGAAGTTGACACGCCAGCACAACACCCAAGGCAGTGCGTCCAATCAGAGCAAGGCTCTCTAAAAAAACAAAAGCAATGCTCAGTTGCGCAAGCGCTGCGCTGTGTGACACGTGTCTGCGCAGTTGCGCAAGCACAACTGCGCAAGCGCACCGCTGCGCGACACGTGTCTGCGCAGTTGCGCAAGCACTGTTGCGCAAGCGCTGCGCTGCGCGCCACGTGTCTGCGCAGTTGCGCATGCACTGTTGCGCAAGCGCTGCGCTGCGCGACACGTGTCTGCGCAGTTGCGTAAGAGCAGTTGCGCAAGCGCTTCATTGTGCGACACGTGTCACTCACTGGGGGAGTTGCGTAAAACAGAATAAATCTTGTTGAAACAAGAAGATTTTCTTGTATAAGGCAGGGGCCTTTGGATCAAAGATCCAACGGTGGGGAAAATTCCCCAAATCACTCAGAGAAAGATCTCTTTAACAAATTTAACTAATTTGTGAGCACTATAAAAAGGATCCCAGACTTCATTTCAAAAGGCATCAAGATCTGGCTAAAAGTAAGAAGAGAGAAAGAGAACTCTTGAGAATTCTGGAAGAACAAAAAAAAAGGTAAAACCTTTAAAAGAGAAAATTCTCTTGGGAACAGATCATTAATCTAAGAACAAGATCTTGGATCTTCAATCAATAAATAAATAGATAAATAAAATAAAAAAGAAGTAGTGCCTTGCACTTGTTATGAACCCTTGGTTCTCTGCAATAAGGAAAAACAAGAAAAGAAGAAAAAAAACTTGTTTTTTTCTTTAGATCAAAGGATTAAAAAGTGCTCTACACTTCTGTTTCTTGAAGATTCTCAATGCAATGCATTGCTTGAAGGGTCAGGCCCAAATTAAATTGCAGAGCAATAAAAGGGAGGGCCCAAATGAAATTGATGCTCTGCATCATTTTATAGAGGGTAGAGCCCAAACAAAATTGATGCTTTGCATCATTTATAAATGGGCAGAGCCCAAACAAAATAATAAATAATGCAATGCATTATCTTAAAAGGGGCAGAGCCTAAATAAAGGTCGAACAGAGACCAAGATTTAATGCTATGCATTATTAAAAATGGGCCAAGCCCTAGCACAGGCCTAATAGGCTAAAAAAAAAACAAATAAAAGTGTTGAATATTCTGAACTGGACTTTAGCCCAATCATGGCCGTAAGTCCTCAAATTAAATTGACTGAGCACAATTGCTCTCTCTCTCTCTCAAATCAATTTATATCCGGATCGAGGGTACATCTCCGAGCTCCTCTGACACATGTCGTTGTAATCATTCAACGACGTCAGAGAGGTGACGGGTCCCGACGACCATATACGTCAATATGGACTGCGGGGTCCTTAAACTCGTGGACCGAAACGTCCTTAAACTAATAACGGACCACCACGTCTTTAAACTGGAATATGGACCGAAACGTCCTTAAACTAATATCGGACCGAAACGTCCTTAAACTAATAACGGACCACCACGTCTTTAAACTGGAATATGGACCACCACGTCCCTAAACTGGAACATGGACCACCACGTCTTTAAACTGGAATACGGACCACCACGTCCTTAAACCGGACTATGGACCACCATGTCCCTAAACTGGAACAATAGAGCATCCAAATGCTCTTTTGTCGGATCTAAACGGTCCCGTTTAAGTTGATCTTAGCCCCATATACGGCTAACGTATCCTTAAACATTCAAACGGACTATAAAACTCCAAATCAACCTTGGTTCAAAGGTACATCTCTGAACTCCTCTGACATCTGCCGTTGTAATCCTTCAACGACGTTAGAGAGGTGACGAGTCCTGATGGCCAGATATTAAATGGATCATCACATTAAGTTGATCTTAGTCTCAAACAGGACTAACGTATCCTTAACGAGCGTTTAAGTTGATCTTAGCCGCAACGCGGCTAATGCATCCTTAAACTAAAGACGCCAAACCCAAATCTAAGTAAATACGGATTTGGACTAATCCACGTCCTACGGGCGACGGCATTACTCAGTCTCCGTATACAATCCACGGGTAACCACAAACAAAACAAACACACACGACGCGAAGTGAAATTCTGGAGAATGAGAAAGTTGTTACCGTAATGCGGTAGCGTAATTAACTGCAGGGGCTTGCGCCTGCAGGGAAGAGCGTCCCCACAATCAAAAACCCCTCAAGCGAGGGGGAATCTGACGAAGTCTGCTACATCGGCCGCATCCGTCTAAACCTCCGATACACGGTGCCATAAATCAACTTGGCATCTTCGGAGAGGTGGACGGATAAAACCAAATAGCATCTGCCCCGAATCTCAGGCGAGACGCAAAGTCTCGGCCGTCTTTCGGAGGGGAACAGATTCTGGCACGCCCGGTGGGACCTTTTCCTCTTTCCACTCCACACTTCGTGTGTCGTCCTCGCGAACCGATCGCGGTTTGTTAAATGGTTGCCTTCGGATTTCAAGTTACTAAGATTTGGTCTTTTGCCTGGCGCAGAGCTCAAGATTCAATAGCCTTTAACTGCACCAACTGCTCGAAATGCCACTGCAACGGACGCTCCACCTCACCGGGAGGTGTAGCATATGGGCCCCAAGCGGCCTCCTTCCTCGGTCTGCCGGTAGACCAGGTGACCCAAGCCACCACTGGCCTGTTCTTCGGGACCATGATCCCACCTACAAGCTTCTCTACGCCAATACCTGCACCGGAAGTGAACAAGAAGTCGGTCTTCGACCGGCTCACTGCTACGACGACCCCTGTCAACGGGTCGCCCACTACCAAACCGACAGCCTCTGTTTTCACCAGGCTAAATCAGAACTCTAAACTGGCTGTCCCAAGGAAAGCAATAACTGCTGCTCCAGAAGTCGTCAAGACGGCTTCCCCTGTCAAAGAGTCAGTCTTTTCAAGACTGACGATTCCTGCTCCTGTCCCTGCTCGAGGATCCGTCTTCGACAGGTTGAATATCACCCCTCAAAAGACAACCTCAGTCTTTAAGAGGTTAACACCGGCGGCACCTCATTCAGACAGGGGGCAAAAAGAAGCTATCTCTATCTCTGAGCCAGTCCCAACGGCTCGTCGTGCTCGACGTCGCCATTAGCGACGAGTGTGGAAGGCAGGGGGCAACTTTCCCTCAGGGCTAACTCTACCGGCTCCAATGGTGGAGGTCAACGCTGCTGTTCCAACTGGGAACAGCTTTGAATTGCTGAGGAGGGTACGGAAGAACTCTCCAACCGCTACACTGAAGAGATCTCCTCCACCTGCGGAGAGAGTTCCGGAAACGAAGCAAGAACGGCCCCCTCAACGGCTGTCCTCTACAATTTATAAAGTTTGGAGGAGGGTTCAAGACTCCGTGATCGACATGGATCACTCCCGTCAACGAAAGAAGATGAAGGTGCAGAAAGAAAAAGACCGTCCAATTAAACAGCAGAGGACAACGATCGCTAGGGTGCCCAATGCAGTGGCCCCTTCAACCTCAACGGCCCACAAAAGAAGGAGGCCAGAGAAAACCCCCGCGTCAGCGGTAAAAGTTAAAAATGGTGAACCTAAACGCCCCAAGTCAGGGGGCATAACAGTTCATACGGTTTACATGGCATCGGGAAAAGAAGACAGCCGTGCATCCACGGGTCATAGACCGCTTACACGGTCAGTGACCAAACCTCAGGAGCAGCAATAGAAGCTCCAGGAGATGATGAACGCTATGGCCGCACTTACAGGGCCGAAAGAAACCCCGGAAACATCCTCAGAGGAACGTCAAGAACAAGAAATGGACGCTGAATTCCTTCGTCGCGTACTAGAGAAGAAAGATAAAGAAGCTGCGGAGCAGGCAGCCAACATAAAGAAAATGGCCCTCCTGTTCCAGGATATGGTGGGTATGATGATTCAACAAGATCCACCTGCTGAAGATTCCCCGATCATTCTTGAAGACGATAGGGGAGAAACGTCGAATCCTCCTCCAGTTCTGTCCACAGCTAAAGAGGATACGATCTCCAAAGCTGATTTGGATGAATACATTGCCCGGCAAATACGGGTTCATCATGCAACCGAAACAGCCGGCCAGGTCGTGAAAACGGGGAGACCATATCCGAGTTGGTACGATCAAATCAAGTACCCGCCAGGTTATACAATTCCCAAGTTTCATGTCTACAAGGGGACGGGCAATCCACACCAGCATGTTGCCCAGTTCAGGGCACTCTGCGGCAATACCGGCGGTGATGACAAGCTTTTACTGCGCCAGTTTGTTGGAAGCTTATCAGATACGGCGTTCGAGTGGTACTCTGAGCTCCCAAATGACTCTATTAAAACCTTCGCGGAGATGGAGCTGTTGTTTACTCAACGTTTTGTGAGTTCCAGTGAACGTACCCCAATGACGGTACTGATTAACGCCAGGGTAAAACCCGGCGAGACATGGGTTCAGTACGCTATAAGATGGCGGAATTTATGGTCAAAGTGTGAGCAGCGCATTGAAGAAGCTCCCGCAGTGGGTATGTTTGTGGGAACCCTCGATCCACAAGCAACCATCTCGCAGTTTATGATGTTTTTCAAGCCGACTACCTTCCAAGTGATCGACAAACTAGCACAGATGGATCAGATGGGCCATAAACCCCCTCTTCCAAGGCCGGACTCCCGAAATGACAAAGGGAAGGGAAAAGCGATAGTCGTCGCTAATGCTCAACAACAACCGAGCGACCCAAAGCCAGTGGCTCGTCAAAATAATATGCGCCTGTACGTACCCCTTGAGGATAGGATGGGACGTCCTTATTCCTTTCCCCGCGATAAAACGAGGAGGTTATTCGAGCCGGCGTTGCGCAACAGACTCATAAATTTGCCGGATCCAAAACGTCCGTTACAACCAAATGACGTTAACGAGCCCAGCTACTGTCCTTATCATCGAGTACTAGGCCATCCGATCGAAGATTGCTACGTTTTCAAAAATTGGCTTGAAAACCAGTACCGACAGGGCAAGTTCGCGTTATCTGACAAATGGAAGGTGAATCCCCCGCAGCCCCACGCCTCTAAAAGGACGAATACGCCGGGGGCAACATGCTCCGTCATTGAAGAAACTCCTTGGGAGGTTGTATTATCAGCCAAGACAAAAAGGATGCTAAAAGATCTTCAGACATGTCCAGCAATCAAGTGGAAGAACCCGTTGGAACCGCAGGTCATTGAAGGGATGTTGAAGCCATGTACAACTCCAAAGACCGATGGTGGTGGCTCAAGCACTCGCAGCCAGCCGTCAAAATCTTCAAAAAAGAAGAAGAAGAAATCTAAGAAGCCCGTGAAGTCTGGCGACAAGCGCACGGACTTACAAAAGCAAATTGACGCGCTGGATGAATATAACCAAAAGGCACGGACTCCCATTACGCTCCAACAGTTCCTCACTCATGTCTTTCAAGAAGAAGATGAGGGAGAAAGTTTATCGGATGAATCCGAGGAATATGTAGCGAGCTGTCATATGATCTCCCATTCGATCACGAACGATGAGGAGACTTCTGGCACTAAAACGCTGGGGGCAGATACCGAATCAAAAATTCCGGAGCTATCAGATGAAATGATTGGTGCGTTCCTTAACGAAGCTCGATTAAAAAGTAAAGCTGATCGAGAACGCGAGACGACTATATTTGAAAGGGCCAAGCGCCAGCGACTTGATGAAAGAGCTGAGACGATCCCGCTGGAGCTAAACACCTCCGCTACCGACAAAAGCCAATTCAAGATAAAGAAAAGGTTTTTTAAAGCCATATTAATGGGCATGAAGCTACCATCGTCTGGAGGAAACATCACTGGTGAAATAGAAATGCACCCCTCCTATTGCTTATATCATCAGAAAGTTTCGCACCCCACTCAGGAGTGCAAAGCTTTCGATAGATGGTGGCAAGGATACGTTGCTCATCGACAACGCTTTAAGCGGGAAAAGCGTAAAACTCTTCGAGAGCAAAGAAATACGACCGAAGGGATTAAAAGAACTACCGGCAATTGTCGCATGGTTAATACTAGCGGGTCACAAGTGCCTACATTCGGGAGCAATTCTGATGAAGAGCTGGAACTTGCCCCTCTCTTTAAAGAATCCACTTCGGGAAAAGAAGAAGAGCCGAAGGTCTACGAAAATATCCGGCTACGGAATCGGACACTGCCTGAAAAGAACCTCGGACCCTCAAACAGAAAAGATAAAGGGAAAGAAAAGGTCTCTGAAGATATCGTCTTAGATGACCAAGTTCTGGAAGAGCTAAACGCCGACAACCCACCGAAGAAGAATAAGGTGGATTACAACGTCTTAGCGCATCTGAGGAAGCTACCCTCACAGCTCAGCATTCTTGACGCCCTTTTGCTATCAAAGGAGGCGAGTGATTCGTTGATCAAGGCACTACAAGAACCGGAACAATTCTAAGCATGCCTGGCCGAGGAAAAGATGAAGGATGAATTGGAGGAAGTGCACACGGCCGATGTCACTTTCGGCGACGAGGACCTTCTCCTTGGGTCGTGCGAGCATAATCGTCCCCTTTATGTCTCAGGATACTGCCACGATATAAAGATAGGCAAAATCCTGATGGACAATGGATCCTCAGTTAACCTCCTCAATGTTCGGGTGTTAAAAGAAATCTGCATGAGCGTCCAGCACCTTGCTCGTGACAAGATCACCATCTCCGGGTTTGACTCCCAGTCATCAAGAACTCTTGGGTCTGTGATACTGACGCTACGCTTCGGGCTACTCATCACGGACATTAAGTTTCACGTCATAGACGCCAAGACATGCTACAATGCTTTGCTCGGCCGGCCATGGTTACACGAGTACAACATCATCCCTTCTACACAACATCAGTGTATGAAGTATTTTAAGGATGGTTTCGAGTATACCGTGACGGGAGAACTGAACCCGTTCTCCGTGAACGAAGTTCGTAAGTATGAAGATGCCAAATACTTCTTGCCGAGTTTCGAAGACACAGAAAGGTGTCACAAGCCTGAGAACAAAACTAACGCCACCATCCCTGTCTTCGGCAGCGATACCGAGGAGGAAGAGGATATAACTTATTCGGGTCCGCCCCAATACACCAAGCCGGGACCGTCCGCTCCTACGTTGATCTTTGGTAGCAACTCGGAAGATGAGATCCGTGTTGTACTCTCTGCTCGACCTTCAATACGAACGTCTGCTGATGAAGAGCAAAGTTTACAAGTCGCCATAGTGCCGCTTAAACACCATAAAGAACTGGATGCACTTAATATCTACAGTGTAGAAGAGTTGCGGACATTCTATATCCCTCCCAGACGAGAAAGCGAGAAAGCAATTCTATTTTACCGCTCTGAAGAAACCAAGGTAGAAAAAGAAATCTGGCATGGCGCGGATCCTACGCTCGACAGGCTTCAGCCTATCCGTCTTCCCAGATATTATACAGAGGGTTTGAAAAAGCTGCTGAAACGCCAGGGGATATCCTTCAAGCAGACCGTCCGAAAAGCCAAGTTCTATGACAAAGTCTGGAACGTTCCCGGGACTCAACGTAAACTGCCTAATGGGAGAATGGAAAAAATTGGGCTTGGATACGTCCGGTCAAAGAAACGGGAGCTACTAAACAGCTGCTATGTCGTGTATGACTTCGATGAATAAGCGGATGCTCAATGGGAGGACGCTAATCCCGAGACAATGAAAGTTCCGGATGCAAAAGTGCCCAATCCGTCGTTCGAAGAACAAATGGACAAATTTATAAGGGAAGCTGGTCAAAAAGTCCGAGACGACCATAACCGCGAAATGGCCATCTACGAGAAAGCCAGAACGCAACGCCTCCTTCAACAGGCCGTGAAAGATGAAAAGGCTGCTCCCTGTCAACCTGTTATAAACAAGGCTCGACGCAAAAGCAGAAATAAGTCGAAAGGCCGAAAAGGCGCTCAGCAGCAATAAAGAAAGGCTAAGAAGCCACGCAAACGGGAGTCAAGTGCTATTGATCTATCCCTTATGAAGAAAATGGGCCGAGTGTACTCGTTTCCTCGGGACAAGACGAAGAAGATACTTGATCTTGCTCTAAAACATCAAATGCTTACACTGCAGGAGTCCAAAAACCCTGAACGAGCAGGTGAAGTCTCTGACCCAAATTATTGCACCTATCACCGAGTGATAGGACACCCTCTCGAAGATTACTTCACCTTTAAAAATTGGGTTGAAGATCAGTACCAGCTCAGCAAGTTCACTCTATCTGACAACTGGAGGGTAGCGCCGCCACAGAAGCACGAGCCCAAGGCCACGAAAGAAGAACCAGTTCCGCATTGGGATTGGAAGCGAATCCGTACTTGTCACGCGATAATGATATCAAAAGAAGAGCCCGAGAACATGGATGATCTTCCCTGGTACTTCGAAAACAACGACGACGAGATAATCTCAGAATTTCCACCAGCGCCAAAAGAGCTGGAAGATGGAATCCATACCACTGCAGATAACCTCAAGAAAATTGAGTTGAGGACGGCAAACGATCCACGACCGACATTCATCAGCGAGTCACTATCTGAAGAAAGGGTAGCTGCGTTAAAGGACGTGCTTCTACAGCATAGAGATTGCTTCGCGTGGAACTATTCCGAAATACCGGGACTAGATCCAGAAATCGCTGTACACAGATTGGCGATATCCCCGAACATCAAGCCAGTCAAACAGGCGCCGAGGAGAATGCGGCTCGAGCTTGAAATGAGTATCAATGCTGAAGTCAAAAAGCTGATCGACTCTGGCTTCATCCAGGAGGTTCAATATCCGGAGTGGATCGCCAACATCGTCCCGGTGATGAAGAAAAATGGGACAGTGCGCATATGCGTGGACTTCCGGAATCTCAATAAAGCCTGCCCGAAGGAAGATTTCCCAGTGCCAGTCACCGAACTGATGGTAGAAAATACGTCCACTCATGAGATTTTCTCCTTCATGGACGGCTCGTCAGGATATAATCAGATAAAAATGCATCCAGAAGACCAGAAGCACACAGCCTTCAGGACTCCTCTGGGTATATTCTGTTACAAGGTGATGCCCTTTGGTCTAAAGAACGCCGGTGCCACCTACCAAAGGGCCATAACGAAGATCTTTGACGACCTTATACACGAAATCTTCGAATGCTATATCGACGATCTCGTGGTTAAAAGCAAATCATACGAGGAACATCTCGAGCATCTGAAGATCGTATTTCAACGCCTTCGACAATACAACTTGAAAATGAACCCGCTCAAGTGTGCATTCGGAGTTTCCTCAGGCAAATTCCTGGGATTCATTGTTCGACACCGAGGTATTGAAATAGATCCGTCAAAGATCAAAGCGATCATGGAAATGCCTCCGCCAAGAACTCTCAAACAGTTGCGATCTCTCCAAGGGAAGCTCGCGTATATACGGCGATTTATAGCCAACCTTTCAGGAAAGTGCCGTCCTTACAGCTACCTGATGAAGAAGGGAACCGCGTTCGTCTGGGACCACAAATGCCAAGGCGCACTGGACGAGATCAAGCAATACCTACAGAACCCGCCGGTGTTGGCTGCTCCGGTTAAGGGAAAGCCTCTCATTCTTTATACAACCGCCCTCGAAAGTTCTTTAGGCGCATTATGGGCACAAGAGAACGACCAAGGGAAAGAAAGAGCACTCTACTACTTAAGTCGAGTTCTACTGGGGGCAGAAAGCAACTACTCCCCCATTGAAAAACACTGCCTGGCGTTGATCTTCGCGATAACAAAGCTTAGACACTATGCGTTGGCACATGAAATCCGTCTCATTTCAAAGGTGGACCCCCTTAAATACTTGATGTCGAAGGCCATATTGACGGGACGACTCGCTAAATGGGCCCTGCTCTTGATGGAGTTCTCGATAACATATCAACCTCTCAAGGCAGTGAAAGGCCAGGCCATCGCCGACTTCCTCGCCGAGCATCCGATACCCGCCGATTCTCCTCTGAATTGCGATCTTCCAGACGAACATGAGTTTGATGCGATCGGCAGTGATAATACCCGATGGGAGCTTTATTTCGACGGAGCATCTTCCGTGAAGCAGCGCAAACAAAGTACCCCTACAATTAAATCGGGGGTAGGACTCATCTTTGTAACTCCACAAAGAGGGATAATGCGCTTTGCTTTCTCCCTGACGGAGCCGAGGACAAATAACGAAGCCGAATACGAAGCTTTGATAGCAGGCCTCGAGATCGCCATTGACATGGGAATTGAAGACCTTCTCATATACGGGGATTCTCAACTGGTCGTTAGTCAAGTAAACGACGACTACCAAACGTGAAAACTGGAATTGGTGAAGTACGGCGAAATGGTGCAACAATTGTTGACCCAAATTCCCTCCTACACTTTAGAGAACATACCGCGTGCGGAAAATAGCAAAGCAGACGCGTTGGCCAAGCTTGTTAAAGAATTGGCTGACGAGAACCTCGATGACGTTAGAATTGTGGTACAAAGCCGTCGGGTGCTTGCCCCAGCAGAAATATTTCCGGAGTCATTCGAAGAAAAAGGAGCGAACGAGGAGACAACCCTGCAAGTAAAAGATTGGGAAAATACCGAGGATTGGAGGGAAGTCTTCATAGATTACTTCAAGTCCCGCCGAATGCCTGAAGAAGCGTCCGCAAGACATCAGCTCATGAAACGAGCTCTGTCTTTCGCCTTCGTCAACGATACTCTGTACAAGAGGTTATTTGATTCTCTATGGCTGAGATGCTTAGGACCTGACGAAGCGAGAAGGGTCGTCCAGGAAGTTCATGACGGACTCTGCGGTTCTCACCAAGCAGGCCCAAAGATGAAGTTGAAGATCAAACGCATGGGCTACTATTGGCCCACGATGATCCAGGACTGCCTCGAATATGCGAAGCAATGCCATTCATGCCAAATTCATGGGGATTTCATCCATCGGCATCCGAATCCACTACATCCAACGGTGGCTAGCTGGCCATTCGAAATGTGGGGGACTGATATAGTCGGCCCCATCGAATCAGCATCGTCTAGAGGACATCGTTTCATCCTGGCGACGACTGACTACTTCTCCAAATGGGCAGAAGCAGTACCGTTAAGAGAAGTTAAGACGGAGAATATCCTCCATTTCTTCAACACGCACGTCATATATCGGTTTGGAACGCCAAGACGGATCATCTCCGATAACGGGCCAACCTACAGAAGCCACAAGATCAGTCGCTTCGCGCAACAGCACAATATAGACTGGAGATATTCCTCGGTTTATAATCCGCGAGCTAACGGTCTAGCCGAGACCTTCAACAAGACCTTGACAAAAATCATGAAAAAGACGGTGTCTCGAAATAAGAAAGACTGGCACGAGAGACTGCAAGAGGCTCTTTGGGCATATCGAACTACATTTAAGACGGACACAAACACAACGCCGTATGCGTTGGTATTTGGGACGGAAGCAGTACTCCCCCTCGAGATAGAGTTACCCTCTCTACGAGTGGCAGTCCACTATGAGCTGACGAACGAAGAAAATGCTAACCTTTGGCTTGAGGAGCTTGACGCCCTTGATGAAACCCGGCTCATAGCGCAATAAAATCTGGAAGCTTGTAAAGCAAAGATGACGCGCTCATACGAAAGATTGACCCGACCGAGGACATTCCGCCAAGGCGAACTCGTGCTAGTGGTCAAAAGGCCTATGATCCCTAATCGCGCCAAGAGGGGAAAATTCGAGCCAAACTATGAAGGTCCGTACATCATAGATAAAGTTTACCAGGGTGGGGCCTATCTACTCATGGACATGCACGGTGAAAGGCCTTTCAGGCCAATAAACGGTCGCTTCCTAAAGAAATATTATGCTTAATGAGCCACAGCCTAGGTCAATGATAGATGACGACGACCATGTCCGCTCGCTATTTTCCTAAGCTCAAGCTTTATAAAAAGTAGCCGGCCTTCTCCACGACGGACCGAAACGTCCTTAAACTAACGACGGACCGAAACGTCCTTAAACTAACGACGGACCGAAACGTCCTTAAACTAACGACTGACCGAAATGTCCGTAAACTAATAGCAGACCGAAACGTCTTTAAACTACTACCGCAGCATCTTTTAGGCTGACGAGATATAAAAAAAACATATAAAAATAAAATAAAATAAAAAACGGTATGTCCATAAGCAAAAAGGGCACGGATGAAAACCTGAAGGGGCTCCGTGAGTAAAAACAGCAGGGCTACCGGCGAGTGTTCGTGAAAACCCGAAAGGGCGCGACCTCGTAAAAAAAAAAGAGAAAAAGAAAATAAAAAGAATAAAAAAAAAAGGTATGTCCATAAGCAAAATAGGCACGGATGAAAACCTGAAAGGGCTCCGTGAGTAAAAACAGCAGGACTACCGGCGAGTGTTTGTGAAAACCTGAAAGGGCGCAACCACGTTAAAGGACACTTACAGGGTCCTCTCGACCTTGTAAGGAGAAACCACCCGCGTGAGATCCTTACGACTCACAAAGGAGCAACACACTTAAGGATCTCCATGATTCCTAAGGAGAAAATACACTCGCGAGATCCTCACGACTCGCGAGGAGAAATCTCTTATGGGACCCTCACGGCTCATAAGATTTGAAAGTCTTAAGTTACAGAGGCCTAAACCTGTGCTTAAGCGACTCCTACAACTTCCGATATTGCTCTACAAGTGGCTCAATATTGACCCTTGTATACAATCCACGGGCGCGAATAAACATTTCCCTAGCCAAGTCTCATCCGTGACTGGGGATATGTTCGCATGATAGACAACCCTTGTAAATCCTCTCGATTTATGAGGAGAAGACCCTCCTGTAGGATCCTTACGACTTACAGAGAAAACGAACACTTAGGAATCCTCACGAGTCCTAAGGAGAAAATACACCTACAAGATCCTCACGACTTGTAGGGAGAAATAACTTTGTGAAACCCTTACGGCTCATGAAGTCAAAAGCCTTAGCCGACAGGACCCTAACCCTGGTCGCTAAGCCACCTTTGTTCGACATCGACAGAGGCAGATGATGATTCGCTCCTGGTAATATCCCAGTTGTAGCGGTGCTGATGCCGAAATTGGTCTACAGCAAAATGCCAATAGGCCGCACATGCATACAAAATAGCCGAAATGATAGGGCAACTTGCAATAAAAAACAGCAAGTAAAAAAATGTATGCATGGAAAATAGCCGAAATGATTGGGCAACTCGCAATAAAAAGCATGGAGTAAAAATAAAATAAATAGCTGAAATGATTGGGCACCGCGAAAAATAGCCGAAATGATTGGGCAATCGCGACTTTCGCGATATAAAAGCTGAAATGATAGAGCATCGCGGAAATAAAATAAAATAAAGAGAAGAGATGATAAAACTTTGGCCCTACAGTTAAGATCACATCGATCCCTGTATACAATCCAAGGGCGTAAACAAAGAGGGAACCATACTTTCCCAGCAGGCTCCGCCAAAAGACGAAGCTAAATCTTGACGGTTCAGTCCAACTCCGAAGAAACCAGTATCTTCATCAAACTCCTCGACTTACGGATACAAACACTCCTTGACGAGAGCCTCCTGATCCGCGTCGACTCGCAGAGCCACCGGCGTCTCCGTGGGAATCCTCGACTCGTTTCAAACCCTAAGGAAACAAATAATCCTTGGCACTCGGGAAACAAATAATTCCTAGCAAACTCCTCGACTCACGGATACAAACACTCCTTGACGAGAGCCTCCTGATCCGCGTCGACTCGCAGAGCCACCAGCGTCTCCGTGGGAATCCTCGACTCGTTTCAAATCCCAAGGAAACAAAATAATCCTTGGCGCTCGGGAAATAAATAATCCCTAGCAAACTCCTCGACTCACGGATACAAACACTCCTTGACGAGAGCCTCCTGATCTGCGTCGACTCGCAGAGCCACCAGCGTCTCCGTGGGAATCCTCGACTCGTTTCAAACCCCAAGGAAACAAATAATCCTTAGCGCTCGGGAAACAAATAATCCCTAGCAAACTCCTCGACTCACGGATACAAACACTCCTTGACGAGAGCCTCCTGATCCGCGTCGACTCGCAGAGCCACCAGCGTCTCCGTGGGAATCCTCGACTCGTTTCAAACCCCAAGGAAACAAATAATCCTTCGCGCTCGCGAAACAAATAATCCCTAGCAAACTCCTCGACTCACGGATACAAACACTCCTTGACGAGAGCCTCCTGATCCGCGTCGACTCGCAGAGCCACCAGCGTCTCCGTGGGAATCCTCGACTCGTTTCAAACCTCAAGGAAACAAATAATCCTTGGTGCTCGGGAAACAAATAATCCCTAGCAAACTCCTCGACTCACGGATACAAACACTCCTTGACGAGAGCCTCCTGATCCGCGTCGACTCGCAGAGCCACCAGCGTCTCCGTGGGAATCCTCGACTCGTTTCAAAACCCCGAGGAAACAGATAATCCTTGGCGCTTGGGAAACAAATAATCCCTAGCAAACTCCTCGACTCACGGATACAAACACTCCTTGACGAGAGCCTCCTGATCCGCGTCGACTCGCAGAGCCACCAGTGCCTCCGTGGGAATCCTCGACTCGTTTCAAACCCTAAGGAAACAAATAATCCTTGGCGCTTGGGAAACAAATAATCCCTAGCAAACTCCTTGACTCACGGATACAAACACTCCTTGACGAGAGCCTCCTGATCCACGTCAACTCGCAGAGCCATCAGTGCCTCCGTGGGAAATTCTTGACTCGTTTCAAACCCCAAGGAAATAAATAATCCTTGGTGCTTGGGAAACAAATAATTCCTAGCAAACTCCTCGACTCACGGATACAAACACTCCTTGACGAGAGCCTCCTGATCCGCGTCGACTCGCAGAGCCACCAGTGCCTCCGTGGGAAATTCTCGACTCGTTTCAAACCCCAAGGAAACAAATAATCCTTGGCGCTTGGGAAATAAATAATCCCTAGCAAACTCGTCGACTCACAGATACAAACACTCCTTGACGAGAGCCTCCTGATCCGCGTCGACTCGCAGAGCAACCAGTGCCTCCGTGGGAAATTCTCGACTCGTTTCTAACCCCAAGGAAACAAATAATCCTTGGCGCTAAGGAAACAAATAATCCTTATCAAATTCCTCGACTCACGGATACAAACATTTCTTGACGAGAGCCTCCCGATCCGCGTCGACTCGCAGAGCAACCAGTGCCTCCGTGGGAAATTCTCGACTCGTTTCAACCCCAAGGAAACAAATAATCATTGGCGCTAGGGAAACAAATAATCCATAGCAAATCCCTCGGCTCACGGATACAAACAATCCTTGATGAGAGCCTCCTGATTCGCGTCGGCTGGCAGGGCAACCAGTGCCTCCGCGGGAAATTCCCGATTCGTCTCAACTTGCAAGATGAAGCCTCAGGCAGCAGGGACTAAAAAACTTGCTTCCTGAACAATGGGACCCTGCAAGTCGATCTAAACCGGTCTCTTGCATACTATTCACGGGTCTCACTCTCCGAAGTCGAGTTTCGACAAAGAGGGAAACAACCGCTTACGAGTCCTCTCGACTCGTAAGAAGGGAAAATTCTCTTACAGGATCCTTACGACCTATAAGAGAAAACACACTTAGGAATCCTCACGATTACTAAGGAGAAAATACACCAACGAGATCCTTTCGATCCGTAGGGAGAAAAGTATTTATGAGACCCTCACGGCTCATAAAGTTGAAAAGTCTTAGGTGGCAGATCCTACCCCTGTCTTCTAAGCCATTACTGCCCTACAAAGAGGTTAAGATGGACCATCTACGAGCCACATTTGCTAAAGCTATATGCCACTGAAATGGAGAAGTTACTCATGAGCGTATAAACTACTTCACACCAGAGTAAAATATAAAGAAATAGAAGGGTGCGGCTTATGGAATTGAGAGTTTGGAACTATATCTTTTAAGAGTCGAGATTTGAGTCAATGATAAATGACGACGCTTGTGTCCGCTCGTTATCTTCTCAGATCAAGATTCTGAAAGTTATATACCAACCCGAAACTGGTCATACGCTATGCATTACTCTGCACTACTTCACTCACATATATACTTACGTGGGCAAAGTAGTGGGGGGCATTTGTTCCCGCCAAAAATTTCTGCGCAAAAGAGTCCAAGGTATCAAATGGCAGCGATACGCTTAAGAAAATGCGAACCAGTATCTTCCGGCCTGTATTTTGATAAACTCCCCAATGAGAAACTGTTAAATTATGATGGTATTGAAAGCATCTCGAATAAACCTTCGATTTGATATATTATGGGCCTCATAATTCATCCGGGATCAAAAGTTATGAGCAAATGTCTATGCACATGTGATCTAAGGAAGAAGATGCGAACCAGTATTTTCCGAGCTGTATTTTGACAAACTCCGGAACGAAAAACAGCTAAATTCTGATGATATTGAAAGCATCTCGAAAAGACCTTCGATTTGATATATTATGGGCCTCATAATTCATCCGAGATCAAAAGTTATGAGCAAGTGTGTTATACACGTGTAATCTAAAGTAATGCTCTACTACATGGGGAATGCATTTTTTAGTCCCACATCGAGAAAAGGAGAGATGGTTTCTCTACCACTCCCATATAAATAAGAGGGGATACCTCTTAGAAAGGTAGAGTTAAAATCCTCGAAGGATTCAATACTCAAAGGAGCTTAGTTCTCCAAAGGAGCTTAGTTCTCCAAGATAGGAGCATGCTCCTCCATAATGCGCATATGCGCAAGCGCCATGTGCGCTACGTGCAACGCACGTGTGCCCGCCATGCGGCACTACGTGCAACGCACGTGCGCACCACATGAGAACATTTAATAATATTAAAAGGAGCCTGTTCTCCATATATAGAAGCCATGCTTCTCCTCATAATGCGCATGCGCGCTACGTGCAACGCACGTGTGCTCGCCACGCGCGTACTACGTGCAACGCACGTGCGCACCATATGAGAACATTTAATAATATTAAAAGGATCATGTTCTCCATATATAGAAGCCCTGCTTCTCCTCATAATGCGCATGTGCGCTACGTGCAACGCACGTGTGCTCGTCACGCGCACACCACGTGCAACGCACGTGCGCACAACATGAGAACATTTAATAATATTAAAAAGAGCCTGTTCTCCATATATAGAAGCTCTGCTTCTCCTCATAATGCGCACGCGCGCCACGTGCAACGCACGTGCACACAACATGAGAATATTCGATTAAAAGGAGACTCGTTCTCCATAGGAGCTTGCTCCCCCCCATAATGCTCATATGCGCAAGATTCATGTGCGCTATGTGCAAATATAAGCGCCCAACACGTGCGAAGCACGTGCGCGAACGCAAAGAAGCCTTTTTCAGCAGCGAGAAGCTTAAGCTCCAGCCTGTTCTTCCCCCTAATGAGTGAGACATGGTTCAAAGGGTACATGGTTCAAAGAGCCCAACCAAAACAAGAATAATGCAGTGCATTACTAAAAAGGGGCAAAGCCCTAGCACAGGCCAAAGACAAAAGATGTTGAAACTGGACTTAGCCTAATCATGGTCGTAAGTCCTCAAACTAAATTGACTGAGCACAGCTGCTCTCCTAAATCAATTTACATCCGGTTCGAGGGTACATCTCTGAACTCCTCTGACACCCATCGTTGTAATCCTTCAACGACGTCAGAGAGGTGATGGGTCCCGACAACTAAACATTCAAATGGACTGCGGGGTCCTTAAACTCGTGGACCGAAACGTCCTTAAACTAATATCGGACCGAAACGTCCCTAAACTAATATCGAACCGAAACGTCCCTAAACTAATATCGGACCGAAATGTCCTTAAACTAATAACGGACCACCACGTCTTTAAACTGGAATATGGACCGAAACGTCCTTAAACTATTAACGGACCACCATGTCTTTAAACTGGAATATGGACCACCACGTCCCTAAACTGGAACATGGACCACCAAGTCTTTAAACTGGAATACAGACCACCACGTCCTTAAACCGGACTATGGACCACCATGTCCCTAAACTGGAACAATAGAGCATCCAAATGCTCTTTTGTCGGATCTAAACGGTCCCGTTTAAGTTGATCTTAGCCCCATATACGGCTAACGTATCCTTAAACATTCAAACGGACTATAAAACTCCAAATCAACCTTGGTTCAAGGGTACATCTCTGAACTCCTCTGACATCTGCCGTTGTAATCCTTCAACGACGTTAGAGAGGTGACGAGTCCTGATGGCCAGATATTAAATGGATCATCACATTAAGTTGATCTTAGTCTCAAACAGGACTAACGTATCCTTAACGAGCGTTTAAGTTGATCTTAGCCGCAACGCGGATAATGCATCCTTAAACTAAAGACACCAAACCCAAATCTAAGTAAATACGGATTTGGACTAAACCACGTCCTACGGGCGACGGCATTACTCAGTCTCCATATACAATCCACGGGCAACCACAAACAAAACAAACACACACGACGCGAAGTGAAATTCTGGAGAAGGAGAAAGTTGTTACCGTAATGCGGTAGCGTAATTAACTGCATGGGCTTGCGCCTTCAGGGAAGAGCGTCCCCACAATAAAAAACCCCTCAAGCGAGGGGGAATCTGACGAAGTCTGCTACATCGGCCGCATCCGTCTAAACCTCCGATACACGGTGCCATAAATCAACTTGGCATCTTCGGAGAGGTGGACGGATAAAACCAAATCGCATCTTCCCCGAATCTCAGGCGAGACGCAAAGTCTCGGCCGTCTTTCGGAGGGGAACATTGTTGATTCGATAAGTTGATTCATATGATATTAGTCGGTTGTATGTGATATAGCTGGATTATTAAATCAAGTGTTGATTTGATAATTTAATGTATAATTATATATTTGATATATTAATTTACATTAACTAATATTTGCTCACTAAGTATTCTTTTTCTCACTTGTGTGCATATAATATATATATGATATATATTAATGTACATTTTATTGTGTCACGCTTAATGATACATGAAACATGGGTGCATGAGACTTACACTATGTTAGGATAATCCTAGGGTTTTTATTTATCAAAGTAATTCAAAAATGGTGAATTTTGTCATGGCTAGAAGTTTTGAGAAAGCTTGTGGATAACCATTGACCAAATCCACTCTTTTTGTTTTGCTATTGATATTTACTAACCTAACCATTATCCTCAATCCTAGTTAAGTCTCTACATGAGTTAGTGTATGACACTAACTCACCCATGGTTTATATTCTCACCTCATGAGTTCATTCTCTCATCTTCATTCTTCATCTTCTTCTTCATGAGTAAAAGCTTGCTAGTTTTTTTCTAAGTAAGAAAATATTGTGCGAAAATTAAATCTAAAGTGAGCCCATTTCCTATTTCATCATCCTCTACTATTAGCCATTTAGTTTAGGGTGTTTGCTTCACTAAACCCTAATTCAGTGAAGAGGTAGCATGAGCTTGAGTCTCCTGAACGTAGATCATCTTCGGCCTCGAAAACTTCGAGCAAGTTTGCATCTTTCACCTTGTGGATCCTCTCAAGAGTTCGGAAGATCATTACTCGCAGCGAAGGGACTTCTACACGGAGCATTTGAAGTGAAGGACCGGTCTATAAAGGTTGTATTCCGCATTCACTTAGATGTTAAGATGTTAATATTGCTAGTTTGTTTAAATCTCTAGTTAAAGATTCTAGGTTGGTGTTCTTTAGAACGGCAAAATTTTGAAAATGGCATGGACGATGCCTCCTGAAACCTTGATACCATCCTAAGGAACCCTACAGTGGTATCAGAGCCAAGCTAGAGATTTAAACGATATTTGTTAGACTACGAAACTGAAACTACTCCGAAACTTAAAACAATATGACCTAGTTTCTGTTGAATTTTTAAAGGGCTCTAAAATTTTTTTAGCAACTGCAGAATGTTATATGTGATATAACATGAACACTGTGAAAAATTGAAGCAATTTGGTGCAAAAGTGGCCGGCCGCATAGGGGTTAAAACCGAGCTCACCGGGTCATTTGTGGAATTCTGGCTTCAAATTTTCATGGTGTTCTAGTCTCTAGGTTTTGGTGTTTCAGGTGTTGTTTGTTTTTGCTAAATTTGCATGTGATGTTAACTTTCTGCAAAAGCAATTCGGAGTATTTCGTAGTCATAATTCTAACATGTATTAAGGTTTGTAAGGTGTTTTTCGTCACCTCATTGAGATGGGAATACGCGCGCTCTTATCAGGCGTACTACATATTCCCCCTGCCTAGGGTAGGCAGGGGTTTATTGATTGTAGAGATCCGAATCTCCGGTAGCCGCGGAATAAGCTGTCGTTAATTACCCCTCACTTTTGGAGCGAGAGAACCTCCGATTGACGGGTCAAACAGGTCATGCGAACTTAACGAGTAGTGTGCGTGTGTTTTGAAAGGGTTTTGAATATATCGGGGCCCCGCAGAGTTTTACTGGGGTCCCGCTATCCGGATAGTGGGCTGGGGGTTAAGGAGGCTAGCAGCCCCCTTATGGGGTGCAGGGCAGTGCCCCGTTAGAAAATTTTTTCCATCGAGGGACGTGTTTTGATGTGGAGTGTATAAAAAAATGGGGGGAGGAGCGTCTTAAAGACGCGTGCGTGGCACGTAGGCACATGGTGACCACGGGTCACGTGCCTGGCGCGTGAGCGCTTGGCGCCCGCTGGTCACGTGCGTAGCACGTGGGTGCTGGGAGCCAGCGGGTCACGTGCGCAGCATGCGACCGCGAGAAGACCGCAGGGACATACGCGCATGTGGGCGCTTTAGTGCCCGCGGGTCACGTGCGCGCACATGGGCGCTTTAGTGCCCGGGGTCATGTGCACTGCATGTGACCATTGGGCGCTTTAGCACCCGCGGGTCGCGTGCCATGCATGCGGCCGCGGGGCGCCCGCGGGTCACGTGCTCGGCATGTGATCGCTGGGCACCCAAGGGTCACGTGCACGGCACGCGACCACTGGGCGCCCAAGGGTCACGTGCACGACACGCGACCATGGGGTGTTAGTTATGTATATGCCCTAGAGGCCATTATTGTACATATGATGTATATTATAATGGATGCTTGGATATATATAGAGAGGACTTTCTTGCTCGACATGATAGTATGCTATCTGGTTGCACTTTATCTTAACATGTTGACTTGTATTGTTTATTGTCTTGCTCTCACATGTTGATAAAGCCCTTATGATATGTACTTGACTACTAAGACTATGATGGAGATCATATTAGTGGGGCCAAGGTAGTCAACGAGTACATCCTATAATTGTTCCTAGTTGAGGATGTATCGAGACAGGGCATCGATACTCCAGAGCAGACTAGCGTATACGCATCTTGACCCATATGATGGGCGATAGATGATCCCACATCCATTGGTGTTTGACATCAAAGATGGTATGCGAGTGCTCAGTGGAGACTGGGTACACTGAACGGACTCGCCGAGAACTCCTAGATGGTATTATACCTATCGTCAGATAGCAGTTCTCTAGTGACACTGGTACAGGTTAGTCTGTAGACCCGAGATAGTCATAGAGTCTTGTGTGATTCCCACTGTGCTTTGATTTCCACCTTACCACGTTCACGAGAACGTGCAAAACGATGGCTTTTGGGTACAGTCCCGAATCACATGGAGGAAATGAGCGATAGGAGGGGTTTTGTCTCTCTCGGTATCGGGGGTTGATGTTGCGCTGCGTTCGATTGGCTCTTACTGGAAGTCCCTGGCCAGGGCTGCTATAGAGATCTACTGGTAAGTGTTATCAGTAGTTTCTCGACCCGTTATGAGCCTCACATTGGCACGACTTATCGATTACTGGGGTCTAATGTTTACCACCTCTAGACTGGATATGCGACATATCAGACGAAGAGACCGAACTGTACGGGAGTGTTACTGATTGGATTTACAGGAGAGTGTACAGGCTTGCTTGTTGATCTTCTGCTCGCTCAATACCCGGGTGGCTGTTACGTTTAGCTGACCGCTTGCAGCTTGTGGGTGTTTGATATGATCATCACCTACTGCCGGCGTATTGACGAGTCTTTAGAGTCCTACACAGAGGTTTTCTGGCTCAGGCGAAACGGAGTAGGAGCACATATGTGATATGTGCGGGACCGAGAATAATGCGAGTATGTGATATCGTATTTTATTCTCACGATATGTGATATCGTCCGGGTATATGTGATATAGCCGGGTCATCGGATCCAGTGTTGATTCGATGAAATGATACATGTTATATTAGTCGGTTATATGTGATATAGCCGGATTATCGGATCAAGTTTTGATTCGATAATTTAATGTATAATTATATATGTGATATATTTTATTACATTAACTAATATAAGCTTACTTAAGTAATTCTTTTTCTCATTTTGGATACATTCATATATATGTGATATATGTTAAATATATTCTTTTCTTTTGTTACTAAATTATATATATATGATATGTATAATTGTAACATACTTGGTTATAAATGCAATTCGGGTTTCTGAGAGTTAAACTATGCTAGGGTTAATGTTAGTGTTTATATTTATCATTAAGTTATTCAAAAATTGTGGATATTTGTCATGGTTGATATTTTGATGGAAGCTTGTAGACTACATTGACTTTGTCCACTCTTTTTGTCTAGCTTTGGATATTTACCCACCTCATATTTAACCATAGCTAATAGTTAAGTCTCTACATGAGTTAAGGATGATATACTTGATCCAAGGTTGCATTTCTAACCACACAACAATTATTCTCATCACTTCATCTTCTTCTTCCTCAAAAGCTTGCTAGCTTTTTCAATGGTGATGAAATAGATTGAGAAAAAGAAAACCAAAGAAAGCAAAATTTCTACTTCATCATCCTCTTTTATACTATCCATATAGATCAGTGTGTTAGCTTCACTAATTCATAATTAGTGAAGAGTTGGCTTGAGCTTGTGTTTCCTCAAGGTAGATCGTCTTGGATTTCGAAGACATCAAGCAAGATGCATCACTCACCTCATGGAGCCTCTCTAGGGTCTGGGAGCTTGATGATCGCAGCGATGGGCCAAAACTTGGAGCTTATGAAGCGAAGGAACGGACTACAAAGGTTGTAATCCCTCTCACTTAGATGTAAAGTTGTTTACATGCAAAGTTAACCCTAATTCTCTAGTTAAGATCTTGGTTAGGGTTTCATAGCACCCCAAAATTTTATAAAATGGTATGGATGATGCCTTGCTAAACCTTGTTGTCGTGCTATACAACCCTACACGGGGAACACCAGTGGGAAGGGGCTTAGCCCCTAGATTGGGGAGTTGAACTCCCAAGGGGTTTTGGAGTTGAACTCCTAACAGAAATTTAATTTATGGAGTTAAACTCCAACAGATCTAGAAAGGAGTTAAACTCCTAGGAATTTTTGGCTCTTCTTTTGAGCCTTGGATCCTCCCAACGTGGGATTTTTGGAGATGGGTCTCCTTCTTCTTCCTCTCGGTTGGCCGGATCTTAGGGGAAAAGGGGAGTGAGATTCAAAATCTTCCTTTTCAGAGATTTGATAGGAGATCCGAGCTCCCCTTTATGGGTTTTGTGGTGAAAAACTACTTCTTTTTTAGTAAGGAAGAGTTAAACTCTTGATTTAATTCAAAAGGAGGAAGAAAATTTTAGACCCTTGAGAAAGAGGAAAGAGGCACACAAACACTAGATTTTGAGAGGGATGAAAAGTGCCTATTTTATTCATCATCATATTGCCTTATATAAGCTTACAAATTTACATATAGCCTTCTTAGGCTTTACGAAATGGCATTTTGCCCATCTCATGCCTTATGTGCTCATTTCTTTTGTACATAAGCCATGAGCTTTACAAAAATTTGGCTTTATGCCCATTTTGTTTGCATTCATACATAAAAAAATTACATCAAATTTATTTATTACATGATTTTTATTTTGGCATGGGGGAGGCTGGCCGCTTCATGTTCGGGCTCGACTCGGGCATGAGCCTACTTGATCTGGGCTTGGGCCCACCTGGCTTGGGGTTGACCTTGACTTTGACTTGGTCAACCGGGGTGCAATTTTTGACCCCAACAGGGTTATTTAGACGATGTTAAAAAGTTCGAACGGATATCAATTACCCATATTTTCTCTCGCTGGAAATTTTCAAAAGTTGAATTTTTTTCCGAGTTTAAAATCTCCAGAAAATCATGCAAGCGATTCTGTGGACCCTCTAGAAGAACGATACCCAAACTTGACTTTTTGGATCGTGGAATCGCGGTCATACCCTAGGGTTTACCGCAGTTCCGTGGCGACATGAGTGAGGCATGGGTCGGCCCTTCTACGGATGGTTCATAGGAGCTGTGGCAATTTCTGGGTACTTTTTGAACTCTGCTCAAGTGTTGAGCTTTTCGGGAAATTTTGGGTGTTTGTTTATTCGATCGAAAAATTTAACTTCGTCTAGCTATCTGTGATTGTGATACAATATTTGGAATCCACATAATTAGTGATGCGATAACTAGTTTGAATTTTATAAATGTACCAGTTTAGTCTCATATGATCGGTTGCCACGGGATTTTGATGTTGATCAAAAGTCCGTCGCAATTACGTAGTGTACGCGGATACTCGCTGGGTAATCTTACTAGATAGCCATGCCCCATAGTCCCGACCAAGTGACTGTAGGAGAATCTCGTCGCCAAAAGCATCCGTTCGGGTGCTTGCGGCCGTGGTGTTCCGCCTTAGTACATTTCGTCGGCGGCATCGGGGGCGTGGCCGTCTACTAAAGTTTTCAACGAGCATTCGATCAGGTTATCGGGAATCTTGTTGAATTACCCGACAGGTTATTGGAAAGTGTTTTCAATATCGAGACTAAAATGTGGGGTTTATAATTGTTAGGCATGTGATGTCTAAGGAATTCATTTGGTTAAGCATAAAATCCAAAGTATGTGATACATTGGGTTTATGATGTCTAAGATGGTTGCAGATTCTAATTGTTGTAGTTTTTCACTTTCTTTTCTTCGACCGTAAGTGTAATATGAGGTGTATCGCCGATTTCGTTGCTATATGTCAATGTCGATTGGGATACGCATAGTTACTTACGCTGATGACATGTGATGTTATGTGTTACTGTGATATGTTATATTGGATCGTCGTGTTTTGAATAGCCGGTTTTTTTTATGTGAGACGAGAGTTTTTCATTTTCATTCATGTAAAAGCTTGTATGTAATATTCTTTTATTGGGCCACTTCCGGATTGAGAATGATGTCGCCATTGATGTATATTATTTACTTTTCCGCATTAAGATAGACTCAAGGAGGAGAGTACAAGTAACCGGGTTCTAGGTGTTAGGGTCAAAATTTGCACTCCGGTTGACCAAGTCAAAATCAAGGTCAACCCCAAGCCAGGTAGGCCCATACTCAAGTCGAGCCCTGCGGCCAGCCTCCCCATGCCAAAATGAAATCATGTAATAAATAATTTTTATGTAATTTTTAGGGCATAAAGCCAAATTTTTGTAAAGCCCATGGTTTATGCGCAAAAAGAAATGGCACATGAGCCATGTGATGGGCAAAATGCCATTTTGTAAAGCCCAATGTCCTATATGTAAATGTGCAAGCCTATATAAGGCAACATGATGATGAATTAAAGACACACTTTTCATTCCCTCAAAAAACTAGGGTCTGTGCCTCCACTCTCTCTTTTTCAAGTTCTTCCTCTTCCTTTTCATTTTCCAAATAAATCAAGAGCTTAGCTCTCTTTTTTTTAAACTAAACAAAGTTTTACCATAAACCTACCTCCCAAGACTCCATCAAGAGAAGAAAAATAGTCTCTTTTTTTATCATCCAAGATCTAGATATTGGTGTTTCAAGAGAATCTATTTTGGGTTTCTTCTCTAAAGAGAAAGGAGAAAATCTTTTGGAGTATAACTCCACAAATAAAATTCTTTTGGAGTTTAACTCCACTACAAAAATTCTTTTGGAGTTTAACTCCACAGTAAAAATCTTTTTTTGGGGAGTTTAACTCCACATTAAATATTTTTAGAAGTTTAACTTCATATAAAATTCTTTCGGAGTTTAACTCCACATTTAAAATTCTTTCAGAGTTCAACTCCACAATAAAAATCTTTTTTTGGAGTTGAACTTCATTTAAAACTCTTTTTGGAGTTTAACTCCACAATAAAAATCTTTTTGGAGTTAAAACTCCATTTAAAATCTTTTTGGAGTTGAACTCCATATTTAAAATTCTTTTGGAGTTTAACTCCATAAAAAAAATCTTTTGGAGTTGAACTCCATGTAAAAAAAAATCATTATTTTTCGGAACACTTTTTGCCCCCATCACATGCTAGTACATGAGGAGGAGGACTCCCATTTAATGGGAGCCCTTTTGGTCCCCCTCATATGCTAGCATGTGACCATCATATACTAGCATGTGTATGTGTGGGGAGGCTCCCATTAAATGAGAGCCCAGGTCCCTCCCCCCCTCCCCCCCCCGTTTTTTTAAATCTTTTTTTTCTTCATCTTTCTTCTTTCCTTTTTTATTTTAATCTTTTTTATTTAAAAAAATAAAATAAAGTAAATTATAAATAATATTTTAAAATAAAAAATATAATAAATTAAAATTGAAAAAAAACTTTCTCTAAATATTTATCTACTTATTTATTTCTGTTTATATATATATATATATATATATAAATACATATATCCCTTTTTTTAACAAATGGAATAAAACGGAAAAAACACACCAACGCATCGCATTGAGTTCGCGTGTCCAGTTTGACCCGTCAATTGGAGGTTCTCTCGCTCCAAAGCCGAGGGGTAATTAACGGTAGCTTAGTCCGCGGCTGTCGGAGATTCGGATCCCCACAATCAATAAACCCCACCTACCCTAGGCAGGGGGAATCTGTAATGCGCCTGACAAGCGCGCGCGCATTCCCATCTCAATGGGGTGACGAAAAACACCCTACAGATTCTGGCACACCCGGTGAGATCTATCTCTCCTCCCATATTCGGGTTAAATATTCATGCGAACTCAATCAATATGCATATCTATATTTATACTAAAATAATGCTTTTTCATGCAGATTTTTAAGCAATCAATTTTGAACAATGTCTCCAAAGATGAACTTAGCTCCCGTCTCCTACACGATGAAGATAGACGCCAGGACGGTCCTCCCGGAAAGTCTCGGACGACAGTGGGAAGAACCACTGCTACAATTTGGGTCTATTCTGTTTGTCTCGGCTAATGCCATCCCTGCACCTCAAGCTCCGGTAACCGACAAATCGGCCTCAAAAGGCAAAAGGCCAAATGTGTTGATCTCGAGGGCGTCCCAACCTAAACGTGAGTCGGCGTTCAAACGGATCTCCATAGCCCCAGCTGGGGGCAAAGCCGTCAGAACAAAAGAAGTTGCCAGACGTCATGGGCAAGCCCAGGCGATACCTTCGACGGACACGCGGGCGGATGTCTTCTCAAGCCTCCCCATCACTCAGCCTATGGCGGCTTCCCGAAGAGCAGAAGCCTGCCAAGCGCTCAAGGCAGAGAAACAGAGGCAGAAGCGGCTCAGATACAGAGCCAACAAAAGGGCTAGGGCTCTAGCCATGTTAAAATTTATGAATTTCCAAAGCCCGGACCGCTCCGCAAAACCAGCTGCCAGTGATGAAAGGATGGTTGAATGTGTTATCTACACCATCTATATGGTGGGCACGCGTCCCAGCGACAACCTTCGCAGCAAAAGCAAGAATGGGGCAACCACATCTCAAATCCAATCTGGTGTGAATATGGCTGCCACATTCCAAGACCGGCCTCCTCTGGAAGGTAATGAAGACTCTTCCAGTGAGGCTGATAAGCAGAGAGAGCCCTCGGTTCATGAGGAATCGGGCTCAGAAAGCGAAGTGGAGCCAATCTTCCGTCCCAAGAATGCAGAGCAGCAACTTCTCCAAGAGCTCCGAAAATAGCTCAAAAGTAAAGATAAGGAGATAGCCAAACTTTACTCCAAAATTGACGACTTGACGAATGTCGTCTTGCAGCTCACGGCCCGACTTGCCTCTCAGCCGCCCAATCAAGTGCAGGGCTCTACTCATGAACCGGAAAACGGTGTCCCAAGGCAGCCGACGCCTATTCCCTCAAATCCAAAGGTGGGCGGACCGTATGAAAGTCAGTCGCATCCTATCTCGGGAAATGTCTTGGCTACCGATGACAGTAGCCCGCTAACTCAAGATCAAATCATGGATTTGGTTGCCAACAAAGTCAAAACATTGGTAGCCGAAGCCGAAACGCAAAAAGATATCAGCAACAGTGAGAGACCATATCCTGCTCAGTATGATCTGGTAGAATTTCCTAGCGGCCATATCATCCCCAAATTCGGAAGATTTGATGGGACGGGAAATGCGAATCAGCACGTCGCCCATTTTAAAACCTCATGTGGGAATACTGGGGGCAATGATCCACTTCTCCTCCGCCAGTTCGTTAATATCTTGATCGATGTTGCTTTCGACTGGTACGCGAGCATACCGGATGGCTCCGTCACAACTTTCCCCCAAATGGAATCTTTGTTCCGACAGAGGTTCATGAGTGTCAGCGATAAGATCACCATTGCCGACCTCGTAAGGACCAAGCCAAAGAACAATGAAAGCAACACGGATTTTATAACCCGATGGCGCAATCTCTCCGTCAAATATGAACCGCCGATAGAGCAGGACCAATCTGTCAGTCTCCTTGTCGGAAATCTAAACATTTGGATGGCCCCGTTTCTATGCACCGCGGGTCTCAAAACATTCCAAGAGCTGACCAGGAAAGTTCAGATGCTGGAGCGCTCAAAGCAGGAGTCCTCCTTGGATTCCCAAAATAACTATAGGTCCTGGAGAAACCGAAAATACGAAAATCGCGAAGGCGGAAACTCCGATGATTCTGAATCTTTCAATACTTCGGCTAACCGAAATAAGCTGGGAATGAGCGGGCCTAATGCCAACCAATCTCGGAAGCCAGTGTTCGGAGAGGGAGGAGAATCTCCACTGAAAGAGAAGCTGGATTAGGTCTATTCCTTCAGAAAGGACAAAATCCATAAAATATTCAAAGACGCCCTGAGGACGTTCTACAACTGCCAGAGTCAAAAAGACCGCAGGAAGCGAATATGACCGACGATCCCAAATACCGCCCCTATCACAGAGTGATAGGTAATGCCATTGAGGATTGCTTCGTCTTCAAAGATTGGGTCGAAAAGGAATACAAGGCAGGAGAGATAGAATTGTCCAAAGGCGTGTTAACAAACAGTCAACCCGCGACCGCCAATTTCATACAAACGGAGACCGAAGTTCTTCGTAAAACTGATTCTCTCAGACATCTGCCTTTCTCTGAAAACAATTGGCCACCACGTCATTAAACTGGGAACAATCGACCACCACGTCATTAAACTGGGAACAATCGACCACCACGTTATTAAACCGGGAACAGTCGACCTCTAAGTCGTTAAACTGGGGATGTAAAAATGCGTAAATAAAATATATGTATGTATGTATGTATGTATGTATGTATATAAATAAAAGGCCGAAATGATGGGGCAACCACGAATAAATAGCCGAAATGATAGGGCAATCGCGACCTTTGCGATAAGAAAAGCTGAAATGATAGAGCAACCGCGGTAAAAAAAAGGCAAATGATGAGTCGCTCCTGGTACCAAATTCCAGTGTAGCGATGCAGACGCCAACCAAATTCCAAATCCCAAAACGGCGAATGATGAGTCGCTCCTGGTACCATATTCCAGTGCAGCGATGAAGACGCCAACCAAATTCCAAATCCCAAAACGGCGAATGATGAATCGCTCTTGGTACCATATTCCAGTGCAGCGATGCAGACGCCAACCAAATGCCAATCAAATTCCAAATCCCAAAACGGCGAATGATGAGTCGCTCCTGGTACCATATTCCAGTGTAGCGATGCAGACGCCAACCAAATTCCAAATCCCAAAACGGCGAATGATGAGTTGCTCCTGGTACCATATTCCAGTGCAGCGATGCAGACGCCAACCAAATTCCAAATCCCAAACGGCGAATGATGAGTCGCTCCTGGTACCATATTCCAGTGCAGCGATGCAGACGCCAACAAAGTCCCGAAATTTTTCCGGCCCTACGGTTTGGATCATACATCCTGAAAAACTGTATACAATCCATGGGCGTAAACGACCCCTATCTCTCCTAAGTCTTACCGGCGACACCACATTCAAAGTCCCACCAGCGGTGGAAAAAAAAAAGAAAAAAAGGGTATGTCCATAAGCAAAATGGGCACGGATGAAAACCCGAAAGGGCTCCGTGAGTAAAAACAGCAGGACTGCCGGCGAGTTTGTGAAAACCTGAAAGGGCGTAAACTCATGAAAAAGAGATGAAATGCACTCGCAAAGTCCTCTCGACTTTGTGAGAAGAAAATTCCCGCGTGAGATCCTTACGACTCACAAAGGAACAACACACTTGGGAGTCCCAACGACTCTTAAGGGGAAAATACACCTACGGGATCTTTACGACCCGTAGGGTGAAAATGCTTTTATGGGACCCTTACGGCTCATAAAATTGAAAAGTCTTAGATGATAGGGACCTAAAACCTGTCTCTTGAGCCATCACTTCCTAATAAGCAAATGCAAATGTTGATTCGCTCCTGGTACCATATTCCAGTGTAGCGATACTGATACCAAACAAAAACCAATTCCCAAATCCTCCTGGGGCAAATGATGAGTTGCTCCTGGTATTATTCCAGTGCAGCAATGCAGATGCCAACCAAAACCAAAATCCCCAAATCCTCTCAAAGACAGATGCTAATTCGCTCCTGGTACCATATTCCAGTGTAGCGATGCTGATGTCAACCCAAATCAAATCAAAAATCTCTGCATCAGAATCATGCTTCGTCTCAGAGTGTACCCCGTGTCGAAATCATGCTTCGTCTCGGAGTATCTGCCTTCCCTGTCGGAATTATGCTCCGGTTCGGAATCAACCAGCGACCTCTTCGTCGGAATTTAGCTCCGTCTCGGAATCAAGTCGACCAACAAGTTCTGCGCCAGAATCATGCTTCGTCTCAGAATGTACCCTGTGTCAAAATCATGCTTCGTCTCAGCGTATCTGCCTTCCCTGTCGAAATTATGCTTCGTCTCGGAATCAAGTCAACTAACGAGCTCGGCGCCGGAATCATGCTTCGTCTCAGAATGTACCCCGTATCGAAATCATGCTTCGCCTCGGCATATCTGCCTTCCCTGTCAAAATTATGCTTCGTCTCGGAATCAAGTCAACTAACGAGCTATGCGTCGAAATCATGTTTCGTTTCAGAATGTACCCCGTGTCGAAATTATACTTCGCCTCGGAGTATTTGCCTTCTCTGTCGGAATTATGCTTCGCTTGGGAATCAATCTCTACATCGAAATTATGCTTCGGTCAGAATATCTGCCGCTCTTCGGAATTATGCTCCGATCCTTGGAATCATGCTCCGCTCTTCGGAATTATGCTCCGATCCTTGGAATCATGCTCCGCTCTTCGGAATCATGTTCCGATATTTGGAATCATACTCCGCTCTTCGGAATCATGCTCCGATCCTTGGAATTTATGCTTCGGTCCCTAGGATCATGCTCCGCTCATCGGAATCATGCTCCGATCCTTGGAATCATGCTCCGCTCTTTGGAATCATGCTCCGCTCTTCGGAATTATGCTCCGATCCCTGGAATCATGCTCCGATCCGTGGAATTATGCTCCGATCCGTGAAATTATGCTCCGTAAATTGGAATTATGCTCCGACTCATCGGAATGATACTCCGACCCCGGAATTATACTCCTGGGATGATGCTCCGCCCCTGGAATGATGTTCCACCTCGAAGTCCAACTTCAAGATTCATCAATTTCATGCACACAACTCATATACGTGGTGTGCATTCATTGATGGGGGGCACTTTGTTGGGGTCAAATTTGCACACCGGTTGACCAAGTCAAGGTCAAGGTCAACCCCAAGCCAGGTGGGCCCAAGCCTAAGTCAAGTGGGCCCATGCCCAAGTCGAGCCCCGCGGCCAGTCTCTCCCATACCAAAATGAAATCATGTAATAAATAATTTTTATGTAATTTTTATGCATGAATGGGCATAAAACCAAAATTTTGTAAAGCTCATGGCTTATGTGCAAAAAGAAATGGCACATGAGCAATAAGATGGGTAAAATGCCATTTTGTAAAGCCCAAGGGGCTATATGTAAATGTGCAAGCCTATATAAGGCAACATGATGATGAATAAAAGATACACTTTTCATTCCCTCAAAAAACTAGGGTTTGTGCCTCCACTCTCTCCTTTTTAAGTTCTTTCTCTTCCTTTTCATTTTCCAAATAAATCAAAAGTTTAGCTCTTTTTTTTTAAAACAAAACAAAATTTTACCATAAACCCACCTCCCAAGACTCCATCAAGAGAAGAAAAAGGGTCTCTTTTTTTATCATCCAAGATCTAGATCTTGGAGTTCAAGAGAACTCATTTTGGGTTTCTTCTCAAAAGAGAAAGGAGAAAATGTTTTGGAGTTTAACTCCACAAATAAAATTATTTAGGAGTTTAACTTCACTACAAAAATTCTTTTGGAGTTTAACTCCACAGTAAAAATCTTTTTTGGGGAGTTTAACTCCACATTAAATATTGTTAGGAGTTTACTCCATATAAAATTCTTTCGGAGTTTAACTCTACATTTAAAATTCTTTCAGAGTTCAACTCCACAATAAAAATCTTTTTTGGAGTTGAACTCCATTTAAAACTCTTTTTGGAGTTTAACTCCACAATAAAAATCTTTTTGGAGTTAAAACTCTATTTAAAATATTTTTGGAGTTGAATTCCATATTTAAAATTCTTTTGGAGTTTAACTCCATAAAAAAAATTCTTTTGGAATTGAACTCCATGTAAAAATAAAATAAAATAAAAAATAAAAAATAAAAAATCATTTTTTTCCGGAGCCCTTTTTGCCCCCATCACATGCTAGCACGTGAGGGGGAGGACTCTCATTTAATGGGAGCCCTTTGTGAGGGTCACATGCATGCTAGCATGTGACCCCCACATGCTAGCCACGTGCTAGCATGTGACCCCCACATGCTAGCATGCGTCATACATGCTAGCCACGTGCTAGCATGTGACCCCCACATGCTAGTCACATGCTAGCAAGTATCACATGCTAGCATATGCATGTGTGGGGAGGCTCCCATTAAATGGGAGCCCAGGTTCCCCCTTTTTTTAAATCTATTTTTTCTTCTTCTTCTTTCTTCCTTCCTTTTATTTTAATCTTTTTTTATTTAAATAAATAAATTAAAATAAAAAAATAAATAAAAATAAATTATAAATAATATTTTAAAATAAAAAATATAATAAATTAAAATTTAAAAAAATATTTCTCTAAATATTTATCTACTTATTTATTTTTGTTTATATATATATATCCTTTTTTTAAACAAATGGAACAAAACGAAAAAAAACACACCAACGTATCGCATTGAATTCGCATGTCCAGTTTGAGCCGTTAATCGGAGGTTCTCTCGCTCCAAAGCCGAGGGGTAATTAACGGAACTTTAGTCCGCGGCTGTCGGAGATTCGGATCCCCACAATCAATAAACCCTAACCTACCCTAGGCAGGGGGAATCTGTAATGCGCCTGACAAGCACGCGCGCATTCACTTCTCAATAGGGTGATGAAAAACACCCTACACTAGGGACCAGTGGGAGACCAACTCGAGGAGTCGAGACCGGGTCTCTGTTCACACCATAATATTGCATTATTATATTCCCCATTTTTATTCTTTTTATAAATAAACAGGTGCTTTTGACGCATGTCTGCTACATATTACAGGTTACAGGTTCTTGGACAGAAAACAGTGAAAATGATGAAAAGACGATGCAAAAGTGGACTTTGACCAACAAACAGAAGAATCTTGATCAAGCCTACATCAAAGATAAAATTCACAAAGTACAAGGCAATGCAAGGTCCAAGATTACAAAGCGAACGGTTAAAAGCCCACCGCAATTATTCACTGGAGATCTGAAAGAAACATAGAAGCTATTTTAATAAAGAACCAAATAATAAGGAAGCCCAAAGATCCAAGGCCCAATACTTTCTTTTAAAGAGACATAAAATTTTACCAAAACTTGAAGTCTACTTTGACTAGGTCTTCCTAAGGATATTTTGGTAAATGTAGACATGCAAATCAATTGTAACCTAGGGTTTCTATCTCCTATAAATAGAAGCCCAAATCATTGTATTCTTTTTATGCCTCCCTTCATTAATAAATTTCAGCATTCTTTTGGAGAGCATCATTTTTTGTAGGTAAATTATTTTCTTGCCTTAGTTTAATTTAGTTTAAGAATTTTATTAACTTGCAATAGATGTTTCTTCTCTTTAATAAAATCATGTCTTTCTTCATCCCTTCAATGAGCGAGTAGTTTCCTCGCTTGTTAGGGTTAGGAATAGAGAAGGATTTGAGAGATGAAGATCTCTCATCTCTTTTCTTTGCCAATCTTTTATAAAAATTAGAACTCCATGCATACCTTCTTATTCCGCTCCCTACGGCACTCTACCCTCGAGGTAACGGTGATTCCGTAGTCTAAAGGCCCGGATTCTAAGGTTTTCCATGGAGGTTAGGGTAAAGATTAAGAAAGGAAGGACAAGAACCTAGAGGAAGAATCAATCTTCCCAATCATCCTAATCCCCTTTGTTAAGATTTACCATAATACTAATATGATATATTTAATTAAAGGCAATGGAAAGAGATGTAAATTTTTGTTTACCAAATTTTCCCTAAACCTAATCCTAGCAAGTTTCTAATCCTAGTATCATACAACTTCAATTTTTAGATTTAATAATCAATCCGAACACCCTTCGGAATTAACTCGTTAGCACGATTAGGAAATTCACAAAATCCCTGTGGACCGACCCGTAC
Source organism: Agapanthus africanus (assembly GCA_030015575.1). Taxonomy (NCBI): domain Eukaryota; kingdom Viridiplantae; phylum Streptophyta; class Magnoliopsida; order Asparagales; family Amaryllidaceae; genus Agapanthus; species Agapanthus africanus. Next base: position 638,723,215 of record JASDDO010000022.1, on the reverse strand, counting down.
TCACCGGCTAGCTATATGCGACGCCGTTCTTGATTGCGGTTACAAATATTTTTGATCTATCTTTTAGAAAGCGTAAAAACGCTAAATCAACCAATCAAATGGCGCCGTTGCCGGGGATGGCGTAGAACTTTCCTTTTCGCAATTTCGGGTTAATCATAAAATTTAAAAAATCATAAAAATCTGAAAAATCCAAAAAAATATAAAAATATATCATCTGTTATTTTTGGAAAGGGTATCTTTGTGTGAATTTTGCAGGATCTACGCACAAATTCGGATCTGGAAATCTACAGAAAGCGAAACAACAAATAAACGATCCTATCAACAGAAGATTGCAACAACAGAGGAACAGAAAAAAATTTAGAGGACCGAGTCAACAAGTCAACCGCGCGATCTGGTGCAAAAAAAAAAAAAAAGAGCGCCGGCTCTTTCCGGCTGCGGAACCGCCGCGTTACATCCTTTCTGGCCGCGGAACCGCCGCGGCCTGGCCGACATCTGGAGCAAAAAAAAAAAAACAGACGCGCAATTAAAAAAAAAACTGTAAGTCTTCGAATCTCCTCCTCTGCAAATCTTTGATATATCTTTTGCAAAATCTCCTGCAGGATTTTTTTTGCGCTTAAAAAAATCTTTCCCCTTCCAAATAACAAATTTTATGCAGGATTCGTTGCGCTATGCTTAAAATAATAATTGATTGCAAGTGATCTTTTCTGATTTGCATATCCTTAATCTTTTTGCTAAAAATATCTTTCCAAATAAAGAGCAAACGGAAAAAGAAAAATTTTAATTAGAAAACTTGCAAACCTTGAAATTCACAAAAAAGATTTGATTGTAAGTGATTTACTGTTTTGCATATTTTTAATCGTATTTTAAGGGGCTTTTGACCAACTCAGATTGGGTGGGGATTTCATCACCCTTCCCAGGACCCCAGAAAACATCTAAAGCATTTTGCATCGACCACAATTAATAAAAAATACTAGACTCAGCCCTAAGGAAATCGAGCTCAATAGGAAAAGGACTAGTATAGGCATCGACCGTTTATCCTAACTGATTTTGCGGTGTCTAGGCTAGTGGTTTTTAATTAGGCCCACTGTCGTGGTGGTTCCTTCCCACTTACCTGGCCGCAATTGGCGGTGAAGAGGCGGTTTGAGGTCCTATTTCTAGCCCTTTGGAACAGTTAGGAGCTGTCTAGCTGACCTAGGTGACACTAGATCTCGGACTGATTGTACATTTCTGGTTATTTGTATTTGTGTCTTAGCCCTTTATCGAAAATTTTTGCAAAACAAATAAAAAAGAATAATAAGAGGAATTTAAAAAAAAAAAGACTTGCAACTTTTGTCGCTGAGAAATCCTTGCACCACCTACCTTCTTCATCTTCTCTTTCTTCTATCATGGGTACCCCACATAATAAATCACTTGCCGAACTTTGGTATCCCGAGCCTAATTTTGCGTCGTTCGGCAATTTGTTCGATCAATTTAAAGACGATCCTTCCATGCCTAAAATATCTTTGAAAGATCAAATAGAGACGTCTAGGAGAAACAATTCGACTTTTCAACCCACTTTGTGTCAACCAAGTCAATCTTTACCACCTACATATGTTGATACCACTTTTTCAAGTCCTTCTGTCACTCCTAAGCCGATATCCATTGCTGAGCATATTTCTCAATCTCGCAGCCGATCTTTCACCCCTCTCCACACATCTAGTTATAGGGATCCACACGACTATTCACCTTTTTATCCATATGTTGACCCTACCCCTGTCCAATCACCCACTTCCTACCAGTCCTACCCGACTTTTCCACCGTCACTAGACAATGTTTCTACACAGTCATTAGGGAGTTTCACATATCCAAACAATTTCGAATCTTTTACCGAAACCCCCTTACCACCCAAGTCTAGTTTGGAAGAGGCGTTGGAGGCGTATATCGCAGCAACAAACAAAATGGTTAGGAATGTGGAAGCGTCCGTGGCCACCCTTATGCAACCTGCTGAACCGGTAGCTAGTTTCCAACTAGCTCCAAATTTTCCAATGTATGAGGAGGCGGTTGGACAGAGAGAGAATGTGAGAGGATTTCCAAATCAAACCTACCCATACCCTATTGAATCCAACAACTCCAATTTTCAAACATGTGTCCAAAATGATGAGTTGTGTGATTTTGTAGTGCTTGATTTGCCAGATTGTGAAGAACCCCTTTCGAGTGAAACAACACCCAATCCGTTTGACCTTTACACTTCCACTCTAGAACCTACATTGATAAACATCCATGCTTTTGAGGAGGTGTCTAAAGAAATTGACTTTCACTTGATTGAGGATATAGACGCCGGGAATATTTCGGATGATGAACCTATTGATTTAATTGAAATTTTATGTTCAAATCATCATCCTGAGTTATTAAATGTTTCTCCCGAATCTCATATGCGTCTTGATTTTGATGATAATAGCATGGATGGGTTGAATATTGAGGAGAATTATGAGGATAATATTGAGGAGAGTGGTGAGGATCATATTGAGGTTGAACCATTTTTCTTTGATGTGTCGGATTTTCCAATTCATCCTCTTGAACCTTTACCTAAATCACCCTCCCTCTTTTCCATCGTTCCGACCCCGCTTGAAGACTGTGAGCTTGAAACCTTTTCCTTTGAATCTGACACAATTCTCACAGACGATAACACCTACGAGTGTTTCACTTTTTCGGACGATGTTGATGACTCACCTCCCGAGTTTGAGTCATTTACATTTTCAGATGAGCCATCAGACTCGGTTGATTATAGTAGTTTCGAACCATTAATGGAATCTTTTAAGTTCGAAACAGTTTACTACGGTGAGAAAGATACTATCCCTAAGTCACTCCCTTTCGTCTTTCCCATTGTTCCGACCGAACAAATGACCGTTACGCTTTCATCTCCTATACCAAGTTCGGCGTACCCATGTTTTCTTGCGAATCTTGAGGGATTTGACCCCATTTCCCGACGGGTTGATAGGTTAGCGCAATCGCTTATAACATATCGGTCATCACATATTGCGCTAATTTATTCACTCAATTTACACCCTCAAGATCGTACTCCACTTCCTTTTTCTTTTCGTCATTCTTCTCCCCCACCGAGACCATATTCTACCATTCTTCTTTCCACACGGTCTCGCGTGTTTCTCATTTCTTTCCTCTACATCTCATTATTTCACCAACTCGACCATTACCACGATAAGATTTTTGAATGGTTGGTGCTAACCTTTAGCTTGTGTAAGGCCAAACTTAAGTTTGGGGGGATTTTGTTGTATATATGTATTTTTTTTTTGTTTTCTTTTTCTATAAAAATAAAAAAAAATTCAAAACATTAAAAATATAAAAAAAAATTATAAATAAATAAACAAGGGAGTATCGGCATTTTGACCCTCTTGGTTTAGCATGACAGTGAGGACACTGTCAAGTTCAAGTTTGGGGGTATGCTCGGTACGTCTTCTTCCTTCGCATTCATTTGTACATATTTTTGCATTTGCATAGTTATTTGAAAACCCATAAAAAATTGAAAAATTTCAAAAATTATAAAAATTATTGGATTCAATTTTGGCTAATTGACTCGAGTTTGATAAATAGGACAACTGGCTAGGAACAACTAGATCTTAGACTTAGTGAATTAAAACCCCTAAAAATAATCTTCCTTAAAGTTTAACTGTAGAAAGTATATGCCTTGTAGTTTATTTAGAAATAGGCAAATTTTGGGTTCACTTCTTGGGCTAAGTCGAAACAAGGGAAGAGTATTGATGTTCTTATTAGAGTATAAGTTTGAAAAATAGTTCCTAGCTTAAGTCTAGATTCTGAAAATGTATACCCTACAATTTGCACAATCACGCACCTTGAAACTTGGAATAGTAGAAGAGACCTTGAAATGCTCTTGTTTAAAGTCCTTAGTACAATGAAAATAAAAGGAAAAAAAAAGTGAATAAAGAAAAAAATGGACACTGGTTTTTGTGATTACTTAAGGCTGTAAAAAATAGAAAAATATTTAGCAAGGGTGCCTTATCACCTAGTGCCTTAGACCAACTGGTTTGGGAGTCACTGCTAAAGCCTTGGGTGTTGCAAGACTAGGAAGTACGCTTTAAAGTGCAAACGCATCTTGTAATCGGTTGTTGGTACCTCAAAAAGTATTAACAGTCGCATGAAGGATGTGTGAGCAAAATTCAATTAAATTCACCAACTAATTAGTACTTTGGACAACGGACGAGAGTACGATTGCTTGATTTGAATTTTCAAGTGTAGGGGTGATCTATACACACACGTAGGGGATATGTGATTGGAGTTTAGATGAGAGAAAGGAGTGAAGAATAGACCTTGTATCTTTAATAGAGTTGATAAAAATTCCTAAGTGGAGATGGAAACCCTCGAAGGAAAACTTAAGAGATGCCGAAAGCTAAGTAGGTCTACATATCATATATAATCTTAAGTTAGATAATGAGGAAGTGTGAAGAATATGGGTGGATAATTTGCGAGTCAAAAGATAATAGAGTTCCTTGTTAGAAAACCTAAATGGAGAACTAAAGTCGAAAAGCCGAATTGATAGGATTTTGTGGGTGTAATCCGCTGAAAACCCTCAGGAGACAACACTCCTCCTACTAGGGACACCTAGAGGTTTAACGGTTTGTTGCACGAGCTCAGTGCAATCGCGTTTCCCTGCGAAAGTGCGGCTAGGTTAGATTTTATCAAGAATAAAAAAATAAGTTTGCTCGAGGACGAGCAAAAGATAAGTTTGGGGGTATTTGTTCACACCATAATATTGCATTATTATATTCCCCATTCTTATTCTTTTTATAAATAAACAGGTGCTTTTGACGCATGTCTGCTACATATTACAGGTTACAGGTTCTTGGACAGAAAATAGTGAAAATGATGAAAAGACGATGCAAAAGTGGACTTTGACCAACAAACAGAAGACTCTTGATCAAGCCTACATCAAAGATAAAATTCACAAAGTACAAGGCAATGCAAGGTCCAAGATTACAAAGCGAACGGTTAAAAGCCCACCGCAATTATTCACTGGAGATCTGGAAGAAACATAGAAGCTATTTTAATAAAGAACCAAATAATAAGGAAGCCCAAAGATCCAAGGCCCAATACTTTCTTTTAAAGAGACATAAAATTTTACCAAAGCTTGAAGTCTACTTTGACTAGGTCTTCCTAAGGATATTTTGGTAAATGTAGACATGCAAATCAATTGTAACCTAGGGTTTCTATCTCCTATAAATAGAGGCCCAAATCATTGTATTCTTTTTATGCCTCCCTTCATTAATAAATTTCAGCATTCTTTTAGAGAGCATCATTTTTTGTAGGTAAATTATTTTCTTGCCTTAGTTTAATTTAGTTTAAGAATTTTATTAACTTGCAATAGATGTTTCTTCTCTTTAATAAAATCATGTCTTTCTTCATCCCTTCAATGAGCGAGTAGTTTCCTCGCTTGTTAGGGTTAGGAATAGGAAAGGATTTGAGAGATGAAGATCTCTCATCTCTTTTCTTTGCCAATCTTTTATGAAAATTAGAACTCCATGCATACCTTCTTATTCCGCTCCCTACGGCACTCTACCCTCGAGGTAACGGTGATTCCGTAGTCTAAAGGCCCGGATTCTAAGGTTTTCCATGGAGGTTAGAGTAAAGATTAAGAAAGGAAGGACAAGGACCTAGAGGAAGAATCAATCTTCCCAATCATTCTAATCCCCTTTGTTAAGATTTACCATAACATTAATATGATATATTTAATTAAAGGCAATGGAAAGAGATGTAAATCTTTGTTTACCAAATTTTCCCTAAACCTAATCATAGCAAGTTTCTAATCCTAGTATCATACAACTTCAATTTTTAGATTTAATAATCAATCCGAACACCCTTCGGAATTAACTCGTTAGCGCGATTAGGAAATTCACAAAATCCCTGTGGATCGACCCGTACTCACCGGCTAGCTATATGCGACGCCGTTCTTGATTGCGGTTACAAATATTTTTGATCTATCTTTTAGAAAGCGCAAGCACGCTAAATCAACCAATCAGTCTCCTAGCTCTAGAATTGGTAGGATTGCTTGTCGCTCTCGTAGGGGTCTAGGGATGTGGGTTTGGCTATTCATCGCGATCGTGGAATCCGTGTTTTTTATTGGCTTAATTAAAACACGGTATTCCTAGTATATCCAATATTTCATATGTGTTTTTCTGCTGCTGATATTTTGTGATGTGATCACTTGATATGTTCCGAGACGAATGTTTATATTATATATATGATATATAATAACTATTGATACTTTCATTTTTTATGTGATGCTTGGGAAGCATATAAAAGATGAGACTTCATTAATGAGATTAATGGAATAAAAGAAACTTAAAAGATGTTGCAGAATCTTGTTTTAAAAACTGGTAGCTCTAGTTCTTGTTTTGCATAGCGGTATTCCTTGTAGAATATCCAGCACCTTATTCGATAAGGAAAGAGCCGAGATCCCTTCACCGAGAGTGACCTCTTTAGCGAAACTAGCAGATGCTACAACCCACTTGGTTTATCTTTTGATTGTTTCTATAGTTTTTGCTTTGCATAGTGGTATTTGTGAAATATCCTGCACCTTATTCGATAAGAAAATAGCCGAGATCCCTTTACCGGAAGTGGCCTCTTTAGCAAAACTAGTAAATACCTTAAATACACTCCTTTTAAAATTCACTCGATTCTACAATGATATCAAGTTCATTATGCAAAGGGTTTTCTTAAAAACATGTCGTAACCTCCGTCATTTTAGGAAGTAGAGTACTTAGTATTCGTGCTACGTTTGTTGACCATAGTTAAGGCGTAGTGTGCGGTAGCTAAGTGATATCTTCCTACACAATATTTGATGCGATTAATTAGGATAGTCATATGACTTTGTTGACCATAATTAAGGGTCATGCGGGTGGGTCTAATTAATCAGGAAATGACCGGTAGAACTTGACAGTGCTTATGATTTGTTGACCATAGTTAAGTTCATAAGTCACTAGGGGTAAAATATTATCGGGAAATTTCAAGTGTTGAAATTTGCAATGAGATTGCATACCTTCTATGAGATAATTGGATCCCGATACCCACTGCGGGTAAGAGTTACTCCTGGGAGAGTTTTGCACATTGCAATTAGCCGATCAAGTAGGTGTCTAAAAAGGTGTTAACGGGGTTACGCCACTGGAAAAACGAGGTTTATTTTAATTAGGTCTGTACGAAAGACGGGGAACCTCCCTCAAAGTACTGACACTGGCCTGGCCGAAAGATTGGCGAACTTGTAGGGTGTAATTAATTCCGGCTAGTCTTACCTTTTAGGGTTTGAAGGAAGATTTGATAAAAACAGCGGGAGCCATCCTGATTAGATAAAATAATAACCAATCTGATCTTGCAAGAGCGCACGCTGAGAGTTTTCTTCTCTCTCTCTCCTGGTAGCGACCATGTCACGCCTTAATCAAGATAATAATATGGATGTATTGACCGAACCTGCTTATTATACTGTGTTAGGGAATGTTGGTTCCGTTCTTTCTTATAATTGTTAGAAGACTGAGCAGGAAATATGGGAATATCCGGATTCCCATACCACCCAACTGAGGAATAAGCATGTTGATGCATATTCTTCGGGTGTGTTCATTGCCAAGAACTGTTTCTCAGTGTCCTCTACGTCCTGAGTATGTGATACCGGATCAGGATACCGCATATGTAATATGTTACATGGGCTACAGATAGGTAGAGAACTGAGAATAAGTGATATATCTCTAAGTGTAGAGAATGGTGCAAGTGTTGCAGCCAAACCAGTTGGCAAATATCACCTTATATTAATACATTGATTCTGAACGAATGTTATTACATACTGAACCTGATATACAACATTACATCGGTTTATTTAATGAGTTAAAGAAGGATATAATTCTGTATTGGAGGATAATATTGTGAACATTTTCTTGAATCAAGAGTTGATTGGATCATGCACGTTATATAATAGCATATATGTTCTAAATCAAACCACAGTTCAAAATATCTAGAACACACACAAGCGGAATAATTCAGAAATGAACGAATCCTTCTTGTGGTATTGTAGACTAGGTCATATCAATGCGACACGACCAGCTAAGTCACATAAGAATGAATATGAGAATCTATTCGAATTTTCATCTTATGATACTTGCCAGTCTTGTCTCGAAGGTAAAATGACCAATACTCCGTTTACTGGAAACAGAGAAAGAGTTAGTGAACTCTTGGGACGGATACATGATGATGTATTTGGTCCTATGTCTACAAATGCCAAGGTTGGTTCTTGGTACTTCATTATATTCACTGATCTTCTCTCAAGATTCGGACATGTGTTCCTGTTGAAACACGAGTCAGAAAATTTTGAGAAATTCAAGGAATATAAGCTTGAAGTTAAGAACCAAAAGGATAGAAGTATTAAAGTCCTTCGATATGATCGAGGAGGAGAATACTTGGGCATGGGATTCCTGGATTATCTTAACGGAGAATATGATTCTCCCTCAGCTTACTCCTTCGAATACACCACAACACAACGGTGTATCGGGATGGAGGTATCGCACCCTATGAGCTATGGCGCGCTCTATGATGAGTACTGCTGAATTGCCTGTTTCCTTTTGGAGTTATGCACTTGAGAAGCTGCATACCTATTGAATGGGGTTCCATCCAAATCAATGCCCACCACTCCATATGAGATATGGTATGGGAAGAGACCATGTCCTAAACGAGTTAAGATATAGGTTGTCCGGCCTATGTTGAAAAGAAAAATCCGGACAAGCTCGAGGCAAGATCAGTTCTATATATGTTGTTGGATATCTCAAACATTTGTGAGGGAATATCTTCTACCACTCTGAGGAGCAAAAGGTGTTTTGTTTCTCATTATGCATGTTTCCTGATTTAAAATCAGGAAAGCCTACGGAAAAGGCTTCAGAAAAGGGCCACGTGCTTACACGTGACCAGCTGTCACGTGTTGGCACGTGACATCTAAAAGCATTGGCAAGGCAAATTCAGTTTCCCAACTACATCAGAGAAAAGGGCTTCAGAAAGGGTCACGTGCTCCCACGTGACCAGGGTCACGTGTTGGCACGTGACACTCAAAAGCGGCAGACTCAATTCCCTGATTGAAATAAGAAAAAGGCTCCAGACGAGGGTCACGTGCTCAAACGTGACCAGGGGTCACGTGGTGGCACGTGACAGCTAAGCAGCGACCAGAAAGCAGAGCGCAGAAAGAAAGAAGAGGGCTCGTTCCAAGGGGGTCACGTGCCCACACGTGACCGGCTTTCAAAGCCTATCTGTTAACAGAAATTAAATTCTGAGAAAAGACTTCGTAAATCTTTCCAAAGCAACCGATTAAATTAAAGATTTAAAGGTGATTAAATACCATCTATCTATGGGAAAATCTCGAATTTGGAAAGATTTCCCCTTTAAATCTAACCGAAATAACAAAGGAGAATCTCTGGATTTAAAATCCAATGGTGAATAAAATTCACCTAATAATCTAAAGGTCCAAAACAAATGATGAATACAAATCAAATCTCTTAATGAAAGATTCGCTAAAACTAATTGATTCGGCTGCTTCTCCTATAAATAGGAGCCAAGAGACACAGCGAGGGAGGGGGAGATAGAGAGAGATAGAGGCAGAAAGGAATCGAGACAAAAAAGAGGAGAGTCTTGATACTTTGGAGAAATTTGGATCTTCTGCAAAAGAAAACCCTAGGTAAGAAGGGGAAGGCCTTTTGAAAGGAAAAGAAAGTTTAATTCTCAACAGAGTTTAGCTCTGATATAAAAACAGAAGAACATAGTTCTCTCTTTGGTGGAGGATCTGTAAAGTGCACATCTCCTCTTGAGTTGAGAACTTAATTCTCAATGGGTTGAGATCCTGCCATGCAGGTCCAAAGCATAGAGAGGGAATGGAAGCACGAGAATTTAATTCTCACAGAACTATAGGAATTTAATTCCTTTAAAATAAAATTAGGGTTTGACCCTGTGTTATGGGAATTTAATTCCTTCAGAATGAACAGAATCAGGGTTTAACCCTTGTTAAGAACTTAGTTCTGTTAAAACAACAGGAATTTAATTCCCTTAATCTCATTCCCCAGAATAATCCTCTAACAGAGAGTGGGAGGTTAATTCCTTAAAGCTTTTATTAGGGTTTAACCCTATTCAGTTCTTCACATATATGAGGAATTTAATTCCTACAGAAAATTCAGAGTTCAACTCTATCCCAGAATATAAATCTTCAAAAGAAAGTAGAAATTTGATTCCTCTGAAATTATTGTCAGGGTTCAACCCTCCGAGGAATTTAATTCCTGAAAGGGATTAACAGATCTTTTAAAAAAACATACATAGAGGCAGGGTCACGTGTCACCACGTGACCCCCAAAAAGATCTACAGAAAAGCCCCTTTGAGGCAGTGCCTCACGTGACCCTTGGCAGAGGCTTTAACATACTCCATTTAAACACCCGTCACGTGATGGCACGTGATGTTCCAAAAGATGCGATATTCTCAGCAGAACAAATGAAGGGAGGGCGCCCTCACGTGCTACCACGTGACCCCTCTTGCCTTAGCGTCTAACGCTAAATTGGAACCCCCGAATCCAGTGTTAAAACACTGTTGGGCCTTAGTGTCCAACACTAATCAAAGAACTTTATTTGCAGTGTTCAACACTGATTACCTTAGTGTTTAACACTAATTTGAGATCTCTGTTGCCAGTGTTTAACACTGATTTGTTTTAGTGTTTAACACTAATTTGAAAACCTTGTTGCTGGTGTTTAACACCAACTATCTTTTAGTGTTAAACACTAACTTGTCAATCTCATTCCCAGTGTTCAACACTGATTGGTCTTTAGTGTTTAACACTAGGCATTGGCCCAATTGGCTAAATGGCCAGAGGCAAAGCCTCTCCTTCAATGGACCAACAGGAAGCCAATATTCCAGACATGATTGGGCTTAGCCCAAGACGGCCATAAGTCCTCAATTCAGACTTAACTGGGCTAATGGGCTCATAACATAATTAATTGGTCTTGATCCCAAATTGGGCCAAAGACTATTTAATCCACCCCGGCTCAAGGGTACATCTCTTCACTCCTTTGATACTTGGCGTTGTAATTCCTCAACGTCTTCAAAGAGGTGACGGGTCTCGATGACCACACATTGACATGGACTGTGGAGTCCTTAAACTCATGGACTATGAGGTCCTTAACCTTGACCGAGATGTCTTAAAACTAACTATGGACTGTGGGGTCCTTAAACTCATGGACTATGAGGTCCTTAACCTTGACCGAGATGTCTTAAAACTAACTGTGGACTGTGGAGTCCTTAAACCTATGGACTATGACGTCCTTAACCTTGACCGAGATGTCTTAAAACTAATTTTGGACTGTGACTATGAGGTCCTTAACCTTGACCGCAACGTCTTAAAACTAACATTGGACTTGCAATGTCCTTAAACTACCTATGGACCGCAATGTCCTTAAACTACCTATGGACCGCAATGTCACTAAACTAAACAACAGGGCTCCCTTAACTGCTCTCTTGTTGGATCTAAACGGTCCCGTTAAGTCGATCTTAGTCTAAAAACTAGGCTAATGTATCCTTAACAAACGTTTAAGTTGATCTTAGTCTCCAATGAGGCTAACGTATCCTTAAAACCAAACCCCCAAACCCAAATCTAAGATAATACGAATTTGGACTAGTCCACGTCCTACGGGCGACGACATAACTCAGTCTCCGTATACAATCCACGGGCAACTAAACACAAAATAAACACATACGAAACGAAGTGACCATATGGAGAAGGAGAAAGTGGTTACCGCAGTGCGGTAGCGTAATTAACTGCAGGGGCTTACGCCTGCAGGGAAGAGCGTCCCCACAATCAAAAACCCCTCAAGCGAGGGGGAATCTGACGAAGTCTGCTACATCGGACGCATCCGTTTAAACCTTCGATATACGGTGCCATAAATCAACTTGGCATCTTCGGAGAGGTAGAAGGATAGCACCAATTAGCATCTGCCCCGAATCTCAGGCGAGACGTCCCTGTCGCGCCGCCGTTCGGAGGGGAACAAATTCTGGCACGCCCGGTGGGACCTTTTCCTCTTTCCACTCCACACTTCGTGTGTCGTGATTCGCGAACCAATCGCGGTTCGCTAATGGTTGCCCTTGGGTTTCAAGATACTAAGACTTGGCGTCTTGCTTATTGCAGAAAGCAAAGAATCGATGGCTTCTACTTCTGCGAAACGCTCCAACTGCTCGGACTGCAATTGCAACCAATGCTCTTCCTCGCCAGGAGGTATAGCCTACGGACCCCAAGCTGCTTCGCTATTCACAATGCCCGTGGAATAGGTCACTCGAGCCACCACATGATTGTTTTTTGGGACCATGCTCCCACCGACAAGCTTCACCGCGCCGGTGCTGACAGAGGAAGCTCCCAAGAAGTCAGTCTTTGATCGTCTTACCCCTGCCGTGGCCCCTCTCAACGGGTCGCTCAACACCAGCGCCTCGGTCTTCTCTAGATTGGGCCAAGACTCCTGTGGACCCACAATGAGGCCTACAATCCCAGAGAAGGCTGCTTCTAAGAAAGTGATCGGTCCTGCTCCTGAAGTCGTCAATGCGGCTTCCACTGCCACAAAGTCGGTCGTTACAAGATTGACGGCTCCAGCTCCCGCTCCTGCTATCCAAAGGACGTCGGTCTTTGACAGGCTAACACCAGCAACGACCCCCCATCTACACAGGGGGCAAGACGAAGCTATTCTCACCGCTGAACCAACGCCGTCCGCTCGACACGCTCGACGTCGCCACTGGCGCCGAGTAAGGAAGGCTGGGGGCAACTCCCCCTCTGGGCTAACTCCACCAACCCCGATGGCAGAAGTTAATGCTGCTGTTCCAACTGGGAACAACTTTGAGATGCTAAATAAGGTGCGTAGGAATTCTCCTACCGCGATGCTAAAGAGGTCTCCTCCTCCACTAAAAAAGGTTGCGAAAATAAAGCCAGAACAGCCCCGATCCCCACAACGGCTGTCTTCCAAAATCTATAAGGTTTGGCGGCAGGCCCGAGACTCGATGATCGATCCAAACTTCTCCCGCCAACAAAAGAAGCTGAAAATCCAACAGGAAGCCAGTCACCAGGCTAAACCACGAAACACTGTCTGGGTGCCCGCCTCAACGGCCCCCTCAACTGCCACTGCTCATAAAAGGAGGAAGCCAGAGAAGATCCCCCAGCCTGCAACGACAGCTAAAGGCACTAAGCCCAGACGCCCTAAGTTTGGGGGCATGATGGTCCATACCGTATACATGGCGTCAGGAAAGGAAGACAGCCGTGCGTCTACAGGTCATAGACCGCTTACACGGTCGGTGACCAAAGCTCGGGAGCAACAAAAAAAGCTCCAGGAAATGATGAACGCTATGGCCGCACTTACCGGGTCAAAAGAAAACCCAGAAACGTCCTCGGACGAACGCCAGGAGGAAGAAATCGACGCTGAGTTCCTTCGCCGAATATTGGAGAAGAAGGAGAAAGAGGCTGTTGAACAAGCGGCCAACATACAGCGTATGGGCCTTCTCTTCCAAGATATGATAGGAATGATGATCCAACAAGACCCACCGGCTGAGGATCCCCCGATTGTCCTTGAAGACGACAGGGGGGAAACGTCAAATCTACCACCGGCCCTCTCAACGGCCAAGGAGGAGACAATCTCTAAGGCTGATTTGGTCGACTATATAGCCCAGCAAATCCAGGTTCATCACGCGACTGAGGCAGCTGGTCAAGTCGTAAAAACGGGCCGGCCGTATCCAAGCTGGTACGACCAAATCAAATACCCGCCGGGTTATACAATACCAAAATTCCACGTGTATAAGGGGACCGGCAATCCCCATCAACATGTTGCCCAGTTCAGGGCCCTTTGCGGTAACACTGGCGGTGATGATAAACTGTTGTTTCGCCAGTTCGTGGGCAGCTTATCAGAAACAGCGTTCGAATGGTATTCGGAACTCCCGAACGATTCTATCAAGACGTTCGCTAAAATGGAGTTGCTATTCACCCAGCGGTTCGCGAGCGCCAGCGAACGCACTCCAATAATGGCGTTGATTAATACCTGGGTGAAACCAGGCGAAACTTGGGTCCAGTATGCTATACACTGGCGAAATTTGTGGCCGAAATGCGAGCAACGCATTGAAGAAGCGCCCGCGGTGGGCATGTTCATGGGAACCCTAGACCCTCACGCGACTATCTCCCAGTTTATGATGTTCTTTAAGCCAACCACATTCCAGGCTTTAATCGACAAGTTGGCTCAGATGGACCAGATGGGTCATAGACCACCTCCTCCGAAGTCGGAACCTCGGAATGACAAGGGTAAAGGAAGGGCAACCTTCATCGCGAATGCCCAGCAGCAACCCAACGCCCCGAAGCTGGCGGATCAATTGGAAGAAAGACCCCGGTATTATAATGAGAAGATGAAGCGTCCCTACTCGTTCCCACGAGACAAGACAAAACGGTTATTCGAGCTGGCAGTACGCAACAGACTTATAAACCTACCAAATCCAAGGCGACCGCCACAACCCACTGAGGTAAATAACCTTAACTATTGCCCTTACCATCAAACGGTAAGTCATCCGATTGAGGATTGCTTCGTCTTCAAAGGATGGATTGAAGATCAATACCTCCAGGGGAAGTTTGCACTGTCCGAAAAGTGGAAGGTGAACCCACCACAGCCGCATACTCCTAAGAAAGCAGATACACCGGGGGCAACCTGTTCTTTTATTGAAGAAGCTCCATGGGAGTTCGTGCTGTCAACTAAAACCAAAAGAATGCTGGGGGACCTTCATGCGTTCCCTGCGGTCGAATGGAGTGACCCGCTTGAACCTCGAATTATCGAAGGGATGTTGAAGCCGCGCCCAGCTATGAAGACTCGTGGTGATGGCCCAAATACTCACGCCCAACCGTCCAAATCTTCAAAGAAAAAGAAGAAGAAATCTAAGGAGCCCGTGACGCCTGGAGACAAGCGCACGAACTTGCAGAAGCAAATCGACGCGCTGGAAGAGTACAATCAAAAGGCGCGAACTCCTGTCACGCTGCAAGAGTTCCTCAACCACATCTTTCAAGAGGAAGATGATGGAGAGAGCTCGTCGGATGAATCCGAGGGATATGTGGCGAGTTGTAACGTAATTTCCCACTCGTTTACCAACGATGAGAAAACTCCTGGCACTAAGAAACCGGGGACAGAGCCTGAACCAGAGCGTGTGTGGCCAACAGATGAAATGATCGACGCCTTTCTGGACGAGATTCGTCTAAAGAGTAAAGCGGATCAGGAGCGTGAGATGGCCGCATCGGAAGGAGCCAAATGCAGGCGACTGAACGAAAGAGTTAAAGTACTCCCGCCAGATCGAAAGGCATCCAAGACAAATAAGAAGATACTCAAGACGAGGAAAAGGTTTGCCAAAGCCATGTCAATGGGAATGAAGCTACCACCCTCGGAAGAAAACACGCTCAATGGGGCGGAGAGGCACCCTGATTATTGCGCATATCATCGGAAAATTTCGCACCCCACGGAGGAGTGCGACGCCTTTAGGATATGGTGACAAGGATATGTTGCTCGTCGGCAACATTTTAAGCGCATGAAACGCAAGATTCATCGGGAACGAAGATGTACCGCCGACGGGTACAACAGAACTACTGGCAACTGTTACATGGTTAACGCCGGAGGGTCGCAAGTTCTCACCTTTGGGAGCGACTCTGATGAATAAATGGCTCTGGGCCCCCTCTTTAAAGAATCCGTTTTAGGGAAAAAGGAGAAACCGGAGGCCTGCGAAAACATTCAGCTGCGCAATCGCACGCTCCCAGAAAAGAATCTCGGGCCCGCAAATAGAAAAGACAAGGGAAAGGAAAAGGTCACTGAGGATATCACTTTAGATGACCAAGTCATGAAAGAGCTGACTACCAAAGACCCTCTCAGGAAGGGTAAGGTGGACTACAACATCCTGGCGCACTTAAGGAAGCTACCTTCTCAACTTAGCATTCTCGATGCCCTCCTATTATCAAAAGAAGCGCGAGATTCACTAATTAAGGCGTTACAAGAACCTGAGCAATTCCAAGCCCTCCTCGCCACTGAAAGGATGAAGGATGAACTGGAGGAAGTGCATACGGCCGACATCACTTTCGGTGACGAAGACCTCCTTCTCGGGACGTGCGACCACAACCGCCCTCTATATGTCTCTGGATACTGCCATGATATCAAGATAGGCAAGATCCTAGTAGATAATGGATCCTCCGTCAATCTCCTTAACATTCGGGTGTTAAAGGAAATTTGCATGAGCGTGCAACACCTCGCTCATGACAAAATTACCATCTCCGGTTTCGATTCACAATCGTCACGGACTCTCAGATCCGTGATACTAACACTACGCTTCGGACTACTCATCACAGACATCAAATTCCATGTCATTGATGCCAAGACCTGCTACAACGCCTTGCTCGGTCGTCCTTGGCTACACGAGTACAACATCATCCCTTCTACACAACATCAGTGTATGAAGTACTTTAAGGATGGTTTCGAGTATACCGTAACAGGTGAGCTGAACCCATTTTCCGTGAATGAAGTCCGCAAATACGAAGATGCGAAGTACTTTTTGCGAGATTTCGAGGATACAGAAAGGTGTCGCAAGCCGGAGAACAAAGCCGCTGCCACCATCCCTATTTTCGGGAGCGATACCGAAGAAGAAGAAGAGATAGTTTATGCTAGGCCGTCTCAACGCAACAACCCGGGGACGTCCGCCCCCATGTTGGTCTTCGGAAGTGACTCGGAAGATGAGGTTAATGCCGTGTTCTCCAGTCGCCCGTCAATACAAGCATCCCCTGGCGATGATCAAAGTTTACAAATCACCATGGTGCCGCGAAAACACTACAAGGAGCTCGACACACTTCAAGCTTACAATATGCAGGACCTGCAGACGTTTTACGTCCCTCCCAGGCAAAGGGGTGAGAAGGTAATCCTATTCTACCGATCCTCAGAGACGAAAGTAGAGAAAGAGATATGGCATGGCGCGGATGCTACACTCGACAGGCTCCAACCCATCTGTTTTCCCAGATATTACACAAATGGACTAAAGAGGCTACTGAAGCGCCAAGGGATACCCTTAAAACAGACTGTTCGACAAGCTCGGTTCTACAACAGGATTTGGGATGTCCCTGGGACTCAACGAAAATTGCCCAACGGGAAAATGGAAACACTTGGGCTTGGATACGTCAGAGCCGGAAAATGGGAACGGGCCCACAGTTGCTACGTCATATATACCTTTGATGAAGAAGAGGATGCCCTGTCAGGAAATGCCAACCCCTCATCAAAACTAGATCCCGCGATTGAAGGGCAGAGTCCGTCATTTGAAGAACGAATGTACATGCTTATCAGGAAAGTGGGTCAAAAAGCTCGGGAAGAACACAACCGCGAGATGGTCATCTACAAGAAGGCCAGGACGCA
Source organism: Agapanthus africanus (assembly GCA_030015575.1). Taxonomy (NCBI): domain Eukaryota; kingdom Viridiplantae; phylum Streptophyta; class Magnoliopsida; order Asparagales; family Amaryllidaceae; genus Agapanthus; species Agapanthus africanus. Next base: position 638,705,756 of record JASDDO010000022.1, on the reverse strand, counting down.
ACGTCTGTTTCAACAGGCTGCAAAAGACAAAGATGCTCATCCCTGTCAACCCGTTGTACGAAAGGCCCGACGCAGAGGCAGAAATAAATCAAGAAGCGGAAAGAGGAGCCGAAAACAATGACGCAGGATTAGAGAGTCGTGTGATCGGGCGTTGCGTGGTCCGGATTTGTCCCTCATGAAGAAGATGAGTCGAGCGTATTCCTTCCCTCAAGACAAGACGGAGAGGTTACTCGAGCTCGCTATAAAACATCAAATGATCGCGCTTCCAGAGTCTAGACACCCTGAGCAAGCTAACAAGGCTTCTCATCTAAGCTATTGCTCTTATCACCGAGCCATAGGACATCTTACCGAAGACTGCTTCACCTTCAAGAACTGGGTCGAGAACCAGTACCAACAGGGCAGGTTCGCTTTATCCAACGGCTGGAGGGTAACGCCGCCACAAAAGCACGAACCCAAAGCCGCAAGAGCAGAACCGGATCCACCTCAGTCCTGGAAGCGGATTCGCACCTGTTACATGATTACGATATTAAAAGAAGAGCCCAAGAACATGGATGACCTTCCCTGTTGCTTTGAGAACAGCAATAATGAGGTGATCTCAGAATTTCCGCCAGCTCCGAAAGAACTGGAAGATGGCATACATACTACTGCAGATAACCTCAAGAAGATTGAGTTGGGATCGGCAGATGATCCGCGACCGACATTTGTCAACGAGCTGCTATCTGAAGAAAGGGTGGATGCGTTAAAGAACGTGCTTCTACAGCATAAAGACTGCTTCGCGTGGAACTATTCCGAGATGCCAGGATTAGATCCGGAGATTGCTGTGCATAAATTAGCAATATCCCCGGATATCAAGCCAGTCAAGCAGACGCCGAGAAGGATGCGGCTCGAGCTTGAGATGAGCATCAACGCCGAAGTCAAGAAGCTGATCGATTCTGGATTTATCCAAGAAGTCCAATATCCCGACTGGATCGCCAACATCTTCCCGGTAATGAAGAAAAATGGGACGGTACGCATATGCGTGGATTTCAAGGATCTCAATAAAGCTTGCCCGAAAGACGATTTCCCAGTACCGGTAATCGAGCTAATGATAGATAACACGTCCACTCACGAGGTTTTCTCCTTTATGGACGGTTCATCAGGGTACAATCAGATAAAGATGCATCCTGAAGACCAGAAGCATACCGCTTTCCGGACCCCTTTGGGTATATTCTGCTACAAGGTTATGCCCTTTGGTCTAAAGAATGCCGGCGCTACCTATCAAAGGGCCATGACAACGATCTTCGACGATCTCATACATGACATCGTCGAGTGCTATATCGATGACCTCGTAGTGAAGAGCATGTCATACGAAGAGCACTTAAAGCATCTGGAGATTGTATTTCAACGCCTTCGGTAATATAATTTGAAGATGAATCCCCTCAAATGCGCGTTTGGAGTCTCCTCGGGTAAATTCCTGGGATTCATCATCCGACACCGAGGTATCGAAATAGATCCATCTAAGATCAAGGCGATCATGGAAATGCCTCCGCCAAGAACCCTCAGACAGTTGCGGTCTCTCCAAGGGAAGCTCGCATACATCCGGCGGTTTATCGCCAATCTTTCAGGCAAGTGTCGTCCTTACAGCCACCTAATGAAGAAGGGAACCCCATTCGTTTGGGATCACAAATGCCAAGGTGCACTAGAAGAGATCAAGCAGTACCTGCAGAACCCTCCAGTGTTGGCTGCGCCGGTCAAGGGAAAACCCCTCATTCTTTATACAACCGCCCTCGAAGGTTCCTTAGGCGCATTATGGGCACAAGAGAACGATCAAGGAAAAGAGAGAGCACTCTACTACCTAAGTCGAGTTCTGCTGGGGGCAGAAAGCAACTACTCTCCCATTGAAAAACACTGCTTGGCGTTGATCTTCGCGATAACAAAGCTCAGGCACTATGCGTTGGCACACGAAGTCCGTCTCATCTCGAAGGTGGACCCTCTTAAATATTTGATGTCAAAGGCTATGTTGACGGGTCGACTCGCTAAATGGGCGCTACTCCTAATGGAGTTCTCGCTAACGTATCGACCTCTTAAGGCAGTGAAAGGCCAGGCCATTGCCGACTTCCTTGCTGAGCATCCAGTACCTGCCGGTTCTCCTCTGAACTACAATTTGCTGGACGAACATGCATTCGATGCGATCGGCGGCGGTGATACCCGATGGGAACTCTATTTTGACGGGGCATCTTCCATGAAGAAGCGCAAACAATGTACCCCCATAATCAAATCGGGAGTAGGCCTTATCTTCGTAACCCCATAAGGAGGGATAATGCGCTTTGCTTTCTCCTTAACGGAATCAAGGACGAACAATGAAGCCGAATACGAAGCTTTGATAGCAGTCCTCGATATCTCCATTGACATGGGAATTGAAGACCTCCTTATATACGGGGATTCTCAACTGGTCGTTAGTCAAGTAAATGGCGACTACTAAACGTGCAAACCGGAGCTGGTGAAGTATGGCGAAAAGGTGCAACAACTATTGACCCAAATTCCCTCCTATACTTTGGAAAGTATACCATGTGCGGAAAATAGCAAAGCAGACGCGCTAGGTAAGCTCGCTAAAGAACTAGCTGATGAGAACCTCGATGATGTCAAAATCATGGTGCAAAGCCATCGAGTGCTCGCCCCGGCAGAAATATCTCCGGAATCATGCGAAGAAAAGGGAGCGACTGAGCAGACGACCCTACAAATAAAAGACCGTAAGAAGGCTGAGGACTGGAGGGATGTCTTCATAGACTACTTTAAGTCCCACCGAATGCCCGAAGGAGCGTCCTCAAGACATCGGCTCATGAAACGAGCTCTATCTTTCGCTTTCGTCAATGATACTCTGTATAAGAAGTCGTTTGATTCTCTATGGCTGAGGTGTTTAGGACCCGACGAAGCAGAAAGAGTCATTCAAGAGGTTCATGACGGAATCCGTGGTTCTCATCAAGCAGGCCCGAAGATGAAGTTAAAAATTAAACGGATAGGTTACTACTGGCCGACGATGATCCAGGACTGCCTCGAGTATGCGAAGCAATGCCACTCGTGCCAAATCCATGGGGATTTCATCCACCAGCATCCGAATCCACTACATCCAACGGTGGCTAGCTGGCCATTCGAAATGTGGGGGACTGACATAGTCGGCCCCATTGAACCAGCATCGTCCAGGGGAAATCGTTTCATCTTGGCGACGACTGATTACTTCTCCAAATGGGCGGAAGCAGTACCATTGAGAGAAGTGAAGACGGAGAATATCCTCCACTTCTTCAAGACGCACGTCATCTATCGGTTTGGAACTCCACGGCGGATTATCTCCGATAACGGGCCAGCCTACAGAAGCCATAAGATTAGCCGCTTCGCGCAGCAGCACAATATAGACTGGAGATATTCTTCAGCCTACAATCCACGAGCTAACGATCTGGCCGAGGCCTTCAATAAGACCTTGACAAAGATCATAAAAAAGACGGTGTCCCGAAATAAGAAGGACTGGCATGAGAGGCTGCAAGAGGCCCTTTGGGCCTATCGAACTACGTTCAAGACGGCCACGAACACAACGCCGTACGCGTTGGTATTTGGGACGGAAGCAGTGCTCCCCCTCGAGATAGAGTTACCCTCTCTACGAGTGGCAGTCCACTACGAGCTGACGGACGAAGAAAATGCTCACCTTCGGCTTGAAGAGCTTGATGCCCTCAATGAAACCCGGCTCATAGCGCAACAAAATCTAGAGGCCTACAAAGCAAAGATGACGCGCTCGTACGAAAGATTGACCAGGCTGAGGACATTCCGCCAAGGCAAACTCGTACTAGTGGTCAAAAGACCTATGATACCCAATCGTGCAAAGCGGGGAAAATTTGAGCCGAACTACGAAGGCTCGTACGTTATAGACAAATTCTACCAGGGTGGAGCCTATCTACTCATGGACATGCACGGTGAAATGCCTTTCAGGCCAATAAACGGCCGCTTCCTAAAGAAATACTACGCTTAATGAGCCACAGCCTAGCTCAATGATAGATGACGACGACTATGTCCGCTCACTATCTTCCTAAGCTCAGACTTTATAAGCAGTAGCCGGCTTTCCCCTGAATGGACCGAAACGTCCCTAAACTAATGACGGACCGAAACGTCCCTAAACTAATGACGGACCGAAATTTCTTTAAACTAATAACGGACCGAAACGTCCCTAAACTATCGACGGACCGAAACGTCCCTAAAATAATGACGGACTGAAAGGTCCTTAAACTAATAATGGACCGAAACATCCCTAAACTATCGACGGACCGAAACGTCCCTAAACTAATGACGGACCGAAACGTCCTTAAACTATCGACGGACCGAAACATCCTTAAACTAACGACGGACCGAAACATCCTTAAACTACTACCGCAGCATCCTTAGGCTGACGAGAAAAAAAAAGAGAAAGAAAAAATATATAAATAAAAAAAATAAAATAAAAAAAACGGTATGTCCATAAGCAAAATGGGCACGGATGAAAACCCGAAAGGGCTTCGTGAGTAAAAACAGCAGGGCTACCGGCAAGTGTTCGTGAAAACCCGAAAGGGCGCGACCTTGTAAAAAAAAGAGAGAAAAAGAAAAAAAAACGGTATGTCCATAAGTAAAAGGGGCACGGATGAAAACCCGAAAGGGATCCGTGAGTAAAAACAGCAGGACTACCGGCGAGTGTTTGTGAAAACCCGAAAGAGCGCAACCTCGTTAAAAGACACTTACAAGATCCTCTCGACCTTGTAAGGAGAAACCACCCGCATGGGATCCTTACGACTCACAAGGGAAAGACACACTTAGGGATCCTCACGATTCCTAAGGAGAAAATACACTTGCGAGATCCTTACGACTCGTAAGGAGAATTCTCTTATGGGACCCTCACGGCTCATAAGACTTGAAAGTCTTAAGTTACAGAACCTAAACCTGTTCTTAAGCAAATCCCCCACAACCTTCGATATTGCCCTATAAGTGGCTCAATACTGACCCTTGTATACAATCCACGGGTGCGAATAAACATTTCCCCAGCAAAGTCATACCTGTGACTAAGGACATGTCCATATGGTGAACAACCCTTATAATTCCTCTCAACTTATAAGGAGAAAACCCTCTTGTAGGATCCTTACGACTTGCAGAGGAACATACACTTAGGAATCCTCACGATCCCTAGGGAGATATACACCTACAAGATCCTCATGACTTGTAGGGAGAAATACCTTTGTGAGACCCTTACGGCTCATGATGTCAAAAGCCTTGGTCGACAGGACCCTTAACCCTGTTTGCTAAGTCGCCTTTGTTCAACATCGACGGAGGCAAATGATGATTCGCTCCTGGCAACATCCCAGTTGTAGCGGTGCTGATGCTGAAATCGGTGTCTAAAATCCAAGCTTGCGGAGAAAAAGCTAGCGAGCCACGCATGCATACGAAATAGCCGAAATGATGGGGCAACTTGCAATAAAAAGTCGCAAGTAAAAATGTATGCATGAAAAATAGCCGAAATGATGGGGCAACTCGCAATAAAAAGCAGCGAGTAAAAAATAAATAAATAGCCGAAATGATTGGGCACCGCGAAAAATAGCCGAAATGATGGGGCAATCGCGACCTTCGCGATATAAAAGCTGAAACGATAGAGGATCGCGGAAAAAGAAATAAAATAAAAATAAAATTTATGCCCTACATGTGATGTTCCATCACACCCTGTACACAATCCAAGGACGTAAACAAAAAGGAAACATACCTCCCCCCCATGTTTCACCAAAGAAAGAAGCTAAATCTCGACGGGCTACAAGCGACCTAGAGATCATCCCAACACTCGTCTCATAACGACGGACATAACTTCAAACAAAGCGGAGCAGCGGCAGCTCCCAGTTCCATGGCTCGGTGGTATACATATCGCCAACAGTCAAACCTCCATCCCGTGAAATGCGGATACAATCAGCAAAATTCCTGGTTACGTGGAACGCGGATAACGTCACTCTTTGACCCCGTGGAAAACGTCCAGAGCGGATCCTGGTCCTCGCAGAGCACGGCAGTGAACCCATGTGAAGTATCCAGAGCGGAGCCTAGTCCTCGCCGAGCACGGCAATGAACCCGTGTGAAGCATCTAGTGCAAAATTCCTGGTTACGTGAAACGTGGATAACGTCACTCTTTGACCCCGTGGAAAACGTCCAGAGCGGATCCTGGTCCTCGCAGAGCACGGCAGTGAACCCGTGTGAAGCATCCAGAGCGGAGCCTAGTCCCCGCCGAGCACGGCAGTGAACCCGTGTGAAGCATCTAGTGCAAAATTCCTGGTTACGTGGAACGCAATAACGTCACTCTTTGACCCCGTGGAAAACGTCCAGAGCGGATCCTGGTCCTCGCAGACCACGGCAGTAAACCCGTGTGAAGCATCCAGAGCGGAGCCTAGTCCTCGCCGAGCACGGCAGTGAACCCGTGTGAAGCATCTAGTGCAAAATTCCTGGTTATGTGGAACACGGATAACGTCACTCTTTGACCCCGTGGAAAACGTCCAGAGTGGATCCTGGTCCTCGCAGAGCACGGCAGTGAACCCGTGTGAAGCATCCAGAGCGGAGCCTAGTCCTCGCCGAGCATGGCAGTGAACCCGTGTGAAGCATCTAGTGCAAAATTCCTGGTTACGTGGAACGCGGATAACGTCACTCTTTGACCCCGCGGAAAACGCCCAGAGCGGAGCCTGGTCCTCGCCAAGCACGGCAGTGAACCCGTGTGAAGCATCCAGAGCAAATACCGGACTGTGGAGTCCTTAAAATCCACGGACTATGATGTCCTTAACCTCGACCGTGATGTCTTAAAACTAACGATCAACCACCACGATTCCCTACAGATTCTGCCTTGGTTTATGGGTACATCTCTTCACTCCTTTGATGCTTGACGCTGTAATTCCTCAACGTCTTCAAAGAGGTGACGGGTCCCTGCAACCTAACATCGGACTGTGGAGTCCCTAAATCCACGGACTATGAGGTCCTTAACCTTGACCGTGATGTCTTAAAACTAACATCGGACTGTGGAGTCCTTAAATCCACGGACTATGAGGTCCTTAACCTTGACCGTGATGTCCTAAAACTAACATCGGACTGTGGAGTCCCTAAATCCACGGACTATGAGGTCCTTAACCTTGACCGTGATATCTTAAAACTAACATCGGACTGTGGAGTCCCTAAATCCACGGACTATGAGGTCCTTAACCTTGACCGTGATGTCTTAAAACTAACATCGGACTGTGGAGTCCCTAAATCCACGGACTATGAAGTCCTTAACCTTGACCGTGATGTCTTAAAACTAACATCGGACTGTGGAGTCCTTAAATCCACGGACTATGAGGTCATTAACCTTGACCGCGACGTCTTTAAACTACGATACCTGAAGAAACCCCTGACTCCATAAAACACGGACAAGGGTGACCACATCCAGCACTTACAAGTCCTCACGACCTATAAGGAAGAAAAACTCTCTTGTGAGATTCTTACGACTCTCAAGGGAAAACCCGCTTAAGAATCCTCACGATTCTTAAGAAGAACTTACACCTATGGGATCCTCTCGACCTGTAGAGAGAAAAACTCTTTATGAGACCCTCGTGGCTCATAAAATGCAAAAGTCTTAGGAAGCAGATCTTAACCCTGAATCCTGAGCCATCGCTGTCCTGCAAGGAGATCAAAATAGAATATCCGCAGAATACATTCAATAAAAAGGGGAACACCATTGAGAGGAAAAATGTATCTTTTATTCATAAACCAAAATAGATACAAAGTACAATTTATGAAAGAAACAAAAAAGAAAGACACTCTCATCCATGAGTATGTACAAAAAAAAGGGGAAAAGATACAAGTCCTCAAGCTGGCGGGCGGTGTAGTAATTTTACCAGCTCATCGTTTTGTCGCTGAGCCACGGCTTCATGACGCAAGATCTCCAGAAGACGAGCCTCCGCCTAAGCTTGCTGAGCCTGATACGAAGCAAGCCGAGCCTCAAGCTCTTTCTCGGTGGCTTTATGGGCCTCGACCCTCTCACGAGTGAACGTGACAGCTTTATCGAGGGCCACCACCTCTTTTATGGACTCTTGGAGCACTCGCCAGAGTTCGTATGCTTTGTTGGCCTTGGCTGTGAGGCTGGCCTGAAGCTCGCTCAGTGCCTTAGAAGCCAATTCCCTCTCCAAGAATTTGCGGCCAAGCTTCTTCTCGCATGACGTCATGTTGGCCGCACATCGTGCTATCAGACCCCGCAACTCCGCTTTCACAGCCACGGCTTCCGAGGAAAGGCGAGAACATTCAAGAGCGTGCAAACAAGCCTCCACCTTCCTACAGAACTCCACCCAGACCCGCACCACCTCCTCACTATGATAGGTGGCGAGAAAAGAAAGAGAACCGTTAGTTTCAGCGGCAAACGCTTCAGCTGTGGTCGCGCTACCAGCACGGAGCTCCTCGACGAAAGAGGATAGGGAGACAAGGCTCAATTGGGCCAAGCGTTCTGAAGCCCGCAAAGCGTAAGGGCCGGGCGGCATCACGATGCGCGATTCCAAAGCCATGGAGACTGGCAGGGCTGTTCAAATTTGACAAATGTTAGTAAAATTCTTAAGCACAGAACGAACGGGATTATAATAAAATGTCACTCACCGACAGTCATGCAAGTAGGAGTTGAAGGTTCCCCTGGCCCTTCAACGACCTCGACCTCATCGTCAGCTTCCAAAACTATAAGAGACATCAACGTCATTTCGCGAAATAGTAACAATGCTATGGTAAAAGAAAAAATGGCGAATGACACTAACCTCGCCCGGAGGAAAGGACAATACGCTGAGGGGAGATCGCCTGCGGAGCTGCCATCTCCAATAAACGCTGAAATGACTGTCGAGGCGACAGATCAGCGATAGTGGCCGCCAGATCGCGCAATTCTGGGAAAGATAAAAGATTTCAGACTATGAAAGGGTTGCTAAATTAAAACGCAGAGGGTTACCTTCAACGCTCCTCCCATTCTGAGCCGGGGGGATAGCAGCTTCAACGGTCTCCGCCGTAACATCAGGATTCAACAAAGGAAGGGTAGTCCCGACTACCTCTCTTCCAGCTGCTGAGCCGCCCTCGGTAAGGGTCATTGGGGCGGCGACCTCCAAAGGAGCTTCCCCCAAAGGGGCAAGCGCTCCCTGATCGAGAACCGCCGCTGGAGGCTCTACCATGAGAGGAGCAGCCTCATCAGCCCCCTCCACATCAAGCAAGGCTTCATTGAGAATTTCGGCGGGCTTTAGCTTTAATGGGCCCGTAGAGAGCTCCCCCAGCGTCGAAGATTCTGCACGATTCGAATAAGAATAATGATACATATGCACGGGCATAAATAATCGAAAAGACTACAAAAGAAGCACAACGTACCTATACAAAAAGAAGCCCTCAATATGGCTTCTTCAAGCCGCTGCTCCTTCTCACGGAGGTGGGCTCGCCGGGGTTCAAGGGTAGACTCATGACCGCCGGTCCATAAAGAAAGTGCGTCCGCTGCGTCTTCTGAAGCGGCCTGCTTCAATGCCCTTTCCCCCCATTCCTCCAAAGGACCGATAAATCGCCGCCGAATCCACGAAGGGCCTTCGTAAAAAATTACAGCGGGATAAGACTTCTTCGGAACCTTGGCGTTATGAGACGCGTCTTTTGAACGCCGTATGGCCTCAGCCAACTGTGCGGCCTCCTCATCAGCCGAACTCGGGAAGAGAAGTCCAGCGTCTGACTTTTGCAGGGCCAATGGTTCATCTTCAAGAATAGGCTTAGACTCCGCCAAAGAATCGAGCAGGTTGGTGGCCGCTTTCCTCCGCCGTTTAGACCCAGAGCCGGTCGCTGAGGATGACCTCTTCCTCCCTCGCGAAGCCTTAGGGCGGTGCCGACCCACATCGCCCTCGGCGCCCTCATCCCTATTACTCTCGCTCGGTGCCACAACTGAGGATGACATCGCCATTGTCGACGCCACAGGGGGCGGTGCCGCCACCGGCAGGGGTGCTACTACTGGGGCCCGTCTATCCTGCGATCGGGAACCCAAGAGCATACCAGCTGTTGGAGTAAGGTCTACCCCTGACTCCCCCGGAATGAGCGCGGTGCCAATCTCCCTCAGAGGGAAGCGGACCGGAACCCTCGGTCGCAGCTTAGCTCCCGGAACCTGAGGAGGGGCATCGTGACCAAGAAGCACCCTTCTTTCTTCAAGAATAATTGGGCTGATCCGATGAAGATACCAACCCGTAAACGCACCCACGCACCGGGGCATGTACTCAGCTTCAGGGACCATGAAACGGGAGCCGGTGTTTAGCCTCATGAAATGATGAGCGGCATCGTGAACGGCATCAAGCGAAGGGATCGGGGCGACTATAAAATCCTCGAAAGGAACACCCTGATCGTATCCAAGCTGTCGGGCAAATCGATGCGGATTGTACCGCATGAAAAGAGCTGCACTGTCCTGGCGAAACACCAAGTAGCCCGGTCTAATTGTATACAAATGGGCGGCCTCCCGGGGCTTCAAAGAAGGTGCGTTGTCTTTCGACTGGTCCCAGAGTTGTTGAACTGGACTCGAGGGAGTAAACAAGACCCGATCATTAAAAACCAGCCCGCCAGCGGCGGCGTGAGGAGAAATCAGCACCCGAATAGCCCCAGATTGAGTCGGGTCAGCAGCAGAAGCACCCACCAATCGCATAAGTCGCGGGAAAGGATAGGCGTCGTAAAACGCGGGCCTCTGATGCATAGCGAAAGCCCCCAGCACATGCATTTTGACCCAGGACGTGAAATAATGAAGCAAAAAGGTCACTACATCCACGCCGGGTGTAGAGGTATTAGCTGCGGTGCCCAATCCATGATAGAGGTGCGCCAAGGCCGGGATGCCAATGGCCAACCGCGCTCCCTCAGCAATACGATGAGCCGGGTAGATGACCGAGGCTCTCATGAAGCGGTGATGCATGGGGATAACGAACCAACTGAGCCAGACACTAACAAACCCCACGAAGAACGTCTCCTCGTCCATGCCTGGAACAGCAATAGATTCAAAAGATGTCGGCGACATAATAGGGATGTAGTACTGAGGTAAATCCGATTCAGTGGTCGGCAGTTTCTTCGGACCGAACCCAAAGGGGTCTCCAATGTTGGCAAACTTCGGAGCTGTCTTCGATAAGGCGTCCTCGCGAAGGAAACGAGCAATGAAGCTCTTGAAAGTAACACCCTGCTCTTCGGATTCGGTGAATAATCGGTCGAAGATACCTAGCGCTTTGATTAAACTGGGACGCTTGTGGCGAACGGCATTCTCAGCAGATAGGTCGTCAACTGGGGCGGGCTCGGGTTCAAAAATGTACTCGTCAGAAGGCAGCAACTCCTCATACAGACTACCCCTGATTGGCAACCCCGAAATATCATAGAATTCTGCTAGAGAGATCGAGACCTCGCGATCTCCTAGAATGAAAGTGTTGGTGGGAAGATTCCATTGGTTCAAAAACGCCTTAACCCACCAGACATGCGGGGACTTATAATGGAAGAGTGACGCGTATATTGCCTGATAAAGCCCGACTTTCTGCAGCCGCGCACGATGGGCAGAAAGGATGTAGCGAGCCCAGAGAAGATAGCCCGTAGGGTGTCGAGGAGTGAGCCCTATCTTATAAATTTTCCCCCACGGGTGGGCCTCACCCTGGCAAATACGCCGCCCCAAGATGTCTATGGCCGGGATCGGATGGTTCGGAATACCGGTCGTCGAAGGCTCGAGCCTCCCCGTTGGAGTCCACTTGGGCATTTCCACAGCAAAAACCGTTCTCGGAGGGTCCATCGGTAAGAATGGGAAAGTGGACTCCGTCGGTACCGTGCAAAGAAAACTCCGGCGACCCTGAATAATCTGACTATACCAAGATCCCCATTGAAGAAGGTTGATGCAGTTTGGGTCATGGGCCCGGATCATCGCCATCGCTTCCTCATCAGATGGTGACTGAGGAAAAGCAGCCTCCGAGCGAGAAAAGGGAAAGCACGGAACAGAAGCCATCGCACCTGAAATCCAATAAAAGAAGACCGTTAAAAGCAAAGTCAGCGATATATATCCATGCATGAACATGAAGACTAGTTAAAGAAAGCAACAGCAGATTTTTCTGGGACCATTGGCTACAAAACACATGGGCCCCATAGAATCAGGATGATGGCTCATTAATAATGAGACCAAATAGTTACAATAAAACAAAGGGAATATCCTCATTAAATAAAGAATGGTAACCCTACACATTCCCCCAACAGGATCTGTCTCGGGCTTTACAACGGATCCAACAAGATCAAAGGAATTAAATTCCCACAGAAGACATCATTACAAAGCTCCTGTTTCATTAATTGCAGAGGGACAACCTTGGGTCAAGAGACCCCAAGAAGCCTCCGTGTGAAGAAACTGAGTTCTTCATAGGAATTAAATTCCTTATTAAGAGAAGGGAATTAAATTCCCAGAAACATTTTTGGATGAAATTAAATACCTTGGAGTTGAACCGCCATCATCATCTCCTCAAGGATCATCCGACCCTAAGAGATCTACTGTTGGAGGTTAAGTGGTCTTATATTTGGTTAAAGAAATTGAAGAAAAATGGGTTCTTTGTGAAATCCTTAATGTGGATTTAAAATCCAGAGAGTTCTTTTAAAACAAAGGTGCTTCGACCGTTCAACATTATTACCTGAGGAAAAGGGATCCTTCAACAGAGTTAAACTCTGGAAAATGTCTGAGACAGAGAACTAAGCTCTGGAAACGAGAATTAAATTCTCAAGGGAAAAAGTTCTCAAAAGAAGAAGATGAGCAAGGTGAAAGCACTTCTGAAGAAACATGGGTATTTATAGGAAGTGATGGAAATGTTTCATCTCCCCAAATCCCTAAAGGAATCCAACGGTCACAAAAGGTTACAGCGTCGCACTCACGTGCGGATACGTGAGAACAACGCTGTGGGGGCATTTGTTTCCTGATTTAAAATCAGGAAAGCCTACGGAAAAGGCTTCAGAAAAGGGTCACGTGCTTACACGTGACCAGCTGTCACGTGTTGGCACGTGACATCTAAAAGTATTGGCAAGGCAAATTCAGTTTCCCAACTACATCAGAGAAAAGGGCTTCAGAAAGGGTCACGTGTTGGCACGCGACACTCAAAAGCGGCAGACTCAATTCCCTGATTGAATCAAGAAAAAGGCTCCAGATGAGGGTCACGTGGTGGCACGTGACAGCTAAGCAGTGACCAGAAAGCAGAGCACAGAAAGAAGAGGGCTGGTTCCAAGGGGGTCACGTGCCCACACGTGACCAAGGGTCACGTGGTCACACGTGACCGGCTTTCAAAGCCTATCTGTTAACAGAAATTAAATTCTGAGAAAAGACCTCGTAAATCTTTCCAAAGCAACCGATTAAATTAAAGATTTAAAGGTGATTAAATACCATCTATCTATGGGAAAATCTCAAATTTGGAAAGATTTCCCCTTTAAATCTAACCGAAATAACAAAGGAGAATCTCTGGATTTAAAATCCAATGGTGAATAAAATTCACCTAATAATCCAAAGGTCCAAAACAAATGGTGAATACAAATCAAATCTCTCAATGAAAGATTCGCCAAAACTAATTGATTCGGCTGCTTCTCCTATAAATAGGAGCCAAGAGACACAGCGAGGGAGAGGGAGATAGAGAGAGATAGAGGCAGAAAGGAATCGAGACAAAAAAGAGGAGAGCCTTGATACTTTGGAGAAATTTGGATCTTCTGCAAAAAAAACCCTAGGTAAGAAGGGGAAGGCCTTTTGAAAGGAAAAGAAAGTTTAATTCTCAACAGAGTTTAGCTCTGATATAAAAACAGAAGAACATAGTTCTCTCTTTGGTGGAGGATCTGTAAAGTGCACATCTCCCCTTGAGTTGAGAACTTAATTCTCAATGGGTTGAGATCCTGCCATGCAGGTCCAAAGCATAAAGAGGGAATGGAAGCACGAGAATTTAATTCTCACAGAACTATAGGAATTTAATTCCTTTAAAATAAAATTAGGGTTTGACCCTGTGTTATGGGAATTTAATTCCTTCAGAATGAACAGAATCAGGGTTTAACCCTTGTTAAGAACTTAGTTCTGTTAAAACAACAGGAATTTAATTCCCTTAATCTCATTCCCCAGAATAATCCTCTAACAGAGAGTGGGAGGTTAATTCCTTAAAGCTTTTATTAGGGTTTAACCCTATTCAGTTCTTCACATATATGAGGAATTTAATTCCTACAGGAAATTCAGAGTTCAACTCTATCCCAGAATATAAATCTTCAAAAGGAAGTAGAAATTTGATTCCTCTGAAATTATTGTCAGGGTTCAACCCTACAAGGAATTTAATTCCTGAAAGGGATTAACAGATCTTTTAAAAAACACATATATAGAGGCAGGGTCACGTGTCACCATGTGACCCCCAAAAAGATCTACAGAAAAGCCCCTTTGAGGCAATGCCTCATGTGACCCACGTGACCCTTGGCAGAGGCTTTAACATACTCCATTTAAACACCCGTCATATGATGGCACGTGATGCTCCAAAAGATGCGATATTCTCAGCAGAACAAATGAAGGGAGGGCGCCCTCACGTGCTACCACGTGACCCCTCTTGCCTTAGCGTCTAACGCTAAATTGGAACCCCTGAATCCAGTGTTAAAACATTGTTGGGCCTTAGTGTTCAACACTAATCAAAGAACTTTATTTGCAGTGTTAAACACTGATTACCTTAGTGTTTAACACTAATTTGAGATCTCTGTTGCCAGTGTTTAACACTGATCTGTTTTAGTGTTTAACACTAATTTGAAAGCCTTGTTGCTGGTGCTTAACACCAACTATCTTTTAGTGTTAAACACTAACTTGTCAATCTCATTCCCAGTGTTCAACACTGATTGGTCTTTAGTGTTTAACACTAGGCATTGGCCCAATTGGCTAAATGGCCAGAGGCAAAGCCTCTCCTTCAATGGACCAACAGGAAGCCAATATTCCAGACATGATTGGGCTTAGCCCAAGACGGCCATAAGTCCTCAATTCAGACTTAACTGGGCTAATGGGCTCATAACATAATTAATTGGTCTTGATCCCAAATTGGGCCAAAGACTATTTAATCCACCCCGGCTCAAGGGTACATCTCTTCACTCCTTTGATACTTGGCGTTTTAATTCCTCAACGTCTTCAAAGAGGTGACGGGTCCCGATGACCACACATTGACATGGACTGTGGGGTCCTTAAACTCATGGACTATGAGGTCCTTAACCTTGACCGAGATGTCTTAAAACTAACTATAGACTGTGGGGTCCTTAAACTCGTGGACTATGAGGTCCTTAACCTTGACCGAGATGTCTTAAAACTAACTGTGGACTGTGGAGTCCTTAAACCTATGGACTATGACGTCCTTAACCTTGACCGAGATGTCTTAAAACTAACTTTGGACTGTGGAGTCCTTAAATCCACGGACTATGAGGTCCTTAACCTTGACCGCAACGTCTTAAAACTAACATTGGACCGCAATGTCCTTAAACTACATATGGACCGCAATGTCCTTAAACTACCTATTGACCGTGATGTCACTAAACTAAACAACAGGGCTCCCTTAACTGCTCTCTTGTTGGATCTAAACGGTCCCGTTAAGTCGATCTTAGTCTAAAAACTAGGCTAACGTATCCTTAGCAAACGTTTAAGTTGATCTTAGTCTCCAATGAGGCTAACGTATCCTTAAAACCAAACCCCCAAACCCAAATCTAAGATAATACGGATTTGGACTAGTCCACGTCCTACGGGCGACGACATAACTCAGTCTCCGTATACAATCCACGGGCAACTAAACACAAAATAAACACAAACGACACGAAGTGACCATCTAGAGAAGGAGAAAGTGGTTACCGCAGTGCGGTAGCGTAATTAACTGCAGGGGCTTGCGCCTGCAGGAAAGAGCGCCCCCATAATCAAAAACCCCTCAAGCGAGGGGGAATCTGACGAAGTCTGCTACATCAGACGCATCCATTTAAACCTTCGATATACGGTGCCATAAATCAACTTGGCATCTTCGGAGAGGTAGACGAATAGCACCAATTAGCATCTGCCCCGAATTTCAGGCGAGACGTCCCTGTCGCGCCGCCGTTCGGAGGGGAACAATGCCGCCTTTTTAGAAAAGGAATTTCTTGTGAAGAATTTTGTGGTCATGAGGTAGAACTGGAAGGAGTTTCAGCTAGAAAAACTAGCATCTGATGATTTGGTGAAACCAAAGGATTCAATAGTCTCCAACGAACCTCAGCCTCTCCGCGAATCTGGTAGGGTTCCTCATCCACTTGAGAGATACTACGGTCTTCTCAGTGACAGTGGGAGCGAGGATTGCATCATGGTTGATGATGGCCCAACCAGATTCAGGCAGGCCATCACGAGTGGCGACTCTGTGAAAAGGCTGGATTCTATGCGATCGAAGATGGAATCCATATACACCAACAAAGTATGACTTTGCTTGTTGCACCTGAAGAGATAAAACCCATTGGGAGCAAATGGATCTTGAGAAGATTCTTGGTGTAGATGGAAAAGTTGAGACTTTCAAAGCTATGCTTAAGTCCATCAGGATAAGAGCACGCATCGCGGAGTTGGAACATCTGTTTTGATATGATAGTCAAAGAGTTTGACTTCATTAAAATGGTAGATGAACCTTGTATATACAAGAAAGTTGTAGAGAGTAAGGTTGTCTTCCATGTATTGTACGTAGATGACATACTCTTGATAGGAAATGGTTTTCTATGCTACACCCGGTCAAGCTCCTCTTATCACGAGGGTTCTCCATGGAAGATCTGGATGATACCTACTACATCTTGTAGATGATGATCTATGGTGATAGATCTATATGGATATTGGGAGGGTCCTAAATCCAGGTACATTAACACCATACTAAAAGGGTTTAGTATGGAGGATTCTAAGCGTGGTGGTTTGCCCACTTACTCTTGGATCACTCTCTCCAATACTGATTTAGAGAGAGCTCGCGTACAAGGGATAACCTATGCTTCGGCAGTAGGCTCTGTCATGTATGCGATGTTATGTACCAGACCAGATGTAGCTAAATCACTAGGTGTAGTGATCAGGAATCAATCGGATCTTGGGAGAATCACTGGAAAGCTGTGGAGGACATTCTTAAGTACTTGAGAAGCACTAAAAGAAAGTTCTTGGTTCGAGCTTCCAGGGTGATA
Organism: Agapanthus africanus; assembly: GCA_030015575.1. Classification (NCBI taxonomy): domain Eukaryota; kingdom Viridiplantae; phylum Streptophyta; class Magnoliopsida; order Asparagales; family Amaryllidaceae; genus Agapanthus; species Agapanthus africanus. The sequence continues at coordinate 638,688,575 of JASDDO010000022.1, read as the reverse complement.
AGGACGACTGAAAGTCAGTCACAGACATTGTCTTTACCCTCAGTGGAGGGACGTTATTTTGTAAGAGTTCCAAGCTAGATACCGTGACATACTAGACGATAAAGGCTGAATACATTGCTACCAATGATGCTGCCAAAGTGGTTGTCTGGGTATTTCTTGTTCATGAGATGAACAAGGTTCCAACCATTGAGTGTCCAATAACTGTTATTGTGACAACAATGGAGTTGTGGCTTTGGCCTAGGAACGCATGTCCCATCAGCGTTCTAGACATATTCTGAAGCAAGTATCACCTGATCAGGGAGATGGTTGATCTTCAAGGGATCAAGGTCAGGAGAGTAGACACGGAGGTTAACACGACGGATCCACTCACCAAGGCCTGCTTCCCCAAATACTATTTGAGAGATTTTGAGATGGTTGAGTATGGGATACTACAACCACTGTTATTTTGTTAGGTATTGGATACTACAACAGATGGCCTTAGTGCAAGTGGGAGATTGATAGTTATATGTATGCCCTAGAGGCCATTATTGTACATAGGATGTATATTGTAGTGGATGCTTGGACATATGTAGGGAGGACTTTCTTGCTCGACATGATAGTATGCTATCTGGTTGCACTTTATCTTAACATGTTGACTTGTATAAGTGATGTTGTCTTGCTCTCACATGTTGATAAAGCCCTTAGGATGTGTACTTGACTACCAGGACTATGATGGAGATCATACTAGTGGGGACAAGGGTAGTCCACAAGCACACCCTATAACTGTTCCTAGTCGTGGGAGTATCGAGACAGGGTATCGATACTCAAGAGTAGACTAGTGTATACGTTTCTCGACCTATATGATGGGCGATGGATGATCCCATATCCATTGGTGTTTGACATCAGAGAAGGTATACGGGTGCTCAGTGGAGACTGGGAACACTCGACGGATTCACCGAGAACTCCTAGATGATATTATACCTATCGTCAGATAGCAGTTCTCTGGTGACACTGGTACAGGTTAGTCTGTCGACCCGAGATCGTCATAGAGTCTTGTGTGATTTCCACTGTGCTTTGATTTCCACCATACCATGGTCAAGAGATCATGCAAAAAGGTGATTTTTGGTTGCAGTCCCGAGTCACATGGAGGCAATAAGCGATAGAAGGGGATTCGTCTCTCCCGGTATTGGGAGTTGATGTTGCGCTATACTCGATTGGCCATAACAGGAAATCCCTGACCAGGGTTGCTGAGATTTACTGGTAATTGTTATCGGTAGTTTCTCGAACCGTTATGGACCTTGTATCGGCATGACTTATCAGGCTATTGGGGTCTGACGTTATACCACCCCCAGGCTGTGATATGCGACATATCTGACGAAGAGACCGGACTGTACAGTAGTGTTACTCATTGGATTCACAGGAGTATGAGTAGGCTTGCTTGTTGATCTTCTGATCGCTCAATACCTGGGTGGCCGTTACGTTTAGTAGACCGTTTGCGCCTTGTGAGTGTTTGATATGATCATCACCTACTACCGGCTTATTGACGAGTCTTTAGAGTCCTACACAGAGGTTTCCTGGTTCATGTGAAACGAAATAGGAGCATATATGTGATATATGCGGGACCGAGATTAATGCGCGTATGTGATACCACATTCTATTATCACGATATGTGATTGTTCTCCGTCGAAACGCAGAGATGCGGCCGCGTAGGTCCGTTTTTCCTGAATTTGGGGGCAGATGCTAATAGGTGCTATCCGTCCACCTCTCCGAAGATGCCAAGTTGATTTATGGCACCATGTATTGAAAGTTTAAACGGATGCGGCCGATGTAGCAGACTTCGTCAGATTCCCCCTCGTTGAGGGTTTTTTTTTATTGTGGGGACGCTCTTCCCTGCAGGCGCAAGCCCCTACAGTTAATTACGCTACTGCATCGCGGTAACCACTTTCTCCTTCTCCAGATGGTCACTTCATGTCGTGTGTGTTCATTTTATTTTCGGTTGCCCGTGGATTGTATACGGAGACTAATTTATGTTGTCGCCCGTAGGGCGTGGATTAGTCCAAATCCGTATCTTCTTAGATTTGGGTTTGGGGTTGGGTTTAAGGATACGTTAGTCTCATTTGAAATTAAGATCAACTTAAACGTTTGTTAAGGATACGTTAGTCTAATTTTAGACTAAGATCAACTTAACAGTTTGTTAATAACACGTTAGTCTGATTTTAGACTAAGGTCAACTTAACCATTTGTTAAGGATACGTTAGTCTAATTTTAGACTAAGATCTACTTAACAGGATCATTTAGATCCAACAAAAGAGCATTTGGACTGTATTGTTCTAGTTTAGAGACTTTGTGGTCGATTGGTTTAAGGACATTACGATCCAGCGTTAGTTTAAGGACATCTCGGTCCAAGGTTAAGGACATCATAGTCTATGGGCTTAAGGACCCCACAGTCCGAGGTTAAGGACATCATAGTTCATGGGTTTAAGGACCCCACAGTCCGAGGTTAAGGACATCATAGTCCATGGGTTTAAGGACCCCACAGTCTAAGGTTAAGGACATCATAGTCCATGGGTTTAAGGACCCCACAGTCCGGTTTAAAGACGTCATAGTCTATGAAATGTATGGTTGTCGGGACCCGTCACCTCTCTGAAGACGTTGAAGGATTACAACGACAAATATCAGAGGAGTAAAGAGATGTACCCTTAAACCAATTTTGGTTGAGAGATCTGTAGTCCAATTTGAGACTAAGATCAAAAGATTTGTGAGCATATGGGCTCAGTTAATCTGAATTAAGGACTTATGGCCAATCTTGGGCTAAGTCCAATCAAGTTAAAATATTAAACATTTATTTTAGGCTGTTGAGCATTTATTTGGGCTTGGCCCTTTTAATAATGCTGAGCATTGACTTGCATTCTGACAATGTTTTGTCTTTTATTGAATGCTGAGGATTCATCATAGCTCTGGGCTTATTTATAGAACAATTTATGTTCTTTTAGCGCACATGTGAGGAGCACGTGGCGCGCTTGGCACTTTACGCTAGTCAAAGAGCGCAAAGCGCTAGTTTGTGATCGTGTGCGCTACTCAGCAGAAGCGCAATGCGCTCATAATCTGGCGCTCAGCGCCAAGCGCACCACGTGCTCCTCACGTGTGCGCTACTCAGCAGAAGCGCAATGCGCTCATAAACTAGCGCTCTGAGCTCTTTGACTAGCGTAAAGCGCCAAGCGCGCCACGTGCTCCTCACGTGTGCGTTAAAAGAACATAAATTGTTCTATAAATAAGCCCAGAGCTATGATGAATCCTCGGCATTCAATAAAAGACAAAACATTGTCAGAATGCAAGTCAATGCTCAGCATTATTAAAAGGGCCAAGCCCAAATAAATGCTCAACAACCTAAAATAAATGTTAAACATTTTAACTTGATTGGACTTAGCCCAAGATTGGCCATAAGTCCTTAATTCAGATTAACTGAGCCCATATGCTCACAAATCTTTTGATCTTACTCTCAAATTGGACTACAGATCTCTCAACCAAAATTGGTTTAAGGGTACATCTCTTTATTCCTTTGATATTTGTCGTTGTAATCCTTCAACGTCTTCAAAGAGGTGACGGGTCCCGACAACCATACATTTCATAGACTATGACGTCCTTAACCTCGGACTGTGGGGTCCTTAAACCCATGGACTATGGTGTCCTTAACCTCGGACTGTGGGGTCCTTAAGCCCATGGACTATGATGTCCTTAACCTTGGACCGAGATGTCCTTAAACTAACGCTGGACCGTAATGTCCTTAAACTAATCGACCATAAAGTCCTTAAACTAGAGCAATAGAGTCTAAATGCTCTTTTGTTGGATCTAAATGATCTTATTAAGTAGATCTTAATCTAAAATTAGACTAATGTATCTTTAATAAATGGTTAAGTTGATCTTAGTCTAAAATCAGACTAACGTGTCCTTAACAAACTGTTAAGTTGATCTTAGTCTAAAATTAGACTAACGTATCCTTAACAAACGTTTAAGTTGATCTTAGTTTCAAATGAGACTAACGTATCCTTAAACCCAACCCCAAACCCAAATTTAAGAAGATACGGATTTGGACCAATCTACGCCCTACGGGTGACAACATAAATTAGTCTCCATATACAATCCACGGGAAACCGAAAATAAAACAAACACACACGACATGAAGTGACCATCTGGAGAAGGAGAAAGCGGTTACCGCGATGCGGTAGCGTAATTAACTGCAGGGGCTTGCGCCTGCAGGGAAGAGCGTCCCCACAATAAAAAAAACCCTCAACGAGGGGGAATCTGACAAAGTCTGCTACATCGGCCGCATCTGTTTAAACCTTCGATACACGGTGCCATAAATCAACTTGGAATCTTCGGAGAGGTGGACGGATGGCACCTATTAGTATCTGACCCCAAATTCAGACAAGACGGACCTACGCGGTCGTGTCTCTGCGTTTCGGCGGAGAACAGATTCTGTTCCACCGGGCGTGCCAGAAATCTGTTCTCCCCCGAAACGCAGAGAAGTGACAGCGTAGGTCCGCCTTGCCTGAATTTGGGGGTAGATGCTAATAGGTGCTATCCGTCCACCTCTCCGAAGATGCCAAGTTGATTTATGGCACCGTGTATCGAATGTTTAAATGGATGCGACCGATATAGCAGACTTCGTCAGATTCCCCCTCGTTGAGGGGTTTTTTTATTGTAGGGACGCTCTTCCCTGCAGGTGCAACCCCTGCAGTTAATTATGCTACCGCATCGCGGTAACCACTTTCTCCTTCTCCAGATGGTCACTTCGTGTTGTGTGTGTTTGTTTTATTTTCGGTTGCCCGTGGATTGTATACGGAGACTAATTTATGTTGTCGCCCATAGGGCGTGGATTAGTCCAAATCCGTATTTTCTTAGATTTGGGTTTTGGTTTTGGTTTAAGGATCGTTAATCTCATTTGAGACTAAGATCAACTTAAACGTTTGTTAAGGATACGTTAGTCTAATTTTAGACTAAGATCAATTTAACCATTTGTTAAGGATACATTAGTCTGATTTTAGACTCAGATTTACTTAACAGGATAATTTAGATCCAACAAAAGAGCATTTGGGCTCTATTGTTTTAGTTTAGAGACCTTGCGGTCCATTACCAGTTTAAGGACATGGTGGTCCATTATTAGTTTAAGGACATTACGGTCCAAGGTTAAGGACATCATAGTCCATGGGTTTAAGGACCCCACAGTCCAAGGTTAAGGACATCATAGTCCATGGGTTTAAGGACCCCGCAGTCCGTGAAATGATTGGCTATCGGGACCCGTCACCTCTCTGAAGACGTTGAAGGATTACAACGACAAATATCAAAGGAGTGAAGAGATGCATCCTTGAACCAAAGTTGATTTGGGAAATCTGTAGTCCAATTTGGGACTAAGACTAATTAATTAGATTATGAACACATGGGCTCGGTTAAATATGAATTGAGCGCTTATGGCTAACTTGGGCTAAATCCAATTAGGTTTAAAATGTTGGACCTTTGTTTGGACTGTTGAACATTTGTCTGGGTTCAGCCCCCCATTACTTAGCAATGCTAGACATGAGTCTGGGTTCTAACCATATTTTGTATTTTATTGAGTGCTGAGCACTCATATACCATATGAGATCGATCTTGGAAGACAAGGATGTATTTGAGGCTCGTTCAAAAGGAGAGTCTTGCCTCTGGAAGATTTAGCCAATTTAGGCTAAGACTGGTTTGAAAATAGTGTTAACACTAAAGTATATTTGGCGATCACGTGTTCCCACGTGATGTGCTGAAAATAATGTTAAACACTAAGGACGAAGCACTTAAAGTAGTGTTAAACACTAAAATTGAATTGGTCACATGGGGTCACGTGAGGCATCTGAAGATGGGGCCAGACTTTCTTTATTTTGTTCTCAGAATATTCAAATAAGTGTTAAACACTTTTAGTCTTTGAAATCATCACGTGTGGACACGTGACAATGCCTCTGCGTTGGGCATCAATTCCTCTGTCTTCACCTATTTTATTCTTTTGAAAAGGGTGTTTGTCAGGGGTCACGTGGGAACACGTGAGGTATTGCCTCTGGGCTAATTCCTTCTTATTTTGAGGAGTCCATTAAAGGGTTACGTGGGGGTACGTGAGGCATTGCCTCATTCATTCCTTTTTGTTCGTTGGGATGAAGGGTCACGTGTTAACACGCGATCATGTTGGATACTTGATCTTTACGTGCATAGAGAGCTTCAAGTCTCTTGTTTTAAGAATTAAATTCTTTGGTAGGGTTAAACCCTAATTTTGTTTTGAGGAATTAAATTCCTATGTATATGGAAGAATTAAATTCTTATGTAGGGTTAAACCCTAATTTCACTTAAAGGAATTAAATTCCTATGTATTTGGAGGAATTAAATTCCCTAAACTCAATTCTCCCTCTAGGTTTTGGATCTGCATGACAGAATCTCTCCGATGAGAATTAAATTCTCAACTTATGGGGAGATCTGCTTCTGCAGATCTTCAACCAAAGGAAGAACTAAGTTCTTATTCAGAAGAGTTAAACTTTTAATTTGAGAATTAAATTCTCTTTTATTTTGTGAGAGTTTGTAGAATGAACTTCTTCTTTTTCTTCTCACCTAGAGTTTTTTTTCTCTGAAGAGATCTTCTTTTCTCTCTTGAGAATTAGATTCTCCTCTCTTTTTTCTCTCTGTTGTTGTGTATCTCTCCAAAAAAAGATCGATCCCCACTATTTTCTTCTTGGCTCTTATTTATAGGAGAAGGAAAAGAATCAATTTGTTTAATCAATCTTTCATTGAAAGATTTTAATTGATTTTGTAACCAACATGATCTTTTAGATTACTTAGTGAATTTTATTCACCATTGGATTTTTAATCCAAAAGATATTCTGTTTGTTATTCTTGGTGAATTTCAGAGAAATCTTTCCTTGTATAGAATCTTTCTATAAATTGGTGATTTTTAACCACCATTGGATTTTTAACCAAATGGTGCTCCACTTTACAGAGCACAATCTTTTTTGTTTGGAAAGATTTGGAGAAATATTTTTCCAGTTAGGGTTCTCGATTCCCTCTTAATTAGAATTTAATTCTATTAGTTCAGAAGGCTTAAGAGTCTATCACGTGTTGGCACGTGATCCCACTGTTTGATCATTTTAAATAGAATTTAATTCTATTAATTAAATAGTTTAGGAACCCATCACGTGTTGACACGTGACCCCCTTGATTAAGCATTTTAACCAGAATTTAATTCTATTGTTTTAAAAGGCTCAGGAATCATCACCTGTCAACACGTGACCCTTGGTCACGTGTGGACACGTGACGCCCCATTGGGGTTTTTCCTTGTCATTTTATTATTATTTTTAATTCCTTTCAGTGGGTTTAAGGGCCCATCACGTGTGGACACGTGACTCCACTGATTGATTGTTTGATTAGAATTTAATTCTATAAATTAGAGATATTAGGAACCTATCATGTGTCTGCATGTGACCTCTGGTATGTGTGGACACGTGATGCCCCATTGGGGTATTCCTGATATTTTATGAGGGAACAGTGATATCGGTCGGTTATATGTGATATAGCCGGGTTATCGGATCAAGTGTTGATTCGATAAGTTGATTCATATGATATTAGTCGGTTGTATGTGATATAGCCGGATTATTAAATCAAGTGTTGATTTGATAATTTAATGTATAATTATATATTTGATATATTAATTTACATTAACTAATATTTTCTCACTAAGTATTCTTTTTCTCACTTGTGTGCATATAGTATATATGTGATATATATTAATGTACATTTTATTGTGTCATGCTTGATGATACATGAAACATAGGTGTATGAGACTTAAACTATAATTTGGATAATCCTAAGGTTTTTATTTACCAAAGTAATTCAAAAATGGAGGATTTTGTCATGGCTAGAAGCTTTGAGAAAGCTTGTGGATAACCATTAACTAAGACCACTCTTTTTGTTTTGCTATAGATATTTACTAACCTAACCATTATCATCAACCCTAGTTAAGTCTCTACATGAGTTAGTGTATGACACTAACTCACCCATAGTTTATATTCTCACCTCATGAGTTCATTCTCTCATCTTCATTCTTCATCTTCTTCTTCATGAGTAAAAGCTTGCTAGCTTTTTTCTAAGTGAGAAAATATTGTAAGAAAATTAAATCTAAAGTGAGCCCATTTCCTACTTCATCATCCTCTACTATTAGCCATTTAGTTTAGGGTGTTTGCTTCACTAAACCCTAATTTAGTGAAGAGCTAGCATGAGCTTGAGTCTCCTCGACGTAGATCATCTTCGGCCTCGAAGATTTCGAGCAAGTTTGCATCTTTCACCTTGTGGATCCTCTCAAGAATTCGAGAGATCATTACTCGCAGCGAAGGGACTTCTACACGGAGCATTTGAAGTGAAGGACCAGTCTACAAAGGTTGTATTCTGCATTCACTTAGATGTTAAGATATTAACATTGCTAATTTGTTTAAATCTCTAGTTAAAGATTCTAGGTTAATGTTCTTTAGAACGGCAAAATTTTGAAAATGGCATGGACGATACCTCCCGAAACATTGCTGCCGTCCTAGGGAACCCTACATATATTCCCAAAACTTTATCGTGCTATGTCAAAGATGTGTGTTGTGATGAGGTAGGTCATTACCTCGTGAGTTATCTAAAGGTAATACAAATTTTATGTTGTTTTGTGTCGAAACTAAAGCATACGGTATTTTACTGTAAAAATACGATAAAAGTTGCAATTTTGGAATGAAACTTGTTTAAATATGTTTGTTAATGTTTGTTAAACATTATATGAGAATATGGTATTGATTGTTTAAGAAAAATAATCTTTTCAAAGAAAAACCGAATCGGAAATCGGATTAACTTCATTTCCGTCGGGTTTTTAGAAATGACAGTTTTTAGAATAGAAGATGAGAGGGGGGAGAGGGGACTTACTGGCTATTTAGGAAGAAGAGAGGTAGGGGAAGAATAAGGAAGCGTCGGGACATCGTTTCGTTGCCGGAATCTCCTTGGATCGTCGCCGGAACTTCACCCTTTTGCTAACTCCACTTGTACACTAAAGGACTTAGGAATTTAGTAGAGTTTTGATAATGACATTCTGGTGAGGATGTGTGAATTGAGGTGTGGTATTTATAGGGAAAAATTAGGGTTTGAGGTGTTAAATAATGCATTTAAAATTTTCATTAAAATTTAGATTTATTGGTGTTTTATTGTTATCTGGGTAAATGCAGAGTAAACAAACAATATGGGGTTAGTGGGGTAGGCCAAGAGTTATAGGGATTTAAATATGGGGGCATTACCGTCGGTTTAGACCAGCGGTACCGGGTATTTTGAGGGTTTCGCCGGGCTTTTACCGACGGGGGGTGCTGGGGTTGGGTGCCACATGTTGGTGTCGCCTCGTATACCTTCATGCACATGTTTAAATATTCTGTAACTTAACATATTACGTATTGTGCACGTGCAAACTCTTGGGCTTCTAAAAGATTATAAGAAATTAAAATAAAAAGATAATGTGGCTGGGGGGATTCGATCACAGAGGCTACGTCACAGCCGTGCAAGGCTTTACCAATGTGCTACAAATACTTTCTTATTGTTCTAAATTAAAACAAATACTTATAGTATACACAGGATTACAAATACCCAATTGTACATTAACTTTTAAACAATATTCTGTACATTGAAATTGGAGTTGTTACAATGAAGGAAATTACTAATCTGAGAATAAAAGTAAGTGTGAAAAATAATCCCTATTCCTAAGTCCAAACATTTGAAAGTTGATACTCTACTATATGCACTGTCACATATCTTGAAACTTGGGATAGTAGAGGATACCTTGAAATGCTCTTGTTTAAATGCCTTAGTACGAAATAAAAATAAAAAAAGTATAATTGGTGAAGAAGAAAAAATGAACACTGGTTCTGTAACTATTTAAAGCGGCATAAAAAAATATAGCGAGAGAGCTTTATCACCTAGAGCCTTAGACTAACTGGTTTGGGAGCCACTGCTAAGCCTTAGGTGTTGCAAGACGAGAACTTACGCCTAAATAAGCGAGCACGTTTAGTAATCGGTCGGTTGGTATCTCAAGAAGTATTAACGGTCGCATGAAGAATGTGTGAGCAATTCCATCTAAAATATTCACCGACTAAAAAGTATTAAGGAAGATGGACAAGAGTATGATAGTTTAAATTGAATTTTCTAAGTGTAGGGATGTCTTTTACATACATGTAGGAGTATATGATCGATATTTCGATGAATGGTAGGGAAGAAGGCTAAAGATGATGTTTTATTGAGGGGTGATGTGATTTCTAACATCTTTTCACGACCATTAAGATTGGGCTCATGGCAACTGAAAAGCTAATGTAGTTGGAAACTCTTCTTTTAAATTTCTTTCTTTTATAGTTCAAATCTTTGTATGTAACTTTCACCATCTTTCTTTTAGTATGGGATTTTGTGGGTGTAATCCGCAGAAACCCCTCAGGAGACAACACTCCTCCTACTAGGGACACCTAGTGGTTTAACGGCTTGTTGTACGTGCTTAGTGCAATCGTATTTCCTACGAAAGTGTTCTACTTATGTTTTTCATTTTTTCTTTTTCTCCCTCTTTTTAATAACTAATTTGCTCGGGACGATCAAACTTAAGTTTGGGGGTATTTGTTCAGTCGAAAATATCGCATATTTGAAATAACATTTTTCTTACTTTTCTTAAATATTTAAAGGTGTTTATTATAAATATGAAACATATGAGGGTTTATCTGTAAAATATCTATTCTCATATGTTTATATATTATAATTAATATTACGAAGGAAAATATATGCATATTATATTTATATGATATTTTTGTAATAAAAATACGCATATCATATCAAATATTCTAATCAAGTTTCTTAAACGATATAATATCATACAAATGGTTAGAATAATATCTCCAATTTAACAAATATTACTAATATTATTCTTGGAGATATTGTGAAGATTTATCTCACGTCAGAAGATCGGGATATCGAGATTTCAGAATAAAAAATCAGCCGATAAAGTTAAATAAAATCGTAGTATTAATACTGACAGAGACTCAGAGAAGATATGAAGATTCCAGATATCATAAAAATCTCCATATATCAATATGAAGTTACAGAAGAATTTTCATCAACTGATCCCACTAATCCACCGCTCTTTCGTGGCAAATACCTCATAAACCCGGCGGATCTGCGGCCATTCTGAGAAATTAGGGTTTGGGATTTTGTGGGTAGAATCTTCTCAACAAACCCTCACATATGATATCTAGGGTTTGTATCTTCTGTGACTATAAATAAGACCGAGAGCTTCACTTAGAAAGGCATCAAACCGAAGAGATCATAAGGTCACAGACGATCCACACATCTAGATTGATCATCAGCTGTTCATCTACCTGTTTCAAGAGAGATCGAGAAGCAAACTAGAGTTTTGTATTCCACTTTCTAAAGGATCAAAAAGTGTATTTGATTTAGCTGATTAATAAAGGTAGTTGTTTTATTCTTATCGCAATATTACTTTCTGCATTATGATTTCCTTCTTTATCCTTTCTTCTTCTATCTCCATCATGCGCGAGTAATTCTCCGCTTGATAGGGTTCGTAGGATTAGGGTAAAATAATGGATGGGAAAATATTTTAACTTCTTTTATGTCTTATGAAGTTTATAAACTTTAGCAAAAGAATCGTTAACATCCTAATCGGGTGCGCTATCAATTTATTGATAGTATTGACCGCGATTTGAGATTAGATTAACAATTGTTTTGTTAAGGGCTAGACATGAATAGAGATCAATGAAGGGACAAGGGTCAATAGTGAGGAAACCTTAGTTTCTTCCCAGAACCCTAATCCTCATTCATCACTATCAATCTAGTTTTAAATCTATCAAAACATAAAAGGAGTTATCTTTATTAGTCATCCATGACTACTAAATCCGATGAACTCTACAAGCCTTTTCCCTATAAAATCTATATCCATGTTTAACATAGATCTAGAATTTATTCTCATTTTTTCTTTTATTTTAATCAACTCGTCTAAAGAAAGATTAAAAGTTACACGCTTCCATGCGGACGACCCATACTCATCTTGGCTAGCTACACGTGACACCGTTATTGATTGCGGTTACTACACAAAAACACCTTTCACGATCAATCAGTGGTCGGCCTGTAAGTACAGAACACTCGTATCTATAGGTCCAGACTCCATAGGTATATTTGATGTCACGCCGCGCTTCCCGATGTACGGATAGGGAGACGTGATTGGCCCGCGATGTATTTACTCAAAAGTAAACACGCTAAGCGTAAATAAGCAATATAATGTAAATGTGCACAAGAAAGACATGAGATGTAAAAGAACAACAACTTTTTATTTATTAAACATTATTTACAATGCAACTGAAATATAAATACAATATGAAAAAAAATGCCTAAACAATGGCTTGAACTGAAAGTAAAGTATATACAAGTGAACTAAAGCTCGGGGTCCTCGATGAACTGCTCCAAGTCTTCTGAGCTGGGCTTGATCTCCAGAGAGCCGGGTCCTCCTGACAACATTTCAAAAAAAGAATAGAAAAGAAATGTCGTCAGCGAACAATCGTTCGATAAGTCCCAAAGAGAGATAGAAATAGAATAGATAGATAGAGAGTATAACTGATATAATGTATGTTTGTTATGTTATCGCTGTTATTTGTAGCTTGGTACAGAATATGCCAATGTATACGAGAGGAGTTCAACTATTCCATGAACTAAGGTATACGGAGCGCAAGGAACTGTTAAGCCACGAAACAACAACAACAGATATTCAGGTTAGGTGTATTAAAGTGACCATCATCGTGCCACTTTTAACACATCCCGTACCAATCTACCCCTTTTAAACCCCGTAATGTTTATTGTATTGTTATGTAGTGATTTGTAGATATAAGACTTGCCGAAACCATGATATCAATTGTTCATATAAACGGAAAGAATGTAAACGGATTGTAATAACCCCAAATTTCCTGTACAACTTTTTGTGCAAAATTTTCAAAATTTAAAGAAAGGGGTAATTTTGCCTGAGCACAAGTCAAATATTTGTTTTGATAATTAATTACAAGAAGGAGCATGTAGCTCATTGGTTATACCCTGCACTGCTGAACCAAGGCACCAGAGTTCAAATCCCATACCCGACATTATTTTTAATATTGTTTTATTTTGAAGTTTTAGAATAGAGTTTACACGTGCATATCTCACAAAAACCCCACTGCACCCTGAAAAGTAACAGTACCAGAGCCCTAATGAACCGACTAGGAGTGCTTCGACCACCTGACTCGGCCGAGTCGAATCGGCCGGCGGACCGGCCGACTCGGCCCGCCGCCGCCGGCCGGACTCGGCTGGACCGCCGAGTCATCAACATGGAAGATATGTCTTTTGGCCTCCTCTGTACACCTGCATACTTTAAAACTTTAGACCAGTAACAGAGACTGTTTAATATCCTATTTACTCTATTTTTATTACATTTTAATACAATTTATCACATTTTTTCATTTTAACTTTTCATCTACCCTAATCCTATCCTAACTCTATAAATACAACCCCTAAACACTACCCCCTCACCCCAAAATTCTGAGCAAACTCTCAAGAAATTGCTAGAAACCCTAGTGTGCATTTAAAGTGAACAAAGAGGCGAAGCTCCGGCGAATTTTCCGGCGACAACCCTAGGAGTTCCCGGCGACGAAACGACACACCGAAAACTACGTCCACTCCCCCTCCCTCTCCTCTTTAAGCTAAACCCATAAGTCCCACCTCTCTCTCTCCATTGCTACTCTAAAAACATCTTTTAATAAAACCCGACGGAAACAGAGTCAAACCGATTTCCGATTCGGTTTCTTTCTAAAAATCCCACTTTTCTTAAACTCAACCCTATTAAACCATTACATGTTGACTATTAATCATTAACAAATATTTTGAACAAGTTTCATGACAATCTATATCATTTTGTAACTTTTATTGCTCTTTTTCAGTAAAATACCATGTAGTTTCATTTTGACATTAAATCATCACAATCTTGCTATACTTTTAAGTTAGATCACGAGGTAATGACCTACCTCTTCACAACACTCATATGCAACATAGTACAATACTTTCGGGAACCTAGAATACGGGAAAACGAAACATTTCAAATAAATACCATTTACTAATGAAACCATTTTTACAAAATTTAGTATTTTACACAAATCTTTGCAAAGCGCCGCTACAACCCAATTTGGGAAACCCGACTGGGATGGTGCGGATTATCGCACGTCCCTGGGCTTAGTAGTGCGGGATGCAAACCTCCGCAAGGAGCATTCGGTCTCGAGAGATTTAAAATACCAAAATCTTAAGAAAATGAAATTTCTAGAAATATAATATATATGTTAAAATTTAATTATATATATATATATATGTAATATCAAAAATACCTATTTTTGTTATAATATAAATACTTCAACTTTTCGAAAATCACAAGAATCACTTTATATTAAAATACCATGAAATCTATACAAGGTCAATATTACCATTAAATACCCTATATTATGAAATTAGGTTATCTTCACTAGAGATATCACAAATATAAAATCTACATTTATTACAACTCTAAAGACGATAAATAAATACTTGGTGTGTATTTTGAAAATTATACAAAAGTATTTTTACATAAAACCTCCTCAAGTTCTATAAATTACAATAAGGACCCTAGTAAATATAGGTTTAAGCGGGACCAATCTCTTGAGCCTCGGGGAGCCGGAGAAGTGGGCGCTTGCCTATTTAATATAGACAACTTAATAACGGTGTTATCAACACGGTAATCGTCTTTCAAAAAGACACACATCCTGTCGTCCATGTGCAGCGGTTACCGATAACATCAAAACAATCAGGACTTCAATTTCCTTTCTAATTATTCTGACTCAGACTGAGTCTCTTCTTAATAAGCTAACTTGAATATGATTCAAGTACAATCTACAATCTAGAATCTATAATCTACAATACTACAATTCAACATGAATCCATGAATCCATATATTCAATCTATCAATTTATATAACTTGACTGAACCGAACCATGGATATACTTCCATTTACATGATTATCTAGTTACATCCATTTACATGATTCTTCAGTTACATCCATTTACTGATATTATGGTTTTGGTAAGTCATCCAATTATACAATTTATATTACAAGACAACACAATACAAACAATATATCGCGGGGTTTAAGGGGTACATTGGTACGGAAGGTGTTAAAAGTGGCACGAGGCTGCAAGATTAAGACATAATTACATCCATGTCGTTGTTTCGTGGTATTATCGACGGAGCCTTGTACTTCCATTTGCCTCTAGTCTTTGGCATATAGAGACTACTCTCGTATATACTGGCATCCTTCTGTACCAAGCTACAAACAACAACGTTAACACCACATTATACCAATATAATACAACTTTAAAAGTTACCTTCTTATTCTGTCTATTCTATTTCTCCCTTATCTTTGGGACTTACCGAGCGATCTGTTCGCTGACGACATTCTTTTCTTTCTTCTGTGAGTGTCGTCATATGACCTGGACACGTCAGAGATCGAGCCTACTAGTGAAGACTTGGACCATTTCATTGAAGACCCAGAGTTTTAGTTCATTGTACACTTTTATTTCAGTACCTTTTCTTTTCTGTTATGCCACTGTTTAGGCATTGCTTTCTTTCAGATGTATTTACTTTTCCATGCACTGTACAAAAAGAATGTGAATAAATAAAGTTGTTGTTTTATTATATCTTGCCTCTTGTGCATTTATTTTTATATTGCTTAGATACGCTTAGCGTATTTACTTCAGAGTAATACGTAGCGGCCTCGTCGCGTCCCCTTCGCTGTATACCGGGAAGCGGGGCGTGGCAGGTTTTGTCGGTGGCCCATGCAGGTCTCGAACCTGCGACCTTCGCGTTATACACTGGCATCCTTCTGTCACGCCCCGCTTCCCGGTATACGGCGAAGGGGGCGCGACTGGCCGCTACGTATTTACTCATAAATAAATACACTAAGCGTATCTAAGCAATATAAAAGTAAATGCATAAGAGACAAGATATAATAAAACAACAACTTTATTTATTCATATTCTTTCTGTACAATGCATGGAAATGTAAATACAACTGAAATAAAGTAATGCCTAAACAATGACATAACAGAAAAAGAAAGGTACTAAAATAAAAGTGTACAATGAACTAAAGCTCTTGGTCTTCAACGAAATGGTCCAAGTCTTCAGCGCTGGGCTCGATCTCTGACATGTCCAGATCATCTGACGACATTCAAAGAAGGAAGAAGAGAATGTCGTCAGCGAACAGATCGCTCGGTATGTCCCAAAGATAAGGGAGAAATAGAATAGATAGAATAAGAAGGTAACTTTTAAAGTTGTATTGTATTGTTATAATATGGTGTTAACGTTGTTGTTTGTAGCTTGGTACAGAAGGATGCCTGTGTATACGAGAGGAGTCTCTATATGCTAGAGACTATCGCAAACTGAAAGTATAAGGCTCCGTCGATAATACCACGGAACAACGGCATGGATGTAATTACGTCTTATGGTTGTTGTCTCGTGCCACTTCTAACACCTCCCGTACCAATCTACCCCTTAAATCCCGAGATGTCTTGTTTGTATAGTTGTATGGTATTGTCTTGTATTGTAAACCATATAGATTGTATAATTGGATGACTTACCGAAACCATGATATCAGTAAATGGATGTAACTGAAGAATCATGTAAATGGATATAACTGGATAATCATGTAATGGAAGTATATCCATTGTTCGGTTCAATCAAGTTGTATAGATTGATAGATTGAATATATGGATTCATGGATTCATATTGAATTGTAGTATTGTAGATTGCAGATTGTACTTGAATCATATTCAAGTCAGTTTATTAATAAGACTCAGTCTGATTCAGACAATTAGAAAAGTAAATTAAAGTCCTGATGGATTTGATATTATCGGTAACCGCTGCACATGGGCGACAGGATTTGTGTCTTTTTCAAAGATGATTACCGTATTGATAACATCGTTGTTAAATTGTCTACCTTAAATAGGCAAGCACCCACTTCTCCGGCTTCCCGAGGCTCAAGAGATTGGTCCCGTTTAAACCTATATTTACTAGGGTCTTTATGGTAATTTATAGAACTTGAGGGGGGGTTTATGTAAAAATAATTTTATACACTTTTCAAAATACTCCCCATGTATTTAGTTATCGTCTTTAGAGTTATCATGAATGTAGATTTTATAATTGTGATATTTCTAGTGAAAATATCCTAAATTCATAATAAAAGGTATTTATTTGTAATGTTGACTTGTATGGAATTCATGGTATATTAATGTAAAGTGATTCTTGTGATTTTCGAAAAGAGTTGGAATATTTATATTATTTCAAAATAGATATTTTTAATGTTACATATATACATAATTATATAAAAATAATTTTAATATATATTTTACATTTCTAAAAATCTCATTTTCTTAAGAGGTCGTATTTTAAATCTCTCGAGATCGAATACTCCTTACGGAGGTCTGCATCTCGCACTACTAAGCCCAGGGATGTGCGATAATCTGCACCATCCCAGTCGGGTTCCCCAAAATGGGTTGTAGCGGCGCTTTGCAAAGATTTGTGTAAAATACTAATCTTTTAGAAAATAGTTTTAATAGTAATGATATTTATTTGAAATGTTTCGTTTTCCCGTATTCTATGTTCCCGAAAGGTATTGTGTTATGTTGCATATGAGTGTTGTGAGGAGGTAGGTCATTACCTCGTGATCTACTTAAAGGTATAGCAAGTTTGTGATGTTTAAATGTCGAAAATTGAAACTATATGGTATTTTAATGAAAAAGTACGGTAAAATAGAAATAGAAATTTCTTTTGATATGGAACTTGTTCAATATGATTAGTTAGTGTTTAATAGTCAACATGTAATGGTTTAACAAGATTGTATTAAAGAAAAAGTGAGATTTTGGAAGAACCGAATCGGAAATCGGATTTGCTCCGATTCCGTCGGGTTTTAGAATTTCTTATTTTCAAAAAGAGTAGAGAAGGAGGAAGGTGGGACTTTTATCTCAAAGAGGAGAGAGAGAGGGAGTGGACATAGTTTCCGGTGCGCCGTTTCGTCGCCGGGAACTCCTAGGGTTGTCACCGGAAAATTCGCCGGAGCTCCGCCTCTTTGTTCACTTCAAATGCACACTACAGTTTCCAGGAATTTCTTGAGAGTTTGCTCAGAATTTTGGGGTGAGGGGGTAGTGTTTAGGGGTTGTATTTATAGGGTTAGACTAGGGTTACGGTAGATGAAAAGTAAAAATGAAAAAAATGTGATAAATTGTATTAAAATGTAATAAAAATAGAGTAAATAGGGTATTAAACAGTTTCTGTTACTGGTCTAAAGTTTGAAAGTATGCAGGTGTACAGGGGAGGCCAAAAGACACATCTTCCATGTTGATGACTTGGCGGTCCAGCCGAGTCCGGCCGGCAGCGGCAGGCCGAGTCGGCCAGTCCGCCGGCCAATTCGGCCGAGTCCAGCCAAGTCAGGTGGTCGGAGAACTCCTCGTCGGTTCATTAGGCCTCTGGTACTGTTACTTTTCAGGGTGTAGTAGGGTTTTTGTAAGATATGCACGTGTAAACTCTTGGTATTCTAAAAATTCAAAATAAAACAATATTAAAAAATAATGTGGAGCATGGGATTTGAACTCGGTGAATTGGTTCAGCAGTGCAAGGTATTACCAATGATCCACATGCTCCTTCTTGCTATTAATTAGGAAAACAAATATTTAACTTGTGCTCGGGCAAAAATATCCCTTTCTTTAAATTTTGAAAAATTTGCACAGAAAGTTGTACAGGGAATTTAGGGTTGTTACATTCTACCCTCCTTAAAAAAAATCGTTCTCGAAATTTGTAAAAGGAAAGTGTAACAGATTCAAGGAAAGTTTGGTGACTGAAGTGCTGATAGTGTATGAGTAATAACAAAGTGATGAAAGGGTTTTAAAATATGAAAGAGTCTTACTAGTGTTACCTTGGTCAACTGTCTTGGCTTCTATGGCTGCTAAGGTGTAAGCTTGTCGCCGTGACACGTTCCTCCTAGCTGGAGGCACATTCCTCTGTCTTCGAGGCATGTTCCTCAGTGCCTGATGGAATTGGTGATTTGGCTGTGCAGGAAATCCACGTGGAGGTGGTGCTGGGAGTGCAGGACGAGTTGCAGGAGCCTGGATAGTTGGCCGCTGCAGGTAGTTGGTGGGTGGGTGAGCTGAGTTGCGTCTATAAGGTCAGTTTCCAATTCCGTGATTGGACGCGCCACAAACTAAACATATTGCGCGCCTACAGTCCTTCCACAAGTGTCCTTTCCTCTTGCAATAAAAGCAAAAACTGGGACTTGGCTGATCATTGGCTTCTTCCAGTCTTCTGAGTTCAACAGCTGGCCTTGAAGAGGCTCCTTCTGCCACCTGATTGGCAGGGCGCTTCACTCCGGCAGATTGAGCTCTGCCCTTCTTCTTTACCACTGCCTCGTATCTTCGGGCAGCTTTCAAAACCATATCATGGGTTGGAAATCTCTTGTAGCTAATGCAGCTTGGATTTCCGGGTCCAACCCTTGCTGAAATCTTCTAACTCTGATCTCAGCAGTCGGTACGAGATGGGCCGCAAACCTGTTACGGTCTTGTGTTAGCTGTGTAGTATGTGATATAAAATCGAACATTGAGACATATCTTACCGACTGAGCATGGTGAACTCAGTGTCATACTCATCTACTGACTTGGTCCATATCGAACCTTGTTGCAGATGGATGAACTGTTGTTCCATGTCGAACCTGGCAGTCTCAGGGAAGTACTTTGCATCAAACATATCTCGGAAAGTCTTCCATTTGATGGGTTGATCAAGACGGCTTTCTTCCGCCTTCCACCAAACCCGTGCATTGTCTGTGAGCTGTAGCTTTGCAACTCGGACCCAAGCTATTTCTGGCACTTGTGCTGCTGCCAGATCATCTTCGATGCTCTGAGCCCATTCCTCAGCTTCCAGTGGGCTCTCTTTTCCTGAGAACTGTTTGTGATGTAATGCTCTGAATTGCTTCACCCCAGGTGCTTCAGCCTCAGGATGGTTCAAGAGCTGCTGCTGTCCCTCTAGGAGGCTGCGGATTGCCTTAAGAAGAACCGTTTGCTCATTAGGTGGAGCAGGAATGGCAGGTGTGATTGGTAGTGGAGGTGGAGTGTTGTTGAAGTTGGTGCTGGTGTTGTTTGGTGAATCCATAACCTTGAATGAAAAATTTAGGTTGGGACAGATTCAAAGTATATGATTCAAAGAATATGGAATTGATAAGATTCAAGGAACATGATTGTAAAGAATATTTTAGTTGCTGGTTCTTGTGTTATATTGCTTAGGTTGTTCACGCAGAATAGAACTGCATGGTAGTGTTCCATACAACTCTGAATCTGTTAACGCCAGACTTACAATTTGGCGGCCGTAGAAGCTGAGACAGTTGGCCAGGATAACCCCGGTAATTCTCTTCAACCTTTTCAAACCATTGTATCACTTTGTTAGTATTCATACACTATCACCAAACTTTTCTTGAATCTGTTACACTTTCCTTTTACAAATTTCGATGACGAAATTTTTTTTAAGGAGGGTAAATTGTAACAACCCCAAATTTCCAGCACAACTTTCTGTGCAAAATTTTCAAAATTTATTAAAAGGGGTACTTTTGCCTGAGCACAAGTTAAATATTTGTTTTCCTAATTAATTACAAGAAGGAGCATGTAGCTCATTGGTAATACCCTGCACTGCTGAACTAAGCCACCAGAGTTCAAATCCCATACCCCACATTATTTTTAATATTGTTTTATTTTGAATTTTTAGAATACCAAGAGTTTACACGTGCATATCTCACAAAAACCCTACTACACCCTAAAAAGTAACAGTACCAGAGGCCTAATGAACCGACGAGGAGTGCTCCGACCACCTGACTCGGCCGGACTCGGCCGAACTGGCCAGCGAACCGGCCGACTCGGCCCGCCGCCGCCGGCCGGACTCGGCCGGACCGCCGAGTCATCAACATGGAAGATGTGTCTTTTGGCCTCCCCTGTACACCTGCATACTTTGAAACTTTAGACCAGTAACAGAGACTGTTTAATACCCTATTTACTCTATTTTTATTACATTTTAATACAATTTATCACATTTTTCATTTCAACTTTTCATCTACCCTAACCCTAGACTAACCCTATAAATACAACCCCTAAACACTACCCCCTCACCCCAAAATTCTGAGCAAACTCTCAAGAAATTTCTAGAAACCCTAGTGTGCATTTGAAGTGAACAAAGAGGCGAAGCTCCGGCGAATTTTCCGGCGACAACCCTAAGAATTCTCGGCAATGAAACGGCGTACCGGAAACTACGTCCACTCACTCTACCTCTCCTCTTTAAGCTAAACCCGTAATTCACATCTTTCTCTCTCCTTTTCTACTCTAAAAACATCTTTTAATAAAATCCGACGGAAATGGAGTCAAACCGATTTCCGATTCGGTTTCTTTCTAAAAATCCCACTTTTCTTAAACTCAACCCTATTAAACAATTACATGTTGACTATTAATCATTAACAAACATGTTGAACAAGTTTCATGACAATCTATATCATTTTGTAACTTTTATTGCACTTTTTCAGTAAAATACCATGTAGTTTCATTTTGACATTAAATCACCACAATCTTGCTATATCTTTAAGTTAGATCACGAGGTAATAACATACCTCCTCACAACACTCATATGCAACATAGCACAATACTTTCGGGAACCTAGAATACGGGAAAACGAAACATTTCAAATAAATACCATTTACTAATAAAACCATTTTTACAAGATTTAGTATTTTACACAAATCTTTGCAAAGCGCCACTACAACCCAATTTGGGGAACCCGATTGGGATAGTGCAGATTATCACATGTCCTTGGGCTCAGTAGTGCGAGATGCAGACCTCCGCAAGGAGCATTCGGTCTCGAGAGATTTAAAATACTAAAATCTTAAAAAAATGAAATTTCTAGAAATATAATATATATATTAAAATTTATTTATATATATATATATAATATCAAAAATACCTATTTTTGTTATAATATAAATACTTCAACTTTTCGAAAATCACAAGAATCACTTTACATTAAAATACCATGAAATCCATACAAGGTCAATATTACAATTAAATACCCTATATAATGAAATTAGGTTATCTTCACTAGAAATATCACAAATATAAAATCTACATTTATTACAACTCTAAAGACGATAAATAAATACTTGGTGTGTATTTTGAAAATTATACAAAAGTATTTTTACATAAAAACCCCTCAAGTTCTATAAATTACAATAAGGACCCTAATAAATATAGGTTTAAGCGGGACCAATCTCTTGAGCCTCGGGGAGCCAGAGAAGTGGGTGCTTGCCTATTTAAGGTAGACAACTTAACAACGGTGTTATCAACACGGTAATCGTTTTTGAAAAAGACACAAATTCTGTCGTCCATGTGCAGCGGTTACCGATAACATCAAAACAATCAGGACTTCAATTTCTTTTCTAATTGTTCTGACTCAGACTGAGTCTCTTCTTAATAAACCGATTTGAATATGATTCAAGTACAATTTACAATCTACAATCTGCAATCTGCAATCTACAATACTACAATTCAACATGAATCCATGAATCCATATATTCAATCTATCAATCTATACAACTTGACTGAACCGAACCATGGATATACTTCCATTTACATGATTATCCAGTTACATCCATTTACATGATTCTTCAGTTACATCCATTTACTGATATCATGGTTTCGGTAAGTCATCCAATTATACAATCTATATTACAAGACAACACAATACAAACAATACAAACAATATATCGCGGGGTTTAAGGGGTAGATTGGTACGGAAGGTGTTAAAAGTGGCACGAGACTGCATGATTAAGACGTAATTACATCAATGCCGTTGTTCCGTGGTATTATCGACGGAGCCTTGTACTTCCATTTGCCTCTAGTCTCTGGCATATAGAGACCCCTCTCATATACACTGGTATCCTTCTGTACCAAGTTACAAACAACAGCGTTAACACCACATTATAAAAATATAATACAACTTTAAAATTTACCTTCTTATTCTGTCTATTCTATTTCTCCCTTATCTTTGGGACTTACTGAGCGATCTGTTCGCTGATGACATTCTCTTCTTTCTTCTGTGAATGTCGTCAAGTGACCCGGACACGTCAGAGATCGAGCCTACTAGTGAAGACTTGGACCATTTCATTGAAGACCCAGAGCTTTAGTTCATTGTACCCTTTTATTTCAGTACCTTTTCTTTTCTGTTATGCCACTGTTTAGGTATTGCTTTCTTCAGATGTATTTATTTTTCCATGCATTGTACAAAAAGAATGTGAATAAATAAAGTTGTTGTTTTATTATATCTTGCCTCTTATGCATTTATTTTTAAATTGCTTAGATACGCTTAGCGTATTTACTTCAGAGTAATACGTAGTGGCCTCGTCGCGTCCCGTTCGCCCTATACCGGGAAGCGGGGCGTGACACGGATAGTCATGTAGACAGGTCAATGTATATCCATGATTCGGTCAAATCAAGTCATGTTAATATAGATGGATTCATATTGTAATGGAATTATATCAAGTATGGATTTTATTCGGATTAAACTGAGACTCTGTCTGAGTCAGACACTTAACAGAATTGAAGTCCTGAATTAAGTTTTGGAGTTATCGATAACTGCTGCACATGGACGACAGGAATTGTGTCTTTTTCCAAGACAATTACCGTATTGATAACCCCGTTTTAGTTGTCTATCTTAAATAGGCAAGAATCCACTTTCTCCGACTCACTGAGGCTGAAGAGAATTGGTCCCACTTAAACCAATATTTACTAGGGTCCTTACTGTAAATTAATATAACTTGAGGGGGTTTTATGAAAAATAGTGTTGATATATTTTTAAAATAAATCTCAAGTATTTATTTATCGTCCTTAGGGTTTTCATAGATGTAATTTTTATAACATGGGATATTCTAGTGGATATAAACCTAAATTGAATAGTATATGGTATTTTTATGTAAATTGACTTGTATTGATTTATGACGGTAGATTCATGAAATTTGGGATTCCTTTGTTTAGAAAACATGGATGTTTTTATTTATATTTAACATAGATAGGTTGATAATATTATATATAATTATTAGAAAATAAATTTATTTATTAAATAGAAATCACGTTTTCTTAAAAATTGTTATATAAATTCCATCGAGATCGTATGCTCCGTGAAGAGGTCTACATCTCGCCCTACTAGTCCAATGGATGTGTGATAACTCGCACCAACCAAATCGTATTCCCCAAAATGGGCTATAAGGACATAATTGTATGGAATTTGATTAAAACAATTAAAAGAAATATGGTTGTGATAGTTTATGGTATTTAACTGTAAAATTCGTCTTAGCCACAAAAATATTATTTTCAAGCCATCGTGCTATGTCATGATGAGTGTTGTGATGAGATAGGCCATTACTTCGTGAGTTTTCTAAAGGTAATATGAGCAATATGATGAATTAATGTCGTAGGTAAACTTTGTGGTATTTAAACGAAAAAGTGTAATACAAGTTGCATAGCATTTTATTTTGAATTGAAACTTGTTCTAAGTATTATTTTATGGTTGCAAAACAAGATATTAAGAGACGGTTGATATATTGTTAAGAAAAGTTGGTTTTTTAATAAAATTAGAATCAGAAATCGGAATAACTCCGCTTTCGACGAGTTTTAATAAGAGTTTGTTTTAGAATAGAAGAGAGGAGAGGAGAGGGAACTTACGGGTTTGGAGAAGAGAGGAGAGGAGAGGTATAGGAACAAGTTGTGAACTTCGTAGAGTCGTGGTGTCGCCGAATTTATCCTGAATCGTCGTCGAAACTTGACCTTGAACTAACTCCACTTGTTTAACTTTTTGGACTTGGAAAACTTTGAGAGTTTTGACAATGAATTTCAGAATAGAGAGGGATAGGGTGTGGGGTGGTATTTATAGGGTAGAATTAGATTTTAGGGTATTAAAATGAGAATTAAAATGCATTAAAATTTGTTTTTAAAGCTCATTTTAATTCTTTGTTAATGTGAAGGAAAATCAAACAGAAGAGGAGTAGTGCGGGGAGGCCAAAAGGTGTTAGGGTGAAAAAATTTGAGCATTTAGGACGGGGGCCCAGCGGTGTCGGCCCCAGAGTGCATCTCGCCGGCCATTCAAGAGGGGGTGGGGCTTGGATGCATGCCACGTGTCGGGGTCTGTGTGCACAACATTTTCCACATGTTTGATTTTAGTGACTTTTCATTTTTACGTGTATTGCACGTGTAAACTTTTGGGCTTCCAAAGAGTTTAAACGAAAAATCAGCAAAAATAATATGTGGCTGAGGGGATTTGAACACATGGGCTATATCACAGCAGTGTAAGGATTTACCAATGAGCTACAAGTGCTTTCTTGCTGTTCTAAAACAATTCAAATATTTATAGCATACACAAGATTGCAAATACTCCATTTAGTACATTAACTTTAAACAATTTTTGTACATTATAAACAGAGTCGTTACATTCTACCCTCCTTACAAAAATTTTATGCTCGAAATTTACAATTATTTAAGGACTAATTTACAAATAAGAAAGGGTATCTTGCACGCATGTCGTCTTCTCTTTCCTACGTTGATTCTCCTGGTGTGTCTTTTCTCCACACCACTCGAACCAAGTTTACTTCCTTGTTCCGAAATGACTTTACCTTTCTGTCCAGTATTTCAACGGGTTGATGCTCACAAGATAGGTCTATCTGTACCGTGAGCTCGGAGTGATCAAGAATGTGACTAGGGTCACTCATATACCTTCTGAATTGGGATATGTGGAACACATTGTGCACTCCTTCCAATGAGGGTAGAAGTGCCAAGTGATATGCCACTTCTCCGACTCGTTCAAGCATGTCAAACGGTCCAATGTATCTTGGATTTAATTTGTCCCGCTTTCTAAAGCGAATCACTCTACGGTTTGGAGAAATCTTCAGAAAGACATGATCTCCCGGTTGGAACTCCAAGTGTCGGCGCTTTGCATCAACCCAGTGCATCTGTCGGTCTTGGGCTATGCTCATTCGCTCCCTAATAGTGCGAACTACATCTAAAGTCACCACTATCATCTCAAGTCCAAGGAGTTTTCTATCTCCGATGTCGTCCCAACTTAATGGTGAACGACACTTCCTTCCATATAGAGCTGCAAATGGTGCCATTCCAATACCTGCTTGGTAGCTGTTGTTGTATGAAAACTCCACAAGATGTATGTGATCTTCTTACGATCCTCCGAAGTCTAGCATACAAGCTCTTAGCATATCTTCAAGTATCTGAATCGTTCGCTCAAACTGTCCTTCTGATTGTGGGTGGTAAGCTGTGTTAATGTTCAGACTCGTTCCCAAGCTAGCTTGTAGACTCTGCCAAAATTGCTATCGGAATCTGGCGTCATGATCGGAGACAATACAAACCAGTACTCCAAGTAATCTCATAATCTCCTGCATGAGTTCATGGGTATCAGAAATAGTACACTATGAAGAGTTAAATCTTACTTAGATTCTAATTTACTTCCATGTAGTTCTTTGCTAGTGTCTCGGCAGATTGGCCAACTCGAAAGGGAATAAAATGAGCCAACTTTGTGAGCCGGTCCACAATAACTCATACATCATTATTACCTTTTGTGCTATGAGGAAAAGCAGTCACAAAATCCATGGTAATGTGTTGCCACTTCTATTCTGGGATAGGTAACGGTTGAAGTAAACCAACAGTTCTGTAATGTTTAGCTTTCGCTTACTGACACACCAAACATTTAGCGACGCTTCTGGAAACTTCATGCTTCATTCCATGCCACCAGTAGTGTTGACGTAGATCTTTGTATATCTTTGTATCACCGGGGTGTACTGAGTAGGGATAGTTGGAGCTTCTTTCATCAATTCTTCTCGAACAGGACTTTGTGGTACACACAATCTGTTTCCGTATCTCAAAGATCTTTCTTCGTGTATGATGAAATCTGTTCGAAGTCCACTTTCTACTTGTTCTCTGATCTTTTGCAACTTGGCATCACGCTGCTTTGATCTGAATGACAATTATAGACTGAATTTGTAAGTTCATCAAACTTGAAGCGTTGCCTGGCATGATCACTTCTATCTCCATCTTATGCAAATCTTGCTGTAGCTTCCACTGTGCGGTGAGATTCATTGATAATGGTTGACGACTAAGTGCATCAGGTACTACATTCACCTTCCCTGGATGATATTGTAGATTGATGTCAAAGTCCGCTATGGGTTCTAACCATCTTCTCTTCCACATATTCAACTCTTTCTGAGTAAACACATACTTCAGACTTTTGTGGTCTGTATAGATATCTACCCGTTCTCCAAGAAAATAATGAAGCCAAATCTTGAGTGCAAAGATAACGGCTGCCAACTCCAGATCATGCGTCGGATAGTTGCGCTCATAAACCTTCAGCTATCTTGATGTAAGGTACAACTTTACCGTGCTGATGTAGAACACATCATATCCCTTACCGGATGCATCGCAATGCACTACGAAACCTCCAGATTGGTCCGGTATTACGAGAATAGGAGATGATGTCAATCTTGACTTGAGTTCTACGAAAGCTTGTTCACATGTTTCTGACCACACGAATTCTTCATCTTTGCGTGTGAGCTTGGTCAGGGGTGTTGCAATCTTCAAAAATCCTTCAATAAATCTTCGGTAGTATCCCGCTAATCCCAATAAACTTCGAATGTCTTTCACTGTCTTTGGTGTCGGCCATTCGCTTACTGCTGCAAGTTTAGCTGGATCTACGGAGATTCTTTCACCAGAAACGATATGTCCAAAAAATCCGACTTGTTCTAGCTAAAACTCGCATTTTCTGTACTTGGCATAGAGTTGATGTTGTCGCAATGTCTCTAGGACAATTCGTAAATGTTCAGCGTGCTCTTTCCAATTCTTTGAATATACCAGGATGTCGTCGATGAATATGACAACGAACCTGTCTAGGTACTTTAAGAAAACTTGATTCATTAGGTTCATGAATATAGCTGGTGCACTGGTCACTCCAAATGGCATCATGAGAAACTCATAATGTACATAGCGAGTCCTGAATGCCGACTCTTTGACCTTCACCTGATGATAACCAGAATGAAGATCTAACTTTGAGAAAACGTAAGACCCACTTAATTGATCAAACAGATCGCCTATTCGCGGTAGTGGATACTTGTTCTTTATCGTGACTTTGTTCAAAACTCTATAATCAATGCACATTCTGTATGAACCTTCCTTTTTCTTCACAAGGAAAACTGGAGATCCCCAACTTGAAGTACTGGGACGAATCCATCCCTTCTGCAGAAGTTCGTCCAGCTGAGTATGGACCTCCTTCAAACCTTCAGGGCTTAATCAATACGGGGCTTTGATCACCGGTTGTGCACCAGGTACTAAATCAATTCCGAATTCAAGAGCTCGATCGGGAGGCAAACCTGATATGTCTTTAGGAAATACGCCGTCGAACTCTCGAACTATCTCTGGCTTAACTTCTCCTGCTTGTAGAGTTGCAATCACTGCCTTTTTCGGTTTTGTTTTGTATGTGCTAGGCTCCAGGGTACGATCTCCACTTTTGAAATAAAAAACTGGATGCTCTGGAATCTCGAACACTACCCTCCTTTGACGACAGTCGATGGTAGCATAGAAAGTTCCTAGCCAATCTATACCCAAAACTACATCGAAGTTTGGTATGTCCAGCACCTTGAAGTCAGCATAGAATTCTCTATTGCAGATGACTACTGGACACAGGTCGTATCCTATTGTTGCTTTTAAAACACCGTTCCTTGAACTGACATTCCAATTGGATACGAGCGGTTTGACTGGAATCGCATGAGTTCGGACGAACCGTTGCGACATAAAGCAATGAGATGCTCCAGTATCGAAAAGTGCTAGTGCAGGAAGTGGGGCTACTAAGATCGTACCTAAGTTATGTGGGATATGTTTTAGGTATAGGAAAATATATATAGATGTAAACAAGTATTGAATAGATTTGAAAGATGGGAAGTTACCAGTGATGACTTGGCCAGTGACTTCAGCTTCTTCCACAGTCATTGTGAAAGCATGTTGCATCGGTACGTTCCTCCTTGCTGGAGGCGCATTTCTCTGTCCGTTCCTCTATACTTGAGGTAAGTTCCTTTGTGCTTGATGTAACTGACGAGGAGGAGGTGCAGTAAGTCCATGAGGGGGTGAAGCAGGGAGAGCAAGATGTGGTGCAGGTGCCTAGATAGTTGGCCGCTGCCGATAGGTGATTGTTGTTCTGGGTGCAGAGTTTGGATTGAGTCGACGAGGACAAGACCCAATATCATGTGTGGATGATCCACAGACTAAGCAGAGGCGATTAGTACGCTTGCAATCTTTTGCCAGGTGGCCATCCCTCCTGCAGTAGGTGCAAAAGTCTGGACTGGACTGGTTAAAAGGTACTCCCGGTCTCCTGGATACATAAAGTGGCCTGGAAGAGGCTCCTCCTGCTATCTGAGTAGCAGGGCGCTTCATACCGCCAGATTGAGGTCTGCTCTTATTCTTCACTACTGCCCCGTATCGACGGGCAGCTCTCAGAGCCAAATCGTGGGTTGGAAAATCCCCTGCAGCTAGAGCAGCTTGGATCTCCGAATCCAACCCCTGCGGAAATCGTCTGGCCCTGATCTCAGCAGTCGGTATGAGATGGGACGCAAACCTGTTACGGTCTTGTGTTAACTGTGTAGTATGTATTATTAGAAAATCGAATATTTGAGACATGTCTTACCTGCTCAACATAGTGAACTCAGCATCATACTCATCCACAGATTTGCTCCATATAGAGCCTTATTGTAAGTGGATGAATTGTTGTTCCATATCGAATCGGACAGTCCCTGGAAAATACTTCGCGTCGAACATGTCGCGAAATGTCTTCCATTCGATCGGCTGGGCAAGACGGCGTTCTTCCGTCTTACACCATACTCGGGCGTTATCAGTAAGTTGCAGCTTCGTAACCCTTACCCAAGCAATGTCTGGCACTTGTGCTGCTGCCAGATTGTCCTCAATTGATTGAGCCCATTCTTCAGCTTCCAAAGGGCTCTCTTTTCCAAAAAATTGCTTCGAATGCAGTGCCCGGAATTGCTTCACTCCCGGTGCTTCCGCTTCTGGGCGGTTCATTAGTATGGCAGTCTGTTGCTGCCGTCCTTCCAGGAGGCTCTTAATTGCCTCAAGCAGTACCATATGCTTGTTGATCAAAGCTACAATGGTAGGCGTAAGTGGAAGAGGTAGTGGTGTGGTGTTGCTGATCACTTTGGTGCAAGTATTGTTCGAGAAATCCATAACCTTGAAAGAAAAATAGGGTTAAGATAGATTCAAGGAATATGAAATATAAAAAATGTTTAGCTGCCGAGTCTTATAATTCTTGTGTTATATTGCTTAGGTTTCCATGCAGAACTGACCTACATAGGCCGCCAACAAAACATGTCACGCCCTGCTTCCCGGTGTACAGATAAGGAGACGTGACTGGCCTACGACGTATTTACTCAGAAGTAAACACGTTAAGCGTAAATAAGCAATATAATATAAATGTGCAAAAGAAATACATGAGATGTAAAAGAACAACAACATTTTATTTATTAAACATTCTTTACAATACAACTGAAAAGTAAATACAATATGGAAAACAATGCCTAAACAATGGCATGAACTGAAAGTAAAGTATATACAAGTGAACTAAAGCTCGGGGTCCTCGATGAATTTCTCCAAGTCTTCTGAGCTGGGCTTGATCTCCAGAGAGTCGGGTCCTCCTGACAACATTCCAAAGAAAGAATAGAAAAGGAATATCGTCGGCGAACAATCGCTCGGTAAGTCTTAAAGAGAGATAGAAATAGAATAGACAGATAGAGAATATAACTGATATAATGTATGCTTGTTATGTTATCGCTGTTATTTGTAGCTTGGTACAGAATATACCAGTGTATACGAGAGGAGTCCAACTATTCTGTGGACTAAGGTATACGGAGCATAAGGAACCGTTAAGCCATGGAACAACAGCAATGGATATTCAGGTTAGGTGTATTAAAGTGACCATTATCGTGCCACTTTTAACAAATTCCGTACCAATCTACCCCTTTTAAACCCCGTAATGTTTATTGTATTGTTATGTAGTGATTTATAGATATAAGCCTTGCTGAAACCATGATATCAATTGTTCATGTAAACGGAAAGAATGTAAATGGATAGTCATGTAGACAAGTCAATGTATATCCATGGTTCGGTCAAATCAAGTCATATTGATATAGATGGATTCATATTGTAATGGAATTATATCAAATATGGATTATATTTGGATTAAACTAAGACTCTGTCTGAGTCAGACACTTAACAGAATTGAAGTCCTGAATTATGTTTTGGAGTTATCAGTAACTGCTGCACATGGATGACAGGATTTGTGTTTTTTTCCAAGACAATTACCGTATCGATAACCCCGTTTTAGTTGTCTATCTTAAATAGGCAAGCACCCACTTTCTCCGGCTCACTGAGGCTCAAGAGAATTGGTCCCACTTAAACCTATATTTACTAATATCCTTACTGTAAATTAATATAACTTGAGGGGTTTTATGAAAAATAGTGTTGATATATTTTCAAAATAAATCTCAAGTGTTTATTTATCGTCTTTAGGGTTTTCATAGATGTAATTTTTATAAGATGGGATATTCTTGTGGATATAAACCTAAATTGAATAGTATATGGTATTTTTATGTAAATTGACGTATTGATTTGTGATGGTAGATTCATGAAATTTGGGATTCCTTTGTTTAGAAAACATAGATATTTTTATTTATATTTAACATATATAGGTTGATAATATTATATATAATTATTAGAAAATAAATTTATTTATTAAATAGAAATCATGTTTTCTTAAAAATTGTAATATAAATTCCATCGAGATCGTATGCTCCGTGAAGAGGTATGCATCTCACCCTACTAGTCCGATGGATGTGTGATAACCCGCACCAACCAAATCGGATTTCCCAAAATGGATTGTAAGGACATAATTGCATGGAATTTGATTAAAACAATTTTAAAAAATACGGTTTTGATAGTTTATGGTATTTAACTGTAAAATTTTCCTTAGCCACAAAAATATTATTTTCAAGCCATCGTGCTATGTCATGATGAGTGTTTTGATGAGATAGGCCATTACTTCATGAGTTTTCTAAAGGTAATATGAGCAATATGATAAATTAATGTCGTAGGTAAACTTTGTGGTATTTAAACGAAAAAATGTAATACAAGTTGCATAGCATTTTATTTTGAATTGAAACTTGTTCTAAATATTGTTTTATGGTTCCTAAACAAGATATTAAGAGATGGTTGATTTTTTGTTATGAAAAGTTGGGTTTTTAATAAATTGGATTCGAAAATCGGAATAACTCCACTTCCGAAGAATTTTAATAAGAGATTGTTTTAGAATAGAAGAGAAGGGAGGAGAGAGAACTTACGGGTTTGGAGAAGAGAGAAGAGATATAGGAACAAGTTGTGAACTTCGTGGAGTCGTGGTGTCGCCGGATTTGTCCCAAATCGTCGCCAGACCTTGACCTTGGGCTAACTCTACTTGTTTAACATTTTGGACTTGGAAAATTTTGAGAGTTTTGACAATGGATTTCAGAATAGAGAGGGATAGGGTGTGGAGTGGTATTTATAAGATAGAATTAGGGTTTAGGGTATTAAAATGAGAATTAAAATGCATTAAAATTTGTTTTTAAAGCTCATTTTAATTCTCTGTTAATATGCAGGAAAATCAAACAGAAGAGGAGTGGTGGGGGAAGGCAAGAGGGTGTTAGGTGAATTTTTTTGAGCATTTGGGATGGGGGGCCCGGCGGTGCCGGCCCCAGAGTGCATCTCGCTGCCATTCAAGAGGGGGTGTGTCTTAGATGCACGCCATATATCGGGGTTCGTGTGTACAACATTTTCTACATGTTTGATTTTAGTGACTTTTCATTTTTACGTATATTGCACGTGTAAATTTTTGGGCTTCCAAAAAGCTTAAAAGAAAAATCAGCAAAAATAATATGTGGCTGAGGGGATTCGAACACAAGGGCTATGTCACAACAGTGTAAAGCTTTACCAATGAGCTACAAGTGCTTTCTTACTGTTTTAAAACAATTCAAATACTTATAGCATACACAGGATTGCAAATACTCCATTCAGTATATTAACTTTAAACAAATTTTGTACATTATAAATAGAGTCATTACATTTGCACAATGAAAAGGTCGAGTTATATTATTTTTGAAAAAATGAGCATGTATAACAAAGAACATATACGTGTGTAGATATATGTTTGTTTTTTGTGTTTGGACGTGTGTGTATGTGTGTGTGTATGTGTGTGTATATGCATGTGTGTGTATATCAAAGTATAGGCGGTGATTACCAATGGCGACGTGGGGCTGGAGGATTTTTGCATCATGTCTTGTTATGACATACTCATTGCAGATGCTGTATCTATTTTGGCTACGTCCTTCTCGTGAATCATCCATAACACATTTGATACGAGTAGAACGTGGCCGTCCTATTTGTCTCCTACCGATAAGTGGTGATATGATTGAACCGTTGTATGCCTTCCAATATCGGCTATCAGGTAGGTACAAGATGGAACAATAGGGCATAAGCGGCTTTGTATTTGGGGACAGAATACCACTTCGAAGTAAGATCGTGATGTGCAATATTCCCCCACCCTCTGCTCGTGTGCATGCTGAAATTACATGTGAACAAGGCAACTTTTGCAACTTAGGAATATTGCATGTACAACTGTAATTCCTACCATCGATAACTGCGCCGTAATTTTTTCCATCTGTGTCGGTCACCTGCCATTCGGACTAACTGAACCTCACGATCCAAGTATGCCTAGTATTAGTAGCCCCTTTTTTTTATTAATTGTTCGAACATAGGACATAATTTTGTCATCCACTCTTGTCCCTCCTGACGCCGTGCAAAGAAGTATTTGTTTCTCCTGTAAAAAGTCCGTCCTACTAAGTCCTGAATAGGCAAAAATCGAGATCTTTTTAAGACCCATCAAAGCTTTCTGAAGCATTCATAGGCATCATTCAAAATCGCCTACCACTATCTTTCGAAAGTGCCTATCTTTTTCTTCATTTTTAAGACCGCTTTCAATCTAAGTATCTACTCTTGGACATATACGTTTAAATTCCTCTCTCAACTCTGTATATGTTAAGTCATCTGGTGCATATGCAATTTGATAGAACAAACTCTGCAAGGTTTTTCCACTAAATTCAGCAGTTAAGAAGTTGGCTCTGATATGTCGTATACAATAACGATGACTATAAGGTTCCGACCATGATTTTCTTAGTGTAGTCGGAATCATTTTTATCTGGTCAGATATGAAAGTAATGTGTCTTCCCCGCACAGATGGAATGTAGAGATGAATGCAAGTAATGAACCACTCCCAATTTTCAGTGGTTTCACCTCCAACTACAGCATATGCTGAAAGATAAATGCCATCATTTGTATCAACACCAGTAGCAATGAGCAAAGTCCTTTTGTATTTGTCATATAAGTGTGTCCCATCAATATTGAGAACGGGACGACAATAAGCAAAACCATCAATGGCCGGTCCGAATGCCTAAAATGCACCGGTAAAATATCTCATTCTTTCTGACATTGAAGTATCAGTTATCTTGAAGACAGTCCCGCAATTAGTACATTTGATGGCGGCAAGGTATCATGGCAAATATTCATACGAATCTTCCCAATTTTCGTATATTTTAGACAATTCCATGTTCAACGCATTCCATGCATTCATATAATTTATTTTAATAAATAATCTATTTTTTATAAGCACCTGAATCATTTTGGGAGTCAAATCGTCTTCCACTTTCACAAAAGGCAATATCCTGTTACATATGAATGTAGAAGTGGCATGTTTATGATTTGAATGCACTACAAGATTCACATAAGTATGATTACCCGCATACTTCTTTATCTGCCAATGTCCCGTCGGTGATTTCTTCGATATATATGCATGAAGCCTCCACAAGCAGTTCGCGTCTATTTTATAAACGACGGTGTACTTGGTCGTGGTAGTCTTGACTGGTTTAAAAGAAACTCCGTGTTTAATTGATCAAATGTTGACTGTCTGAATTAACTTCTCCTTATTTTTGAAAAAATCGTCGACCTTCACCCCACTTTCAATATCGACTGCCGAAAGGCTATCAACACGAAAGTTGATATTCTCCATTACCGCTGTAGATAACATATGAGTATCTGTCATGCTGTCTGCAAGTGGATCTTTAAACACAACGAAGTCATTATCAACACATGAATTAGTAATTAACTGCCTATCATTCTTATCGTCAAGGACATGTGCAATTTGCATACTATATTGTGCTTGAATCTCGTCCTTATCATCATCATCATCATCATCATCATCATCATCATCGCTCTCATCTCTATTATGTTCCAACACCGCTGGATCCGTAGCAGGTATATCGGTTGGATGTGTGGAACCAACATTAAGGACTTGCAT
Organism: Agapanthus africanus; assembly: GCA_030015575.1. NCBI lineage: Eukaryota > Viridiplantae > Streptophyta > Magnoliopsida > Asparagales > Amaryllidaceae > Agapanthus > Agapanthus africanus. Next base: position 638,652,930 of record JASDDO010000022.1, on the reverse strand, counting down.
GGTACTTGATGTTCCGGTTTCATGCCGACGAAATCCAGACCTATCGTCTACAAACGGTGTTCAGCCCATATTGTATCCCGTATTGTATGACTGCATGTGCTCGATATTTTGGGACGGAATATTGAAGCCGAAACTTGGTGTTGGCATGCAGCTAAAACCGAAGTTTGGCGGTGACTTACAATTATAACCGACCGGCGGTACATAAGAACTGCATAAAAATTTATGAATACTTAGTGACTATAGCATATCTCTACTTTCAATAAATAGTGTTCCGCTAAATGTACATGCGGTATAAAAATATGCAAGGTAATATTTACTTCGTAAACTGTCAATTCACTGACGTCTCGCTTGATGTGCCTTCACCTACGTAACTTTGATTTTTATACTGTTCATCATTGGTGGGAGACATAAAACCGGTAAAATCAGCATTCATATTGAGCAGTGTCGTTTCTCCTTGCGGGTAATGCTCGGATACTCGAAATGAAGGATCGAGCACTTCACAATAAGGTTCAGACAGTTGAGCGGACGTCAATATCTCCTTCTTCACAAACATCTTGATCGATTTCGATTTCGATTCCGATGCAAGCATGATTTGTGTATCCTCGTCATCGGATACTTCAATGGCAGTATATTCATGCTCCGTCGGCCATTTGCATATTAAGGAGATATTGAATTTTAACGGATTGATTTTGGTAGCTTTGTACACTACTTGGCACAGCCCGTTGTATCTGCTAGACTTCTTGACTCTAGTTATCTTAGTTTTCCCTCCGAGATATTCAGAAATATTATTTTTTTCCAATCGATAATTGGCCACCGAAATAGCAAACTAGATGGATGTAATTATCCGTTATTTTTCCACCTGCCAGAATTTTTGACACATGCTTTGAGTATTCTCATCAAACAACCTACTTATTTATCTTCACATTTATACTCACCTAATTATATAAAATTACAATAAAATTCATATTTCTAGCATGTAACAACTTGTAAGAACTTGTATCCTACTTACTGATCCATCACAAGTAAAACTGAAGAAAACCCCTAATATATACTTAATTTGTTTGAATTGCTCTTCCAATACGAAATTTTAACCAATTTTTTAATGAATTATTTTAAAATAAAATTAGGATTTAACTAATATTCTAGATGCTCACGGTAGTAATGACGATGGCGAGAATGAAAGTGATTGTTCGCCCGTGAATTTCCACCTAAACCTACATGAGTGAGAGAATATGTGATTGAAAGAAGACAGAGGAGGGATCGAGAGAGAGAGAGAGAGAGATGAGAAAGAGACAGAGGGAAAAAGATGAGAGAGAGAAACCAGAGAAGGAGAGATCGCCGGGGAGGGAGGAAGAGAGGTCTCGAGAGGGAGGTCGGACGGGAGAAATAGGGGTCTCGGGGGAGGGGGGGAGGTCGCAGGGGAATAGAAGTCTCGAGGGGAAAGAGATCGAAAGAGAGATAGAGAGAGAAGGAGATCGAGGGAGAGATGGAGAGAGCATATCGAGAGCTCGGAAGATGGGGAGAGAGGGGGAGAGAGGGGGTACCTGAGAGAGAAAGAAAGATGAAAGAGAGAATAATGAGGAATGAAGAAAGTTTATAGATCGTATCTATTTAAGTAGGAGAATGGGGTGCACTTTAAAAGTGCGTCCCATTGTTTTGCACTAAAATATATGGGCGTAATTTAAAACTGTGCCCAGTACATTTGTATAGGGCGCAGTTTGAAACTGCGTCCATTACATTTATAATAAGCGCAGTTTGAAACTGCGTCCAGTACAATTGTAAGGGGAGCAGTTTGAAAGTGCGTCCCCATGTATTGTTGATTTCAACAATGCATCACCATGTGAATTTTGATGTGTTGTTCAAGATTGTACATGTATTTATTATGACATAAGATTGGCTTGAGATCTTATCTCAGAGTCTTCTGACATTACTGGGCTTACGAAATAGCTGAGAAATTATTTTGCAACCTAATATATTTCTACTTGGGCCCAGTTTGAACAATGGAGTTGCCATAACTGTAATTTATTTTTAAGTGGAGATAGAAAAGGATGCAAACTAAGTTTGCAAGCCCTAAACTCCAAAAATGGAGTTTTTAAAACTTTGATCAGATTGGAGGCAAGATAACTGTAGTTATCTCAACATTTGGGCTGAGATAACTGTAGTTATCTCAACTCCAGGTAGCTAAATTGTTGGCTATAGTGCCCTCAAGACAATTATTGTAACTGCTGCTAGGCGATTATGATAATTGAAGGAGGACCTATACAGGTAGAACAGTCTTGCTCAATATGATAGTATGCTATTTGGTTTGTCTTTATCATGTATGTGTATACGTTTTATTACGTGTCGTTAATACGTAATGATAAAGCCCATAGGATCTTTGCTTGATTACTAGAGTTATAATGACGATCATACTTGTGAGAGCTGGGTAGTCCATAAGCACATCCTTAAATGTCTCTAGTCGTAGAGATATCGAGACCGGACATCGATATTCTAGAGTAGACTAGAGTATACGTTTCTAAACCCCGACGAGGGGCGATAGCAAGTCTCATATTCATTGGTGTGATGCACCTAAGATTATATACAGGTGTTCATTGGGGGTGAGTACACCGGATAGACCCACCGAGAACTTCTAGATAGTACTCTATCTATCGTCAGATGGCAGTTCTCCGGTGACATGAGCACAGGTAGTCTATTGACTTGAGATTGTCATTTGTCTCGTGTGGATTCCCACTGTACTTAGATTACTATCTTACCACGGCTTTACTGAATCATACAAACAGGTTTTAGTTGGGTTCAGTCCCGAGTCACATGGAGGCAGTAAGCGATCGTTTTGGATTCATCTCTCCCGGTATAGGGAGTCGATGTCACACTGTGTTCGGTTAGCTATTACCATAAATTTCTGGCCGGGGTGGATGAGATTTACTAATAAGAGTTCAGTAGTTTCTCGGTGGGTGATGAGCTTGACATCGGCACGACTTATCGGGTTATTAGGGGTCTGACGTTATCCACTCTCCTAGACCCGGTATGCAACACTCTCAGATGAAAAGACGAGACTATACGGTGAGTGTCACTTACAGGTTTAGTAGGGGTATGGACGAGCTTGCTTGTCGACCTTCATTTCGTTCGATACTTGGGTAGCTGTTACGTACAGTCAGTACCACTGATGTGCTTGTGGTTAAACTCACTGCCAGTGTATTGTCGAGTTTTCAGAGTCCCACACAGAGGGTTTTCCGGTTCAGGCAAAACGATATAATGTGCGTATTTTTGATACGCACGGGAGTTCGATTAAATACGTTATACACGTATTTTAATCGGACATTTTGATAATACTAGATGATTTGAAAAATAGCTGAATTTCTTTATGAGCTAATATTATATTTTCTCATTTTCTCTCTTTTGGTATTCGTATTTTTATACAAATACGGTATTTGTATTTTGATACGAATACGTGTATTTACACGAATACGGGTATTTGTATGAATACGGGTATTTGTATCTTGATTCGAATACGGGCATTTATAAGAATACAGTATTTGTACTTTGATACGAATACGGTATTTGTACAAATACGAATGTATGTATTTTGATACATATTTGGTTGTATGTGTATATGTATATGTATTTATGTATACATAGTTATACATATCTATTGTTTTCTTTTTGAAAGATATGTGAAGAGTGAAGGCTTGTGACTCATTAGGGTGAGTCACAATTCCATCCACACTCTTCACTTAGGATAAGAGCAAGAAGAGAGAGTGGATTTGATTGAGAATTTATTCTACACATTATTTGCTTGTTCTCTTCTTCTCTTTTGAGCTTCCATTTTTTGAGAGGAATATTTATAAAGAGAGAAAGTTTGAGATAAACACTTCACCACATCTCTTAGTATTACAAATTAGCAACTTGTGATCTTGAGTAGCTTCACTTGATATTTAGTGTGAGGCTATACCTTGAATCCGGATTCTCTGGGATGGATTATCTTCGACGAGAAAGATTGATGATCAAAATCGTTCCTGATGACTTCAGAGCCGAGCTAGAGTCCATGGAGCGGTGTAGGGGTTTTCCGCAGTTGTACGGATACGCTACAAAGGTAGCCAGTCCTGTAACCTTGTATGTTATGATATCTAGTTTAGTGTTTGGAATTGATTCTAGGTTTTGGGTCGCTAGTGTTTGCTTTAAAATTTTTGTTTTCGTTTCCGTCTTTACCACGAGTCTTGCGGTGCGAGCACTCGGGACCTAACACAAACAAGACAAATTTAGGATTTTGAAGTTTGGATTTGCCAACTTTATGAAGGTACAGTCTAGAAAACTGAACTCTATACTGAAACAGGGCCTTAGCTGTTTATAACTTTATTCTTTTGTAAGGTGAGATTAGGGATTAGCATGTGTTGCAACTGGTAAAATTGCCATTTCAGTCTCTAATATTTTCTTCAAAACTTCAATATCTATTTTCTCATGCTCATCTTATATTTTGTTGCCAGATCCAAAGTTTCATTCCCCCGTTCTTTGTTGACTCTAAATTCTTAATTCTAATGTTATTATTTTTATAAGCCCATAGAATAATTTTTCTGAAAAATGCAATAGCTATAATCGAGGAAGTACTACAAAAATTTGTGTAAAAGGCAATAACCATAAAGTTTATGCCTCATACAAGAGACAATCCACCACCTCATCATCATACAAGTTTGTGCGTCAAATTTCACTCTGAAACCTGAACAGCTTTACATCTGTTAAAAACCAAGATTTAAAATTTAAAATTTAATCACTTGGATTTATATGCAGATCAACTTCAAACAATCTCAAAACCCAATTTATCAGCGAGCAGAACATGCCAGATTGCAAAAATAAACTAGAAATTATTAAAAAATAGATATTTCAGAAAAAGGTTTGCTAACAAACGATGCCCTCATGATAAATTAAAAAGCAAGTCACCAGTAAAATAAAGCCAAAAGATACAGTTTGTTTCCGATGTCGCAAGAACTATTAAAGGCCAACCTCAATGGAAGCGAGTACAAAACTTTAAAAAGATCTCTACGATGACGGCGCCTCTGCAGTGGCATCGGCAGCAGCTGGGGTCTCTGCAGTGGCATCATCATCAGCAGCAACTGGGGTCTTTGCAATGGCGGCGGCGGCGGCAGCAACAGCAGCAGGGGTCTCATCAGCTGCACCTTCGAAAGTTTGGCCTTCAACGAGCTCAGGGACATCATCATCATCGTCCTCTTGGATTGTTGCAGCAGCAGTGCCTGGCGCTTGCTTCTGGAACTGCTCTGCTAATTTCCTCAGGTTGTCCAAGTTATCAGGACCTGAAAGCAAAGAAATTTGAGTCTTGCCTAAAATACAAGTGAGAAAATTAAGCGACATCTAAAAGCAACTCTTCTGCACATATTTTTGGCATTTTACGAAACATATCACTAATCCTTTTGAATGTCTAATTTTATGCTACTTTTGTTCGATAACCAAAGCCGAAGAGTTTTTTTTTATTTTTTACTCTCAAATTGCCATGTAATTAATTACCCCTCCAGGCTGTCAATTTAACCCAAACTCAATTACGCAAATCTGAACCCAACTCAAAATTAAAGGCCATGAGTCAAACATAAATGTGTCAACACATCTAACCTAATCAATTAATGGGTAGTGACAGGAGGAATTATTCGGTGACCCAGGTGTGATACACCCGGGTAAGGGGTGAGAGAGAGAGGGAGGAGTTTCGGATAGCTTCTGGCAGCATGTGGAGCCCACACTTTTATTACTTCTCTCTTGCCCGGATGTATACTGCCGGCATATGGAATAATTTTTTCAGGGGCAGGGTTAAGTAACTTGAACCGATTAAATGATTATTTTTCTAAATTTGATTTGCACAGATCTCAGAAAATTCAGAGTCAGCCACAATAACATCAGTAAAACTAATTGAATTACCAGTCAACTTTTTCTCAATCTTTAAATTAGTTTCTATAAACCGTTTAAAGTATTTTAAATATGGATTGAAAAAACCTTAGCTGGGAGGGCATCAAATTGGGTTCAGGTCAGGTTTGGTCTGCCCGTTTAGTAATCAGGTTATTCAGGTGGACAATGCTCTACCAGTCTAGTAATCAAGTTGGATGTTCAGGATCAGGTTAGGTTGGTATACCCATTTTGTAATCCGATTAGTCGGGTCAGGTTCCGATTATAATCGGGTGGCACTTGACTTGGACAGATTATCCATATTGGGTCCTGGTCATCAGCCATTAACAAGGTCAAAGCTGACCTCCCTGAACCCAACACATCCCAACCCAATGGGTTCGGTTTATTTGGTTCAGTTTCGTATACAGAAAAGTTTCAGTTAAAACCAAATGGAAAACAAAGGATGAACGAAAAATTACATGATATAAATAATAAGGGTAAATTTTACTAAACCCCATCCACCTTTTGGGGTCCATTGAACTTTAAAAATGCTATAAAACCCCATTGAAGGATATTTTCATAAAAAATGAAAGGTAATTTTTGTATAAAAAATCATATTCAGTTCGTTTTAAGTCTATTTAATCCATCCGTAAGACATTTTAGGATTATTCAGTCCAATTGAGTCCAATTGTGGCTTGTACAAATTAATCAAACTAACGATTTCATATAATATTGGTAGTTCAATGAGGTTTTATAACATTTTTAAAGTTCAACGGGGTTATCTCAAACCCCAAAAGGCGGATGGGGTTTAGTAAAATTTACCCTAAATAATAATGCAAGGAATGCTTTATTAGATACTACATAAGAACATTATAATATATAAATATGAGGTGAGATAATTTTTAGCCCGACTTTTCATCAGAAAACAAGATATACATTGTAGTATTTTTATTAACGACATTTACTTATAATAAATTAATAATATAAATATAAGCCGGAGAACAAAACAAAATTATACGGATTCAATGTGGATGTCATTAGTTTGCAAAAACCAAATCCACAAGTACTTTCAATTGGATTGAGCAAGAATGGAAATGAAATTCTCAGAAAGATCAGACCAGGGACCAAAAATGGTCCACAGCGTCAAATTTTTTTAAAATAAAGAACCAATTTAAGAGAGAAACAAGAAATTTCGTCAAATACAAGGATGATACAAGCCATTGCAGGCAAAGGTGTCCAAAAACAATATGATGCTATCAGTTAACACAGATATTAAATGCTTGAAGATCAGAGAGTTCAGAGTGCAAGCAAAAGAACATACCAAGTTGGTTCAGAATGCTTGGTAGCACATCCTGAAGTCCTGTCACCAAAATAAAATAAAATAAAATCATATGTATTTATATTTTTAACATAAAGATCAATATACAAAACTTCCAGGGCACAAAGGAAAGTAAATATAAATCAAGCTAGTAGTTAGGTGAAAGGGTTACAGCTGCTAGTTTTAAGAGGAAGAGTGGTGATTTCCATAAAGATCAAGAATAATGCAACACATAATGTGATTTCAAGCCAGTGTCTTCTTCCAGTTATTTTTCTCTTTAGATTTTTTGATCATATAAAAATAGGAAAAACAGGAGTACTTTTTGTCTGAGGAGAACCGCTAACAACCCAGGTATTTGCTGCTATCGAAGCTTGCACTGCAGGAGGGAAAATATATAATTAGCATGTAAAACTGCACGGTTTCCATAAAGTGTTTGTTATGCTTTACTAATTTTATGCCGACAATTTTGTATAATGAGATTTGTCTCAAATTGGTGATTTGATCCAGCAATTACCTTTAGGGTTCTGAAATTGTATCACAAAATCATCTTTAAATATGTTGACTTCTTCTATAGCAGGAATAGCATTAACTCCTATTCTTTTCAATGTGCTTTGAAGCCTTTTGTCATCTGTTGTGGTTGTCTTATGAACTGCCTTCTTCTTCCTGGAAATATATAAGATGAATTTAAATTTAAAAAACAAAATTATTATACTGGCGATATTTTTTGTTTTTAAATGACTATTAGAATACAGGATTTGTTCCACAGCACAACAATTAAAATGGCCCTTTTCATGTGATGAAGCTAATCTACTCTGATGAGTGACGAGTTATCAATCACAAACCCAATGACCTCTCCATCAAGTCCAGGCAAACAAGGGGTAACTTTGTTGAGACTCAGTGCCCACAGCCACATGTACAACAGGGAGCCAACCAAAAGCTAATAATCACATGCATCGCTTGCTTTTATTTTGGGCTCTCAAGAAAGTTAAAACATACATTTCACCCTCAGCAATTTCATCCCAAAATAAATAATATCTAGCCAGTGCTAAAGTAAATCAGACAAGATCTGACCTGCGCATACTGCCCTTTCCGCCAGTGCGAACTGCACTAGCCATCTTCTGCAACTTCTCTCTATCCATCTGAATGATAAAGCATAATATCAGGAAACTTATATAATGCATTTTTAATCAAGAAGCAAAATATGAGATCGCATACAAACTGCTACTAATTATATGAAGGAATTTGATAAGACGTGTTTCATGAGCACTACCAATATATGACTGAAGAACGAGAAAGAAATCACATAATTGTAAGTTACTTTACCCGCCATAAAATCCTTCCGACAAGAGGGCTAGGTATATGCTTTTTCTACTAATTCCAAACTTTTGTCACAGTTTGAATCTACCAACATTAAATGAACTAATTGAACATATTCCTCAATCATTTGTTTTTAATACGCTATAATGTATTTTTGCATATATTTAAAGATGGCAAATCATTAGAGTTAAAAGGCATGAGCATAAATTTCAAAAGGAAATAATTTTCCAAAAGTAAAAAATCAACTCAACTAATGATTACAGTTAAGGCATGAGCCTAAATTTCATATACAATGAATTAAAAAAAGAATCTTCCAAAAATAATTAGTTTTATGTAGGTTTTGCAATACTGTAAGCGCGTGACCGTACATATAAAATAGGTTTTACAATATTGTAAGCGCATGACCGTACATATAAACATTATAGATAAAGATATATAAATGAAGTGCCACTGCCTCCAAGAAATGGGAGTTCTGACTGTGTCCCTACCCAATAAAATTATTTTATGCGACAAGTTAACTAAAGAAACCACTTAAAATGAGTAAATAAAATTGACATCAAAAACCATATTCATAGCTTATGCTTTATTAAACTACAATAACATTAAGGGTCTGTTCAGGTTGGAGTTAAGTTAGGATAAACTGAGTTTCTTACAGCCGGCTAAACTTAACTCCAACAACCTAACCATGTCTCATTTGACTTTCATTTTTAGCTTAGCAAACTCCGGTTATCTAAACTCCAAAGTTAAGATAACCAGAGTTTTCAAAACTCCAATTTAACCTAAGTAATCAAAACTCGAAAAAGTGAGAAGCAAACACCAAGTTTGGAGTTTAGATAACTCCAAAACAACAATTTAGAGTTTAGATGACTCCAAAGCTAAACAACCCATCAAAAGAAGTTTCCACAACCTCTACCTCCACTTAGGTCCTGTCTGGGAATTGGGTTAGGAAAACATGAGTTTAATTATTAAGTGGAGGTAGAGGGGATGCAAACTATGCTTTGCAAACCCCAAACTCCATTTAAAAATAAAGTCTAGTCATGCTATGAGAGGTCTGTTTGGTAAAATGGAGTTTAGAAAACTTAGATCAAATTGGAGATTACATAATTGCCGATTGGAGTTTACATAATTGTAGTTATCTCAACTACAAAATGATTGCCAAAGAGGGAATTAGAAGTAAACCCTGGTGTTTCCCAACTTCATAGGGTCTAACTAATCTGCTTAACTTAACAACCAGGCTGAATATAACCAACAAAATTAGAAAAAAAATTAAATGCTTCACAACAACAAAGGGTTTTCTAAATATACCTCACGATCTATCATTTCTATTAGTCAACAGCCATAACAGCCCAAACTTATATACTCATTTTCTTTAAAAAATGTATAATTACTTATGACGATCACTAATGCTAAATTGAAAGGTACATGCATCGATTTGGCTCAAAACCGATGCCATTTAAGACTACATAATCAGAAACGAAACAAGTTCAGAGCCCAGATCCCACAAACACTTGGGCTAAAACCACACACTAAAGTTTGTAAAGGCCAAAATCACATCACATCGAAATCAATTTCCCAACTACCAATCAAAGCACAGAAACCCTAAACCCTAACACAGATTCGACCATAATAGTTAATGTTGTAAAATCGAGAATGAAATCGGAACAATTACCGTCAAAATTAGTGAAAACTGAGGGAAAGTTGATGCCTTTGAGACGATGAGAAAATTGGGGGCGCAACGCCGCTACAGATAAACCCTCGCTTAGGCTAAGAAAGCGGATATCAAAGGACATACATAATGTTGCGTTTTTACGAAATTGCCCCTCTGCCGTAAACTTTTATATTATGATGATTAAATTTTGGATAGGGCCAACACATTGGTTGGGCTTGGGTCCCATGGCTTTGTGCCAAAATCGTTAAATTGTGGACCTTCCGGGAATCAATCCCACATACTTTTCAGGAACGAAAGTGTTATGACCGACCGAGCAATGCTGACGGTCAGGACAAAGATGTTTTGGTTGATTGATTGAGAAGGAAGTGCATTTCCTCCCATGGATTTTATAATTTATTCTGCCTAAAAAATAATTTATTATGTCTAAAAAATAAGTAAAAATTTCTTTCTCCGAGATCATTAGTTCGATGTTCAAGAAGGTTGCACCTACAAAAAGTTAAAATAAAAACTATCTCAGCCAAGTTAACATTTATCTAAAAGAACGAAGAAGGGTGAAACAAACTTCAAAAACCATGATTCAATATATTATTGGTGAGCATATACCTGGTTTCCCCTTTTTTCCCCCTAATACTAACTTGTTAAACAAAAACTAAATGAAAACACTGAGATCGATGACTGGCAATGTTCAAATTATGTCAAGCTTCTTTTACGCTTAACGATATAGATAGTAAACCTAAGCGATTGAAAATATGAAATATCAAATTATGTTTACAGAGAACTATCAAGAAGCCCTCGATGTACATGCTATACCTTCCAATAGATGATATGCCGCCATTGTTATAATTTTTTAAAAAGGCAATTGTTTTCGAGCACCTTTGGATGATCATCCACTTCTAATTTCATTTTGCAATTTTGTTTCTTTATCAGTTTCGAGTTAAATATATCATATATATCATTAGAAAATGCTGCATGCTGTTACTCTTCAAGTTTTGCCCCTAAACTATGAATATGATAATTTTGAATTAAAAATTAACGATAACATATATTTCTGAATACACAGATTAACATATATGGAAAATACACAAGACGATTATTTAATCCACAACCAACCCTACTGCACATTTGTAACCCACTCACGCACCCACCCCACCCCCTCCCCCTCCCTCCCACCCTCGCTCCCAATTTTTGAGCTGCTTCATATATAAAAACTCGCAATAGCCGAACCCTTGAACCACCGCATCATACCCAGTTCTTGCAAATATTTTGCATATAAAAGCATTTCACCTTTACTTTTACAAGGAAAAACTAGGCTATATTCTACGTCTCATATTAAACTATCATGCTACATTAAATAAATAAGCATAAAATTTCTCTTTCCCTATTTCTATGAATCTCTACACGGCAAAATAGGACAAGGGGGAAAAAAGAAATAAATTCAGTACTGCAAGCAAAAGCTTAACGGATGATTCAAACAGTATAAAGATGACAACAACATACTGATATTTGATTTCTAATAGTGGCTACAATAACATTTAATTCCAAAAGCGCACAGCTTATATGTTTTAAATATCATAATAAGAAACAAGTTTGATAAGCTCTTCCAGCTCAATTAACACAAATTGGTAAGCCAAGAAACATTTTGGACTCTGAGCAAAATACATAAACGATCAGCTATGAAACAGCAATCGTATGGACCTAAAATGAACTCAATGGCGACTGAAGTACAATTCTGCTTCGACTCATTCACGTAAAGAGAAAATAAATAAAAAAATCACCTAATAAACAATAACCAATTTAAAGTAATACTACAATCACAGATCAAACAGAAACCAAAAAGGAAATTTGAATTACTCGCAAGTAATTAATATAGCCGCGCCATAAAACCCACAACTTTCTTGCAGTTCCAACGATTTTATGTGCCAGAGAAATTACAAACTCATCGACTCGCAATACAAAGAATCTGTAATTTGGGTAAATTCTCTACAGATAAATCCACCATTAATATCTATGATTTCCTGCAATTTAAGTATCTCAATTCATTTTGATGCGAGAAGCAGGCTTCACTTGCTAAGTCAGTAAAGTTCTTTATGGTCAGAAAAACATAAGCACCAGTCGCAGTTTGATCCGCATTCATAAACCCTAGGATATGCAAACTTTTGATGGTCAGAAAACATGCTGATACATATCAGCCATGGCGCCTCTCGAAACTGCTTAGTAAAATTTTCAGATGATGAGCCTGGGCCATAATTCATACAGAATCCAACAATATGAACACCACATTGCGAGACTGGTACTTATGCATTTTCTATTACCCAAATAACTTCGTTTACCGGATGTTTGTGGCACAATATCACTTCATTTAACATATCTAATTCAGTTCCCTAGCAGGCATACTGAAGGCATGCTAGGATGAATATAATGGATCAGATCGGATATTAATCAACTAAGTTAAAATTTCTTAACATGCCTGCAGAGACTAATTCTGATATTAACATCTAGGAGCAGAACTACAAGAACTTGTTGATATGTATTCATTGTTCACCATGTAACATAAAGTTGTTTGTATTCATCTAGCATAAATGGATGCAACAAGGAACTCATGCTCAACTGCAGTCAGACATTCATGCAGTTACAAAGAACACTAATCAAATAAATAAGCATACAGCGAAAAATTACGAGGGAACAAAGATCAAGATTAGCGAAGAGAAATTACATTGAATTTACTAAAATTCGACCTTAATATTATAACATTTTCAATACTATCACTTATATCACTCTCCCGGGTACAATATACGCAGTCCAATACGCAACTCCAATACCCTTCAGTTATTATGTTTACAGCCCAAAGGAATGCACATCAGAAGTCTATAGTGCTGCAATCCTTATGGTTGTGACTATGCATATATTTTTGGTATGGACATTAACTGGGATAAATATGTCTAAAGTAAAATATATTTCTTCAAGATCTGAATAAGTTAGCTCTTATCCTTTTCTCTTAATCCTCCATAAGCATGCTTTCCGTCTTACCTCGACTACTAGGATTTAGGGTTCACAGTGCCGGTTTTTACCTATTCAGAATGCAACATTTGGTTACTAATCTATAGTGCCGGTTTTTACCTATTAAGAATACAACACCTGGTTACGTACTTATCTAAACATGGGGTTCGCAGGAACACAAAATGATATCAGGAAATCAGAAAAACAACCTTCACTTAAGGTAAATATTATTATGCAAACCCTTAAGGGTCGTTAGTGAATTCGGTTCAAATTCTCTTAACATGGTAGATATAGAATGCCTTGTGGCATCCCAATAAAAGAAAGTGCCACCCGCTATATAGAGATCATATCTAGACTTTGAAAGTATAGGCAGCAATCACGATTTAACCCAGAAAAAATGAAAGAAAAACGAAAAATTGCATGTTGGTTTGGAGAAAGAAGCTCCAGCAGCAACAAACCGTCTCAAGTCAATAACTGAACAAATCTCAACTTTCTTTCGCTATAACTAAACCAATCCTCTCTTAGTTTCTAGATATGCACTCTAAACACATACCAAAGTATTAGGCCAAAGACTAGTGAGTTTTCAAACTTGGTTTAAATGATTCAATTTTGCATTTCCTTGTCCAGGTCTCCTAGCATTTCATAAATGTATGGCATTTAGGGACGGAAACCTTCAAATCCTAAACCCTGTTAACTTCACAAGGTAAGCAAGCTAAATAACAAGACCAGAGGCAATATGAAATGGAAAAAACGAGCATTAGAACACCATAGATCACATAATGCAATGTAGGAGACCTCAAAAACTAAATCATTTCATGCTTTAAACAAAGAAATGCCTAATTTTTGTTCCTAGCAATAAGCATCATGAACAACATGCTATAGACATTTTTTTTGTGCTAAAGAAGTGCGATAGGCATTTGATTGTACATAGATTAAGAAAAATATATTTTAAGAGTATTATCAAACTTTTAACTATTATTCCATTATTCATAGTAAATGAGCGACTTCTACACCAAATTCCTATACAAGCACAATTTAAATATATCGAAGATGATTAAACATCTATTGAGCTCAAACATTATAGCCTACATTCTTGGCCCGTAGGTCCTGACACAAGGTTTAAAACAAAATCAGTAACAAACATAACGGAAAAATACATAGCAATCCCATCTTAACCTACTTATTTTAAATTAAACTATCCAGATATTTTTTCACAAATAAGAAACTCATTTTAAAAAACCAGAAAACCAATATAGCATATGAGCATTGGAAAACATAAGCAACAAAAGAGCTGTTACTTCAAGAAAAAATCATAATCCCCATCAAAGTCAACGCAATTCATCATCCACAATTTAAGCAATCAACTACTCCTACCACACACTACCAATATCCATTTTTAAAGTCAACATAGAAAATCAAATACCGTCATTTTCAAACTCAAAATATCTGCAGCATTGTTGAGCTCAGATCGACAACCCTAACCAATCTATCCGTGCTCACTGATGCAAAAAAACAAGCCCCCAAAACAGGGGGGGGGGACAAAAACTACAAAGCAATCAAATATCTCCTTATCATGAGCAATCTCTTGCATATCTACTGCTTCTCTTTACATCACAGATGATGCACATGCTATCAATCGAATAATCCCAATCCCAAACCTATGAAAACCTACCACCCTCTAGTAGTGACCGCCCACTTCATTTCATGTGTCATTTTCCATTAATGGCGGTAAGGGGTAATATAATTAAAGGTATTTGGTAAGCATGTTTATAATGTAAATCATTCATTATGAACTTATTAATTTTCTAATAGTTAGTTGAGTAAAAAATACTCTTTGATTTCAATTTCAATTTCCTATTCAAATCAAGTGTGCATAAATCAATTTAGATGGTTCAGTAAGCGAAGAAGAGACGGAGATCATTTTTCCCCTTTTAATACCATCAGAGAGAACAAGAAATAACCACTCAAAATTATTTTATGCACCAAATTCATTCAGAAAGGAAGGAAAACCAACCTCTAATTGCAAAACAAAGCTTTTATGCTTGCTATTTATTTAGTGATGTTGATAAAAGGTTCTAAACACTGGTGCTCAAGCAGTTTGATATGTTTAATAATTACACATGAATTTAAAACTCCTGTTGTGTGAGTGCTTAAGCATGTTCAATTGCTTTGTAACAATTAAGTACAGCATATCTTCTCTATAGATGTTGACATATTGCTAATTTTTTTAGATGTGCTATAAGTTTGCATTTTGCAAAATTTTAATGGATATTTCTTATACCGAAGTTTGAAAATATGTCTGGTGATATTTGTCGACACTAGATATTTTCGGATCTACTTCATTACATAAATAAAAAATCTCATAGGTTTTGCTAATCTATTCATTGGGCATTCGACAAACCTGAAAAAGAAAGATGGCAATGTTTGTGTGTGCGCATGCGCATGGGGGGAGGGGGGAGGGAGGGAGGGAGGGAGGGAGAGAGAGAGATCCACTCCTATCAAGTTTGTAGCCGTTGGATCCACTTTGAGATTTGTGCAATTAAGCATAAACAAAAGCTCTCATTTATTACAACAGTGATATCGTTGTTTGCACAAATCTCAAAGTGGATCCAATGGCTAAGAACTTGTTAGGATTTGTCCCCAAATCCCATTTAGTGGATCTCTCCCTACTAAGATGTGTAGATTAACTTGATCCCCTAACTGAACCCCCCCCCCCCCAACCAACCAAAACACACACACATACGAACACACATATATTAAAAAATAATAATTTGACACATAATATTAACACTTGTTTAACATAATGAGATGCTTACTTCTCTCATCTTTAGGTTGAAAGGATCCATTGGCACCGAATTTCACTTGAGGCATATCTTTTGATTTTAACACAACAAACATATGCCTCTAGATTCTAATATACCTTTCCATATGGTGTAGATAATCGAGACCTCCTACCACATCTCTATATTAATTAAATAAGCTTTCTTTTTTTGCTATAAAATATATGATCTAAGACAAAATATTTGGCCACATATTGTATGTGATGATATCCAGATATCGAGGAAGGAGGGAGAGGCCGGTACGGATTTCACGGTTTTCTTATATGGTTAGTATGGTGCGATCCGGTAATCGAGGAAGAGGAGAGACTGATTCGGATATACCAGGGCGGGATATGTATGGTGTGATCCGGTAATCAAGAAAGGGGGAGAGACCGATTCGGATACACCAGTACGAGATATGTTTGGTGTGATCCGGTAATCGAGGAAGGGGATGAGACCGATTCGGATACACCGGTAAGATATGATGAGATTCTGATTAGCTAATACCTGTGTATTGTGATAACAATGGAACTGTGGCTTTAGCCAAGAAACCCCGGTCCTATCAAAAATCCAGACATATTCTTAAACGGTATCACCTGATCCGGGAGATAGTAAATCGACGGGAGATCGAGGTCAGGAGAGTTGACACGAATGACAATGTAACGGATCCACTCATGAAAACCCTCCCTCGGACGCAGTTTGAGAGACTATTTGGGATATTGGGTATGAGATACTACAACAATTGGCCTTAGTGCAAGTGGGAGATTGTTAGCAATATATATGCCCTAGAGGCCATTATTGTACATTGATATATATTATAGTGGATGCTTGAACATATATATAGAGGATTTTCTTGCTCGGCATGATAGTATGCTATCCGGTTACTCTTTATCTTAACATGTACACTTAGTATTATTATACTGTCTCTCTGATACATGTTGATAAAGCCCTTAGGATGTTTTACTTGACTACCAGGACTATGATACGGATCATACTACTGGAACCTGGGTAGTCCACAAGCACATCCTTTAATAGTTCCTAGTCGAGAGTATATCGAGACATGACATCGATATTCCAGAATAGACTAGTGTGTACGTTTCTTGACCCTGTATGGGGGCGATGGTTAATCCCATAGCCACTGGTGTTTGACATCAAAGATTGTACACAGGTGCTCATTATAGAATGGGTACACCGAACATGACTCGCCGAGAACTCCTATATGGTATTATATCTATCGTCAGATAACAGTTCTCTAGTAACACTGGTACAGGTTAGTCTGTAGACCCGAGATCGTCATAGAGTCTTGTATGGTTCCCACTGTGCTTTGATTTCCTCCCTACCACGGCTCAAAAGAGTCATGCAAACATGTGGATTTTGGGTACAGTCTCGAGTCACGTGGAGGCAATGAGCGAAATGAGGGGTTTCGTCTCTCCCGGTATAGGGAGTTGATGTTGCGCTATGCTCGATTGGCTATAACAGAAAGTCCCTGGCCAGAGCTGTTGATGAAATTTACTGGTAAAAGTTATCAGTAGTTTCTCGTACCGTTATAGGCCACATATCGGCATGACTTATCAATTTATTGGGGGTCTGATGATTCCACCCCCAGACTCGATATGCGATATATTAGACGAAGAGACCGGACTGTACGGTAAGTGTTACCTATAGGCTTCATGGGAGTTTGGACAAGCTTGCTTGTTGATCTTCTATTCACTCAATATCTGGATAGCCGTTACGTCCAGGTAGTATCGCTGACGGTTTGTGGGTGACTGATGTGATCATCATCTACTACTGGCGTATTGACAAGTCTTTAGAGTCCCACATAGAAGTTTCCTGGTTCAAGCGAAACGAAGTAGGGCACATATGTTGATATATACGAGGGCATGATTAAATACGAGTATGTGATACCGTAATCTAATCTGCCGGTTATTTGATATCAGTTAGGTTATATGTGATATAACAGGATTATTGAATCAAGTGTTGATTTGATAATGTGATATACAGATAAATGATATTAGTCTGTTATATGTGATATAACCGGATTATTAAATCAAATGTTGAGTTAATAATTTGATGTGTATTTATATTTGATATAATTATACATTAACTAATAATATAGCTCACTAATTATTTTCTTATCTTAATATATATATTAATATATATATATATGTATATATATAAGAAGCATGGCATGGATTTTCTATTTTATGAAAATAGAAAAAAGTTGGAAAATAAAAAGATATTTTGGGTTTGAGGAATGGGGTGGAGCATGGCTTTTATTATTGTTTATTGCTCTTGACTCACTATTGAAGCATGATTACAATTTTTAATTGTTGAAAATTGTATGCTTCATTAAGTTCTAAACTTGCATTTTTTCTTCACTTGATCATTTTCTTGAGTTGAGCTCCTTGCTTTTTAGCTCTCTCCATTTTCTTCACCTCCTCCTCCAAGCTCAATCCCTCACATGAGTTGTGAACCCTTAAACTTGTGAGTATCCTAGTGAGCAAACAAAATCCCTAGTTCACCATCCTACACATGATTAGCAATTAAGTGTAGTGTTTTCTTCACTAAAGAGTTTAGTGAAGAGCTAGCTTGAATTAGTGAAGCTTCGGGAGGATCATCTTCAGCAGAAAGTCATCGAAGGAAGCTTGTTCATTCTTCAAGTGGAGCCTAGTGAAGTCGTAGAGACTACAGCCCGGAGCATTTGAAGCGAAAGACTCGATCTACAAAGGTTGTTGATTCTATCCTTAGCTTAGTATTTGTTGATATCATAGTAACCTTAATTATCTAGTTAGATCTTTGGATAGTCTAACTTAGCACCCCGAAAATTTTAAAGTTGCATGCTTGATACTAGTTTTGACCTCATGGTGGTGCTAGGGTAGACTTTAATGGTATTAGAGCCAAGCTAGAACATTAGGGAAGGTCTTTACGGTGTTAAAGTGTTCGATCGATTTTTCAAAGCCCGGTTTTGGCATGTTTCTATCGATTTTTCAAAAGTTAAAATTTTTGTGATTAAAAATATGCAAAAAATTGTGCAGGTGATTTAGTGGAGCCTCAAGAAATTCGAGGATCCAACCCCTTCAAACGGCCGCGAAACTGCGGCCTAACCCCATGTTTGGTCGCGATTCTGCCGCGTGTTTGTGGAGTTGTGGTCTCGTTTCTCTTGTGCTGCTCCACTTTGTGATTTTGCACTCTCTGGGTATTTTTTATAAGACTCAAGTTGTTGAGATCTCTGGATTTGTGGGTGTTCGATAAATCGATCAAAATGTTTAGAGTCGTATAGATGATGATGATATGTGATACAATATTTGGAATCCACAACAATTAGTTTTGAGAAAACTAGTTAGTGTTTTATAAATCTAACGTTTTAGTCTTGATTGATCGATTGCCACGGAATTTCGATTCGGATCAAAACTTCGTCGCAATCGCGTATAATACTCGATCAATTAGTCGGGAATCTTGTTGAATTATCCGACTGCTTATTGAAAAGAGTTTTCAGTTTGAGACTAGAACGCAAGGTTTATAGATTAGGCATGAAATTCGGAATATAAGATATTCCGGGTTTATGATGTCTAAGGTATTTGCGAATTCTAAATATTGTAGTTTTCATTTCTTTTCTGCGACCGTAAATGTAATATGTGGTATATCCCCGATCTCGTTGCTATATGTCAATAGAATTTGAGATACGCATATTTACTTACGTTGATAATAGGTGATGTTATGTGTTGCTGATATGTTATATTGGATCGTCGTGATTGAATAGCCGGGGTTTTTTGCATGAGATGAGAGTAAATGTATGTGATATTCTTTTATTGGGACACTTTCGGGTTGAGGATGATGTTACTATTGATGTATATTATTTACTTTTCCGCATTAGGATAGACCTAAAGCGGGGAGCACAATTAACCTGATTCTAGGTCCAGTGGGAGACTATCTCGAGGAGTCGAGACTAGGTCTCCTAACTCTATATTGGCAGGGTTGCTTGCCGCTCTCATAAAGGTCTAGAAATGTGGGTTTGGCTATTCATCACGACTGTGGAATCCGTGTTTTTCATTACTGGCTGAATTTAAAACACGGACCTCCTAGTATATAAAATATTTCATATGTTATGCTTCTGCTGCTTGATTCTGTAATGTGATCATATAACTATGTGAGACGAATGCTATATATATATGATATATATAATAAACGTTGCTTATGTTTTGCACCCGCGCTAGTCCAGCCCGCGCTCTGTCGTTAGTTAAGTAACCTAACGGTGCATGACGGAGCCCCGTGGCGAACGCAGATGGCATAAGCGTACGTTCTATTTTCGTTTCTTTTTCTGTGATGTTTAGAAAAACATAAATGATGGGACTTCATTAATGGGATTAATAAAAAGAAAAGAAACCTAAAAATGGTGTAGAATCAAAATTTTAAAAAGTTACCTCTAGTTCTTGCTTTGCATGGTGGTATTCCTTGATGAATATCCAGCACCACATTCGATAAGAAAAGAGCCGAGATCCCTTCACCGAAAGTGAGCTCTTTAGCAAAACTAGCAAATGCTACAACCCATTCTGTTTTGTTTTAATAACTTCTCTAGTTCTTACTTTGCATAGTGGTATTCCTTAATGAATATCCAGCACCTCATTCGATGAGCAAAGAGCCGAGATCACTTTACCGGAAGTGACCTCTTTAGCGAAAATAGCAAAACCTAACACTCATTTCCAAATTACTAGATTCTACAACGATATCAAGTTCATTACGTTAAAGGTTTTCTTCAAAACCAGTCGTAGCCCTCCGTCATTTCAAATTAATGCTATTTAGTATCTGTGCTGCGTTTGTTGACCATAGTCAAGACGTAGTGTGCGGTAGCTGATTAGTGCTTATCTGTCGCATGTGACGATTGGATTTGTACGGCTTTGTTGACCATAGTTAAGGATCATACGGGTGGGTTTAATTCAATCACGAA
Source organism: Agapanthus africanus (assembly GCA_030015575.1). Taxonomy (NCBI): domain Eukaryota; kingdom Viridiplantae; phylum Streptophyta; class Magnoliopsida; order Asparagales; family Amaryllidaceae; genus Agapanthus; species Agapanthus africanus. The sequence goes on along the minus strand of JASDDO010000022.1, from coordinate 638,631,985 downwards.
ATGACGGGTTGAACTTGGCTAGAGCTTATGATTTGTTGACCATAGTTAAGGTCATAAATTGCTAAGGGTAAAAACAGATATTGGGAATTTCAAGTGTTGAAATTTGCAATGAGATTACATACCTTCTATATGATAGTTGGATCCCGATACTCATTGCGAATAAGAGTTACTCCTAAGAAAGTTTTCCACTTTACAATTAGCCGATCGATTAGGTGTCTAAGAAAGGTGTTAACGGAGTGATACCCCTGCGGAAACGAGGTTATTTAATTAGTTCCATGCGAAAGTATGGGGAGACTCCCTCGGAATACTAATACTTGCCTGGCCGAACGATTGGCGAACTTGTAAGGTGTAATTAATCTCGGCTAATCTTACCTTTTATGATTTGAAGGATGATTTGATAAAAACAGTGGGAGCCATCCTGATTAGATAAGATAATGACCAATCTAATCTTGCAAAGAGCGCACGCTAATGCGTTTCCTTCTCTCTCTCCAGGTAGTGACCAATAACACGCCTTAATCAAGATAATAATATGGATGTAATGACCGAACCAGCTTATTATACTGGGCTAGGTTCCGCTCTATCTTATAACTGTCATAAGTCTGAGCAGGGAATAGGGGAATACCCGGATTCTCACGCCACCCGAACGAAGGATCATACTGATGCATCTTCGGGTGTGTTCGTAACCGAGAATTGTTTCTCAATTTGCTCTACATCCTGGGTATTGAATACCGGATCAGGATCCCATGTATGTAATTTGTTACATGGGCTAAAAAGAGATAGATAACTGGAAAAGGGTGATGTCTCTAAAAGTAGGGAATGAAACAATTGTTGCAGTCAAAGCAGTTGGCGAATATCACCTTGTATTACCAAATGGTAATACAATGATTCTGAACGACTGTTATTACGTACCAAAAATGATGTGCAATATTATATCAGTTTCATTATTGCATAAAGAAGAATATAACTTTGCATTGGAGGATAATGTTATGAACATTTTCCAAAATCAAGTGTTGATTGGATTTGGTACGTTGTGTAATGGTATATACGTTCTGAATCAAACCACAGTTCTAAGCATACATAACACACACAAGAGGAAAAGTTCAGAAATGAACAAAGCCTTCTTATGGTATTGTAGACTAGGTCATATCAATGCGATAAGACTAGCTAAGTTGCAAAAAGATGGATATTTGAATCCGTTCGAATTTACATCTTATGAAACTTGTCAGTCATGTCTCAAAGGTAAGATGAACAAAACTCCGTTTACTGGATACGAAGAAAGAGCTACTGAACTCTTGGGACTGATACATAGTGATGTATGCGGTCCTATATCTACTCATGCCAGGAATAGTTCCTCGTACTTTATTACATTCACCAATGATCTCTTTAAATTCGGACATGTGTTCTTGTTGAAATACAACTCTGAAGCTTTTGAGAAATTCAAGAAATATAAATACGAAGTTGAGAACCAGACGGGTAAAAGTATTAAGATTCTTCGATCTGATCGGGGGGGAAAATACTTGAGCATGAAATTCAGAGACTACTTAAAAGAAAATGGGGTTCTCTCTCAGCTTACTCCTCCGTATATACCATGGCACAATGGAGTTTCGGAGCGGAGGAATCGCGCCCTATTAAATATGGTGCGCTCTATGATGAATATTGCTGAGTTACCTATTTCTTTTTGGAGATATACACTTGAAACAGCTGCATACCTATTGAATAGGATTCCGACCAAATCCGTGCCTACCACTCCATATGAGATATGGAATGTGTAATGACCGTGTTTTCTAATACCTAATAAAATATCTTTTATTTAATTTTCTAGTATCAAGTAATTATTTACGTGTTTCGTTGATAGAAAAATATTTTTATTTTTTTCAAAGTAATGTTAGAAATTTTCGGAGCATTGAAATGTGGTTAAAGGAATTTTCTAAAATCTATTTATATTTTTCTAGGCTTAAAATGTTTTAATAAAAAATTTATAATGCCTTAAAATAATTGAAATATTTTATTATCAATTAAAATAATTATTTCGTAATTAAAATATTTCCAAGGATAAAATAGATTTTTAAATATTTATGATGACAAACAAAAATCATAGATATGAGAATATTACTTAATTTTAGCCTAAAATTATTTTTTTAGTGAAGATAACGATAAAATATATTTTCTGGAATTTTCTTAGATTTTTCCCGTATTTTTTCAATATTTTAAACAATTTTTAAAACCAAATTCAATTTTTTAACAATAAACAGTTTAGTTTTCAAAAAAAAGTAATTTCCATCGACTCTTAACCTGGACCGTTGGATAGAAGATCCAACAGCCCAGATCTACCGGCGGCGCCCACGTGGTGAGACCACGCAAAAACGCGTGGTCTCCTCTCGCGGCCACGTAGAGCGCGGGCGGGCGGATCAGAGACCGTTGGATCTTGATCCAACGGTTGAGGTGAAGCGGCGGCGGCAGATGGTTAGACAATCATTAGGGCGTGGGTTTTGAGTATTTTTTTAACAGATTTTGGATTTTATTGTTGGGGAAAAGATTATAAATAGAAACCTTCAAACTCAAATTTCTCACACCTCAAAACTCCGAAAATTCTGGAAAAAAAACCGACGCCTTCGTATCACCGACGTTGTGGTTCCACCCAAGTATCGAGGAAAAATCCGAGCACAGAGCTATTAAGGATTTAGTACGAGTCTACATTTTCGACCCATCAGCATCCAACTCAAACAAAAGGTAGGATCCGTCTCTCTCCACTCTTGTCACCTTCCTTCTTTTAATGATCTTAGTTTCAACTTCTAATCCCAACCTTATATTAAAATGATGTTAAAATATTTCTGCATGCCTATTTTGGTATCCCTTAATGATAAGAATTTGACCCCATGCTTAAAATGGTTTAATTAATTATCTTTATATGCGTGAATATTGCACCATCATCCTATATGGAATAATGATATGCTTAAAGTTATAACTCATGGGGCATCAAATCCACCCTTTGGGTACACCCACGTATCCATGTTACCAATAAAATCTCGAAATAGGGTTCTTCCACAAAATGCCCTCATTTTATTAGCATATTGTATATATTTAAAATACTCATGGGATGTGAGATGTTTGGAACAATACTTAGACTCTTATCTACTAATTTACCTCAGTTTTGTTAAAATTCCACTAATTTTACTTGCACTCTTATCCACTAATTTACCTCAGTTTTGTTAAAATTCCCTACACTTTTTAAGTGGGGAAAATGCTAATCTAAATAATTATGCTATAGTTTTTCAACTTAACCCCGTTCACATAGAAAGGAATATTCTTAATATAATTTCCTCAGCCTATTAACTAAGGTTTAATAAGATACCATATCAGGGGAATGTTTTACATGAATCGCCCTCTGATTATTAGACAATCGTCCCTGAAAAGAACAGAAATCCTGCCGTCCATGTGCAGCAGTTGTCAACGAGGAGTCGTTCTTGTAGAATAGCACCTCTAATAGATTACCCTAATAATAGAGTAATGTTTTACGTAAATACCACGTGGTTGATAGGCAATCGTCCCTAAAAAAACACAAATCTTGCCGCCCATGTGCAGCGGTTGCCAACACGAACGTATTTTCTAAAATGGTACCTCAAACTTAAAACACTATGATTTTTATAAAAATTATTAATTATAATAAAATACCTCAATCCATCCTAAAAAGACATAATTTCATTTAAATATCTTAAGCTTTACTAAAAGGTTATCCTCAACAAAAACCATAAGCTTTATAAATGATATTTTCCAATAGAATACCTAAAACCTTATTAAAAGACAATTTCAAATAATTACTATAATCTTTCAAAAAAAAGATATTTTCATTAAAATACCATGGGTTTCCAAAATGATAATTACTCTAAATATCATTGTTTTTCTTATAAACAATAAATATTCATCAAACGCTATTATCATTATTAACTAAACATTCTATAAAATGATATGAAGCACCTTACAAACTTAAAAAGATAACAAGATAGAAATGAGCGGTTGTAGAAGACCGTGTTAAATGAGATCAACTTTTTTTATTACAAGTTTATGACATACATGACACCTGATACGGTTAGGGTTAGAATGCGCGGACCTAGGTATGAAATACTTATAAATGGGATACCTGCAGGCAGGGTGAACAGTCCAATGTGTGGACGACTACTAACCCCATATTCGGGCGAATACTAACCCTACTTTGGCGGTGAATGGTCCAATATATGGACAAATACTAACCCGATATTCGGGCGAATACTAACCCTACTTTGAGGGCGAATAATCCAAAATGTGGATGACATACAATGTGGAAATTCCATGCCTAAATATATACGCACTAACTTTAATTCGTCAAGACCTTTACACTGAATAACGGGGATGGGTAGTTTGATTAGGCAAGGAGATGCGGAACTCGGATTCCCCTACTACTCGATCATGATTACGGGAAGTGAAACGGTACATTTCACTTCCCCAGTTGTTTTTCCATGGCCAAATCAGAATAATCGCGAGTATCCGGACCCTTGTTTGACAAAACTAAAACGATTACAATACTTAGTAGATACATATTAATGCTCACCACTAAACTCACATAATATCATGTGCTATACCCACATGTTACTTTATCTACCTTTCTTTATGAGACCGGAATTATTCAGCATCTTGGATGTGGATATTTTACCAGTTCAGACTTGTTTATTGTGGAATTGAAAGGTGGAAATACATGTACACTTGAGTGATATTCACGCTAGACAAAACCCCATCGTAGTCATGGGACATCTTTCGGAGATGTTCATGCTACTGCATTGATTCAAGTGATTGCCACCCCAAGCACGAGTGCCAGCTCATACGGCTTCCAGCTAGTTATGAGATACCTCAAGGATACGAGTGCGACCATTCGTCAATTCCATCAATATACACCTTATTAACTTGATTTAACTCTTAGACTGAATACCCAATTTGACTGGAACTTTTACTCACATATACCTCATACAACATACACATATACCTCTGTTAACATGTCTTATTTGTATACACCTCATACCTTTATATCCATATACATCATGCCTGTACATATACATTATATACACCTATTCGTTTCTATACCTTTACTTCCTTATAAGGCAATCCTATCCGAATATAACTCGCTGACGGACTTTCTTTTTCCCTCTCTTTGGAATGTCCGTTAGATGAGAATGAGTTTTATGACGAGGATAAAGGTGTGGAGCCAACAAATGAAGATTACACCGACTTGACGATGGAAGATTGGCTAATTTTAATTTTTGTAGTTGCCCACATGTTTAGGGCTTTTGTTCTCCTTCGATATAATTAAACTACTTAGTTTATATTACTCTTTCTTTTGGGATGTAATAAAATTTAGTTAATGGAAATAAATGCTTTCCGCTTTTTTTTTATTTGGTACACTTTTTGCATATTGGATATTCATACGTTTAACGTAACTGTATTGAATAGACCACCTTCAATACAGTTAGGTTGCGGACCTTGCCACGTTATCCTTCACCTTCTTTTGGGAAGCGGGGCATGACAGAATGGGAAGAGACCATATCTTAAACGAGTTAAGATATGGGATTGTCCGGCCTATGTTAAAAAGCAAAATCCGGACAAACTCGATGTAAGGTCTGTTTTGTGTAAGTTTGTGGGATATCCAAAGGATTCATATGGATATATCTTCTACCACACTGAGGAACAAAAGGTGTTTGTTTCTCAATATACCACCTTTTTAGAAAAGGAATTTCTTGTGAAAGAAATTAGTGGTAATGAGATAGAACTGGAAGAAGTTTCAGCAACACAAACTATAACTGACAATTTGGTAGAACCGGAGGATTCAATGGTCTCGACGAACCTCAGCCACTCCGCAGATCTAGTAGGGTTCCTCATCCACCTGAGAAATACTACGGTTTTCTTATAGACGGTGGAGCGAGGATTGCATCATGGAAGATGATGACCCAACTAGTTTCGAGCAGACCATCACAAGTGGGGACTCTGTGAAATGGGTAGATGCTATGCGATCTGAGATGGAATACATGTACACCAACAAAGTATGAACTTTGGAAGTTGCTCCTGAAAGGGTAAAACCCATCGGGAGCAAGTGAATCTTTAAGAAGAAAATTGGTGTAAATGGAAAGGTTGACCTTCAAAGCTAGACTTATAGCAAAAGGTTTTCGTCAACGATCAGGTATCGACTATGATGAAAACTTTTCTCCCGTCGCTATGCTTAAGTCCATTAGGATCCTACTTGCCATTGCTGCATACCATGATTACGAAATCTAGCAGATAGACGTCAAAACCGCTTTTCTAAATGGTGATTTAGAAAAGAGCGTGTACATAACAGCCAGAAGGCTTCGTAGATAGTGAGAGCGTGTACATCTACGGATTAAACCAGGCATCACGGAGCTGCAACATCTGTTTCGATGAAGCTATCAAAGAGTTTGACTTCATCAAAAACGTAGATGAACCTTATATATACAAAAAGGTTGTAGAGAGTAAGTTTGTCTTCCTCGTATTGTACGTGGATGACATAGTCTTGATAGAAAATGATATTCTTATGCTATACTCGGTCAAACTCTTCTTATCACACAAGTTCTCTATGAAAGATCTAGGTGATGCCTCCTACATCCTAGAGATAAAGATCTATAGAGATAGATCTTAGCAGATGTTGGGATTGTCCCAATCCAGGTACATTGACACCATACTAAAGAGATTTAGTATGGAAGATTCTAAGTGTGGTAATTTACCCGCTAGTTCAGGAATCACTCTCTCCAAAGAAATGTCTCCCAAGACTGATTTGGAGATGGCTCGCATGCAAGAGATACCCTATGCTTCGACGGTCGGGTCAATCATGTATGCGATGTTATGTACCAGACCAGATGTAGCTTACTCACTAAGTGTAGTGAGCAGGTATCAATCAGATCCTGAGGAGAACACTGGACAGCTGTGAAGAACATTCTTAAATACTCGAGAAGGACTAAAAAAATGTTCTTGGTGTATGGTAACGGTGAACTCCAGGTAAAGTCCTTTACCGATTCAAGCTTCCAGAGTGATAAGGACAACAATAAGTCGGTCTCGAATTTTGTCTTCACCCTCAATGGAGGGACGTATGTTGGAAGAGTTCCAAGCAAGATACCGTAGCAGATTCGACGATGGAGCCTGAATACATCGCTACCAACGATACTGCCAAAGAGGCTGTCTGGATTAAGAAGTTCATAGCTGAACTTGGTATGGTTCCATCCATTGAGCATCCAATACCTGTGTATTATGATAACAATGAAACTGTGGCTTTAGCCAAGGAACCCCGGTCCTATCAAAGATCCAAACATATTCTTAGACGGTATCACCTGATCCAGGAGATAGTAGATCGACGGGAGATCGAGATCAGGAGAGTTGACACGAAGGACAACGTAGCGGATCCACTCAGGAAGGGCCTCTCTCAGACGCAGTTTGAGAGACTATTTGAGATGTTGGACTTGAGATACTACAACAACTGGCCTTAGTGCAAGTGGGAGATAGGAATATGTATGCCCTAAGGCTATTATTGTACATTGATGTATATTATAGTGGATACTTGGACATATATATAGAGGACTTTCTTGCTCGACATAATAGTATGCTATCTGGTTACTCTTTATCTTAACATGTACACTTAATATTATTATACTGTCTCTCTGATACATGTTGATAAAGCCCTTAGGATGTTTGCTTGACTACCGGGACTATGATACGGATCATACTACTGGGACCTGGGTAGTCCACAAGCACATCCTTTAATGGTTCCTAGTCGAGGGTATATCGAGACAGGGTATCGATATTCCAGAATAGACTAGTGTGTACGTTTTTGACCATGTATGGAGGCGATGGTTGATCCCATAGGCATTGGTGTTTGACATCAAAGATTGTACACATGTGCTCATTAGAGAATGGGTACACCGAACAGGACTCGCCGAGAACTTCTAGTTGGTACTATACTTATCATCAGATAACGGTTCTTTAGTAACACTGGTACATGTTAGTCTGTAGACCCGAGATCGTCATAGAGTCTTGTGTGTTTCCCACTGTGCTTTGATCTTCTCCCTACTACGGCTCAAAGGAGTCATGCAAACAGGTGGATTTTGGGTACAGTCCCGAGTCACGTGGAGGCAATAAGCGATATGAGGGGTTTCATCTCTTCCGGTATAGGGAGTTGATGTTGTGCTATGCTCGATTGGTTATAACAGGAAGTCCCTGGCCAGAGCTGGTGATGAGATTTACTTGTAAGAGTTATCAGTAGTTTCTCGTACCGTTATAGGCCACACATCGGCATGACTTATCAAGTTATTGGGGTCTGACGATTCCACCCCCAAACTCGATATGCGACGTATCAGACAAAGAGACCGGACTGTACGGTAAGTGTTACCTATAGGCTTCATGGGAGTTTGGATAAGCTTGCTTGTTGATCTTCTATTCGCTCAATACTTGAGTAGCCGTTACGTCCAGCTAGTATTGCTGACGGTTTGTGGGCGACTGATGTGATCATCACCAACTGCTGGCGTATTGACGAGTGTTTAGAGTCGCACATAGAAGTTTCCTGGTTCAAGTGAAATGAAGTAGGACACATATGTTGATATATACGGGAGCCTGATTAAATACGAGTATGTGATACCGTATTCTAATCTGCCGGTTATTTGATATCAATTAGGTATATATGATATAACCAGATTATTGAATCAAGTATTGATTTAATAATGTGATATACAGATAAATGATATTAATCGGTTATATGTGATATAACCGGATTATTAAATCAAGTGTTGATTTAATAATTTGATATGTATTTATATTTGATATAATTATACATTAACTAATACTATAGCTCACTAATTATTTTCTTATCTTAATATTTATATTAATATATATATATATGATATATGTGTGTGTGTATTATTTAAAAAGTATGGCATGGATTTTCTATTTTATGAAAATAGAAAAGAGGTGGAAAATAAGAAGATATTTTGGGTTTGAGGAATGGGGTGAAGCATGGCTTTTTATTATTGTTTATTACTCTTGACTCACTATTGAAGCATGGTTACAATTTTTAATTGTTGAAAATTGTATGCTTCAATAAGTGAGGAGATATGAAAGCCATTCTACACTTGCATTTTTTCTTCACTTGATCATTTTCTTGAGTTGAGCTCCTTGCTCTCTAGCTCTCTCTATTTTCTTCATCTCCTCCTCCAAGCTCAATTCCTCACATAAGTTGTGAACCCTTGAGCTTGTGAGTATCCTGGTGAGCAAACAAAACCCTTACTTCATCATCCTACACTAGATTAGCAATTAAGTGTAGTGTGTTTCCTTCACTAAAGAGTTTAGTGAAGAGCTAGCTTAGATTATTAGAGTTTCGGGTGGTTCATCTTCGGCAAGAAAGTCATCAAAAGAAGCTTGTTCATTCTTCAAGTGGAGCCTAGTGGAGTCGTAGGGACTACAATCCGGAGCATTTGAAGCGAAGGACTCGATCTACAAAGGTTGTTGATTCTATGCTTAGCTTAGTATTTGTTAATATCATCATAGTAACCCTAATTATCTAGTTAGATCTTTGGATAGTCCAGCTTAGCATCCCGAAAATTTTAAAGTTGCATGCTTGATGCCAGTTTTGACCTCATGATGATGCTAGGGTGGACTTTCATCGTATATTACTGCGTGGTTGTGATTTCGCTTAGTGGACGTTGGTTTAGCTCCCGTAAATATGATGCTTCTATATTTATTATCATTATACTTGTGTTTATCAGAATTTATAAAGGTGCCGCTGCTCAAATTTTTAAAACACACCTTATTCAATTTGCATACCCTTTCGAAAACTTCACTTTCAATGCATTTTTAAAAATGGTTTAGATTCTGGGTTTTGCCTTACTTGAATTGCGTCATCGTCTTTAGACGTGTGATTTAAATGCCGGTCACTTCCGTTTCCGGATCGTGACAATAGCTCCCGCGGTAAGAATTTCCTCTCCCAAGAGAGAGATCGGCGGGTCGATTCCCAAAGGGGCCACATCCAAAAAATAAGTGTTTAAACTTTATGATGTACTCATCAAGCAACCTATCAAAGACCTAACACCACCAATTATAATGGCAACCTTCTATCAATAGCACCGAATGGACACGTGTCATACATGCACATAAACTTTCCTATGTATTGCAATTAGATGTGATAAATTTTGGTTACAAAATTACGAACATTTATCTGCTTCTCTTTTGCAATCACTGGTCGCCCTTCTTAAATTTATTTCTATGGGATTAATGAGTAATTGAAATCGAAATTGCATATTTGAGCTCATGTATTAGTGTATGCAAAAAAGGAAAAAAAACGAGTAGGATTTTGAAAAACACTTACCAAAATAATCTTCATTTATATCATCCCCTACCGTCTTTGCCAGAAAATGATGCACTGATAAAGTGGGAAACCGATACCAAAGGGTAGGCAGGCTACACTAATGAATATCTACAAATGCATGGCAGGGAACAATTTTCATCATATATTTATCAAAACCTGTTAGTATTATCAACTTTTAACATAGAAAAGGATTTTCAAGATGACATATCATCAACCTACAATTTTCATCACATATTTAAAAATAATGGGTCATATTTGTACAATAATCCATGAAGAACTAAAAATTTAACAACATGCTTTCAAAGACGTGATTCATCAATACACCTGGTTGCTAGTACTACCCAAAAGACCTAAACTTGCTAGAAGTCCAAAATAAACGACATCAACCCTATTCTCCTATCGGCTCCTCTCTTCACCTATCAAATTATGCATTTTGATTTGCAGCCACATAGAATGTAGATGAGCTATAAGGTAGATAAACTAAATAATATTTAGTAGTTAAATAAGTGTGAGGAATGAGAACTAAATGAAGAAGGAATCCCACCATGAAATTCACATTATAACTTATATGTACACACATTATCTCCAACAAAAAAAACCATATTCATAAAAGTCTAATATAGCAGATAATCAATGAAAACCATAAGAAACAGAAAATTACCAATTCAAGGAGAAACTACCTATAATCCCCTAATATTCACCATACCCAATCCGATTCAACCAATGCAGTTAAAAATCCACAATTCAAGCAATCAACAACCACTAATAGTAAAAGATGATGAAAATCAAGCAGTAGAACCATCATTTCTTCAAACCCTAAGTATCTGCAACTTCGACAAGAAACTATCAATAGTCTCTAAGGGTCTGTTTGGTTGCAGGATTATTATGGTTTTGGATTGTGGAATCCAAGGATTCCATAATTTTGTGTTTGGTTGAGGGATTTGAATTTTTAGGATTCCTTTATTTTTTATAGGGGCCCACCACAAAACAAGGATTCATAAATCCTAAAATTTTTTAAGGATTTGCAAGGATTTGACACTATTCATTGTACTTTTAGATGGGACGTGTATTTTATTTATTTAATAATCGTCTCTCTATCTATCTATCTCTAAAATCTTCAAATCAAAATCCCACTTTTTTTACCAACCAAACAAAGATTACAAGGATCTACAAATCCAATGCTAGGAATCCAAAACCAACTAAACAACAAATTACAAAATCCAGAAATTTTCAACCGTACTGTTTTGGAATCCAAATTTTTAAATCCTGCAAGGCCCTAATATTCACCATCCCAATCTAATCATCTAATCCCATGCATGTCATCATAATCCACAATTCAAGCAATCAATTACCACACTACCAGCACCCAATCTAAAAAGGTAAATGTAAGAGTCAATGAAATTCAAGGAGCAGCAAACGGCAGTACCATCATTTTCCTCAAACCCTAAGTATCTGCAGCTTGGTGGCGAAGGCGATGGCCACCCAATCGGGTTGCGAAGTCGACCACTGCAGCTGCTCGATCTCCGCCCCGGCGGTGTACGCTAGTATCGGATCCAATCCCCCCTCCACCGCAGCTGCCCCCGTAGGCCCGCCAGCAGCAGCGCCAGCGCCGCCGCTCCCCATGGAAGAAAGGTCCCAGATCAAGGCCTGCAAGTCGTCCCCGGCCGTGCAGATGTGGCAGCTGCTGTGCGGGGCCCAGGCGATGGCGTTGACGCTGGCCTGGTGGCGCTGCAGCTCGACTACGGGGAGGGTGGGGAAGCGGATGTCGAGGACGACGACCTTGGCGCTGTCCATGATGATGGTGGCCATGTACCTGGGGTCCTGCTTGTTCCATCCCAGCCTCACGAGTGGAGTGTCGGCGGGGTCGGAGGACTCGTAGATGATGGTGGAGTGCTCCTTGTCTCTGAGGTCGAAGACCCTAACGGATCCATCGGCGGAGACGGAGGCGAAGACGCCGACGCCGCCCCAGGCGATGTCGTAGACCTCCTTGTCGTGGGCGATGAGCTGGGTGTCGACGGCCTCGCGCTCGATGTCCCATATGGTGCAGGTGGTGTCGATGGAGGAGGTGCCGATCCGCCTCGGCTCGGCCTCGTTCCAGTCGAAGGAGGTGAGGGGGCCGCAGAACTCGGAGTTCTTGTTGCCGTTGAGGACGGACTTGAGGTCGACTCGGGAGGAGTCGTCGGAGATGCGCCAGAGGCGGAGGAAGTCAGCGGAGGTGGCGAGGAGGTCAGGGCGGATGCAGTCGCGGTCGGGGATGAACATGGTCTTGGTTGGGGGGAAGGGGTGCTCGAAGGCGAGGGCGGGGTCGGAGCGGATCTCGCCGGTGAGGTCGTCGAGCTGGACGATCTCGACTCGGTTGGGGAGCTGCTCGAGGAGGGAGGCGATGGCGAGGCGGTACTTCTTGTCGCGGCGTACGCTCCAGTTCATGGCGTAGATGTGCCACGGCGCCTCGTACGTGTAGATCTCCGACCGCTTCTGCTGGTCCTCCGAGTTGTCCGGGGTTCGATCGGCCGAGGCGACGGCGGCGCCGGCCATGGCTGGGGTTTTTGTGTTTTGTGCGGGGGCGAGAGATTTCAGATTTGGGGGAAAGACCGGGTATCTAGCCCTCGGCGATTGATAGCAATGAAGATGAGTGGAGGGTAAGAACGTAAAACGAGGGGAGAGATTGAGGACTTTAACTTGGGCCTGGTTGGGCCTTCGGCGATTGAACAAAAGGTTAGAAAGAAAACAATATAAAGGTAATAAAGTAGAAAAGGATGTTAAAGTGAGAAGAAGGTGACGTTTCTTCTAAGGATAAATTGCAAAATCCCCCTAGCAGTTTTTAATCTTACAAAAAAACCCTGGCCTTAAATCGGAAACCCACTTGGAAAATTTTCATGCAGCTGTTATGTCTAAATAGATCATACATATCGCAGGCAGCTGAATAGATATGGCATAATAACTAGATACCACAGGCAACTACACATATACGGAGATACCGCAGGCAGAGTTTTTTTTGACAACCGAAAAAAATTCAGTGGATTTTTTACAAGCGTTTCGAGATCAGGGTTTTTGTCGGTGAGAAAATCCGCTTGGGTTTTTTCTGACAATTAAGAATCCAAAAAATCCAACAAATTAATTTTGTCCTTTCGTCCTATCTATCTCAATTAGTAATTTTCGCACTTGTGTGTCAAATTTCAATCACTTTATGTGTGTGTTAAGGTGTTTAATCGGCCGGGACGCGGGGTGTTTAACCGGCAGGGCCGTCCGCGGCCCGGCCCGAAAAATGGCCCTGCCAGGCCAAGGCCAAGGCCCAACCGTTGGCGGCTCGGCCAAATTCAATTTGAATTTGGACTTGGGTTTTGTTTTGGGGGGGAGGGTGGATTTAGGGGGACCGGTCAAATTCTTAGGATGAGAGTTTTTTTGAATGGAAATGGGATTTTAAATAAAGATGGGAAATTTGAATTAAAGTGAAATTTGTAAAATTATCTAAAACCCTCAACTTAAAATTATACATTTATAAACCTCTAATCCAAAACTCTATAAATATCTATCTACACTTATCATTCTTCTCGCAATCCACAACAACAAAATTTTCAATCTTACAATCACTCTCTTCAATTTCCGAGAAGTTTACTGTTAAAATTGGAATCACGCAATCTTCATTTCCGCAGTCTCAATCTTCACTTCAGTTTCACTAATTTGATTCTGCTATTTGGAATGAGCTGTTTTTTATTGATCATATATTTTTCTCGTATATTTTTTATCATCTTTCTTTCTCTGTTGCTAATATTTTTAATTAAAAATGTAAAGCTCATCTTCATAAGGTAACAGGGGTGCTTCATCTTCACGGAAACGTTCATTTCAAATCGATATGGATTCACAAAAGAGACGGAGATTAACCAATATGCTGCAAACTAATTTTGATTCTTATTCTCCTAATTATGAATTTTCTAATTATGAGATCCCTGCTGCTTCACAAAGTAATGTCCCTGAAAAAGTTCATGTTCCTACCGTTCTTGAAGCAAGAGCTTCTGTCCCTAAAGACAAAAGAGCTAAAACTTCTGATATTTGGAAATATTTTGTAGTACAAACAGTTGCATGTAAAGGCGAGCGGGCAGTTTGCACTCATTGACAAGCACATTTTACTTGTGTCACTTCAGGTGGAACTACTCATCTAAAAAAATATTTAACCAAACACAAAAAAACTGATTCTCGGCAGACGACTCTGAGTATGTCGTCTAACTCTTTAACTAGTTTTTCTTATTCGCAAGGTACCAGTAGAAGAGAACTTGCAAGATATGTTATGCATGCTGAACAACCATTTGGTTTTGTAAAAAACAAAAAATTTGATAGATTGGTAAAAAATACATATAATCCAGTATTTTAAAGAGTACCCAGAACAACACTCAGAAGTGATGTTTTTAAAATTTTTATGATGGTAAAGCCAATTTGATTGATATTTTTGCAAATTTTAAGAGTAAAATTGCATTAATTTCTGATTTTTGGACTACAAAATGGGGTATGAGTTATATTTGTGTTGCTGCACATTCCATTAATAATGATTGGTTTTTACATAAAAGAGTTATTAGTTTTTCAAAATTGGAGTATCCACATAGTGGAAATAATATAAGTAATTGTATTTTGAGTGTCGTACGTGAATATAATATTCAGAATAAAATATTTTATGTTAGTTTTGATAATACTACTAATAATAATTCTTCTATAACAATTTTAAAAAATAATTTAAATTCTGTTTTGAATGGAGAATTATTTCATCAAAGATGTGCATGCCATGTGTTAAATTTAATTGTGCATGATAGTCCTACTATAATCGATCATCATTTAGCGAAACATAAAAATGCTATGATATTTATTCAAACCTCTGGACCTCAAAAACAGATTTTTAAGCAAATTTGCACCCAATTAAATTTAAAATTTAGATATTTCAAATTCAATATTCCAAGTAGGTGGAATTCCACTTATTAGAGGTTGAAATGTGTTTTAAAATATCGGGAGCCCATTACTTTATTTTATGAGGAACAAATGCCCAAAATAATTTAGAGAATTATGATTGGTTTGTTTGTGAATATGTTTTGAAAATTTTAGAAATATTTTACAATGCAACTAAATGTTTATCTGGTGTTTATTATCCTACTACATGTTTAGCAGTAGAACAGTTATTTTATATTAGTAAGATTATTAATGAGTATGCAATTGACCCTGAAAGTGCATTTGCTGAAATGCTATATAGCATGCTTACGAAATTGAATAAATATTGGCGAAAAGATCATGCATTGTTTTGATTAGCATATGTTTTTTATCCTAGACTTAAAAAACATAATTTATTATTTTTATTAGATGGATACCATGAAAACTTATGTACTGATATAAGAGATTATAAAAATGTTTTAGATTTTTATTTGCATGGATTATATGCCATATATGATGTACAATACGGTCAAAACAGAATTTCTTTTTTATCTTCCTATTCACAGCAAACTTCAAAAAAAAAGAATATTTCAGTTTTTGCAGCAGAAAAAATAAAGAACAATCGTTTCTACTTCTTCTACTTATAATGAGCTTACAATATATTTGCAAACTGATTTCAGTAATTTTCTTACCGCGGATCAAACAGATAATCTTGATATTTTGGATTGGTGGAAAACACATGGACACATGTATCTCGTGCTTTCTGCCATGACTCGTGATTTATTAACAATTCCAATCTCCACAGTACCTTCGGAGTCTGCTTTTAGTGCAGATAACGGAGTTCTGAACAATAAGACAGCGAATCTGTCGGATGACGCATTGGAGATTGCAATGTGCCAAAAAGATTGGTTCTATACATAAGCCAGACAACAACACGTTAAGAGTATTGAAGCCTCCGACACCGATGAAGAGTAAAGATCGATAGAAGCTAACTAGTTAGTCTTTTTTATTGAATTGCATTTTTAATTTTTTTGGTAATTGTATGAGGGGTAAGGTTTGCCAACTTATGTCCCCCCTCAAAATATTTTTTAATTAATAAAATATTTAGGTCTGTCCCGGGACCTACACGAAGTTCCGGTTAAAAAAATTTCCAAACTTTTTTCATAAAAATAAAAATTTACTTTAGATTTTATTTTTAAAAAAAACAAAATTTTTAAACGGGCCGGCCCGGTCCGACCTAAGCCAAGCCACAGGCCGGGCTGGGTTCGGGTTGGAGGGCCCGGCTCGAAGCCCGGTCAACCCAGGACAAGCCCGGCCCGAAGACGGCCTGGCCCGGCGGACTCCCGGCCAAGCCGGATCGACCCGGCCCGATAGACACCATGATGTGTGTGTTTTTAATTTTCATTAAAAACTATAATATAGCCCATATAGTTTTAAATGATGAGGTTAGTATTTCGATAATAAATTATGGGATTAGTCACGGTTACGAATCTTAATTGGATTTTCTAATGTTTTTCTTGAATAACAAGAAACCCATGTAATCAATTAATTTCAAAAATAAAAGACCCTCTTCTTTCACACTTATAATAGTAGATGTTTCTTTTTTTCTTTCTTTGTTTTGAAGAAAAAACCGTAGCATTATTTATAATAAACAAATGTTAGAGCTTACAAGCTCCTCCTTTAGAGGAGAAGGCAACTCTTGTACCCTCCAAGATCCATACAAATCTCTATGAAGGCAAGATTTTGCAATGGCATCTATTGCTTTGTTGAAGCCTCTCTTGACATTCATGATGGTAACGTGGGCTTTGTCTCGTAGGAGGTGACGACATTCATTGATGATATGTGCAATAAACCACGGCAGAGTAGTCTTGCAATTATCGATCCACTGTACAATATTGAGCGAGTCACACTCAATTACGCAATTCATCTCAAGATGGTTTAAAGGCCACAAGATACTCATCCTTACTGTGCTGGCCTCAGAGAGCTCAACATCTGATTGTCTAAGCATCTCTGATTCTATGTTTATGACTTTCCCATCATCGTCTCGCACAATGACAACAACCCTTGTCTTTAACCCTCCAACCGCGCCATCGACATTGATTTTCAGGCAACCTTCATTTGGTTTGGACCGATCATCCTTTATATGCTCAACAGAAGTTGGCATCTGAGCCTCGCTGTTTGGGGTGCATTGTAGTATTGCCAGTGATTGGGCGACAACGATAGTAGATGAGGGGTAGGGTATTTTCGAATACCCATTTGATCGAGCCTTCCATAACATCCACAAGTACATAGTACCAATTTTGAAATTCCCTTCAACAACATTCCCATCTCTTATCTATTTCTCTTGCACCGTGTATATGCTCTCGTTGATGTGTAAACTATTAAACTTTGAGGCTTGCCATACTTGCTGAGCTACGCTGCAATTCATGAAAAGATGTGCTGTGCTCTCTGCTTTAAGGTGGCACCAGGGGCAAGTGATATCAACATTCTATAGGACTCTTGCTCGGGGTTCATCAGTTGGGAGAGCATCACTCAGTATTCTTCAAACAAATTGCAAAATTCTAGGTTGCACCTCTTTATGAGACCACCGTTTCTTATAGAGATCTCCATTATCTACGCTTCAGGGTTGTACTGTGAGGCTACGATATGCTGATTGTGTAGAGTACACACCTCGTTTGTCTGGGAGCCACAAGAGTCGATCTTTGCCAATTTGGTTCATGCTTATTGATGGGAGCACTGTAGATCAAATTCACCGCGCCTGTATCAAACAGTGATTGGATGACATTATTGTTCCACTTGCATGACATGCTATCAATAAGCTGGCTAACTAATTAGATATCCATAGGAAAATTTGTCAGCTTCTGGAGTCGAGATGGGCTAGAAAGAACCCAATAGTCATTAAAAATATGCACGCTCTCACAATTAATAATGGACCAACCATGCCTTTCTGATAGAAAATCTCTGCATTTTTCAACACCTATCCAAAACGCCGAGCATTGCCTTTTTGGACTGAAATTGAGGAAGCTTGATTTAGCAAAATATTTAGATTTTAGGCGTTTGACCCACATAGCATCAGGATTCGATAAGATTATCCAGCCAACCTTCTGTTGGATATGTATGTCCTAGAGGCCTTTATTGTATAGAATGCTAGGGGTATGTATATACATGACAATCTTGCTCGATATGATAGTATGCTATTTGGTTTGACTTTATCTGAACAAGTGTATATGTTTTACTTGTTATTTCATATCGCTGATACATGTTGATAAAACCTGTAGGATCCTTACTTGACTACCAACGTTGTGATGGCAAACATACTTGTGAGAGCTGCGTAATCAATAAGCACATTCTTAAATGTCCCTAGTCGTGGGATTGTCGAGACTGAGTATCAATATTCCAGATTAGATTAGTGTATACATCTCTAGACCCTGACAGGGGGCGGTGGTTAGTCCCACAGCCATTGGTGTGTTTCATCTAAGATTGTATACAAGTGCTCACTGGGGGTAAGTACACTGGACGGACACGCCGAGAACTGGCTAGATGATATTATACCTTTCGTCAGATAGCAGTTCTCTGGTGACATGAGTATAGATAGTCTGTCAACCTGAGATCGTCATTTGTCTCATGTGAGTTCCCACTGTACTTTGATTACTACCCTATCACGGCTCTACCGAGTCATGCAAATATGTTTTAGTTGGGTACAGTCCCGAGCCACATGGAGGCAGTGGGCGATTATTAGGGATTCATCTTTCCTAGTATAGAGAGTCGATGTCGCACTGTGTTCAGTGGGCCAACACCATAAGTCCCTGTCCAGGGCAGTTGAGAATTACTGATGGTTAGATCAGTAGATTCTCAGATGGTCTTGAGCCATATCGGCATGACTTGTCAGGTTATTAGGGGTCTGATGTTTTCCACCCCTAGACCTGGCATGCGATACTCTCAGACAAACTGACCGGACTGTACGAAGATTGTCACCTACAGACTCAGTAGGGGTTCGAATGAGTTTGCTCGTCAGCCTTCTTTTCGATAGGTACCTGGGTAGCCGTTACGTACAGCTAGTGCCACTGATGTGCTTGTGGTTAAACCCATTGCCAGCGTACTGTCGAGTCATTAGAGTCCCACACAGAGGGTTTCCCTGGTTCAGGAGAAACGATATAGAGGCCGTATGGTTTTACGTGCAGGGTTCTGATCAAATACGTGTACTAGCTACACGGATTTATGTTCGGACGGTTAATACTAGCGGGCTTAGGATTAAACCGCATTATTGAATCAAGTATTTATTTAATAATGATCTAGTATTATATTATTATATTATTCTATCTCTTGGTATTCATATTTTTTGCAGTACGAATACGAGTATGTATATATAGTTTATGTATTCTTGTATTTATACAAGAATACTTTTAGAAGAGGACACCTCATTATATGTATTTCTACTTATTAGAAATAGAAAATGAGGTGGAGGGGTAAGGTGGCTTTGAGCATGGTGAGAGGCATGGCTATTTGTTTTGTTTATTCATTTGTGAAAACTATTTAAGCACGGTTAATTATTTTATTGAAAAAAGAAAATGCTAGATAGTTTTTTCATTAGACATTCTTCTCTCATTCTCACCATTGCATTCTCTCTTCTCTTTTGAGCTCCCTCTTTTTCCTCAACCCTAACCCCTCTCATGAGTTGAGGATCATAGGGTATTGGAGATAGACAAATCCAATTAACACTTTCTACATCATCTAAGCTCTCTAAATTAGCATACTGGAGTCTTTAGTTACTTCTTTTAGAAGTTGAAGCTTGAACCACAAAGTCTCGGGTGGATCGTCTTTGACGCGAGAAGACCGACGACCAAGCTCGATCCCGATGGACAAGGTGCGAAGGAAGAGGACTTTGAAGACCCGAAAGACTCGATCTCACAAGTATAATTACTATCCGAGTAGAATAGAACCTATGAAGTTTTTGCCAGCCAGGGCCTATGGAAGTTGTTGGGTTGATTATCGATGTTGCATACCTAAAACTCGTTTTTTGTAAATTCTGCCTCTCTACAAACCCTGTAGAGTGTGCAATATCGAATTACACCTTCATGAAGATACTAAGATTGACGTGTTCTATTCGACGAAATCTAAGGCCACCTGTAGCTTTAGGTTTTTGCAGATGAGACCAAGATTTGAGAAAGAGATGCTTGCCTCCTGATTGGAATCCCCAATAAAAGATTCGTATAGCTTCCTCCAAATCATTTTTTTATCTTTTGAGGAATTACACTTAGAGCCATGCGATATGAGGGAATTGAGGCTAGCATTGTTTTTATTGATATTTCTCGGCCTGCATGTGATAGAAGGGAAGCTTTCCATCCGTTTAATTTTTTGTGCATGTTTTCGACTAAAAATTTATGCGCAGAAATATGACTGCTTTTGAGGAACAAAGGGGCTCCAAGGTTCATTTTTTGTCATCAATATCATGTCGAAGACACCTGCTAGCTAGCTCATCTTTTGCTTCTGCCGATAGATTTCGAGAGAATAAAATGGAGGATTTTGAGAAATTGATAACTTGTCCTGACCTCAACGAATACATGTGAAGAATGTTGAGTTTACCTCATATTCTCTGATCCATGGATGATGAGACAGCTCAAGGTAAGTTTGAACCAGCTCACAAGTCGTTTGGAAACACCAATTGTTCTTTGTTTGTAAGAAACGGCTCAGGACAATTTTGAGCTGGCTCAAATCGACTCGAGCCGAATTCTGTGCTGTTTTGGGAAATTCAATTTTTACTTTATTTGCCTTATACTATAAATTATGTTTTGTAACCCTAATTAGGGAAGAACCCTTTTATTAATTAGAGAGAGGATGTTAAGGTTTTGAGGGGGGTTTTGTGAGAGTTTCATCCACTATTGTAATCCTCCATATTTGTTCGATTAGTAAAGTGCTTCTCCTTCGCCCGTGGTTTTTCCCGTAAGGGTTTTCCATGTAAATCTTGTGTCTTTTGATTTGTACTCTGTTTCTATTGCTTTTGTTTGTTTGTTTGTTTCTCTTTATCATTTGTTTATTACTTCGTGATCGTATTTGCCGCAACAAATTGGTATCAGAGCTTCGTTGTGGTTCTTTGGGAGATTTGGTGTTTAGGGATTTGTTTGCTTGAATCGTTAGGTCTTTAATCTCACGATCTAGGTTTAAGGTGGATGACGACGTTTGTGTCCCCTCCCCATCTTCTTAGATTGTGATTTTGAAGTTTTTTAGTTTGTAAGTATTCAAGATGTTAGTGGAAATTCCTAAGTGAATTTCAACCGGTTCTTTTGATCCTGCATCATGTCTCAAATGATTATGAAGTTTGATATTGAGAAGTTCGATGGGAATATGAGGTTTAGTCTATGACAAGTTTGTATGATTGCCGTATTGACACAGAATAATTTGAAGAAGGCAATTCTTGAAAAGAATTCAAGGCCTACCATTATGAAGGATGAAGCATGGGGGAGTTAGATAAAAAGGCTCCCACAGCTATCCGGTTGTGTTTGACAAATGAAGTTTAGCAAGAAAGTTTGGTGGAGAAGACGGCGACTAGTTTGTGGTTGAAGTTAGAGGAGTTATATTTGAATAATTCTCTCACAAATTGACTCCTTTTGAAGCAGCGTCTCTACACACTTCGTATGTCATAAGGATCTCTTATCAAATCTCATATCGATGTCTCTACACACTTCGTATATCAGCGTCTCTACACAATTCGATCATTACAGATCTGGGTAAAATCGATATTAAGATTGATGATGAAGGTCAAGCACTTTTATTGTTATGTTCTTTGCCACCCTCTTATAAGCACTTTCGTGACACCATGGTCTATGGACAAGATACTATCTTGATCAAGGATGTCAAAGAAAATTTGATGAATAAGAAGAAGATCGACAAGGAGTTAACTTCTAGTGAAGGTGATGGTCAATCTTCAGGCTTATTTGTTCGAGGGCGAGCATAGAAAAGAGATCTGGAAGGTAGCAAGAAGAAGTCAAAATCAAAGTCCAAGCATAAGAACTTGACTTGCAACTATTGTAAGAAGAAAGGGCACTTCAAACTCGATTGTTACAAATAACAGAACAAGCAGAAGCAGGAAGAAAATTAGAAGAAGGAGTCTTCAGCTGAAGCTAGTATTGCCGAAGGAGAAAGAGATCTATTTGTGGTTCTTGACAACACACATCGATCCAAGGATGAATGGATTATGGATTCGGATTGTTCCTACCATATGTATCCCATTAGGGATTTGTTCTCCACCTATGAGTCTGTTGATGGTGGAGAGGTTTTGATGAGTAACAATAGTTCGTGTCGAGCAATTGGTAAAGGAACGATTCAAATCAAGATGTTTGATGGCGTTGTGAGAATATTAATGGAAGTTAAGCATGTCCCTGACTTGAAAAAGAATCTCATCTCATTGGGTACACTTGATGTTAATGGCTATAAGTTCTACGCTGAAGATGGAGTTATTAAAGTCAGTAAAGGTGCTCTCGTCATTATGAAGGGCTTACAAACGGGTCCTTATATGTGTTGCAGGGTTCGACAACTACTGAGTCGGTGCCAATTTCATCATCTAAATCTATGTCAGATTCAGATATAACCAGATTATGACACATGAGACTCGGGCATATGAGTGAGAGAGGTATGCCCGAGTTATTGAAGCAGGGTCTACTGTATGGTCAAAGTATATCAAAAATGGAATTTTGTAAACATTGCATTTTTTAGAAGCAGAAATGAGTTAGCTTCGGTACAGCGGTGCACAACACAAAAGTTACCCTTAACTATATCCATTTAGATCTTTGGGGACCCTTTCAAGTTGCTTCTAAAGGAAGAGATGCAAAATATTTGTTTACTTTCATTGACGATTATTCAAGGAAGGTTTGGATCTGCTTCTTGAAACTAAAGAGCGATGTATTTAATACGTTTAAGCAATGGAAGCCATTGATTGAGAGTAAACAGGAAATAAGATTAAGAGGCTAAAAACGGACAATGGATTAGAATTTTATGGTGGATATTTCAATGAATTCTGCAAAAATGAAGGCATCATTTGGCACCATACCGTTGTCCACACACCACAGCAGAATGGAGTCGCAGAGCGCATGGATCAGACTCTTTTGGAGAAAGCTCGGTGCATGTTATCTAATGCCGGGTTCGGCAAAGAGTTTTGGGCAAAAGCGGTGAACACGACATGCTATGTTGTGATTTGATCACCTCATACAGTACTTGGTAGTAAAACACCGGAGCAGATATGGTCTGGAAAGAACGTCAATTATTCTACACATAGAGTGTTTGGTTGTTCCGCATATGCACATTGTCGTGATGGCATGTTAGATCCTTGAGCAAAGAAATGCATTCTTCTTGGTGAAGGGTGTTTTTCTTCACCCTATTGAGATAGGAATACACGCGCTTGTCAGGCGTATATGGATTCCCCCTGTCCAGGGTAGACTGGGGGTTTATTGATTGTGCAGATCCGAATCTCCGGCGGCCGTGGACTAAGCTGCCGTTAATTACCCTTCGCCTTTAGAGCGAGAGAACCTCCGATTGATGGGTAAAGCTAGTCATGCGAACTCAATGTGCAGTATACATGTTTTGTGTTTTGGACGTATCAGGGGGCCTCGCTGAGTTTACGGGGGTTCCGCTACCCGGATAGCGGGCTGAGGGTCAAGGGGGCTAGCAGCCCCCTTGCTGGATGCGGGACAACGCCCCGTTAGAATTTTTTTCTAACAGGGAAGTATTTTGAGTGTAAAACGTGTGGGAAAAGAGGGGCGAGGAGTGTACTAAGGACGCATGAGATGGCGCATGACCGCTGGTACCAGCAGGCTGTTGGGTTACGGCAGCGCCCCGGCCATCAATCCGTGACCAAATGCGGAACAACAATTTATAAAACTTGGCGCTACCACAACCAATTACCCGGATCTACCCATAAGCCCTAGATAACAAAATATGCAAAGGAGTTAGAATGGTTATACCGAATAGATCCGTGTCCTTCGGTCTTCAACCAACATCCCAAGCTCCTAGGAGCTTCCTTGATCAAGCTTGATCTCCAGTCTCCCTCCATCGAAGATGATCCACCCGAGAGTCTATGCAACGAGCTCCAACCTCATATCCGAGGCAACTTGGGCACCTAGGTCGCTACTCTAGATACCGTAGATGAAGTAGAGAGTGATGAAGGATTAATTTGTCTCAAGACACCCAATGATTCTCAACTCATGAGAGGGTTTGGGTAGAGCTAGAGGAAGAAGAAGATGCCATGAGAATGGGGTGTTGAGAGCAACTTAAGAGAGAGAAAAAGAAATGAATAATGGCTTGTATTTTTGTTTATTGTGTGAGTGTGATAAGAAATAATGGAGCCATCACATAAATGTCTATGTCTCCAAAATATCTTAG
Source organism: Agapanthus africanus (assembly GCA_030015575.1). Lineage (NCBI taxonomy): Eukaryota > Viridiplantae > Streptophyta > Magnoliopsida > Asparagales > Amaryllidaceae > Agapanthus > Agapanthus africanus. The sequence continues at coordinate 638,607,318 of JASDDO010000022.1, read as the reverse complement.
TCAACAAAAAAAATCTCAAGTTAACATAATCTCACAACATATAAAAACCCTAAGTATGGTAGAATAGTAACCATGAGTCACTAATTAGCCATGCCACAAAAATGCAATAAACACCCAATTCTACACCTCAATAACCTTTTAATCCAAAAAGGTCTAAACCATGATGAGGTGTAATCTTCTAAAAGTAATATTGTAAGAAATTACAAGAATACCCCTCATCCGTATATACATACCCGCATCTGTATTCCGAAGAATACGAATACAAAGAGACGAAAATAATCCAACAATTATAATACTAGGATTCAGCTTAAACCAAAGCCCACTGGTATTATCCGTCCGAATATCATGCGTGCACAAGTACACGTATGTGATCCAACCCTGCCGTAAAACCATACGGTCTCTACATCGTTTCGCCCGAAGCAGGGAAACCCTCTGTGTGGGACTTTAAAGACTCGTCAATACGCTGGCAGTGGGTTTAATCACAAGCACGTCAGCGACACTAGCTGTACGTAACGGCTACCCAGGTATTGAGCGAAAGGGAGGCCGACGAGCAAACTTATCTTGAAACCCCTACTGAGCTTGACAGTGACAATATTCGTACAGTCCGGTCCGTTCGTCTATGAGTATCGCATATCGAGTCTAGGGGGGTGGATAAAGTCAGACCCTTAATAACGCGACATTTAGTGTCGGTATGAAGCCCATCACCACTTGAGAAACTACTGATCCGAATCAGTAATTCTCGACTACCTTGGCCAAGGATTTCTGGTGATGGCCACCCGTGCACACCGCGACATCAACTCCCAATACTAGGAGAGACGAATCCCCTAATGATCCGCTCACTGCCTCCATGTGGTTCGAGACTGTACCCAACTAAAACCTGTTTGCACGACTCCTTTGAGCCGTGGTAGGGTAGTAATCAAAGCACAGTGGAAACTCACACGAGACAAATGACGATTTCAGGTTGATAGACTAACCTGTACACATGTCACCAGGGAACTGCTATCTGACAATACGTATAATACCAACTAGCATGTTCCCGGCGAGTCCGTCCGGTGTACTCATAACCCAATGAGCACCTGTATACATCTTAGGTGAACCGACTGACACCAATGGCTTATGAGACCAGCCACCGCCCCTCATCGGGGTCTCGATCCGTATACATTAGTCTACTCTTGGAGTATCGATGCCCAGTCTCGAAACTCCCATGACCAGGGACTTTAAGGATGTGCCTATAAACCACCCAACTCTCACGTATATGATCGCCATCATACTGTTGGTAGTCAAGTAAGAATCCTATGGGCTCTATCAATATGTAATAGTGATCTGTAATGTCACCTGAAGCATGTACACGATGATAAAGACAAACCAGATAGCATACTATCATCTCGAGTAAGACTGTTCTACCGGTATAGGTCCTCCCTCAATCATTGCAATCACGTGCCTGCGATCCGATAATTGACTTGAGGGCACTAAATGGAATGATGCCAAGCAGCATTACTCATCTAGGAGTGCATCCCCATGTAAGTAACCTGAAAGAGAAGCAGTTCTCAGAACCATTACTATCAACGAAATACCTAGCACAAATATCTACATCTTCGATCACCTTGAAGAATCCTGATACTTTGCAACATATGGTTCTCTACTTTATTCATATACCTATAACTTCTCAAAATTTGGACCATGTATTTCTACGAAATACTTGTCTAAAACTAGAGAAGTCACAAGTAAACAGAATATAGTACGAGTACCATCCCTTTTGTCCTAATGGACACTGGACAGCATACAATATTTTGTATAAGTCTCATGAGTTTAATAACTCAAATCCTGTGCGTCGTAGTTTGAAAACTGTACTATGGTTAAGAAGAATTACACCGCTGTTGAATTCTCCTTACCTAATCACCAACTGACATAGGTAAATGTCATAGACATAATATCAAAAAGTTATATCTCACTTTATAAAATAAATGTACAGATATATCAGTTTGAAATTGGTGCATAACAACGGATATTCAAAACCAAATATTTACCGTTAGGCAAAAACCCAGGTGATTTCGCCAAATATCACCAATTACAACGAATTCCGATATAATGAGGATATAATCACCTAATTCCCAATATCTTACTCCCACTAACCATCTGTAACACCATACAGATGTGAGAATCAAATCTGGTAAATACATACCCTGGAGTAAGGATCTAATTGGAAAATCAGTTTTCAATTAACAACACACAGTGAAACCGAAACATGAAAATATTTCGAAGGGGTATCCGGGTATTCCTAGTAATGCCTTTTCCACTATCCAGATTCATGACAGTAACCGTATACTTCCTTGCCCCTCACTCCAATCCCTTTATATGTCTCTACTTATTACCTTCTGTACATCACCTTTAGGCTAATTGGTTTTCATCTTTCCCTACCCTTCGGCACCAGCCTAATGTTTGGAAGAATACTATCCAATAAGCGTAATAGGTGTACTCTCCTAATACCAGGAGCCCTCGCAATCTGAGAGAAGGTAAAGGGAAAAGACAACTGAATAACCCTATTCAATTTCTCCTGAACCGGAAACCTTCCTCGAATCTTGAACAAGTTCCTTCGAGTTCGTATGTAACATACGATGGCATATCTAATGAATGTGGATCTTCGTAGTGATACGGAATGTTCTGGAGAAAAGCAAATGCGAACTATGAGTGACCGGGGTATACGCGGTTTCGTCGTGAATGATAGTAGTCGCAATGTCCTTTGCCCTCAATCTAATCCCTTTATATGCCTTTACTTATTACCTTCTGTACACCACACTTAGGCTAATTGGTTTTCTTCCTTCCTTACCCTTCGGCACCAGCCTATGGTTTGGAAGAAGACTATCCAATAAGCGTAATAGGTGTACTCTCCTAATACTAGAAGCTCTCACAACCTGAGAGAAGGTAAAGGGAAAAGACAACCAAATATTCCTATTCAATTTCTCCAGAACCAGAATCCATCCTTGAACTGGAACAAGTTCCTTCGAGTTCGTATGTAACTATATGATGGATTATTCAATAGATGTGGATCTTCGTAGTGATACGGGGTGTTCTGGAGAAATGCAAAGGTGATATAGAAATGGCAATAATATATGCGACACCGTGACAATCCAAAAGCTAAATTGTTTTAAGAAGGTTCGGTTAACTAGGTTCATGAGTTTTAGTTTAGGGACGGGCCATGGTCGCTGCCAAAGAGAGAGAGAAAAGAAACACCCAGTGTGCACTCTAACCTAGATCAGAATGGTTAATAACTTTATCTAATCAGGATGACTCCCACCGTTTCCTCGAATTCTCCTCCAAACCTAAAAGGAGAATTAGTCGGGATCATCTAAAATCACCCGAGGAGTAATCCTACTCATCAGTAGGAATCGGGATCCAACTATCATCGCATGATAACTTGATGGAAGCCACTCAAGTCACCACACTCCAGAAGGTATGCGCATGCCTGGAAAGTTTCCTGTATGTTTGAAACTCCCGATGTGATTTTTACCCCTAGGACCCAAGTGACCTTGACGAGGTCAACAAGTCAAAGGGTCCTAGTCAAGTTCGACCCGTCACTATCTTGATTGCATTAGACCCACCTGCACAGATCCTTGACGAGGTCAACAAGGTTAACGACTGTGCTAACCAATCCACATATCCATGCGACAGAAAAATATTACAGAGCTACCGCACACTATGCCTTGACGATGTCAACAAACGTAGCACGAATACTAAGCAATACTAATCTGAAATGATGGAGGGCTACGGTTGGTTTTTGGCGAAAAACCTTTAACGTAATGAACTTGATATCGTTGAAGGAACCGAGTGGTTTCGCAAATATTTAGTGGCGAAAACTTTTGCTAAAGAGGTCACTCCTGGTGAAGGGATCTCGGATCTTTCCTCATCGAATGAGGTGCAGGATATTCCCAATTGAATACCACGATGCAAAGCAAAAGAATCGACTATAGTAAAGTTATTATGTTGACGCAAACTTCTGCTCAAGGGGTCACTCCCGATGAAGGGATCTCGGCCCTTGCCTCGTCGAATAAGGTGCATGATATTCCCAATCGAATACCACTGTGCAAAGCAAAAGAAAACGTCTATAATGTCTATTTTCAAAAAACTTGGTTCCAACAACATCATATATAGGTTTATTTTATCCTTGCATTGATCAGAATCAACGCAGTCCCATCAATTAACATATCACACCGGAAAAGAACAAAAAATATGATGTACATATATGCCATCCGCATTCGCCATTGGGCCCCGTTATCACCCGTTAGGTTACTTAACTAATGACAGAGCGGGGGCTGAACTAGCGCGGGTGCAAAACATATACAACATCTACTAGTATATATATAAATATATATAACAATCGTCCTAGGCATGATATAAAGCAACATCACAGAATTTCAGCCAACAACACAGAATGGTGGGTAATCCTGGAGCCTCGGGTTTCACTTGAGCCACAAATGAGACCCGACGTTCCCCTGTCATGTGGATAGCCTGTGCAATGAAAACCTAGACCCCTACGAGTGCGGAAAGTTACTCGCCAATCCCAGAAGCGAGGTAACCCCAATCAACAACGTGAATGGGTCACCCAACACTTCACGGAATCTGGTAACTTGAGCACCCCTCCGTAGGTCAACCTATACCCCCTACGAGTGCGGCGAATAGACCGCCAATTCTAGAGTAAGGTCCCTTCCATCTCAAAGCTATGAGATGCGGACCTGTTGCCCTCTAGAACTCGGCTATTTGTGCACTCCATCGCGGGGTAATCCTGGTACAGAAAAGAAAATAAATATGTACAATGGTGACATCGACCTCAACCCGGTCGTGTCCCAAACAAATAATATACAAACTGGCAGAGACGGCAGTCCACATGTCGGACGCTCGCCCTGCAATATCAAATGTACAAATGAATCTAAACTGTACTAACATTGCACCCAAGCTATCCACCACGATGATCCAGCCACAACACAACACAACACAGAACATCAACATGAATGTCACGTTTGCAAACTCGTCTAAAAGGACATAGAGCAATTAGGCGAGTTGTACCGCTCTAATGACATTCACGGTTACAGATAGTAATGTATGTACTGTAAACATTTAAACAGTACTAAAATATCGACTTAGAAACACCCCGAATTGCCCCTGAACTAAAGACAACAAAATATCCAAACTAGGAAAAACAAACAATATCACTGCACCAATATTCGAGAGACAAGAAAACACCAAAAACCTCAAGCCCAAACTCCTTTAAAAAACTGGCCACACACATTTTTAAGCAATCTCACCGGGTCAAATCCGGCGGTTTGGGCTCGTCTTTATGGTGTGTTCTAGTAGTCACTCAAGTAGTCTTCTGCAATTGCTTAAAATTTTTTTGAAGACTCTGCAAAAATTGACAGAGACTGGAATGTGCAGTGCACTGTTTCGGGGTTGTTTCTGTTTCGATACTTTAACATCGTCTAAACAAGCTAGCTAAGGATTTAAGGGTTGGCTTTGATACCATGTTGGGTTATGCAAGCGCCCCGGCCATCAAATCATGGCCAAATGCGGAACAAATTTTTTCAAAAACCGGCGCTAACACAACCCGATGTCCGGATCTTCCCTAAACCCTATACTAGCAAGCAATATAAAGAGTTAGAAATGGTTATACCGAATGAACCATGTCCTTCGGGTCTTTAACCATCATCCCAAGCTCCTAGTGGTCGCGGATCGAATTTGGTTGCCGGTCTTCCTCCATCTACGATGATCCACTCGAGGGAAACGACGCAAGCTTCAGCCTTGCCTAGCAAGGCAACCGACGCTCCAAGGTTGCTAGCAATGGAGAGTGGAGGTGTAGGATTATCTCACTATAATTTTTCTCTCATCAAAATGCTCCAAAGAGCAACTCAAGAAGAAGAATGAGGGGTGAGGAAAACAATGGCATGAGCAACCATAGAAATGGATAAGTCTCAAGAATGAGAGTGAATCCATCAAGTGAAGAAAAGAACTAGCATAGCATGTAAAAAAATGTGGCTACAATAATTTTCAACCATGAAAATATCTCCTCATTTTTACAATAAACAAATGTGTGCCATGCCTCTCTACATGCCAAGCCCATGCTCATGCCAACTCACCCTCCACCTCATTTCCCAAATTGATTTTCTAAAATGAAAATCAAATAATGAGGTGGCCATATTCTAGAAGCTATTCCGTATAAATACGGAATGCAACCCGGTACACGTATCGAAATACATATACGCGTATTCATACAAAAATACGAATAGCCAAGAGAGAAAATGAATAGCGAACAATAATACTAGAATACACACACATATATAAATACATATATAAATTATTAAATCAAAACCTGATCTAATAATCCGGCTCAGTCCTAAGCCGCCAGTATTATCAACCGTCCGATTAAACTCTGTGCAGCCTGTACATATATTTAATCGGACACCTATATGTACCAACATACATCATCTACACCATATCGCCTGAACCGTGAAAACCCTCTGTGTGGGACTCTAAAGACTCATCAATACGCTGGCAGTGGGTTTAACCACAAGCACGTCAGCGGCACTAGCTGTACGTAACGGCTACCCAGGTATTGAGCGAAAAGAAAGCCGACGAGCAAACTCATCCAAACCCCTACCTAGCCTGACAGTGAAAATCTCCGTACAGTCCGGTCTGTTCGTCTAAGAGTAGCGCATATCGAGTTTAGGGGGGTGGATAAAATCAGACCCCTAATAACGCGATAATTCGTGTCGGTATGAAACCCATCACCACCTGAGAAACCACTGATCCTAGATCAGTAATTCTCGACTACCTTGGCCAAGGATTTCTGGTGATGGCCACCCATGCACAACGTGACATCAACCCCCAATACCGAGAGAGACGAATCCCCGACGATCTGCTCACTGCCTCCATGTGGCTCGGGACTGTACCCAACTAAAACCTGTTTGCACGACTCCTTTGAGCCGTGGTAGGGTAGTAATCAAAGCACAGTAGGAACTCACACGAGACAAATGACGATCTTAGGTCGACAGACTAATCTGTACACATGTCACCTGGGAACTGCTATCAAACAATAGGTATAATACCAACTAGCAGGTTCCCGGCGAGTCCGTCCAGTGTACTCATAACCCAATGAGCACCTGTATACCATCTTAGGTGAACAAACTAACACCAATGGCTTGTGAGACCTTGCCACCGCCCTTCGTTGGGGTCTTGATTAGTATACACTAGTCTCCTTGGAGTACTGATGCCCAGTCTCGATACTCCCACAACTAGGGACATTTAAGGATGTGCTTATAGATCAGCCAGCTCCCACGTATATGATCACCATCATAATGCTGGTAGTCAAGCAAGAATCCTATGGGCTCTATCAACATGTAATAGTGATATGTAATACCACCTAAAGCATGTACACGATGATAAAGACAAACCAGATAGCATACTATCATCTCGAGTAAGACTGTTTTACCGGTATAGGTCATCCCTCAATCATCATAATCGCTTGCCTGCGATTCAATAATTGACTTGAGGGCACTATAGCCAACACACGTGAGTAGCACATGGGTGCTGGGCGCTAGCGTGTCATGTGCCCTTCGCATGGGTGCCGGGCGCCAGCGGGTTATGAGTGCGGCACGCGACCGCTGGAAACACCAGCAGAGAAAGGGGCTTAGCCCCTGGGCTCGGAGTTGAACTCCCGAGAGGCTTTGGAGTTGAACTCCTAAACATGAATTAGGTATAAATTTGGAGTTAAACTCCCAAAAGATTTGAATTTGGTGTTAAACTCCTATATAATAAATTGGATGTGGATTTGGAGTTATTAAACTCTTGAGGGACTTTGGAAACTCCAAGAAAAGGGAAGGATCAAAGAGGACCCTTTTCTTCTCCCCTTTAGCCCTGAATCTTCTTTTGAGCCTTGGATCTTCCCGAACTAGGGGTTTTGGGAAATGGGTCTCCTTCCTCCTCCTCTCTGTTGGCTGGATCTTATAGAAAAAGGGGTGAAACTTAAAAATCTCCCCTTTTGGGGGTTTGATGGAAGATCCGATCTCCCTTTCAAGGGTTTTATGGTGAAAAACTGTTTCTTTTTGGAAAAAGAAGAGTTAAACTCTTGATATAATTAAAAAAAAAGAAAGAGATTTTAGAACCTTAAGGAAGGAGAAGGAGGCACAAAACCCTAATTTTTGAGAGAATGAAAAAGAAGTTGTTGATTTTTTCATCACGTTTGCCTTTATAGGCTACACACTTTATATATAGCCTCTTGAATTTTGCCAAATGGCATTTGTGCCACCCTATGGCTTATGTGCTTATATCTTTTTTGCACATAAGCCATGGGGTTTACAAAAATTTGGCTTTTCCCCTATTTTACATGCATTTATTTCTACAAAAGGAATTACATTAAACTAATTTATGGCTTCATTCTTTTTGTCATGGGGCTGGTCCCTTCCATGCTGGCTCTTGACCTGGGCTTGGGGTTGACTTTGATTTTGACTTGGTCAACCAGGGTGTGATTTTTGACCCCAACAAAGTGCCCCCATCAATAAATGCACACCGCGTGTGTGGGTTGTGTGCATGAAATTGATAGATCTTGTTCTATATGAAGCTTGATTTGGTTGGGTTCCCTTTTGACGACGTGGAGGGTATGATGCCATTTTAGCGACGTGGACGGTCGATACTACCATTTTAGCAACGTGGATGGTCGGTGCTTCCATTTTTGTGGCTTGGACGGTCGATACTGCCATTTTTGCGACTTAGACAGTCGGTGCTGCCATTTTTGCGACTTGGACGGTCGGTGCTGCCATTTTTGCGACTTGGACGGTCGGTGCTGCTATTTTTGTGACTTGGACGGTCGGTGCTGCCATTTTTGCCACTTAGACGGTCGATGACTTGCTCCGCTTCTTACGGTGTTGGGATTTGATTTAACTTGCTCCGCTTTCTGTGGTGTCGGGATTTGATTTGACTTGCTCCGCTTTCTGCGGTGTCAGGGTGTTAGTGTATATGCCCTAAGGGCCATTATTGTATCATACTAGCTTGTATATTACTTAATGGAAGCTTGGGATATTCACAGTTATATAACAGTCTTGCTAAACATGGTAGTATGCTACTTGGTTTTATCTATCTTAATATGTGCATATACGTATTGATAGAGCTCTTAGGATCTCGCTTGACTACCAGCGTTGTGATGGCAGTCACACTAGTGGGGGCTGGGTAGTATACAAGCACATCCTTTTTCAGGTCCCTAGTCGTAGGATTATCGAGATAGGGCATCGATACTCCGGAGTAGACTAGTGTGTACGCTTCTCATTCCAGTTAGGGAGATGGTCTGTCCCACAGCCGTCAGTACGTTGTAATGGAGATAGTATACAGGTGCTCGTTGGGTTACGGGTACACCGGACATGACTCACGGGGAACTGTTGGTTGGTATTATACCCGTCGTCAGTTAACAGTTCCCAGGTGACATGAGTACAGCATAGTCCGCAGACTTGATACTGCTACTTCGCCTCGAGTGTGTCCCACTGTTCTTAGATTGCTACCCTACCACGGCTCAAAGGAGTCGTGCAAACAGGTAGCAGTTGGGTGCAGTCCCGAGCACTTGGAGGCAGTAGCGGTTAGACAGGATTCGTCTCTCCCGGTATTGGGAGTTGATATCGCGCCGTGTCAGAGAGCCATTACGCAAAGTCCCTGGCCAGGAAAAGCGAGATTTACTGGTAGGTTCCAGTTGTTTCTCAGGGTGTAATGGGCTACGCTCCGACACGACTTATACCGCTATTAGGGGACTGACGCTTGCCGCCCCGTAGGCTCGATATGCAATAGTCTTAGACGAACAGACTGGACTGTACGGAGATTGTCACATCAGGCTCAGTAGGAGTTCGGATGGGTTTCCTCATCGGCCTTCTTATCGACATCTACCTGGGGACCGTTACGTACAGCTAGTGCCGCTTGCGGTCTGTGGTTAAATCCACTGCCAGCGTAGTAGTCGAGTCTTTAGAGTCCCACACAGAGAGTTTTCCTACTCCAGGCGAAACGATATAGAGGTCGTATGGTTTTACGACAAGGGTTCGGACGCATACGCGTGTTTACGCACGTACGACATTCGGACAGTTTTTACTAGCCGGCTTTGGTTTAAGCCAGTTTCTAGTATCGGGTTATTGGATTTATACAGTCTAAAGTTTTTCTGCGTTTTCACGGATAGGAGGGACATTCTCGTAATTTCGCGAGAAGCTTCTAGAAGGATGGTGACTTGAGGGTTAAGGTGGCATTTGCATTTATTGTGTTAATGACTCATTTGTGTGATTCATCTATGGAGTTAATGCATCATTTATTGATCTAATGACTCATGAGATGAATCACTCATATGAATGAATGAAGCATGGTTGTTAAATGATTTATTTCATAAAACATTATGCTTCATATATTCAAATGAGTTCATTATCTCTTCTCATTCTCTTGCTCACCTTCTCTCTCCTCAAGCTCTCTCTCTTCAAACCCTAATCCTCCCCTCTCATGTGTTGAGACCAAGGATTAGAAAAGACTATTCAATCCATAACCCTTCTCTATATCACCTAGGTTGCTTAGATTAGCACTTTAAGAAACCTTGTTACCTCAAGTTAGAGGTGAAGCTTGGAGTATAGCTCTCGGGTGGATCATATATTACGTGGGGGAGGCCGAGAAGGACGTGGATAACGAAAAGGAGAAGGACACGGTTCATTAGGTATAATCACTTATCATAGTAGTTCACAACTTCTATGTTTCTTGTTAGTTATAGTTTAGCAAAGATTCTCGGTTAGTCGATGTTTATGCAAAGAACAAGATCGTTTTTCAATTTTCCGCCTCCCCGCAAGTCGTGGAGTGTTGTACATCGACTTACAGTAGTATCAGAGCCTCGCTAAATAATAATTAACTTATTAGCAAAGTCGTATGAATTTTGAACGCAAAACGAACCGGAAAAAACATCGATATCACTAAGTTTCTGTCGTTTTTAAAACAGGCCCTAAAATTTTTTCAGGGACCTCTAAAATAACAAGAAAGGAATTATAAGGTTACTGGAGAAAAATGGGTTCCTGAATCGGCCAAACAGCCGCGGAACCGCGGTCGATCCCACCAATCCGCCGCGGATCCGCGGCCGAGTTGAAGCCGATTCAACCCAGTTTGCTCCAGTAACTCTTCTATGATATTTTTGTGTTTTCTGGAATGTTTATTTTTCTGCTCAAGTCTCAGGTGCACAGAGAAGTTTTGGAGTAGAATCTAAAGTGTTTGCTCGATCGAAATCTTACGATGTTTGCTAATTTGATTATATCTATGATTGTATAATGTGTTCGTAAACCTCCCCTAACTGCTAGTATGTCGGTTGGCAGGGGGTTGCACATTTCTGTAATGGTTTTTACTGTTTGTGGTTATGAACTGTATTGGACTGTTGTGATGATTAGCCGGGGTTTGTGATGGGTTGTAATATTCATTCAAAGTAATTGTAATATGTTGTAATATTTTTTTGCGGGGCACATCCAGGTTGCGGTTGTAGCCACCGTTGTATTATTTCATTTTACTGTTTTTACTCCTAGGATAGACCCAAGGTGGGGTGCACAAACTACCGGGTACTTTGAAGTGTTTAGTAGCCTACTCACGTTGTTGAGGGAGACCGCTTCACTTCGGGTACTTGGCGGGTAGTTTGCCGTACCCGTAGGGGTCTAGGGTGGGGTAATGGCTATCATCACAACTGTGTAATCTGTCTTTTGTCGCAGGCTCAAAACAAACACGGATTGCTTGCATATCCAATAGTGTTCATCTGTGATCTGGAATGCCTATTATTGCGTCTGACGAATGTACAATATTATATATGATAGCTATTTAGACGTCACTTATGTTTTACACCCGCGCTAGCCCAGCCCCCGCTCTGCCGTTAGTTAAGTAACCTAACGGGTGATGACGGGACCCAGTGGCGAATGCGGATGGCATAAGAGGACGTTGTATTTTCATTGTTTTCTGCAATGATAGGTTAATGATGGGACGCATTATTATTAATGCAAAGAAAATAAACCAAAAGTTGAATCGATGAAACAATTTAAAAGAAACCACTTGGTTATTTTAAAACAGATGATATTTTTAATTGCGGAGCTTTAACCACTCCTTTTAAAAGCTATCAGGTTCCTTCGGTCATATCAAGTTCACTACGTTCACGGTTTCGCCAAAACCATTCGTAGCCCTCTGTCATTTCATTTGGGTATTCAGTAGTATTCAAGCTATGCATTTTGGCCAAAGTCAAGGCATAGTGTTTGGTAGCTGCTGGGTATTCATTTGTTGCATAGATAGATGAGTTAGTTTGGGACAGTCGTATTATCATTTGACCAAAATCAGGGGTATGTACGGATGGGTTCAAATTGATAAGATAATGACGGGTAGAACTTGACATGTGACTTATGACATTTTGACCAAAGCCAAGGTCATAAGAGCATGGGGCATAAATTTATATCGGGAATTTCTAAAGAAACTGAAATTTGCAAAGAGATGCATACCATTTGGAGTTTGATGAATGTTGGTAGGATTCCTTCAACATTATCATACGATGATATTTGGATCCCGATCTTACTGTAAGTATATGCTACTCATCAGGAGATTCGTCACTTAACGATCAATGCTATAAACCAAGTAGGTGTCGAGAAAGGTGTCAGCGGGGTTACGCCCCCAGAGAAAAGAGGTTATTTAATTAAGGAACTTCGCGAAAGCGTTGGAAAACCTCCCTCGAAGTACCGACACCGGCCTGGCTGAACGGTTAAGCAAGTATTGTACAGTGAGAATAGTCCTGGCTAATTATTCTTTTATGGTTTGAGGAAGGATTCGAGAAACAGTGGGAGCCATCCAGTTTAGATAAATTAAAAACCACTCTAAACTTGCAAGAGCATCATGCTAAAGTGTTTCTTCTCTCTCTCCTACTTGCAGCGACCCTGAAAATGACTGGACTTAAGTTACTTTTAGAGAAAAATATATTGATAGGGCCAAACTATAAAGATTGGCTCCGGAATATCAAAATGGCTTTGACCTATGACAAATTCGGGGTACGTCCTCACCGCTAAGGCACCTGCAGTCCCAGGTCCCAAATCCAGTAATGCGGATAAGGAAATCCGCAAAACCCTGGAGTATGATTGCGCGAAGGCCAAGTGCATCGTGCTTGCCTCGATGAACAATGAACATCAGAGGAGGCACGAGGATATGGATCTTGATGCCATATTTCTCCATACAATGGAACTTTATGGAGAGCAATCTCGTATAGCAAGATACGAGACCTCTAAGAACTTGTTTCGAGCGAGGTTGGCCGTCAGATCATCGGTAGGAGAACATGTCCTAAAGATGATTGGCTATATAGAAGAGCTCGCAGACCTTGGGACGACTTTGGATAATAAGCTCTATACAGACCTTATTCTCCAGTCCCCTCCTTCCACCTACGCCCAGTTTATTCTGAATTTCAACATTCAAAGAAAAGAAGTTGAACTTCCGGAACTCCTTAACATGTTGAGGAGTGCAGAGGGCACCTTGCAGAAGGCAAGGGAAACACCCGCTATATTTGTTAGCAGTGCTTCTTCTTCCGGGTCCAAGGCTAGGGCCAAAAGAAGGAAGAAGAAGGCCGCCACCAAACCTAGAGGAGGTGTTAGTAAGGTGGGAGTGAAGGGAAAGAAAAAGTTTGCGGTACCAGTAGTGGCCCAGGATGAGTGCTTCCATTGTCATAGGAAATGGCACTGGAAGAAAGATTGCAAGGCGTGGAACGCCAAGAACCAGGAACCGAAGCAAGCTGTGGCTTCGACTTCAGGTGTGTTTGTAATTGAGAATTGTCTGTCAATCAACTCTACTTCCTGGGTATTGGATACCGGATCAGGATCTCATATATGCAATTCATTGCAGGCACTGAGAAACCGTAGAGTGCTGAAGGATGGTGATATGACCCTGATGGTTGCTAACGGAGCTAGCGTGGGAGCTGTGTCCGTAGGGGTTATCACCTGGGATTGACGAGTGGACACATTTTGGTTTTACATAACTGTTTTGTGTACCTAGCTTAACGTGTAATATCATATCAGTTTCCTTGTTATCAAATAAAGGTTATGATTTCACGTTTGTAAGTGATGTTGTTAACATCCACCTTAATCATAGTTTGATTGGGTCCGGTACACTGGATAACGGTATATATGTCTTAAACCAACTCCAAATTTTCAATGTCCAGAACACACTAAAAAGAAAGTCTCCAGATTTAAATAAAGCTTTCTTATGGCATTGTAGACTAGGTCACATCAATGAGACAAGGTTGACTAAGTTACATAGAGAAGGATATTTGGACTCGTTCGAATATCAAACTTATACCACTTGTCAATCATGTCTCAAAGGAAAGATGACAAAGACTCCATTCACTGGACATGGAGTAAGAGCGAGCAAGCTCTTAGGACTCATACACAGCGATGTATGTGGTCCAATGTCTACACATGCAAGAGGTGGTTTTTCCTATTTCATTACTTTTACGGATGATTACTCAAGGTACAGATTCATTTATCTGATGAAACATAAATCCGAGGCTTTTGAGAAATTCCAAGAGTATAAGAATGAAGTAGAAAACCAAACCGGCAAAAGTATCAAGACACTAAGATCTGATCGAGGTGGTGAATACTTAAGTGCCGAGTTCCTTGGTTACCTAAAAGAGAAAGGAATTCTCTCTCAGCTTACTCCTCCATACACTCCACAGCATAACGGTGTATCGGAGAGACGGAATCGAACCCTATAGGATATGGTACGTTCCATGATGAGTAATGCTGAGTTACCGCGATCTTTCTGGGGTTATGCGCTAGATTCAGCGGCATATCTTCTGAACAGGGCTCCTACCAAGACTGTGCCTACCACCCCATATTAGATGTGGAGTGGGAAGAAACCCCATCTTCAGCATATGAAGATATGGGGATGTCCAGCTTTTGTTAAAAAGCAGCATGCGGACAAGCTCGAGGCATGATCAGTACAGTGTAAGTTTGTGGGATATATTTATATTACGCAGAGGAACAAAAGGTTTTTGTTTCTCGTAATGCCCATTTTCTAGAACATCAGTTTTTAGTAAAGGAAATAAGTGGGAGCGAAGTAGAACTGGAAGAAATTCCAGAACCACAAACTACTACTGAAAGTTTGGTAGAACCAGTAGTTCAAGAAGAACAGGACATTCCCGCACCCCTCCGCAGGAGTAGTAGGCCGTCTCATCCGCCTGAGAGATACTACGGTTTTCTCATAGATGGGGATAGAGAGGATTGCATCATAGATGATGATGAACCTACTAGCTTCCAGCAGGCCATCCAGAGCGGCGACTCGGTACTATGGCTAGATGCAATGCGGACCGAAATGGAGTCCATGTACACCAACGAAGTATGGACTTTGGAATTTTCTCCAGATAGGGTAAAACCCATAGGATGCAAATGGATCTTCAAGAAAAAGATTGGTGTAGATGGCCAGGTGGAAACCTATAAGGCTAGACTTGTTGCAAAGGGTTTTCGTTAAAGACCTGGTTTGGACTATGACGAAACTTTTTCTCCAGTGGCTATGCTCAAATCCATTCGGGTCCTTCTTGCTATTGCTGCCTTCCATGATTATGAAATCTGGCAGATGGACGTAAAGACGGCTTTTCTGAATGGAAATTTAGAAGAGTGCGTCTATATGGATCAGCCGGAGGGTTTCAATCAGAGTGGGAGCAGCGGGAAAGTATGCAAGTTGCTTAAGTCCATTTATGGACTAAAGCAGGCATCGCGGAGTTGGAACATCTGTTTTGATGAAACGGTCAAAGAATATGACTTTATCAAAAATCCAGATGAACCATGTATATATAGTAAAGTTATAGCACGAACTGTCGTATTTCTCGTCTTGTACGTGGATGACATTCTATTGATAGGAAATGACATTCCTATGCTACAATCTGTCAAAGGATTCTTGTCACACAGGTTCTCCATGAAAGACCTGGGTGATGCCTCTTACATTCTGGGGATCCGGATCTATCGTGATAGATCCTAGAGGATGTTGGGACTTTCGCAGTCCAGGTATATCAACACTATACTGAAAAGATTCAGTATGGAAGATTCTAAGCGCGGTAATCTACCGGCTTGTCACGGAATCACCCTATCCAAAGAGATGTCTCCCAAGACTGATTTGGAAAGGGAACGCATGTCTATTATACCCTACGCTTCTGCGGTAGGCTCTATAATGTATGCGATGTTGTGCACCAGACCAGATGTAGCTTACGCACTGAGCGTGGTAAGCCGGTATCAGTCAGACCTAGAGGAGAAGCACTGGATAGCAGTAAAGAACATTCTCAAGTACTTAAGAAGGACTAAGGAGATATTCTTGGTTTACGGCGGAAAAGACCTCAAGATGTAGGCCTTTGCCGATTCCGGCTTCCAGAGTGATAAGGGCGATTCCAAGTCCATGTTAGGTTATGTCTTTACCCTCAATGGAGGGGCGGTGTGCTGGAAGAGTTCCAAGCAGGACACCATTGCTGACTCGACGATGGAAGCGGAGTATATTGCTGCTTGCGATGCCGCAAAAGAAGCGGTCTGGATGAAGAAGTTCCTAACAGAACTTCAGGTGGTTCCTACCATTGTTGATCCAATACCTCTGTATTGTGACAACAACGGATCTATAGCTTTAGCGAAGGAACCAAGGTCCCATCAGAAGTCCAGACACATCTTAAGGCGGTATCACCTGATCAGGGAGATCATTGATCATCGGGAGATCGAGGTCCGGAGAGTTGCTACTGAAGAGAACATTGCTAATCCATTCACGAAGGCCCTACCTCAGATTCAGTTCGAGAGGCTACTCGAGATCATCAGTCTTCGATATGCCAGTACATGGCCCTAGTGCAAGTGGGAGATTGTTAGTGTATATGCCCTAGGGGCCATTATTGTATCATACTAGCTTGTATATTACTTAATGGAAGCTTGGGATATTCACAGTTATATAACAGTCTTGCTAAACATGGTAGTATGCTACTTGGTTTTATCTATCTTAATATGTGAGTATACGTATTGATAGAGCTCTTAGGATCTTGCTTGACTACCAGCGTTGTGATGGCAGTCACACTAGTAGGGGCTGGGTAGTCTACAAGCACATCCTTTTTCAGGTCCCTAGTCGTAGGATTATCGAGACAGGGCATCGATACTCCGGAGTAGACTAGTGTGTATGCTTCTCATCCCAGTTGGGGAGATGGTCTATCCCACAGCCGTCCGTACGTTGTACTGGAGATAGTATACAGGTGCTCGTTGGGTTACGGGTACACCGGACAGGACTCACGGGGAACTGTTGGTTGGTATTATACCCTTCGTCAGTTAATAGTTCCCAGGTGACATGAGTACAGCATAGTCCGCAGACTTGACACTGCTACTTCGCCTCGAGTGTGTCCCACTGTTCTTAGATTGCTACCCTACCACGGCTCAAAGGAGTCATGCAAATAGGTAGCAGTTGGGTGCAGTCCCGAGCACTTGGAGGCAGTGGCGGTTAGACAGGATTCGTCTCTCCCGGTATTGGGAGTTGATATCGCGCTGTGTCAGAGAGCTATTACGCAAATTCCCTGGCCAGGGCAAGCGAGATTTACTGGTAGGTTCCAGTTGTTTCTCAGGGTGTAATGGGCTACGCTCCGACACGACTTATACCGCTATTAGGGGACTGACGCTTGCCGCCTCCTAGGCCCGATATGCGATAGTCTTAGACGAACAGACCGGACTGTACGGAGATTGTCACATCAGGCTCAGTAGGAGTTCGGATGGGTTTCCTCATCGGCCTTCTTATCGACATCTACCTGGGGACCGTTACGTACAGCTAGTGCCGCTTGCGGTCTGTGGTTAAACCCGCTGCCAGCATAGTAGTCGAGTCTTTAGAGTCCCACACAGAGAGTTTCCCTACTCCAGGCGAAACGATATAGAGGTCGTATGGTTTTACGACAAGGGTTCGGACGCATACGTGTGTTTACGCACGTACGACATTCGGACAGTTTTTACTAGCCGACTTTGGTTTAAGCCAGTTTCTAGTATCAGGTTATTGTATTTATATAGTCTAAAGTTTTTCCGCATTTTCACGGATAAGAGGGGCGTTCTCGTAATTTCGCGAGAAGCTTCTAGAAGGATGGTGACTTGAGGGTTAAGGTGGCATTTGCATTTATTGTGTTAATGACTCATTTGTGTGATTCATCCATGGAGTTAATACATCATTTATTGATCTAATGACTCATGAGATGAATCACTCATATGAATGAATGAAGCATGGTTGTTAAATTATTTAATTGATTTATTTCATAAAACATTATGCTTCATATATTCAAATGAGTTCATTATCTCTTCTCATTCTCTTGCTCACCTTCTCTCTCCTCAAGCTCTCTCTCTTCAAACCCTAATCCTCCTCTCTCATGTGTTGAGACCAAGGATTAGAAAGGACTATTCAATCCATAACCCCTCTCTATATCACTTAGGTTGCTTAGATTAGCACTTTAAGAAACCTAGTTACCTCAAGTTAGAGGTGAAGCTTGGAGTATAGCTCTCGGGTGGATCATCTATTACGTGGAGGAGGCCGAGAAGGACGTAGATAACGAAAAGGAGAAGGACATGGTTCATTAGGTATAATCACTTATCATAGTAGTTCACAACTTCTATATTTCTTGTTAGTTATAGTTTAGCAAAGATTCTCGGTTAGTCGATGTTTATGCAAAGATCAAGATCATTTTTCAATTTTCCGCCTCCCCGCAAGTCGTGGGGTGTTGTACATCGACTTACACAGGGTTGATTTGTTTGATTTGATTTGTTTTAGAAGTTCCCTACCTGTCCAGCGGGATTTTCGAGCTTAGAAGTGCTGCCGGGTGGGACTTTGATTTGATCTGTTTGATTTCTTCCTTATTTGGCGGGACTTTTGAATTTGAGAGGAACATGGAATTTGGATTTTGTCTAGCATCAGCATTGCTGCATTGGAATAGTGTCAGGAGCAACTCATCATTTGCTCCGGGAGGACTTGGGATTTTGTTTTTGGGTCAGCATAAGCACCGCTAACACTGAAGCGTAATGCCAGACGCGACTCATCATTTGCCGTTGCCCGTTGGGGAATGACGGCTTAGAAGACATGTTTAGATCCCTATCGCTTAAGGCTTTTCAATTTTATAAGCCGTAAGGGTCTCATAAAAGCATTTTCTCCCTGCGAGTCGAGAGGATTTCATAGGTGCATTTTCTCCTTAGGAGTCGTGAGGACCCCCAAGTGTGTTTTTCCCTTGTGAGTCGTAAGGATCCTATAAAGGTATTTTATTACAAGTCGAGAGAATCTCGTGAGCTCTGTTCTCCTCATGTGTCGTGAGGACACATGAGTAGGTCTTCCCAAATGGAACATAATTCCGATGGTGGAGACCGGCCGCGGAGTTGGTGATTGCCGAGGGACATGGGTGTGATTTAGCTTGTTTATGCCCGTGGATTGTATACGGTAGTCCAGTTGAGGACTGGCCGTAGGGCTGGGAGAATTTGGGGGATTTGGATTTTGGTTGGCGGCTGTATCGCTACACCGGAGTATGGTACCAGGAGCAACTCATCATTCGCCGTTTAGGAATCTTGGGGTTTGAGTTTTGGTTGGCGTCTGCATCGCTGTACTGGAATGTGGTACTAGGAGCGACTCATCATTCGCCGTTTGGGAATTTGGAGTTTGAGTTTTGGGTCGGCATCAGCACCGCTAACACTGAAACGTAGTGCCAGGAGCGACTCATCATTTGCCGTGTCCATTAGGGAACGATGGCTTAGGAGATAGGTTTAGATCCCTATCACCTAAGGTTTTTCAATTTTATGAGCCGTAAGGGTCTCATAAAAGCATTTTCTCCCTACGAGTCGAGAGGATCTCATAGGTGCATTTTCTCCTTAGAAGTCGTGAGAACCCCCAAGTGTGTTTTTCCCTTGTGAGTCGTAAGGATCCCACAAAGGTCTTTTCTTACGAGTCGAGAGGATCTAGTAAGCTCTGTTCTCTTCATGTATCGTGAGGACACATGAGTAGGTCTTCCCAAATGGAACATAATTCCGATCGCGGAGACCGGCCGCGGGGCTGGTGATTGCCGTAGGATATGGATGTGATTTAGATTGTTTATGCACGTAGATTGTATACAGTAGTCCAGTTGAGGACTGGCCGTAGGTCTGGGAGAATTTGGGTGATTTGGATTTTGGTTAGCATCTGTATCGCTACACCGGAATATGGTACCAGGAGTGACTCATCATTCGCCGTTTGGGAATCTTGGGGTTTGAGTTTTGGTTGGCGTCTGCATCACTGCACTGGAATATGGTACCAGGAGCGACTCATCATTCGCCGTTTGAGAATTTGGAGTTTGAGTTTTGGGTCGGCATCAGCTCCGCTAACACTGAAGCGTAGTTCCAGGAGCGACTCATCATTTTCTGTGCCCGTTAGGGAACGATGGCTTAGGCGACAGGTTTAGATCCCTATCACCTAAGGCTTTTCAATTTTATGAGCCGTAAGGGCATCATAAAAGCATTTTCTCCATATGAGTTGAGAGGATCTTGCTGGTGTATTTCTCCCTAGGAATCGTGGGGATTCCTAAGTGTGTTGCTCCTTTGTGAGTCGTAAGGATCTCACGTGGGGATTTTCTCCTCACAAGGTCGAGAGGACTCTGCGAGTGTATTTCATTTCTTTTCACAAGTTTGCGTCCTTTCGGGTTTTCAAAAACTCGCCGGCAGTCCTACTGTTTTTTCTCACGGAGCCCTTTCGGGTTTTCATTCGTGCCCGTTTTGCTTTTGTACATACCCCTTTTTCTTCTTCTTTTTTTTGCTTCATCGCCGGTAGGACTTCAGATGTAGTCTCGCCGGCAAGACCTGGGAGACAGGGGACATTTGCGCCCGTGGAGTGTATACGGTTTTACAGGATGTATGATCCAGACTGTAAGGCCTATCTGCTCAATTCGTCTGCGACTTGGAGCATTCATGCGTAGTATTTCTTGAGATATCGGCCATTGATGGGTGGCATGGGCCTTTTCCCTTCGGCATTTATCAGCTGGTAGGATCCTCCATCAAATGCTTTCTCGATGACGTATGGTCCTTCCTAGTTTGGCTCGAATTTTCCCTTGGCATGTCGATTAGGGATGATCGGTCTTTAAGGATCAACACCAATTCACCTTTCTTAAAAGCACAGAGATGGGTCATCTTGTCATAGGCCCATGACATTTGGGCTCGGTACAGCTCCAGGTTTTGTTGTACCGCGAGCCTCTTTTTTTTCGAGGGCATCGAGCTCTTCGAGCCGAAGGAGAACGTTTTCCTCCTTCGTCAACTCATGCTGGACGACCATTCTTAGATTTGGAATTTCGACTTCGAGCGGGGGGATTGCTTCCACTCCGAAGAGTAGAAAGTATGGAGTGGACTGAGTAGGAGTGCGATGCGTGGTACGATATGCCCACAACGCCTCGTGGAGCTTGAGATTCCAGTCTCTCTTGTTGGCTGAAGTATTTTTTCTCAGGAGCTTGCATAGAGTCTTATTGAAGGCCTCAGCTAGCCCATTAGCTCTTGGATTATAGATGGAGGAATATCTCCAGTCTATCTTATACTGAGTAGCGAACCTTAAGACTTTGAAGCTCTTGAAAGAAGGCCTGTTGTCAGAAATAATTCTTCTAGGTGTACCGAAGCGGTATAGAATATTATGCCGGAAAAACGTTAGAATATTTTCCGTCTTGACTTCTTTTAGCGGGACAGCTTCAGCCCATCTGGAGAAGTAGTCAGTTGCGGCCAATATGAAGCGGTGGCCTTTGGATGACGGAGGATCAATTGGACCAACTATGTCGGTGCCCCAAACTTCGAAGGGCCACGACGTCACCGTAGGATGCAACTGATTGTGATGCTTGTGAATGAAATCATTGTGAATTTGGCAGATATGACATTTCTTTGCATTCTCTTTGCAATCCCTTATCATGGTGGACCAGTAATATCCAAGCCGTTTGATCTGAAGCCGTATTTTGGGGCCGGACTGGTGAGCCCTGTAGACGTCCGAGTGAACTTCTTTCATGACTTTTTGGGTTTCGGCGACAGACACCTGAGTCAGAGTTGGTCATATGATCTTCGGTATAGTGTATTATTTACAAACACATATCGGATGGCTCTTTTCTTCAACTGAACTCTCGTAGATTTTTCATCGGGCAGCTTGTTGTATCGGAGGTATTCTATGAAGGGTTCTCTCCAATCGGACTCGTCTTGAATGATCAGAGCTTCTTCGGCAGAATTGCCCTTTTGTTCCGCGCTTTCCTCTTCTCGTAAAGAGACTAGGGGCATAATTTACTGGTTTCTGACTATGATAAGAATTTCATCTATGTCGGGATCAGCCAGCTCTTTGGCTAGGCGAGCGAGTACGTCGGCTTTTCCGTTCAATGCCTTAGGGACTCTCATTAGTTCAATGTGAGTGAACTGTTTCGTGAGTTCCACCACCCGACTTCTGTATCGAGCTAATTCGAGCTTATATATCTTGTAGTCGCCTCTCACCTGGTTGCGACAAGCTGGGAGTCATCGTAAACCCGTAGCCGAAGGATTTTCATTTCTATAGAGAGCTTCAGACCAGCTATCAGAGCTTCATACTCAGCCTCATTGTTTGTGCGAGGGTCGGTAAGAGCAAAGAAACGTCGTAAGGTTCTTCTTGATGGCATGACGAACACCAATCCTATCTCTTCTTTTATCTCCGGGACGCTTAATTTGCCGGAGGTCCTTATTGATGAGGCTCCATCGATATAGAGCTCCCAACATGGCTCTTCATCCTCAAGGTGCAGCACTTGTTCGTCGGGTAACTCGCAATTGAGCGGTGACCCTTCTGGTATGGGATGAGAAGCAAGGAAGTCGCGAGGGCTTGCCCTTTTACTGCTTTCTGAGAAATATAGATTATGTCAAATTCAAGCAACATGACAGCCCATCTTGCTATTCTACCGGCTAGGCTTGCTTTGGTCATTAAGTGTTTGAGTGGGTCGACCTTGGAGATCAGCATAATCCGATGAGCGAGAAGATAGTGTCTTAGTTTTTACATGGTAAATATCAGGGCTAGGCACTGCTTTTCGATCGGGGAATAGTTATGTTCCGCTCCGACTAACGTTCGACCGAGGTAGTAAAGGGCATTTTCCTTTCCCTCCTGTCACGTCCCGCTTCCCAGTATACGGAGAAGGAGACGTGACGAGGCCCGCGACATATTTATTCAGAAGTAAACACGTTAAGCGTAAATAAGTAATATAAATGAATAACACAAGAATAACAAGAGATGTAATAAAACAACAACTTTTTTTTATTGATAAACATTCTTTATATACAACTAAAAAGTAAATACAATGCTGGAAAGCGATGCCTAAACAATAGCATATGAACTGAAAGTAAAGTAAGTACAAGTAGATCTAGAACTCTGTATCTTTAGTGAACTGCTCCGAATCGTCCTGATTGGGCTCGATCTCCTGAGAGTCGGGTCCTCCTGATAACATTCTAAAGAAAGAAGAAATATGAATGTCGTTAGGGAACTAGCGCTCTGTAAGTTCCAAGAGGTAGAATAGAAATGACAGGTAAGAGAATAGAATAGTTAACTTATATGTTGTTATGCTAACGTAGTTGTTTGTATCTTGGTAAAGAATGTGCCAGTGTATACGAGAGGTGTCCAACTTGCTCCATGGACTAAGGTAACATGTAAGTACAAGGCCCCGTCAAAACCCACGGGACAATGACACAGGATGTTCATGTAGGTGTCTTTTAGTGACCATCATCGTGCCACTTTGAACACATTCCGTACCAGTCTACCCTTTAAAACCCCGTAATGTATATTGTATTGTTTGTAGATATAAGACTTGCCAAGACCATGGTATAAATTGTTCATGTAATAGATCATGATATAAACGGATAGTCATGTAGTCAGGTTCAAGATATATCCACGGTTTAGTCAAGTCAAGACATGTTGCATGTTTGTATAGCTCTGGTATTCATGTTCAAGTTCACGTATTCATGTTTTGATATATTAGATTCATGTTGAGTAGGAGTTAGGTTTTGGATTGTATTCATGTTTAGATTGTATTCAGATTAGACTGAGACTAGATTGAGTCAGACACTTAAACAGATTTGGGTCATGAATTAGGTTTTGGAGTTATCGGTAACTGCTGCACATGGACGACAGGATTTGTGATTTTTTCCAAACCAATTACCATTGATAACCCCGTTTTAGTTTTCTACCTTAAATAGGCAAGCACCCACTTTCTCCAGCTCCCTGAGGCTCAAGAGAATTGGTCCCGCTTAAACTTATATTTACTAGGGTCCTTATTGTAATTTAATATAACTTGAGGGGGTTTTATGAAAAATATTTTACATATACTTCCAAAATAATCCTCAAGTATTTATTTATATTCTTTAGAGTTGTCATGTATGTGAATTTTATAGAATGAGATATATTAGTGAATATATATATATATATATATATATATATATATATATATAGTTTGAATAATTCAAGATATTTTAGTGTAAACTTGACTTGAATGGATTCTTGATGGTATCTTCATGAAACATGTAATTCTTTCCTTTTGTTTAGAAAAACATGGAATTTATTATATATTTAAAATAGATGGTTTGATAATATTTATATATAATTATTAAAAATAAAATTTATTTATTAAATAGAAAATCACGTTTTTTTTAAAATTGCATTAAAAATTCCATCGAGATCGTATGCTCCGTGAGGAGGTCTGCATCTCGTCCTACTAGTTTGATGGATATATGATAACTCGCACCAACCGAATCAGATTCCCTAAAATGGGTTGTAGAGACACAATCGTAAGGAATTTAAATAACACAATTTAAAGAATACGGTTTTTAATAGTTTATGGTATTTTGATGTAAAAGTTGTATTTGCCACAAAATTGTTGTTCAAGGGAATCGTGCTATGTTAAGATGTGTATTTGGGAAAGGTCAGTTATTATCTCGTGAGATTTTTCTAAAGGTAATGTAAACAAGAATGATTAAACGATGTCATATATAACTTCATGGTATTTAAGCGTAAAAGCTTAATAAAAGTTGTTTTACATGGATTTTTAAATTGAAACTTGTTTTTAAAAATTGTTTAATGATTAACAAGAAATGTTTGATGATTTGGATTATTGGTTCTTAAGAAAAAATTGCAATTCTAAAGAGAATAGAATTTAAAGATCGGTATAACTCCACTTACCGATGTGATTTGAAAAAGTAAAGTTTTATAATAGAAAGAGAAGTGTAGAGGTGGGACTTACTAGTTGTTTGGTTTCAGAAAAGAGAGAGGAAGAGTTTGAGGTCGTTGTGGCATTGCGGAGTCGCCGGAAACGTCTCGAATTTTCGCCGGAACTTGACCCAGTGCTAACTCCACTTGTACTCTTCTTTGACTTGGAAATTTTTGAGAATTTTTAACAAAAGATTTCAGAATGAAGAGGGCTAGGGTATGATGTTGTATTTATAAGGAAAAATTAGGGTTTTGAGAATTGAAAAGAGAATTAAAATGTATTAAAAATAGGATTTATGAGTGAATTAACACTCTCTGGATAATTGCAGGAAATTCAAACAGCATGGGGGTAGTGGGGTAGGCCAAGAGTTTCAGTGTGCAGAGAATGAGAGTATTTCCAACGTGGGGGTCCGGCGCCGGCGCCCCAAAGGGGCATCTCGCCGGTCGTTATAAGGGGGTTGGGCTCTGGATTGGTGTAACGTGTCCTAGTCTGTATAAATACCCTTTTGCACATGTTTATTTTATCTGACTTTTTATTTTTACATGTATTGCACGTGTAAGCTTTTGGGCTTCCAAAAAGTTTAAAATAAAAAATCAGTAAAAATAATATGTGGCTGGGGGGATTTGAACACAGGGACTATGTCATAGCAGTGCAAGGCTTTACCAATGAGCTACAAGTGCTTTCTTGTTGTTTTCAAACAAAAATAATACTTAAAGTATACCCAGACTTGCAAATACTACATTAACTTAAAAAAATTTTGTACATTAAAAACAGAGTCGTTACATTCTACCCTCCTTATAAAAATTTCGTCCTCGAAATTTACAATTATTTGAGGATTAGTTTACAAACAAGTAAGGGTATCTTGCACGCATATCGTCTTCTCGTTCCCACGTTGATTCTCCCGGTGAATCTTTTCTCCACATCATCCGGACCAAGTTTACTTCCTTGTTCCGTAGTGTCTTCACCTTTCTGTACAGGATCTCAACGGGTTGTTACTCGCAAAATAGATCTGTCTGTACAGTGAGCTCGGAGTGATTAAGAATGTGGCTGGTATCGCTCACATATCTTCGAAGCTGGGATATGTGGAATACGTTGTGCACTCATTCCAATGAGGGTGGTGGTGCCAAACGATATGCCATTTATCCGACTCGTTAGAGTATGTCGAACGGTCCAATGTATCTAGGACTGAGCTTACCCCTCTTGCCAAAGCAAATTACTCTACAGTTTGGAGAGATCTTTAAGAACACATGATCTCCCGGCTGGAACTCGAGGTGTCGGCGCTTTGCATCAGCCCAGTGCTTCTATCGGTCTTGGGCTATGCGCATTCTTTCTCTGATCGTACGAACTACATCCACAATTGCCACCATCATCTCTGGTCTAAGGAGTTCCCTATCTCCGATGTTGTCCTAACTTAATGGTGATCGACACTTCCTTCCATAGAGAGCTGCAAAGGGTGCCATTCCAATACTCGCTTGGTAGCTATTGTTGTATGAGAACTCCACAAGATGTAGGTGATCTTCCCATGATCCTCCGAAGTCTAACATATAAGCTCTTAGCATGTCTTCAAGAATTTGAATTGTTCGCTCAGACTGTCCATCTGTTTGTGGATGGTAAGCTGTGCTGAAGTTCAGACTTGTTCCCAAGCTAGCTTGCAGACTCTGCCAAAACTACGATTGGAATCTGGTGTCACGATCGGAGACAATGCAAACCGGTACTCCATGCAATCTCACGATTTCCTGCATGAGTTCATGGGTATCAGAGATAGTACATATTAAAGAGTTAAATCTTACTTAGACTTACCTCCATGCACTTCTTTGCTAATGTCTCGGTAGATTGGCCAACTCGAAAGGGAATAAAGTGAGCCGACTTTGTGAGTTGATCCACAATAACCCATACTACATTGTTACCTTTCGTGCTGCGAGAAAGAGCAGTCACAAAATCCATGGTGATGTGTTGCCATTTCCATTCTGGGATAAGTAACGGTTGAAGTAAACCAGCAATTCTATGATGTTCAGCTTTTACTTACTAACACACCAAGCATTTGGCTACGCTTCTGGCTACTTCATGCTTCATTCCATGCCACCGGTAATGTTGACATAGATCTTTGTACATCTTTGTACCACCAGGTGTACTGAGTACGGAGAGCTGTGAGCTTCTTTCATCAACTCTTTCTGAACAGGACCTTGTGGTACACACAATCTGCTTCCGTATCTCAAAGATTCGTCTTCATGGACGATGAAGTCCGTTCTAAGTCCACTTTCTACTTGTTTTCTGATCTTTTGCAACTTGGCATCACTTGCTTGAGCTGCTTTGATCTGATTGACAATAGTAGACTGAACTTGTATGTTCATCAACTTTGAAGTATTATCTGGCATAACCACTTCTATCTCCATCTTGTGCAATTCTTGTTGAAGCTTCCACTGTGCGGTGAGATTCATTGATAGTGGTTGACGACTAAGTGCATCAGGAACTACATTTACCTTCCCTGAATGATATTGTAGGTTGATGTCGAAGTCCGCCATGAGTTCTAACCATCTTCTCTGCCGCATGTTCAATTCTTTCTGAGTAAACACATATTTCAGACTTTTGTGGTCTGTGTATATATCTACCCATTCTCCAAGAAGATAATGGCGCTAAATATTAAGTGCAAAGATAATGGCCCCAACCTCCAAGTCATGCGTTGGATAGTTGCGCTCATGAACTTTCAGCTGTCTTGATGCATAAGCTACAACTTTACCATGTTGGTGTAGAACACATCCTAATCTCTTACTGGATGTATCGCAATGAATAACAAAACCTCCAAATTAGTCCGGTATTACGAGAATAAGTGCTGATGTCAATCTTGACTTGAGTTTTACAAAAGGTTGTTCACATGCTTCTGACCACACGAATGCTTCATCTTTACGTGTGAGCTTGGTCAGGGATGCTGCAATCTTCGAGAAACCTTCAATAAATCTTCGGTAATATTCTGCTTAACCCAAGAAACTTTGAATGTCCTTCACTGTCTTTGGTGTCGGCCATTCTCTTACTGCTGATATTTTAGCTGGATCTACTGAGATTCCTTCACCTAAAACGATATGCCCGAGAAATCCGACTTGATTTAGCCAAAACCCGCACTTGCTGTACTTGGCATAAAGTTGATACTGCCGTAAAGTCTCCAGGACAATTCGTAAATATTCAGCGTGCTCTTTCCAATTCTTTGAATACACCAGGATGTCGTCGTTGAATATGACAACGAACCTATCTAGGTACTCTCGGAAAACCTGGTTCATCAAATTCATAAATATGGCTGGTGCATTAGTCACTCCAAATGGCATCACGAGAAACTCATAATGACCATAGCGAGTCCTGAATGCCGTTTTGGAATATCAGACTCTTTGACCTTCACCTGATGATAACCCGAACGAAGATCTAATTTTGAGAAAACGCAAGACCTACTTAGCAGATCGAACAGATCGTCGATGCACGGTAGTGGATACTTATTCTTTATCGTGACTTCGTTCATAGATCAGTAGTCTATGCATATTCTGTATAAACCTTCCTTCTTCTTCACAAGCAGAACTGGAGATCTCCAACTTGAGGTACTGGGACGAATCTTTCCTTTCTTAAAAAGTTCGTCCAATTGGGTACAGATCTCCTTCAATCCTTCAGGACTTAAGCGATATGGTACTTTGATCACCGGTTGTGCACCAGGTACTAAGTCAATACCGAATTCAAGAGCTCGATCGGAAGGCAAACCTGAGATATCTTCAGGAAATACATCTTCGAACTCTCGAACTACCTCTGGCTTGTCTTCTTTAGCTTGTATTGTTGCAACCACTACCTTCTTTGGTTTAGATTTATAAGTGCTAGGCTCCAGCGTACGGTCTCTACTCTTGAAATAAAAGACCGGATGGTCTGGAATCTCGAATACTACCCTCCTTTGACGACAGTCGATGGTAGCGAAGAAAGTTCCTAGCCAATCCATACCCAAGACTACGTCGAAGTTCGGTATGTCCAACACCTTGAAGTCAGCATAAAATTCTCTGCTGCAGACGACCACTGCACACAGGTCATATCCTATCGTTTCCTTTAGAATGTCATTCCCTGAACTGACATTCAAGCTGGATATGAGCAGTTTGACTGGAATCGCATGAGTTCGGACGAACCATTGCGACATAAAGTAATGAGATGCTCCAGTATCGAAAAGTGCTAGTGCAGGAAGTGAGGCTACTAAGATTGTACCTAAGTTATGTGGGATATGTTTAGGTATGGAAAAAGATATTTTGGTATGTATAAAGATTGAAAGAAAGTTTGAAAGGAAAGGATTTACCAGCGATGACTTGGCCAGTGGCTTCAACTTCTTCCACAGTCATTATGAAAGCCTGTCGCTTAGGTACATTCCTCCTTGCTGGAGGTGCATTCCTCTGTCCGTTCCTCTGTCCTTGAGGTAGGTTCCTTTGTGCTTGATGGAACTGACGAGGAGGAGGTGCAGTAGGTCCATGAGGAGCTGGAGTTAGGAGAGCAAGTCGAGGAGCAGGTGCCTAGATAGCTGGCCGCTACGGATAAGTGATTACTGGTCGGAGTGCAGGAGCTGGGGTAAGACGATATGGGCAATCCTCAATAGTATGAGTGGATGCGCCACAAACTAAACAAAGGTGGTTAGCACGCCTGCAGTCCTTCGCCAGGTGTCCATTCTTTTTGCAGTAGAAACAAAAGTCTGGACTGGGCCGGTTATTTTGTACTCCCGGTCTCCTGGGTACAAACGGTGGCCTGGAAGAGGCTCCTCCAGCTATCTGAGTAGCAGAGCGTTTCACACCGGCAGATTGAGGTCTGTCCTTCTTCTTCACCACTGTCTCATATCTTCGGGAAGCCTTCAAAGCAAGGCCATGGGTTGGGAAATCCCATGTAGCTAGAGCAGCTTGGATCTCCTGGTCCAACCCTTGTTGAAATCGTCTAGCCCCGATCTCAGCAGTCGGTATGAGATGTGCCGCGAACCTGTTATGGTCTTGTATTAGCTGTGTAGTATGTGATATTAGAAAATCAAATATTTGAGACATATTTTACCTGCTTAGCATGGTGAATTCAGCATTATACTCATCCACAGATTTTCTCCACATAGAGTCTTGTTGCAGGTGAATGAATTCCTGCTCCATGTCAAAATGGGCAGTCTCGGGAAAATATTTCGTGTCGAACATGTCGCGAAATGTCTTTGTTCCCCTCCGAAACACGGAGACGCGACTGCGTAGGTCCGTCTTGCCTGAATTCGGGGCTGATGTTAATTGGTGCTATCCGTTCACCTCTCCGAAGATGCCAAGTTGATTTATGACACCATGTATCGAAGGTTTAAACGGATGCGGTCGATGTAGCAGGCTTCGTCAGATTACCCCTTGTTGAGGGGTTTTTGATTATGGGGACGCTCTTCCCTGCAGGCGCAAGCCCCTGCAGTTAATTACGCTACCACATCGCGGTAACCACTTTCTCCTTCTCCAGATGGTCACTTCGTGCCGTGGGTGTTTGTTTTGTTTTTGGTTGCCCGTGGATTGTATACGGAGACTAATTTATGTTGTCGCCCGTAGGGCGTGGATTAGTCTATTCTCTTAGATTTGGGTTTGGGGGTTGGGTTTAAGGATACAATAGTCTCATTTGAGACTAAGATCAACTTAAACGTATGTTAAGGATACGTCAGTCTAATTTTAGACTAAGATCAACTTAACGGGATCGTTTAGATCCAGCAAAAGAGCATTTTAGCTCTATTGTTTAGTTTAGGGACATTGCGGTCCAATGTTAGTTTAAGGACGTCTCGGTCCAGTGTTAGTTTAAGGACATCTCGGTCCAAGTTTAAGGACATCATAGTCCATGGGCCTAAGGACCCCACAGTTCGAGGTTAAGGACATCATAGTCCGTGGGTTTAAAGGGACCCCACAGTCCGAGGTTAAGGACATCATAGTCCATAGGCTTAAGGACCCCACAGTCCAGTTTAAAGACGTCATAGTCTATGAAATGTATGGTTGTCGGGACCCATCACCTCTCTTAAGACGTTGAAGGATTACAACAACAAATATCAGAGGGGTTCAGAGATGTACCCTTGAACCAATTTTGGTTGAGATCTGTAGTACAATTTGGGGCTAAGATCTGTTAAAAGATTTATGAGCAAATGGGCTCAATTAATCTGAGTTGAGGACTTATGGCCGATCTTAGGCTAAGTCCAATCAGGTTAAAATGTTCAAACATTAATTTTGGGCTGTTGAACCTTATTTGGGCTTGGCCCTGGCAGTGGTTTTGTCTTTTACTGAATGCTGAGCATTCCTCATAGCCCTGGGCTTATTAAAGAACAATTTATGTTCTATCAGCGCAACACATGGTGCGCTTGGCGCCAGTCAAAGAGTGCAGTGCGCTTTTGCCGAGTAGCGCATACGTGAAGGACACGTGTCGCGCTTGGCGCTAGCGCCAGTTAATGAGCGCAGAGCGCTAGTTTATGAGCGCAGAGCGCTAGTTTATGAGCGCAGAGCGCTATTAGTTCAGTGGCACACATGTGAGGAGCATGTGGTGTGCTTGGCGCTGAGCTCCAGTCTATGAGCGCAAAGCGCTAGTTCAAGAGCGCAGAGCGCTAGCTGTTGAATGACGCACACATGAAGAGCACATGGTGCGCTCGGCGCTTTGCACCAGATCAGGAGCGCTGAGATGCTTCTTTTTAATATGGAGCGCTAAGGCTCTTTTATGAAGCGCTATGCACTGAGAATTAAATTCTCTTTTAAGAGACTTTATCTCATAGATCTAAGAATAAAGTTCTTAGTTTCACAGGGGATGTTTTAATCTCCTATATTGATGAAAAGCTTTGTCTTTATGGATCTGTGATCCTTAAGAGAATTGAATTATTCTCCCCCCCTTTATAATGAGATGTTCATAATCTCTTTGAGAAAGACTTTAGTCTCCTAGATCTATGATCTTAAAGAAAGAAGTGAATTCTTCTTTTAAATTATGAGATGATTTCATCTTTCTGTTCTTTTACCTTGAAGAAAAGAAGTTATTCTATCGAGATCTTGGCTCTTTTTTCTGAGATTTTCTCAAAGCTTATGGGGGGGGGTTCCTCTCTATGCTTCTGTATATCTTAGACTTGCAGTCTTGGGGCCTTTATATAGGGCAAGCTGATCAGTTCAATCAGTTAAGGAGATCTTTTCTTCAATTGATTTGGGGAATTTTCCATCGTTGGATTTTTGATCCAAGGGCTTCTGATTTACAGAAGGCAATCTTCTTGTTTTTAACAAGATTGGTAAATCTTTCCATACAGAATTTATTCTGTGTTTTGGAGATTTTTAATCACCATTGGATCATTGATCTAACGGTGCTATGATTTACAGAGCACAATCTTGTTGTTTGGAAAGATTTTGAGGAATCTTTCCTTAACAGAATTTAATTCTGATTAATTAATGATTTATCATTATTATTGGATCTTTGATATGACGGTGGGGAGATTTTAGTTCCAGCGCTAGCGCACCCGTGCTTTGCACGTGGTGAGGGCAGCGCACTTAGCGCTGGCGCATCCATGCTTTGCACGTGGTGCGCTGCTTAGAGCGCAGCACACTTAGCGCTGGCGCATACGTGCTTTGCACGTAGTGCGCTACTTAGGGCGCAGCGCACTTGGCGCTGCTTCTGAAGCATTGCTTCATTTCAAAATTTGAATTTTGAACAGAGCTTTGCTCTGATTGGGGGAAACAAATGCCTCCACCGTTGCGCTCACGTGGCCCACACGTGAGTGCAGAGGTAGCAGCATCTGCACCTTTGGATCAACTCAGAAGTTGAAACGGCTCTCAACGCTTATAAATAGGGCCTTTGGCCCTCTGGGACGACCATTGTTCATCTTCTTTTCTGAGAATTATTTCTCCTTCAGAGCATTGCTCTCTTCCTTAAGAAATCTCTTAAGAATCAAAACTTTGTCAGATCTTTTCTTTTTGGTATGATTCGAATTCGTTATCAGAGCTTTGCTCTATTTGGATCATGGATCCGAAAAAGAAAACCTTTTTATGGTTTCTTTCGACCTATTGATGAAGAATTTTTGGAATTCACTTTACAGATCTTAAAGATTTCGAAGTTTTTTACTTCTGCAGAAAGCTTTGCTTTCAGGGTTTCTTGATGGATCATTTCATCTTCTCTACAGAGCATTGCTTTTTAGCATTTTCGGGAGATTTTATTCCCCTATTAATTATGGCAGTTGTCATTCCTGCTGAAGAGCATTGCTCTCAAGGGAGATTTACTCCTTGGCTTGAGGGGCTTAAATGGGAGTCTTTTGAGGGTTTTCTTCCTTAATTGCACAAATTTGAATTTGTTTGTCGCTTGACAGAACTTGTCTTCCCAAGAACTTGTTTAAATCCCAATGTCTGATTTTCCTCATTACTAATCTTTCAATGACGTTTCTTTTCAGGCATTATGGCTGTTCATTTATATAGTCTGAATGAATTTATCTCTTATGAGGATATTCGCGTACAGGGCCGTTGCCAGAACTAAGAGTTTACAGATGTCCAATGT
Organism: Agapanthus africanus; assembly: GCA_030015575.1. Taxonomy (NCBI): domain Eukaryota; kingdom Viridiplantae; phylum Streptophyta; class Magnoliopsida; order Asparagales; family Amaryllidaceae; genus Agapanthus; species Agapanthus africanus. Next base: position 638,573,591 of record JASDDO010000022.1, on the reverse strand, counting down.
GCCGAGATTATGGCTCGTCTGTATGCACACAATGGTCGACTGCTTCCTCGTCGCTCCGCTCTCTTAAAAATCGTAGTGGGAGCAATTTGGGAAGCACTTCCTGGGTTTTACAAACCCATGCCGCTGGATGCGCTGGATGATGCTGAAGACAAGGTGCACTCGGTGTACCTGTCGGGCCTGATCTCGAAGAAGCGTCGAGATAACCTCATTGATATTCTGCATCAAACTTTCTAACAGACGACGATAATTACTTCTTATCAAAGGGAGGAGGGCATTGGCGAGGATCTCGACACCCGCGATAGCGAGAGGATGCATACGAGAATGGTCAGAAAGGCCAGAAAGATTCTAGACGGTCTTACTTTCGAATTCCTCAATCCATGCCCTGGATCTGAGGTTTTACCATTGTAAACATCTCGATGCCTCTTTTGTTTATTGCCTTTATCGATGTAAGAATTTTCCGAAGTATGAATGACAAATCTTTCGCTTCCTTTCCTTTATTTTCTGCTTTGTTGTTGGCATATTACTTTAGTAAGCGTAGCCTGTAGATGATAGAGAGCATTTCATCTTAGCCTCCTTGTAGGGTAGCGATGGTTTAGGAAGCAGGCTCAGATCCCTTTTCAACTTTATGAGCCGTGAAGGTCTCATAAAGACTTTTCTCCCTACGAGTCGAAAGGATCTCGTAGGTGTATTTCCTCCTTAGAAATCATGAGGGTTCCTAAGTGTGTTTTCTCTTGGGAGTCGTAAGGATCTCACAAGAGAGTTTTCTTCCTTACGGGTCGAGAGGACCCGTAAGTGATTGATGAGATTGACATTATCCGCATTTCACGGAGTCAGAAGTTGTTCTGGGCATTTCCCACGGGGTCAAGATTGACTTTAGCCGTGTCCCACGGGACCAGGATTTGCTATGGATGCTTCCCACGGGGTCAGGACCGACACTAGTCGTTTTCCGCAAGGACCAGGTTCCGCTCTGGATGCTTCCCACGGGGTCAGGACCGACTTTAGACGTGTTCCGCAAGGACCAAGATCCGCTCTGGATGCTTCCTACGGGGTCAGGATTGACATTAGCCATGTTCCACAAGGACCAGGTTCCGCTCTGAACGCTTCCCACGGGGTCAGGATTGACATTAGCCGTGTTCTGCAAGGACCAGGATTTGCTCTGGATGCTTCACACGGGGTCAGGATTGACATTAGCCGTGTTCCACAAGGACCAGGATCTGCTCTGGACGCTTCCCACGGGGTCAGGATTGACATTAGCCGTGTTCCACTAGACCAGGATTTGCTCTGGATGCTTCCCACAGGGTCAGGATTGACAATAGCCGTGTTCCACAAGGACCAGGATCCGCTCTGGACGCTTCCTACGGGGTCAGGATTGACATTAGCCATGTTCCACTAGACTAGGATTTGCTCTGGATGCTTCCCACGGGGTCAGGATTGATATTAGCCGTGTTCCAAAAGGACCAGGATTCGCTCTGGACGCTTCCTACGGGGTCAGGATTGACAATAGCCGTGTTCCACTAGACCAGGATTTGCTCTGGATGCTTCCCACGGGGTCAGGATTGGAATTAGCCGTGTTCCACAAGGACCAGGATCCGCTCTGGACGCTTCCCACGGGGTCAGGATTGACATTAGCCGTATCCCACTAAACCAGGATTTGCTATGGATGCTTCCCACGGGGTCAGGATTGACATTAGCCGTGTTCCATAAGGACCAGGTTCCGCTCTGGACGCTTCCCACGGGGTCAGGATTGACATTAGCCGTGTTCCACTAGACCAGGATTTGCTCTGGATGCTTCCCACGGGGTCAGGATTGACATTAGCCATGTTCCACAAGGACCAGGATCCGTTCTGGACGCTTCCCACGGGGTCAGGGTTGACATTAGCCGTGTTCCACTAAACCGGGATTTGCTCTGGATGCTTCCCATGGGGTCAGGATTGACATTAGCCGTGTTCCACAAGGACCAGGTTCCGCTCTGGATGCTTCCTACGGGTCAGGATTGACATTAGCCGTGTTCTACTAGACCAGGATTTGCTCTGGATGCTTCCCACGGGGCCAGAATCGACATTAGCCGTGTTCCGCAAGGACCAGGATCCGCTCTGGACGCTTCCCATGGGGTCAGGATTGACATTAGCCGTGGTCCACTAGACCAGGATTTGCTCTGGATGCTTCCACGGGGTCAGGATTGACATTAGCCATGTTCCACAAGGACCAGGATCCGCTCTGGACTCTTCCCACGGGGTCAGGATTGACATTAGCCATGTTCCACTAGACCGGGATTTGCTCTGGATGCTTCCCACGGGGTCAGGATTGAGATTAGCCGTGTTCCACAAGGACCAGGATCCGCTCTGGATGCTTCTCACGGGGTCAGGATTGACATTAGCCGTGTTCCACTAAGGATGCTTCCCACGGGGTCAGGATTGACATTAGCCGTGTTCCGCAAGGACCATGATCCGCTCTGGACGCTTCCTACGGGGTCAGGATTGACATTAGCTGTGTTCCACAAGGACCAGGATCCGCTCTCGACGCTTTCCACGGGGTCAGGATTGATATTAGCCGTGTTCCGCAAGGACTAGGATCCGCTCTGGACGCTTCCCACAGGGTCAGGATTGACATTAGCCGTGTTCCACAAGGACCAGGATCCGCTCTGGACGCTTCCCACGGGGTTAGGATTGACATTAGCCGTGTTCCACTAAACCAGGATTTTCTCTGGATGCTTCCTACGGGGTCAGGATTGATATTAGCCGTGTTCCACAAGGACCAGGTTCCGCTCTGGGCGCTTCCCACGGGGTCAGGATTGACATTAGCCGTGTTCCACTAGACCAGGATTGGTTGACTTTATCCGCATTTAACGGAGTCGGGGGTTGACTCTCGGTTGTCTGTGCACCGCTGAGTCATGGAACTGGGAATTGCCACGGTTCCGCTTTGCTGATGTTGCGTCTGTTGTAATGAGACGAATGTTGAGATGATCTCCCGGCTGTGTGTGAACCGTGGAGACTTGACTCTCTTTCGGATGGAGCCTGGTGGGAAGGTATGGTTCCCTCTTCGTTTGTGCCCCTGGATTGTATACAGGGATCGATGTGATCTCACCTGTAGGGCAGAAGGTTTCATTTTATATATTTTTCTTTCCGCGATGCTCTATCATTTCAGCTTTTATATCGCGAAAGTCGCGATTGCCGAATCATTTCGGCTATTTTTCGCGGTGCCCAATCATTTCGGCTATTTGTTTTATTTTTACTCGCTGCTTTTTATTGCGAGTTGCCCAATCATTTCGGCTATTTGTTTTATTTTTACTCGCTGCTTTTTATTGAGAGTTGCCCAATCATTTAGGCTATTTGTTTTATTTTTACTCGCTGCTTTTTATTGCGAGTTGCCCAATCATTTTGGCTATTTCGCATGCATACATTTTTACTTGCTGATTTGCAAGTTGCCCAATCATTTCGGCTATTTCATATGCATTTGTGGCTCGCTAGCTTTTCACTGCGAGTTTTGGGATTTCATACCGATTCAGGCATCAACATCGCTATTACTGGGATATTTCCAGGAGCGAATCATCATTTTCCTCTCTCGACGTCGAACAAAGGTGGCTTAGCGAACAGGGTTAGGATCCTGTCGACTAAGGCTTTTGACTTTATGAGCCGTAAGGGTCTCATAAAGGTATTTCTCCCTACGAGTCGTGAGGATCTCGTAGGTGCGTTTTCTCCTTAGGAATCGTGAGGATTCCTAAGTGTGTATTCTCTTATAAGTCGTAAGGATCTTACAAGAGTATTTTCTCCTTATAAGTCGAGAGGATTTACAAGGGCTGTCCACTGTGTAAACATATCCCCAGTCGTGGGTGGGACTTTGTTAGGGAAATGTTTATTCGCGCCTGTGGATTGTATACAAGGGTCGGCATTGAACCGTTTGTAGGGCAAAATTGGAGATTATGACTGCTTAAGAATAGGTTCAGATCCCTGTAGGTTAAGGCTTTTGAATCCTATAAGCCGTGAGGGTCTCATAAGAGGGTTCTCCTTACGAGTCGTGAGGATCTCGCAAGTGTAATTTCTCCTTAGGAATCGTGGGGAAACCTAAGTGTGTTGCTCCCTTGTGAGTCGTAAGGATCTCACGCAGGTAGTTTCTCCTCACAAGGTCGAGAGGGCCTTGCAAGTGTCTTTTAACGAGATTGCGCCCTTTCGGATTTTCACAAAACTCGTCGGTAGCCCTGCCGTTTTTACTCACGGAGCCCTTTCGGGTTTCATCCGTGCCCATTCTGCTTATGGACATACCGTTTTCTTTTTTCTTTTTTCTTTTTATTTATTTATTTATTTTTGTGTCAGCCTTGGGATGCTGCGGTCCGTAGTAGTTTATCGACGTCTCGGTCAACAGCCAGTTTTAGGACATAGTGGTCCATCGTTAGTTTAAGGACGTTTAGGTCCGTTGTTAGTTTTAGAACATTTCGGTCCGTGGTTAGTTTAGGGACGTTTTGGTCTGTTGTTGGCTACTACTTATAGAGTTTGGGCTTAGGAAGATAGCGAGCGGACATAGGCGTCGTCATCTATCGTTGACCTAGGCCGTGACTCGTCAGGCGTAGTATTTTATCAAGAAGCAACCGTTTATCGGCCTGAAAGGTCTTTCACCATGCATGTCCATGAGTAGATAGGCACCACCCTGGTAAATTTTGTCTATAATATACGAGCCTTCATAGTTCGGCTCGAATTTCCCCCGCTTGGCACGATTGGGGATCATATGTATTTTGACCACTAGTACGAGTTTGCCTTGGCGGAATGCCCTCGGCCTAGTCAGTCTCTCATATGAGCGCGCCATCTTTGCTTTGTAAGCCTCCAGATTTTGTTGCGCCATGAGACGGGTTTCATCAAGGGCATCGAGCTCCTCAAGCCGAAGGTGAGCATTTTCTTCGTCTGTTAACTTGTAATGAACTGCTACTCTTAGAGAGGGTAACTCTATCTCGAGGGGGAGTACCGCTTCTGTGCCGAATACCAATGCATACGGCGTTGTATTCGTGGCTGTTTTGAACGTAGTTCGATACGCCCAGAGAGCTTCATGTAGTCTCTCGTGCCAGTCCCTCTTATTTCGAGACACCGTCTTTTTCATGATCTTCGTCAAGGTCTTGTTAAAAGCCTCAGCTAGACCGTTAGCTCGGGGATTATAGACCGAAGAGTATCTCCAGTCTATGTTATGCTGTTGTGCTAAGCGACTGATCTTGTGGCTTCTATAGGCTGGCCCGTTATCGGAGATAATCCGTCGCGGAGTGCCGAACCGGTAAATGATGTGTGTCTTGAAGAAATGGAGGATATTCTCCGTCTTCACTTCTATTAGCGGTATGGCTTCTGCCCACTTAGAAAAGTAATCGGTCGTCGCCAATATGAACCGGCGTCCTCTAGACGATGCTGGTTCGATGGGGCCGATTATGTCAGTTCCCCACATTTCGAATGGCCAGCTAGCCACCGTTGGGTGTAGCAGATTTGGATGCTGGTGGATAAAGTCCCCGTGAATCTGGTAAGAGTGGCACTGCTTCGCGTATTCTAGGCAGTCCTGAATCATTGTGGGCCAATAATAGCCTATCCTTTTGATCTTCAGCTTCAGCTTCATCTTCGGCCCGGCTTGGTGAGAACCACAGAGTCCGTCGTGAGTTTCCTGGACGACTCTTTTTGCTTCTTCCGGCCCCAGGCATCTTAGCCATAGAGAGTCGAACGATCTCTTGTACAGAGTATCATTGACGAAGGCAAAAGATAGAGCTCATTTCATGAGCTGATGTCTTGAGGACGCATCTTCAGGCATTCGACGGGATTTGAAGTAGTCTATAAAGACTTCTCTCCAATCCTTAGCCTTTTCCTGGTTCCCATTGGGTATCATTCTCTCTTATCTCACCGTCGATCGTGTCAAACTCGTGCTCGTCTGGCAATTCCCAGTTCAAAGGAGAATCATCAGGTATCGGATGTTCAGTGAGTAAGTCGGCGATGGCCTGGCCTTTCACTGCCTTGAGAGGACGATAAATTATCGATAACTCCATCAAGAGCAAGGCCCACTCAGCGAGCCGTCCTGTTAATATAGCCTTTAACATCAAATATTTGAGAGGATCCACCTTTGATATGAGATGGACCTCATGTGCCAACGCTGAAGGGTTACCCTAGCGCCCCAGCCAACTCTCGTGGCCAAATGCGGAACAAAAATTTTCTTGCGAACAAAAACTTGGCGCTAGACTAAATCCTAACCGGATCTTTAACCATAAACCTAGTTAGCTAAAAGAGTTCTATCTACTATGATGAGGAATTCATACCAAACGAACCAAGTCCTTCGGTCTTTGTTCTTCATCCTTAGCTCCTCGTAGCCACCTTGAACTTGCTTGATCTTCTTTTCCGGCTCCATCGGTCCTCTGGGATCGAGCTTGTTCTCCGGCCTTGCTTTGTCGTAAATGATCCACTCGAGGGGTATGATCCATAGCTCTAGCTCTTTGCTAAATATCAAAAGAGCAACTAGAGAACTTGGGATGCTAGTCCAAGTAATCTAGGATGTAGTTTTGGAGTTCTAAGTGTGAAGTTATCTCTTTCTTGCCTCTTCACTTGATTCTCAACACATGAGAAGGCAGTGAAGAGGAAGAAGATGAAGGTGGAGGAAGCTAGAGAGGAAGGAGGAGATGATGAGCAAAAGAGAGCTCAAGAAAATAATGAAGCATGGATGAAAGAGAAAATACACACCTTGGTTTTGTGTATGATTTCTTCCATTAAACAATTAGCAACCATGCTTCAATAGTAACTCCAAAATGAATTATAAATTCATTTGTTAACTATTGAAGCATGGTCACTACCTTTCCTCCCTTACCTCTCACTTTACACCTCATTTCATTTATGAAATAAATGGAAAATCCAAAATGAGGCGGCCACCTTCTAGAAGGAAATCTGTAATAAATACAGATTTCAGTCTACTGTAAATACATACCGGCAATCGGATAAAAACCCGAACGCCCAAAGAGATAGAATAACATGAAGAGCGTAATACTAGAATATACATATCGAAATACATATACGTAAATTATTAAATCAATACCTGATTTAATAATCCGGTTCAAACCCGAGCCGGCTAGTATCACCAACCGTCCGATCGAAAGTCCGAGTACAAAGTACAACAATCGATCGAACCCTGCACGTATCCAATACGGCTACTACATCATTTCGCCTGAATTAGGGAAACCCTCTGTGTGGGACTCTAAAGACTCGACGGTACTCTGGCAGTGGGTTTAACCACAAGCACGTCAGTGGCACTAGCTGTACGTAACGGCTACCCAGGTACCTGTCGAAAATAAGGCCGATGAGCAAACTCATCCGGATTTCCTACTGAGCCTATCCGTGACAATATCCGTACAGTCCGGTCTCTTCGTCAAAGAGTATCGCATACCGGGTCTAGGGGATGGTGAACGTCAGACTCTAATAACCTGATAAGTTGTGCCGATGTGGCTCAGGACCAATCCGGGAAACTACTGATCAACCTATCAGTGAATCCCAACTGCCTTGGCTAAGGTCTTATGGTCTTGACCAATCGAATCACAGTGCGATATCAACTCCCTATACCGAGAGAGACGAATCCCCGACAATCGCTCACTGCCTCCATGTGGCTTGGGACTGAACCCAACCAAAACCTGTTTGCACGACTCAGTAGAGCCGTGGTAGGGTAGTGATCAAAGTTCAGTAGGAACTCACACAAGACAAATGTCGATCTCGGGTCCAAAGACTAACCTGTACACATGTCACCTGAGAACATCCATCTGACGATAGGTATAGTACTATATGGAAGTTCTCGGCGAGTTCGTCCAGTGTACTCACACCCAGTGACACCTATATACGATCTTAGGTGCATCAGACCAATGGCTGCAGGACCAACCATCCCCCGACGGGGCTAGAAACGTACACACCAGTCTACTCTGGAGTATCAGTGCCCAGTCTCGATACTCACACGACTAGGGACCATTTAAGGATGTGCTTATGGACTACCCTGCTCCCATAAGTATGATCACCATCACAACGCAGGTAGTCAAGCAAGATCCTAGGGGCTTTATCAACATGTAACCGCAATATGTAATAATGAGTATGACATATGCCATGTTAAGATAAAGACAAACCATAATAGTATACCACCGTATCGAGTCTTTATCAATATGTGCAAACCAGATATAACAACAATACAAATAAATACACATATCTCGATAAAGACAAGTCAAATAATATACTATAAAACTGAGCAAGATTGTTCTGTACATACGTATCCCTAGTATCTATATGTATACATATACAATACTGGCTTCTAGGGCATATACATCCAACAATCTCCCACTTGCACTAAAGGCCAGTGATTGGCGTACCGAATACCCAACGTCTGCTCTAAGGCCAGCTGCTGGCGTACCGCATACCCAACATACCAAAAAGTCGCTCGAACTGTGCTTGAGGGAGGGCCTTTGTGAATGGATCCGCCGTGTTGTCTTTCGTATCCACTCTCCGTACCTCGATCTCTTGGCGATCTACTATCTCCCTAATCCGGTGATACCGCCTTAAGATGTGTCTAGATTTCTGATGGGACCGTGGTTCCTTCGCTAAAGCTATAGCCCCATTGTTATCGCAATACAAAGGTATTGGGTTGACAATGGACAGAACTACCTGAAGTTCAGCTATGAACTTCTTCATCCAGACCGCCTCTTTTGTGGCATCGCTTGCAGCAATGTATTCAGCCTCCATCGTCGAGTCTGCAACGGTATCCTGTTTGGAGCTCTTCCAACACACCGCCCCTCCGTTGAGGGTAAATACAAAACCTGAGACAGACTTGTTGTCGTCCTTGTCAGTCTGGAAGCTTGAACCGGTAAAGGACTCGACCCTGAGGTCTCCATTACCGTAAACCAGGAACATCTCCTTTGTCCTTCTCAGGTACTTGAGAATGTTCTTTACTGCTGTCCAGTGGTCCTCACCTGGGTTCGACTGATACCGGCTCACCACGCTCAGCGCATAAGCTATATCTAGTCTTGTACATAGCATCGCATACATTATAGATCCTACCGCCGAAGCGTAGGGTATAGTGATCATGCGAACCCTCTTCTCGTCAGTCTTGGGAGACATCTTCTTGGAGAGGGTGATTCCGTGCAATGCGGGTATGTTACCGCGCTTGGAATCTTCCATACTAAATCTTTTTAGTACGGTCTCTATGTACCTAGACTGTGAAAGTCCCAGTAATCTTTTCGATCTATCTCTGTAGATCTTGATCCCCAGAATGTACGAGGCATCACCTAGGTCTTTCATAGAGAACCTTTGTGATAAGAATAGCTTGACCGATTGTAGCATAGGAATGTCATTTCCTATCAAAAGAATGTCGTCCACGTACAAGACTAGGAATACAACAGTTCGTCCTACAATCTTCTTATAAATACAAGGCTCATCCTTGTTTTTGATGAAGTTAAAGTCCTTAACTGTCTCATCAAAACAGATGTTCCATCTGTTAGTTATATGTATGCCCTAGAGGCCATTACTGTACATAGGATGTATATTGTAGTGGATGCTGGGACATATATAGGGAGGACTTTCTTGCTCGACATGATAGTATGCTATCTGGTTACTCTTTACCTTAACGTGTACATTGATTATCTCTCAGTTACATGTTGGTAAAGCCCTTAGGATGTGTGCTTGACTACCTGGACTATGATGCGGATCATACTAGTGGGGACATGGTAGTCCATAAGTACATCCTTCAAAGTCCCTAGTCGTGGGTGTATCGAGACGGGGCATCGATATACCAGAGTAGACTAGCGTGTACCTTCTCGACCCATACAGATGGGCGATGGATGATCCCATATCCATTGGTGTTTGACATCAGAGATGATATACGGGTGCTCAGTGGAGACTGGGTACACTGGACGGACTCGCCGAGAACTCCCGGATGGTATTATACCTCACGTCAGATGGCAGTTCTCAGGTGACACTGGTACAGAGTAGTCTGTTGACCCAATATCGTCATAGAGTCTTGTGTGGTTCCCACTGTGCTTTGATTTCCATCTTACCACGTCCAAGAGGGTGTGCAAAACGGTGGTTTTTGGGTACAGTCCCGAGTCACATAGAGGCAATGAGCGATAGGAGGGGATTCGTCTCTCCCGGTATAGGGGGTTGATGTTGCGCTGTGTTCGATTGGCTATAACAGGAAATCCCTGGCCAGGGTTGCTGAGATATACTGGTAAGTGTTACCTGTAGTTTCTCGAATTGTTATAGACCTCATATCGACACGACTTATCGAGCTATTGGTGTCTGACGTTTACCACCCCTAGGCAAGATATGCGACATATCAGACGACGAGACCGGACTGTACGGTAGTGTTACTGGTTGGATTCACTAGAGTGTGAGCGGGCTTGCTCGTCGATCTTCAGATCGCTCAATACCCGGGTGGCCGTTACGTTTAGCAGACCGCTTGCGGCTTGTGGGTGTTTGATATGATCATCACTTGCTGCCGGCGTATTGACGAGTCTTTAGAGTCCTACACAGAGGTTTCCTGGCTCAAGCGAAACGAAATAGGAGCGCATATGAGATATGTGCGGGACCGAGAATAATGCGTGTATGTGATACCGTATTTCATTCTCGCGATGAATGTATCGAATGGTTGTATGCGATATAACCTAGTTATCGATTCAAGCGTTGATTCGATAAGCCGATACATTGTATACTAGTCGGTTGTGTGCGACATGACCGGATCAATGAATCAAGTGTTGATTTAATGATTTAATGCATAATTATATATTTGATATATTACTTTGCACTAACTAGTATTGGTTCACTTTAAATGGATTTTCTCACTCGGGATGTGCACATTGTATATGTGATATACTTTTGTACACATGATTGTATCATGTTTGATGATACATGTTTACTTGGTTAAGTGTAAAGAATTAAACCATGGTTAAACATATAATTAGGGTTTTATTTTTCCATTACTTATTTATTCATTTATTTATTTGTTTATACATTTTGGAAAATAAATGGAAAAGAGAAAAGAATGATGGCTTTATTTGTTGTTTAGTTGAAGCTTCATGAAGTTTTGACTTAGTCCACCATTCTTATCTCATCCTTAACCCTAACCATTACTTTAACCTTGGTCAATTCTCTACACATAACCATAGTTAGAATTATGATAAGAATTGATTTTCTATTCTATTCTAATTAACTTATCATGAGATAATTCTTCTTCTTCTTCCTTTCTTCACTTGAAGAAAGCAAGCTCCATCAATGGTGATTGATGGAAATGAGTAAGAAATCCAATTCTAAAGCATACCCACTTCCTATTTCTTCATCCTCAACCTCTTGCCAAGTAGTAGAGTGTGTTTCCTTCACAAGTTTCCATGGCTTGGTGAAGGTGGAGCTCGATCTAGTGATGCTTCGACGTAGATCATCTTCGGCACGTCGTCGACGACCTAGCCCGTCCATTCTTCGATGAAGCCGACGCTAGAGCCCGGGAATGCACTAGGACAGCGAGGGGACTTCGTTGCGGAGCTATGGAGGTGGAGCACCGGATCTACAAAGGTTGTATTTCCGTTTAACTTATAGTTAAGTGTTAACTAGTTTTTCGTTTCGCCTAGAAATCTAGCCGACGATCCGTACACTAGGGTTTCTCGGCACCGTTAAATTTGAAACGGGCATGGTTGATGCCTTGTGAGACCTCATTAGGATGCCTAGGAACCCTACACCATCTCCACGATGCTTGCTTCAATCCGTAAATGGATTTAAGCAACTTGCACACATTTCCGCTGCTCCCACTGTCTTCAAAACCTTTCGGCATGGAAGGCAGCAATATAAATGTAGGATCCGAATGGATTTGAGCATAGCCAATAGAGAAAAGGTTTCTTCATAGTCCACTCCTGGTCTTTGACGAAAAACTTTTGCAACGAGTCTAGCCTTATAGGTTTCCACCTGCCTATCTACACCAAAATTCTTCTTATAGATCCATTTGCATCCAACGGGTTTTACCCCAGGTGGAGCAACTTCCAGGGTCCATACTTTATTGGTGTACATGGACTCCATTTCAGATTGCATAGCATCCAGCCACTTATCAGAGTCCCTACTGATAATGGCCGGTCTGAAACTAGTAGGATCATCTTCTTCTAAGATGCAATCCTCTCGATCCCCATCTATGAGAAAACCGTAGTATCTCTCGGGCGGATGAGAAAACCTACTAGATCTGCGGATTGGCTGAGGTTCATCTGGGATTACTGAATCTAGTGGTTCCTCCAAATCTTCAGTTACATTTTGTGGTTCATTGATTTCTCCCAGTTCTACCGTACTCCCATTAGTTTCTTTTTCAAGAAACTCCCTTTCTAAAAAGGTTGCATAGCGAGATACAAACAACTTATATTCCTCAGTATGGTAGAACAGATATCCTAGTGAATCCTTAGGATATCCCACAATTTTACATAGAACTGACCGTGCCTCAAGCTTGTCCGGTTTTTGTGTTTTCACATAGGCCGGACAACCCCATATCTTAAATCGCTTAAGATATGGATTTCATCCACTCCATATTTGATATGGAGTCTTAGGCACAGATTTGGATGGAACGTAGTTTAGTAAGTATGCAGCTGTTTGAAGCGCATATCCCCAAAAAGAAAGAGGCAACTCAGTGTCACTCATCATGGAGCGAACCATATCCAATAGGGTATGATTCATCCGCTCCGATACACCGTTGTGCTGTGGTGTATACGGTGGAGTAAGTTGAGAGAGAATTCCATTCTCTTTTAAGTATTCTAGGAATTCCATGCTTAAGTACTCTCCTCCTCTATCAGATCTGAGGATCTTGATACTTTTGCTAGTCTGTTTCTCTACTTCATTTCTGAATTCTTTGAATTTCTCAAAAGCTTCAGATTTGTGTTTCATGAGATACACATATCTGAATCTAGAGAGATCGTCAGTGAATGTGATGAAGTACGAGAACCCACCCCTTGCATGTATAGACATTGGACCACATACATCACTGTGTATGAGTCCCAAGAGCTCTGCTGCTCTTTCTCCATGTCCGGTGAACGTAGATTTGGTCATCTTTCCTTTGAGACAAGACTGACAAGTTTCATAGGATGAAAATTCGAACGTATTCAAGAGTCCATCTTTATGCAACTTACTTAGTCTTTTCTCTCCGATATGACCAAGTCTACAATGCCACAAGTAGGATTCATTCGTTTCTGAACTCTTCCTCTTGCGTGTGTTTTGTACATTGAGAACTGTATTCTGATTTAGAACATAGATACCATTACACAGTGTACCTTCTGCAACCAGTACCTTATCAAGGTAAATGTTCATGATATTTCTATCAAGAACAAAGTTATATCCATCTTTATCAAGTAAAGAAACTAATATGATGTTGCAAACCATGGAAGGTACATAGTAGCAATTGTTCAAAATCATAGTATTGTCATTTGGCAACACTAGGTGATATTCACCGACGACCGCAACATTAACTTGTGCTCCGTACCCTACTCTGAGGGACATATCACCAGGTCCAACTATCCTACTTTTTCTCAGTCCTTGCAATAAATTACAGATATGAGATCCTGATTCGGTATCGAGTACCCAGGAGGTAGGACTGACCGAAAAACAATTCTCAATAACAAGAACACCTGAAGAAGACGCAACAGTATGTTTCTTCTTCGATGGGGTTATTAAGGAATTCAACATTTCCTCTTTCCCTTGCTCATACTTATGACAGTTGTCGTAAGTTAGAGCCGAACCGACGTTCCCCAGCCCCGAATAAGAATTCGGATCGGTCAAGCGATACATTTTATTATCTTGATTAGGGCATGAAATGGTTGCTATCTGGAGAGAGAGAGGGAAAACACTCAGCGTGCGCTCTTACAAGATTAGATTGGTTTATTAATTTATCTAATCAGGATGGCTCCCACTGTTTCCTCAAATTCTTCTTCAAACCCTAAAAGAAGAACTAGTCAGGATTAATCGCACAGCACAATACTTGCTTAACCTTTCAGCCAGGCTGGTGTTGGTACTTCGAGGGAGGTTTTCCAACGCTTTCGCGAAGTTCCTTAATTACATAACCTCTTTTCCCTGGAGGCGTAGCCCCGCTAACACCGTTCTAGACACCTACTTGGTTTATAGCATTGATTGTTAAGTGAAAAAATCTCCCAAGAGTAATCCTACTCATCAGTGGGATCGGGATCCAACTATCATTGTGTGATGCATTAGATGGAATCCACTCTAGTCACCACACTCCAGAAGGTTTGCTAAATCTGCAAGTTTCCTGTATGTTTGAAACTCCCGATGTGGTTTTTACCCCTAGGACCCTAGTGACCTTGACAGAGTCAACAAATCAAAGAGTCCTTGTTAAGTTCAACCCGTCATTATCTGGATTGCGTCAAACCCACCCGCATAACCCTTGACGGAGTCAACAAGGTTATACGACTGTCCTAACCAATCGCATCTAGTGCTATAAACAAGCGCCACTCAGCTACCGTACACTACGCCTTGATGGAGTCAACAAAAGCAGCACGAATACTAAGTGTTACTTATAGGAAATGACGGAGGGCTACGACTGGGTTTTTGGCAAAAAACCCGTTAACGTAATGAACTTGATATCGTTGAAGGAACCTGAGTTGTTTTAGAAATATATAGTGGCGAAAACCTTTGCTAAAGAGGTCACTCCCTGTGAAGGGATCTCGGCTCTTTCCTTGTCGAATGAGGTGTAGGATATTCTAAAATGAATACCACGATGCAAAGCAAAAAATAATCGACTATAGTGAAGTTATTACCCTGACGCAAAATTTTACTCAAGGGGTCACTCCCGGTGAAGGGATCTCGGCCCTTGCCTCGTCGAATGAGGTGCTGGATATTCCAAACTGAATACCACTGTGCAAAGCAAAAGAGAACGTCTGTAATGTCAGTTTTTTAAAGCTTGGTTCCAACAACATCTTTTAGGTTTATTATTTTGCATTAATCAAAATTAATGCGGTCCCATCAGTTTGTAACCTATCACACCAGAAAAGAACGAAAATATGTTGTACGTATATGCCATCCGCATTCGCCACTGGGCCCCGTCATCACCCGTTAGGTTACTTAACTAACGACAGAGCGGGGGCTGGACTAGCGCGGGTGCAAAACATATACAACATCTACTAGTATATATATAAATATATATAACATTCGTCTCAGGCATGATAATAAACAACATCACAGATAACAATATAGAATGGTGGATAATCTTGGAGCCCCGGGTTTCATTTGAGCCGCAAATAAAACCCGATGTTTCGGTCGTGTGGATATCCTGTGCAATGAAAACCTGTACCCCCTACGAGTGCGGCGAATAGCCCGCCAGTTCTAGAATGAAGCCCCCTCCGTCTCAATGCCATGAGATGCGGGCTTGTTGCCTTCTAGAACCCGACTATTCGTGCACTCCACCGCGGGGTAATCCTAATACAAAAAAAGAAAATAATATGTACAAACGGTGACATCGACCTCAACCCGGTCGGGCCCCAAAATAATATACAACCCGACAAAGATGGCAGTTCACATGTTGGACGCTCGCCCCGCAATAACAAATGTACAAATGAATGTAAACTATATTTCTAACATTTCATCACATGCTATCCATCACGACTATCCAACCACAATCACAGAACAAGCACACAACATCAACGTGAATGCCACGTTCGCAAAACCCGTCTAAAGGAACATATAGCGATTAGACGAGTTTTACCGATCGAGTGACATTCCCGGTCGCAGATTAAAGTGAATGAACTGTAAACTGTTAAACACTGTCAAATATAACGAATTCGAAACACCTCTAGTTGCCTCAAACTCAAATCTGCAGAGAATCAAATTTGGGCAAAAATTAAACAACACCAGGAAATCAAATACCTAGAGATAAGCACCCAGACCCAAAAAATGGCATTATTCCCCCACAAAA
Organism: Agapanthus africanus; assembly: GCA_030015575.1. NCBI lineage: Eukaryota > Viridiplantae > Streptophyta > Magnoliopsida > Asparagales > Amaryllidaceae > Agapanthus > Agapanthus africanus. Next base: position 638,557,679 of record JASDDO010000022.1, on the reverse strand, counting down.
CTGAGGAGGCCGGTTTTACGATGTATGTGGCCAGCCAAAACAACTCCAAACTGTCTTGTTTTGGTTCTGGGTACATCTCATAGGGTAAGGACCACTCTGCACTTGTTTAAAAAATTTTCAGAGACTTTTTCAAAATCAACAGAAACTGCAGATCATGGTTTTGGTTTTTTGGAATCGTTTCGGTTTATTTGTTTTAATATTGCTTAAACTTGCTACTCTAAGGTTTATGGGCTGGCTCTGATACCATGAAGGGTTACCCTAGCGCCCCGGCCAACTCCCGTGGCCAAATACGGAACAAAATTTTTCTTGCGAACAAAAACTTGGCGCTAGACTAAATCCTAACCGGATCTTTAACCATAAACCTAGTTAGCTAAAAGAGTTCTATCTACTATGATGAGGAATTCATACCAAACGAACCAAGTCCTTCGGTCTTCGTTCTTCATCCTTAGCTCCTCGTAGCCATATTGAACTTGCTTGATCTTCTTTTCCGGCTCCATCGGTCCTCCGGGATCGAGCTTGTTCTCCGGCCTTGCTTTGTCGTAGATGATCCACCCGAGGGGTATGATCCATAGCTCTAGCTCTTTGCTAAATATCAAAAGAGCAACTAGAGAACTTGGGATGCTAGTCCAAGTAATCAAGGATGTAGTTTTGGAGTTCTAAGTGTGAAGCTATCTCTTTCTTACCTCTTCACTTGATTCTCAATACATGAGAAGGTAGTGAAGAGGAAGAAAATGAAGGTGGAGGAAGCTAGAGAGGAAGGAGGAGATGATGAGCAAAAGAGAGCTCAAGAAAAATAATGAATCATGGATGAAAGAGAAAATACACACCTTGGTTTTGTGTATGATTTCTTCCATTAAACAATTAGCAACCATGCTTCAATAGTAACTCTAAAATGAATTATAAATTCATTTGTTAACTATTGAAGCATGGTCATTACCTTTCCTCCCTTACCTCTCACTTTACACCTCATTTCCATTTATGAAATAAATGGAAAATCCAAAATGAGGTGGCCACCTTCTAGAAGGAAATCTGTAATAAATACGTATTTCAGTCTACTGTAAATACATACCGGCAATCGGATAAAAACCCGAACGCCCAAAGAGATAGAATAACACGAAGAGCGAAATATTAGAATATACATATCGAAATACATATATGTAAATTATTAAATCAATACCTGATTTAATAATCCGGTTCAAACCCGAGCCGGCTAGTATCACCAACCGTCCGATCGAAAGTCCGAGTACAAGGTACAACAATCTATCGAACCCTGCATGTATCCAATACGGCTACTACATCATTTCGCCTGAATCAGGGAAACCCTCTGTGTGGGACTCTAAAGACTCGACAGTACTCTGGCAGTGGGTTTAACCACAAGCACGTCAGTGGCACTAGCTGTACGTAACGGCTACCCAGATACCTGTCGAAAAGAAGGCCGATGAGCAAACTCATCCGGATCTCCTACTGAGCCTATCCATGATAATATCCGTACAGTCCTGTCTCTTCGTCAAAGAGTATCGCATACCGGGTCTAGGGGATGGTGAACGTCAGACCCTAATAACCTGATAAGTCGTGCCGATGTGGCTCAGGACCAATCCGGGAAACTACTGATCAACCTATCAGTGAATCCCAACTACCTTGGCTAAGGTCTTATGGTCCTGACCAATCGAATCACAGTGCGATATCGACTCCCTATAAAGGGAGAGACGAATCCCTGACAATCGCTCACTGCCTCCATGTGGCTCGGGACTGAACCCAACCAAAACCTGTTTGCACGACTCAGTAGAGCCGTGGTAGGGTAGTGATCAAAGTTCAGTGGGAACTCACACGAGACAAATGTCGATCTCGGGTCCAAAGACTAACCTGTACACATGTCACATGAGAACATCCATCTGACGATAGGTATAGTACCATATGGAAGTTCTCGGCGAGTCCGTCCAGTGTACTCACACCCAGTGAGCACCTGTATACGATCTTAGGTGCATCAGACCAATGGCTGCAGGACCAACCATCCCCCGACGGGGCTAGAAACGTACACACCAGTCTACTCTGGAGTATCAGTGCCCAGTCTCGATACTCACGCGATTAGGGACCATTTAAGGATGTGCTTATGGACTACCCTGCTCCCACAAGTATGATCGCCATCACAACGCAGGTAGTCAAGCAAGATCCTAGGGGCTTTATCAACATGTAACCGTAATATGTAATAACGAGTATGACATATGCCATGTTAAGATAAAGATAAACCACAACAGTATACTACCGTATCTAGTCTTTATCAATATGTGCAAACTAGATATAACAACAATACAAATAAATACACATATCTCGATAAAGACAAGTCAAATAATATACTATAAAACTGAGCAAGATTGTTCTGTACATACGTATCCCTAGTATCCATATGTATACATATACAATACTGGCCTCTAGGGCATATACATCCAACAAACGCATGGTGTCTGATCTTCGTTATCGCGAAGATCAATGCCAGGTAGTGTCTTTCGATGGGGGAGTAATTGCTTTCTGCCCCCAGTAGAACTCGACTCAAGTAGTAGAGAGCTCTTTCTTTCCCTTGGTCGTTTTCTTGTGCCCACAGCGCGCCTAAAGAACCTTCGAGGGCGGTTGTATACAGAATGATAGGCTTTCCCTTGACCGGAGCAGTCAGCACCGACAGATTCTGCAGGTATTGTTTAATTTCGTCCAGTGCACTTTGGCATTTGCGATCCCAGACGAACGGAATTCCCTTCTTCATTAGGTGACTGTAAGGACGACACTTGCCGAAAAGATTGGCTATGAATCGCCGGATATACGTGAGGTTTCCTTGGAGAGACCACAGCTGCTTGAGAGTTCTTGGAGGAGGCATTTCCATGATCGCCTTGATCTTCGATGGGTCTATCTCGATTCCTCGGTGCCGTGCGATGAATCCTAGGAATTTGCCCGAGGAAACTTCGAACGCACATTTAAGAGGGTTCATCTTCAAGTTATATTTCCGAAGGCGCTGGAACACGATCTTCAAATGCTCTAAATGTTCCTCGTATGATTTTCTTTTAACTACGAGGTCGTCAATATAGCATTCGACGATTTCTTGTATGAAGTCATCGAAAATCTCCGTCATGGCCCTCTGATAGGTGGCACCGGCGTTCTTTAGACCGAAAGGCATCACCTTGTAGCAGAATATGCCCAAAGGGGTCCGGAAAGCGGTATGCTTCTGGTCCTCGAGACGCATCTTTATCTGATTGTATCCTGATGAACCATCCATGAAGGAGAAAACTTCGTGAGTGGACGTGTTATCTATCATTAGCTTGGTAACCGGTATAGGAAAGTCGTCCTTCGGGCAGGCTTTGTTTAGATCCCGAAAGTCTACGCATATGCGCACCGTCACATTTTTCTTCATCTCTGGGACGATGTTGGCGATCTAGTCAGGATACTGAACCACTTGGATGAAGCCGGAGTCGATTAGCTTCTTGACTTCAGCGTTGATGATCATCTCAGGCTCGAGCCGCATTCTTCTCGGCGCCTGTTTGATCGGCTAGACGTCTGGAGATATCGCCAATTTATGCACAGCAATCTCTGGATCTAGTCCTGGCATTTCGGAATAGTTCCATGCGAAGCAATCTTCATACTGCATGAGCACGTCTTTTAGCGTAGCCACCTTTTCTTCAGACAATAGTTCACTGACGAACGTCGGTCGTGGATCGTTTGCTGTCCCCAAGTCGATTTTTCTGAGGTTATCTGCAGAAGTATGTATCCCATCTTCCAGCTCTTTTGGTGCCGGTGGAAACTCGGAGATCACTTCATCATCATCGTTTTCGAAGCACCAGGGGAGATCAGCCATATCTTCGCATATTCCTTCTCCTGACATCGTTATTACGTGACAGGTATGAGATCGCTTCCAAGACCGATGTTGGTCTGATTCTACTCTCGTGGCTTTCGGTTTATGCTTCTGTGGCGGGGTTACCCTCTAACTGCTGGATAAAACGAACTTGCCTTCTTGATACTGGTCTTTTACCCAGTCTTTGAATGTGAAGCAGTCTTCAAGAGGATGTCCTATCGCTCGGTGATAGGAGCAATAGTCTGGATGATGAACCTCACATGTTTGCTGGGGGTGCTTAGACTCCGGGAGCGTCATCATCTGATGTTTTATGACAAGATCGAGTATCTTCCTTGTCTTGTCTTGGGAAAAAGAATACGCTCGACCCATCTTCGTTATAAGAGACGAATCCTGGTTGCTCAATTCTCGATCGCGTGGCTTCTTGGACCCGTTGCGCCGTTGTCGAACGTTTTTTTCCGTTCTTTGGTTTATTTTTGCCTCCGCGTCGGGTTTTTGTATGGCGAGCTGGCAACGAAGGGCATCGTCATCTTCCGTAGCCTGCTGAAGGAGGCGCTGCATTCTGGTTTTCTTGTAGATGGCCATTTCGCGATTATGGTCGTCTCGAACCTTTTGACTCGCTTCCCTTATAAGCTTGTCCATTTGTTCTTCGAAAGACGGGCTTGGCATTTTCACGACGGGAGCTCGTTTTGGTTCAAGGTTAGCATCTTCCCACAGAGCATCCCCTTCTTCATCAAAGTCATGTATGACGTAGCAGCCGCGAAATCGCTCCCGTTTCTGGAATTGAACATATCCAAGCCCGATCGTTTCCATTCTCCCGTTGGGCAATTTTCGTTGAGTTCCGGGTACGTTCCAGATCCTGTTATAGAACTGGGCTTGTCGAGTAGTCTGTTTGAGGGGTACGCCTTGGCGCCTCAACAGTCTTTTTAACCTGTCTGTATAGTAACTGGGCAAATGGATGGGCTGGAGCCTGTCAAGGGTAGAATCAGCGCCGTGCCAAATTTCTTTCTCCACTCTGGTTTCCGTTGATTGATAAAAGAGGATCGCTTTTTCATCCCTTTGCCTGGGAGGGACGTAGAATGTCTGCAATTCTTGCACACTATAGGTACCAAGCACGTCGAGCTCCTTGTAATGCTCTTGCGGAACCATGGCAATTTGCAAGCTTTGATCATCTTCAGCGAAGGCTTGTATCGATGGCCGAGTAGAGAATACAGCATTGACCTCATCTTCCGAGTCGCTGCCGAAGATCAACATAGGGATGAACAGTCCGGGTTTGTTGTATTGGGGCGGCCCCGAATAAGCTATTTCTTCTTCTTCCTCGGTATCGCTCCCAAAGACCGGAATGGGGGTGATAGCTTTCTGCTCATTTTCTGGTTTATGGCATCTCTCCGTGTCTTCAAAGTCCGGCAAGAAATACTTTGCATCCTCATATTTGCGAACTTCATTTACGGAGAACAGGCTCAGTTCCCCTGTCACGGTGTACTCGAGACCATCCTTGAAATATTTCATACACTGATGTTGTGTAGAGGGGATGATGTTGTACTCGTGTAACCAAGGCCTGCCAAGCAAAGCGTTGTAGCAAGTCTTCGCGTCAATGACGTGGAACTTGATGTCGGTGACAAGAAACCCAAAGCGCAGCGTCAGTATTACAGTCCCGAGCATCCGTGATGACTGGGAGTCAAATCCAGAGATAGTGATTTTATCTCACGCCATATGCTGAACGCTCATGCAAATCTCTTTCAGCACTCTCACATTCAAGAGGTTGACAGAGGATCCGTTGTCGACGAGAATCTTCCCTATCTTGATGTCGTGGCAGTATCCAGCGACATATAGGGGACTGTTGTGCTCGCACGTCCTGAGGAGGAGGTCTTCATCGCCAAAAGTGATGTTAGCAGTGTGAACTTCTTCCAGCTCATCCTTCATCTTTTCTTTAGCGAGGAAAGCTTGAAACTGCCCGGGATCCTGTAATGCTTTGATTAAGGAATCTCGCGCTTCTTTAGATAGCAGAAGGGCATCGAGAACGCTCAACTGTGAGGGTATCTTTCTCAAATGTGCGAGAACATTGTAGTCCACCTTGTTTTTCTTAGGCGGGTCCTTTGCTGCGAGCTCTCTGACGACTTGGTCATCGAGGGCGATATCCTCGGGGATTTTCTCCTTCCCCTTGTCTTTCCTGTTTGAACCTTGGTTGGTGGGTCCGAGATTCTTTTCCGGTAGCGTGCGATTGCGCAGCTGAATGTTTTCGCAGCTCTTTGGTTCTTCTTCTTTTCCTGAGGTGGATTCTTTGAAGAGAGGGCCGAGAGTCATTTCTTCTTCAGAATCGATTCCGAAGGTGAGAACTTGCGATCCCTTGCTATCAACCATGTGACAGTTGCCGGTAGTTCTTTTGCGCTCCTCGGTCGTATTTCTTTGCTCCCGATGAGTTTTGCGTTTCATCCGCTTGAAATGTTGTCGGTGAGCAACATATCCCTGCCACCAGTTTTTAAAAGCGTTGCACTCTTCGGTGGGGTGCGCAATCTTTCGATAATTTAAGCAGTAGCTAGGATGTATATCCGCTTCATCAGGAGTGTTTCCTTCGGAGGGTGGAAGCTTCATTCCCATCGATATGACTTTGGCGAATCTTTTCCTCGTTTTGAATCTGCTTTTATTTGCGGCGGATGTACTTTGATCTGGCGGGAGTGTCTCGACCCTTTCGTCCAGCCGCCGGTGTTTGGCCTTTTCAAATACGGCCATTTCGCGCTCTCGATCGGCTTTGCTTTTAAGAAGAGCTTCGTTCAGGAATGGATCAATCATTTCGTCTGATGGTCCTAAAAGTACCGGCTCAGGATCTGCCCCTAGTTTCTATGCATCCAGAGCTTCTTCACCGTTTATTAACGAGAGAGAGATCACATGACAGCTTTCCACATAATTCTCAGGCTCATCCGACGAGTCTTTTTCATTGTCATCATCTCCTTCCTCAAGGACGTGGCTGAGAAATTCTTGGAGTGTGACTGGAGTTCGCGCCTTCTGGTTATATTCTTCCAACGCGTCGATCTGTTTTTGCAGGTCCGTGCGCTTGTCACCATGCTTCATGGGCTTTTTGGTCTTCTTCTTCTTCTTCGAAGACTTTGACGGCTGGGTGTGAGTGTTTTGACTATCACCACCAATTTTTGGAGTTGGGCGCGGTTTCAGCATTCCCTCAATGATCTCGGGTTCCAGTGGATTCTTCCACCTGATTGCCGGGCATGCTTGGAGATCCTTCAGCATTTTTTCATTTTGGCTGAAAGAACGACCTCCCATGGAGCTTCTTCTACAAAAGAGCATGATGCCTGTTCAGACCAGAATATTGCATTATTATATTCCCCATTCTTATTCTTTTTATAAATAAACGGGTGCTTTTGACGCATGTCTGCTACATGTTACAGGTTACAGGTTCTTGGACAGAAAAACAGTGAAAACGATGTAAAGACGATGAAAATATGGACTTTTGACCAACAAATGGGAGGACCTTAGTCAAGCCTACATCAAAGATAAAATTCACAAAGTACAAGGCAACGCAAGGTCCAAGATTACAAGCGAACGGTTAAAAAGCCATTGCAAATTGTTCACTGGAAATCTGGAACCAACCTAAAAGCCCAAATGGAAAAGGACATATGGAAACAGGAAGACCAAGTCAATAAGAGCTAGCCCAAGAAAAATGATATTCCAAAGCCACTATTGGGCCGCAGAACCGCGGCCAAACAGGGCATTGGGCCGCGGTTCCGCGGCCATACAGAGCAATCAGAAGCTGAATTTTTTATATTAATTTATGGCGGAGTTGACTAAGTCTTTCTAGGGCTATTTGTGTAATTGTGGACATGCGAAACAAATATAACCCTAGGGTTTCCTATTCTTTATAGATAGGAACTCTAATCATTGTAATTCTTCATGCCTCCTTTTATGAATAAAATTTAGAAATCTTTTGGAGAGCATCGGTGTTTCTTCTCCATTCAGAAATTCAGATCTGACAACCCTGCATGGATGATTGGAGGGATGCATCTGTAAGTAATTTAATTTCTTGCCTTAGTGTAGATTTAAATTCCTTGCCCTAGGTAGATTTAATTTCATGCCCTAGGAAATTGTTTAGGGTTTAGCTTTGGGGAAGGATTTTGAGAGATGAGATCTCTCATCCCTTTCTTACCCACCAAATATTTACAATAAGACTCCATGCATACATGCACATACCGCTCCCTACGGCACTCTATCCCTCGAGGTAGCGGTGATACCGTAGTATAAAGGCCCGGGTGTGATGTTTTCCATGGAGGTTAGGGTAAGGATCTCTAAAGGAAGGACAAGAACCTAGAGGAATGAACACCTTTCCGAACGGATCTAATCCACTTTATTGATAATTACCATAACTCCTCATAGATCTTCATTCGGGTATTGAAAGCAGTGAGATTTAATTACATTTCCAAACCATCCCTAAACCTAGCCCTAGCAAGAATATATCTAGTTAATTGCCCTAAAATAATTAGGTTTTTAGATTTAATAATTAATCCGAACACCCTTCGGAATTAACTCGTAAGCGCGACTAGGAGATTCACAAAATCCCTGTGGACCGACCCGTACTCACCGGCTAGCTGCAAAGCGACGCCGTTCTTGATTGCGGTTACAAATATTTTTGATCTATCTTTTAGAAAGCGCAAGCACGCTAAATCATTCAAATCAAATGGCGCCGTTGCCGGGGATGGCGTAGAACTTTCCTTTTTGCAATTTCGGGTTAATCAAAAAAAAAATCATAAAAATCTAAAAAATCCAAAAAATATAAAAATATATATATTTTGTTATTTTTGGAAGGGATACTTTGTTGTTTTAATTTTGCAGGATTTACAAAGACGATCTGGAAATTTCCAGAAGGCGAAACAGAAATCAGAAGATCGAAACAGAAGGGGAATCAAATAACAGAACAGTGCAAATTTTTTGGAGACCCAATTCCCCCAACCCGCCGCGATTCCGCGGCCAAAACCCACCTTAGGCCGCGGAACCGCGGCCTTCTAGTGGAATCAGAGCGTCAAATTTTTTTTGGGGATTCGTACTGATTAGACTGCCGCGAAAACGCGGCAATAACGCGTTTATACCGCGGAACCGCGCTCTTTTGGTGAGATCATCCTACGAAATTTGCATTGTAAGCTCTCTGTTATTTCTCCTCTGCAAATTTTAATATATTTTCTGAATAATGCCTGCAAGATTTTGTGTGCTTTAAAAAATATATTCTCTTCCATATAACAAGTCTTGTGCAGGATTTTTGGGCCCCGCTCAAAATTGAAATTGATTGCAAGTAATCTTTTTTGTTGCATATCTTTTCTCGAATATCTTTTTGCAACAATTTTTTCCAAATAAAGATTCTTGTGATATGCTTCAAATAATAACCAATTGCAAGTAATATTTTGCTGTTGCATATCTTTTCTATAAAATATTTTGCTGTTGCATATCTTTTCTATAAAATATTTTGCTGTTGCATATCTTTTCTCTAAAATCTTTTTGCAACAAAATTTTTCCAAATAAAAAGAAAGAAAAAAATCAATGAAAAATGAAAATAAAAAGGACAAATATTTTATAGAACTTGCAAAATTTTTTAGCCCCAAATAAATCCTTGCACCACCCAACCTTCCTTCTTGTCACCTTTCTTCTTCTAACATGGGTACCCCACACAATAAATCATTAGCCGAACTTTGGTATCCCGAACCTAATTTTGCGTCATATGTCAATGTGTTCGGTCAATTTAAAGACGATCCTTCTATGCCTCAAAAATCTTTGAAAGATCACATAGAGAAGTCTAGGAGAAACAGTTTGACTTTTCAACCCACTTTGTGTCAACCAAGTCAACCTTCACCACTTCCATATGTTGATACCACTCTTTCGAGTCCTTCTGACACTCCTAGGCCGATGTCCATTGCTGAGCACATTGCTCAATCTCGCAGCCTATCTTTCACCCCTCTCCACACATCTAGTTCTAGGGATCCACAAGATTATTCACATTTTTATCCACATGTAGACCCTACCCCTGTCCTACCACCCACTTCCTACCAGTCCTACCCGACCTTACCACCTTCACTAGACATTGATTCTACACAGCCTGTTGGGAGTTTTGCATATCCACACAATTTCGAATCTTTTCCCGAAACCCCCTCACCACCTAAGTCTAGTTTGGAAGAGTCGTTGGAGGCATATATTGCTGCAACAAATAAAATGATGAGGAATGTGGAAGCGTCCATAGCCGCCCTTATGCAACCTAGTGAACCGGTAGCTAGTGTTCCGCTAGCTCCAAATTTTTCAATGTATGAGGCGGCAGTTGGACAGAGTGAGAATGAGAGAGGATTTACAAATCAAACCTACCCTTACCCAATTGAAGCCCACAACTCCTGTTTGCCATCGATTGCCCTAAATATTTCACCTGTTGAAAATAAAAATGAGTTGTGTGATTTTATAGTGTTTGATTTGCCAAATTGCGAGGAACCCTTTTCGAGTGAAACCGCATCTAATTCTTTCGATCTTTACACCTCCACTCTAGAACCTAAATCGATATATATCCATGCTGATGAGGTGTCTAAAGAAATTGATTTTCACTTGATTGAGGATATAGACGCCGGAAATATTTCGGATGATGTACCTGTCGATTTGCTTGAAATTTTATGTTCAAATCATCATCCTGAGTTATTAAATGTTTCTCCCGAATCTCATATGCGTCTAGATTTTAATGATAATGGCATGGATGAGTTGAATATTGAGGATAGTATTGAAGAGAGTCTTGAGGATAATATTGAGGTTGAATCATTTTTATTTGATGTGTCTGATTTTCCAATTCATCCTCCTGAACCTTTGACTGTTATATCACCCTCCCTCCGTTCCATCGTTCCGACCACGCTTGAAGACTGTGAGCTTGAAATTTTTTCCTTTGAATCTGACACAGTTCTCACAGATGATAACACTTACGAGTGTTTCACTTTTTCGGATGATGTTGATGACTCACCGCCCGAGTTTGAGTCCTTTATATTTTCAGATGAGCCATCAGACTCGGTTGATTATAGTAGTTTCGAACCAATAGTGGAATCTTTCAAGTTCGAAACAGTTTACTACGGTGAGAAAGATACTATCCCTAATTCACTTCCTTTCGTCCTTCCTATTGTTCCGACCGTACAAGTGACCGTTACGCCTTCATCTCCTATACCAAGTTCTGCGTACCCATGTTTTCTTGCGAATCTTGAGGGATTTGATCCCATTTCCCGACGGGTTGATAGGTTAGCGCAATCGCTTATAACATATCGGTCATCACATATTGCGCTAATTTATTCACTCAATTTACACCCTCAAGATCGTACTCCACTTCCTTCTTCTTTTCGCCATTCTTCTCCCCCACCGAGACCATATTTTACCATTCTTTCCACACGGTCTCGCGTGCTTCTCATTTTCTTGCACCAACTATACCATTTCTACGATAAGATTTTTGAATGGTTGGTGCTAACCTTTGGCTTGTGTAAGGTCAAGCTTAAGTTTTGGGGGGACCTTTGTATATATGTATATATTTTTGTTTTCTTTTTCTATAAAAAAATAAATAAATAAAAAATTCAAAACATTAAAAATATAAAAAAATTATAAATAAATAAACAGGGGAGCATCGGCATTTTGACCCTCTTGGTTTAGCATGACAGTGAGGACACTGTCAAGTTCAAGTTTGGGGGTATGCTCGGTACGTCTTCTTCCTTCGCATTCATTTGTATATATTTTTGCATTTGCATACTTATTTGAAAACCCATAAAAATTGAAAAATTTCAAAAATTATAAAAATTATTGTATTCAATTTTGGCTAATTGACTCGAGTTTGATAAATAGGTTAACTGGCTAGGAACAACTAGATCTTAGACTTAGTGAATTAAAAACCCTAAAGATAACCTTCCTTAAAGTTTAGCGGTAGAAAGTATATGCCTTGTAGTTTATTTAGAAATAAGCAAATTTTGAGTTCACTTCTTGGGCTAAGTCAAAACAAGGGAAGAGTATTGATGTTCTTATTAGAGTATAAGTTTGAAAAATAGTTCCTAGCTTAAGTCTAGATTCTGAAAATGTATACCCTACAATTTGCACAATCACGCACCTTGAAACTTGGAATAGTAGAAGAGACCTTGAAGTGCTCTTGTCTAAAGTCCTTAGTACAATGAAAATAAAAAAAAAGTGAATAAAGAATAAAAAAATGGACACTGGTTTTTGTGATTACTTAAGGCTGTAAAAAATAGAAAAATATTTAGCGAGGGTGCTTCATCACCTAGTGCCTTAGACCAACTGGTTTGGGAGTCACTGCTAAAGCCTTGGGTGTTGCAAAACTAGGAATTACGCTTAAATGTGCAAACACATTTGGTAATCGGTCGTTGGTACCTCAAGAAGTATTAACGGTCGCATGAAGGATGTGTAAGCAAAAATTCATTTAAAATTCACCAATTAATAAGTGCTTTGGACAGTGGACGAGAGTACGATTGCTTGATTTGAATTTCCAAGTGTAGGGGTGGTATTTATACACACACGTGGGGATATGTGATTGGAGTTTAGATGAGAGAAAGGAGTGAAGAATAGAACTTGTATCTTTAATAGAGTTGATAAAAATTCCTAAGTGGAGATGGAACCCTAGAAGGAAAACTTAAGAGATGCCGAAAGCTAAGTAAGTCCACAGGATATATATAATCTTAAGTTAAATAATGCGGAAGCGTGAAGAATATGGGTGGATAATTTACGGGGCGAAGATAATAGAATTCCCTGTTGGAAAACTTAATTGGAAAACAAAAGTCGAAAGGCCGAATTGATAGGATTTTATGGGTAGTATCCGCTGAAAACCCTCAGGAGACAAAACTCCTCCTACTAGGGACACCTAGAGGTTTAGCGGCTTGTTGCACGTGCTCAGTGCAATCGCGTTTCCCTGCGAAAGTGCGGTTATGATTTTAGTGAATAAAAATAAGTTTGCTCGAGGACGAGCAAAAGATAAGTTTGGGGGTATTTGTTCAGACCAGAATATTGCATTATTATATTCCCCATTCTTATTCTTTGTATAAATAAACGGGTGCTTTTGACGCATGTCTGCTACATGTTACAGGTTACAGGTTCTTGGACAGAAAAACAGTGAAAACGATGTAAAGACGATGAAAATATGGACTTTTGACCAACAAATGGGAGGACCTTAGTCAAGCCTACATCAAAGATAAAATTCACAAAGTACAAGGCAACGCAAGGTCCAAGATTACAAGCGAACGGTTAAAAAGCCATTGCAAATTGTTCACTGGAAATCTGGAACCAACCTAAAAGCCCAAATGGAAAAGGACATATGGAAGCAGGAAGACCAAGTCAATAAGAGCTAGCCCAAGAAAAATGATATTCCAAAGCCACTATTAGGCCGCAGAACCGCGGCCAAACAGGGCATTGGGCTGCGGTTCCGCGGCCATACAGAGCAATCAGAAGCTGAATTTTTTATATTAATTTATGGCGGAGTTGACTAAGTCTTTCTAGGGCTATTTGTGTAATTGTGGACATGCGAAACAAATGTAACCCTAGGGTTTCCTATTCTTTATAAATAGGAACTTTAATCATTGTAATTCTTCATGCCTCCTTTTATGAATAAAATTTAGAAATCTTTTGGAGAGCATCGGTGTTTCTTCTCCATTCAGAAATTCAGATCTGACAACCCTGCATGGATGATTGGAGGGATGCATCTGTAAGTAATTTAATTTCTTGCCTTAGTATAGATTTAAATTCCTTGCCCTAGGTAGATTTAATTTCATGCCCTAGGAAATTGTTTAGGGTTTAGCTTTGGGGAAGGATTTTGAGAGATGAGATCTCTCATCCCTTTCTTACCCACCAAATATTTATAATAGGACTCCATGCATACATGCACATACCGCTCCCTACGGCACTCTATCCCTCGAGGTAGCGGTGATACCGTAGTATAAAGGCCCGGGTGTGATGTTTTCCATGGAGGTTAGGGTAAGGATCTCTAAAGGAAGGACAAGAACCTAGAGGAATGAACACCTTTCCGAACGGATCTAATCCACTTTATTGATAATTACCATAACTCCTCATAGATCTTCATTCGGGTATTGAAAGCAGTGAGATTTAATTACATTTCCAAACCATCCCTAAACCTAGCCCTAGCAAGAATATATCTAGTTAATTGCCCTAAAATAATTAGGTTTTTAGATTTAATAATTAATCCGAACACCCTTCGGAATTAACTCGTAAGCGCGACTAGGAGATTCACAAAATCCCTGTGGACCGACCCGTACTCACCGGCTAGCTGCAAAGCGACGCCGTTCTTGATTGCGGTTACAAATATTTTTGATCTATCTTTTAGAAAGCGCAAGCATGCTAAATCATTCAAATCAATGCCCCCGGTGTGTCCGTCCTTTTAAGAGCGTGCAGCTGCGGCGGGCTTACTTTCCAATTCTCGGACAATGCGTACTTGCCCTGTTGGTATTGATCTTCGATCCAACATTTAAAGACGAAGCAATCTTCAATTGGATGGCCTGTCGTTTGGTGATAGGGGCAATAATTGGGATTATTAGCCTTACCGGGTTGCAATGGGCATTTTAGACTCGGCAAATTAATGAGCCTGTTGCGCACTGCCAACTCGAACAATCTCCTCGTTTTTTCCCGGGGAAACGAATAAGGGCGCTTTATTTTCTCATTATAGAATCGCCGTCTCTCGTCTAGGCGATCAGTTAATTTTGGACCACTGGCTGCTGTTGAGCATTGGCGACGAAGGTCGTTTCCCTTTTTCATTCCACGGCTTAGGCTTCGAAGAGGAAGGCCTGTGACCCATCTGGTCTATTTGGGCCAGCTTATCAATCAAGGACTGGAAAGTGGTCTGCTTGAAAAACATCATAAATTGGGAAATAGTCGCTTGAGGGTCAAGAGTACCCACGAACATGCCTACCGCTGGCGCTTCTTCGATGCGCTGCTCACATTTCGACCATAGGTTCCGCTATTGTATTGCGTATTGGACCCACGTTTCGCCTGGCTTTACCCTGGCGTTAATCAATGCGATGATCGGGGTGCGCTCGCTAGCGCTTGTGAACCTCTGTGTAAATAGCAACTCCATCTCCGTAAATTTCTTGACAGAGTCGTTCGAGAGTTCAGAGTACCATTCGAACGCTGTCTCCGACAAGCTGCCGACGAACTGGCGGAGCAGTAGTTTATAATCACCTCCAGTATTACCACATAGATCCCTGAACTGGGTGACATGCTGGTGGGGATTGCCCGTCCCTTTATATACATGGAATTTAGGGATCGTATATCCCGGCGGGTACCTTATTTGGTCATACCAGCCCGGATAGGGTTGTCCAGTCTTAACGATCTGCCCGGCCGTTTCACTCGCCTGATGAGCTCGTATTTGTTGAGCAATGTAATCATCCAGAGCGGCCTTGGAGATGGTCTCCTCCTTGGCTGCTGAAAATGCCGGAGGAGGGTTCGATGTCTCCCCTCTGTCGTCTTCAATGTTAATCGGGGGGTCTTCAGCTGGAGGTTCCGGCTGTAACATCATCCCAGCCATGTCTTGAAACAAAAGAGCCATTCGTTTTATGTTGGCCGCCTGTTCCGCGGCCTCTTTTTCTTTCCTCTCGAGCATTCTTCGGAGGAATTCAGCATCAATTTCATGCTCCTGACGCTGTTCTGAGGTCTCTGGATTTTCTTTCGCCCAGTGAGTGCGGCCATTGCAGTCAGCATCTCCTGAAGTTTTTGCTGCTGTTGCTTCTGAGCCTTTGTTATCGATCGGGTAAGCGGTCGATGACCCGTAGAAGCACGGCTTTCCTCTTTTCCGGAAGCCATAAAACGGTGTGTGTTACCATGCCCCCAGATTTCGGGCGTTTAGATTCAGCGTCCTTGCGGTTCGCCACGGTCACAGGGGCCTTCCCCGGCCTCCTTTTCTTATGAGCGGTTGATGTTGAGGGAGCCGTTGCAGCGGGAACCCAGACGGACGACATCTTTTGTGGTACTACGGGATGGATCTTTTCTTGCCGAGCTTTAATCTTCTTTGGTCGGTGAGAGTAATCCTGGTCAATCATCGATTCCTGGATTTGTCGCCAGACTTTGTAAATTTTGAAGGACAGCCGCCGAGGGGGCTGCTCCGGCTTCTTTTTTGTAGCATTCGCCACAAGTGGAGGAGATCTTTTCAGCATGGCAGTTGGAGAGTTCTTACGAACCCTCCTAAGCGGTTCGAAGCTGTTCCCAGTCGGAATAGCAGCATTGATTTCCACCATGGGAGCTGGCGGAGTCAGTCCGGAAGGAGAGTTGCCCCCAGCCTTCCTTACTCGGCGCCAGTGACGATGGCGAGCATGTTGTGCGGATGGGATTGTCTCAGCTGTAGGGGTGACTTCATCCTGCCCCTATTTTGGCGAAGGGTTGTCGCCGGCGTCAGCCTCTTGAAGACCGATGTCCGTTGAGAAGTAATGTCCAATCTGTCAAAGACAGACCTCTGGGCAGGGGAAGCAGCTTTGAGGACTTTGCCTGGAACGGGAGCCGGAACAGTCAGTCTTGTGAAGACCGACCCTTTGGCAGGAGAAGCCGCTTTGACGACTTCGAGAGCTTGAGCCGGGATGGCTATCCGCTTTGGGATGGCTGCTTCAGGTATCGCGGGCTTGTTGGCGTTCTGGCCCAGTCTGTTGAAAACTGAGGCATTGAATTTGGACGGCCCGTTGAGAGGGGCCGCAATAGTGGTAAGTCGATCAAAGACCGAATTCTTTAGGGCTTCTTGCGACAACAACGGGGCATTGAAGTTCATGGGTGGGAGCATGGTCCCGAAGAATAGCCCAGTGGTGGCTTGAGCCACCTGGTCTACCGGCATTGTAAAAACGGAGGCCGCCTCAGGCCCGTAGGTCACTCCCCCTGCGGGGACGGAGTGAGAGTTATTGCCATTGTTGCAGCTTGTGCAGTTGAAAACCATTGATCCTCTGTTTTCTACATGGAGCAAGACACCAAATCTTAGTACCTCGAACCCAAGGGCAACCATATCAAACCACGATTCATTCGCGAACACGACACACGAAGTGTGGAGTGGAAAGAGGAAAAGGTCCCACCGGGCGTGCCGGAATTTGTTCCCATCCGAAACACGGAGACGCGACCGTGTAGGTCCATCTTGCCTGAATTCGGGGCAGATGCTAATTGGTGCTATCCGTCTACCTCTCCGAAAATGCCAAGTTGATTTATGACACCATGTATCGAAGGTTTAAACGGATGCGGCCGATGTAGCAGACTTTGTCAGATTCCCCCTCGTTGCGGGGTTTTTGATTGTGGGGATGCTCTTCCTTGCAGGCGCAAACCCCTGCAGTTAATTACGCTACCACATCGCAGTAACCACTTTCTCCTTCTCCAGATGGCCACTTCGTGTCGTGGGTGTTTGTTTTATTTTTGGTTGCCCGTAGATTGTATACGGAGATTAATTTATGTTGTCGCCCATAGGGTGTGGAGTAGTCCAAATCCGTATTCTCTTAGATTTGGGTTTGGGGGTTGGGTTTAAGGATACGTCAGTCTAATTTTAGACTAAGATCAACTTAAACGTATGTTAAGGATACGTCAGTCTAATTTTAGACTAAGATCAACTTAACGGGATCGTTTAGATCCAGCAAAAGAGCATTTGGGCTCTATTGTTTAGTTTAGGGACATTGCGGTCCAATGTTAGTTTAAGGACGTCTCGGTCCAGTGTTAGTTTAAGGACATCTCGATCCAAGGTTAAGGACATCATAGTCCATAGGCTTAAGGACCCCACAGTCCGAGGTTAAGGACATCATAGTCCGTGGGTTTAAAGGGACCCTACAGTCCGAGGTTATGGACATCATAGTCCATGGGCTTAAGGACCCCACAATCCAGTTTAAAGACGTCATAGTCGATGAAATGTATGGTTGTCGGGACCCTTCACCTCTCTGAAGACGTTGAAGGATTATAACGACAAATATCAGAGGGGTTCAGAGATGTACCCTTGAACCAATTTTGGTTGAGATCTGTAGTCCAATTTGGGGCTAAGATCTGTTAAAAGATTTGTGAGCATATTGGCTCAATTAATCTGAGTTGAGGACTTATGGCCGATCTTCGGCTAAGTCCAATCAGGTTAAAATGTTCAAACATTAATTTTGGGATGTTGAACCTTTATTTGGGCTTGGCCCTGACAGTGTTTTTGTTTTTTACTGAATGATGAGCATTCCTCATAGCCCTGGGCTTATTAAAGAACAATTTATGTTCTATCAGTGCAACACATGGTGCGCTTGGCGCTTTGCGCCAGTCAAAGAGTGCAGTGCGCTTTTGCCGAGTAGCGCATACGTGAAGGACACGTGTCGCACTTGGTGTTCACACCATAATATTGTATTATTATATTCCCCATTCTTATTCGTTTTATAAATAAACAGGTGCTTTTGACTCATGTCTGCTACATATTACAGGTTACAGGTCCTTGGATCTAAAACAGTGAAAATAATGAAAAGACAATGCAAAAGTGAGACTACAAATGATAAATGGTGAAATCTTGATCGCGCCTACAATGTGAGGAACAATGAACAACAGTTCACCGAGTATAAAGGCAGCGACATGAAGAAACAGTAAAAGTCCGCTACAATGTTCACTGGAGATCTGGAAGAGACCAAGAAACCAAATTGAGAAAAGACCTGTAGGAATAGGAAGTACAAGAACAGAAGAGCCAGCAGAAGAATTTTTACAACCCAACTCCACAGTTTGACCGCGGAACCGCGGCCAAACCCTGGCTGCGGCCGCGGTTCCGCGGCCGTATAGCGCGATCAGGAATTGGAAATTTTACCATATTTTTGTGACGGCTTTGACTGGTGAACCTAGGGGTATTTTGGTAAATATAGACATGCGGATCAATTGTAACCTAGGGTTTCCTATCCTCTATAAATAGGAACTCTAAATCATTGTAAAGGCTATGCCTCCCTATGCCTCTTTTTCATAAATAAAATTCAGATTCATTTGAAGTTGGGAGAGCATCATTCTGTAAGTTCATTTTTATTTCTGCCTTAGTTCTATAATTAAATTCTTGCCCTAGATAAATTATTCTTTTGCCTTAGTTTAATCTAGTGTAGAATTTCTTAAACTGCAGTAGGTAATTAATCTATTAGATCTAAAAAAAAACAAAATAAAAATGATGTTTTTAATAGATCCCTTAATGAGCGAGTAATTTCCTCGCTTGTTAGGGTTAGGAATAGGGAAGAGTTTGAGAGATGAAGATCTCTCATATCTTTCGTGCCCAATCATTTGCAATAATTAGAACTTCATGCATGCATGCATGATCCACTCCCTACGGCACCCTACCCACGAGGTAACGGTGAAACCGTAGTATAAAGGACCGGACATGCATGTCTTTCATGAAGGTTAGAGCAATTATTAGGAAAGGACGGACAAGGATCTAGAGGAAGAAACATCGTTTCTTCCCAATCATCCTAATCCCCTTTACTAATAATTGTTATAACTCCTAAAAAGATTTAATTTAGGGCATTGAAAGAGGGGTGAAATTTAATCTTACTAAACTTTACCTAGACCTAATTCTAGCAAGTTTCTTAATTCTCGTACAACTTAGTTTTTAGATTTAATTAGAAAATCCAACACCCATTGGAATTGGCTCGTAAGAACATTTAGGAAATTAACACCATCCCTGTGGACCGACCCATACTCACCGGCTAGTTGCAAAGCGACGCCGTTCTTGATTACGGTAATTATATTTTTGATCGTAAAAATCCCTCTAAATCAAATGGCGCCGTTGCCGGGGATGGCGTAAAAATTTCCTTTTTGTAATTTCAGGTTAATTTAAATTTTAAAAAATCATAAAAATCTGAAAATATAAAAAGTAAAAAATTTTATCATTTTTTTTTATTGTTTGAAGGGTTTATCGTTTGAATTTTTGCAGGAACAACGAAGAATCTCGGATCTGGAAAATTGCAGAGATCAAAATAGGAAAAAACAGATCTGAAAAGTATAGGATTTTGCCAACAGAGGAGGAGGATTTTTCTCGGGATATGAACCGCACAAGCTACCGTGATTCCGCCGCTGTACCCCACCTCAAACCGCGGTTCAGCGGCCGTCTGGTCAAATCAGAACGTCAGAAAAAGTCTCGGGAACCGTGTCGGCTAGTTGACCGCGAAAACGCGGCTGGAAGGCGCTTGGACCACGGAAACGCGGCGGGGATCTGACGTCATCTCGTGGAAATCCCACTGTTTGTTTCCTCTTTCTTCCCTCTGAAACCTAAAATATATCTTTTGCCAAATCTTCTGCAGGATTCTTCGCGCAAAAAAAAAAAAATCTTCCCCCTTCTCAATAACAAATCTTGTGCAGGATTCTTTGCGCCGCGCTAAAAAAATAAATTTTTTTATTGCAAGTGACTTACTGTTTTGCATATTTTAATCGGACTTTAAGGGGATTTTGACCAATTCAGATTGGGTGGGGATTTCATCATCCTTCCCATGACTCCAGAAATCACTTAAAGCATTTGCATTGACCACTCTTAATTAAAAAATACTAGACTCAGCCCTAAGGACGTTGAGCTCAATAGGACAGATGACTAGTTATAGGCATCGACCGTTTATCCTAACCTGACTTTGTGGTGTCTAGGCAAGTGTGTCTAAGGCAAGTGGTTACTTAATTAAGACCGTTACTTGTAGCGGGGAGCCTCCCACTTACCTGGCACTTACCTGGCCGCAATTAGCGGTGAAGAGGCGGTTTGAGATCCTATTTCTAGCCTTTTGGAACAGTTAGGAGTTGTCTAGCTGACCTAAGTGACCCTAGATCTAGGCCTGATTGTGCATTTGTGGTTGATCGTATTTGTGTCACAAGTCTCTTTTCAAAACTTTTTCTGCAAAAGCTCCACATAAAAAGAAAAAGGAAAAATCTTTTCAAAAACTTGCAACTTGTCGCTAAAGAAATCTTTGCACCCCACCACCACTCACTTTCTTCTCTTTTCCGCCATTCTTCTCCCCCACCGAGACCATATTCTACCTTTCTTCCTACACGGTCTCGTGTGCTTCTCATTTCCTTTCTTTCCATTCCATTCTTTCACCAACTCTACCATTACCACGATAAGATTTTTGAATGGTTGGTGCTAACCTTTGGCTTATGTAAGGCCAAGCTTAAGTTTGGGGGGAACCTTGTTGTATATATATTTTTGTTTTTCTTTTAACAATAAAAATAAAAAAAATTTAAAAAAATTTAAAAATAATTTTTTTTATAAATAAATAAACAGGGGAGTGCCGACAATTTCGACCCTCTTGGTGTAGCATGACAGTGAGGACACTGTCAAGTTTAAGTTTGGGGGTATGCTCGGTACGTCTTCTTCCTTCGCATTCATATGTATATTTTTGCATTTGCATATTTATTTGAAAACCCATAAAAATTGAATTTTTTTGAAAAATTATAAAAATTATTGTATTCAATTTTGGCTTATTTGACAAGAGTTTGACAGATAGGTTAACTAGTTAGGAACAACTAGATCTTAGACGTAGTAAATTAAAAACCCTAAAGATAACCTTCCTTAAAGTTTAGCGGTAGAAAGTATATGTCTTTGTAGTTTATTTAGAAATAAGCAAATTTTGAGTTAACATTTTGGGCTAAGTCGAAACAAAGGAAAAGTATTGATATCTTTATTAAAGTGTAAGTTTGAAAAATAATTCCTAGCTTAAGTCTAGATTCTGAAAATGTATACCCTACAATTTGCACAATCACGCACCTTGAAACTTGGAATAGTAGAAGAGACCTTGAAATGCTCTTGTCTAAAGTCCTTAGTACAATGAAAATAAAAGAAAAAAAAGTGAATAAAAAAAATGAATACTGGTTTTTGTGATTACTTAAGGCTGCAAAAATAGAAAAATATTTAGCGAGGGTGCTTCATCACCTAGTGCCTTAGACCAACTGGTTTGGGAGTCACTGCTAAAGCCTTGGGTGTTGCAAGACTAGGAATTACGCTTTAAAGTGCAAACGCATTTTGTACTCGGTCGTTGGTACCTCAAGAAGTATTAACGGTCACATGAAGGATGTGTAAGCAAAAATTCAATTAAAAATTCACCCACTAATAAGTACTTTGGACAACGGACAAGGGTATGATTGCTTGATTTGAATTTCCAAGTGTAGGGGTGATTTATACACACACGTGGGGATGTGTTATTGGAGTTTAGATGAGAGAAAGGAGTGAAGAATAGAACTTGTATCTTTAGTAGAGTTGATAGAAATTCCTAAGTGGAGATGGAACCCTAGAAGGAAAACTTAAGAGATGCCGAAAGCTAAGTAAGTCTATAGAACATATATAATCTTAAGTTAGATGATGAGGAAGTGTAAAGAATATGGGTGGATAATTTACGAGTCGAAGATAATAGAGTTCCTTGTTAGAAACCTTAATTGGAGAATTAAAGTCGAAAAAGCCAAATTGGTATGATTTTGTGGGTAATATCCGCTGAAAACCCTCAGGAGACAACACTCCTCCTACTAGGGACACCTAGAGGTTTAACGGCTTGTTGCACGTGCTCAGTGCAATCCCGTTTCTCTGCGAAAGTGCGATTAGGTTTTAGTAGAGAATAAAAATAAGTTTGCTCGAGGACGAGCAAAAGATAAGTTTGGGGGTATTTGTTCACACCATAATATTGTATTATTATATTCCCCATTCTTATTCGTTTTATAAATAAACATGTGCTTTTGACGCATGTCTGCTACATATTACAGGTTACAGGTCCTTGGATCTAAAACAGTGAAAATAATGAAAAGACAATGCAAAAGTGAGACTACAAATGATAAATGGTGAAATCTTGATCGCGCCTACAATGTGAGGAACAATGAACAACAGTTCACCGAGTATAAAGGCAGCGACATGAAGAAACAGTAAAAGTCCGCTACAATGTTCACTGGAGATCTGGAAGAGACCAAGAAACCAAATTGAGAAAAGACCTGTAGGAATAGGAAGTACAAGAACAGAAGAGCCAGCAGAAGAATTTTTACAACCCAACTCCACAGTTTGACCGCGGAACCGCGGCCAAACCCTGGCTGCGGCCGCGGTTCTGCGGCCGTATAGCGCGATCAGGTATTGGAAATTTTACCATATTTTTTTGACGGCTTTGACTGGTGAACCTAGGGGTATTTTGGTAAATATAGACATGCGGATCATTGTAACCTAGGGTTTCCTATCATCTATAAATAGGAACTCTAAATCATTGTAAAGGCTAATCCTACCTATGCCTCTTTTTCATAAATAAAATTCAAATTCATTTGAAGTTGGGAGAGCATCATTCTGTAAGTTCATTTTTATTTCTGCCATAGTTCTATAATTAAATTCTTGCCCTAGATAAATTATTCTTTTGCCTTAGTTTAATCTAGTATAGAATTTCTTAAACTGCAGTAGGTAATTAATCTATTAGATCTAAAAAAAAAAACAAAATAAAAATGATGTTTTTAATAGATCCCTTAATGAGCGAGTAATTTCCTCACTTGTTAGGGTTAGGAATAGGGAAGAGTTTGAGAGATGAAGATCTCTCTTCTCTTTCATGCCCAATCATTTGCAATAATTAGAACTTCATGCATGCATGCATGATCCACTCCCTACGGCACCCTACCCACGAGGTAACGGTGAAACCGTAGTATAAAGGACCGGACATGCATGTCTTCCATGAAGGTTAGAGCAATTATTAGGAAATGACGGACAAGGATCTAGAGGAAGAAACATCGTTTCTTCCTAATCATCCTAATCCCCTTTACTAATAATTGCTATAACTCCTAAAAAGATTTAATTTAGGGCATTGAAAGATGGGTGAAATTTAATCTTACCAAACTTTACCTAGACCTAATCCTAGCAAGTTTCTTAATTCTCGTACAACTTAGTTTTTAGATTTAATTAGAAGATCCAACACCTATTGGAATTAGCTCGTAAGAACATTTAGGAAATTAACACCATCCCTGTGGACCGACCCGTACTCACCGGCTAGCTGCAAAGCGACGCCGTTCTTGATTGCGGTAAATTATTTTTGATCGTAAAAATCCCTCTAAATCACTTGGCGCTAGCGCCAGTTAATGAGCGCAGAGCGCTAGTTTATGAGCGCATTGCGCTATTAGTTCAGTGGCGCACACGTGAGGAGCACGTGGTGTACTTGGCGTTGAGCGCCAGTCCGTGAGCGCAAAGTGCTAGTTCAAGAGCGCAGAGCACTAGCTGTTGAATAGCACACACGTGAGGAGCACGTGGTGCGCCCGGCGCTTTGCGCCAGATCAGGAGCGCTGAGATGCTTCTTTTTAATATGGAGTGCTAAGGCTATTTTATGCAGCACTATGCACTGAGAATTAAATTCTCTTTTAAGAGATTTTGTCTCATAGATCTAAGAATAAAGTTCTTAGTTTCCTAGGGGATGTTTTAATCTCCTATATTGATGAAAGGCTTTGCCTTTATGGATCTGTGATCCTTAATAGAATTGAATTATTCTCCCCCCCTTTATAATGAGATGTTCATAATCTCTTTGAGAAAGACTTTAGTCTCCTAGATCTATGATATTAAAGAAAGAAGTGAATTCTTCTTTTTAATTATGAGATGATTTCATTTCTCTGTTCTTTTACCTTGAAGAAAAGAAGTTCTTCTATCGAGAGCTTGGCTCTTCTTTCTTAGATTTTCTCAAACCTTATGGGGGGTTCCTCTCTATGCTTCTGTATATCTTAGACTTGCAGTCTTGGGACCTTTATATAGGGCAAGCTGATCAGTTCAATCAGTTAAGGAGATATTTTCTCCAATTGATTTGGGGAATTTCCCATCGTTGGATCTTTGATCCAAGGGCTTCTGATCTACAGAAGGCAATCTTCTTGTTTTTAACAAGATTGGTAAATCTTTCCATACAGAATTTATTCTGTGTTTGGGTGATTTTTAATCACCATTGGATCATTGATCCAACTGTAAATCCCCGTTTCCATTTTAATAAAAGTTTCCTATTCTCTGAATTCCAGTGGTTTCTTTTCTTTTTCCTTCATATTTTGAATTGGTCGTTTAAGTGTATATTTTTCCAAACCCTAAAAGTTAAAACCCAAGATTCGAAATCAAAGCTAAATAAAATTAAACCCAGCCCAAACCATTAATAAACTAAAGAAAATAAATATAAAATCCCTAAATTAAACCCCAAACCCTTTACAAAATACCCTCAGCCCATTCAAAACTCTTCTAAATTAAATCCTTAAATTAAAACTCTAAGCCGGCCCTTATTGTTTTCCCCCCAACCATTTCTTTTCTTCAGCCCACAAACTTTTTAAATAAAATCCCTAATTATTACCCCGGCCCGTCCCTTCTCAGCCAACCAGATTTGTTTTTAAAAAAAACAAAGGGAATTATTTTAGCCGGCCCACTTCCCCAGCCTGCCTCCTCAAACCGACCCGACCCGACCGCCACTGTTCCTCTTCTTCAAAATCACCAACGGTAACCTCCCGTAACTCGCGCGCGCGATCCCTTTCCTCCGCCGCGCCTCACGCCCACGCCCCCGCTCCTGCCGTTACCCCCCCACGTTTTCAACCTCGTTTCCCTTATCTCCCTCACATCTCACTCCCCTCTCGTTTTCCAAAAATTCCTCATCTCTCTCTCTCTCGAAAACTCACGAACCCACCACACTCGACTCCCTCCGACGACGGCGAACCTCCTCGTCGACCCCACCATTCTCCCTCGCTCACTTCCCTCCACCAACTGAGCTCCCTACACAACCACCTTCGCCTCCAGCCTTGCACACCCAACTCCCCTGCACACCCGACCCATTACGACAGAACCCGAGCCACCACTTCTCTTCTCTCTCTCTTCAAAAATCCCATAACCCCAAGTCTCAAACACCACTGCGGTGTAAGTCCACGTTGCCCACCCCGGTGCTTACGGGGAGGCGGAAAACATAATAAAAATCGGATTTTTATCAACTATAGGCAACATGGACTATGCTTTAAGGATCTTTACTAAACAAAAACTTGCTAAAGCTAACATGAATGTAGCTAAGTGGTAGAAAGGTTATACCTTTGGTCTTTTGTCCTTCTCTCCTTGCTCCTAGAAGTAGTGGAAGGAGGTCACCTTATCGTCTTCTCCCGTCAAAGAAAGATCCACCCGAAAGCCTCAACCTTTGGCTTCAACTCCAAGCTAGGAGTAACTAGGGTGCAAGAAGTGCTAATACTTGAACCCTAGAAGAGAGTAGAGAAGATCAAGAGAGGGTTTTTCTCAAGCTCAAGTGTTTCTCAACACATGAGAGGGAGAGAGCTTGAGAGAGAGGAAGAACAAGAGAGAGAAATGAAATGAGAGAATGAGAAATAATTGAGCCATTCTTACTAATATGTGTGAATTAATTTAATTGAATAATTAGCTAGATAATTGTCATGGTAAATCATGACATGACCATTATCATTTCAATTTGCAAAGATCAAAAAGCATCTTCCAAAAGAAATGATGATGGTCAAAGTGTCAACCTAGGTCAACAAGTCAAAGAAGTCAAAAGGTCAACAACCATAACCATGGACAATTATTAAACTAATTATTAATTAACAATAATACACACATAAATATTAGGGTTAATAAAATGACAATAGCCATTAACCCTAATCAAGGTCCTCTCCCTCAATCTCAAGCAACTGTGCATACGCACTCGCATTCGTGATCCGAGGAACACGAACACAATGAGAAAAACCAATCTCAAATCATATACTAGGATCCGGCTTAAACCAAAGCCCGCTAGTATAAACTGTCCGGACAGCAAACGTGCACAAGTGCGCGAATGTGAACGAACCCTGTCGCAAAACCATGCGACCTCTACTCATTTTGCCTAAAGGCGAATAGCTCTCTGTGTGGGACTCTAAAAACTCGACACTACGCTGGCAGTGGGTTTAACCACAGACCGCAAGCGGCACTAGCTGTACGTAACGGTCCCCAGGTAGATGTCGATAAGAAGACTGACGAGGTGAACCCCATCTGAACTCCTACTGAGCCTGTATGTGACAATCTCCGTACATTCCGGTCTGTTCGTCTGATACATCGCATGGCGGGCCTAGGGGGCGGTGAACGTCAGTCCCCTAATAGCGGTACAAGTCGTGCCGGAGTGAAGCCCAGAACACCCTGAGATAACACTGGAAACCTACCAGTATATCTCGCTTGCCCTGGCCAGGGACTACTCGTGTAATGGCTCTCCTGGACACAGCGCGATGTCAACCCCCAATACCGGGAGAGACGAATCCTGTCTAACCGTCACTGCCTCCAAGTGTTTCGGGACTGCACCCAAAAACTACCTGTTTGCACGACTCCTTTGAGCCGTGGTAGGGTAGTAATCAAAGTGCAGTGGGAACACACTCGAGGCGAAGTGACAGTGTCAAGTCAACGGACTAAGCTGTACTCATGTCACCTGGGAACTGATAACTGACGATAGGTATAATACCAACCAACAGTCCCCGACGAGTCCTGTCCAGTGTACTCGTAACCCAACGAGCACCCGCATACTATCTCAAGTACGACGTACAGACGGCTGTGGGACAGACCGTCTCCCACACTGGGATGAGAAGCACATACGCTAGTCTACTCCGGAGTTTCGATGCCCTGTCTCGATAGTCCAACGACTAGGGACCTGTATAAGGATGTGCTTATAGATCACCCAGCTCCCACGAGTGCGAGCACCATCACAACGCTGGTAATCAAGCAAAGATCCTAAGGGCTCTACTAATATTTATATCAGCAATATGCTAAAAGAAACACATGCACATATTAAAGTAGAGACAAACCAAGTAGCATACTACCATTTCGAGCAAGATTGTATATACAACTGTGAATATCCCAAGCTTCCATCAAGTAATATACAAACTAGTATGATACAGTAATGGCCTCTAGGGCATATACACTAACAATCTCCCACTTGCACTAAGGCCATGTACTGGCGTATCGAAGACCTATCATCTCGATCAGCCGCTCGAACTGAGTCTGGGGCAAGGCCTTGGTGAATGGATCTGCTGTGTTATCCTCTGATGCAACTCTCCGGACCTCGATCTCCGGGCGATCTACGATCTCCCTGATCAGGTGATACCGCCTTAAGATGTGTCTGGATTTCTGATGGGATCTGGGTTCCTTCGCTAAAGCTATAGCCCCGTTGTTGTCGCAATATAGAGGTATTGGGTCAACAATGGACGGAACCACCTGAAGTTCTCTCAAGAACTTCCTCATCCAGACAGCTTCTTTTGCGGCATCAGATGCAGCGATGTATTCCGCATCCATCGTCGAGTCAGCAACGGTTTCCTGTTTGGAGCTCTTCCAACACACCGCCCCTCCATTGAGGGTGAAGACAAAACCCGACATGGACTTGGAATCATCCTTGTCACTCTGGAAGCTGGAGTCAGCAAAGGCCTCAATCTGCAGGTCTTTTCCACCATACACCAAGAACATCTTCTTAGTCCTTCTCAGGTACTTGAGAATGTTCTTTACTGCTATCCAATGTTTCTTCCCTGGGTTTGACTGATACCTGCTTACCACACTCAGTGCATAAGCCACATCCGGTCTGGTACACAACATCGCATACATTATAGAGCCTACCGCAGAAGCGTAGGGTATAATAGACATGCGATCCCTCTCCAAATCATTCTTGGGAGACATCTCTTTGGAGAGGGGGATCCCGTGACAAGCCGGTAGATTACCGCGCTTGGAATCTTCCATACTGAATCTCTTCAGTATGGCGTCGATGTACCTGGACTGCGAAAGTCCTAATATCCTCTTGGATCTGTCACGGTAGATCCGGATACCCAGAATGTATGAGGCATCATCCAGGTCTTTCATGGAGAACCTGTGTGACAAGAACCCCTTGACAGATTGTAGCATAGGAATGTCATTTCCTATTAAGAGAATGTCATCCACGTATAAAATGAGGAATACTACAGTTCTCGCTACAAATCTACAATAGATGCATGGTTCATCTGGATTTTTGATAAAGCGAAATTCCTTGACCGTCTCATCAAAACAGATGTTCCAACTCCGCGATGCCTGCTTTAGTCCATAAATGGACTTAAGCAACTTGCACACCTTTCCGCTGCTCCCACTCTGAATGGAACCCTCTGGCTGATCCATATAGACACACTCCTCTAAATGACCATTTAGAAAAGCTGTCTTTACGTCCATCTGCCAAATCTCATAATCGTGGAAGGCAGCAATGGCAAGAAGGATCCGAATGGATTTCAGCATAGCTACCGGAGAAAAGGTTTCGTCGTAGTCCAAACCAGGTCGCTGACGAAAACCCTTTGCTACCAGTCTAGCTTTATAGGTCTCAACCTGTCCATCTACACCAATCTTCCTTTTGAAGATCCACTTGCATCCTACGGGTTTTACCCTAACTGGAGCAATGTCCAACGTCCATACTTTGTTGGTGTACATGGACTCCATTTCGGTCCGCATTGCATCCAGCCATTTTACCGAGTCGACGCTCCTAATGGCTTGCTGGAAGCTAGTAGGCTCATCACAGTCTATGATGCAATCCTCTCTATCCCCGTCAATGAGAAAACCGTAGTATCTCTCGGGCGGATGAGACTGCCTACTACTCCTGCGGAGTGGCGTGGGAATGTCCTGATCTTTCGAACCTCCTGGTTCTACTAAGCTTTCAGTAATAGCTTGTGGTTCTGGAATTTCTTCCAGTTCTATTGCGCTCCCACTTAATTCTTTTTCTATGAACTGGTGTTCTAGAAAGTGGGCATGGCGAGAAACAAGGACTTTTTGTTCCTCTTCGCAATAGAAGTAATATCCCTTGAAGTTCTTTGGATATCCCACAAACTTGCACTGTACTGAGCGTGCCTCGAGCTTGTCCACATACTGCTTTTTTACAAAATCTGGACATCCCCATGTCTTAATGTGATTAAGATAGGGTCTCTTCCCACACCACATCTGATATGGTGTAGTAGGCACAGTCTTAGTTGGAACCCGGTTCAAAAGGTATGCAGCTGATTCTAGCGCATATCCCCAAAACGATCGCGGCAACTCAGCGTTACTCATCATGGACCGTACCATATCTAATAGGGTTCGGTTCCGTCTCTCCGATACACCGTTATGTTGCGGAGTGTATGGAGGAGTAAGCTGAGAGAGAATTCCATTCTCTTTTAAGTAACCCAGGAACTCGGCACTCAAGTATTCACCACCTCGATCAGATCTCAGTGTCTTTATACTTTTGCCTGTTTGTTTTTCTACTTCATTCTTATATTCCTGGAATTTTTCAAAAGCCTCGGACTTATGTTTCATTAAGAAGACATAACCGTAACTTGAAAAATCATCCGTAAAAGTAATGAAGTAAGAATAACCGCTTCGCGCATGTGTAGACATTGGACCGCACACGTCGCTGTGTACGAGTCCCAAGAGCTCGCTCGCTCTTTCTCCGTGTCCATTAAACGGAGTCTTTGTCATCTTTCCCTTGAGACAGGATTGACAAGTTGCATACGATTGATATTCGAACGGATCCAAATATCTTTCGGTGTGTAACTTAGTCAACCTTCTCTCATTGATGTGACCCAGTCTACAATACCATAAGAAAGTTTTATTGATTTCTGGAGACTTTCTTTTGTGTGTATTCTGGACATTAAAAATCTGTGGTTGGTTTAATACGTATATACCGTTGTTCAATGTACCTGACCCAATCAAAGCTTGATTAAGGTGAATGTTCACTACATTACTTACAAATGCAAATTCATAACCTTCTTTAGATAATAAAGATACAGAAATGATATTACAGGTTGCATTTGGTACATAATAATAACTACGCAAAACCAAAAAATGTCCATCCGACAATCCCAGGTGATAGTCCCCCACGGCCTCAGCATCCATGCTAGCACCGTTTGCAACTCTGAGGGTCATGTCACCTGCCTTCAAAACTCTACGCTTTCTCAATGCCTGCAAAGAATTACAGATATGAGATCCTGATCCGGTATCCAATACCCAGGAAGTAGAGTTTATCGATAGACAGTTTTCAATAACATACACACCTGAAGCTGAAGCTGCAACTCGCTTCAAATCCTGTGTTCTGGCTCTCCAAGCCTTGCAATCCTGTTTCCAGTGACCACTTTTATGACAATAGAAGCATTCTTCCTTCCCCACCAGCTTTCCCGCTATCTTTGTTGCTTTTACTTTTCCCTTCGTATCCACTTTACCGACACCGCCTCTTGGTTTGGCGGGGGCTTTCTTCTTCTTACCCTTGGCTTTCGCCTTGGATCTAGAAGAGGAAGATCCTCCTACAAACAAAGTGGATATCTCCCTACCTTTCTGTAGGGTGCCCTCAGCACTCCTCAACATGTTCAGAAGTTCGGAAAGTTCTACCTCCTTTCCTTGCATGTTGAAGTTCAGAATAAACTGGGCGTAAGTGGAAGGAAGGGACTGGAGAATCAAATCAGTATATAGTTCATTCTCCAACGTGGTCCCAAGGTCCGCGAGCTCTTCAATGTAGCCAATCATCTTAAGCACGTGTTCCGCTACCGATGATCCGACGGCCAACCTTGCCGAAAAAAGCTTCTTCGACACTTCGTATCTTGCGATACGAGACTGCTCCCCATACAGTTCTTTTGTATGGAGAAATATGTACTCTAGGTCCATATTCTCGTGCCTCCTCTGATGTTCATTGTCCATCAAAGCTAATACGAGGCATTTGGCCTTCGCGCAATCTATCTCCCATGTCTTACGGATTTCTACATCCGCGACGCTGGAGGTGGGAACTGGGACAGGGGGTGCTTTGGTGGTAAGGACATACCCCAACTTGTCATAAGTGATTGCCATCTTGACATTCCTGAGCCAATCTTTGTAGTTTGGCCCTGTCAATATATTTTTATCTAGTAATAACTTAAGTCCGGTCATCTTGAATGGTCGCTGCAATTAGGAGAGAGAAAAGAAACACTTTAGCATGATGCTCTTGCAAGTTTAGAGTGGTTTTTAATTTGTCTAAACTGGATGGCTCCCACTGTCTCTCGAATCCCTTCTCAAACCGTAAAGAAAAGACTAGTCAGGATCAATCCCACTGTACAATACTTGCTTAACCGTTCAGCCAGGCCAGTGTCGGTACTTCGAGGGAGGTTTTCCAACGCTTTCGCGAAGTTCCTTAATTAAGTAACCTCTTTTCCCTGTGGGCGTAGCCCCGCTAACACCTTTCTAGACACCTACTTGGTTTATAGCATTGATCGTTAAGTGAGAGTTTTCCCGAGGAGTAGCATATACTCACAGTAGGATCGGGATCCAAATATCATCGCGTGATAAGACCGAAGGAATCCTACCAGAATTATCACACTCCAAATGGTATGCAACGCTAGCAAGTTTCAGTACTTATGAAACTCCCGATGTGGATTTTTGCCCCATGCTCTTATGACCTTGACTTTGGCCAAAATATCATAAGTCACATGTCAAGTTCTACCCGTCATTCTCCTGGTTAATTTGGACCCACCCGTACCTACCCTTGACTTTGGCCAAAATGGCAGCACGACTGTCCCAAACCAACGCATCTATCTATGCTTGCACATGAATACCCAATAGCTACCAATCACTATGCTTTGACTTTGGCCAAAATACATAGCTTGAATACTTTTTGACCATTCATGTGGAATGACGGAGGGCTACGAATGGTTTTGGCGAAACCGTGAACGTAGTGAACTTGATCTAATCGATGGAACGAGACAGCTTTTAAAAGGAGTGGTTCAAGCTCCACGTTTAAAAGTTTGGTTTTGAAAAGAACCGAGTGGTTTTCAAAGTGTTCCAATCGACTTATACTTGGTTTATTTTCTTTGCATTAGTTCTTTTAATGCATCCCATCATTTAATCCTACCATTGCAGAAAACAACCAAAATATGACGTACGCTTATACCATTCGCATTCGCCACGGGGCCCCGTCATCACCCATTAGGTTACTTAACTAACGACAGAGCGGGGGCAGGGCTAGCGCGGCTGTAAAACATAAGCAACGCCTAAATAGTTATCATATATAAATATATAGCAATGATAGACATTACAGATCACATATGAATACATTGGATATACTAGGAATCCGCAATCCGTTCGAGCCTGCAACGAAAAGCGGATTACACGGTCGCGGTGAATAGCCAAATACCCCACCCAAGACCCCTACGGGTGCGGCAAACTACCCGCCAAGTACCCGAAGCGAAGCAACCTCCCTCACCACCGTGAGTAGGCCACTCGGCACTTCGAGATACCCGGTAGTTTGTGCACCCCCTCCATGGGTCTATCCTAGGAGCAAAAACAGTAAAAAGAATTATACAATGGCGGCTACAACCCCGACCCGGTTGTGCGGCCATACAAATAATAATATTACATCAATTTACATATTACAAATGAATGAAAGAGAAACAACACTCATCTCACATCCACCCCGGCTATTCACCCGCGACAATCCAACCCATTCATATACACATTCCAATACCAAACACAGATCAGAGATATGTATAACCCGGACTAATCGACATATAGCGATTAGCTGACGTTCAATACATGCAAACATCACAGATATAACCTTTGTAGTCAAAGTGTAGTGAAGTTCGAAAAAAATACGGATTTATAGGCTCCCAAAAATAAATTTCTATTCTGGAAAATCTGGGCACATATAACATATCTCAAAAATCCTAAAACCAAGCCAGAGATACACTGCACCAAACTCGACCCAGTGAGGAGTCCAAACGGCGGCAGTTCCGCGGCAATAGCTTGCTATTGCCGCGGAAACGCGGCGGTTTAGACGACTCACTGGACCGGGTTTTGTGGTTATCTTTAAAAAACCCTGAGACGATTTTAGCAGTATAACAAATTTTGTTTTGACCAGAAAAAAATTTAACAGAAACTAGGGTTTTTGAAAACTTGGTTTTTGGTTTTTTTTCCGGCTTCGAACTTAGTTACACTTCACTACCTAGCTAGTTTATGTTTAGTTAGGCTCTGATACCACTGTAAGTCCACGTTGCCCACCCCGGTGCTTACGGGGAGGCGGAAAACATAATAAAAATCGGATTTTTATGGACTTAGGCAACATGGACTATGCAAGAAAGGATCTTTGCTAAACAAAAACTAGCTAAAACTAACTACAAACTAGCTAAGTGCTAGAAAGGTTATACCTTTGGTCTTTTGTCCTTCTCTCCTTGCTCCTAGAAGTAGTGGAAGGAGGTCACCTTATCGTCTTCTCCCGTCAAAGAAAGATCCACCCGAAAGCCTCAACCTTTGGCTTCAACTCCAAGCTAGGAGTAACTAGGGTGCAAGAAGTGCTAATACTTGAACCCTAGAAGAGAGTAGAGAAGATCAAGAGAGGGTTTTTCTCAAGCTCAAGTGTTTCTCAACACATGAGAGGGAGAGAGCTTGAGAGAGAGGAAGAACAAGAGAGAGAAATGAAATGAGAGAATGAGAAATAATTGAGCCATTCTTACTAATATGTGTGAATTAATTTAATTGAATAATTAGCTAGATAATTGTCATGGTAAATCATGACATGACCATTATCATTTCAATTTGCAAAGATCAAAAAGCATCTTCCAAAAGAAATGATGATGGTCAAAGTGTCAACCTAGGTCAACAAGTCAAAGAAGTCAAAAGGTCAACAACCATAACCATGGACAATTATTAAACTAATTATTAATTAGCAATAATACACACATAAACATTAGGGTTAATAAAATGACAATAGCCATTAACCCTAATCAAGGTCCTCTCCCTCAATCTCAAGCAACTGTGCATACGCACCCGCATTCGTGATCCGAGGAACACGAACACAATGAGAAAAAACAATCTCAAATCATATACTAGGATCCGGCTTAAACCAAAGCCCGCTAGTATAAACTGTCCGGACAGCAAACGTGCACAAGTGCGTGAATGTGAACGAACCCTGTCGCAAAACCATGCGACCTCTACTCATTTTACCTAAAGGCGAATAGCTCTCTGTGTGGGACTCTAAAGACTCGACACTACGCTGGCAGTGGGTTTAACCACAGACCGCAAGCGGCACTATCTATACGTAACGGTCCCCAGGTAGATGTCGATAAGAAGACTGACGAGGTGAACCCCATCTGAACTCCTACTGAACCTGTATGTGACAATCTCCGTACAGTCCGGTCTGTTCGTCTGATACATCGCATGGCGGGCCTAGGGGGGCGGTGAACGTCAGTCCCCTAATAGCGGTACAAGTCGTGCCGGAGTGAAGCCCAGAACACCCTGAGATAACACTGGAAACCTACCAGTATATCTCGCTTGCCCTGGCCAGGGACTACTCGTGTAATGGCTCTCCTGGACACAGCGCGATGTCAACCCCCAATACCGGGAGAGACGAATCCTGTCTAACCGTCACTGCCTCCAAGTGCTTCGGGACTGCACCCAAAAACTACCTGTTTGCACGACTTCTTTGAGCCGTGGTAGGGTAGTAATCAAAGTGCAGTGGGAACACACTCGAGGCGAAGTGACAGTGTCAAGTCAACGGACTAAGCTGTACTCATGTCACCTGGGAACTGATAACTGACGATAGGTATAATACCAAACAACAGTCCCCGACGAGTCCTGTCCAGTGTACTCGTAACCCAACGAGCACCCGCATACTATCTCAAGTACGACGTACAGACGGCTGTGGGACAGACCGTCTC
Organism: Agapanthus africanus; assembly: GCA_030015575.1. Lineage (NCBI taxonomy): Eukaryota > Viridiplantae > Streptophyta > Magnoliopsida > Asparagales > Amaryllidaceae > Agapanthus > Agapanthus africanus. The sequence continues at coordinate 638,522,278 of JASDDO010000022.1, read as the reverse complement.
CCACACTGGGATGAGAAGCGCATACGCTAGTCTACTCCGGAGTATCGATGCCCTGTCTCGATAGTCCAACGACTAGGGACCTGTATAAGGATGTGCTTATAGATCACCCAGCTCCCACGAGTGCGAGCGCCATCACAACGCTGGTAATCAAGCAAAGATCCTAAGGGCTCTACTAATATGTATATCAGCAATATGCTAAAAGAAACACATGCACATATTAAAGTAGAGACAAACCAAGTAGCATACTACCATTTCGAGCAAGATTGTATATACAACTGTGAATATCCCAAGCTTCCATCAAGTAATATACAAACTAGTATGATACAGTAATGGCCTCTAGGGCATATACACTAACATGCGGCCCATCGCCGGAGCGACGCCGTCGACCGTCGGCAACCCCAACACTTCTCAGGCGAACCACAGAGCACCCCCTAAGCTTCCAGCGCGCACAAGACGACTCCGGGAAACTCCGACGTAAAACCCGTGTTTCGAACCAAGCTCGCGAGAATCCGTTACACGGCGTACGTCACGCGTCCGTGACGCCACGGCTGCCGTACGACCCCGAGACGTTTCCAGGCAAGTGTTTACTTGCTTCATGCTAATATAGTTGTGTTACAAACCTAGATCACGTAGTTTACAAACTTACCGATTACCGATATGTATCATGACCTAGGTGTTCGATGCTAGTCTCTCATGGAAATAATAGTTTATTTTGACGGAAACTGATATTTTCTATTGGCCCATTTGATAATAAATATTGTGTATGAATATCGCTGGAAAATACGATCGTACGTGACAAAAATTGATACCCCAAATATGCCGTTAAAACTAGAATTTTCTCGTACCTGAAAACGAATAAAATCACCATAAATTATATTAAAACTGGAATGCTGCGTTCGAGGGCTTAAATCAAAGCCGACTCGACGAACTTTAATCCTATGTAAAATTCTAATGATTTCTGTTCTGTAACCGTGATGATAATTGGATCGGAATGCGACTCTGGACTGCAGTCCAGAGCGTTTCTGATTATTGCGTTCTGTCCAAAGACTTGTGTCACTATGTTTCCTGAAGTCGTATGTTACGGAACTCTACCGTAGATTAAAGATAATTCTGTTAGCTAAATAAAACAGGTGGTTCCATTCCGTTTCATCGCAATTTGCTATTTTAAACTGTATTTAAAAGGGCAGAACGTATATCTGTCCAGAACAGATTCAGAAGTGATATACTGACATTAAACTGTGTATAACTTTCAACGTACAGATGCGATTGAGGATATGTCTGTTGCTTTGAATACTCCATTGAAAACCATAGATTTCATTTAACTGTAACATCGCTAAATTCTGAGCCCAACTGGGTGAAATTCGTGTCGTGAAACGTACGTTCAGTTCTGAAACTGAATTTCCAGCCACGAGCACTTAAAATGAAATAGCTATATCTTGAAAACCGGAATCCCGATTGAACTGAAACCAATTCCGATGAATTGCTGACTGAGTGTTCTAATTATCTTACTTGTATCATTTTGCTGAATTCTTAACATATTAATTTATGCAAATTATTTTAGTTAATGACATGCATGTTGATTCATAACATACAGAGTTTATTGGTAGCATACAATACATATATCATACCCTTGCCATATACTCAGTGTTAGTGCGTGTGGACATTGCATTATCATGCGTGATAGATGTTGGTTTAAGAGTGACGAGTACACCAATGTAAAGTGAATATTCGTGACAGTGATTGATACAGTGAACAGTGATGAAACCGTGCCATTGGTATACTTGTACACAACTAGATCAATATCATAAATAGTGTAAACCTGGGGAAAAAAGGGAAAATCAAAGTGGAAAGAGTATCGTATTTAGCGGGACCGTGTTTAGAGGATGATCATTCGAACCGTGATACTGATACGTGTAGGATAGGATCTAGCGATCCGGTTGACAGGGTTATGTCCCGGGCATGTGGGCCGTGGTCTCGGGTATGTACGAGACTCCTGTTAAACATGATCCTTCTTCCACTATGTGATTTCAAACATGACCTAGAGACCGATAGGGACACATAACATATTCTGCATCATATAGTGACATAGTGATTACTTACATTGTTCATACTCCAGTATTACCTGTTTCACCTTATTATAATAATATTGTTATTGTGTCGCTCTGACGACCTGAGTTTGCATGCTCAGATTCCGCGGGAGGACCGGCACAGGAGACGGATCTACCCTTCGAGTTCACAGAGATATAGTCTGGTGTACTCCCTATCTTTACTGCTTTCCATAGAGTGATCGTGAGATTGAACTTGGTTAGTTATTGTTCTTATTATCTGTAATTTATGAACAATGAAATTTTAATGTAATAAATTAGTGATGTGATTCCTTTAATACTGTGCTTTGTTTACTGATTACCATGTAATGCTAGAAGCCGAAGTGTGACTACGGCGGGATGATTCCTTGACCGTAGGAGCATGGATGGCCTAGTCATCCCTCGTTTCCGTATTTTGGGAAGCGGGGCGTGACATGGTTTAGTTGGTATCAGAGCCAGGTTTAGTATCAAGGGATAACATTAACTATGCTGTATTACGTTATTCTTGTTTCACTACTCTTGATTTTCATCCTTGAATCTGATCCTATCCTTTTGAATATTCCAGTGATATGACGTCCCCGAACGACCCCTCCTCGGACTCCAGCTCTCAGGACCGCACGGAAAGAATACTTAGTGCACTGACCACTCTCGCGGAAGCTCAGGAGAGAAAGACAGATTTGCTTACTGAGGGACTCAGGACGATTACCGCCGCAGGAGGACCTTCCGCACTCATTACCGCCCCCGAGGGCGCTACTCCACCAGCTTATCAGACTAGGGCTGGTACCGTATCAGATTTCCGACGGTTACACCCAGCTGCTTTCACAGGACTAGCTGAACCCCTTGAGGCTGAGCAATGGCTGGTGAACATGGAGAATTTATTGACAGCCGCCAGGGTTCCAGAGGAAGACAGAGTGGACGTGATCAAGATTCAATTAGAAGACGAAGCCCGTACATGGTGGTCGGTGGAAGAAAGCAGACTTGATGAGCCGATTGAATGGAGCAAGTTTAAGGAGTGCTTCCTAGATCATTATTTTCCTCCCACAGCCAAGGCAGAAATGGAGGAAAAGTTTATTCTTTTGAAGCAGAATGGACGCCCAGTGGACGTATATGCGGCAAAGTTCAACCGTCTGAGCCGCTTTGCTCCATACATGGTTAAATCGGAGGCCACCAGGGCCAGACGCTTCCTTCAGGGGCTAGATTTCGAGTTGCAGCAGTTGATTGCATCGTTGGATTTGCAGATTTTCGCACAGGTACTCAACGCGGCGAGAGTTCAGGAGCAATTGATTAACAAGTTCAGAAGACCCCCGGTCGTTCCAGCACGTACCCACACGCCTTCTCGAGGAGCCATACCGGTTCACAGAGCAGGAACGACACAAATGAAGCGCCCGTTCGTACCACAGCATCGCCCCCAGAGACAGGGCGTAACTTGCGGCTATTGCGGTAGAGGAGGACATACCCAGAAGGACTGTCGCCGTGCCAAGGGACATTGCTTAATTTGCGGTTCCAGTCAGCACAGGATTAACAGTTGCCCTGAGCGAGCAGAGATACAGGGAGGTTCTGGACCGTCACAGCAGAGGCCGCAGGAGCAGAGACAACCATTTACAGGTCGCGGTCAGGGACGGGCTTTCACCTTGACCGCCGAGCAGGCAAAAGCGTCAGGAGACGTGGTTACAGGTACTCTACTCATACATTCCTTGCCAGCTAGAGTACTATTTGATTCGGGAGCATCGCATTGTTTCTTGTCTGAGCATTTCACTAATACACACTCAATACCACATGCACCACTAACCAAGGGATGGGAAATTCATACGGGTAATGGCATTATTATATCTAGTCAAGAATGTAGATTATGCCCGGTTGTAGTGTGTGGCAGGGAATTCTATGCGAATTTCCTTCTGATTGGGACAGGCAGTTACGACGCAATTCTCGGGATGGATTGGATGAGCACTTTCCATGCAGTTATCGATTGTCGTGCAAAGAAGGTGATCTTCCGCATCCCCAATCATCCAGAGTTTATTTTCGAGGGCGGAAGCGAATCTTTGGAGCCAGCTAAGTACAGAGCAAAGCCTAAGGAGCTGACAGCTATGGAGATTGATAAGAGCCCAGCCCCAGAAATTGTTCGGGACTTTCTAGACGTATTTCCTGAAGATCTACCAGGTCTACCACCTCCTCGAATTTTAGAGTTCTCAATCGACTTGACTCCAGGCACAGCCCCAGTATCCAGGGCCCCATACAGAATGGCACCAGTTGAGTTGGCGGAATTGAAGAAGCAGATTGAAGAACTATTGGAGAAGGGATTTATTCGGCCAAGCGCTTCACCGTAGGGTGCACCAGTCCTACTAGTAAAGAAGAAGGATGGATCGCTGCGAATGTGTATAGATTATCGAGAGCTGAACAAGGTCACAATAAAGAACAAGTACCCAATACCGCGCATCGATGACCTATTCGATCAGCTAAGTGGAGCCAAGGTTTTCTCGAAGTTGGACCTCCGTTCTGGATATCATCAAATCAGAGTAGCAGCCGAGGATGTATGCAAGACGGCTTTCAGGACCCGATACGGACATTACGAGTTCCTTGTGATGCCGTTCGGCGTTACCAATGCCCCAGCAATATTCATGGATTTAATGAACAGGGTGTTCGCAAAATACTTGGACACATTCGTCGTTGTGTTTATCGACGACATACTTGTCTACTCGAAGACCTGGGAAGAGCATGCTGAGCATTTGCGCACGGCCCTACAAACTCTTCGGGAAGAGAAGCTGTATGCGAAGCTGATCAAGTGTGAATTCTGGCTTGACAAGGTTCAGTTTTTGGGACATATCATTTCGGGCGAAGGCATATCGGTGGACCCGGCAAAGATAGAATCGGTCAGAGATTGGCCAACGCCGAAATCAGTGGCAGAGATCAGGAGCTTTCTGGGATTGGCAGGTTACTATCGGAGATTCGTCCAAGATTTCTTAAGAATCGCGGAACCATTGACGAGGCTGACACGGAAGGACGTGCCGTTTACATGGACAGAGGAGAGCACTCAGGCATTCGACGCACTAAAGCAGAAGTTAACCACGGCACCTATACTTACAGTACCCGATAATTTCGGTGGTTTGGTGATACACAGTGATGCCTCAGGGAAGGGATTAGGCTGTGTCCTAATGCAGCACGGCCGAGTGGTTGCTTACGCCTCTCGACAACTGAGAAACCACGAGAAGAACTACCCCACACATGACTTGGAGTTAGCTGCGGTAGTCTTTGCGTTGAAGATTTGGAGGCACTATCTATTGGGTGAGAAAGTGGAGGTGTACACAGATCATAAAAGTTTGAAATATGTTTTTACTCAGAAGGAACTAAACATGAGGCAACGCCGATGGCTAGAGCTGATGGCAGATTATGACTTGGACCTTCAGTATCACCCGGGGAAGGTCAATGTTGTACCAGATGCGCTTAGTCGCAAGCCAGCGGTCATGATGTTGACCGATCAGAGAAGCATTATTGAGGACTTTCATAGGCTTGAACTTGAAGTCGTTACGCCAAATGCACCCAGTCGACTTTGGCAGCTACAGGTACAATCTTCTCTAGTGGATCGCATCAAGATTGTACAAGCGGATGATCCCCGATTGCAAAAGTTCAGAGAGCAAGTGGAAGCTGGACTGAGAACGAATTTGATTATGCATGAAGATGGCTCTCTAAGATTCGGTAGCAGACTCTGCGTACCTAAAGGAGATGTTCGAGAAAAAGTCTTGGCTGAAGCACACAGTTCAGCTTACTCTGTGCATCCAGGAGGTACAAAAATGTATCAGGACCTAAAGCAGCACTTTTGGTGGAACGGAATGAAGCGGGAAATTGCGAGGTTCATATCCAGGTGCTTGGTATGTTAGCAGGTGAAGGCGGAACATCAGAGGACAGCAGGATTATTACAACCTTTGCCGATACCTAAATGGAAGTGGGAGCACATTACTATGGATTTTGTGACGGCCTTACCACGGAGCCCTAGGGGCAATAACGCTATTTGGGTTATCGTCGATCGCCTCACAAAAGCTGCACACTTTCTACCTTTCCGAGTGGGACAGTCGATAGAATCACTGGCAGAAAGATATATGCAGGAGATTGTACGACTTCACGGTGTTCCAGTCAGCATTGTGTCAGACCGGGACACGAGATTCTTGTCACACTTTTGGAAGAGCTTACAGGAGAGCTTGGGAACCCGTCTTAAATTCAGCACAGCGTATCACCCATAGACGGATGGACAATCCGAGCGTACGATTCAGACGCTCGAGGATATGTTGAGAGCCTGTATGTTGGACTTTCAGGGTTCCTGGGAGGACCATCTGCACCTAGTCGAGTTCTCTTACAACAATAGTTATCAGGCTAGTATTCAGATGGCTCCTTTTGAAGCACTATACGGGCGGAAGTGTCGATCCCCAGTATGTTGGGATGATGTGGGAGAACGAAGATTACTGGGCCCCGAACTCATTGTTCAGACAGTTGACAAGGTCCAAATGATCAGGCAGCGTATTAAGACGGCTCAGGATCGACAAAAGAGTTGGGCAGATACCAGCAGAAGGGCACTAGAATTCGAAGTCGGAGATCATGTGTTCTTGAAGATTTCCCCTACTCGTGGAGTTATCAGGTTCGGAGGTCGGGGAAAGCTTAGTCCCCGCTTTATCGGACCTTTTGAGGTGCTAGAGCGAGTAGGAGAGGTGGCTTATCGACTTGCCTTGCCTCCATCGCTAGCTGGTGTGCACAATACCTTCCACGTGTCACAGTTGCGGCGTTATGTTCGGGATGAGAACCATGTCCTGGACCATTCAGAGCTAGTTTTGGGTACCGATTTATCGTACGAAGAGCAGCCTACTACCATTCTCGACCGCAGAGAGAAAGTGCTGAAGAATAAGATCATCCCTTTAGTCCGAGTGTCTTGGGGCGGTCGTTCCCCAGGAGAATCCACCGGGGAGTGGGAGGAAGATATCCGTGATCGTTATCCATATCTCTTTGTTTAGTATATTGTATTCTTGTATCCTTATTAAATTTCGAGGACGAAATTTTTGTTAAGGGGGGGGTATGATGTAAATCCCCGTTTCCATTTTAATAAAAGTTTCCTATTCTTTGAATTCCAATGGTTTCTTTTCTTTTTCCTTCATATTTTGAATTGGTCGTTTAAGCTTAATATGTATATTTTTCCAAACCCTAAAAGTTAAAACCCAAGATTCGAAATCAAAGCTAAATAAAATTAAACCCAGCCCAAACCATTAATAAACTAAAGAAAATAAATATAAAATCCCTAAATTAAACCCCAAACCCTTTACAAAATACCCTCAGCCCATTCAAAACTCTTCTAAATTAAATCCTTAAATTAAAACTCTAAGCCGGCCCTTATTGTTTTTCCCCCAACCATTTCTTTTCTTCAGCCCACAAACTTTTTAAATAAAATCCTTAATTATTACCCCGGCCCGTCCCTTCTCAGCCCACCAGATTTGTTTTTAAAAAAACAAAGGGAATTATTTTAGCCGGCCCACTTCCCCAGCCTGCCTCCTCAAACTGACCCGACCTGACCGCCACTGTTCCTCTTCTTCAAAATCCCCAACGGTAACCTCCCGTAACTCGCGCGCGCGATCCCTTTTCTCCGCCGCGCCTCACGCCCACGCCCCCGCTCCTGCCGTTAGCCCCCCACGTTTTCAACCTCGTCTCCCTTATCTCCCTCACATCTCACTCCCCTCTCGTTTTCTAAAAATTCCTCATCTCTCTCTCTCTCTCTCGAAAACTCACGAACCCACCGCACTCGACTCCCTCCGACGACGGCGAACCTCCTCGTCGACCCCACCATTCTCCCTCGCTCACTTCCCTCCACCAACTGAGCTCCCTACACAACCACCTTCGCCTCCAGCCTTGCACACCCAACTCCCCTGCACACCCGACCCATTACGACAGAACCCGAGCCACCACTTCTCTTCTCCCTCTCTTCAAAAATCCCATAGCCCCAAGTCTCAAACACCACTGCGGCCCATCGCCAGAGCGACGCCGTCGACCGTCGGCAACCCCAACACTTCTCAGGCGAACCACAGAGCACCCCCTAAGCTTCCAGCGCGCACAAGACGACTCCGGGAAACTCCGACGTAAAACCTGTGTTTCGAACCAAGCTCGCGAGAATCCATTACACGGCGTACGTCACGCGTCCGTGACGCCACGGCTGCCGTACGACCCCGAGACGTTTCCAGACAAGTGTTTACTTGCTTCATGCTAATATAGTTGTGTTACAAACCTAGATCACGTAGTTTACAAACTTACCGATTACCGATATGTATCATGACCTAGGTGTTCGATGCTAGTCTCTCATGGAAATAATAGTTTATTTTGACGGAAACTGATATTTTCTATTGGCCCATTTGATAATAAATATCGTGTATGAATATCGCTGGAAAATACGATTGTACGTGACAAAAATTGATACCCCCAAATATGCCGTTAAAACTAGAATTTTCTCGTACCTGAAAACGAATAAAATCACCATAAATTATATTCAAACTGGAATGCTGCGTTCGAGGGCTTAAATCAAAGCCGACTCGACGAACTTTAATCCTATGTAAAATTCTAATGATTTCTATTCTGTAACCGTGATGATAATTGGATCGGAATGCGACTCTGGACTGCAGTCCAGAGCGTTTCTGATTATTGCGTTCTGTCCAAAGACTTGTGTCACTGTGTTTCCTGAAGTCGTATGTTATGGAACTCTACCGTAGATTAAAGATAATTCTGTTAGCTAAATAAAACAGGTGGTTCCATTCCGTTTCATCGCAATTTGCTATTTTAAACTGTATTTAAAAGGGCAGAACGTATATCTGTCCAGAACAGATTCAGAAGTGATATACTGACATTAAACTGTGTATAACTTTCAACGTACAGATGCGATTTAGGATCCGTCTATTGAGTTGAATACTCCATTGAAAACCATAGATTTCATTTAACTGTAACATCGATAAATTCTGAGCCCAACTGGGTGAAATTCGTGTCGTGAAACGTACGTTCAGTTCTGAAACTGAATTTCCAGCCGCGATCACTTAAAATGAAATAGCTATATCTTGAAAACCGGAATCCCGATTGAACTGAAATCAATTTTGATGAATTGCTGACTGAGTGTTCTAATTATCTTACTTGTATCATTTTGCTGAATTCTTAACATATTAATTTATGCAAATTATTTTAGTTAATGACATGCATGTTGATTCATAACATACAGAGCTTATTGGTAGCATACAATACATATATCATACCCTTGCCATATACTCAGTGTTAGTGCGTGTGGACATTGCATTATCGTGCGTGATAGATGTTGGTTTAGGAGTGACGAGTACACCAATGGAAAGTGAATATTCGTGACAGTGATTGATACAGTGAACAGTGATGAAACCGTGCCATTGGTATACTTGTACACAACTAGATCAATATCATAAATAGTGTAAACCTGGGGAAAAAGAGGAAATCAAAGTGGAAAGAGTATCGTATTTAGCGGGACCATGTTTAGAGGATGATCATTCGAACTGTGATACTGATACGTGTAGGGTAGGATCTAGCGATCCGGTTGACAGGGTTATGTCCCGGGCATGTGGGCCGTGGTCTCGGGTATGTACAAGACTCCTGTTAAACATGATTCTTCTTCCACTATGTGATTTCAAACATGACCTAGAGACCGATAGGGACACATAACATATTCTACATCATATAGTGACATAGTGCTTACTTACATTGTTCATACTCCAGTATTACCTGTTTCACCTTATTATAATAATATTGTTATTGTGTCGCTCTGACGACCTGAGTATGCATGCTCAGATTCCGCGGAAGGACCAGCACAGGAGACGGATCTACCCTTCGAGTTCACAGAGATATAGTCTGGTGTACTCCCTATCTGTACTGCTTTCCATAGAGTGATCGTGAGATTGAACTTGGTTAGTTATTGTTCTTATTATCTGTAATTTGTGAACAATGAAATTTTAATGTAATAAATTAGTGATGTGATTCCTTTAATACTGTGCTTTATTTACTGATTACCATGTAATGCTAGAAGCCGAAGTGTGACTACGGCGGGATGATTCCTTGACCGTAGGAGCATGGATGGCCTAGTCATCCCTCGTTTCCGTATTTTGGGAAGCGGGGCGTGACACCAACGGTGCTCTGATTTACAGAGCACAATCTTGTTGTTTGGAAAGATTTTGAGGAATCTTTCCTTAACAGAATTTAATTCTGATTAATTAATGATTTATCATTATTATTGGATCTTTGATCTGACGGTGGGGAGCTTTTAGTTCCAGCGCTAGCGCACCCGTGCTTTGCTCGTGGTACGCTGCTTAGAGGGCAGCGCACTTAGCGCTGGCGCATCCGTGCTTTACACGTGGTGCGCTGCTTAGAGCGCAACGCACTTAGCGCTGGCGCATACGTGCTTTGCACGTGGTGCGCTACTTAGAACACAGCGCATCCGTGCTTTACACGTGGTGTGCTGCTTAGAGCATAACGCACCTAGCGCTAGCGCACACGTGCTTTGCACGTGGTGCGCTCCTTAGGGAGCAGCGCACTTGGCACTGCTTCTGAAGCGTTGCTTCATTTCAAAATTTGAATTTTGAACAGAGCTTTGCTCTGATTGGGGGAAACAGTCTTCCATTTGATCGGCTGGGTAAGTCGGCTTTCTTCAGCCTTCCAACATACCCTGGCATTGTCAGTTAGTTGCAACTTCGCAACTCTTACCCAAGCAATCTCTGGCACTTGTGTTGTTGTCAGATCGTCCTTAATCGACTGAGCCCATTCTTCAGCTTGTAGGGGGCTCTCTTTCCCTGAAAAGTGCTTCGGGTGCAAAGCCCGGAATTGCTTCACTCCGGGTGCCTCGGCTTCTGGGCGGTTCAGGAGTATAGCAGTCTGCTGCTGCTGTCCCTCCAAGAGTCCCTTGATTGCCTTAAGCAATACTGTATGCTCGTTGATAGGAGCTGCTACGGTAGGTGTAAGTGCAAGTGGTGGTGATGGTGGGGTGTTGCCATTAACGTTCGTGCTCGTATTGTTGGGAGAATCCATAACCTTTGAAAGAAAAATAGGGTTAGGATAGATTCAAGGCATATGAAATTTAAAGAATGTTTTAGTTGCTGATTCTTATAATTCTTGTGATATATTACTTAGGTTTCCATGCAGAACTGACCCTGCATGGGCCGCCAACAAAACCTATCTCACCCCTCTTCCCAGCATACGGAGAAGGAGACGTGATGAGTCCCGCGACATATTTACTCAGAAGTAAACACGTTAAGCGTAAATAAGCAATATAAATGAATAACATAAGAATAATAAGAGATGTAATAAAACAACAACTTTTTTTTATTGATAACTATTCTTTACATACAACTGAAAAGTAAATACAATGCTGGAAAGAGATGCCTAATCAATGGCATATGAACTGAATGTAAAGTAAGTACAAGTAGATCTAGAACTCTGTATCTTTAGTGAACTGCTCCAAATCGTCCTGACTGGGCTCGATCTCTTGAGAGTCGGGTCCTCCTGAAAACATTCCAAAAAAAGAAGAAATATGAATGTCGTCAGCGAACTAGCGCTCGGTAAGTCCCAAGAGGTAGAATAGAAATAGACAGGTAAGAGAATAGAACAGTTAACTTATATGTTGTTATGCTAACGTAGTTGTTTGTAGCTCGGTACAGAATGTGCCAGTGTATACGAGAGGAGTCCAACTTGCTCCGTGGACTAAGGTAACATGTAAGAACAAGGCCCCGCCAAAACCCACGGGACAACGGCACATGATGTTCATGTAGGTGTCTTTTAGTGACCATCATCGTGCCACTTTGAACACATTCCGTACTAGTCTACCCCTTTAAAACCCCGTAATGTATATTGTATTGTTTGTAGATATAAGACTTGCCAAGACTATGGTATAAATTGTTCATGTAACAGATCAGGATATAAACGGATAGTCATGTAGTTAGGTTCAAGATATATCCATGGTTTGGTCAAGTCAATACATGTTGCATCTTTGTATAGCTTTGGAATTCATGTTCAAGTTCAAGTATTCATGTTTTGATATATTGGATTCATGTTGAGTTGGAGTTATGTTTGGATTGTATTCATGTTTAGATTGTATTCAGATTAGACCGAGACTCAGATTGAGTCAGACACTTAAACAGATTTGAGTTCTGAATTAGGTTTTGTAGTTATCGGTAACTGCTGCACATGGACAGTAGGATTTGTGATTTTTTCCAAGCCAATTACCATTGATAACCCTGTTTTAGTTTTCTACCTTAAATAAGCAAGCACCCATTTTCTTCGGCTCCCTAAGGCTCAAGAGAATTGGTCCCGTTTAAACCTATATTTACTAGGGTTCTTATTGTAATTTAATATAACTTGAGGGGGTTTTATGAATTTTTTTTTACATATACTTCCAAAATAATCCTCAAGTATTTATTTATATTCCTTAGAGTTGTCATGGATATGAATTTTATAGAATGAGGTATATTAGTGAATATATATATATATATATATATATTGAATAATTCAAGGTATTTTAGTGTAAAATTGACTTGAATGGATTATTGATGGTATCTTCATGAAACTTGTAATTCTTTTCTTTTTTTTAGAAAAACATGGAATTTATTATATATTTAAAATAGACGGTTTGATAATATTTATATATAATTATTAAAAATAAAATTTATTTATTAAATAGAAAATCACGTTTTTCTTAAAAACTGCATTAAAAATTCCATCGAGATCGTATGCTCCGTGAGGAGGTCTGCATCTCGCCCTACTAGTCCGATGGATGTGCGATCAACCGAATCAGATTCCCCAAAAGTGGGTTGTAGAGGCACAATCGTAAGGAATTTAAATAACACAATTTAAAGAATACGGGTTTTTAATAGTTTATGGTATTTTGATGTAAAAGTCGTATTTGCCACAAAATTATTGTTCAAGAGAATCGTGCTATGTCAAGATGCGTGTTTGTGAGAGGTAGGTCATTACCTCGTGAGATTTTTCTAAAGGTAATGCAAGCAAGAATGATTAAACGATGTCATATGTAATTTCATGGTATTTAAGCGTAAAAGCTTAATAAAAGTTGTTTTACATGGAGTTTTAAATTGAAACTTGTTTCTAAAAATTGTTTAATAATTAACAAGCAAGGTTTGATGATTTGGATGATTGGTTCTTAAGAAAAAAATTGTAATTCTAAAGAGAATAGAATTTAAAGATCGGTATAACTCCACTTATCGATATGATTTGAAAAAGTTAAGTTTTATAATAGAAAAAGAAGTATAGAGGTAGGACTTACTAGTTGTTTGGTTTAATAAAAGAGAGAGGAAGAGTTTGAGGTCGTTGTGGCATCGCGGAGTCGCCAAAAAAGTCTTGAATCTTCTCCGGAACTTGAGCTAGTGCTAACTCCACTTGTACTCTTTATTGACTTGGAAATTTTTGAGAATTTTTAACAAGAGATTTCAGAATGAAGAGGGCTAGGGTATGATGTTGTATTTATAGGAAAAAATTAGGGTTTTGAGAATTGAAAAGAGAATTAAAATGTATTAAAAATAGGATTTATGAGTGAATTAACACTCTCTGGATAATTGCAGGGAATTCAAACAGCATGGGGGTAGTGGGATAGGCTAAGAGTTTCAGTGTGCAGAGAATGGGAGTATTTCCAACGGGGGGGCAGCGGCGCTGTCCCAAAGGGGCATCTCGCCGGTCGTTCTAAGGGGGTTGGGCTCTGGATTGGTGCTACGTGCCCTAATCTGTATAAATACCCTTTTGCACATGTTTTCATTTTTACGCGTATTGCACGTGTAAATTTTCGGGCTTCAAGAGAGTTTAAAATAAAAAATCAGTAAATATAATATGTGGCTGGGGGGATTTGAACATGGAGGCTATGTCACAGCAGTGCAAGGCTTTACCAATTTGCTATAAGTGATTTCTTGTTGTTTTAAAAAAAAAAATACTTAAAGTATACCCAGGCTTGCAAATACACCATTCTGTACATTAATTTTAAAATTTTTTGTACATTAAAAACATAGTCGTTACTCCTCCTTATTGTTCTGGGCGAGGAGCGCACTGAATGATTCATCTAGCGCGGCAGTATAGAGAATCAACGGTTTATTTGGATTAGGAGCAGCAAGCACTGGAGGGTGCAACATGTACTGTTTTATACTTTCGAACGCTTTTTGACATTCGACATCCTAGACAAAGGGAGCTCCCTTCTTCATGAGCTTTGAGAAAGGACGACATCTCCCTGATAGGTTCGAGATGAACCTTCGTATGTAGGTGAGTTTGCCTTGAAAGGATCTTAGCTGCGTCAGATTCTTTGGAGGAGGCATCTCCATGATGACCTTTATCTTTGATGGGTCAACTTCGATCCCCCAATGTCGGACTATGAAGCCTAAGAATTTTCCCGACAACACGCCAAAAGCGCACTTCGGAGGATTCATCTTCAGATCGTGTTCCCTCAGTCGGGTGAAAACGGTCCTGAGATCTCGGATGTGATCGGTCTTGGCTTTTGTCTTGATGAACAAATCATCAACATAACATTAGATGACCTTATGGATTAAGTCATTGCCCTTTGATATGTGACGCTCGCATTCTTCAGTCCGAACGACATCACCTTGTAGCAGTATATTCCGATTGGGGTTCGAAACACTGTGTGTTTCTCATCCTCGGGTGACATCTTGATCTGATTATATCCAGACGAGCAATCCATGAAGATGAACAGCTCGTAATTTGAGGTATCATCGACCATCATTTCTATGTCCGGTAGCGGGAAATCATCTTTAGGGCATGCCTTGTTAAGGTCTCTGAAATCGACGCAGACTCGGATCTGCCCATTCTTCTTTTTCACCGGGACGATGCATGCAATCCAGTCCATATATTTCTCTTCTCTGATGAAACCAGCATCGATGAGTTTCTTGGTTTCCTCGATAAACTTTTCTTCCAGTTCTTTTCTCATTCTTCGAGGAGCCTATTTGACTGGCTTGGCATCAGGAGATATTGCCAGCTTATGCACGGCCACTTCAGGGGAGAGGCCAGGCATTTCTTTGTACGTCCACATGAAGCAGTCGGCGAACTCATGCAGTAGGGAGATTATCCGCTCTTTCATTTCGTCTGACAAGAGTGAGCTGATGTAGGTCGTCCTTGGATTATCGGACGTTCCCAAATCAACCTCGGTTAGCTCATCGAAGATTGCTTGTCCGCCATCTTCGAACTCTTGCGGGGATTCTTCTAGCTCGGATAGCTCGTCTTCATCATTTGACTCTTCGCTGTCTTCACCAATATGGATCATGTAGCATGCCTTGATGTTAGGTTGAATGAAACCTATGTCCCGTCTATCTGGGATTCTTCCATCGATGAGTGCTCGGACATGAGGCGGGTGCTACAGCCCCGCATAAAACTTTGCTTCTGAATCCGTTTGATATAACCGACATTCACACTTCTTAAAATATTCCCGCATCTTGGGTGCATAATATCTGGGGTTTAGGATGGCTCTTATGCCTCTTTCATAGGGAAGGCACGTGACAGACAAATCGTCTGGGTGCACGACAGGATTTGACCCATAAAACATGGTTCCCTTCTATAACTCTTTCTTCCGGGAACGTAGAAGGTCTTCAGCTGGTCTACGGTGGAGACTGACAATGCATCGAGCTCTTTGCACATCTGCTCTGCTTGTGGTGGCTAGGGACCCTTCTGCAACTTCAAAGGTCTCTCGTAGCTTTGCTTGTTGTGTGGGGCCCCAATCTGTATAGCTGTTGCAAGGCAGGTTCTTTTCCTCCGAATCTTCAGTGTCGCTGCCTAAACAAGGGCGAATTTTGCCGTCGGATGGGCCTTCGATATTAGACTCGTCCGTATCGCTACTAAGTTGAGGGCGGTTTTTATGGATGAAAAGACTTCCAACGTCGGACTCATCAGTGTCACTGCCGAAATGCGGACGCACTTAGGGGTTTTTGCTTTTGAAAGTGACAGCCGAATCAGATTTGCTTTTGAGTTTTGGGACCGTTCTGTCTTTGGTCAGCGTGGCTCAGCACTTTGGAGGTTCACGAAGTACCGAGAATATTCATATCGGACTTCATGCACACCGAACGGCTGGATGTCTCCGTCAATGCGTCTTTCTTCTCCATTTTTGGTATACTTCATGCACTGATGGAGAGTTGACAGAACGATGCCGTAATCATGAAGCCATGGCCTTCCCAGGAGAATCTTATAGGACGTATCGGCATCGATCACGCATATCTTGGCTTCAGTTTGTAAGTCCATGAACCTGATCGGCAGAGCTATGGATCCCAGAACTTGCTGGCAATTTTGATTGAAGCCTTGAATGCCAATCCTTTCCCTTGACAGGTGTCGGACGTCCATTGACAAACTCTTCAGAGTCCGCAAGTTCATGATGTTCACCGAAGACCCTGGATCAATCAATATGCGATTAATCCGATCTCCGTTGCTATACCCTGTCAAGTAAAGCGGTCGGTTGTGCTAAGCTGTTCCTAATAACAGGTCTTCATCTTTAAATGTGACCGTAGCTGTATGCAGAGTGTACTGGGCTTCTTTCATATCAATTTTCATAAATTGAGCTTGGTACCGCTCGAGGTTTTGTAGAGCATGAATGAGAACATCTCTAATCTCCTTAGATAGAACCAAGACATCGTAGATGCTCAGGAGAGACAGAAGCTTTCGGAGATGAGCCAAGACATTATAGTCCATTGAGGAAGGAATCGAATTTTCATGAGTTGGCTCTCCGCCATCTTCTTCATTAGCGACTTGTTTTTCCTTCTCTTTTGGGGCGTTGCCTTGATTTGGCGGTAGAGCCTAACCGCTTTTGAGCTAAATTTGATTGGCCTTCATGGCGAGCTCCTCGTCCTCCTCAGGAAAATAGAGTTCTTCCTCAGGGTCGCTACCAAGGTGGATAACGTAGCAGGTCACTATAAGGATCTCGTTATCGGAGTCTTCTTCTAGCTCCTTCAGAATCTCAGCTGCTTCTACAGAGAATAACTACTTCAATTGAATTAGAGTTCTTCCCTTTTGTTCATAGTCTTCGAGAGAATCGATATATTTTTGAATGGTCGATCTCCCTGCAGACTCTTTTTCGCGTCGAGTTGCACTTTTCTTCTTCTTGAGCCTTTTGGATTTTGAGCCTGATTGAGCCAAATTGGTAGCTGGAATGGTGGGCTTCTTCTGTCCATCCCATTCCGTTCTGGGCTCTTTCTAAAGTAGCTTTAGCATTTTCTTCATCTTTTTAGACATGTGCATACTCCATAGAGGCTGCGGCGAGTTAGTTTCATTCTTCAGGGTAGCGGGTTCAGCTGTCTGCTCCTAGAAGGCTTTAGCTTATGTCTGTATGAAGTTGGCGGTTGCAGCCTGATTGTTCACCAATACATTCTTGGACAACTCAATCTCCCCAGTCTTGTACTGTTTCTTGACCCAGTCTTTGAAAATATAGCAATCCTCGATCGCATGGCTCACTACTCGGTGGTACGGGCAATATAGAGGATTATCGGTCATTTTTGCTTCATGAGGTCTTTTTAACTCTGGCAATTGTAGACCGTTGTTCAAGGCATCTTTGAATATCTTGCGAACCTTGTCCCTTCTGAAAGAGTAAACCTTGTTCCTTTTCTCCTCTAGGAAAAGCCTTCTCTTCCCAGCACTGGCTTCCAAGACCGGTTGGTTTTGGATTCGCCTGCCTTTCACTTGTCTTCATTATCGGACGCATTGAAGACATTGGTATCACTGGAATTCCCGCTTCTACGGTTGTCGTCTCTCTGGGTTTTCCAAGTCTTATCTCTTTGAGAGTCCGAGGTAGACTCTTGCTTCGAGCGTTCCAACATTTGAACTCTCTTGGTCAGCTCCTGAAACGTCTTGAGGCCTGCTGTACACAAGAATAGGACCATCCAATTGCTGAGGTTCCCAACGAGGAGGCTGACGGACTGGTCCTGCTCTAGCGGTGGTTCGCACTTGACAGTGAGGTTGCGCCATTGGGCAATAAAGTCCGTGTTGCTTTCATTGTTTCCCGGTTTAGTTCTCACAAGGTCAGCAATGGAGATTTTATCACTGACGCTCATGAACCTTTGCCGAAACTGAGACTCTATTTGGGCAAAAGTAGTGACGGACCCGTCTGGTATACTCGCGTACCGGTCTAAAGCGACACCAGTCAGGCTGTTGACAAATTGACGAAGAAGGAACGCATCATTGCCCCCTGTATTTCCGCACGACACTTTAAAGTGGGCGACGTGCTGATTTGCGTTTCCCGTCCCGTTAAATCTTTCGAACTTAGGAATGACGTAGCCGCTCGGGAACTCGATCAGATCGTACTGTGTGGGATATGGCCATCCACTACTGCCAATTTCTTTATGAGCTTCGGCTTCGGCCACCAATGTTTTAACCTTGCTGGCGACCAAATCCATTATCCGATCTTGTGTTAGTGGGATAGTGCTATCTGGGGCTAAGGCGTCCCCAGAAGCGGGATGTGGCCGGTTTTCGTGCGGCTCACCCAATCTTGGACCCAAGGGTACATGCATCGGTTGTTTCGGGTTGTCATCACTCGGCTCATGAGTAGAGACATGGTCTGATTGGAAGGCGCTTAAGCAATTTGATCCATGAGCTGCATCACAACATTCTTCAGGTCGTCGATTTTGGAGTAAAGCTTGGCCATCTCTTTATCTTTGCTCCTGAGCTATTTTCGAAGCTCTTGAAGCAGCTCTTGCTCTGCGGTCCTGGGGCGGAAAGTTGGCTCTTCTTCGCTGTCCGAGCTTGATTCCATATGGACTGAGGGGTCCTTCTGCCTATCGGCCTCATCGAGAGGGTTTTCATCATCCAGCGGAGGCGCCTGATTTTGGGAAGCGGCAACCACATTCAAGCCAGATTGGGCTTGGGATGTGGTGGCCCCATCCTTACTTTTTCTGCGCAAATTATTGCCGGGACGCCCGCCCGCCATATAGACCATATGGATAATATATCCGGCCGTCATTTCATTATTGGCAGCTGATTTCGTAGACCGTTGTCATGGCCCTTCTGTTTTGGTAACGGACAATCGATTGAAGATGCCTGGCCTGACCGAATTCTTGAGTGGTGCTGGCGCTTCTTTTCTTGATTTGCCCCGCTGCTTTCACGCGGCACAGAGCACCTGATAGACTCTTAAAGAGACAGTGTCTTGCTTTCTCTGTTGGGGCTAGGACACGTCTCTTTGTAGCATCGTTCGGACTGTTGTCTCTATGATTCTGGCGGTCATGGCGTTTTTCTGAACCCACTTCAGAGGTTTGAAGGAATTGCTGACTTTTATGGCCGACTCAGCCATCGTCGTGAGGTGACCCTGCTCTTGGAACCTCATAAGATTCCACTTGGCCGGAATCCTGGCCTTCTTGTTGGCTCTATATCTAAGCCGCTTCTGCCTAACTTTTTTGATTTGAGCACTTGGCAAGCTTCGGCTCTTCACGGAGCCGCCGTAGACCGAGTGATGGAGAGCTTTGGAGATACGCCTGATTGTGCAATTTTCAGAGGCGTCGCCTGTGCTTGTCTGCGACGTTTGATGACGCCCTTTGTTTTGGTAGTCTTGCCCCAGCTGGAGCACCAGAGAGTCGTTCGGACACCATTATACATTTGGGTTGTGGTGCCTTGGTGATCACAACGTTCGACATCTTGCTCCTTGAGACCGGTTTGGCCACCTGGTTTGTCGTGACCTCCGCCACATGAGCGCTTCCAGCAGGGTAGATGATGACAGAACCAAATTGATGGGGTGGCTCCTCCCATTGCTGGCTGAGACTTGCAGGGAGAACCACACGGGCATTGATCTTGACCATGTCCGGATTGGAGTCGTGTCAGAAACGAAGCTCGTCTTGGGAGACATGATTGCTGATTTCGAGATTGTGACCGAAAACTTGTTAACCTGTACACAAAAAAATGACTTCAGTACATGCAATCGATATATATGTTGATTGAGTTCGCATGAACGTTTAACCCGAAATATGGGATGAGAGATAATGTCCCATCAGGCGTGCCAGAATCTATAGGGTGTTTTTCGTCACCCCATTTAGATGGGAATACGCGTCGCTTGTCAGGCGTATACAGATTCCCCCTTCCTAGGGTAGGCCAGAGTTGATTGATTGTGGGGATCCGAATCTCTGGTAGCCGCGGACTAAGATGCCGTTAATTACCCCTCGCCTTTGAAGCGAATGAATCTCCGATTGATGGGTCAACTAGTTATGCGAACTCAATGTGCAGTGTGCGTATGTGTGTCTTGATGGGTTTTGGGTTTATCGGGGGCCTCGCAGAGTTTACAGGGGTCCCGCGTGGGCGCTGTTTTGAGTGTGGAGTGTTTGAAAAAAAGAGGGGTGAGGAGCGTCCTAAGGATGCGTGAGTAGCACGTGGACGCTGGACGCCCGCGGGTCACATGCCCTGTGCGTGGGCGCCGGGCGCCCAGGTCACGTGCCCTGTGCGTGGGTGCTGGGCGCCCGCGGGTCACGTGAGTGGCGTGTGGGCATTGGGCGCTAGCAGGTCATGTTCCTTGCACATGGGCGCCAGCGGGTCATGTGCGTGGCACACGACCGCTGGAAACACCAGCAGAGAAAGTGGCTTAGCCCCTAGGCTGGGAGTTGAACTCCCGAGAGGTTTTGGAGTTGAACTCCTAAACAGGAATTAGGTATAAATTTGGAGTTAAACTCCCAAAAGATTT
The DNA here is from genome assembly GCA_030015575.1 of Agapanthus africanus. Classification (NCBI taxonomy): domain Eukaryota; kingdom Viridiplantae; phylum Streptophyta; class Magnoliopsida; order Asparagales; family Amaryllidaceae; genus Agapanthus; species Agapanthus africanus. The sequence continues at coordinate 638,501,530 of JASDDO010000022.1, read as the reverse complement.
GGATTTGGAGTTAAACTCCTATGTAATAAATTGGATATGGATTTAGAGTTAAACTCCTGAGGGACTTTGGAAACTCCCAGAACAGGGAAGGATCAAAGAGGACCCCTTTCTTCTCCCCTTTAGCCCTGAATCTTCTTTTGAGCCTTGGATCTTCCCGAACTAGGGTTTTTAGGAAATAGGTCTCCTTCCTCTTCCTCTTTGTTGGCTGGATCTTGTAGAAAATTGGGCGAGACTTAAAAATCTCCCTTTTTGGAGATTTGATGGAAGATCCGAGCTCTCCTTCAAGGGTTTTATGGTGAAAAACCGTTTCTTTTTGGAAAAAGAAGAGTTAAACTCTTGATTTAATTCAAAAAAAAAGAAGGAGGGCTTAGAATCTTGAGGAAGGAGAAGGAGGCACATAACCCTAATTTTTAAGAGAATGAAAAAGTTGTTGTTGTTTTTTTCATCATGTTTGCCTTTATAGGCTACACACTTTACATATAGCCCCTTGAGTTTTGCCAAATAGCACTTGTGTCACCCTATGCCTTATGTGCTTATCTCTTTTTAGTACATAAGCCATGGGGTTTACAAAATTTTGGTTTTTTCCCCATTTTACATGCATTTATTTCTAAAAACAAAAGAATTACATTAAACTAATTTATGGCTTCATTCTTTTTCTCATGGGGCCGGTCCTTTCCATGCTCGGTCTTGACCTGGGCTTGGGCCCACTTGGCTTGGGGTTGACTTTGATTTTGACTTGGTCAACCGGGGTTTAATTTTTGACCCCAAAAGGGTCATCTTTTCATAGGCCCGTGACATTTGGGCTCGGTACAGCTCCAGATTTTGCTGTACTGCGAGCCTCTTTTCTTCGAGGGTGTCACGCTCTTCGAGTCGAAGGAAGATGTTTTCCTCCTCCGTCAAACCATGTTGGACAGTCATCCCAAGGCTTGGAATTTCGACTTCGAGAGGAAGTATTGCCTATACTCCGAAGAGTAATGAGTAGGGAGTGGATTGAGTTGGTGTTCGGTGCATGGTACGATATACCCACAACATCTCGTAGAGCTTGAGATTCCAATCTCTTTTGTTGGCTGAAGCATTTTTCCTCAGAAACTTGCAAAGAGTTTTATTGAAGGCTTCACCTTACCCATTGGCTCTTAGATTATAGATGGAGGAATATCTGTAGTTTATCTTGTGCTGAGTAGTGAACCATGAGACTTTGAAGCTGTTGAATGAAGGCCCGTTGTCAGATATGATTCTTCTAAGTGTACCGAAATGATATAGAATATTATGCCGGAAGAACGTCAGAATATTTTCTGTCTTGACTTCTTTTAGCGGTACAGTTTCAGCCCATCTGGAGAAATAGTCAGTTGAAGCCAATATTAACTGGTGGCCTTTGGATGACGGAGGATCAATTGGGCTAACTATATCGGTGCCCCAAACTTCGAAGGGCCATGAAGCCACCGTAGGATGCAAAGGATTGGGATACTTATGAATGAAGTCACCGTGAATTTGGCAGAGATGACAGTTCTTTGCATGCTCTTGGCAATCTCTTATCATAGTAGGCCAGTAATACCCAAACTGTTTGATTTGAAGCCGCATTTTAGGGCCAGATTGGTGAGCTCCACAGGCGCCCGAGTGAACTTCTTTCATGACTTTTTAGGCTTCAGCCGATGACAGACACCTGAGCCAGAGTTAGTCATATGATCTTCGGTATATCGTATCATTTACGAACACATATCGGAGAGCTCTCTTCTTCAGCTGAACCCTCGCAGATATTTTTTCGGGCAGCTTTTCGTATCGGAGGTACCCTATGAAGGGCTCTCTCCAATCGGGCTCGTCTTGAATGATCAAAATTTCTTCGGTAGGATTGTTCTCTTACTTTCTTACTCTCTTAAAGAGATTGGAGGCAAAATTTGCCGGCTTCTGACTGTGATCAAAATTTTATCCATGTCGGGATCATCCAGTACTTTGGCTAGGCAAGCGAGCACGTCGGTTTTTTCGTTCAACGCGTAAGAACTTTTATTAGTTCAATGTAGGTGAACTATTTCATGAGCTCCACCACCTGTCTTCTGTACTGAGCTAACTCAGGTTTATATATCTTATAGTCGCTGCTTACTTGGTTGACGACAAGTTGGGAATCACTGTAGACCCATAGCCGAAAGATTTCCATTTCTATGTCGAGCTCCAGACTAGCTATCGGAGATTCTATTCCTGCTTGTGTCCGCGGAATGGTTGATTTTCTGGAGGACCTTATTGATGAGGCTCCATCGAAGTAGAGTTCCCAACATAGCTCGTTATCCTTGAGGCGCAGTACTTGTTCGTCGGGTAACTCGCAATTGAGCGATGACCCTTCAGGTATGGGATGAGTAGCGAGAAAGTCGGCGAGGGCTTGTCCTTTTATTGCTTTATGTGGAATATAGACTATGTCAAACTCAAGCAATATGACAGCCCATCTTGCCATTCTGCTGGCAAGGCTTGCTTTGGTTATTAAGTGTTTGAGCGGGTCGACCTTGGAGATCAGCCTGACCCGATGAGAGAGAAGATAGTGCCTTAATTTTTTCATGGCAAATACCAGGTCCAGGCACTGCTTTTCAATGGGGGAATAGTTATGCTCCGCCCCGACTAACGTTCGACTGAGGTAGTAGAGTATATTTTCTTTTCCCTCCTCGTTGTTCTGGGAAGGGAGCGCACCGAGTGACCCATCTAGCGCGGCAATATAGAGAATCAACGGTTTATTTGGAATGGGAGCAACAAGTACTGAAGGGTGCATCAGATACTGTTTGATACTTTTGAACGCCTCTTGACATTTGGCATCCCAGACAATAGGATCCCTTTCTTCATAAGCTCCGAGAAGGGCCCACATCTCCCCGATAAATTCAAGATAAACCTTCATATATAAGCAAGCTTGTCTTGAAAGGATCTCAGCTACGTCAAATTCTTCGGAGGAGGTATCTCCATGATGGCCTTTATCCTCGATGGGTCAACTTCGATCCCCTGGTGTCGGACTATGAATCCCAAGAATTTTCCTGACGACACGCTAAAGGCGCACTTCAGAGGATTCATCTTTAGATCACATTCCCTTGGTCTGGTGAAAACGGTCCTGAGGTCTTGGATATGATCGGCCTTGGCTTTAGACTTAACGACCAAATCATCAACATAACATTCGATGACCTTATGGATTAAATCATCAAAGATCTTGGTCATTGCCTTTTGATATGTGGCAACTGCGTTCTTTAGTCCAAATGGAATCTCCTTGTAATAGTATACGCCGATTGGGGTTCGAAATGCTGTATACTTCTCATCCTCACATTTTTATCTGATTGTAGCTAGACGAACCATCCATGAAAGTGAACAGCTCGTAATTTAAGATGTCGTCGACCATCATTTCCATTACCGGAAGCAGGAAATCATCTTTAGGGCCTTGTTAAGGTCTCTGAAATCGACACAAACTTGGATTTGCCTATTCTTCTTTTTCACTGGGACGATGCATGCGATCCAATCCGCATATTTCTATTCTCTGATGAAGCCGGCATCGATGAGTTTCTTGGTTTCCTCGATGACTTTTTCCTCCAACTCCCTTCTCATTATTCGAGGAGCTTGCTTGACTGGCTTGACATCAGGAGATATAGCCAGCTTATGCACGGCCACTTCAGGGGAGAGGCCGGGCATTTCTTTGTACGTCTATGCGAAACAGTCGACGGACTCATGCAGTAGGACAATTATCTGCTCATTCATTCTCTCTAACAAGAGTGAGCTTATATAGGCCGAGCTTGGATTATCCGGCATTCCCAAATCAATCTCGATTAGCTCGTTGAAGGTTGCTTGTCCGCCATCTTCGAGCTCTCGAGGGGATTCTTCGGGTTCGGCTAGCTTATCGTAATCATTTGACCTTTCGCTGGCTTCACCAACATGGATCATGTAGCATGCCTTGACGTCAGGTTGAATGAAACCTATGCCCCATCCATCTAGGATTCGTCCATCGATGAGTGCTCGGACCTGAGGCAGATACAACAACCCTTTATAAAACTTCGCTTCGGAGTCCGTTTGATATAACCGACATCCGCACTTTTTAAAATATTCTCGCATCTCAGACACATAATATCTGGGATTGAGGACGGCTCTTATGCTTCTCTCATAGGGAAGGAACGTGACAGAAAAATCGTCTGGGTGCACGACAGGATTTGATCCATAAAACAGGATGCCCTTGTTTACCGCTGAAAGCCGGGAAAGACAAACTTCTTGCCTGCATTTGAGGCCAGATGCTATTTGGTTTTATCTGTCCATCTCTCCGAAGATTCCAAGTTGATTTATGGCACCGTGTATCGGAGGTTTGGATGGATGCGACCGTTGTAGAACACTTCATCAGATTCCCCCTCGTTTGTGAGGGGTTTTTGATTGTGGGGACCCTCTTCCCTGCAGGCGCAAGCCCCTGCAGTTAATTACGTTACCGCACCGCGGTAACCACTTTCTCCTGCTCCAGAAGGTCACTTCGTGTCGTGTGTGTTTGTTTTATTTTTGGTTGCCTGTGGATTGTATATGGAGACTAATTTATGTCTTCGCCCGTAGGGCGTGGATTAATCCAAATCCGTATATTCTTAGATTTGGATTTGGGTTGATTTAAGGATCGTTAACCTTGTTTGAGATTAAGATCAACTTAAACATTTGTAAAGGATACGTTAATCCGATGTTGGACTAAGATCTACTTAACGAGGGTTTGGGATCATTTTTGATCCAACGAAAGAGCATTTGGGCTCTATCATTTTAGTTTAAGGTTGTTACGGTCCATAGCTAGTTTAAGGACGTTACGGTCCATAGCTAGTTTAAGGACATTACGGTCCATGGCTAGTTTAGGGACATTACGGTCCATGGGGTATGCTCATGGATTTGAGAGTGCAACCAAGAGCTGTTGGTTGTCGGGACCCTCCACCTCTCTGATATCGTTAAAGAATTATAACGACATATATCAGAGGTATGGAGAGATGTACCATTGAACCGAACTCCAGATTGTAGGGAGAGATCATGGTGGAACAAACATTATTTTATATGCCACGTGTCAGGAGATCATTGGCCATCTCTGGAACCAAGGTCAATTTGGAGGGGACCTGAGTATAGGAAGGCTCGGTTGATTGATGGTTAAAAGATTTTTGGCCTTGGGAGCCTTGGCTAATTTAGGCTAAAGTTGGCCTATCACAGTGTTAAACACTGATAAATGCTTGGCGCTCACGTGCTCACATGTGAGGCTCTTAAGCAGTGTTAAACACTGAAATTCGGAGCGCTCACGTATGGCACGTGAGGCACCTGAATATTGGGCACTGTTTCTTTAGGCTTATTCCCTCATTCTAGACATGTAAGTGTTAAACACTTAAATCTTGTAACTATCACGTGTAGACACGTGAGGCGCCACCAAGTTGGGCACCGCCCATTTTGAATTTATCTTCCTATTCTTTTCTAAGCGCTAAACACTATTGGAAGTCACGTGGGATCACGTGACTCGATCTCAGTTGTTCTTTTTTTTTTTTCCTCTGAGGTGCTTACGTGGGAACACATGATCTATTGTTATAGCGTTGAACGCTAATATGCATAGGGCTCTTAATCTTAGTCTTGAGAATTTCAAGTCCTTTGTTTTATAAGAATTAAATTCTTATACAGGGTTAAATCCTAGTTTTATCAGGGGAATTAAATTCCTATGTCTTTGGAAGAATTAAATTCTTCAAACCTAGTTCTTTCCTCTAAGTTTTGGGATTGCATAACAGAATCTTCCCGATGAGAATTAAATTCTCAACTTGTGGGGAGATCTGCTTCTGCAGACCTCGACCAGAAGAAGAACTAAGTTCTTTTTTGGAAGAGTTAAACTCTTGTAAAAAGAGATAAATATGCTCTCCAGGTCTTTTCCCTCACCTAGGGTTTCTTTTTCTTCAAAGCGAACTCCTCTTTGTTTTTTCTCAAATCTTTGTAGGGTTCCTAGGCACCCTGCTGAGGTCTCACAAGTGATCAAACACGCAAATTTCTAAAAATTACGGTGCTAAGAAAACCTAGAACGGATCGTTAACTAGATATTTAGGCAAAGCAAGCAAGTAAACGGAAATATAGAAATAGGAAAGGGGCTACAACCTTTGTAGATCCGGTCCACCACCTCCTAGGCTCCGTGATGAAGTCCCCTCACTGTCCAAATCATATCTTGGGCTCTAGCGTCGGCTTCATCGAAGAATAGGCGGGCTTGATCGTCGGTTCGATGCCGAAGATGATCTACGTCGAAGCATCGCAAGAACAAGCTCCAACTTCACCAAGCTTTGAAAACTTATGAAGGAAACACACTCTACTACTTGGCAAGAGGTAGAGGATGAAGAAATAGGAAGTGGGTAGACTTTAGTTTTGGATTTCTCACTAGTTATCATCACTTGCCATTGGAGTAGCAAGCTTTCTTCATTGAAGAAGAAGATGAAGATGAAGAAGAAGATATGATAAGTTAAAAAGAATGGAAAAGAAAATTCAATCTTATCATATCACTTACCATAGTTAAGTGTAGAGAGTTAACCAAAGTTAGTGAGTGGTTAGGGTTTGGCATAAAACAAAAATGGTGGACTTTTCAAAAGTTCAAGAAACTTCAACAAAAGAAATAAATAAAGCCACCATTTTCCTTTTGCCAAAAATAAATAAAACAATAAATAAATCATTTAAAACCCTTAACCATTAACTAACTATGGTTTAAACATACATTTAACCAAGTATTGCATGTATCATCAAACATGATACAAGCAAGTGCACAAAATCATATCGCATATGCAATGCGCACACCCGAGCGAGAAAATCCATTTAAAGTGAACCGATACTAGTTAATGAAAAGTAATATATCAAATATATAATTATACATTAAATCATTAAATCAACACTTGATTTAACGATCCGGTCATATCGCATATAACCGACTAGTATCCTATGTATCGGCTTATCGAATCAACGCTTGAATCGATAACTAGGTTACATCGCATATAACCATTCGATACATTCATCGCGAGAATGGAATACGGTATCACATACACGCATTATTCTCGGTCCCGCACATATCTCATATGCGCTCCTATTTCGTTTCGCTTGAGCCAGGAAACCTCTGTGTAGGACTCTAAAGACTCGTCAATACGCCGGCAGCAGATGATGATCATATCAAACACCCACAAGCCGCAAGCGGTCTGCTAAACGTAACGGCCATCCGGGTATTGAGCGATCAGAAGATCGACGAGCAAGCCCGCTCACACTCCTGTGAATCCAACCAGTAACACTTACCGTATAGTCCGGTCTGTTTGTCTGATATGTCGCATATCTCGCCTAGGGTGGCAAACGTCAGACCCCAATATCTCGATAAGTCATGCCGACGTAAGGTCCATAACATTCGTGAAACTACTGATAACTCTTACCAGTATATCACTGCAACCCTGGCCAGGGATTTCCTGTTATGGCCAGTCGAGCATAGCACAACATCAACCCCCAATACCGGGAGAGACGAATCCCCTCCTATCGCTCATTGCCTCCATGTGAATCGGGACTGTACCCAAAAACCACCTGTTTGCACAACTCAGTAGAGCCGTGGTAGGGTGGAAATCAAAGCACAGTGGGAGACACACAAGGCTCTATGACGATCTCGGGTCAACAGACTAAGCTGTACCAGTGTCACCAGAGAACTGCCATCTGATGTGAGGTATAATACCATCTGGGAGTTCTCGGCGAGTCCGTTCAGTGTACCCAGTCTACACTGAGCACCCGCATACCATCTTCGATGTCAAACACCAATGGATATGGGATCATCCATCGCCCATCGCATGGGTCGAGAAGATATGCGCTAGTCTACTCTGGAATATCGATGCCCCGTCTCGATATTCCCACGACTAGGAACAATGAAGGATGTACTCATTGACTACCCAGGCCCCACTAGTATGATCTGCATCATAGTCCTGGAAGTCGAGTACACATCCTAAAGGCTTTATCAACATGTAATCAGAGAGACAGAAAGTATGCATGTTAAGATAAAGAGCAACCAGATAGCGTACTATCACGTCGAGCAAGAAAGTCCTACCTATATATGTCCCAGCATCCACTACAATATACATCCAATGTACAGTAATGGCCTCTAGGGCATACATATAACTAACAATCTCCCACTTGCACTAGGGCCATCTGCAGCAGTGGTCGCAGTATCTAATACTCAACCATCCCATATGAGTCTCTTTCTGGGAAAAGGCCTTCGTGAGTGGATCCGCCGTGTTGTCCTCTGAGTCTTCTCTCCTAACCTCGATCACCCTGGAGATCAACTATCTCCATGATCAGGTGATGCTGCCTCAGAATTTGTCTGGGTCACTGATGGGACCAAGGTTCCAGGGCCGAAGCCACACTTCCATTGTCATACAATGGCAGGAACCCAGTTCATCTTATGAACCAATATACACCCAAACTTCCTCTTTGGTAGTATCTTCAATAGCGATGTTACCAGCCTTTATCGTCTAGTTTGCCACGGTATCTAGCTTGGAACTCTTCCAACATACCGTCCCTTTACTGAGGGTAAAGACAATGCCTGCGACTGACACTCAGTCGTTTTTATCACCCTGGAACTCTTCCAGTGATTCTCCCCAGGATCGATTGATACCATCTCACTACATCTAGTAAGAATCCTAGCATCCAATTACATCTATCTCATAGATGAAAACTCAGGATTTAGGAGGTATCACTTTGATCCTATTTGGAGAATCCTTGTGATAATAGGAGATTGACCGATCGTAGTATAGGAAACTCTCTTCCTATCAGGAGTATGTTGTCTACGTACAATACGAAGATGACCACCTTACTCTCTACTACCCTTTTGTATATACAAGGTTCGTCTACCATTTTGATGAAGTCAAACACATTGACTATCACATCAAAACAGACGTTCCAACTCCGCGATGCCTGCTTCCTTATGTAAAGCAACTTGCACACGTTTCCGCTGCTCCCACTGTTTACGAAGCCCTCTGGCTGTGTTCTTATAGACGTTCTCTTCTAAATCATTATTTAGAAAAGTAGTCATGGCACCCAACCACCAGATATCGCAGTCATGGTATGTAGCCGTGGCAAGTAGGATCTGGATGGACTTAAGCATATTCCATGGAAAAGGTTTCATCATTATCCGTGCCTGGTCGATGACGAAAATCTTTAACAAGTCTAGCTTTGAAAGTCTCAACTTTTCCATCTACACCAAGTAATCTTCTCAAGATATACTTGCTCCTGATGGGGATTTAACCAATCAAATATAGCAGCTAAAGTCCATACTTTGCTGGTGTACATGGATTCCATCTCAGATCGCTAAGCATCCAGCCATTCTTACAGAGTCCCTACTCTCGATGGTTTGCTTGAAACTAGTTGGGTCATCATCTTATGATGCATTCCTTGCTCCCACTGTCATCGAGAAACCGAGGTATCTCTCAGGCGGATGAGGAACCCTACTAGATCGGCGGAGAGGCTGAGGTTCGTCGGGAACTATAGAATCCTTTGGTTCTGTCAAATCATCAACTGCAGTTTTGTATAGCTGGAACCTTTCCAGTTCTACAAAACTGATCCTGCCTCGATCTTGTCCGGATTTTGCTTTAAACATAGGCCGGGCAACCCCAAATCTTAACTCGCTTAAGAGATAGGATCTTCCCACACCATATCTTATATGGAGTGGTAGGCACTGATTTGAATCGAACCCTATTCAATAGGTATGCAACTTCATAAGTGCATAACTCCCAAAAGGAAATAGGTAACTCAGTAATACTCATCATAGAGCACACCATATCTAATATTGTGCAATTGCTCCGCCCTGATACACCGTTGTGCTGTGGTGTAATCAGAGGAGTAGTACGGAGAGAGAATCTCATTCTCCTTTAGAATGGTCTAGGAATGCCATGCACAAGTATTCTCCTCCCTGATCTCATCATAGGACATAATACTTATACCCGGTTATTGGTTCTCTACTTCTAACTTATATTCTGTGAATACCTCAAAAGGTTCGGACTTGTGTTTCAACAGGAACATATGACTGAATCTTGAGAGATTACAGAGAATATAATGAAGTATAAAGAACCAGTCCTGGCATGTGTAGACAGGAGACTTTACATACATCATAATGTATCAGTCCCAAGAGTTCATTAACTCTTTCTCTGCTTCCAGTAAACAGAGCTGGTGTCATTATATCTTTGTGACATGACTGGAAAGTTTCACAAGATGTAAATTCAAACTGATTTAAATATGCATCTAAAATGTAACTTCAGCCAGTCGGGTCGCATTGATGTGACCTAGTCTACAATGCCTCAAGAAGGATTCGTTCATTTCTGAACTCTTCTTCTTGTGTGTGTTCTATATACTAGGAACTGTAGTTTGATTTAGAACTTCAATGCTTTTAGATAACGTGCCTGAACCGATCAACTTTTGATATAGGAAATGTTCAAAACATTATCCATCAATACAAAATTACATCCTTTCTTTACTAATAAAGAGACTGATATGATTTTGTATATCAGGTTCGGTATCTAATAGCATTTGTTCAGAATCAATGTATTGGTAATACACGGTGATAGTGACCAACAGACTTGGCTGCAACACTTGCCCCGTTTTCTGTCTCATGAAACTTATCACCCGTTCTCAGTTCTTCTACCTTTTTGTAGCCCTATGTAACATATTACATATCTGGGATCCCGATCCGGTATCAAATACCCAGGATTCAGAGGATACTGAGAAACAGTTCTTTGTAATGAACACACCCGAAGATAATGCATCAGCATGCACTCTCTTCGTTTGGGCGGCATAGGAATCTTGGTATTCCCTATTTCCTGCTCTGTCTTATAACAATTATAAGTTGGAGCGGGACCAACGTTCCCCAGCTCGGTACAACAAGCGGGTTCGGTCAATACAGCCATATTATTATCTTGATTAAGGCGTGATATGGTCGCTACCTGGAGAGAGAGAAGAAAACACTCTGCGTGCGCTCTTGCAAGATCAGATTGGTTATATATTTTATCTAATCAGGATGGCTCCCACTGTTTTTATCAAATCTTCCTTCAAACCTCAAAAGGAAAGACTAGCCGGGATTAATTACACTCTACAAGTTCGCCAATCTTTCAGCCAGGCCAGTGTCGGTACTTTGAGGGAGGTTCCCCGTGCTTTCGCACGGACCTAATTACAGTAAACCTCGTTTTCCCAGAGGCGTAACCCCGTTGACACCTTTCTAGACACCTACTTGATCGGCTAATTGCAAAGTGCAAAACTCTCCCAGGAGTAACAATTACTCGCAGTGGGTATCGGGATCCAACTATCATATAGAAGGTATGCAATCTCATTGCAAGTTTCAACACTTGAAACTCCCGATAAAGGTTTTTACCCCTAGCACCTATGACCTTAACTATGGTCAACAAATCATAAGTACTAGTCAAGTTCTACCCGTCATTTCGTGATTAATTAGACCCACCCACATGACCCTTAACTAAGGTCAACAAAGTCACGCGACTGTCCTAACTAATCGCATCATATGCGGTGTAGGAAGACATCACTTAGCTACCGTACACTGTGCCTTGACTATGGTCAACAAACACAGCACGAATACTAAGTACTCTACTTCCTAAAATGACGGAGGGTTGCGAATGGTTTTTGTGAAAACCTTTAACGCTTTGAACTTGATCTCGTTGCGGAATCAAATGGTTTTTAAATGGAATGTTTTTCGAAGCTTTTCTAGTTTTGCTAAAGGGGTCACTCCCGGTGAAGGGATCGTCGGCCCTTTCCTCGTCGAATGAGGTGCGGGATATATCATATATATCACTGTGCAAAGCAGAAACTATAGAAGCGATCAAAAGACAAACCGAGGGTTGTAGCATCTGCCAGTTATTGCTAAAGGAGTCACTCCCGGTGAAGGGATCTCGGTCCTTTCCTTATCGAATAAGGTGCAGGATGTCCGACAAGGAACACCACGATGCAAAGCAAGAACTGTAGCTACCTGTTTTATTTTGAAATTCGATTCCCCAACATCAATTAGGTTTATTTTTCTTTCATTAATCTCATTAATGAATATCCCATCATTTAAGTCCACCTAACCATCACAGATAAATATAACGTACGCTTATGCCATCCGCATTCGCCTCGATGTCTCGTCTGCACCGTTAGGTTAGGTAACTAACGCCAGAGCGAGGCAGGGCTAGCGCGGGTGTAAAACATAAGCAACGTCTATATAATATATCATATATACTATATATAATACCTGTCACAGAACATCATATGATCACATCACAGATAAATCACAGCAGAAGAAACATATGAAATATTGGATATACTAGGACGTCCGTGTTTTCAATACGAGCCAGTATAAAACACGGATTCCACGGTCGTGATGAATAGCCAATCCCACACCCCAAGACCCCTACGAGAGCGGCAAGCAACCCTACCAATTCTAGGGTTAGGAGACCCGGACTCGACTCCTCGAGTTGGTCTCCCACTGGACCCCAGAACCCGGTTACTTGTGCTCTCCTCCTTGGGTCTATCCTAGTGCAGAAAAGTAAATAATATACATCAATGGTGACATCTTCCGCAACCTGGAAGTGCCCCAATAAAAGAATATTACATACAAGTTTTTACATGAATGAAAATGAAAAACACCCATCTCACATAAAAACCCCCGGCTATTCAAACACGACGATCCAATATAACATATAAAGCAACACATAACATCACATGTCATCAACGTAAGTAAATATGCGCATCCCAATTGTCGTTGACATATAGCAACGGAACCGGCGATATCACATATTACACTTACGGTCACAGAAAAGAAAGTGTAAAACTACAACAGTTGGAATCCGCAACCACCTCAGACATCGCATGCCTGACCAAATGAATTATTTAGACATCGCATGCCTAACAATTATAAGCCCCGCATTTTAGTCTCATTATCGAAGACACTTTTCAATATCAAGTCGGGCAATTCAACAAGATTCCCGAAAAACTGATCGAATGCTCGTCGCAAACTTTAGTAGGCGGCCGCACCCCCGATGCCGTCGACGAAGTGCACCAAGGCGGAACACCGCTGCCGCGAGCACCCGGACGGATGCTTTTGGCGACGGGGTTCTCCTACAGTCACTTGGTCGGGGCTATGGGGTGAGGCTGTCTATTAAGTTTACCCGGCGAGTATCCGCGTACGCTACGTGATTGCGACGGACTTTTGATCACATCAAAATTCCGTGGCAACCGATCAAGTGAGACTAAACTGCTATGTTTATAACATTCATTCAGTTATCTCATAACTACTTGTGAATTCCAATTATTGTATCACATTCCGGATAAATAGAAAATGCTAAACTTTTCGATCGAACAATCGAACACCCAAGTTTTCCCGATATAGCTCAACACATGAAATAAGTCTAACGACATTCAGTTCGTGCCTCAGTACCAACGGTCCAGCCGTAGAAGGGTCAAGCCAACGCCTCACATGTGGCATGCCGTACTGCCCCAAACCCGAAGGTTCAAAGGACAGTTCAAGACGGTCACATAATCGAGTTAAGGTTTGTTGTCTTCTAGAGGGTCCATCGCGTTACTTGCACTACTTAGAACGTCGTTAAACTACGGAAAAATCCAACAATTGGAAATTTCCCGGCAGTGGAAAAAGTGGGTATTTATATCCGGTCGAACTTTTTAACATATTCTAAAACTACCCGGAAAGCCACACCGACAAAATTAGACAGTCCGATCGAATACACCGAGTCCCCAATACAACTCAGAAAATAAAACTCTGGAATAAATATTAAAATATCCCCAGGAAAACCAGCACTAAAAACTAGGAGTTACTGTGAAAAAAGGAAAATGCTGATGTGACTAGTCGGCCGCGGAACCGCCGCACGAGCCATGCTTGTGCCGCGGTTCCGCCGCGGTTTAGAGGAATCGTGATCTCGAATTTCACAGTAATTCTTAGGAATACCTGCTGAGTTCTCTGCATATTTTTAATTCCAAAAAAGCCACGAATTTCAAAAACGTCCAGAGAGCAATATTCGGGTATGGGTTTTGATTCGATCGGAGATCTAATTCCGTCAGGACTTCGTCTAAGGCTCTAGCTAGGCTCTGATACCACTGTAGGGTTCCTAGGCACCCTGCTAAGGTCTCACAAGTGATCAAACACGCAAATTTCTAAAAATTACGGTGCCGAGAAAACCTAGAACGGATCGTTAACTAGATATTTAGGCAAAGCAAGCAAGTAAACGGAAATATAGAAATAGGAAAGGGGCTACAACCTTTGTAGATCCGGTCCACCACCTCCTAGGCTCCGTGATGAAGTCCCCTCGCTGTCCAAATCATATCTTGGGCTCTAGCGTCGGCTTCATCGAAGAATAGGCGGGCTTGATCGTCGGTTCGATGCCGAAGATGATCTACGTCGAAGCATCGCAAGAACAAGCTCCAACTTCACCAAGCTTTGAAAACTTGTGAAGGAAACATACTCTACTACTTGGCAAGAGGTAGAGGATGAAGAAATAGGAAGTGGGTAGACTTTAGTTTTGGATTTCTCACTAATTATCATCACTTGCCATTGGAGTAGCAAGCTTTCTTCATTGAAGAAGAAGATGAAGATGAAGAAGAAGATATGATAAGTTAAAAAGAATGGAAAAGAAAATTCAATCTTATCATATCACTTACCATAGTTAAGTGTAGAGAGTTAACCAAAGTTAGTGAGTGGTTAGGGTTTGGCATAAAACAAAAATGGTGGACTTTTCAAAAGTTCAAGAAACTTCAACAAAAGAAATAAATAAAGCCACCATTTTCCTTTTGCCAAAAATAAATAAAACAATAAATAAATCATTTAAAACCCTTAACCATTAACTAACTATGGTTTAAACATACATTTAACCAAGTATTGCATGTATCATCAAACATGATACAAGCAAGTGCACAAAATCATATCGCATATGCAATGCGCACACCCGAGCGAGAAAATCCATTTAAAGTGAACCGATACTAGTTAATGAAAAGTAATATATCAAATATATAATTATACATTAAATCATTAAATCAACACTTGATTTAACGATCCGGTCATATCGCATATAACCGACTAGTATCCTATGTATCGGCTTATCGAATCAACGCTTGAATCGATAACTAGGTTACATCGCATATAACCATTCGATACATTCATCGCGAGAATGGAATACGGTATCACATACACGCATTATTCTCGGTCCCGCACATATCTCATATGCGCTCCTATTTCGTTTCGCTTGAGCCAGGAAACCTCTGTGTAGGACTCTAAAGACTCGTCAATACGCCGGCAGCAGATGATGATCATATCAAACACCCACAAGCCGCAAGCGGTCTGCTAAACGTAACGGCCACCCGGGTATTGAGCGATCAGAAGATTGACGAGCAAGCCCGCTCATACTCCTGTGAATCCAACCAGTAACACTTACCGTATAGTCCGGTCTGTTCGTCTGATATGTCGCATATCTCGCCTAGGGTGGCAAACGTCAGACCCCAATAGCTCGATAAGTCATGCCGACGTAAGGTCCATAACATTCGTGAAACTACTGATAACTCTTACCAGTATATCACTGCAACCCTGGCCAGGGATTTCCTGTTATGGCCAGTCGAGCATAGCACAACATCAACCCCCAATACCGGGAGAGACGAATCCCCTCCTATCGCTCATTGCCTCCATGTGAATCGGGACTGTACCCAAAAACCACCTGTTTGCACAACTCAGTAGAGCCGTGGTAGGGTGGAAATCAAAGCACAGTGGGAGACACACAAGGCTCTATGACGATCTCGGGTCAACAGACTAAGCTATACCAGTGTCACCAGAGAACTGCCATCTGACGTGAGGTATAATACCATCTGGGAGTTCTCGGCGAGTCCGTTCAGTGTACCCAGTCTACACTGAGCACCCGCATACCATCTTCGATGTCAAACTCCAATGGATATGGGATCATCCATCGCCCATCGCATGGGTCGAGAAGATATGCGCTAGTCTACTCTAGAATATCGATGCCCCGTCTCGATATTCCCACGACTAGGAACAATGAAGGATGTACTCATTGACTACCCAAGCCCCACTAGTATGATCTGCATCATAGTCCTGGAAGTCGAGTACACATCCTAAAGGCTTTATCAACATGTAATCAGAGAGACAGAAAGTATGCATGTTAAGATAAAGAGCAACCGGATAGCGTACTATCACGTCGAGCAAGAAAGTCCTACCTATATATGTCCCAGCATCCACTACAATATACATCCAATGTACAGTAATGGCCTCTAGGGCATACATATAACTAACAATCTTATGGGGGGTCTCCTCTTCTTCTCTCTTCAGTTTCAAGTCCTTTATATAGCAAAGGCAAGTTTGTTGATTTTTGTTAAGGAAATCTCTCATTGAGAGATTTTTGATTAATTCGGAGATTTTATCCACCGTTAGATCTTTGATCCAGGGACTCCTGTTTTACAGAAGACATTTTTCTTGTTTTTTAACAAGATTGGGAAAATATTTTCTCATACAGAGCTTATTCTGTATCTTTGTGATTTTTAATCACCATTGGATCTTTAATCCAACGGTGCTCTAATTTACAGAGCACAATCTTTCTTGTTTAGAAAGATTGGGAAAATATTTTCCCATACAGAGCTTATTCTGTTGCTTGGTGATTTTTTAATCACCATTGGTTCTTTAATCCAACGGTGCTCTTTTTTACAGAGCACAATCTTTCTTGTTTAGAATGATTGGGAAAAATATTTTCCAAATAAGGCTCTGATCCCTCTTATTTAGAATTTAATTCTATCGGTTCAGAAGGCATTAGGAACCCTCACGTGTAGCACGTGACCCATAGCACTAGGCCGGTTTGCTTATATGCAGCTGTCCCAGAAAAGCATCACGTGTTGGCACGTGATGCGCCTTCTGGCCTGTCATTTGGTTTAGGAAGGAGCCTATATACTTTGTATATAGATGCTCACGTGCCTGCACGTGAGGCTTAATTTCATCCTTATTTGTTAAGTGTACTGCCCATAATTTTTTCTCTAAGGCGCATCACGTGTGGGCACGTGATGCTCCATTTGAGGGGAATTTTTCCATCGCCTTTGGTTCATTATTTATTTATTTTTTATTAGGGAACAAATACCCCCACAACATTGTTCTCACGTGGCTTGCACGTGAGTGCAACGCTGTCATCTTTACAGCCGTTGGATTGCCTAGGGGAACGGGGAGGTGAACCACCCTTGTTACATCTTATAAATGCAAGGGTTTGGCCTTTGGAAAGCCACTGTTCTTTCATCTTCTTCCTCCCTTATTTTCCTTCGAGAATTTAATTCTCCTCTTCAGAGCTTAGTTCTCTATCCATTGCAATTTCCAGAGTTAAACTCTGTCGGAAAAAGAAACCTTTTTTAGGTAAAAATCTTGAACATCAGAAAAATCCTTTTCTTAAAGAAAACTTCTGGATTTTAAATCCACCACGAGAGCTTTGCTCCCCTCTGAAACCCATCTCTCAGAGATATAAAGACGTGATCTTTGAGTAGTAATCCTCAATGCCTTGGGCATTCCTCCTCTGACTTTTAAGGATTCATGGCATTTTCATTTCTCATCTCCTCTTCATGGGGGTTTCTGGAATTTAATTCTATCGTATAAAAGGAATTTAATTCCTCACCAAAGAGCTTTGCTCTGAAGATCGAAAGGTCCCCTCGGGAATTTCATTCCCTGGTGTTCTTGAGCATATTCTCATAGGGTTTTTTCCTTACTTGTACAGATTCAAATTTGTTGGGTATTTTAACTTGTTTTCTCTATGAGGATATCAAGAGTTTTTTAAACTCCCGTGCCCGTTTTCAGATTCTCATAATAAGCATTTTCTTGATCATTTTGTTTATTAAACTCCCACTGATTTTTTTCCAGATACTATATCTGTTTATTTGTATGATCTTGACGAAATTATCTCCTATGAAGACATTCGAGTCCAAGGCCGCTGTTAAAACCAGGAGTTTACGAATGCTCAATGCGCTGAGGTTATGCGTCGCTTCGATGAATACAATGGTCGACTACTCCCCCGTCGTTCCGCTTTACTGAAGATCATCGTGGGAGAGATTTGGGAATCCCTTTCTGGATTTTACGAAGCCATGCCGCTTGAGGTGCTTGGTGATGCTGAAGACAAGGTGCACTCAGTATATCTGATGGGCTTGATCTCGAAGAGGCGGCGGGATGGAATTGTTGATATCTTGCATCAAGTTTTCCAACAGACGACGATAATATCTGCCTATCAGAGGACGGATGCCATTAGCGAGAATCCTGATGCTTGCACTCGTGAGAAGATGCACACGAAAATGGTCAAAGAAGCCAGAAAATTTTTCCTTGGCTTTGCTTCTGAATTCCTCAATCCATGTCCGGGATCAAGTGTTTTACCATTGTAAACATTTTCTTTTGTTTTTATCCCATGTATAAGTTCTTGGAGTATGAATGATAAAACTTCCTCTTTCCCCCCTTTTTATGCTCACATGTATTCTGCATGAAGTGTTGTTATATTGTTGTTGGTGTTCACGTGTTTTGCGCATGAGGCGCTGCTGAGGAGTTTAATCTTGAACTAATGCTGGCGCTCACGTGTTATGCACGTGCGGTGCCGTTTTAGTTTTCAAAAGGGATCAATGCGGCTGCTCACGTGCCATGCACGTGAGGCTCTGCTGATGAGGTCGTTTCGCCTCCCTACTCTAATTCCAATGAGTTACCCTTTTCTTTTCCCATGCCCCCCTTTTTTCGGCCTTGGGAATAGCTCCACCATGCATGATGTTTTTTGTGCATAGCTTTGAATGCGTCTCTTTATAACCCGAGGCTACATCTTCCTCTTTCTTCACAGAGTGAGAACCATTTAGACTTTAGGGTGATCATCTTGAGAAACAAACCAAAGGTTATGGCTTGCAATCGTCCCCACGCTCGTCGGCAACCCTGGGAGGTGCCTATCGAGGAGATCATTCCTCATTTTGCCGCGCGGTTAGCGGATCCTCTTCTCACTGATGACCAATGTGACGTGGCACTGCACGAACTCCTGGCCCGCAGGGGCTCTCCTTTTCCTATGGGTTCCATTTGGCTCAGGATGGTTTTCCTGTCCGTGCTTGCTGATATCCCTCCTCATCCGGCAGAGATGACCCCGACGATTCTTGATACGGCAGAGGACCAAATTGAGTGTTTCCACAAGGCACACTTAATTACTCAGGCTCTGAAGGATCGTTCGGTTCATCTACTGAGTCAGATAAGAGCTCAGCGAGCCATCATGTCTACTTTTGCTGATGAGCACGGCGCTAATCGGTGGGGAGCGACTCCTCGCGAAGACCGTCGCTTCGACATGGTGGAGAGGGCAGAGAGGGAATTAGAGAACTTTGTATTTTTTTTTGTTAACCCATGTATCTCTAATCCTATATTTGGTGATCTATTCCCTATAGAGTAGTATATTTATATCGATGTATTTTTCTTATTATCGACTGTTGAATTTTTTCTGTTCATCATATATTCGTACGTGTATTGCACCTCTGTACATGAGCTTTTATACTTTACCCTTAGGACTTTTCTTTTAAGTGCGAGCGCTATCGCAGTGTCGTACATAAATCAACACATTTTGGACACCATTTCCGTTTAAGTACATATGCAGTCGTATTGTCGTGTCTCTTTAGCAAATGCGTCTTGTTGATAATCTATCTTGATCTCCTTGCAGGGCAGCGATGGCTTAGGAAATAGGTTCAGGTCTGCCGCCTAAGACTTTTTCAACTTTGTGAGCCGTGAGGGTCTCATAAAAACTTTTCTCCCTACGAGTCGAGAGGATCCTGTAGGTGTATTTTCTCCCTAGGAGTCGTGAGGACTTTTATGTGTGTGTTTTCTCTTGAGAGTCGTAAGGATCTCACAAGAGAATTTTTCCCGTTTACAAGTCAAAAGGACCCATAAGTGGTTGTTTCCCTCCTTGTCGAGATTCGACTTTGGAGAGTGTGGCCCATGAATAGTATGCAATAGCCCATCTTGGACCGACTTGCAGGGCCCCAGTGCTTAGGAAACATGTCCTTATCCCCATTGCCTGAGGCTTTTCCCTACGAGTCGAGACGAATTGAGGAGTTCTCGTAAGGACACTAATTTCCTCACGAGTCGAGACGAATCGAGAAGTTCTCTCAAGGGTTTCCTAACGTCACAGTTAACTCCTGCTAATAGAAGTACGTTAAGGTTTGTGGTACTAGGATTTTTACCCATCGCACCGCCGCGTTGGTTGACATATTCCCTGATATGCAATCTTGCTGTTCGGGTAGCCCCACGACTGTCGTGTCTCTGATCCCTTCGGGGGCTGGACAAGACGTCTTCAAATAATCTTCCAGGTAATATTACCGTCGAAAGAGCAAGCGTTAGGGATATTCCATGTCATTTTTTACTTGAGGTTAGGCTCAGTTTGGGAGCCCCGATGAGTCATGACCACTCCGCGCTGGTGTGGGATGATCTTCGATAGTCTTTTCAGGTCTCATTTGAGTTGCCGCCAAGACCCTGAAGTGAGGGGTTTTCCTTGACTTCGTTTGTTGACATTGTGTCTGCAATATTTCAGCGAATGTCGAGGTTGTTTCTGGGTTGTCTGTGAACCGTCGAGATTTGGAGCTAGGGGACTTTGCCGTGGCTCCGAGGTAGTCTCTAGGTTGTCTGTGAACCGTCGAGATTTGGAACTAGGGGACTTTGCCGTGGCTCCGAGGTAGTCTCTAGGTTGTCTGTGAACTGTCGAGATTTGGAACTAGGGGACCTTGCCATGGCTCCATTTATTGATGTCGCGCCTGTATCCTACTGGAGGGAGGAAGAACGCTGTTGGTTGATCTCTAGGCTGTTGATGTAGCCATTGGGATCTGGTTTCCCTTTGACGGAGCCTGGTGGGACAATATGGTTCCTTTTTTTTGTGCCCATAGATTGTATACAGGGGTCAATGTGATCTCACATGTAGGGCAGAAGTTTCATTTTATTTTATTTCCGCGATGCTCTATCATTTCAACTTTTTATATCGCGAAAGTCGCGATTGCCCAATCATTTCGGCTATTTTTTCGCGGCGCCCAATCATTTCGGCTATTTTTCTTTTTCTTTACTCGCCGCTTTTTATTGCAAGTTGCCCAATCATTTCGGCTATTTTTGTATGCATATATTTTACTTGCTGATTTTTGTGGCAAGTTGCCCTATCATTTCGGCTATTTCATATGCATTTTTGGCTCGCTGATTTTTGTTGTGAGTATGGAACTTGAGGTATGATACCAATCTTAGCATCGGCATCACTGTGACTGGAATATTTTCAGAAGCGAATCATCATTTGCCGTGAAAGGACTTGGAATTTGATACCGATTTAGGCATCAGCATCGCTACAACTGGGATATTTCCAGGAGCGAATCATCATTTGCCTTTGTCGATTCGAACAAAGGTGGCTTAGCAAACAGGGTTAGGATCCTGTCGACTAAGGCTTTTAACTTCATGAGCCGTAAGGGTCTCATAAAGGTGTTTCTCCCTACGAGTCGTGAGGATCTCTTAGGTGTGTTTTCTCCTTAGGAATCGTGAGGATTCTTAAGTGTGTGTTCTCTTATAATTCGTAAGGGTCTTACAAGAGTGTTTTCTCCTTATAAGTCGAGAGGACTTGCAAGTGTCGTTCACCAAATGGGGAAATTTCGCGCCATTGGTGGAACTTGGTGGGGGAGACGTTTATTTGTGCCCGTGGATTGTATACAAGGGTCATTATTGAACCGCTTTGTAGGGCAACTTGGGGAAATGTGACGGCTTAAGAACATGTTTAGATCTCTGTAGCTTAAGGCTTTCGAATCCTATGAGCCGTGAGGGTCTTATAGGGGGGCTTCTCTTTACAAGTCGTGAGGAGCGTAAGTGTAATTTCTCCTTAGGAATCGAGGGGATCCCTAAGTGTGTTGCTCCCTTGTGAGTCGTAAGGATCTTACGCAGGTGTTTTCTCCTCACAAGGTCGAGAGGACCTTGCAGGTGTCTTTATTTTAGCAAGATTGCGCCCTTTTGGGTTTTCACAAACTCGCCAGTAGTCCTGCTATTTTTACTCACGGCGCCCTTTCGGGTTTTCATCCGTGCCCATTTCACTTGTGGACGTACCTTTTTTTTTACTCTCGAGAATAGTTTCGCCGCATGTGGCCTATTTGTTCGACAGCAGGATTTGAATTGCATCCTCACCGCCGGGACTTGTGGACTTGCATTCCACTGTCGCCGTGTTTGAGGCAACGTTGTTAGTTTAGGGACTTCTTGGTCCGTTGTTAGTTTAAAGACATCTCGGTCCACTGTTAGTTTAAGGACATCTCGGTCCACGGCTAGTTTAAGAACGTTGCGGTCCATTGTTAGTTTAAGGACATTACGGTCCACAGCTAGTTTAAGGATGTTGCGGTCTGTTGTTAGTTTACGGACATTACGGTCCATAGCTAGTTTAAGGACGTTGCGGTCCGTGGTACTTTTGAGGCGAGGTTTCGCTGAATACTACTTATAGAGTTTGGACTCAGGAAGATAGCAAGCGGACACGAGCGTCGTCGTCCATCATTAACCTGAGCCGTGACCTGTCAAGCGTAGTATTTCTTAAGGAACCAGCCATTTATTGGCCGGAAAGGTCTTTCGCCTTGCATATCCATGAGCAAGTAGGCCCTACCTTGGTAGACCTTGTCTATGATGTACGGGCCCTCATAGTTTGGCTTGAATTTCTCCCGTTTAGCACGATTGGGGATCATAGGTCTTTTTATGACTAGCACGAGTTCGCCTTGGCGGAATGTTCTCGCCCTAGTCAATCTTTCGTATGAGCGTGTCATCCTTGCTTTGTAAGCTTTTAGGTTTTGCTGCGCCAGGAGACGAGTTTCATCGACGGCGTCGAGCTCCTCAAGTCGAAGATGGGCATTCTCTTCGTCCGTTAGTTCGTACCGAACCGCCACTCGTAGAGAGGGTAGCTGTATTTCCAAGGGAAGTAATGCTTCCGTGCCAAATACCAACGTGAATGGAGTTGTATTCGTGGCCGTCTTGAACGTAGTCCGATAGGCCCAGAGAGCTTCATGCAATCTCTCGTGCCAGTCCTTTTTATTTCTGGACACCGTTTTCTTTATGATCTTTGTCAAGGTCTTGTTGAAAGCCTCAATTAGACCGTTAGCTCGGGGATTATAAACTGAAGAATATCTCCAATCTATTTTTGCTGCTGTGCGAAGCGGCTGATCTTATGGCTTCTGTAGGCTGGCCCGTTATTAGAGATAATCCGTCGCGGAGTGCCGAACCGGTAGAAGACGTGTGTTTTGAAGAAATGGAGGATGTTCTCCGTCTTCACATCTTTTAGCGGTATTGCTTCTGCCTACTTAGAGAAGTAATCGGTTGTTGCCAATATGAACCGATGTCCCTTGGATGATGCTGGTTCGATGGGCCCGATTATATCGGTTCCCTACATTTCGAATGGCCAGCTAGCCAATGTCGGGTGTAGCGGATTCGGATGCGGGTGGATGAAGTCCCCGTGAATTTGGCACGAGTGGCACTGCTTCGCATATTCAAGACAGTCCCGAATCATCGTGGGCCAGTAGCAACCCATTCTTTTGATCTTCAGCTTCATCTTTGGTCCGACTTGATGGGAACCGCAGAGTTCGTCATAAGTTTCTTGGACGACTCTCCTTGGTTCTTCTGGTCCCAAGCATCTTAGCCACAGGCAGTCGAACGATATCTTATATAGAGTATCATTGACGAAGGCGAAGGACATGGCTCTCTTCATAAGCTGATGTCTTGATGACGCTTCCTCGAGAGTTTGATGGGATTTGAAGCAGTCTATGAAGACCTTTCTCCAATCGTTAGCCTTTTCTTCGTCCTCTATTCGGAAGACCGCTTGTTCAGTCGCTCCCTTTCTTTCAGACGACTTCAGAGACATTTCTGCTGGTGCGAGAACCCAGCGGCTTTGCACAATGATCCTTACATCATCGAGGTTTTTGTCGGCCAGTTCTTTAGCGAGTTTGGCTAACGCATCTGCCATATCAAATGTGGAGTGGGAAGAAACCCTATCTTTAGTATCTGAAGATATGGGGATGTCCAACTTTTGTTAAAAAGCAGCATGCAGACAAACTCGAGGCATGCTTAGTATAGTGTAAGTTTGTGGGATATCCAAAGAACTCCAAGGGGTATTTTTTCTACTACGCAGAGGAACAAAAAGGTTTTTGTTTCTCGTAATGCCTATTTTCTAGAACAACAAATTTTAGAAAAGGAAACAAGTGGGAGCGCAATAGAACTGGAAGAAATTCCAGAACCACATGCTACTACTGAAAGCATGGTAGAACCAGAAGTTCCAGAAGAACATGACATTCCCGCACCTCTCCGCAGGAGTAGTAGGCCGTCTCATCCGCCTGAAAGATACTACGGTTTTCTCATAGATGGGGATAGAGAAGATTACGTCATTGATAATGATGAACCTACTAGCTTCCAGCAGGCCATCCAGAGCGGCGATTCAGTAAGATGGCTGGATGCAATGCGGACCGAGATGGAGTTCATGTACACAAACAAAGTATGGACTTTGGACTTTGCTCCAGATGGGGTAAAACCCATAGGATGCAAGTGGATCTTCATGAAGAAGATTGGTGTAGATAGATAGGTGGAAACCTATAAGGCTAGACTTGTTGCAAAGGGTTTTCGTCAAAGACCTGGTTTGGACTATGATGAAACTTTTTCTCTAGTGGCTATGCTCAAATCCATTCGGATCCTTCTTGCCATTGCTGCCTTCCATGATTATGAGATCTGGCAGATGGACGTAAAGACGGCTTTTCTAAATGGAAATTTGGACGAGTGCGTCTATATGGATCAGCCAGAAGGTTTCAATCAGTGTGGGAGCAGCGGGAAAGTGTGCAATTTGCTTAAGTCCATTTATGGATTAAAGCAGGCATCGCGGAGTTGGAACATCTGTTTTGATGAAATGGTCAAAGAATATGACTTTATCAAAAATCCAGATGACCATGTATATATAGTAAAATTGTAGCACGAACTGTCGTATTCCTCGTCTTATACGTGGATGACATTCTCTTGATATGAAATGACATTCCTATGCTACAACCTGTCAAAGGATTCTTGTCACACAGGTTCTCCATGAAAGACTTAGGTGATGCCTCTTTCATACTGGGGATCCAGATCTATCGTGATAGATCTAAAGGGATGTTGGGACTTTCGCAGTCCAGGTATATCAACACTATACCGAAAAGATTCAGTATGGAAGATTCTAAGCGCGGTAATTTACCGGCTTGTCATGGAATCACCCTATCTAAAGAGATATCTACCTAGACTGATTTGGAAAGGGAACGCATGTCAGTTATACCCTACGCTTCTACGGTAGGCTCTATAATGTATGTGATGTTGTGCACCAGACCAGATGTAGCTTACGCACTAAGCGTGGTAAGCCGGTATCAGTAAGATCCAGGGGAGAAGCACTGGATAGAAGTAAAGAACATTCTCAAGTACCTGAGAAGGACTAAGGATATGTTCTTGGTTTACGGCGGAAAAGACCTCCAGATCGAGGCTTTTGCTGACTCCAGCTTCCAGAGTGACAAGGATGACTCCAAGTTCATATCAGGTTATGTCTTTACCCTCAATGGAGGGGCGGTGTGCTGGAAGAGTTCCAAGCAGGAAACCGTTGCTGACTCGACGATGGAAGCGGAGTATATCGCAGCTTCTGATGCCCCAAAAGAAGCAGTCTGGGTAAAGAAGTTCTTAACAGAACTTCAGGTGGTTCCATCCATTGTTGATCAAATACCTCTGTATTGTGACAACAATGGGGCTATAGCTTTAGCGAAGGAACCCAGGTCCCATCAAAAGTCCAGACACATCTTGAGGCGGTATCACGTGATCAGGGAGATCATAGATCACCGGGAGATCGAGGTCCGGAGAGTTGGTACAGAGGAGAACACTGCAGATCCATTCACAAAGGCCTTACCTCAGACACAGTTCGAGAGGCTATTCGAGATGATAGGTCTTCGATACGCCAGTACATGGCCCTAGTGCAAGTGGGAGATTGTTAGTGTATATGCCCTAGGGGCCATTATTGTATCATACTACCTTGTATATTACTTAATGGAAGCTTGGGATATTCACAGTTGTATTAACAGTCTTTCTCAACATTGTAGTATGCTACTTGGTTTATATCTATCTTAATATATGTATATGTTTCTTTTAGCATATCGTGAATACATATTGATAGAGCCCATAGGATCTTGCTTGACTACCAGCGTTGTGATGGCAGTCACACTAGTGGGGGATGGGTAGTCTACAAGCACATCCTTTTTCAGGTCCCTAGTCGTAGGATTATCGAGACAGGGCATCGATACTCCGGAGTAGACTAGTGTGTACGCTTCTCATCCCAGTTGGGGAGATGGTCTGTCCCCACAGCCATCAGTACGTAGTACTGGAGATAGTATGCAGGTGCTCATTAGGTTACGGGTACACCGGACAGGACTCGCAGGGAACTGTTGGTTGGTATTATACCCGTCGTTAGTTAACAGTTCCCAGGTGACATGGGTACAACATAGTCCGTAGACTTGACACTGCTGCTTCGCCTCGAGTGTGTTCCCACCGTTCTTAGATTGCTACCCTACCACGGCTCGACTGAGTCATGCAAACAGGTAGCAGTTGGGTGCAGTCCCGAAGCATTTGGAGGCAGTGGCGCTTAGATAGGATTCGTCTCTCCCGGTATTGGGAGTTGATATCGCACTGTGTTTGGAGAGCCATTACGCAAAGTCCCTGGCCAGGGCAAGCGAGATTTACTGGTAGGTTTTCCTGTAGTTTCTCATGGTGTAATGGGCTTCACTCCAACACGACTTATACCGCTTTTAGGGGACTGACGCTTGCCGCCCCTAGGCCCGATATGCGATAGTCTTAGACGAACATACCAGACTGTACGGAGATTGTCACATCAGGCTCAGTAGGAGTTCAGATGGGTTTCCTCATCGGCCTTCTTATCGACATCTACCTGGGGACCGTTACGTACAGCTAGTACCGCTTGCGGCCTGTGGTTAAACCCACTACCAGCGTAGTGTCGAGTCTTTAGAGTCCCACACAGAGAGTTTCCCTGCTTCGGGCGAAACGATATAGAGGTCGTATGGTTTTACGACAAGGTTCGGACATATACGTGTATTTGTGCACGTACGATGTTCGGACAGATTATACTAGCGGGCTTTGGTTTAAGCCAGATTCTAATATTGGATTATTGGATTTATACAGTCTCAGTATATCCGTGTTTTTCGTAAATACGGATGGGAGGGGCATTCTCGTAATTACTCGAGAAGCTTCTAGAAGAAGGGTGACTCGTTATGTTTTAATTCATTTATGAATTAAGCTTAATGAGATGGAGGAGATGGTGTGTTATTTGCATTAAATGAAACCATGACTCATGAGATGATTCATCCATTTGCATTAAATGAAGCATGGAAGATATTTGTGCAAGATATTTTTATGCTTCATAATATACACAAATGAGTTATATTTCATTTTATAATAACAAACACATTCTCTCTCCTCAAGCTCTCTCTCTTTTTCAACCTAACCCTAATCCTCTCATGTGTTGAGATCCCAAGGGTTAGAAAGACTAATCAATCCTTAATCCATCTCTATATCCTCTAGGTCACTTGGATTAGTAATCCTAGCCACTTAGTTACATCAAGTTAGAGGTTAAAGCTTGTAGTAGGAACTTTCAGGTGGATCTTCTATCACATCGAGGAGCCGACGAGGAGGTGCCATCTTTTCCACTCCAAAGGAGCTCAAGTGGTCAAGGAGGACAGCAAGTAAAGAAGAAGGACTTGGAACTTTAGGTATAATCTTCTTACCGAGTAGATAATACCTCTTGTTAGTTGTGTTAGATATGGTTTAGCAAAGATCCGAATGCTTAGTCGATGCTACCTTGTTTAAAATGATCGTTGTTTACTTATTCCGCCTCCCCGCTTCATATGGGATGTGTAACGTCGACTTACAGTGGTATCATAGCCTACTAAACCATATCTAACAGTTTAAACAACAAGTTAAACTACGAAACCGAAACGACACGAAAACAACGAACCCCAAGATGCAAGTTTCTGTCGATTTTCAAACTTGCTCTGAAAATTATTTAAACAAGTACAGAGTGATATTTATACATTAAAAAGAACACCAAACAAAAACGAGACACTTCCTCGAAATTCGAGCCGTCGACATAGCTAGGGTTTCTGGTGACATCGGTTTTTTGATGGAGGAATTGCTTCATTTTTTTTGGTGTGGTCTTTTGACTTTAATCTTGGGTTTCTGGAGTTGTTTATTTTTTTCCAATTTTGATTTTACTGGAAATTCTTAACTGTGGCAAATACGGTGTGTTTCGAAGTCGCAGTTTGAAGTTGTTTAATGTTTCAAGTTCTGTTTTGATGTGTTCGTAAACCTCCCCTAATTGCTATATGTCGGTTAGCAGGGGGTTGCACATTTCTGTAATGGTTTTTACTGGTTTGTGAATATGAACTTGTTGGATTGTCGTGATGATTAGCCGGGGATGTGAGACGAGTGTTTATTTCATTCAACTGTAAATTGTAATTTGTTGTAATATTCTTTTGCGGGGCACATCCGGGTTGAGGTTGCAGCCACCGTTGTATTATTTCATTTACTGTTTTCTGCTCTTAGGATAGACCCAAGGTGGGGTGCACAAACTACCGGGTACTTTGAAGTGTTTAGTGGACTACTCACGTCGTTGAGGGAGACCGCTTCACTTCGGGTACTTGATGGGTAGTTTGCCGTACCCGTAGTGGTCTAGGGTGGGGTTGGCTATTCATCACGACTGTGTAATCCGTCTTTCATTGCAGGCTCAAAGGAAATGCGGATTCCTAGAATATCCAACATGTTCATCTGTGATCTGGAATGCCTATTATTGCGTCTGAGGAATGTACAATATCTATATATGATATCTAATAGGCGTTGCTTATGTTTTGCATCCGCGCTACCCCAGCCCCCGCTCTGTCGTTAGTTAAGTAACCTAACGGGTGAATGACGGGGCCCAGTGGCGAATGCGGATGGCATAAACGGACGTTGTATTTTCATTGTTTTCTGCAATGATAGGTTAATTGATGGGACGCATTATATTAATGCAAAGAAAATAAACCAAAGTTGAATCATTGGAACAGTTTAAAAGAAACCACTCGGTTATTTTAAAATAGAAGATTTTTTAATTGCGGAGCTTAAACCACTCCTTTTAAAAGCTATCAGGTTCCTTCGATCATATCAAGTTCACTACGTTCACGGTTTCGTGAAAACCATTCGTAGCCCTCCGTCATTTCATTTGGGTATTCAGTAGTATTCAAGCTATGTATTTTGACCAACGCCAAGGCATAGTGTTTGGTAGCTGCTGGGTATTCATCTGTTGTATAGATAGATGAGTTGGTTTGGGACAGACGTACTGCCATTTGGCCAACGTCAGGGGTATGTACGGATGGGTTCAAATTAACAAGATAATGATGGGTAGAACTTGACATGTGACTTATGACATTTTGACCAACGCCAAGGTCATAAGAGCATGGGGCAAAAATCCATATCGGGAGTTTCTAAAGAAACTGAAACTTGCTAGAGTTGAATACCATTTGGAGTGAGATAATTTTGGTAGGATTCCTTCAGCTTTATCATACGATGATATTTGGATCCCGATCCTACTATGGGTATATGCTACTCATCAGGAGATTCTTTCACTTAACGATCAATGCTATAAACCAAGTAGGTGTCGAGAAAGGTGTCAACGGGGCTACGCCCCCAGGGAAAAGAGGTTATTTAATTAAGGAACTTCGCGAAAGCGTCGTAAAACCTCCCTTGAAGTACCGACACTTGCCTGGCTGAACGGTTAAGCAAGTATTGTACCGTGAGAATAGTCCTGACTAGTTCTTCTTTTATGGTTTGAGGAAGGATTCGAGAAACAGTGGGAGCCATCTTGTTTAGATAAACTAAAAACCACTCTAAACTTGCAAGAGCATCATGCTAAAGTGTTTCCTCTCTCTCTCCTAATTGCAGCGACCCAGAGCATGACAGGCCTTAAGTTATTATTAGATAAAAATATTTTGACAGGGCTAAACTATAAAGATTGGTTCTGGAATGTCAAGATGGCAATTACCTATGACAAATTGGGGTATGTCCTTACTACTAAGGCCCCCGCCGTCCCAGGTCCAGAATCCAGTGTCGCGGATAAGGAAATCCGCAAGACCTGGGAGTTAGACTGCGCGAAGGCCAAATGCATCGTGCTTGCCTCTATGGATAATGAACATCAGAGGAGGCACGAGGATATGGATCTTGAATCCATATTTCTCCACACCAAGGAACTGTATGGAGAGCAATCTTGTATAGCTAGATATGAGACCTTGAAGAACTTGTTTCAGTTGAGGCTGGCCGTCGGATCATCTGTAGGGGAACATGTCCTTAAGATGATTGGCTATATTGAGGAGCTCGCGGACCTCAGGACAACATTAGAGAACGAGCTGTATACAGACTTGATTCTCCAGTCCCTTCCTTCTACCTACGCCCAGTTTATCTTGAATTTCAACATTCAAGGTAAAGAAGTTGAACTTCCAGAACTCCTAAACATGTTAAGGAGTGCAGAGGGCACCTTGCAGAAAGCAAGGGAAACACCCACTATGTTTATTCGTGGTTCATCTTCTTCCAGGTCCAAGGCAAGGGCCAAAGGAAGGAAGAAGAAGGCCGCTACCAAACCGAGAGGTGGTGTTGGTAAGGTGGGAGTCAAGGGAAATGAAAAGGTTGCAGTGCCGGTAGTAGCACAGGATGAGTGCTTCCATTGTCGTAGGAAAGGCCATTGGAAGAAGGATTGCAAAGCTTGGAATGCCAAGAACCAGGACCCGAGGCAAGTTATGGCTTCGGCTTCAGGTGTGTTTGTAATTGAAAATTGTCTGTCAATCAACTCTACTTCCTGGGTATTCAATACCGGATCAGGATCTCATATATGCAATTCATTGCAGGCACTGAGAAGCCGTAGAGTACTGAAGGTTGGTAATATGACCCTCCAGGTTGCTAACGGAGCGAGCGTGGATGTTGTGTCCGTAGGGGATTATCATCTTGGATTGACGAGTGGACATATTTTGGTTTTGCGCAACTGTTTTGTGTACCTAGTTTAACGTGTAATATCACATCAGTATCGTTGTTATCAAAAGAAGGTTATGATTTCACGTTTGTAAGCGATGTTGTTAATATCCACCTTAATCATTGTTTGATTGGGTCCGGTACGCTAGATAATGGTATATACGTATTAAACCAATTATAGATTTTCAATGTCCAGAACACACTAAAAAGAAAGTCTCTAGATATAAATCAGGCTTTTTTATGGCATTGTAGACTAGGTCACATCAATGAGAAAAGGTTAACTAAGTTACATAGAGAATGATATTTGGATCCGTTCGAATATCAATCTTATGCCACTTGTCAATCATGTCTCAAAGGAAAGATGACAAAAACTCCATTCACTAGACATGGAGTAAGAGCGAACGAGCTCTTATGACTCATACACAGCGATGTATATGGTCCAATGTCTATACATGCAAGAAGCGGTTTTTCTTATTTCATTACTTTTACGGATGATTTCTCTAGGTATGGATTCATTTTCTTGAAGAAACATAAATCCGAGGCCTTTAAGAAATTCCGAGAATATAAGAATGAAGTAGAAAACCAAACCGGCAAAAGTATCAAGACACTGAGATCTGATCGAGGTGGTGAATACTTAAGTGCCGAGTTCCTGGATTACCTAAAAGAGAATGGAATTCTCTCTCAGCTTACTCCTCCATACACTCCACAACACAACGGTGTATCAGAGAGACGGAACCGAACCCTATTGGATATGGTACGTTCCATGATGAGTAATGCTGAGTTACCGCGATCTTCCTGGGGTTATGCACTAGAATCAGCTGCATATCTTTTGAACAGGGTTCCTACCAAGACTGTGCCTACCATACCATATCAAATGTAGAGTGGAAAGAAACCCTATCTTCAGTATCTGAAGATATGGGGATGCCCAGATTTTGTTAAAAAGCAGTATGTGGACAAACTCGAGGCACGCTCAGTACAGTGTAAGTTTGTGGGATATCCAAAGAACTCCAATGGGTATTTTTTCTATTACGCAGAGGAACAAAAGGTTTTTATTTCTCATAATGCCCATTTTCTAGAACAACAGTTTTTAGAAAAGGAAACAAGTGGGAGCACAATAGAACTGGAAGAAATTCCAGAACCGGAAGAAATTCCAGAACCACAAGCTACTACTGAAAGCATGGTAGAACCAGAAGTTCCAGAAGAACAGGACATTCCCGCATCCCTCCGCAGGAGTAGTAGGCCGTCTCATCCGCCTGAGAGATACTACGGTTTCTCATAGATGGGGATAGAGAAGATTGCGTCATTGATAATGATGAACCTACTAGCTTCCAGCAGGCCATCCAGAGCGGCGACTCAGTAAGATGGCTGGATGCAATGCGGACCGAGATGGAGTCCATGTACACCAACAAAGTATGGACTTTGGACTTTGCTCCAGATAGGGTAAAACCCGTAGGATGCAAATGGATCTTTAGGAAGAAGATTGGTGTAGATGGACAGGTGGAAACCTATAAGGCTAGACTTGTTGCAAAGGGTTTTCGTCAAAGACCTGGTTTGGACTATGATGAAACTTTTTCTCCAGTGGCTATGCTCAAATCCATTCGGATCCTTCTTGCCATTGCTGCCTTCCATGATTATGAGATCTGGCAGATGGACGTAAAGACGGCTTTTCTAAATGGAAATTTGGACGAATGCGTCTATATGGATCAGCCAGAAGGTTTCAATCAGAGTGGGAGCAGCGGGAAAGTGTGCAAGTTGCATAAATCCATTTATGGACTAAAGCAGGCATCGCGGAGTTGGAACATCTGTTTTGATGAAACGGTCAAAGAACATGACTTTATCAAAAATCCAGATGAACCATGTATATATAGTATAATTGTAGCACGAACTGTTGTATTCCTCGTCTTGTACGTGGATGACATTCTCTTGATAGGAAATGACATTCCTATGCTACAATCTGTCAAAGGATTCTTGTCACACAGGTTCTCCATGAAAGACCTGGGTGATGCCTTTTTCATACTGGGGATCCAGATCTATCGTGATAGATCTAAAAGGATGTTGGGACTTTCGCAGTCCAGGTATATCAACACTATACTAAAAAGATTCAGTATGGAAGATTCTAAGCGCGGTAATTTACCGCCTTGTCACGGAATCACCCTATCTAAAGAGATGTCTCCCAAGACTGATTTGGAAAGGGAACGCATGTCAGTTATACCCCACGCTTCTGCGGTAGGCTCTATAATGTATATGATGTTGTGCACCAGACCAGACGTAGATTACGCACTAAGCGTGGTAAGCCGGTATCAGTAAGACCCAGGGGAGAAGCACTTGATAGCAGTAAAGAACATTCTCAAGTACCTGAGAAGGACTAAGGATATGTTCTTGGTTTACGGCGGAAAAGACCTTCAGATCGAGGCTTTTGCCGACATTAGCTTCCAGAGTGACAAGGATGACTCCAAGTACATGTCAGGTTATGTCTTTACCTTCAATGGAGGGGCGGTGTGCTGGAAGAGTTCCAAGCAGGACACAGTTGCTGACTCGACGATGTAAGTGGAGTATATCGCAGCTTTTGATGCCGCAAAAGAAGCAGTCTGGGTAAAGAAGTTCTTAACAGAACTTCAGGTGGTTACATCCATTGTTGATTCAATACCTCTGTATTGTGACAACAATGGGGCTATAGCTTTAGCGAAGGAACCCAGGTCCCATCAAAAGTCCAGACACATCTTGAGGCGGTATCACCTGATCAGGGAGATCATAGATTGCCAGGAGATCGAAGTCCGGAGAGTTGCTACAGAGGAGAACACTGCAGATCCATTCACAAAGGCCTTACCTCAGACACAGTTTGAGAGGCTATTCGAGATGATAGGTCTTCGATACGCCACTACATGGCCCTAGTGCAAGTGGGAGATTGTTAGTGTATATGCCTTAGGGGACATTATTGTATCATACTACCTTGTATATTACTTAATGGAAGCTTGGGAGATATTCACAGTTGTATTAACAGTCTTGCTCAACATATGAGTATGCTACTTGGTTTATATCTATCTTAATATGTGTATATGTTTCTTTTAGCATATCGCGAATACACATTGATAGAGCCCATAGGATCTTGCTTGATTACCAGCATTGTGATGGCAGTCACACTAATGGGGGCTGGGTAATCT
Source organism: Agapanthus africanus (assembly GCA_030015575.1). Classification (NCBI taxonomy): domain Eukaryota; kingdom Viridiplantae; phylum Streptophyta; class Magnoliopsida; order Asparagales; family Amaryllidaceae; genus Agapanthus; species Agapanthus africanus. Next base: position 638,467,306 of record JASDDO010000022.1, on the reverse strand, counting down.
TCAAGCACATCCTTTTTCAGGTCCCAAGTCATAGGATTATCGAGATATGACATCGATACTCCGGAGTAGACTAGTGTGTACGCTTCTCATCCCAGTTGAGAAGATGGTCTGTCCCACAGCCATCAGTACGTAGTACTGGAGATAGTATGCAGGTGGTCGTTAGGTTGCGGGTACATCGGACATGACTCGCAGGGAACTGTTGTTTGGTATTATACCCGTCATCAGTTAACAGTTCCCAGGTGACATGAGTACAGCATAGTCCGTAGACTTGACAATGCTACTTCGCCTCGAGTGTGTTCCCACTGTTCTTAGATTTCTACCCTACCACGGATCGACTGAATCGTGCAAACAAGTAGCAGTTGGGTGCAGTCCCGAAGCACTTGGAGGCAGTGGCGGTTAGATAAGATTCGTCTCTCCCGGTATTGGGAGTTGATATCGCACTGTGCTTGGAGAGACATTGTTAGTGTTTATGCCCTAGAGGCCATTACTGTATCATACTAGTTTGTATATTACTTAATGGAAGCTTGGGATATTCACAGTTGTATTGACAGTCTTGCTAAAAATGGTAGTATGCTACTTGGTTAGTGTCTACTTTAATATGTGCATATGTTTCTTTTAACGTATCGCTTATATATATTAGTAGAGCCCTTAGGATCTTTGCTTGATTACCAGCGTTGTGATGGCAGTCACACTAGTGGGGGCTGGGTAGTCTATAAGCAACATCCTATATAGGTCCCTGGTCGTAGGATTATCGAGACAGGGCATCGATACTCTGGAGTAGACTGGTGTATACGCTTCGCATCCCAGCATAGGGAGATGGTCTTTCCCACAGCCATCAGTACGTCGTACTGGAGATAGTATGCAAGTGCTCGTTAGGTTACGAGTACACCGGACAGGACTTGCCGGGAACTGCAGGTTGGATTTATACCCATCGTCAGATAGTAGTTCTCAGGTGACATGAGTACAGCTTAGTCCGTCGACTTGACACTGCTACTTCGCCTCGGGTGTGTTCCCACTGTTCTTAGATTACTACCCTACCACGGCTCAAAGGAGTAGTGCAAACAGGTAGTAGTTGGGTGCAGTCCCGAAGCACTTGGAGGCAGTGGCGGTTAGACATGATTCGTCTCTCCCGGTATTGGGGGTTGATATCGCGCTGTGTATGGAGAGCCATTACGCAAAGTCCCTGGCCAGGGCAAGCGAGATTTACTGGTGGCTTTCAGTAGTTTCTCAAGGTGTAATGGACTTCACTCCGACATGACTTATACCGCTATTAGGGGTCTGACGTTTACCGCCCCCTAGGTCCGATATGCGATAGTCCTAGACGAACAGACCGGACTGTACGGAGATTGTCACATCAGGCTGAGTAGGAGTTCGGATGGGTTCCTCATCGTCCTTCTTATCGACTTCTACCTGGGGACCGTTACGAACAACTAGTGCCGCTTGCGGTCTGTGGTTAAACCCACTGCCAGCGTAGTGTCGAGTTTTTAGAGTCCCACACAGAGGGTTTCCCTGCTTCAGGTGAAACGATATAGAGGTCGTATGGTTTTACGACAGGGTTCGGACGCATACGTGTTTTTACGCACGTACGATATTCGGACAGTTTTTACTAGCGGGCTTTGGTTTAAGCCATATTCTAGTATCGGATTATTGTATTTATACAGTCTAAAGTTTTTCCGTGTTTTCACGGATAGGAGGGACGTTCTCGTAAATTGTCGAGAAGCTTCTAGAAGTATGATGAGTTGGAGGCTAAGGTGGCATTTGCATTAATTGGTTTAATGAGTCATGGTGTGATTCATCCATGGAGTTAATGATGCATTTATGATTTAAATGACTCATGAGATGAATCACTAAGTGAGTTAATGAAGCATGATGACAGATTATTATTTTTTTATTCATTTAATAATATGATATGCTTCATATATTCATAATTATTTCATTATTCCAAAATGATACCCATTCTCACCTTCTCTCTCCTCAAGCTCTCTCTCTTCAAATCCTAACCCTACCTCTCATGTGTTGAGATCAAGGGTTAGCAAGACTTATTAATCCCTAATCCTACTCTATATCCCCTAGGTTGCTTTGATTAGCACTCTTAGTAACCTAGTTACCTTAAGTTAGAGGTCAAGCTTGGAGTAGTAACTCTCGGGTGGATCGTCTTTGACTCGAGGAGGCCGTTGAGGTGCCAACGTTCCACAGAGCTAACGAGGTGTGGAAGACAGCGATGAAGACCCGAAGGATAAGTAACGTGAGGTATAACTTCGAATCCGAGTAGTTAAACCTTTCATAGTTTGCTAGTAATGGTTTAGACACGATCCGGGTGCTCAAGTCCGTGTTACGAAGCTTTGATAATTGTTTTTCATAAATTCCGCCTCCCTGCAAGCTCGTGGGATGCGTGACATGGACTTACAGTGGTATCAGAGCCTACTAAACCTTTACTAGCTTGTTAGCAACTAATTAGAACTTCGATCGTCGGAAAAACGCGAAAACATAACCCCGGACCCCTCAAGTTTCTGTCAATTTTAAACGTGTCGAAAAAATTATTTGATAGGTATGAAAATTCACAGCAGAGGATTCTAAGAATACTGGGAAAATACGAGGAGGTAACTCGATGATAAGGCCGCGGAACCGCGGCAGATTAGTGCTATCGGCCGCGGATCCGCCGCCGAGTCAACTCCGAGTTGACTCGGATTTGCACAGTAATTCTTGAATTTGGGTGTTTTGTTTTACTGTATATTTTGTTTCTTCCCAGGTTACTTCAGTGCTGGCTTGCATTAGGGGTAGACACGGAAAAAGGTTGTCGATCGATATTCTAAGTTATTTGCTAATCGGGTTTTATCTGTAATGTTTAATGTGTTCGTAAACCTCCCCTAATTGCTAGTATGTCGGTTAGCAGGGGTTTGCAAATTTCTGTAATGGTTTTTACTGGCTTGTGTATATGAACTTGATTGGATCGTTGTGATGATTAGCCAGGGTTTGAGATGAGTTTTTATATTCATTCATTCGATGTGAATTGTAATATGATGTAATATTCTTTTGCAAGGTACATCCGTGCTGAGGTTGTAGCCACCGTTGTATTATTTCATTTACTGTTTTATGCTCCTAGGATAGACCTAAGGTGGGGTACACAAACTACCGGGTACGTTGAAGTGTTTAGTGGCCTACTCACGTTGTTGAGGGAGACCGCTTCACTTCGGGTACTTGGCGGGTAGTTTGCCGTACCCGTAGGGGACTAGGGTGGGGTAATGGCTATTCATCATAACTGTGTAATCCTTCTTTAGTTGCAGGCTCAAAGGAAACGCGGATTGCTTGTATATCCAATAATGTTCATCTGTGATCTGGAATGCCTATTATTGCGTCTGACGAATGTACAATATTTATATATGATAACTATTAGACGTCACTTATGTTTTGCACCCACGCTAGCCCAGCCCCCGCTCTGTCGTTAATTAAGTAACCTAACAGGTGAATGACAGGACCCAGTGGCGAATGCGGATGGCATAAGAGGACGTTGTATTTTCGTTGTTTTCTGCAATGATAGGATAAATGATGGGACACATTATTTTAATGCAAAGAAAACAAACCAAAGTTGAATCGTTGGAACAAATTTAAAAGAAACCACTTGGTTATTTTGAAAGAGCAGATTTTTTAATTGCAGAGCTTTAACCACTCATTTTAAAAAGCTATCAGGTTCCTTCGATTATATCAAGTTCACTGCGTTCACGGTTTCGCCAAAACCAGTCGCAGCCCTCCGTCATTTCTTATGGATGGTTAGTAGTATTCAAGCTATGTTTGTTTGGCCCTTAGTCAAGAAATAGTGATTGGTAGCTGCTGGGGTATTCATTTGTTGCATAGATAGATGAGTTGGTTTGGGACAGTCGTATTACTTTGTTTGGCCCTTAGTCAAGAGTATATACGGGTGGGTTCAAATTAACAAGATAATGATGGGTAGAACTTGACATGTGACTTATGATTTGTTGGCCCTTAGTCAAGGTCATAAGAACATGGGGCAAAAATCCACTTCGGGAGTTTCTAAAGAAACTGAAACTTGCTAGTGTTGCATACCATTTGGAGTTTGATGAATGTTGGTAGGATTCCTTCAGCATTATCACACGATGATATTTGGATCCCGATCCTACTGTGAGTATCCGCTACTCATCAGGAGATTCGTCACTTAACGATCAATGCTATAAACCAAGTAGGTGTCGAGAAAGGTGTCAGCGGGGCTACGCCCCCAGAGAAAAGAGGTTATTTAATTATGGAACTTCGCGAAAGCGTTGGAAAACCTCCCTCGAAGTACCGACACCGGCCTGGCTAAACGGTTAAGCAAGTATTATACGGTGAGATCAGTCCTGGCTAATTCTTCTTTTATGGTTTGAGGAAGGATTCGAGAAACAGTGGGAGCCATCCAGTTTAGATAAACTAAAAACCAATCTAAACTTGCAAGAGCATCAAGCTAAAGTGTTCCCTCTCTCTCTCTCTCTTTGCAGCGACCTTGTGACCATGACTAGGTTACATCTAGATAACAAAATGACTGAATCTGACTTATATGATTGGCAAAGGTCTGTCTAGATGTCCATTGCCTATGACAAGCTGGACCACCCTATTACTACTCATGATCCCGCCGTCCCAGGTCCAGTTTCCACCGTCACGGATATGGATATCCGTCAGACAAAGGAAAAGGATAATGCTAATGCCAAGTGCCTCGTGTTGGCTTCAGTTGATAGTGTATACCAGAAGCAGCACGAGAAGATGGACTTAGTTTCCATCTTTCTCCATAACAAAGATTTATATGGAGAGCAATCTCGTATCGCAAGATATGAGACCTCGAACGAATTATTTCAAGCGAGGTTGGCTGTCGGGTCATCTGTAAGGGACGATGTCCTTACGATGACTAGCTATATTGATGAGCTCAAGGACCTGGAGACCACGTTGAGAAACATGTCATATGCTGACTCATTTCCACAGTCCCTACCCTCTACTTACACCCTGAAAGAAACCAGGGAGACACAAGCTCTGCTTAATGGGGGACCTTCTTCTTCTGCATCCAGGGCGAAAGCAAAGGGTGAAAAGAAGAAGACCTCCACAAAGCTGATATACGGTGTCAGTAAAGTAGAAGGAAAGGGAAGGGTAAAAGTTTCGGGACTTGGTGTAGGTAAGGAGGGATGTTCCTATTATTATGGGATTGGGCATTGGCAGAAAGATTGCAGGGCTTTGGAAGCCAGTAGCCAGGATACGAAGTATGTTGTGGCTTCGGCCTCGAGTGTGTTTGTAATTGAGAACTGTTTGTCAATTAACTCTAATTCCTGGGTACTAGCTACCGGAGCAGGATCTCATATCTGTAATTCATTACATGCTTTGAGAAACCATAGAGTTATCAGGGTAGGTGATTTGTCTCTCATAGTTGCAAACGGAATGAGCATGGACGCTGAATCCGTGGTAGAATATCGCCTAGGTTTGACAAGTGGGCAGATATTCATTCTACGTAACTGTTTGTATGTACCTAGTTTGACTTGTAATATCATATCGGTGTCCTCACTTTCGAGAGAGGGATATGACTTTACATTCGTAAGCGATGTAGTTCACATCTACCTAAATCAAGTTCTGATTGGGTCCGGTATATTAGATGACGGTATATACGTATTGAATCAAGCTCAGGTTTTCAATGTCCAGAACACACTTAAAAGAAAGTCTCCAGAAATAAATCATGCTTTCTTATGGGATTGCAGACTAGGTCACATCAATGAAACACGGTTGACGAAGTTATATAGAGAAGGATATTTGAATCCGTTCGAATATTAATCTTATGCTACCTGTGAATCTTGTCTCATGGGAAAGATGACAAAGACTCCGTTTAATGGATACGGAGTAAGAGCGAGCGAACTCTTGGGACTCGTACACAGTGACGTGTGCGGTCCAATGTCTACACATGCGCGAGATGGTTATTCCTACTTCATTACTTTTACGGAAAATTTCTCTAGGTATGGATATATCTTCTTAATGAAGCATAAATCCGAGGCCTTTGAGAAATTCCGAGAATACAAGAATGAAGTGGAAAAACAGACAGGCAAAAGTATCAAGACACTGAGATCTGATCGAGGTGGTGAATACTTAAGTGCCGAGTTCCTGAGATACTTACAAGAGAATGGAATTCTCTCTCTGCTTACTCCTCCATACACACCACAACACAATGGTGTATCGGAAAGGAGGAATCAAACCCTATTGGATATGGTTCGTTCCATGATGAGTAAGGCTGAGTTACCGCGATCTTTCTGGGGTTATGCACTAGAATCAGCTGCATATCTTTTGAACCAGGTTCCAACCAAGACTGTGCCTACCACACCATATCAGATGTGGAGTGGGAAGAAACCCTGTCTTAAACACTTTAGGACATGGGGATGTCCAGCTTTTGTAAAAAAGCAGCATCCGGACAAGCTCGAGGCACGCTCAGTACAGTGTAAGTTTGTGGGATATCCAAAGAACTCCAAGGGATATAATTTCTATTACGCAGAGGAACAAAAGGCTTTTGTTTCTCGTCATTCCCACTTCTTAGAAGCTGAATTTTTAGAAAATCAGAAGAGTGGGAGAGCAATAGAACTGGAAGAAATTCCAGAACCACAAGCTGTTACTGAAAGTTTGGTAGAACAAGAAGTTTCAGAAGAAAGGGACATACCGGAGCCTATCCGCAGAAGTAGTAGGCAGTCTCATCCGCCCAAGAGATACTACGGTTTTCTCATAGACGGGGATCGAGAAGATTGCATCATTGATAATGATGACCCTACTAGCTTCCAGCAAGCCATTCAGAGCGGCGACTCGGTAAAATGGCTGGATGCAATGCGGACCGAAATGGAGTCCATGTACACTAACAAAGTATGGACTTTGGACATTGCTCCAGATAGGGTAAAACCCGTAGGATGCAAGTGGATCTTCAGAAAGAAGATTGGTGTAGATGGACAGGTTGAAACCTATAAGGCTAGACTTGTTGCAAAAGGTTTTCGTCAAAGACCTGGTTTGGACTATGACGAAACCTTTTCTCCAGTGGCTATGCTCAAATCCATTCGGGTCCTTCTTGCCATTGCTGCCTTCCACGATTATGAGATCTGACAGATGGACGTAAAGACGGCTTTTCTAAATGGTAGTTTGGAAGAATGCATCTATATGGATCAGCCAGAGGGATTCATTCAGAGTGGGAGCAGCGGTAAAGTGTGCAAGTTGCTTAAGTCCATTTATAGACTAAAGCAGGCATCGCGGAGTTGGAACATCTGTTATGATGATACTGTCAAAGAATTTGACTTTATCAAAAATCCAGATGAACCATGCATATACAGTAAGATTGTAGGGAGAGTTGTAGTATTCCTCGTCTTGTACGTGGATGACATTCTCCTAATAGGAAATGATATTCCTATGCTACAGTCAGTCATAAGATTCTTGTCACAGAAGTTCTCCATGAAGGACCTGGGTGATGCCACCTACATTCTGGGGATCCAGATCTATCGTGATAGATAAAAGAGGATGTTGGGACTTTCACAGTCCAGGTACATAGACACTATATTGAAAAGATTCAGTATGGAAGATTCTAAGCGCGGTAACCTGCCGGCTTGTCACGGAATCAACCTCTCCAAAGAGATGTCTCCCAAGACTGATTTGGAAAGGGATCGCATGTCGATTATACCCTACGCTTCTGCGGTAGGCTTTATAATGTATGCGATATTATGTACCAGATCAGATGTAGCATACGCATTGAGCGTTGTAAGCCGGTATCAGGCAAACCCAGGGGAGAAGCACTGGATAGCAGTAAAGAACATTATCAAGTACCTGAGGAGGACTAAGGAGATGTTCTTGGTGTATGGCGGAAAAGACCTCCAGATCGAGGCCTTTGCTGACTCCAGCTTCCAGAGTGACAAGGATGACTCCAAGTCCATGTCGGGTTATGTCTTTACCCTCAATGGAGGGGCGATCTGTTGGAAGAGTTCCAAGCAGGACACCGTTGCTGACTTAACGATGGAAGCGGAGTACATAGCTGCTTGCGATGCCGCAAAAGAAGCCGTCTGGATGAAGAAGTTCCTAACAGAACTTCAGGTGGTTCCTACCAGTGTTAATCCAATACCTCTGTATTGCGACAACAACGGCGCTATAGCTTTAGCGAAGGAACCCAGGTCCCATCAGAAGTCCAGACACATCTTAAGGCGGTATCACCTGATCAGGGAGATCATAGATCGCCGGGAGATCGACGTAAAGCGAGTAGATACAGAGAATAACACTGCTGATCCATTCACAAAGGCCATTCCTCAGACGCAGTTTGAGAGGCTATTCGAGATGATAGGTCTGCGATATGCCAGTACATGGCCCTAGTGCAAGTAGGAGATTGTTAGTGTTTATGCCCTAGAGGCCATTACTGTATCATACTAGTTTGTATATTACTTAATGGAAGCTTGGGATATTCACAGTTGTATTGGCAGTCTTGCTAAAAATGGTAATATGATCCTTGGTTAGTGTCTACTTTAATATGTGCATATGTTTCTTTTAACGTATCGCTTATACATATTAGTAGAGCCCTTAGGATCTTTGCTTGATTACCGGCGTTGTGATGGCGGTCACACTAGTAGGGGCTGGGTAGTCTATAAGCAACATCCTATACAGGTCCCTGGTCGTAGGATTATCGAGACAGGGCATCGATACTCCGGAGTAGATTGGTGTATACGCTTCTCATCCCAGCATAGGGAGATGGTCTGTCCCACAGCCATCAGTACGTCGTACTGGAGATAGTATGCAGGTGCTCGTTAGGTTGCGGGTACACCGGACAGGACTAATCGGGAACTGCATGTTGGATTTATACCCATCATCAGATAGCAGTTCCCCAGGTGACATGAGTACAGCTTAGTCCGTTGACTTGACACTGCTACTTCGCCTCGGGTGTGTTCCTACTGTTCTTAGATTACTACCCTACCACGGCTCAAAGGAGTCGTGCAAACAGGTAGTAGTTGCGTGCAGTTCCGAAGCACTTGGAGGCAGTGGCGGTTAGACAGGATTCGTCTCTCCCGGTATTGGGGGTTGATATCGCGCTGTGTATGGAGAGCCATTACGCAAAGTCCCTGGCCAGGGCAAGCGAGATTTACTGGTGGCTTCCAGTAGTTTCTCAAGGTGTAATGGGCTTCACTCCGACATAACTTATACCGCTATTAGGGGTATGACGTTTACCGCCCCTAGGCCCGATATGCGATAGTCCTAGACGAACAGACCAGACTGTACGGAGATTGTTACATCAGGCTGAGTAGGAGTTCGGATGGGTTCCTCATCGTCCTTCTTATCGACATCTACCTGGGGACCGTTACGTACAGCTAGTGCCGCTTGAGGTCTGTGGTTAAACCCACTACCAGCGTAGTGTCGAGTCTTTAGAGTCCCACACAGAGGGTTTCCCTGCTTCAGGCGAAACGATATAGAGGTCGTATGGTTTTACGACAGGGTTCAGACGCATACGTGTTTTTACGCACGTACGATATTCGGACAGTTTTTACTAGCGGGCTTTGGTTTAAGCCAGATTCTAGTATCGGATTATTGGATTTATACGGTCTAAAGTTTTTCCGTGTTTTCACGAATAGGAGGGGCGTTCTCGTAAATTGTCGAGAAGCTTCTAGAAGTATGATGAGTTGGAGGCTAAGGTGGCATTTGCATTAATTGGTTTAATGAGTCATGGTGTGATTCATCCATAGAGTTAATGATGCATTTATGATTTAAATGACTCATGAGATGAATCACTAAGTGAGTTAATGAATCATGATGACATATTATTATTTTGTTATTCATTTAATAATATGATATGCTTCATATATTCACAATGATTTCATTATTCCAAAATGATACTCATTCTCACCTTCTCTCTCCTCAAGCTCTCTCTCTTCAAACCCTAACCCTACCTCTCATGTGTTGAGATCAAGGGTTATCAAGACTTATTAATCCCTAATCCTACTCTATATCCCCTAGGTTGCTTTGATTAGCACTTTTAGTAACCTAGTTATCTCAAGTTAGAGGTCAAGCTTGGAGTAGTAGCTCTCGGGTGGATCGTCTTTGACTCGAGGAGGCCGTTGAGGTGCCAACGTTCCACAGAGCCTACGAGGTGTGGAGGACAGCGATTGAGACCCGAAGGACAAGTAACGTGAGGTATAACTTCGAATCCGAGTAGTTAAACCTTTCATAGTTTGCTAGTAATGGTTTAGACACGATCCGGGTGCTCAAGTCCGTGTTACGAAGCTTTGATAATTGTTTTTCATAAATTCCGCCTCCCCGCAAGCTCGTGGGGTGCGTGACATGGACATACAGACATTACGCAAAGTCCCTGGCCAGGGCAAGCGAGATTTACTTGTAGGTTTTCCAGTAGTTTCTCAAGGTGTAATGGGCTTCACTCCGACACGACTTATACCGCTTTTAGGGTACTGACGCTTGCTGCCCCTAGGCCCGATATGCGATAGTCTTAGACGAACAGACCGGACTGTACGGAGATTGTCACATCAGGCTCAGTAGGAGTTCGAATGGGTTTCCTCATCGGCCTTCTTATCGACATCTATCCGGGGACCGTTACGTACAGCTAGTACCGCTTGCGGCCTGTGGTTAAACCCACTGCCAGCATAGTGTCGAGTCTTCAGAGTCCCACACAGAGAGTTTCCCTACTTTGGGCGAAACGATATAGAGGTCGTATGGTTTTACGACAGGGTTCGAACATATACGTGTATTTTTGCACGTACGATGTTCGGACAGATTATACTAGCGGGCTTTGGTTTAAGCCAGATTCTAGTATTGGATTATTGGATTTATACAGTCTCAGTATATCCATGTTTTTCGTAAATACGGATGGGAGGGGCATTCTCATAATTACCCGAGAAGCTTCTAGAAGAAGGGTGACTCGTTATGTTTTAATTCATTTATGAATTAAGCTTAATGAGGTGGAGGAGATGATGTGTTATTTGCATTAAATGAAACCATGACTCATGAGATGATTCATCTATTTGTATTAAATAAAGCATGGAAGATATTTGTGCAAGATATTTTTATGCTTCATAATATACACAAATGAGTTATATTTCATTTCATAATAACAAACACATTCTCTCTCCTCAAGCTCTCTCTCTTCTTCAACCTAACCCTAATCCTCTCATGTGTTGAGATCCCAAGGGTTAGAAAGACTAATCAATCCTTAATCCATATCTATATCCTCTAGGTCACTTGGATTAGAAATCCTAGCCACTTAGTTACCTCAAGTTAGAGGTTAAAGCTTGTAGTAGGAACTTTCAGGTGGATCTCCTATCACATCGAGGAGCCGACGAGGAGGTGCCATCTTTTCCACTCTAAAGGAGCTCAAGTGGTCGAGGAGGACAGCAAGTAAAGAAAAAGGACTTGGAACTTTAGGTATAATCTTCTTACTGAGTAGATAATACCTCTTGTTAGTTGTGTTAGATATGGTTTAGCAAAGATCCGAATGCTTAGTCGATGTTACCTTGTTTAAAATGATTGTTGTTTACTTATTCCGCCTCCCCGCTTCCTGTGGGGTGTGTAACGTCGACTTACATAGATTATATTTCCGAAGACGCTGGAACACTATTTTCAAATGCTCCCAGTGTTCCTCGTATGATTTGCTCTTCACCATGAGGTCGTCGATATAACATTCAACAATCTCATGTACAAGGTCATCGAAGATCTTTGTTATGGCCCTCTGGTAGGTGGCGCCAGCGTTCTTCGGACCAAAGGGCATCACTTTGGAGCAAAATATGCCCAGCGGAGTCCAGAAGCAGTGTTCTTTTGGTCTTCAGGATGCATCTTGATTTGGTTGTACCCTGAGGATCCATCCATGAAGGAGAATACTTTATGGGTGGATGTCTTATCGATCATCAACTCGGTAACAGGCACTGGGAAGTCATCTTTCAGTCAAGCTTTGTTGAGATCCCGAAAATCTACGCAGATACGTACTGTCCCATTTTTCTTCATTACCGGAATGATATTGGCTATCCAGTCAGGGTATTGAACAACTTGGATGAACCCGAAGTCGATTAGCTTCTTGACTTCGGCATTGGTACTCATCTCAAGCTCGAGCCGCATTCTTCTTAGCGCCTATTTGACTGGCATGACATCCGGTGATATCGCCAGTTTATGTACAGCTATCTTTGGATCTAATCCCGGCATCTCGCAGTAGTTCCATGCGAAACAGTCTTTATACCGCATAAGCACGTCTCTTAACGTGGCTACCTATTTCTCAGACAACAGCTCACTGACGAACGTTGGCCTTGGCTCGTTTGCTGTCCCCAAGTCTATTTTTCTCAGGTTGTTTGCTGTGGTGTGTATCCTATCTTCCATCTCTTTTGGCACCGGTGGAAATTCCGAGATCACATCGTTCTCATCTTCATTTGCGAAGCACTGGGAGAGGTCATCCATATTCTCGTGCTCTCCCTCCTTTAAGAATGTTATCATATGGTAGGTACGCGCTCGTTTCCAAGCTCGATGCTGATCTAAACTTTCCCTCGTAGTGTAGGTTGCTCTCGGCTCATGCTTTCGTGGCGGGGCTACCCTCTAACCGTCGGATAGAGAAAACATGCCTTGCTGATACTGATCTTCAACCCAGTATTTGAAGGTAAAGCAGTCTTCAAGAGGATGTCCCACTACTCGGTGGTAGGAGCAATAATCTGGGTAATGGCCCTCGTCTATTTGTTCGGGGCGCTGAGACTCCGGGAGCACCATCATTTGATGTTTTACGACAAGGTCGAAGATTTTCCTTGTCTTGTCTTGAGGGAAAGAGTACTCCCGACCCATCTTTTTCATAAAAGACGGATTCCGACTGACTTTTCCTCGATCGCGCGACTTCTTAGATCTGCCTCGCTGTTTTCAAACGTCGTCCCCGTTCTTGATCTTATCATTGCTTCTGCGCCGGGCTTTCTTTTTGCACAAGAGTGTACAGCGGGTTGAGGGTGAAGGGGACCATCATCCTCCGTAGCCTACTGAATGATATGTTGTGTCATGGCTTTCTCGTAAATGGCCAACTCGCGGTTATGGTCATCCCGAACCTTTTGACCCGCTTCTCTTATCAGCTTGTCAATCTGTTCTTCGAATGACGGGCTCGGTATTCTCATGGAGTGATCTCGCACTGGTTCGACATCGACGCTATATGGAGATGCGTTCGTTTCTCCACCGGAGTCATTTATGACATGGCAGCCATGGAACCGCTCCCTTTTCTTGGACCTAACGTATCCAAGGTCAGTCGTCTCCATTCTCCCGTTGGGCATCTTCCGCTGAGTCCCGGGAACGTCCCAAATCTTGTTATAGAATTGGGCTTGTTGAGCAGTCTGTTTGAAGGGTACCCATTAGCATCTCAATAGCCTTTTCAGTCCCTTTGCGTAGTACCTGGGCAGGCGGATTGGTTGAAGCCTGTCGAGCGCAGGTTCGGCACCGTGCCATACTTCTTTCTCCTTTTTGGTCTCCGTGGATTGGTAGAAAAGGATCGAATTTTCACCTCTTTGCTTAGGAGGGACATAGAAGGTCTGCAGCTCTTGCACGTTGTACGTATCAAGTGCATCAAGTTCTTTGTAATGCCGCTGCGGAACCATGGTAATTTGTAAACTCTGGTCAGCTCTAGCAAAGCTCTGCATTGACGGGTGGACGGAGAACACTGTGTTGGCCTCATACTCAGAGTCACTGCCAAAGACCAGAATATAAGTAGATGGTCCTGGCCTGTTGCCTTGGGGTTATCCCGCGTAGGCCATCTCTTCATCCTCCTTGGTATCGCTCCCAAATATCGGGATAGTGGCGATGGCTTTTTGTTTATTCTCCGGTTTGCGACATCTTTCCACGTCTTCGAAGTCTGGTAAGAAGTACTTGGTGTCTTCATACTTGAAAACTTCATTTACGGAGAATAGGTTCAGCTCCACTGTAACTATGTACTCGAGGCCGCCTTTGAAGTACTTCATACACTGATGTTGTGTAGAAGGGATGATGTTGTACTCATGTAACCAAGGCCTGTCGAGCAAAGCGTTGTAGCAAGTCTTGGCGTCAATAACATGGAACTTGATGTCAGTGACAAGCAGCCCGAAGCGTATTGTCAGTATTACAGACCCGAGCGTTTGTGATGATTGGGAATCAAAACCGGAGATGGTAATTTTATCCCAAGCCAAGTGCTGAATGCTCATGAAAATCTTCTTCAGTACTCTTACATTGAGAAGGTTGGCGGAGGACCCGTTGTCGACCAGGATCTTCCCTATCTTGATATCGTGACAATACCCGGTTACATACAGCGGACGGTTGTGCTCGCACGTTCCGGGAAGGAGGTCTTCATCGCTGAAGGTGATATCAGCCGTGTGGACTTCTTCCAGCTCGTCCTTCCTCTTTTCTTCCACCAGGAAGGCTTGAAACTGGTCAGGCTCTTGTAACGCCTTGATCAGGGAATCTCGTGCTTCTTTAGACAGGAGAAGGGCATCCAAAATACTTAACCGTGAGGGTATCTTTCTCAGATATGCCAGGATATTGTAATCCACCTTGTTCTTCTTGGGCGGGTCCTTGGCTGTAAGCTCTTCAACGACTCTATCATCGAGGGCAATCTCCTCAGGGACTTTTTCCTTCCCTTTGTCCCTTTTGCCCGAACCTTTGTCTGAAGGTCCGAGATTCTTTTCAGGCAACGTATGCTTACGCAGCTAAATGATCTCACAGTTCCTTATCTCTTCTTCTTTTCCAGAGGTGGATTTCTTGAAGAGAGGGCCGAGGGCCATTTCCTCGTCCGAATCGCTCCCGAAGGTAAGAACTTGAGACTTCCCTTTTGTTGGGATGGCATCAACCATATGACAGTTGCCGGCTGTTCCTTTATGCTCATCTGTCGTGCTTCTTTGCTCCCGACGGGCTTTGCGCTTCATTCACTTGAATTGTTGTCGGTGGGCAACGTATCCCTGCCACCATTTATTGAATGCATTGCACTCTTCGGTAGGGTGTGCGACCCTCCGATGATACAAGCAGTATTTCGGATGTACATCCGATTTGTCGGGGCACGTATTCCCGGAAGCATTTTCTTTGGAAGGTGGCAGCTTCATTCCTACTGACAGATCTTTGGCGAACTGTTTCCTTATCTTGATTCTGCTCCTGCTGGTGGCATGGGCACTTTGATCTGGTTGGGGTACTTTATGACTTCTCATTACCGGAGCTTTTTCAGCCTGACACCGACGCTTGGCCTTTTCGTAAATGGCCGCTTCACGTTCTCAATCAGCTTTGCTCTTTTGAAGAGCTTCATTCAGCAGCTTATCGATGAGTTCATCTGACGGTTCCATGGGTTTTGGTTCCGGATCTGCCCTCAGTTTCTCTACGTTATGAGCTTCTTTGCCGTTTATCGATGAGTGAGAGATCATGTGGCAGCTCGCCACATACTCCTCGGGTTCTTCTGATGAGTCGTCTTCTTCATCAATGTCACTGTTTCCGTCCTCAAGAACATGTTTGAAGAACTCTTCCAGTGTGACTGGGGTTCGTGCCTCTTGGTTGTATTCCTCCAGTGTATCGATGTATTTTTGCAGACCCGTACAATTGTCGTCGAGCTGCACGTGCTTCTTGGCCTTCTTCTTTTTCTTTGAAGACTTCGGAGGCTTGGCCTGGAGGTTTTGTCCATTATTACCAACTTTTGGCATTGGGCGCGGCTTCAGCATTCCGTCAATAATTTCAGGCTCTAGCGGACTTTTCCATCTAACCGCCGGATATGCTTGGAGATCTTTTAGCATTCTTTTAGTTTTAGCTGAAGGACCATTTCCTACAGAGCTTCCTCTACAAATGAGCATGATTCCCCCGGCGTATCCAGCTTCTTAGGAGCGTGCTGTTGCGGCGGGTTTACTTTCCAGTTTTTGGACAATGCGAATTTGCCCTGTTGGTACTTTTCTTCGACCCAGTTTTTAAAGACGTAGCAATCTTCGATTGGGTGGACCACTATTCGGTGGTAGGGACAGTAATTGGGATTGTCGACGTCGCCTGATTGCAGTGGGTGTCTTGGATCCCCCAGAGTGATGAACCTGTTACACACCGCTAGTTTGAATAATCTCATTGTTTTATCCTGGGGGAATGAGTGAGGACGTCTCAACTTCTCTTCGAGGGCTCGCAGCCTTTTATTTTGGAGAACCACCGGCTTCGGGTCACTCGATTGTTATTGAGCGTTGGCAACGAAAGTCGCTTTCCCTTTCCCCTTTTCATTCCGGAGATCTGTTTTTGAAGAGGACGGCCTATGGCCCATCTGATCCATTTGGGCCAACTTGTCAATCAGGGCTTAGAAGGTGGTCGGCTTGAAGAACATCACAAACTGGGATATAGTTTCCTGAGGATCAAGGGTCCTCACGAACATGCCCACAGTAGGATCTTCTTCTATGCGCTGTTCACATTTCGACCATAGGTTCCGCCACCGAATTGCGTACTGAACCCAGGTTTCTCCCGGCTTCACTCTGGCGTTGATTAACGCCGTGATCGGGGTGCGCTCGCTAGCGCTTGCGAACCGTTGCGTATACAGTAGCTCCATTTCTGTAAATATCTTGACAGAGTCATTTGGGAGCTCGGAGTACCATTCAAATGCCGTCTCCGCCATGCTGCCAACAAACTGGAGAAGCAATAGTTTGTCATCGCCTCCAGTATTGCCGCACAAAGCCCTGAATTGAGCAACGTGCTGATGCGGATTGCCCATTCCCTTTTACACATGGAATTTGGGGATCGTATATCCTGGCGGGTATTTAATTTGGTCATACCAGCCTGGATAGGGTCGTCCAGTTCTGACGACTTGTCATGCCGCTTCGTTCGCTTGATGAGCTCGTATTTGTTGAGCTATGTAGTCGTCAAGGGCAGCTTTGGAGATCGTCTCCTCCTTGGATATTGATAAAGCCGGAGGAGGGTTTGATGTCTCCCCTCTGTCGTCTTCAATGATTACTGGAGGGTCTTCAGCTGGAGGATCCGGCTGGATCATCATCCCTACCATATCTTGGAACAGAAGCGTCATCTGTTTTATATTGGCCGCTTGTTCCGCAGCCTCTTTATCTTTATTTTCAAGCACCCTTCGTAGGAATTCGGTGTCGGTCTCTTGCTCCTAGCGTTGTTCCGATGATGCTTCCGGGCTTTCTTTCTGCCCAGTAAGTGCGGCCATCTTTGTTAACATCTCCTGGAGCTTTTGTTGTTGCTCCTGAGCTTTTGTCATAGACCGTGTAAGTGGTCGATGACTCGTGGAAGTACGACTATCCTTTTTTCCAGATACCATGTAGACGGTATACATAACCATGTCCCCAGACTTGGGGCGTTTAGATCCATCACGCTCAGAATTTCTCTGCGGTGGTGGTTGATTCTCTGGCCTTCTCTTTTTATAGGAGGTCGAAGTTGAGGGGGCCGCTGCGGCAGGCACCCATGCAGACGATACCTTTTGTGGTATGGCAGAGGGATGGTCCTCCTCTTGCCGAGCCTTCGTCTTCTTCAGCCGGCGAGAATAATCTTTGTCAATCACAGAGTCTTGGACTCTCTGCCAAACTCTGTGGATCTTAGAGGAAAACTGCCGAGGAGGCTGTTCCGGCTTCACCTGTGTTGTGTTTTCAGTAGGCGGAGGAAACTTCTTCAGTATGGCGGTTGGAGAGTTCTTGCGCACCCTCCTGAGCAGATCGAAGCTGTTCCCAGTTGGAACAATAGCTTCCGTTTCCACCGTTGGAGCTGGTGGGGTAAGTCCAGAGGGGGAACTGCCCCCAGCCTTTCTTTCTTGGCGCCAGTGACAACGTCGAGCATGTCGTGCAGATGGGAATGGTTCAGTCACGGGAGTGGTTTCGTCACGCCCTACTCTGATGGGGTGTTATTATTGTCAACCTGTCGAAGACCGACGTCCGTTGAGAGAGAACGGTCAATCTTGCAAATGCCGACTTTCTGGTAGGGGAAGTACCTTTTACGACTTCGTCTACCGGAGCTGGAATGGCTATCCGCTTCGGGATAACCCCTTCTGGTATCGCGGGCTTCTTCGTGGGCCCCCTTGAGCTTTGGCTTAGCTTGTCGAAGACTGAAACGACAGACTTGGGTGACCCGTTGAGAGGGGCCGTGGTAGTTGCAAGTCGATCGAAGACCGACTTCTTTGGATCCTCTTGTGATGGCATTGAGGTATTAAAGCTCATTGGCAGGAGCAGGGGCCCGAAGAACAATCCAGTGGTGGCCTGAGTCACCTGCTCCACTGGCATTGCGAAGATGGAGGCCGCTTGGGGCCCATAAGTTGCTCCTCCAGCAGGGACGGAGCGGGAGTTATTGCTGCAATTGGTGCAGTTGGAAGCCATCGATATCATCTTCTCTTCTGCATGGAGCAAGACACCAAATCTTGGTACCTCGAATCCAAGGGCAATCATACTAAACCGCGATCCGTTCGCGAACACAACACATGAAGTGTGGAGTGGAAAGAGGAAAAGGTCCCACCGGGCGTGCCAGAATTTGTTTACCGCCGAAAGTCGGGTAAGACAGACGCCTTGCCTGCATTTGGGGGCAGATGCTATTTGGTTTTATCTATCCATCACTCCGAAGATGCCAAGTTAATTTATGGCACCGTGCATCGGAGGTTTGGACGGATGCGGCCGTTGTAGCAGACTTCGTCAGATTCCCTCTCGTTTGTGATAGGTTTTTGATTGTGAGGATGCTCTTCCCTTTAGGCGCAAGCCCCTGCAGTTAATTACATTACCGCGCCGCGGTAACCACTTTCTCCTGCTCCACGTTACTTTGTGTCGTGTGTATTTGTTTTAGTTTTGGTTGCCCGTGGATTGTATATGGAGACTAATTTATGTTGTCGCCCGTAGGGCATGGATTAGTCCAAATCCGTATATTCTTAGATTTGGGTTTGGATTGATTTAAGGATCGTTAACCTTGTTTGAGATTAAGATCAACTTAAACATTTGTTAAGGACACGTTAATCCGATGTTGGACTAAGATCTACTTAACGGGGATTTGGGATCATTTTTGATCCAACGAAAGAGCATTTGGGCTCTATCATTTTAGTTTAAGGACGTTACGGTCCACAGCTAGTTTAAGAACATTACGGTTCATGGCTAGTTTAGGGACATACGATCCATAGGGTATGCTCATGGATTTGAGAGTGCAACCAAGAGCTGTTGGTTTTCAGGACCCTCCACCTCTCTGATATCGTTGAAGAATTACAACGACATATATCAGAGGTGTGGATAGATGTACCCTTGAACCAAAATCCAGATTGTAGGGAGAGATCATGGTGGAACAAACATTATTTTAGATGCCACGTATCAGGAGATCATTGGCCATCTCTGGAACCAAGGTCGATTTGGAGGGGACCTGAGTATAAGAATGCTCGGTTGATTGATGGTCAAAAGGTTTTTGGCCTTGGGAGCCTTGGCTAATTTGGGCTAAAGTTGGCCTCTCACAGTGTTCAACACTGATAAATGCTTGGCGCTCACGTGCTCCCATGTGAGGCTCTTAAGCAGTGTTAAACACTGAAATTTGGAGCGCTCACGTGTGGCACGTGAGGCACCTGAATATTGGGCACTGTTTCTTAGGGCTTATTCCCTCGTTCTAGACATGTAAGTGTTAAACACTTAAATCTTGTAACCATCACGTGTAGACACGTGAGGCGCCACCAAGTTGGGCACTGCCCCTTTTGAATTTATTTTCCTATTCTTTTCTAAGCGTTAAACACTATTGGAAGTCACGTGGGATCACGTGACTCGATCTCAGATGTTTTTTTTGTTCCTCAGAGGTGCTCACGTGGGAACACGTGATCTGTTGTTATAGCGTTGAACGCTAATATGCATGGGGCTCTTGATCTTAGTCTTGAGAATTTCAAGTCCTTTGTTTTATAAGAATTAAATTCTTATACAGGGCTAAAACCTAGTTTTATCAGGGGAATTAAATTCTTATGTTTTTGGAAGAATTAAATTCTTCAAACCTAGTTCTTTCCTTTAAGTTTTGGGATTGCATAACAGAATCTCTCCGATGAGAATTAAATCCTCAACTTGTGGGGAGATCTGCTTCTGCAGACCTCAATCAGAAGAAGAACCAAGTTCTTTTTTGGAAGAGTTAAACTCTTTTAAAAGGAGATAAATATGCTCTCTAGGTCTTTTCCCTCACCTAGGGTTTCTTTTTCTTCAAAGCGAACTCCTCTTTGTTTTTTCTCAAATCTTATGGCGGGGTTTCCTCTTCTTCTCTCTTCAGTCTCGAGTCCTTTATATAGCAGATGCAAGTTTGTTGATTTTTGTTAAGGAAATCTCTCATTGAGAGATTTTTGATTAATTCGGGGATTTTATCCACCGTTGGATTTTTGATCCAGGGACTCCTGTTTTACAGAAGACATTTTTCTTGTTTTTTAACAAGATTGGGAAAATATTTTCCCATACAGAGCTTATTCTATATCTTTGTGATTTTTAATCATCATTGGATCTTTAATCCAACGGTGCTCTGATTTACAGAGCATGGTCTTTCTTGTTTAGAAAGATTGGGAAAATATTTTCCCATACAGAGCTTATTCTGTAGCTTGGTGATTTTTTAATCACTATTGGATCTTTAATCCAACGGTGCTCTTTTTTACAGAGCACAATCTTTCTTGTTTAGAAAGATTGGGAAAAATATTTTCCAAATAGGGCTTTGATCCCTCTTATTTAGAATTTAATTCTATCGGTTCAGAAGGCATTAGGAACCCTCACGTGTAGCATGTGACCCATAGCACTAGGCCGGTTTGCTTATATGCACCAGTCCCAAAAAAGTATCACGTGTTGGCACGTGATGCGCCTTCTGGCCTGTCATTTGTTTTAGGAAGGCGCCTATATACTTTGTATATAGATGCTCACGTGCCTACACGTGAGGCTCAATTTCAGTCTTATTTGTTAAGCGTACCGCCCATAATTTTTACTCCAAGGCGCATCACGTGCGGGCACGTGATGCTCCATTTGGGGGGAATTTTTCCATCGCCTTTGGTTCATTATTTATTTATTTTTTTGTAAGGGAACAGCCCTTCTGTCCACTCTTTCATCTGGGAATGTAGAAGGTTTTTAGCTGGTCCACGGTGGAGACTGACAACACATCAAGCTCTTTGCACATCTGCGCTGGCACCCTTGTGATGGTTAGGGATCCTTTTGTAACTTCGAAGGTTTCTTTTAGCTACGCTTTTTGCATAAGAGCCCAATCTGCACAGCTGTTGCAAGACGGGTCCTTTTCCTCTGATTCTTCAGTGTCGCTGCCTAAATGAGGGAAAATTTTGCTGTCTGACGGGCCTTCGATGTCGGACTCGTCCGTATCACTATCGAAATGAGGGAGTGTTTTACGGAAGGAAGGAATTCCAGAGTCGGACTCATCAGTGTCACTGCCGAAACACAGACGCACTTTAGAGTTTTTTCTTTTGAAAGTGACAACTGGCTCAGATTTGGTTTCGAGTTTCGCGGCCGTTCTGCCCTCGGTCAGTTGTGGCTAAACACTTTGGGGGTTCACAAAGTACCGAGAATCTTGATATCGGACTTTATGCACACCGAACGGCTGGATGTCTCCGTCAATGTGTCTTTCTTCGCCATTTTTGGTATAATTCATACACTGATGGAGATTTGACGGAACGATGCCGTAATCATGAAGCCACGGCTTTCCCAGGAGAATCTTATAGGACGTGTCGGCGTCGATCATGTATATCTTAGCTTCGGTTTGTAGATTCCCAAACTTGATCGGTAGAGCTATGGACCCCAGAACTTGCACGCAGTTTTAATTGAAGCCTTGGATGACTATCCTTTCCCTTGACAGGAGTCGGACGTCTATTGACAAACTCTTCAGAGTCCACAAGTTCATGATGTTCACTGAGGACCCCGGATCAATCAATATGCGATTAATCCGGTCTCCGTCGCTGTACCCTATCACATAGAGCGATCGGTTGTGCTCAGCTGTTCTCAGTAACATGTTTTCATTCTTAAATGTGACCGCGGCTGTATACAGAGCGTATGTAACGACCCTAAAATTCCTATACACTTTTATCGATCCAATGTTAATAAAAGAGTATATTTCTGTTCTGGTTTCGGGTTATAAGTTATTGTTCACCGAAAGACGCGACCGGGACGTTAGGACGTCCGGCCTGAATTTTGGGGGCAGATGCTATTTGGATTTATCCGTCCACCTCTCCGAAGATACAAAGTTGATTTATGGCACTGTATATTAGAGGTTTGGACAGAACCGGCCGTTGTAGCAGATTTCGTTAGATCCCCCTCGTTTGCGAGGGGTTTTTGATTGTGGGGATGCTCTTCCCTGCAGGCGCAAGCCCCTGTAGTTAATTACGTTATCGCATCGCGATAACCACTTTCTCATGCTCCAGAGGTTCAATTCGTGTCATGTTTGTTTGTTTTATTTTCTGGTTGCCCGTGAATTGTATACGGAGACTAATTTATATTGTCGCCCGTAGGGTGTGGATTAGTTCAAATCCATACATTTTTAGATTTGGGTTTGAGTTGATTTAAGGATCGTTGATCCGTTTTGAGATCAAGATCGACTTAAATGTATACGAGCAGTTGGGGGCTCGGTTGGTTTTTGTTAAGAATATGTTAGTCCAGTTTGAGACTAAGATCTGCTTAACAGGGTGTCAGGATCATTTTTGTTTCAGATCTAACAAGAGAGCACTTGGGATCTGTTGTTTTAGTTTAAGAACGTTTCGGTCTCTTATTGCCATTTTGGAGGCGAAATTGTAGTTTGAGGACATTTCGGTCTGTAGATCACCATTTTTGAGGTGAGGTTTTAGTTTAAAAACGTCACGGTCCATTGTCGCCATTTTGGAGGCAATGTTTAGTTTGAGGACGTTTCGTTCTGTAGATCACCATTTTTGAGGTGAGGTTTTAGTTTAAGGACGTTACGGTCCATTGTCGCCATTTTGGAGGCAACGCTTAGTTTAAGGAAATTTCGGTCCGTTGTAGTTTAAGGACGTTTTCCGTTGATCATCTTGCGTGCACGTGTATTTGTTACGTGACGGGATGGGCAATGATAATATGGGATGCATCTAGTTTAGGATGTAGTTTGATTTGGGGTGTGCACGTCAGTTTGGGCAGTGCACCAAAAAGCTGTTGGTTGTTGGGACCCGCCACCTCTCTGAAAACGTTGAAGATTTACAACGACATGTATCAGAGGTGTAGAGAGATGTACCCTTGAACCAATTTCCGTGTTTGAGGTAAAAATGATTAATGGTAAACCCGGGAATCATTATTCGTATTTTGAGACTAAGATTTCCTCAGGAGAATGTGGGACGAATATCGTCTTGGGATATCATCAGTTGGAAGATCGATAGCCGTATTTGGGACTAAGATCAGTTTGGAAAAACATGAGCACAGAGGCTCAGTCGATTTGGAGATCAAAGAAATTTTGACCTCGAGAAGACTTAGCTAATTTGTGACTAGGTTTGGGTCTCCATATTTACTCCTGTAATGCTAAGCACTGGTAAAAGTACTCACGTGTATCCCGCACGAGGTGTTGGACCAGTGTTAAACACTGAACTTTGGAGGCGCTCACGTGTGAATCACGTGAGTCGTCCCAAAATGGGCGCTGTTCTTCGGGTTTTATTCCCTTTTTTACACATAAGTGTTAAGCACTTAGTTCTTGAGGCGCTCACGTGTGAACACGTGAGGTGCCCCTAAGATGGGTATTGCCTTTTGGGTTTTATCCCCTCCTCTTTTTTTATAAGTGCTAAGCACTTGATTGGAGATCGCGTGTAAAACACGTGACTGCTCTTGGAGGCATTTCTTGTTCTTCTTTTAAGCGCTTGCATAGGAAACACGTGCGGTCCTCGTTATAGTGTTTAAACACTAATGAATCATCAGTCTTTCCTTTTTTCTGGATGTTTGGAGATTTTGATCTCCTGTTAATGACCATAGGGTTTGGAGGATCTCATGTTTCTTGGTTTGTAATAATTAAATTCTTTTATAAGGTTAAACCCTAGTTTTCATGTGTTTTGTAAGAATCAAATTCTTTGAACTTAATTCTTTCCCCTAGGTTTTGAATCTGCATGACAGAATCTCTGTTTTGTAAGAATCAAAATCTTTGAACTTAATTCTTTCCCCTAGGTTTTGAATCTGCATGACAGAATCTCCCCGATGAGAATTAAATTCTCAACTTGTGGAGAGATCTGCTTCTGCAAATCTTAATCAGAGGAAGAACTAAGTTATTGCATGAAGGGTTGAACCCTTAGAGATACAAGATAATCTCTGAGTTTTGTTTTCTTTTTACCTAGGCTTTTAATGCAAAAAATCTTCCTTTGTGAGAATTAAATTCTCTGTTTCTTTTGAAACTTTTCTTCCTTCTTCTCTTAAGCTTCTCTATTTATTCTAAGCTTTTGAGGGAATTCCTTTGTTTTTTCTCTCCATCTTTCTTTACTATCCCTCCTCGAGACTTGAAGTCTCTGGTCCTTTATATAGTAGAGAGAAGTTTGTTTAATTTTGAGAAAATCTCTCATTGAGAGATCCTAATTGATTTAGGTGGTTCCAGAATTGACTTGGGGAATTTTGCCCACCATTGGATCTTTGATCCAAGGGTTTCTGTTTTACAGAACATATTTTTCTTGTTTCTTAACAAGATTGGGAAAATATTTTCCCATATGCAGAATCTTATTAAACCATCATTGGATTTTTAATCCAAGGGTGCTCGGCTTAACAGAGCACAATCTCTCTTTGTTTAGAAAAATATGGAAAATATTTTCCATCTCATGGGATCTTTGATCCGCCAACTTTATGTTTAACAGAAAATATCACTCCCCACTTAAAAAGATCAATAAAATTTAATTCTATGTTTAATCACCATTGGATCTTTGATCCAACGGTTCCTTGTTGAGTAGAATTTAATTCTACGTAGGGAGGTGCTCTCACATGTTCAACACGTGAGGCTTATTTATTTTGTCAGCTATTTGATTGTAGCACCTATATGCTTTGCATATAGGCTTATATGCTTTGCATATAGGCGCTCACGTGTTTAACACGTGAGGATTATTAGCCTATAGTTTGTTTCCATTGTAGTGCCTATATGCGTTGCATATAGGCACTCACGTGTTAACCACGTGAGGCTCCATTAGCCTAGTAGTTATTTAATTGCAATGCCTATATGCGTTGCATATAGGCACTCACGTGTTAAACATGTGAGGCTCTATTAGCCTAGTAGTTGTTTTAATTGCAGTGCCTATATGCGTTGCATATAGGTGCTTACGTGTTAAACACGTGAGGCTTTGAATAGTGGGGAACTTTCCTTTACCCATTTTTATAAGGGAACAAATGCCCCCCAGCATTGCTCTCACGTGGTTTGCACGTGAGTGCAACGCTGTCTGCCCTTACAGCCGTTGGATTTCTTAGGGGAATGGGAAGATGAACCGCTCTCTGTCATGTCTTATAATTGCGGGGGTTTTGGCCTCTGGGATGGCCACTGTTCTTTCATCTTCTTCCTTGCTTATTTTTCTTGAGAATTTAATTCTTTTCTTCAGAGTTTAGTTCTCTGTCCGCTGAAATTTCAGAATTAAACTCTGTCAAAACTTTTTCTTTGGTAAGGATTATGAACGGAACCCTTTTTGTTTTTGCCCTGGATTCTAAATCCATCGACAGAGCGTTGCTCTTTTCTTAGATTGATTTCTTAAAGATCCAAATCAAACAAATTTTTTTTGTTTTTTTTACGTAGACTCTGAGGTCTTGAATCAATGGGCATTATCAATCCTCCTCTTAGGGTTATACCCTGTCACCGGTCTTTAAGGATCCTTGGAATTTATATCCATTTCTTTGCCTCCTTACCATGGGGTTTTTCTGGGATTTAAGCTCTTTATTAAAGGAATTTAATTCCGTATTTACAGAGCTTAGCCCTGAAAGACTCAGACACTTTTAGGAATTTTATTTCCTATTGTTCTCGAGTATTTTAGGGTTTAATGCCCCTAATACAGATTTGAATCTGTCGTGCATTTCAACAAAATTCGTTTTAAGAGTTGTTTAAACTTCACTGTTTACTTGATGAAAATCCTTTTTGATTCTCACAAAGATTAATTTGCCTCATCATTGGT
Source organism: Agapanthus africanus (assembly GCA_030015575.1). NCBI lineage: Eukaryota > Viridiplantae > Streptophyta > Magnoliopsida > Asparagales > Amaryllidaceae > Agapanthus > Agapanthus africanus. The sequence goes on along the minus strand of JASDDO010000022.1, from coordinate 638,441,301 downwards.
GAGCCGCTATTTAGATTTTGTGGGGTCCATTGGTTTTGCAGGCAGTGATCCCGTGAAACACACATCACGGTTTTCTTTTCTTTTCTTTTCTTTTACTTTATTATTATTTATTATTATATTTTAAATGGGTTTTTCTTTTCCTCTTATTTCAGGAACGATGGCCTCACTTCCCGACTTCCCTTACACTCGCTCAGAAGCCGCTTTTCCGCAATCACTATCGGACGAGGAGGTCATGGCGATGATCAGGGAACATGACAAGGACCATACTATTCTTCTCTTGTGGGGGACATGGTACGGTCATATCATCAGGGGCCGCCGTAGTTTTATCTGCGAAGTGCCGACAGAACCCATCCGCCCTATATCATTAATGGAACGCCCACGGACTGCGTATGCGGTGGAGGCGACTTACTAGACTCCCGCGGGCCTACTCGAGCCGTCAACGACCAGGATACCCAACCAATCCATGGTGGCCATTGATATTCTGGGGCGCCGAATATGTCAGGGTGAAGCTCGACCGTGGGGGCAGGTTTATAAGGTAGGCGTTTGTTAGTTATATGTATGCCCTAGAGGCCATTACTGTACATGCGATGTATATTGTAGCGGATGCTTGGATATATATAGGGATGGCTTTCTTGCTCGACATGATAGTATGCTATCTGGTTGCTCTTTATCTTAACATGTACACTTATTGTCTCTCTATTACATGTTGATAAAGCCCTTAGGATGAGTACTTGACTACCAGGATTATGAGGCAGATCATACTAGTGGGGATAGGGTAGTCGGTAAGTACATCTTTCAATTGTTCCTAGTCGTGGGAGTATCGAGACAGGGCATCGATACTCCAGAGTAGACTAGCGTATACGCTTCTCGACCCATGTGATGGGCGAAGGATGATCCCATATCCACTGGTGTTTGACATCAGAGAAGGTATACGGGTGCTCAGTGGAGACTGGGTAAACTGAACGGACTCGCCGAGAACTCCTAGATGGTATTATACCTATCTTCAGATAGCAGTTCTCTGGTGACACTGGCACATGCTAGTCTGTAGACCCGAGATCGTCATAGAGTCTTGTGTGATTCCCACTGTGCTTTGATTTCCACCATACCACGGTCAAGAGATCGTGCAAAAAGGTGGTTTTTGGGTACAGTCTCGAGTCACATGGAGGCAATGAGCGATAGGAGGAGTTTCGCCTCTCCCGGTATTGGGAGTTGATGTTGCGCTATGCTCGATTGGCCATAACAGGAAATCCCTGGCCAGGGTTGCTGAGATTTACTGGTAAGTGTTATCAGTAGTTTCTCGAACCGTTATGGACCTTGCATCGGCATGACTTATCAGGCTATTGGGGTCTGACGTTATACCACCCCTAGGCTGTAATATGCGACATATCACCCGAAGAGATCAGACTGTACGGTAGTGTTACTGATTGGATTCGCAGGAGTATGAGCAGGCTTGCTTGTTGATCTTCTGATCGCTCAATATCCGGGTGGCCGTTACGTTTAGCAGACCGCTTGCGGCTTGTGGGTGTTTGATGTGATCATCATTTACTGCCGGCGTATTGACGAGTCTTTAGAGTCCTACACAGAGGTTTCCTGGTTCATGCGAAACGGAGTAGGAGCACATATGTTATATGTGCGGGACCGAGATTAATATGAGTATGTGATACCGTATTCTATTCTCGCGACTTGTGACATTGGTCGGTTATATGTGATATAGCCAAATTATCGGATCAAGTGTTGATTCGATAAGTTGTTACATTTGATATTAGTCGGTTGTATGTGATATAGCCGGATTATTAAATCAAGAGTTGATTTAATAATTTAATGTATAATTATATATTTGATATATTACATTACATTAACTAATATTAGCTCACTTAAGTAATTCTTTTTCTCACATTTGATATACTTTACATATATGTGATATATGTATTGTTTTCTTTTTGGCACAAAATATATATGTGATATATATTGTTATGTCATGCTAGGTTACACTTGCAACATGTATATATGAGACTCACACCATGCTAGGGTTAAGTTAGGGTTTATATTTATTTCAAGCAAATTCAAAATTGTGGAGATAGTTGTCATGGTTCAAAGCTTGTAGAAGCTTGTGGTCTTCATTAACTTAGTCCACTCCTTTGTCTTGCTTAAGATATTTGTTAACCTAACCCTTAACCTTAGACTATGGTTTATTCTCTACATGAGTTAGGCATGACACTAACTCACCATGGCTGCAATTCTAACCTCACTCTCTCATTCATTTTCTTCATCACTTCTTCTTCCTCCTCAAGAGAAAAAGCTTGCTAGCTTTTTCTAAGTGATAATTTATTGTGAGAAAAATAAAACTAAAGTGAGCCCACTTCCTATTTCATCATCCTCTACTATTATCCATTTAGTTTAGGGTGTTTGCTTCACTAATCTCACCATTAGTGAAGAAGTAGCATGGGCTAGTGTCTCCTCGACGCAGATCATCTTCGGCCTCGAAGACTTCGATGCAAGCTTGTTCATATCTTCATGGGAGCCTTTTTAGAGTGCGAGAGTTCATGATCGCAGCGAAGGGACTACTACACGGAGCTATTGAAGTGAAGGACCAGTCTACAAAGGTTGTATTCCTTGTTCACTTTAGTTGAAAAGTTGTTTGCATTCGTTTCGTCGGATTTTCTAGTAGCGATTCTAGGGTTAGGGTTTACTAGAACGACAAATTTTTAAAATTGGCATGGATACCTCCCGAAAACTTGATGTCGTACTAGGCAATCCAACAGTGGTATCAGAACCATGCTAGAAAATTAGACGATGTTTGCTAGGATTAAGAAACCGAAACAACTCCGAAACACCCGATTCGAAAACTTGGTTTCTGTTGAATTTAAAAGGTCTTCAAAATTTTTTTTAAACAACTGCAGAATATTGTATGAGATATAACATGAACACTATGAAAATTTGAGGGAGTTTTATGCAAATTTGGCCGGCCACATCATGCTAAAAACCGGCCTGCTCAGTTTTCCAGAGGAGTCTGGGCTTCAAATTTTCAGTGTGTTCCAGTCTCTGGGTTTTGGGGTTTCAGGTGTTGTTTGTTTTTGCTAAATTTTCATTTGATGTTAACTTAAAGCAAAGGTAATCCGGAGTGTTTCGTAATCGTAATTCTAACATGTATTCGGCTTATTTAGACGATGTTAAAAAGTTCGAACGGAAATCAATGACTCAATGTTTCCCCGCTGGAAATTTTTCAAGAGTTGGATTTTTTCCGAGTTTAAAATTTTTCAGAAAATCTTGCAAGCGATTCTATGGACTCTCTGGAAGAACAAAACCCTAACCCGATTATGTGACCGTCAGAATCGCCATCGAAACCTAGGGTTTGTGCTAGTTCAGCGTGTAGGGTTGCTGGGCACACGCACAAGGTTCTACGAGGCATCAACCATGCCCGATTAAAAATTTAGACGTGCCGAACAACCCAAAGCCGGATCTTTAAACTAGAGTTTAGGCGAAAACAAACATGTTAAACACTTTAACACTAAGTGAGAGGGATTACAACCTTTGTAGATCCGGTCCTTCACTTCTTAAGCTCCGTGTTGAAGTCCCTTCGCTGCGATCATCGTGTTCCGAACTCTCGAGAGGCTCCGCGAAGAGAAAGGTGCAAGCCTGCTTCCGATCTTCGATAACAAAGATGATCTACCTTGAAGTTTCGTTAACACAAGCTCTCACTCTCTAAAAGAAGTGAACACTCTTATCTAAAGGGCAAGGGTAGATGAGAATGATGAAGTAGGTTTTATCTCTCATTTATAATCTTTTTCTCACACATAATCATCACATGGAAAAAGCTAGTAAGCTTTTTCCATGAAAAGAAAGAAGGAAGAAGAAGATGAATAATCATGATCCTTTTGTGATGAATAATGCAAAGATAATAATGATGAATAATGCAACCATGGTCAAATAAACCCTTGTAGAGATTTAACTAGGGCTAGGGTTTGGGTTGGGTTAAAGGTGAGTCACTTGAAAATATCAAGCATAATATCTTTTCCATGACAAAAGAAAAGCTTCTAGAAGCTACTAGAAGTCTTAACCCTAATCCAAACCCTAACCATGTTTAAACTCCACTAAACATGTTGCATTAGTAATCATATCATGTTACAATATTATATATCACATATATAATATTTATTGTAACAAAATAAAATAATACAATTAACATATATCGCATATATATCAATGTATTACCCGAGTGAGAAAAAGAATCTTTTGGTGAGCTAATATTAGTTAATGTAATTTAATATATCATATATATTATTATACATTAAATTATCGAATCAACACTTGATCCGACAATCCGGCTATATCGCATATAACCGACTAATACGATGACCCGGCTATATCACATATACCCGGCCGATATCTCATATCGCGAGAATCCAATACGGTATCACATACCGCATTATCCTCGGTCCCGCACATATCACATATGTGCTCCTACTCCGTTTTGCCTGAGTCAAGAAACCTCTGTGTAGGACTCTAAAGAATCGTCAATACGCCGGCAGTAGGTGATGATCATATCAAACACCCACAAGCTGCAAGCGGTCAGCTAAACGTAACAGCCACCCAGGTATTGAGCGATCAGAAGATCAACAAGCAAGCCTGTACATTCTCCTGTGAATCTAATTAGTAACACTCCCGTACAGTCCGGTCTCGTCGTCTGATATGTCGCATATCTCGCCTAGGGGTGGTAAACATCAGACCCCAGTAGCTTGATAAGTGGTGTCGATATGAGGTCTATAACAGTTCGAGAAACTACTGATAACACTTACCAGTAAATCTCAGCAACCCTGGCCTGGGATTTCCAGTTATAGCCAATCGAGCACATCACAACATTAACTCCCTATACCGGGAGAGACGAATCCCCTCCTATCGCTCATTGCCTCCATGTGATTCGGGACTGTACCCAAAAGTCACCTTTTTGCACGCCCTCTTAGATGTGGTATGATGGAATCAAAGCACAGCGGGAATCACACAAGACTCTATAACGATCTCGGGTCAATAGACTACTCTGTACCAGTGTCACCGGAGAACTGCCATCTGACGTGAGGTATAATACCATCTGGTAGTTCTCGGCGAGTCCGTCCAGTGTACCCAGTCTCTACTGAGCACCCGTACACCAACCTTGATGTCAAACACCGATGGATATGGGATCATCCATCGCCTATCATATGGGTCAAGATACGTATACGCTAGTTTACTCTGGTGTATCGATGCCCTGTCTCGATACACCCTCGACTAGGAACAGTTATAGGATGTACTCACCGACTACCATGGCCACATTAGTATGATCTCATCATAGTCCCAGTAGTCGAGTACATATCCTAAGGGCTTTATCAACATGTAATATAGAGACAATCAGAGTACATGTTAAGATAAAGTACAACCAGATAGCATACTATCATGTCGAGAAAGAAAGTCCTCTCTATACATGTCCCAGCATCCACTACAATATACATCGTATGTACAGTAATGGCCTCTAGGGCATACATATAACTAACAATCTCCCACTTGCACTAGGGCTATCTGTTGTGGTATCACATACCCAACAATTAGCTGTGGTTGAAATATCTCATACTCAACCATCCCATAAAAGTCTCTACTGGGAAAAAGGCCTTTGTGAGTGGATCCGCGCTGTTGTCCTCTGTGTCTACTCTCCTAACCTCGATCTCCCTGGAGATCAACCATCTCCATGATCAGGTGATACTGCCTAAGAATTATATATGGATTTCTGATGGGACAAAGGGTTCCTTGGCAAAAGCCACAACTCCATTGTCACACAATGGTAGGAACGAAGTTCATCTCATGAACTTATAAATATCCAGACTGCCTCTTTGGTAGCATCCTTGGTAACGAGTATCTAGCTTGGAACTCTTCCAACATACCGTCCCTCCACTGAGGGTAAAAACAATGCCTGCGACTGACATTCGGTCGTCCTTATCACCCTGGAACCTTTCCAGTGATTCTCCCCAGGATCGATTGATACCATCTCACTACAACTAGTGAGTATCCTAACATCCAATTAGAACTATCTCATAGATCCAAAACCCAGGATTTAGGAGGTATCATTTTGATCCTATATGGAGAATCATTGTGATAAGCAGAGATCGACCGAGCGTAGCATAGGAAACTCCTTCCCTATCAAAAGTATGTCATCCACGTACTCTACGAGGATCACCACCATACTCTCTACTACCTTTTTGTATATACAAGGTTCATCTACCATTTTGATGAAGTCAAACTCTTTGACTACCATATCAAAACAGATGTTCCAACTCCGCGATGCTTGCTTTATCGCATAAAACAACTTGCACACGTTTCCGCTGCTCCCACTGTCTATGAAGCCCTCTGGCTGTGTACTTATAGACACTCTCTTCCAAATCATCATTTAGAAAAGCAGTTATGACACCCAACCACCAGATATCGTAGTCATGGTATGTAGCAGTGGCAAGTAGGATCTGGATGGACTTAAGCATAGCTTTGAAAGTCTCAACTTTTCCATGTACACCAAGTAATCTTCTCAAGATATACTTGCTCCTGATGGGGATTTAACCCTTCAGATAAAGCATCCAAAGTTCATACTTTGTTGGTGTATAAGGATTCCATCTCAGATCACTAAGCATCCAGCCATCCTTACAGAGTCCCACTCCTGATAGCCTGCTCGAAACTAGTTGGGTCATCATCTCATGATGCAATCCTCGCTCCCACTGTCATAGAGAAACCGAAGTATCTTTCAGGTGGGTGAGGAACCCTACTAGATCGGCGGAGAGGCTGAGGTTCGTTGGTTACTATTGAATCCTTTGGTTCTACCAAATCATCTGCTGTAGTTTGTATAGCTGGAACTCCTTCCATTTCTACCTCATGACCAATAATTTCTTCACAAGAAATTCCCTTTCACAAAGGTGGCATGTTGAGAAATAAAACACTTTTGTTTCTCGGTTTGGTAGAAGATATTCCCTTGCGAATGCTTGGGATATCCAACAAACTTCCACGGATCCGACTTTACCTCGAGCTTGTCCGGATTTTGCTTTTCAGACATAGGCCGGACAACCCCAAATCTTAACATACTTAAGATATGGGCTCTTCCCATTCCATATCACATATGAAGTGGTAGGCAACTGATTTGATTTGAACCCTATTCAATAGGTATGAAGTTTCTCAAGTGCATAACCCCCAAAAGGAAATAGGATACTCAGTAGTACTCATCATGGAGCACACCATATCACATAGGGTGCTATTTATCCGCCCCGATACACCGACGTACTGTGGTGTATACGGAAGAGTAATGCTGAGAGAGAATCTCATTCTCCTTTAGAATAGTCCAGGAATTCCGTGCTCAAGTATTCTCCTCCCTGATCTCATCAAAGGACATAATACTTATACCCATTTTTGGTTCTCTACTTCTAACTTATATTCTGTGAATATCTCAAAAGGTCCGGGCTTGTGTTTCAACAGGAACACATGTCTGAATCTTGAGAGATCATCAAAGAATGTAATGAAGTACAAAGAATAGGTCTTGGCATGTGTAGACAGGAGACTTTCATACATCAACATGTATCAATCCCAAGAGTTCACTAACTCTTTCTCTGTTTCCAATAAACAGAGCTATGGTCATCTTATCTTTGTGACATGACCGGCAAGTTTCACAAGATGTAAATTCAAATAGATTTAAATATGCATCTAAATGTAACTTAGCTGGTCGAGTCGCATTGATATGACCTAGTCTACAATGCTTCAAGAAGGATTCGTTCATTTCTGAACTCTTCCTCTCGTGTGTGTTCTGTATACTAAGAACTGTAGTTTGATTTAGAACGTCAATGCTTTTAGATAACGTGCCTGAACCGATCAACTCTTGATATAGGAAATGTTCAAAACATTATCCAACAATACAAAATTATATCCTTTCTTTACTAATAATGAGACTGATATGATGTTGTATATCAGGTTCGGTATCTAATAACATTCGTTCAGAATCAATGTATTCTGGTAATACAGGGTGATAGTGACCAACAGACTTGGCTGCAACACTTGCACCGTTTTTTGTCTCATGAAACTTATCACCCGTTCTCAGTTCTCTACCTTTCTGTAGCCCATGTAACAGATTACATATGCGGGATCCTGATCCGGTATCACATACCCAGGACGTAAAGGATACTGAGAAACAGTTCTCGGTAATGAACACACCCGAAAATGATGCATCAGCATGCACTTTCTTCGTTTGGGCGGCACGGGAATTCTGGTAATCCCCAATTTCCTGCTCTGTCTTATAACAATTATAAGTTGGAGCCGGACCAACGTTCCCCAGCTCAGTATAATAAGCGGGTTTGGTCAATACATCCGTATTATTATCTTAATTAAGGCGTGATATGGTCGCTACCTGGAGAGAGAGAGAAGAAAACACCCAGCGTATGCTCTTGCAAGATTAGATTTGTTATCTAATATATCTAATCAGGATGTCACCTACTGTTTTAATCAAATCTTCCTTCAAACCCTAAAAGGAAAGACTAGCCTGGATTAATTATACGCTACAAGTTCGCCAATCTTTCAGCCAGGCCAGTGCCGGTAGTTTGAGGGAGGCCCCCCATGCTTTCGCACGAACCTAATTAAAGTAAACCTCGTTTTCCCAGGGGCGTAACCCCGTTGACACCTTTCTAGACACCTACTTGATCGCTAATTGTAATGTGTAAAACTCTCTTAGGAGTAACTCTTACTCGCAGCGGGTATCGGGATCCAACTATCTCATAGAAGGTATGCAATCTCATTGCAAATTTCAACACTTGAAATTCCCAATAATATTTTACCCCAAGCGTCCCATGACCTTGACGCATGCCAACAAACCACAGTGCGCTAGTCAAGTTCAACCCGTCATTTCATGATTGAATTAAACCCACCCGCATGACCCTTGACGCAGGCCAACAAAGTCGCACGACTACCCTAATCCAATCTTCATCATATGCATAAACAGATAAATACTAGTTAGCTACCGCACACTACGCCTTGACGCAGGCCAACAAACGTAGCACGAATACTAAGTAGGACTTATCTGAAATGACGGAGGGATACGACATGTTTTTATGAAAACCCTTTGCGTAATGAACTTGATATTGTTGTAGAATCGAGTGATTTTAAATGGAATATTTTTGAGGTTTTTCTAGTTTCGCTAAAGAGGTCACTCCCGGTGAAGGGATCGTCGGCTCTTTCCTCATCGAATAAGGTGCAGGATATTTCACAAATATCACTATGCAAAGCAAAAACTATAGAAACAATCAAAAAACAAACCGAGTTTGTAGCATCTGCTAGTTTCACTAAAGAGGTCACTCCCGGTGAAGGGATCTAGGCTCTTTCCTTATCGAATAAGGTGCTGGATGTTCTACAAGGAACACCGCTATGCAAAGCAAGAACTAGAGCTACCAGTTTTTAAACAAGTTTCTACAACATCTTTAGGTTTCTTTTAGTTTCATTAATCTCATTAATGAAGTCCCATTTTATTATGCTTCACAAGCATGTTATTTGAAACGAAATCTGCAATACAACATATATCTCATATATATAATATAAACATTCGTCTCAGGCAGTAATATGATCTCATCACAGAACATTGCAGCAGAAGAACATATATGAAATATTGGATATACTAGGACGTCCGTGTTTTCAATACGAGCCTGTATAAAACACGGATTCCACGGTCGCGATGAATAGCCAAACCTACATCCCTAGACCCTTACGAGAGCGGCAAGCAACACTGCCAATTCTAGGGTTAGGAGACCCGGTCTCGACTCCTCGAGATGGTCTCCCACTGGACCCCAGAACCCGGTTACTTGTGCTCCCCGCCTTGGGTCTACCTAATGCGGAAATGTAAATAATATACAACGGTGGCATCATCCTCAGCCCGGAAGTGCCCCAATAAAAGAATATTACATACAAATGAATTTTACATGAATGAAAAAGAAAAACTCTCATCTCACATAAAACCCCCGGTTATTCAAAACGCGACGATCCAATATAACATATCACAACAACACATAATATCTCATATCATCAACGTAAGCAAGTATGCGTATCCCGATTGTCGTTGATGTATAGCAACGAAGCCGGCGATACACCACATACTACGCTTACGGTCACAGAAAAGAAAGTGTAAAACTACAACAGTTTGAATCCGCAACCTCCTTAGACATCACATGCCTAACCAAATGAATTCCTTAGACATCGCATTCCTAACAATTGTAAACCCCGTATTTTAGTCTCATTATCGAAAACTCTTTTCAATATCAAGTCGGGCAATTCAATAAGATTCCCGACAACCTGATCGAATGCTCGTCGCAAACTTTAGTAGACGGCCGTACCCCCGGATTCTATCGACGAAGTGCACTAAGGCGGAACACCGCTGCTGCGAGCACCCGAACGGATGCTTTTGGCGACTGGGTTCTCCTACATTCACTTGGTCGGGGCTTTGGGGCGTGGCTGTCTGTTAAGTTTACCCGGCGAGTATCCGCGTACGCTACGTGATTGCGACGGACTTTTGATCACATCAAAATTCTGTGGCAACCGATCATCTGAGACTTAACTGCTAGATTTATAACATTCAAATTAGTTATCTCATAACTACATGTGGATTCCAAATATTGTATCACATTCCAGATAAAAAGACAGTGTTAAACTTTCCGATCGAATAATCAAACACCCAAGATTTCCCCAATATATCTCAACACTTGAAATCAGTTTAAAAACATCCATCACATGCCACAGTACCAATGGTCCAGCCGTAGAAGGGTCAAGCCATCGCCTCACATGTGGCACGCCGTACTGCCCCAAATCCTAAGGTTCAAAGGCAGTTCAAGACGGTCATATAATCGAGTTAAGGTTTGTTGTCTTCTAGAGGGTCCACCGCGTTACTTGCACGACTTAGAACGTTCCTAAACTATGAAAAAATCCAACGCTTGGAAATTTTCCGGCAGGGGAAAAAGTGAGTTATTGATATCCGTTCAAACTTTTTAACACGTTCTAAAAATTACCCGGACAAAACTAAACGAAGTTAAATTATCCGATCGAATCAACGAGTCCCCAATACAACCCTAGAATACTCAACACTTGAGTGGAATTAAAATATTCCCAGAAAAAAAATGACAAGAAAGGACCTAAGAATAAATATATGAAGTTACAGGGACTAATTCAAAATTTTGGCCGTGGAACCGCCGCCAAATCCTTGGTTTGGCCGCGGTTCCGCGGTCAAATCAGCGAATTACAGGTCCTTACTTCACAGTAATTCTTAGTTTTTCCTGCTTAATTTTATGAGTATTTTTAATTCATAAAACACATTTTTGAAAAATATCCAGAGAGGGGTTCAAATTAGGGTTTCGGTGTTCGATCGGACTTTAAACTTCGTCTAGACTTCGCCTAAAGCTCTAGCTTGGATCTGATACCACTGTAGGGTTGCTGGGCACACGCACAAGGTTCTACGAGGCATCAACCATGCCCGATTAAAAATTTAGCCGTGCCGAACAACCCAAAGCCGGATCTTTAAACTAGAGTTTAGGCGAAAACAAACATGTTAAACAATTTAACACTAAGTGAGAGGGATTACAACCTTTGTAGATCCGGTCCTTTACTTCTTAAGCTCCGTGTTGAAGTCCCTTCGCTGCGATCATCGTGTTCCGAATTCTCGAGAGGCTCCGCGAAGAGAAAGGTGCAAGCCTGCTTCCGATCTTCGATAACAAAGATGTTCTACCTTGAAGTTTCGTTAACACAAGCTCTCACTCTCTAAATGAAGTGAACACTCTCATCTAAAGGGCAAGGGTAGATGAGAATGATGAAGTAGGATTTTAGCTCTCATTTATAATCCTTTTCTCACACATAATCATCACTTGGAAAAAAGCTAATAAACTTTTTCCATGAAAAGAAAGAAGGAAGAAGAAGATGAATAATCATGATCCTTTTGTGATGAATAATGCAAAGATAATAATGATGAATAATGCAACCATGGTCAACTAAACCCTTGTAGAGATTTAACTAGGGCTAGGGTTTGGGTTGGGTTAAAGGTGAGTCATTTGAAAATATCAAGCATAATATCTTTTCCATGACAAAAAAAGCTTCTAGAAGCTACTAGAAGTCTTAACCCTAATTCAAACCCTAACCATGTTTAAACTCCACTAAACATGTTGCATTAGTAATCATATCATGTTACAATATTATATATCACATATATAATATTTATTGTAACAAAATAAAATAATACAATTAACATATATCGCATATATATCAATGTATTACCCGAGTGAGAAAAAGAATCTTTTGGTGAGCTAATATTAGTTAATGTAATTTAATATATCATATATATTATTATACATTAAATTATCGAATCAACACTTGATCCGACAATCCGGCTATATCGCATATAACCGACTAATACGATGACCCGGCTATATCACATATACCCGGCCGATATCTTATATCGCGGGAATCCAATACGGTATCACATACCGCATTATCCTCGGTCACGCACATATCACATATGTGCTCCTACTCCGTTTTGCCTGAGTCAAGAAACCTCTGTGTAGGACTCTAAAGAATCGTCAATACGCCGGCAGTAGGTGATGATCATATCAAACACCCACAAGCTGCAAGCGGTCAGCTAAACGTAACAGCCACCCAGGTATTGAGCGATCAGAAGATCAACAAGCAGGCCTGTACATTCTCCTGCGAATCTAATTAGTAACACTCCCGTACAGTCCGGTCTCGTCGTCTGATATGTCGCATATCTCGCCTAGGGGTGGTAAACATCAGACCCCAGTAGCTTGATAAGTGGTGTCGATATGAGGTCTATAACAGTTCGAGAAACTACTGATAACACTTACCAGTAAATCTCAGCAACCCTGGCCCGGGATTTCCAGTTATAGCCAATCGAGCACAGCACAACATCAACTCCCTATACCGGGAGAGACGAATCCTCTCCTATCGCTCATTGCCTCCATGTGATTCGGGACTGTACCCAAAAGCCACCTTTTTGCATGCCCTCTTGGACGTGGTATGATGGAAATCAAAGCACAGTGGAAATCACACAAGACTCTATGACGATCTCGGGCCAACAGACTACTATGTACCAGTGTCACCTGAGAACTGCCATCTGACGTGAGGTATAATACCATCTGGGAGTTCTCGGCGAGTCCATCCAGTGTACCTATTCTCTACTGAGCACCCGTACACCATCCTTGATGTCAAACACCGATGGATATGGGATCATCCATCCCCCATCATTTGGGTCAAGATGCGTATACGCTAGTCTACTCTGGTGTATCGATGCCCTGTCTCGATACACCCTCGACTAGGAACAGTTATAGGATGTACTCACCGACTACCGTGGCCCTACTAGTACGATCTCATCATAGTCCCAGTAGTCGAGTACATATCCCAAGGGCTTTATCAACATGTAATATAGAGACAATCAGAGTACATGTTAAGATAAAGTACAACCAGATAGCATACTATCATGTCGAGCAAGAAAGTCCTCCCTATACATGTCCCAGCATCCACTACAATATACATCGTATGTACAGTAATGTCCTCTAGGGCATACATATAACTAACACAGCGGTGCCACATGTGAGGCATTGGTTAACCCTTCTACGGCTAGTTCATAGGAGCTGTGGCATGTTTCTGGGTACTTTTTGAACTCCGCTCAAGTGTTGAGCTTCACTGTAAATTTTGAGTGTTTGTTTATTCGATCGAAAAGTTTAACTTCATCTAGTTATCTGTGATTGTGATACAATATTTGGAATCCACAAATAGTTATGAGATAACTAGTCTGAATTTTATAAATCTAGCAGTTTAGTCTCATTTGATCGGTTGCCAAGGGATTTTGATGTTGATCAAAAGTCCGTCGCAATCACGTAGTGTACGCGGATACTCGCTGGGTAACCTTACTAGATAGCCATGCCCCATAGCCTCGACCAAGTGACTGTAGGAGAACCCTGTCGCCAAAAGTATCCGTTCGGGTGGTGTTCCGCCTTGGTGCACTTCGTCGACGGCATCGGGGGGTGCGGTCGTCTACTAAAGATTCCGACGAGCATTCGATCGGGTTATCGGGAATCTTGTTGAATTACCCGACAGGTTATTGGAAAGTGTTTTCAATATCGAGACTAAAATGCGGGGTTTATGATTGTTAGGCATGTGATGTCTAAGGAATTCTTTTGGTTGGACATGAAATCCAAAGTATGTGATACGTTGGGTTTATGATGTCTGAGGTGGTTGTGAATTCCAACTGTTGTAGTTTTTCACTTTCTTTTCTGCGATCTTAAGTGTAATATGTGGTGTATCGCCGGTTTCGGTGCTATATGTCAACGACAATTGGGATATGCATATTTACTTACGTCGATGACATGTGATGTTATGTGTTGCTGTGATATGTTATATTAGATCGTCGTGTTTTGAATAGCCGGGGGTTTTATGTGAGATGAGGATTTTTATTTTCATTCATGTAAAATTCATTGTATGTAATATTCTTTTATTGGGGCACTTCCGGGTTGAGGATGATGTCACTATTGTATATTATTTTTTTCCGCATTAGGATAGACCCAAGACAGGGAGCACAAGTAACCGGGTTGTAGGGTACAGTGGGAGACCATCTCGAGGAGTCGAGACCGGGTCTCCTAACTTTAGAATTGATAGGCTTGCTTGCCGCTCTCGTAAGGGTCTAGGGATGTGGGTTTGTCTATTCATCACGATCGTGGAATCCGCGTTTTTACTGGCTTAAATAAAACATGGAATTTCTAGTATATCCAATATTTCATATGTGATTCTTCTGCTGCTGATATTCTGTGATGTGGTCAGTTGATATATTCTGCGACGAGTGCCTATATTATATATATGAGATATAATAAATATTTCTGCTTTCGTTTCTTATGTGATGCTTAGGAAGCATAATTGATGGGAATTCATTAATGAGATTAATGAAAGAAAAAGAAACCTAAAAATGTTGTAGAAACTTGTTTAAAAACTGGTAGCTCTAGTTCTTGCTTTGCATAGCGGTATTCCTTGTAGAATATCCAGCACTTTATTCGATAAGGAAAGAGCCGAGATCCCTTCACTGGGAGTGACCTCTTTAGCGAAACTGGAAGATGCTACAACCCACTCGGTTTGTCTTTTGATTGCTTCTATAGTTTTTGCTTTGCATAGTGGTATTTGTGAAATATCCTGCACCTTATTCGATAAGGAAAGAGCCGAGATCCCTTCACCGGGAGTGACCTCTTTAGCAAAAATAGTAAAAGCCTAAAAAACACTCCTTGTCAAAATCACTCGATTCTACGACGATATCAAGTTCATTACGCAAAAGGTTTTCTTAAAAACATGTTGTAGCCCTCCGTCATTTCAGATAAGTACTACTTAGTATTCGTGCTACGTTTGTTGACCATGTTAAGGCGTAGTATGCAGTAGCTGATTAGTGCTTATCTGCATAAGCATATGATGCGATTGGATTAGGATAGTCGTATGACTTTGTTGACCATGTTAAGGGTCGTGCGGGTGGGTTTAATTCAATCAGGAAATGATGGGTTGAACTTGGCTAGCGCTTATGATTTGTTGAACATGTTAAGGTCATAAGTCGCTAGAGGCAAAATATTATCGGGAATTTCAAGTGTTGAAATTTTCAATGAGATTGCATACCTTCTATGAGATAGTTGGATCTCGATACCCACTGCAAGTAAGAGTTACTCCTGGGAGAATTTTACACATTACAATTAGCCGTAGGTGTCAAGAAAAGTGTTAACGGGGTTACGTCCCTGGAAAAACGAGGTTTATTTTAATTAGGTCCATGCGAAAGCATGGGGAACCTCCCTAAAAGTACCAACACTGGCCTGGCTGAAAGATTGGCGAACTTGTACGGTGTAATTAATCCCGGCTAGTCTTACCTTTTAGGGTTTGAAGGTAGATTTGACTAAAACAGTGAGAGCCATCCTGATTAGATAAACTAATAACCAATCTAATCCTGCAAGCGCGCACGCAGAGTGTTTTCTTCTCTCTCTCTCTCTCCTGGTAGCGACCATGTCACGCCTTAATCAAGATAATAATATGGATGCATTGACCGAACCTGCTTATTATACTGTGCTAGGGAACGTTGGTTCCGCTCTATCTTATAACTGTTATAAGTCTGAGCAGGAAATAGGGGAATATCCGGATTTTCACACAACCCAATCGAAGAAAGTGCATGTTGATGCATATTCTTCAGGTGTGTTCATTACCAAGAACTGTTTCTCAGTATTCTCTACATCCTGGGTATGTGATACCGGATAAGGATCCCACATATGTAATCTGTTACATGGGCTACAGAAAGGTAGATAACTGAGAATGGGTGATATGTCTCTAAGTGTTAGAGAATGGTGCAATTGTTGCAGCCAAGTCTATTGGCAGATATCATCTTGTATTAATACATTGATTCTGAACGAATGTTATTACATACCGAACCTGATATAGAACATTACATTGGTTTCTTTAATGAGTTAAAGAAGGATATAATTCTGTATTGGAGGATAATGTTGTGAAAATTTTCCTGAATCAAGAGTTGATTCGATCAGGTACGTTATATAATAGCATATACGTTCTAAATCAAACCACAGTTCGAAGTATGTAGAACACACACAAGAAGAGTAGTTCAGAAATGAACGTATCCTTCTTGAGGCATTATAGACTAGGTCATATTAATGCGACATGACCAGCTAAGTTACATAAGAATGAATATGAGAATCTGTTCGAATTTTCATCTTATGATACTTGCCAGTCTTGTCTCAAAGATAAAATGACCAATACTCTGTTTACTGGAAACAGAGAAAGAGTTAATGAACTCTTGGCACAGATACATGATGATGTATACGGTCCTATGTATACAAATGCCAAGGTTGGTTCTTAGTACTCATTATATTCATTGATCTTCTCTCAGGATTCAGACATATATTCCTGTTGAAACACAAGTCTGAAACTTTTTAGAAATTCAACGAATATAAGCTTGAAGTTGAGAACCATATGGGTAAAAGTATTATAGTCCTACGATGTGATCGAGGAGGAGAATACTTGCGCATGGAGTTCCTGGAGTTTCTAAAAAGAGAATGTGATTCTCTCTCAGCTTACTCCTTCGTATACACCACATACAAACGGTGTATCGGGGCGGAGGTATCACACCCTATGAGATATGGCGCGCTCTATGATGAGTACTGCTGGGTTACCTGTTTCCTTTTGGTGTTATGACTTGAGAAGCTGCATACCTATTTAATGGAGTTCCGTCCAAATCAGGGCCTACCACTACATATGAGATATGGTGTGGGAAGAGACCATGTCTTAAACGAGTTAAGATATGGGGTTGTCCGGCCTATGTTGAAAGGCAGAATCCGGACAAGCTTGAGGCAAGGTCAGTACTGTAAGTTTGTTAGGATATCTCAAACATTTGCGAGGGTATATTTTCTATCTAACTGAGGAGCAAAAGGTGTTTTGTTTCTCAGCATGCCACCTTTTTAGAAAAAGGAATTTCTTATGAAGAAATTTGTCGTCATGAGGTAGAACTGGAAGTAGTTCCAGCTAGACAAACTAATAGCTGATGATTTGGTAGAACCAAAGGATTCAATAGTCTTCAACGAACCTTAGCCTCTCCGCGAATCTGGTAGGGTTCCTCATCCACTTGAGAGATACTACGGTATTCTTGGTGACAGTGGGAGCGAGGATTGCATCATGGTAGATGATAGCCCAACTAGGTTCAGGCAGGCCATCACGAGTGGGGACTCTGTGTAAAGGCTGGATGCTATGCCATCAAAGATGGAATCCATGTACACCAACAAAGTATGACTTTGAATGTTGCACCTAAAGGGGTAAAACCCATCGGGAGCAAAAGGATATTGAGAAGATTCTTGGTGTAAATGGAAAAGTTGAGACTTTCAAAGCTATGCTTAAGTCCATCATGATCAATGCGCACATCGCGGAGTTGGAACATCTGTTTTGATGAGGCAGTTATGTTAGTTGTATGTGTTAGTTATATGTATACCCTAGAGGCCATTACTGTACATACGATGTATATTATAGTGGATGCTAGGACATATATAGGGAGGACTTTCTTGCTCGACATGATAGTATGCTATCTGGTTGTACTTTATCTTAACATGTACTCTGATTGTATCTATATTACATGTTGATAAAGCCCTTAGGATATGTACTCGACTACTGGGACTATGATGAGATCATACTAGTGGGGCCACGGTAATCGACGAGTATATCCTATAACTGTTCCTAGTCGAGGGTGTATCGAGACAGGGCATCGATACACCAGAGTAGACTAGCGTATACGCATCTTGACCCATATGATGGGCGATGGATGATCCCATATCCATCGGTGTTTGACATCAAGGATGGTGTACGGGTGCTCAGTGGAGACTGGGTACACTGGACGGACTCGCCGAGAACTCCCAGATGGTATTATACCTCACGTCAGATGGCAGTTCTCCGGTGACACTGGTACAGAGTAGTCTGTTGACCCGAGATCGTCATAGAGTCTTGTATGATTCCCACTGTGCTTTGATTTCCACCTTACCACATCCAAGAGGGCGTGCAAAACGGTGGCTTTTGGGTACAGTCCCGAATCACATGG
Source organism: Agapanthus africanus (assembly GCA_030015575.1). Lineage (NCBI taxonomy): Eukaryota > Viridiplantae > Streptophyta > Magnoliopsida > Asparagales > Amaryllidaceae > Agapanthus > Agapanthus africanus. The sequence goes on along the minus strand of JASDDO010000022.1, from coordinate 638,422,658 downwards.
AGGCAATGAGCGATAAGAGGGGATTCGTCTCTCCCGGTATAGGGAGTTGATGTTGTGCTGTGTTCAATTGGCTATAACCGGAAATCCCTTGCCAGGGTTGCTGAGATTTACTGGTAAGTGTTACCAGTAGTTTCTCGAACTGTTATAGACCTCATATAGACACGACTTATCGAGCTACTGGGGTATGACGTTTACCACCCCTAGGCGAGATATGCGAAATGTCAGACAACGAGACCGGACTGTACAGTAGTGTTACTGATTGGATTCACAGGAGAACTAGCGGGCTTGCTTGTTGATCTTCTGATCGCTCAATACCCGGGTGGCCATTACGTTTAGCACACCGCTTGCGGCTTGTGGGTGTTTGATATGATCATCACCTACTGCCGGCGTATTGACGAGTCTTTAGAGTCCTACACATGGGTTTCCTGGCTCAAGCGAAACGGAGTAGGAGCACATATGTGATATGTGCGGGACCGAGATTAATACGATATGAGATACCGTATTCTATTCTCGTGATTTGTAACATTGATCGGTTGTATGCGATATAGCCGGGTTATCGGATCAAGTGTTGATTCGATAAGTTGTTACTTTTGATATTAGTCGGTTATAGCCGGATTATTAAATCAAGAGTTGATTTAATAATTTAATGCATAATTATATATTTGATATATTACATTGCATTAACTAGTATTAGCTCACTTATGATTTATTTTCTCACTAGTTTGTGCACATTGTTTATATATGATAGATGCAAGTGTACATGTATGTATCATGCTTGATGATACACACAAGATGGGTGTATGAGACTCATACCAAGATTAGGTTTAAGATTAGGGTTATTGTTTTATCTTAAGATTTAACAAAAGGATTAAACTTGGTCAAAGTTGTCAAGCTTGAAGAAGCTTGGAGAAGCTTTGACATAGTCCACCCTTTTGTCATTTCATTTGATATTCTTTAACCTAACCTTTAACCTAAAGCCTTGGTTAATTCTCTACATGAGTTAAGCATGAGGGCTTAACTCAACCATGGTGCAATAATTCATTTGGATGGATAATTCTTTCTTCTTCTTCTTAATCATCAAGCTCCATCCAAAAGCTTACTAGCTCCAATGGTGCCTTGAGCAAACGAGTGAGAAAATCAATTCTAAAGTAAGGCCACTTCCTACTTCTTCATCCTCTACCACTTTCCATGTAGTAGAGTGTGTTCTCTTCACAAAGTTTATGACCTAGTGAAGGAATAGCTTGAGTTAGTGTCTCCCCGACGTAGATCATCTTCGGCCTCAAAGTCAACGTAGCAAGCACGTTCGTTCTTCTCCTGGAGCTTCTATAGAGTCCGGAGTTCACGATCGCAGCGATGGGGACGTCTACACGGAGCTAATGAAGTGGAGGACCGGATCTACAAAGGTTGTAATCCCTTTCACTTAGTAGCAAAGAAGTTTGCTTGGTTGTTTTTCGCCTATCCTCTAGTTAACGATCTTCATTAGGGTTTCTCGGCACATAAATTTTTGAATATGGCATGGTTGATGCCTTGTGGAACCTCATGAGTGTGCCTAGGAACCCTACAGTGGTATCAGAGCCAAGCTAGAGCTTTAGGCGAAGTCTAGACGAAGTTTAAAGTCCGATCGAACTCCGAATACCCGATATTAACCCCTCTCTATACATTTTCTAAAAATGTGATTTTTTCAGAATTAAAAATGCTCAGAAAAACAAGCAGGAAAAACTAAGAATTACTGTGAAGTACGGTCCACTGAGTCAACTATTTGACCGCGGAACAGCGGCCAAACCAAGGGTTTGGCAGCGGTTCCGCGGCCGAAATTGTGACTTAGTCCCTTAAATTTCATGTAATTGTTCTTAGGTCCTTTCTTGTTATTTTTTTCTGGGAATTTTTTTATTCCACTCAAGTGTTGAGTTTTCTAGGGTTGTATTGGGGACTCGTTGATTCGATCGGATAATTTAACTTTGTTTAGTTTTTCCGGATAATTTTAGAAACTGTTAAAAAGTTCGAACGGATATCAATAACTCACTTTTTCCCCAGTCGGAATTTTTTTCAAAAGTTGGATTTTTACTCGAGTTTAAGAACATTCTAAGTCGTGCAAGTAACGTGGTGGACCCTCTAGAAGACAACAAACCTTAACTCGATTATGTGACCGTCTTGAACTGCCTTTTGAACCTTTGGGTTTGGGGCAGTACGGCGTGCCACATGTGAGACGTTGGCTTGACCCTTCTACGGCTGGACCATTGGTACTGTGGCATGTGATGGATGTTTTTAAACTGATTTCAAGTGTTGAGATATATTGGGGAAATCTTGGGTGTTTGATTATTCGATCGGAAAGTTTAACATTGTCTATTTATCTGGATCGTGATACAATATTTGGAATCCACAAGAAGTTATGAGATAACTAATTTGAATGTTATAAACATAGAAGTTTATTCTCAATTGATCGGTTGCCACGGGATTTTGATGTGATCAAAAGTCCGTCGCAATCACGTAGCGTACGCTGATACTCGCCGGGTAAACTTAACAGACAGCCACGCCCCATAGCCCCGACCAAGTGACTGTAGGAGAACCCCGTCGCCAAAAGTATCCATTCGGGTGCTCACGGCAGCGGTGTTCCGCCTTAGTGCACTTCCTCGACGGCATCCGGGGGTGCGGCCGTCTACTAAAGTTTGCGATGAGCGTTCGATCAAGATGTCGGGAATCTTGTTGAATTGCCCGACCAGATAATGAAAAGTGTTTTCGATAATGAGACTAAAATGCGGGGTTTATAATTGTTAGGCATGAGATATCTAAGGAATTCATTTGGTTAGGCATGCGATGTCTAAGGAGGTTGCGGATTCCAACTGTTGTAGTTTTACATTTTCTTTTCTGTGACTGTAAGCGTAGTATGTGGTGTATCGCCGGCTTCGTTGCTATACATCAACGACAATCGGGATACGCATACTTGCTTACGTTGATGATACGAGATATTATGTGTTGCTGTGATATGTTATATTGGATCGTCGCGTTCTGAATAGCCGGGGTTTTTTATGTGAGATGAGAGTTTTTCTTTTTCATTCATATAAAATTCATTTGTATGTAATATTCTTTTATTGGGGCACTTCCAGGCTGAGGATGATGTCACCGTTGTATATTATTTACTTTTCGGCATTAGGTAGACCCAAGGCGGGGGAGCACAAGTAACTGGGTTCTAGGGTCCAGTGGGAGACTGTGACGCCCCGCTTCCCAAAATACGGAATTCGAGGGGTTGACAAGGCCAGCCATGCTCCTATGGTCGAGGAAACATCCTGCCGTAGTCACACTTCGGCTTCTAGCTTTACATGGTAATCAGTAAATAATACTCAGGTAATGAGAAATGCAGTAACTGGAACAAAACAGTATAAAGAACTGACTTGATGGGAAAGAAAAGGTATAACCCTGGATAGCTAATCAAGATGTCCGTGATGTACGTCTAGTCCTGGTCCAGGCTAAATCTTCTCCTCACACCGAGCATGCATACTCAGGTCGTCAGAGCGACACAATAGCAATATATTATATAAATTCAAGTGATAACTCTAACAGTGATAATAAATATATATAACAGTAAATCAATGACGGTATAGGTATGAACATGTAGTAATCGATGCAGTGGAACAGTAAAAGCAGTAAAATGATATGCCAAGTATGTCAACACAGTAAGTATGTATATCGATGCCATCATCCCTATCAGTCTCTAAGTCTTACTGTACATGTCACTAAGCCTATCTTCAGTCCAAGTGTGAGACTCAACCATTCGCGAGTGTCCTCCACCCAAGAGTAGAACCCAAGGGCAAGGGACCACGGGCCCAACATGTAACTCACGGTAATAATCATGTACCCTGTAAATCTCCATATATCTCCATATATATATAAGCCGGCAAGGGACTCCCGAGATTCTGTTGAACTCACACTCAAACTACCCCACACCCCGTGGTCTACATCAAACGCTAACCATAAACCTAAATACCAGTCGGTCTGTGACAAGTCTGCGCGAGAATTGGAAGCAGGACCTCCATCAAGTACGTCCCGACTAATACCTGAGATAAATGGCAGAGTCTGATGTCTTATCTGTAACACCCATGCAAGAGTTTCCATAAGTGTCCCATACCACTTATAGTTACACGTACACGCGTCCCACAGACGTCGACAATGCAATAGAATAATAAGGTTCACTGATTGTGTACAAGTACGTGTCACTTTCACTTAATCACTTATACACGAACACTAACGTACTTGCCACAATCATCACTAATACCTAACACTGGGTAATGCACGTTATCACTAAGTTATCAATGCAGTAACATATGTATAATATGATGCGTAAACAGTATGTAAAGCATGATTAGGATGTCATGAAACAGTATTCTAACACTTGCACGATTTATCATAAGTCATATGTTTACAATTTAATGAAACAATGAATGAGGAATCAATAGTAAGTTTAGTTGTCTATTCAGTGAATTCTGTTTCATGCCAATCGGGTTTCAGGATCATTAATTATAGCCATTTCATTTTAAGCGTTCACGGCTGGAAATCCGGTTTCAGAATCGGATGTCCGTTTCGCAACGCATTTTAATCCCAATTGGGATCAGATTTTAGAGACGCTACAGTTTAATGAAATCTATGGTTTTCAGTAAGGTTTTCAACGCCATAGACGGATTCTCAATCGCGTCTGTATATCAGGAGATATACACTGTTCAATACTAGTATGTCAATTCTGATTTTGTTGGGACTGTTATACGTCCCGATCTTTTAAATTACAGATTAAATAACAAACGATAACGAAACAGAATGAAACCACTTGTATTGTCTAGCTAACAGATTCACCTTTCAAAAACAGGGTGGTACCCATTACGGGACAGTAAACAACAACTAGAGTCGCTCTGGACTACAGTCCAGAGTCGCACTCCGATCCAAATATTGTCACAATTTAAGTACAGGAATATTTGGAAACTTGCATAGGGTTATAGTTCGTCGAGTCTTCTTCGATTTGAGCCCTCGAACGCATCATTCCAGTATGTATATAATTTATGGTAATTTTAACGGTTTTCAGGTACGAGAAAATTCCAGTTTTACGAGTAAACTTGGGGGTAGTCGTTTTAGTCGTTAATAGTCGTATTTTCCAATAAAATTTACACACAAGATTCACATCCATACGGGCCAAACTATACCAATGAGTTCCGTCAAATTAGGTGAGTATTTCCATTGAGGTCATGTATCAAGCAGTTGCGTCGTATAATTTTATCGAGGATATTAAGTATGTAATTTATAAAATTAAAGTTCGTAACTAATACAAATTAGCATGTAGCAAGTATGAAACTTGCCTGGAGGCGTTCTGGCGATACACGGCAGCGGCAGCGGCGATTTCTGTAGGTGTTCGACGTAATGCCGGGCTCGACCGCGACGGCTAGGGATGCAGTGAGGGGGTGTCTGGGCTGGGGGTCACTGGTGCTGTCGAGGCCGATGGTGAGGGATTGCGGAGGGAGAGAGATATTGAGAGAGAGAGAGAGAGTTAAAGAGAGAGAAAGAGTTAGAGAGAGAGAGAAAGAGTTATAGAGAGAGAAAGTAAGGAAGAGAGGCAGAGAGAGATTAGAGAGATTGAGAAAGAGAGAGGGAGGGGTGAGAACAGAGACACAGAGAGAGAGGGAGATCGGGAGTGAAGGAGAGAGAGAGTTGTAGAGAGAGAGAGAGAAAATGAGAGAGGGGAAAGAGAGAGAGAGTGAGAAGTGTAGAGAGAGAGAGAGAGAGCAGGGGATGATGAGGGAGGAGTTCGGGTGAGGGAACTGAAGGGGGAAAGAAGGTGAGGAGGTGCTTGGTCGAGGGGGTGTACGAGGTGGTGGGGTCGTCGCCGTCGTCGAGGGAAAACGGGTGAGGCTCGATGGCGGAGGCGAGCAGGGGCTCGAGTTGGGTGAGAAGAGGGGGCGCCGTCGGTGGTTGGAATGACGGTGAGGAGATGAGGGGAAAGAGGTCGTCGTTGATGGAGGAGGGAGAGCGAGAGAAGATGAATGGGGGTCGAAGTCGTCGTCGTCGACGGCGGCGAGTGGCGAGTTGGCCGGGGCTGCGGGAGTGGGTTCGTGGGAGAAGTTTTGAGAGGAGAGAGAGAGAGAAGGAGAAGAGGGCGATGGGGTTAGAGAGGGGAGTGCGAGGGGTAACGTCGCAGCGACGTGGGCGCGAGCGCGGGCAGAGGCGTCGGCGAAGGAAGTGGGTCGCGAGGGACAGGGAGCGGGAAAAGTGTGAAAAAGCCGTTGGGGGTGATGGGGGCGAAGCGGGTCGGGTCGGGGAAGCGGGCGCGGGTGAGGGTGAAGCGGGCTGGGTAGGGGGCGCGGGAGCGGGCCCAGTGTGAGCTGGGCCAGGGTTTTAGAGGAAAAAATTAATTGGGGGAAAATAAAGGAAGTGGGCCGGGGAAGCTGCTGTGCTGGGCTGGGAATAAATCAAAGAATAAATAAATAAAAGGAATGGGAGATGGGCCGTAGGGAATTAATAAAAATAAAAGGGAAAAAATAGAGTTGGGCTGAGGGATTGGTTTTGGGTTTTAATAAAATAGATTAAGTTCTAAAGGATGGGCTTGGAAAATAGTATATGAGCTGGGGAAAATTATTTGCTGATTCTAAATAAATTTGTGTTGGGTTTGAGGAAAAGGGAACTATAAAAAAAAATAGGTAATCGGGTTCTGGTCTAGCTTAGGCGAAAAGTAGTGAAGGGAAAAATGAAAGTGTGATTAGGTTTTATTTTTTTTTCTTTGTAAGACTACCAGGTAGAAAATAAAAATGGTTTTAGAATTCTAGAAACAATAATAATAAACTAAATAACTTTTGAGGGGAACAAAATACGAATATTGGTATAATAAGAAGCTGGGTATTACATTATACCACCCTTACAAAAATTTCGTCCTCGAAATTTAAAATAAACGATAAGTAATACAAACATAGGCGAAAGCTATTATATTGCAAACTAAAACATAAAGATTTACTTGGACTAGGCGGATGAAGAAATTTGAAGGTTTATATATGTAAGAACAACATACAAAAATATAGGTTTAAATAAGTATAAGACAGGAATAACTACAAAGGCAACCTATATGTATACAAGAATAGCAATAACAACAATAACGAACAATGATATTCGAGGCGTACTCGATAAAATCGAAACTCAAATATGTGCACGTATAAGTATATCAAAGGAATCACGGCAAACATAATAAGTATAAGGCATAATCATTTATAATAGTAAACGTAGGCACAATACCCGAAAATAACGTAACGACAATAAAGTAGTGAAAGATTTGTCGGTAAGTTAAAACATTTTAGGACGATGTATCGATCAAAATAGTTTTAAAATAACTTAGAAAACTCACATAGCGAAAATGAGGAATATGGAACAAAATATGTGCGGTATAAGGTTGCGCTACTGAAAATGAGGAAAATAGTAGTGTGCTTTGAAATACAGAAAACTAAGCAGTCAATAACACACACTCTTCGACAAATACAAGATAATGAAAACCACATTTCGAATAATAGAGTCCCTAAATATATGTAGGGTAATAGGAAAACACAAAAATGTATAGGGCTAGCTAGGGTAAGGATTTCAAGGAAGTGTGGCTCATTCAAAGGTCGGAGTGTGGCGGCTTTAGGCCAACGGTCAAAGAGATTGGGGTAAGGGTGAGCAGCAAGGACTACAAGGGGAAAAGTATGGGGGAGGACAACGGTCGGTACATCCTATGAATCAAAATTTGAAGGGTTAGCGAACTCGGAAATTTCACTATAAATTTCTCCTCCCAGAAGGAATCTCAAACGAGACACAGACGGAGGATGAAGGGTGTACCTCTAAAAGATCGGGTGTGGTACTAGTTAATCTCAGTGAGGGTTAAGACAAAGTAAGGAGTAGAGGTGGACGGGATCTCAGTAGAGGAAATAATTGTATATAAGAAATAATCAAGTAGCAAGTGAACTAAGAAGATCGAAAGATTAGCGAACTCAGCAATTTATTTTATTCCAGAAGATTTTAAACAAAGCATTCTCAAAGATGAAAGGTGTCCCTAAACTATACATAGATTTATTTGGCCAGATAAGAAAACATCTAAAAGAAATCCCGTCAGTCGCGGTTGTGGAGATTCAGCAGGTTGCGGTAGGTTCGTGCGCTCAGGTAGGGTCGTCCATTTCCATAGCGCCTCGCGGGGATCGCCATTGGAAGTTCTTCCACAGCAGGGTCTTGATCTTCTGGTCCTTCTTCCTTGGCTGGAGCTTCTTCATCGAGGTCTGATTCCATGTGATTCTCTTCTTCTGGATTCTCTTCCATGGGATTTTCCTCCACTGGATTTTCTTCTATCGGTCTTCCCCGGGATCTTCCTCTATCGGGTTCTCTTCAGGGTCTCCTTCTTCTTCGTCGGAATCTCCTATCATGTCAAACTCGGGGGCGGCTGCTCCTTCGTCCTCTGAATCGTTGTTTCCGAAAATGACCTGGGGACCGTTGATCTCATCGTCAGAACTCATCAGTGTGCGGTCTAAGGAAATGCATGATTGTGCATCCTCATCTAGATGCGGCGCTGCTCCAGGGTGGGCCATGGCCTGAAAAGAAAGAGTCATGATTAGACAGTGGAATACCTCAAGAAAATAGCTAAGTGTACGAAGTATAGAAAAATATACGGTGGCAGGAACTGAAAAATCAGGATAAAAATGCTGTGATAATGAATAGTATAAATAAGGGGAAAGACAAGAGAATGATACATATATTACGATTTAAAGTTTTATTGCATTCAACTAAAAGCTCGACGGATACAAAATTTCAAATGGAAAGAAATATTTATAAGAGGATGACAACATTATTACTGAAATTAGAAAACATATATATTCTTCTTTGATTGCTAGACCGCTGCATTCTCGTTACGCGAGTTGAATCCTGTGTTGGGTCCACTTTATTCTCAAAGTTCGAACTACGCATAATCATCACTTGGCAGAAGTGGGGAGAGTGGACGAGTCTCCTCCTTGCAGCTCCTTCCTTTTTGGCAACCGTTGATAAGATGTTCGCTGGATCCGCAAATCAGACATTTCCCTTGGGCGCGGCGACAATCCCTCTGAAGATGTCCTGGCCTCTTACAGTGCCCATAACATTGGGTCTCCTGCTGCTTCTGTCGCGGGAAAACAAATTGGCGCTTCATCTTCTTCTCTTTTCCTCGTCTAACAGGGATCCCTTTACAATTTGAGACCCCCGCTGGTGCTTGATTCGCCTTCCTTCTCAGTCCTTCAGCTAATAAGTCGTTCGTTCGCTCCTGGGCTTCCTTCAGACCTTGCAGTACACTCAGAATCTCAATGTTCTGATTCTGGGGAGTGGAGATAGAGGAAGAGTCGTTGGAAGACATGAACCTGAAACAATAATTTTGAGGATGATATAAGGCACAAGCTATAAGAATATAATATGGATTGGACAAAGATTCAAGAATATCAGATGTGATGAAATTCATTACAAGTGGAAAATCAACGGTAGGATTCTAAGTCACCTAAATAGAGTACGGTAGTGCAATTACAACCACGTAACCTTGCCAAGTCACCCGAAACCCTAGCGAATGGATTGCAGAACACTCAATGTGAATATGGATCAAGAATAACAAGTTTACAACCTAGACTGAGGGATGTCTTAGATTGTCAAGCTATACACGGAAAACTACAATCCCGATCGAAGAAAAACCTGGCTTTGATACCAACTAAACCATGTCACGCCCCGCTTCCCAAAATATGGAATTCGAGGGGTTGACAATGCCATCCATGCTCCTATGGTCGAGGAAACATCCTGCCGTAGTCACACTTCGGCTTTTAGCTTTACATGGTAATCAGTAAATAATGTGCAGGTAATGAGAAATGCAGTAACTAGAACAAAACAGTATAAAGAACTGACCTGATGGGAAAGAAAAGGTATAACCCTGGATAGCTAATCAAGATGTCCGTGATGTACGTCTAGTCCTGGTCCAGGCTAAATCTTCTCCT